>CANJKZ010000214.1:0-1270000 GCA_947471745.1 Closterium sp. Naga37s-1
CCTTATCTCAGGCGCAACGTATTCGCGAGGAGCACAGACTATCAAAGCACACACAGATGCAGAGTGGAAGCAGCAGCAGCAACTGCTGCAGCAGTTGAGACAGCAGCAGCAGCAGCCGAAACACAGCAGTTGACTGTTCAAGGCAATCAGATGCAACACCAGCAGCATCAGGTGCCTTCACAGCAGCAGCAGCAGAAACAGCAGTACGCTGCGTCAACAACAGCAACAGTTGACTGTTCAAGGCAACCAGATGCAACAGCAGCATCAGGTGCCTTCACAGCAGCAGCAGCTCGTGCAGCAGCAGAACAGTATGCCGCGCCAACAACAGCAGCAGCATGTGCTGCTGCAGCAACAGCAGCCGCACCCCATGTTACAGCAGCAGCAGCAACAGCAACAACAGATGCTATTGCAGCAGAAGAAGCAGCAGCAGCAGCAGCAGCAACAGCAGCAGAAGCAGCTGCAGCAACAGCAGCAACAGCAGCAGCAGCAGCTGCAGCTGCAGCAACAACAGCAGCAGCAGCTACCACAGCAGCAGCAGCAACCACAGCAACAGCAAACCGCAGCAGCAGAAGCCGCAGCAGCAGTCTCAAAAGCACTCACTTCCAGAGCACTCCCTGCCTAACCTATGGCGAAGCAAGCGCAGGAAAACAGCTCGCAAGGACGAGGATGAAGACATGGAAAAAGACGATGGGGACACTTCAGACGCGTTTCTTGGATCACAGCCTAAAGTTCTCGAGCCTCTGCATTACAGGGCGCTCAGGTCGATCCATGAGTCGATTCGACAGGTGGAGATGCTTTTTGGGGTGAAGGCCCTGCTGCTGAAAGAGGGCATGGATGGGGGAGAGGGTGGGGAGAACGGGGGTGAAGCGGCGGGTGAGCAGAAGGAAGGGGGAGAGGGGGCAGCGGGGGGGGGGCAAGGTGGGGGCGAAACAGGAGAGGAGGAGGGGCAAGGAGAGGGGGGCGATGGGGATGTGAGTCCTGTAGCGAGAGGGGAAAACGTGGTGGCGAAATGGGAGAAGGAGGAGAAGGAGGCAGAGACCCGCAGACGCAGGGCAGCAGCACAGCACGGGGACTTGCTGAAAATGCAGCTGCAGGAATTGATCTCCTGGTGGGAAAAGAAGGTCGACGGGCGTCTGGGCCCCCGCGAGCGTGACCTGTTTCAGGGCAAGCCGGAGGAGGAAAAGGCAGCGAAAGAAGAGCTGTTTGAGACGGTGTTAGCGGTGGTTCGGCTGCTGCCCGGCGTTTCCTACGGAGTGCCAGGGGAGCCTTGGGAAGATGTGTGATGTGGGCGGGGAGGTGTGTGAGAGGACGGATGTGGATTTGTACTGGGTGGAACGGGTGGTGGCTTATAATCCTCCCGAGGTTCTCAAGATGATGCGCACAGAGAAGGGCATCAAACAGCTGGTGAGTGCCTGCCTGTTTCTTGCCTAGGTTTGGCACTTATGGTGCGGGAGGGGTGGTGTGGGGGGGGGAGATAAGGAGGGGGATTGTCGTCCTGTGTAAAGCGGGTGGTGGCTTACAACCCTCCCGATGTGTTCAAGATGATGCGCACTGAGAAGGGCATCAAACAGCTGGTGAGTGGGGACCTGGGAATCTTGCATGCCGTTGGGAGAAGAGGGGCCGGGTTGTGGAGGTAGTGGGTGGTGGTGTAGAACCCTCCCGAGGTGCTCAAGATGATGCGCTCAGAGAAGGGCATTAAACAGCTGTGAGTGCCAGGGAAAAACTGGTGAAGATTGTGCTGTGGAAGGGGGAACGGAGTGGGGAGAGAGGAAGGGAGTGAGAAGATAGGTGTGGAATCAGTAATGGTGTGTAACCCTCCTGAGATGCTCAAGATGATGCGCACATAGAAGGGTATTGAACAGCTGGTGAGTGAGACGATGCAAGAGAGGATGGTGCAGGCGAGTGAGGAGGTGGTGGCATGGCATGGCACACTGACCCGTTTTGACCCGTTTTGAACCCCGTTTCCCACCCGAACTCCCTCCTTCTTCACTCCACCCCACCTGTGACACACAGGAGGTGACGATGGAAGCGAGAAAGGTGCGGCGAGGCGAGTGAGCAGGTGGTGGCGCAGTGACCCGTTTCAATTCCTCCTTTCCCACCCGAACAGCCGTCCTTCTTCCCCCCACCCCCCCACAGGAGGTGACGATGCAAGAGAGGAAGGTGCGGGCGAGTGAGGAGGTGGTGGCGTTGACCTGTCCCAAACCTGATTTTCCATCCTCTACTTCCCTTACTCCCTCTTTCTTTCTTCTCCACCCCGTTCCACACCTGTGACTCACAGGAGGTGACGATGCAGGAGAGGAAGGTGCGGGCGAGTGAGGAGGTGGTGGCACAGATGATTAGCAACTCAGCAGCACAGCTGAGGGAGGGCGGCGTGGAGACAGAAGCCTTTGTGCTCAGCCTCAAGTGCCCTCTCTCCCTCACCCGCATCAAGGTCTGTCAGGCTCTAGCAAACTCCACTCTATTGTTCATAGCATACACTCGTGTGTTTAGCATCAAGTGCTCTCTCGCCCGCACCAAAGTTTGGACCCATACTTACCTGATATGGTTTTCCCGCGCCCATCCATCACTGCTTTGTAAGTTGGGCCAGTGCGAGGTAAGAAGTGCTCCCACGAGAGCACCTTCGACCTCGCATCGTACCTGCGCTTGAACCAGGGCCTGGCCAAGAACGTCAAGCGAGCGGCGCTGCCCTATTTGCTACCAGCAGGGGACAGTCAGGGTTTAGGCGCCAGCCCAACCAGTTCAATCAATACTGAATTGTCCATTACCCGTCCCCCAACTCCCACTGCAGGTGCCAGTGCGGGGCAAGAAGTGCTCTCACGAGAGCACATTTGATCTGGCTTCCTACCTGCGCTTGAACCAAGGCCTTGCCAAGAACGTCAAGCGAGCGTGGCGCTGCCCTGTTTGCTACCAGCAACTGCTGTGGTCCGAGCTGTTCCTGGATGGATTCAGTAAGTGCATTTTTAGCGCACTGCACCGCACTCCACCTTGCGCTTGCCAGTTTCCTCCTTTTTCCTGTTCTCCCTCTCCTTTGCCTCTAACTCGCCCTCCCCCGCTCCCGCACCTCCCCATCCTCCTCACTGCTCAGCACTACATCTCTCTGCTTTCCCAACAGTGCAAACGATTCTTGTTGAAACGAGTGGGACGGATGACGAGGTGGATTTGTTTCCAAATGGGCATCCGCATCCGCTTCCTCTCTCCCCACACCCCCCTCCCCCTCCCCACTGCACCGCACTGCACCCCTCCGTTTTCCCCACAGTGCAAAAGATTCTTGATGAAACGAGTGACGAGGTTGACGAGGTGGAGGTTTTTCCAGATGGCAGGTGGAGAGTGGTGGAGAACGGTGGTGGGGAGGACGGGAGCTGTTCTGAGTCGGATGAAGAGGAGAGGATGATAATGATTGCATTGAAGCGAAGAGAGGAGGAGAGGAGGAGGAAGGTGGAGGAGGAGGAAAAGAGGAAGAAGGAAGAGGAGGCGAGTGGGGCATTGGAGAGAGGGACGGAGGGAGATGGAGTGCAATCGAGTGCGGTTGGGAGTGGGGAGGAGGGAGGAAGGAGGGGTGGGGAAGGAGAGGGGAGGGAGGATGAGGAAGAGGGACGTAATAGAGACTGCTGGAGAGGAGGGGAGAGAGGGGATGAGAGAGGGAGTGAGAGAAGGTGAGGGGAGAGGCGAGGGGTGTGAGGAGGGAAACCGGGTTGAGGAGGTAGAAGCTGTGGAGGTGGAGGTTAATGGTGGTTACCAGAACATGAATGGGGTGACTCTTGAGCCGACCGAAAAGGCACTTCAAAACCAGGTGGAGGGGGGGGAAGCTGTGGAGGTAGCTGGTGGTGACCACCAGGTGAATGGGGGGACTCTTGAGACGACCCAAAACGCATCTCGCAACCGGATGGAGGACGAAGCTGTGGAGGTAGCTGGTGGTGACCACCAGGTGAATGGGGTTACAGCGAGTCCGGCCTGTGTAACAGGAAGGGAGGCGGACATGGGTACAACAAGATCAGTTTTGGGAGACGATGTCTTATGTGGTGCTTCTCAAAACGGGACAGCAAGAGAGACAGCCTCACTGGCACCTATTCTAGTTTCAAGGGACACACTTGCACCCGGTTCAGTGTTGAGCGAGACAGTTCTTTCCTGTTCTAGTCAAACCGTGACTGCAAGAGACACAGACATGGTAACAGCAAGTTTGACTCACGTGAATGGGCTCACAGGGAGTGAACCCTCTGTGCAGGGAAGGGAGCCAGTTACTCCCTGTTCTACTCAAACCGTGACTGCAAGAGACACGGACATGGTAACCGCAGCAAGTTCGCCTCACATGAATGGACTTGAAGTGAGTGAACCCTGTGTGCGAGGAAGGGACATGGTTCTAGCAGGGGTTGCTTCCCTGGATGGACAAGTGGAGCTTGCTAGGTTTTCAGAGGCAGGAAAGGGTGGGCCAGAGAGGGGAGGGAGTAGCTCTGAGGCAGGGAGAGATGGGCCAGCAGCAGCTGTGGTGGAGAGGGCAGCGGCGGTGGTGGTGGTGGGTGGGGGCTTCGAGTGGCGTTGCTCTTGAGGCGCCTCAATCATCGGTACACATGGATGGACAAGTGGGGGTTGAGGGTTTTTCAGAGGCAGGGAAGAGTGGCGCAGCAGCTGCGGTGGTGGGTGCAGCGTTTAGTGGGGCTTTTAGACCAGCAGGCGATGCCGTAGCAGGGAAGGCATGTGAGGCGCATGGGCGTGCAGAAGGGATGGATGGAATGATTGAAGAGAAACCGGCTGCTGATTACAGTGGGCGTGCAGGGATTTCAATGGGCGTGCATGCAGCAGCAGGGATGGCATGTGAGGCGCATGGGCGTGCAGAAGGGATGGATGGAATGATTGATGAGAAACCGGCTGCTGATTACAGTGGGCGTGGGCTTGAGGAGAAGAGTTTTGGGGAAGAGAAGGAGCAAAGGGGGGAGGGTCGAGACCTGGTGGTGGGGAGTGTGGTGGGAGGAGGGGAGGTGAAAAAGGAGGAGCAAGTGGTGGAGGGTTGTGGTCTGCTGGTGGGGAGTGTGGTGGGAGGAGGGGAGCTGACGAAGGAGGAGCAAGTGGGGGAGGGTTGTGATCTGCTGGTGGAAAGTGTGGTGGGAGGAGGGGAGGTGGGGAGGAGGGGAGGTGGGAGAGGAGGGCTGTGCTAGGGGAAGGGGCACGAGCGTGGGTGGAGCTAAGAGGAAGAGAGATGGAGATACGGGAGGAGAAGGACGGGAAGGTGGAGGAAAGGGAGAGGGGGAAGCGGAAGGAAGTCAGGAACAGGTTGAAAAGGTTTTAGATATGGGGAAGGAGAGGAGGAATGGGAAGGATGAGAAGGATGAGAAGGATGAGAAGATTGGGAAGGTTGGGAAGGGAGGGGGGGGAGGAAATGGACGGGAAAGAGGGGAAGGGAGGGAAGGATGGTGTAAGCACGGGCGGTTCTGCTGGCAGTGGTGATTCAGGCAGCGCCTCTGGGCAACGGAAGGGCAAGAAGACTTTTATGGTGCTCCGCACTGCGATGGCTGAAGGGGGTTCAGTTGAAAGGAAGGATGGGAAGGATGGTGTTAGCATAGGTGGTTCTGCTGGCAGTGGTGGTTCGGGCAGCGGCTCAGGGCATCGGAAGGGCAAGAATACTGTTATGGTGGTCCGCGATTTGCATGTCATCTGCACGAAGGAAGAGGCCGCTCAGATTCGACTGCAGTTGGAACAGGCTCAGCAGGGGCAGCAGGGGCAGCAGCAGGGGCAGCAGGGGCAGCAGCAGGGGCAGCAGGGGCAGCAGCAGGGGCAGCAGGGGCAGCAGCAGGGGCAGCAGGGGCAGGGGCAGGGGCAGGAGCAGCAGGTGCAGGGGCAGGGGCAGCAGGGGCAGCAGGGGCAGCAGCAGCAAAGAGTGATTAGAGGTGTGGAGGAGGGAAGCAAAGGAGGAGCAACAGCTTCTAGGGGGGTGGTTGTTGCTCTAAGAGCAAGAGGGAGTGGTTCAAACGATTCTGCAGCATCATTAGGGAGAGGTGGCGTGATGGAGGAGGGAGGTAGAGGAGAAGCATCAGCTTCTGGAGGGTTTGTTGTTGCCACACGAGCACGAGCAAAGGGTTCAAGTGATTCAGCAGCAGCATCCTCTGGGAGAGATGGTGTGGTGGAGAGTAGGAGGGCCACACGTGGGACTGTAGAGAGGGAGAAGCGGGGTAGTGTGAGTAGCAGTGTGACAGTAAAGGGTGCTGGTGTGAGTACGAGGGGTGGTACTACTCCTGGGGGGGGAAAGACTGCTGTTGGGAAGAGTGGTGCTGGTGCTAAGGGTGCTGCTGCTAAGACTGCCGGTGCTAAGAGTGCTGGTACTGCTAAAGCTGTGGAAGCAGAGGTGATTGAACTGCTCTCAGATTCAGATGAAGAGGAGGTGGAGGAGAAGGGTGGTGGTGATGCTGGTGGTGCTGCTGGTGGTGCTGCTAGTGGTGGTGGTAGTGGTGGTGCTGGTGGTGCTGGTAATGGTGGTGGTGGTGGTGCTGCTGCTGCTGCTGCTGCTGCTGCTGCTGCTGCTGCTGCTTCTGCTGGTGGAGGTGCTTCCGCTGGTGGAGGTACTTCTGCTGGTGGAGCTTCAGGTGTACCCGTTGCACCTGAACTGCCGTCGTCAAGTGTTACAAGGTGATTCCCGTCTCTGATGCTGTTTGAGTCAGCGCAGATGCATTACAGAATGCATAGATGTTGTCGTCTCTTTGCGTGGATTCTTATTCGTGTCAGCATCCCAGCTCCCGTTTCCTTCATGTTTTACAGCAGTCAATTTCCCCGCTGTCCCTTATATCCATTCGTTTTTTCCGTTACTCCCTGCTTCGCTGTCTCCTCTTCTTGTCTTCATTTTGCCTCGTCTTTGTCTCCTCTTTAGAGCAGAGGGAGGGCAGCGGGCAGTGCAAGAGGGCATGTGCCACATGCTGTCCCAAACCTTCCTTCTTTCCTCCTGTTCTCTCTCCCTTCTTCCCTGCCTTTTGTCTTCGTTTCATCTCCTCGTTGTCTCCTCTTTAGAGCAGAGGGAGCGCAGCGGGCAGTGCAAGAGGGCATGTGCCACCTGCTGTCCCAAACGCAGCAGAAGCAACGCCATCACCAGCAGCAGGGGGAGCAGCACCACCAGCGGCAGAAGCTGCAGCAAGGTCAGCAGCAGCAGTTACAGCGTCGGCAGTGGCAACAGAGGCAGGGTTTAAGGCAGCGTGGGCAGGACTATTTGGATCGCCGCAAGCAGCAAGAGCAGTGGGTTCTGCCGTGGCAGCAATCCCAGCAACGGCAGCACAAGCAGCACAAACTTCAGCACAAGCAGCAGCAGTGTCAGCTAAAGCACCAGCAGCACCGTCAGCAGCAGCCGCAGCAGCAGCTGCCCCAGAAGCAGCAGAGACGGCAGCAATGGCAGCGACAGGCAGGGCAGCAGCAGGAGGGACGAGGGCAGCAGGCAGTGTCAAGGCGATTCAAGCAACGACTCGCTTAGCCTTGCCAGCAGATGTTGTTGCAACAGGAGCAGCAGGAGCAGAAGCAGGAGTGGCAGCGGCAGGAGCAGCACCAAGAGCAACTACAGCCGCAACGGGATCAGCACCGAAAGCAACAACAGAAAAAGCAACAACAGCAGCAATTGGCACAGCACCAAGAGGAGCTGCTGCAACAACAACAGGAGCAGCACCAAGAGCAACAGCAGCAGCAACGGGAGCAGCAACGAAAGCAACAACAGCGACAACAACAGCAGCAGGAAGAGCAACAGCAGCAACAACAACAGCAGGAGCCGCACCAAAAGCAACAGCAACAGCAGCAGCACCACAAGGAACAGCAGCAGCAGCACCAAGAGCAACAGCTGCAGCAGCACCAAGAGCAACAGCATCAGCAGCAGCACCAAGAGCAACAGCATCAGCAGCAACACCAAGAGCAACAGCATCAGCAGCAGGAGGAGGGGGAGGAGGCAACTCTGTGAAGCTGCACATCATTCCCCCTCGCCGCCCAGCCACTACCAAGGCTGCCAGCACATCTCACTCTAACACTCACCACACTCACCCCACTCACCACACTCACTCGCACCTCACAGCAAAGCAGCTCGTTCGCCCTGCCTCTAAAGGCGCGTCTCACTCTAACGCTCACCACACCCACTCGCACCTCGTTCCTAACCAGCCTGCTCGTCCTGCTCCTACTGGGAATCCCGCTCCCGCTCTCAACCCCGCTCTAAAGAATGCCGTGGTTTCCTCTCCTCTCTCATCCATCGCCTCGTCTGTCCCTTCCTCTACCCCCTCGTCTGTCCCTTCCTCTACCCCCTCGTCTCTTACCTCTGCCACGCACTCAGTGGCTGCACTCTTACCGCCTGTTGGCTCTAAACAAGTCCTCACTTCGACCTCACTTCCTGCAGCTGCCCCTGAGAATTCTCAGAAGTGACTCTTTTCCCCTGACACCAGGTGTCTACACCAGGGCATCACCCCCTGGTGTCTGCAATTGTCTATCCCCTCAGCCACTCGCTCAGTAGCCGCATCCATACTGCCTGTGAGCTCCAAACAAGTCCTTACTTTTCCGGCTGCTGCTCCTGCTGCCCTTAAAGGCCCTGTTGCCACTGTCCCTCCTTTTCCTGCTTCTACTGCTGCTGCTGCTGCTACTGCTGCTGCCCATAATGCACCCTCTCTTCCTCTTCCTCCTCCTGCTGCTGCTGCTGCACCCTGGAAAGCCATGCCTTCTGCCACTGCCCCTACTGCTGCTTTTCCTCCCTGATTTGCTTTTTTCATTGCATGCTGTTAGGTCCTTCACCCCCTTTCGGCCTTCCTGACCCTCCCCCTCACTACAGTGTTCATATCTTTCCATCCTAATAACAGATGCGTTCAGCCAGTGTCCTGGAATCACACATACCATATAACGAATGCCTTACTGGTTGCTGCTTGTGTTACCGTATGTTGTGGTGAACCTTTGATCTAATAATCTGTACCATAATATAAGGACCCGAGGAATTGTGTACCATCACACACACACGGAACAGCACACTTTTGTAATAGGGCAGCATTGCATCGTAACAGTGTGATCCGCTTGCCTCTCCTTCAGAATCCGCTTGCCACTCGACCAATCACAGCAGCAGGGAGGGAACCCCTCGCAGTGCGGAGCAAGCAAGCACTGTGTAGCCGTGGCTTGGAGGCCACTTCTTGTCAAATAGTACATACTTTATGCATCCTTACTGGCTGCAGTCTAATGTAACAGAGGCGTAGGTTTGAGACGTCCCAAAACTTGGGAACACTTCTTGTCAAAAAGGCCATACCAAACTTTATGCAGTCTTTTACTGGCTGTAGGCTATTGTAACAGACGCATCCCCACTTGCCTCTTCTGTTGATGACGAAATTACCCGACCAATCACAGCAGCAGCAGGGTACCCCTCTCTGTGCAGAGCTAGCAAGCACTGAGTGGCCGTGGTTTGGGGGACAGAAAGGAGCAGCCCTCCAGCTGTTTGCGGGTCGAAGAGGAGCGGAGTGAGCGGATGGGTGGATGCCTGGACAAGGTAGAGGGAGGGGGAGGGAGGGAGAGTGGGGAAGGTGAAGGGGAAAGTGGAGCGAAGGATTTGGGGTTTCAGAGCCAGCAAGCAGTGAGTGGGCAGTGGCTTGGGGGATGGAAAGGAACAGCCCTTCGGCTGTTTGCGGGTCGAAGAGGAGAGGAGTGCGGGGATGGGCGGATGCCTGGACACCATGGTGGGGATGGGGGAGAGAAGCGAGAAATTCATGAGGTGCTGCATAGATGGCAAGCATTGAGCAGATAGCAATGTCACGATTCAAAGCCATGCGTGGCCGTGGCTTAGGGATGGAAAGAAAAGAGCAGCCCTCCGGCTGTTTGCGGGTCGAAGAGGAGCAGAGTGAGCAGATGGGCGGATGCCTGAACAGAGAGGAGGGAAGGAGGGTGGGGTGAGGGAGGGAGTTTTGGGGAGGGCAAGGGTGAAGGAGGGGGTGGGTCTATGGTATGTGGCTTACGAAACTCACTAGTCGATTCATCTCATCTCATCCCCACATCCTAGCATTCTGTCCTCTCCCTCACCTCCTCGTAGTTGGTGATTGCTCGTCTCAGGCGCAGGTTCGAATCCTGCAGCGAGCTGAAAATGCCATCCTCCACACACTGCCGTGCACCGTCCTAGAGAGAGAAGGGGATGGGTGAGGTTGAGGAAAAGGTGGAGATGTTTCAAGCTCAGAATAAAATTACTGAAGTGAGCTAACCTTGCATGCCTTACATGCATGTCAAAGTGCCATTGTTGAGAGGAAGGGAGGGCTCAGGGAAGGAAACAAAAAAAGCCTTCGAATCCTGCATTTTGCTGAAAAACGCCTTCTTGAAAAGCATTCTATTACAAAACATGGACGATCACTACAGTTGGTTACGAGGTGTGCAAGTGGTTACCATAATGGGGATTGTAGAGGGGTCGATTGTTACAGTAACTCGAGATGCTGTTGTCATTTCCACCAGGTGGCCTGTAGACGGCATGGGAAGGCATACAAGGAAGGCATGAAGGGCCGAATTGAATTAATGGGGATTGTAGAGGGACCGATGGTGACAGTAACTCGAGATGCTGGGGCCATTTCCACTTGTTGATGCATACGCACGGCATTGGAGAAGCATGGCACACACGCAGGCCAAGCCATGGGTTGTTGTATGTGCATAGGCAAGGCATGTCACATACACACATCGCAATATGCACATGGTAAGACATGGCATTGCATGGCATGGCATGGTACGTAGTATCAAGACCTCTCAAAACGTACTGGTCCGGCTAAACTCACCAAGTAAGCCAAACCCCGTGACATCAGTAGCAGCCAAGGCCCCATGTTGCAATGCAATGGACGCTGCTTTCTGGTGGCGAAGAGGGGAAGGAAGGTGAGGGAAGGGGGGATGATGGGTTGCAAGGGAAGGGAAGGGAATGGGAGAGGAGAGGGGCAATAGGGTAGTAATGATGGTGGCAGCAAGAGTTCCATGTTGCCATGTAATTGAATGGCTGTTCCCCTGCTGGTTTCGAAGCTTGAACAGGAATGAGGGAAGGAACGTTTCAGCCCTTAAGTCACCTGAATCTACACCAGTTGCGAGGCATCACACTACTTGACACATCACGCCTTCCCCCGACTCACCTGATTAGACACCAGCATGCTATGGATCACCCCATCCACCCACCGTCCCTGAGCGGCATGGCAGGACGATGCCAGGAGTGGGCTACTTGCTTCAGCAATGCTACTTGCTGATATGTTGAACTAACAGGGCCAACGTTTCTTCCCTTGATGACTCACCTGATTAGGCACCAGCATGCTATGGATCACCCCATCCACCCACCGTCCCTGATGGTTGTGGGAGGACGATGCCGAGGGAGGCCTACTTGTTTCAGCAGTGTTACTTGCCGATATTGTTGAATGAATCGGGGGATTCTTCCCTTGCCTGGACTCACCTGATTAGACACCAGCATGCTATCGATCGCCCCATCCACCCACCGTCCCTGATGGGTGTGGGAGGATAGCACAAGGGAGGGGGGGTTAGGCAGAGGAAGACGGATAGAGGTCAGGAGGTAACGCTTGAGTACAAAGAGGGGGCACTGGCAGATGGATAGAGGTAATTAGGAAATCCCACCACCATATTCAAGGAAAAGAGCTGGGCTAAAGTAGGCCTAGGTCTATTGGGTGGTAAATTCGACCAGAGAGCTGTCGGAACTACTTCTGCGCTGGGATAAAGAGGCGCCTAAAAAATCATCTCATATGAGAGGAATCTCATATGGTGGAAATATGGCCAGACAGCTGTTGGAGTCATGTATTATTAACTGTGACTTTCTTGATGAAAGGTTTTGTTCTTTGAGTAAGTTTTTGGCTGAGAAGAGTGTTGATTGTGACCCCGAGGCCCTATGCCTATGACCCGAGCTTTTAGCTCACCATTCCACTGTCCCACCTTGGCCTTGCATCGCATGTTGGCTGCAAAGATGACTCCCGTGCCGATGGGCTTGGTGAGAATGATGGCATCTCCCTCATGCATGCCCGCCTGCATGGGACACGAGGTGCGCACACAAGGCATCCCAGAGACAGGTATGGGAAGGAGATGTAGGTGTGACAAGTGTGACTCCTGTGCTGATGGGCTTGGTGAGAATGATGGCATCTCGCTCACACATGCCCGCCTGTGTGTGTGCATGGGGTGAGAGAGGAACGCACACAGGACAGTCCAGGGAGGGAGGTATGGGACGGAGATGCTGCTGTGACAAGTGCGGTGTGACTCCTGTGCGGTGTGACTCCTGTGCGGTGTGACTCCTGTGCGGTGTGACAAGTGGGTGAGGATGATGGCAGGATTATGTTTCAGAAATTAACAATAGTTACTCATGTACCTTTCTCAGCAGCCGGTCTCTGTCAGCCAATCCCGTGACAGCAAACCCCAGCGACAGCTCAGCACCCTCCACAGTGTGCCCTCCCACCAGCTGACACGTGGCAGCATCCAATTCGCGGATGGCCCCTGCCATGACCTGGAAAAGCTCCTCCTCCATCTGATGAGAGTGGAAAGGAGAAGTGGGGGAGTGGGAGTGAAGGGGGAGATGGATGAGTCGGACAAGGAAGGGGGAGAAGTGGAGGGAAGGGGGAGGGAGAAGGGAGAGCAAAAGGGGCGCTTTTGATTCGCAGATGGCCCCTGGCATGAGCTGGAAAATCTCCTCCTCCATCTGATGAGAGTGGGAGGGGGAGACATGGGAGATGGGAAGAGACGAAAATGGGAGAGCGAGGGGGAAGGCACCCATGACGAAGCAGTCACCGAGAGCGTGGAGGACGGCAAGCAATGTGACAGTAACGGGGGTCTCACCTTCTCCTCGGTACCATAGGGCAGTGTGACTATAGCGAGCGCTGAGACGGGGTCAGCACCCATGGCGAAGCAGTCACTGAGAGCATGTAGGGCGGCAATGCGGCCGAAGGTGTGCGGATCGGAGAGGAAGGAGCGGAAGAAGTCGACCGTTTGCACCAACACTGGGCTCTGGTGGGAGAGCGAGGGAGAGATGAAAGAAAAAGGGGAAGCATGCAATTTGTGAGAGCGTGGAGAGCAGCGATTCGACCAAAGGTGTGCGGATCGGAGAGGAAGGAGCGGAAGAAGTCGACCGTTTGCACCACCACTGGGTTCTGGTTGCTCAGACAGGGGGAGAAGGGAGACAGAGGGAAAGCATATGGCTTGTTGTGGCAGGGAGGGCGGCAGTGGCAGGTATGTGGGCACAGGTGTGCGGATCGGAGAGGAAGGAGCGGAAGAAGTCGACCGTTTGCACCAACACTGGGCTCTGGTTGCTCAGACAGGGGGAGAAGGGAGGTGGGGAACAAACATGAAGCATGTGAGAACATGGAGGGCGGCAATCCGACCAAAGGTGTGTGGGTCGGAGAGGAAGGAGCGGGTCGGAGAGGAAGGAGCGGGTCGGAGAGGAAGTCAACTGATTGCACCACTACTGGGTTCTCATTGGCCCCCGCCCTGCCCTCACAGCTGTGTGGCCAATGAGAAGACAACCACATGCAGACGAATTGTCAGGTGTGAGGCCAGGTGATTCCATCAATTCAGCCCTGAAGAATTTCCGGATGCGTACCTGACTAACGCCGACCGTGCTGTCAGGTGTTATCGCCAGCACAGCAGCATCGTCAGGTGAATTTGCATACCTGACAGCCAGCCTTGCTCTCAGGTGGAATCACCCACCACGGCAGCATCAGGTGATTAGCCAGGAGAAATTCCACATGCGCACCTGTCTGCCGCCCGTGCTGTCAGGTGGAATTGCCAGCACAGCGGCGTCGTCAGGTGAGTCGAGCCCCAGGAGGTTTTCCAGATGCATACCTGACAGCCGCCCTTTCCCTCAGGTGGAATCGCCAGCACAGCGGCATCGTCAGGTGAGTCAAGCCCCAGGAGAATTTTCAGATGCATACCTGACAGCCGCCCTTTCCCTCAGGTGGAATCGCCAGCACAGCGGCATCATCAGGTGAGTCAAGCCCCAGGAGGATTTCCGGGTGGCCAGGCGGGCGGCTGGGGAGAGCTGCGAGACGAGTGAGGACGCGGGAGAGAAGGGAAGGCCGACCTGGTGGGATAGGGGGGGGGGAGGGTTGGGAGAGAAGAGATGAGTGAAGACAGAAGATGGCTGTGTGGTGTCTTCAGGAGGGTGGCGAGAGACAAGGGAGAGCGATTGAGGGGTGGGTGATGATAGGAGATGCAAGAGCGCGCTGTCCGGTGTAGGGAAATATGTCTCACTGCGAATGCATGCCCACATCGCAGCTAGCAATGACTCGCCTTGGAGCCACAATCCCCACACCGCATGGGCATGCTCTTGATTGCAGCGGCCCAGCCATGTGTGCGACGGGGATGGTGGGGGGAGGGGGCGGTGGCATGAAGAAGGCGTGGAACCAAAGCGCATGTAACACCTCACCTTACATGGGAGTTTTTGAGGCGCCTCAAAAACCGCCTCAAAAACGACCTCAAAAGAAGGCGTGGAACCAAAGCGCATGTAACACCTCACCTTACATGGGGGTCCACATGATTGAAGAAGGGTTTTGAGACGGCTCAAAACCCTTCTTCAATCAAGAAGGCGTGGAACCAAAGCGCATGTAACACCTCACCTTACATGGGAGTCCACATCCCACCTTGGAGCACAGAGGTCTCTCTCTCACCTTGGAGCCACACCCCCCACAGCGCATGGGCATGCTTTTGAGTGCCAGGAGCGCTTCAGGCCCGGCCGTGTGTGCGACGGGGATGGTGGGGAGAGGGGGCGATAGGTGGGGACTTACACGTCGACCTACACGCCTCTCTCACCTTGGAGCCACACCCCCCACAGCGCATGGGCATGCTCTTGAGCGCCAGGAGCGCTTCAGGCCCGGCCGTGTGCGCGACGGGGATGATGGGGAGAGGAGGTGATGGGTGGGAAACTACGTGTTCATCTGCAAACACCTCACCTTGGAGCCACACCCCCCACACCGCATGGGCATGCTTTTGAGTGCCAGGAGCGCTTCAGGCCCGGCCGTGTGTGCGACGGGGATGGTGGGGAGAGGAGGTGACGGCATGGCAGGTAGTTGGTTGAACTGCTGCATGAACGCCCGGTCTATGCGGTCCTGAGCGGTTGGAAGGTTTGGATGGGGGGAAGGGGGCGAGATGTCGATTACAGGTGTTTCAGTGCCTCAAAGGGTGATGCGGCAGTTCAGCCAAAGGATGAAGGCGGGCAGTTGGCTGAACTGCCTCAGGAAGGCTCGATCGATGCGGTGCTGAGCGGTAAAATGGTATAAAGGAAGGAGGTCCAGCTGCTTTCTCACCTTGAGCGTCCACATAATACTGTCTTCAAAGGCCAACGAGCCCCGAGAGAAGACCGCGTATTTATCACCGGTGCTGTGAGCGAGGGGATGTGAGCGAGGGGATGTGAGCGAGGGGATGTGAGCGAGGGGATGGGAGCGAGGGGATGTGAGCGAATGGCAAGGTTGTGAGACAGAGAGTTTGACTGCTTGAGAGTTTGACTGTAAATGGATATCCAAAACATACCCCCCCCACCACAAACATGCCCGACTTCGGTCCTGTTACTTGAACAACCCAGTCAATAGGCACACAGATACATGTAAACCAATGCACCCGAGGAGGTTCAAAAAGGTTTGAAGGGTTTTGAATGTTGATCCATAAGCGCTCTCTTCGGATTCTCAGCCAGGCAGGGGCATTCCCGTCCGCACTGCAAACACGCCAGTCTTGGCTTTGACCCCACTCAGTCGACACACACATAGGTGACTTTTGAGTCCACTCAAAAGTCACCAAACACGCCAGTCTTGGCTTTGACCCCACTCAGTCGACACACACATAGGTGACTTTTGAGTCGACTCAAAAGTCACCAAACACGCCAGTCTTGGCTTTGACCCCACTCAGTCGACACACACATACACATTCATACAAACCACCACACCTGATGAGGCTCAGAAACGTTTTCTGCGGTTGGAAGGGTTTCAAAGGCTGATCCAGAAGCGCTCTCCTCAAGTTTTCCGCCAAGGGCATGCCCTGCCGCACTGCAAACACGCCCGCCTTCGGCCGTGGGTAAACGTCGGATGAGTGGATATCCCCCACTGCAAACACCCTTCTATGGCTGATCGACTCTAGCGTGTCCCCCACTCGGATGAAGCCGTTTTTGTCCAGGGCTAGACCCGTTTGGCCAAGCCAGGAGGCTGCTCCTCCCTGGGAAGCAGGGGTGTTACGTAGGAGGTTGGGGGGGTTTGGCAGGAGATGGGGCAGGCGGGAGGTGGGGGGATATGGGCAATTGACGAGTGGATATCCCCTGCGGCGAACACCCCTCTATGGCTGATCGACTCTAGTGTGTCCCCCACTCGGATGAAGCCGTTGCTGTCGAGAGCTAGGCCTGTTTGGGCGAGCCAGGAGGCTGCACCGCCCTGGGAGGGATTGGTGGGAGCAACGAGAGAAGAGGAGTGGATGCTCGGTACAAGTGTAAGACAAAAGCGTAGGGAGTTTAGGCCTCAATGGGGCTGGGATGTGAGACAGTAAACACGTTCCTCCCCTTTCCTCTTCACTCTCAGACTTCCTTCCTCACACTCTTACCCTCTTGCTCACTCACGCACACTAGCACACCCACCTGTGTGCACCACACACACTCGTCAAACTCCACCTCCTCTCCCCCTTCCAAGACCAGCACCCCTCCTTGCACCGCCGACTCTCTCTTTTCCCCTCCACCCGCCCCGCTGCTGCTTCCCCTGCCGACCTCCCCTTCCGCCCCATCCACCGCTCCCTCTCTATCCCCTCCCTCTCCACCGCTCTCCACTCCTCGTTGTCTCACTGCCACCACTGCAGCATCGAGAACCTTCATACCTGGTTCATTCATTGACGGTTGCACGCATGTGGGGTGAGGGATGGTGGATTGAATAGGATTAGATACTTAAAAGGTTATGAGCTTTCACACTGTTGTCATGGAGGGATGGTGACTAAAAAAAAGCTGACTCTTGAGTCGACTCAAAAGTCACCTGGATGGTGACTGGATAGACAGCTGACGGTTACTTCCAGTTGATGGGCCGCAAACGGTAACACTCTTCTTGAGAGATAAGATATCATCGCATCAAGCACCTTCACTCCCCTCCCTCGTAAACCTCCCTCACTCCTCTCGCTCACTCCTCTCCCTCACTCCTACCACACTCCTCTTCCACTCCCCCCTCACTCACTTCTCTCCTTCAAGATCCGTCGGACAATCAATCGCACGCGTGCGTTGTGGGTGGGCAGCAGATCCCCCCTCGTTATAAGCACAAAAGAGGCATACACCTGGCTTTTCTGTATTACCAAAAAAAAAAAAAAAAAAAAAACCACACACACACACACACACACACACACACACACACACACACACACAAACACACACATACACACACACACAAAATATTGCAAAAACGCACAAATATAAAAAACCAGAACAAACAAAAAAATGAATTGCTCTTGAAGGCACTAACTGATTTCTGTAAGACTGACACAACAAAGGCAGAATCTTCAGATCATAGCTGCAAAGGCAACGCTGTAGGGATTGGAATGGCAGAAGTTCTTAACCCCAGCTGGTTACCACTGTCTGGTTACCACCGCTTATCTGGTTACCAGGCAGTCCTGCTGCAGTCGGTGCTGCATGGCCAGAAGCAGCTCCACCCCTCCTGCGCCCCCTCCCACCACCACCACACGGACACTAGAGCCCTGTAAGAGAATGAGTGGTGAACGGTGGGGTTGGGTTGGGAAGGGTGCAGGACAGTGAATGTGGATGAGGCCAGCTCCACACCCCCTGCTCTCCCTCCCACCACCATCACTCGCACGCTAGAGCCCTGATGTTCAAGGGAAAAGAGTGGTTGCTAGCTGGCTGGGTTGCATTGGGAGGGTTGCGGGACGGTGGATGCAAGTGAGGCAGCTCCAACCCCCCTGTCGCTTCCTCTCCCACCAGGCTAAATCCCGTTAGTAAACGCACGTTGAAGCCCGTCGGCCCAGTAACAAGTGTGGAGCGCTATATTATAAAGTCAAGAGGCAGTGTTGCGTGGTGGTGGAATTGGGGAGATGCGGGGTGGATGGAGATGGGGACCTAGCTTGGATCGAGTCACACCCCCTTGTGGTGAGTCTAAGGGACTCACACTTCCTTAGACCCACCACAAACCTTCCCAGTGACTTTTGAGTCGACTCAAAAGTCACCTCGTAAAATGGGGACCTAGCTTAGATCGAGTCACACTCCCTTAGACCCACCACTAACCTTCCCAGTGCAAATTACAGGGGGGCGAGAGAGGATTCGTGACTGTAAGGCCTCCCAGCGGTGAGCGAATGAGTGGACTGTGGTTGGGGCCTCATTAAGATCCGGGTGTAACTATCAGCTCAATCTAAAAGGTTTACGACTTGGAGGAAGGTTGGTTGAAGCAACTCACAGGGGCCAGGGAGAGGAGGTTTTTGAGGTGCCTAAAAATATCCATGGGTACTGAAGCGATATATAATGATACAAAGGGGTGTTCCGAGAATTGAACTCGGGACCTCTCGCACCCTAAGCGAGAATCATGCCACTAGACCAAACACCCGCGATAGGAGAGTGAGGCGCCTTAAATTCGGTGTTTTTTGGTAATTCCTTAGGAGCCTCACATACCATTTTCATGCTGGAATCCTTCTGATCCACCTCACAGGGGTGAGGGAGAGGATGCGTGACCGCAGGGCCTCCCAGCGGTGGGTGAAGGAGTCTATGGGCTTCACTGGGAGGGCGCTGCTGGTGGTGGTGCTTGATCTAATTTGATTCGATCCTCGGGGGATGCACTCTTGCACCCACACGCATGACCAACCCCCCCAGTACAACTCACAGGGGCGAGGGAGAGGATGCGTGACCGCAGAGCCTCCCAGCGGTGGGTGAAGGAGTCGATGGGCTTCACTGGGAGGGTGAGCTCCTTTGCTCCTGGCACTGATTGCTGCTCAGACGGATGGAGAGAGGGGATGGGAGTGGGGCGGAGTGTCAAGACACAGGTCGTCGTAACAAATGGGCAGGCATGCGCCCATCCACCAGCCAGCACCACAGCACGCACGCTGATCCAAGTACATGGAAATCGCTTTTGATAATTCTCAAAAGCGATTCCCATCCGCCAGCACCACAGCTCGCTGATCCAAGTCCAGGCCCGAGGCGCAGCAGTGCAGCAGCGGATGTTGGTAGTGCGTACGTGAGGTGACAGGATACCAGTGATGTCAATGGAAAGCACGTCGTAGCGAATAGGAGGACGCCCATCCGCCAGCACCACAGCTCTCTGCTCCAAGTCCAGGCCAGAGGCACAGCAGTGCAGCAGCGGTTACCAGAGAGGTGACACTAGTGCATGACGTGACGGCATACCAGTGGAGTGATCCCGATATCAATGGACAGTACGTCGTAGCGAATGGGGGGGGCGCCCATCCGCCAGCACCACAGCACGTTGATCCAGGTCAATGCCAGAGGCGCAGCAGTGCAGCAGGCGAGCGTTGGTGAGTTGGGCCAAGGGGCGCAGGTCGATGTGACAGTCGTCGTACGTGTAGTGGCCTGGGTGGGTGGCAGAGGGAAGAGGAGAAGAGGAAGACGGGGTAAGGCGGGAGAGGGACAGGGAAATGGGAAAGGCTGTGGGGGAAGAGAAGAGAGAGCAGTGATCCTCCCAGGTTCAGGTCCGAGGAGCAGCAGTGGAGCAGGCAAGCGTTGGTGAGTTGGGCCGAGAGTATGTCAAGTGCAGGCCGATATGACCTGGGTGGGTCAGTGCAGTGCACGTCTCGGTGCACGTCGCAGTGCACGTCGCAGTGCGCGTCTCAGTGCGCGTCGCAGTGCGCGTCGCAGTGCGCGTCTCAGTGCGCGCCGCAGTGCGCATCTCAGTGCACGTCGCAGTGCGCGTCTCAGTGCACGTCTCAGTGCACGTCTCAGTGCATGTCAAGAGTAGTGGATGGGATGGGAGGGGGCAATTGGGATTCGGGATGCCTCTACTGCAGATTCGAGTGCACGTCTCAGTGTATGTCAGGAAGGAAGTGAGGTGAATGCTCTTACCGGCCACGAGGCCTGGCAGCATGCCGCTGTAAGGCGTGTGCACGTCCCGAGTGACCAATGTGAGCCTGACACCTGGCATCGGCTTCATGGCGAAGCTCTTGAGCACCACCACGTGGCTGCCAGCATGCAGCAGGCATGGTTTCAGGGGAGGGGGGGGAGAGAGAGGGGGGTGTGAGGTATGTTTTTTGAGAATTCTCAAAAAACATACCCAGCATGCAGCAGGCATGGTTTCAGGGGAGGGGGGGAGAGGGAGGGGGGTTTGAGGGGGGGGGGGGGGGTGTTGGAAAAGGGGGGAAGGAAGGAGTGACGGAAGGAGGGACGGGGAGGATGAGCGGGGAAGAGCCAGGAAGGAAATCGAAGGAAGGAGGATCGAAGGAAATCTCACACCAATTAGAAGAAAGAGCGGGAGGGAGAGCGGGAGGGAGAGCGGGAGGGAGAGCGGGAGGGAGAGCCAGGAAAGCCCTGCTCTGGGTTGCTCTGGGGTGTTCTGGGGTGCTCTGAAATGCTCTGGGGTGCTCTGGGATCAAAAGGAGCTTGCGTGACATAAAGGAGTGGGTGGGAAAAGGACTCTACTAGCGTGCTCTTGCAGAATGAAAATTAATATGGGACCACGCCAAGAAGCTTCGAGGAAAGCGCACCTGTGACCTCCGCCGATCAGAACGAGATCCTTCACCACCATCGTGGGGCCGGCCATCGGACGGCTGGCGAGCAGCCTCGATAATAGCGAGCCCATAGGGCCGTTGGATCAGTTAATGAAAGCGGGAGCTCATGCACGCGAAACGCGTTGACAGAATGGAGGAAAATGTACGGAAAGTCCGTATGCAAGGACGAGAGCTCTG
This sequence comes from Closterium sp. Naga37s-1, assembly GCA_947471745.1. Taxonomy (NCBI): domain Eukaryota; kingdom Viridiplantae; phylum Streptophyta; class Zygnematophyceae; order Desmidiales; family Closteriaceae; genus Closterium; species Closterium sp. Naga37s-1. Next base: position 20,791 of record CANJKZ010000214.1, read on the forward strand.
ACTGAATAATACTGAAGGTTCTTATGCAAGGAATGTTGTTCCGTCTACTAGACGGAAGCCTGGTTGAGAAGAAGTCTGCGAAAAAATTGCAAGTTACGGTCTACGGTATTCTCAAGGGAGCGGCAAGTATTCCGCTCCTCATCCTCGCATTCGAACTGGCGTGACGTGTCATGGCGAGGATTCGTTGTACTTTCCCGTTGCGAGGCGGGTCTGTTTGGAAGGTTCGTTCTATATACATGCCTCTGCACTTGACTCATGATACGACTAAGATATTTTGTACCTTATGGAATTACCACTTTTAAAATGGATATGTTACCTATCCTTGAGTACAGGACCAGCAGCTAAAGGTGGATGGTGCTTCTATCATATTCATCCGTATCCAAAAGGAAATTACCGGTAGCATGTTCACAACTGCCGCATTTAAACATCAACCGGGTGTGAATATCGCATATGCACGTGGAACACCCACCCTTCGTTTCGTCCATGAACTTAGACAGAGATAGGGTAACATCTACATTCCACAGAATGTATATAGCAAGAACACATGGTTGGGAAATATCATTCCCCAATTGCATTGAACAGATGCTTATTTGCCTCGCATATCGTCCCCCACACACCGATGGGTGGCACGTTCGGATGGCTCGTCTCGTCTCATCTCCTGTACACCTGTGGGTGGCACCTCAGCCGAATGGCTGCCACGTCATCAGCAGTTGATCTTGTGAGGGTCTTGGGAGCGATCTGGAACACCCGAGGCCAGTATTTCCCCGTGACTGCAAAGGAATGCCACAGAGAATAATGAGGAAATGGTGAGGGTTACGACATAGGATGGACAGGAGATACTCATGATAGGGTGAGATACTTATGGACAGGTGGATAATGGAAACGTGGAGCAAGATGACTTTCGGAGGTGCCTCAAAGGAAGGCTTGGGATGGACAAGCGGGATGATGGTAATAAGGTGAGATGTGCTGATAATCATGCTCAAAGAGAGAGAGAGAGAAAAGCCTGATCACCAGCATCTGGGAAGACAGGGCGTGGTAAAGATTGACTGAGAATTCAGGGGAAACTGGGAAGCATGGGGGCATAGGGCCATGAGGGGTGGAGCCAAACCCAAGCAAGCAAATCATGCAATGCCCGTACCAAAGAGGCGCCTCTGTTGTGAGGTGACTTTTGCGTCGACTCAAAATTCACCGCATAGGGCCATGAGGGGTGGAACCAAAGAGTCGTTGCATGGTGTAATCAAACCATGCAATGCCCGTACCAAAGAGGCGCCTCTGTTGTGCATCCCATGCAATGCCGTTCAGCACATCAAACTCCTGGTTGGGCTTCACTTGGGCTGCTGCTAGCGCCCTGAGGCACGACAAGACAGAGAATGAGAGAGATAGGTGAGAGGGAGAGGGTTCGTGAGAGGGAGAAGAAAGAAACGGGTCGGTTACAGAGAGACCAGACCGCACGCAGCAATAGAGAAATGCACCACACAACCAACATGCAATATAAAAAATGCATGTTTCTAACCAGCACTTTACCCCAGACGGATTGCATCCGCTCACAGCACAGCATGCACCAACCAGCACAGCACTCACCACAGGCGCTGCAGGTCCATCCAGGCCGCCACTCGCCCTGACACCATTCACTTGACACTCGACCTGCATGCCCAGTTCAAATGACGCACATGCTCACTGCACACACCAACCAGCACAGCACTAACCGCAGGCGCTGCAGGTCCATCCAGGCCGCCACTGGCCCTGACACCATTCACTTGACACTCGACCTGCATGCCCAGTTCAAATGACGCACATGCTCACTGCACACACCAACCAGCACAGCACTCACCGCAGGCGCTGCAGGTCCATCCAGGCCGCCACTCGCCCTGACACCATTCACTTGACACTCGACCTGCATGCCCAGTTCAAATGACGCACATGCTCACTGCACACACCAACCAGCACAGCACTCACCGCAGGCGCTGCAGGTCCATCCAGGCCGCCACTCGCCCTGACAGCGGGTCGATCACCGCGATGCAATCCGTCTGAGGGTAAAGGGACGGACCAGAAGGGATGGGGAAGGGAAGGAAGGACTTTGTTTACTTTGATTTGCCTCGGAAAAAAACGTCCGCCCTGCACTTGCAGCTCGTTGAGTTCACACTTGCAGCACTCCCATTCAACCCCATGCATCCATATTCTCTCACCTCCCTCTCCCACTCTCACCCCCCTCCCCTGCACCTGCCACACGTTGGCATAGATACGGCCACCTCGCACTTCAAGCTCGTTGATCCACGCTATGGGCGTTCACCCTTACAGCACTCCCATCCAACCCCATGCATCCATGACCCTCCACGCTCCCACTCTCCTCCCCCTCCCCCCTCGCACCTGCCACACGTTGGCATAGATACGCCCGCCCCGCACTTCAAGCTCATTGATCCACGCTATAGGTGTGCCGCCATCCGTCACCTTCACCTTGTGCAGCGCTGAGATGGGTGGGGGGTTGAGGGGGAGAAAGGCAAACGGGAGCGGTTGGAGGCAGGACAGGCGGGGGGGCAGTGGGGGTGGGGCTGCTCCCCACCATCGAGCTGCTCCCATCATCATCACCGCACTTCCAACTCGTTGATCCGCACTATAGGTGTGCCGCCATCCGTCACCTTCACCTTGTGCAGCGCTGGTATGTGGGGGGGGGTTGAGGGGGGTTGAGAATGGTTGCTGTATGTGGTGAACCAGCTCTCCAAGCTGGTTCCGATGAGAAAGTAAATACAGGAGGCGCCATTGGAGCAGAGAATGGTTGATGTTATGTATCTCACAAAGGGAAGCCCATGCTGTGACATGGCATACTCTTCAAGCTGCTTGCAATTCCACTGCCTACTCTCGTCTATGGACACACTTTTGAAGGTAGTTGCACTGATGAAGTCGATATAGGAGGCGCAACCAGGACCAACCAGCATCGGTTAATTACACGCTCGAAGGGGCTCAAAGCATGACCGCTACTTAGCACACAAGCGTGATGCAATTAACGTATTTTCAAAGCTGGTTGCACTGACCATAAGTAGATGTATGATGCATGCGCCATCGGAGCCAACCAGCAACGAATGGTTGTATGCTTGAGATGCGTCGAAGCGTGAATATGCACATGATTGTGATGCTACTAACTCGGCCTTCAAGGTAGTAGCGCTGATGTAGGAAGTGCCATCAGAGCCAACCAGCAGCGATTAATTGTAAGTTGATAGGCCCCACCCGTCACTCGTCTGGTGCTTCTTTCAAACAGCCCCCTGTGGTGCCCAACCCACTACCTACCTACTCTAGAAGGCCTATGGACGCACTTTTGAATGTGGTTGCGATGATGAAGTAGATGTAGGAAGTGCCATTGGAGCCCACCAGCAGCGACTGGCAGTGCGCTGCAGGTGTGTTAAAGCACGATTATGCGTGCTGCTGCAAACTCACTCTTGAAGGTGGTTGCGCTGATGAAGTAGATGTAGGAGGTGCCATCGGAGCCCACCAGCAGCGACTTATTGTACGTTGACAGGCCCCAACCGTCCGTCATCTGGTGGCGGAAGCTGCCTGGAAGGAGCCGCATGAGAGCGGTGGGTGAAGGAGGTGTGTGAGCGGGGGTCTGTGACACACCTCCTTGTGGGTATGAGAAATGAACGGATGCGGGGGGGGGGAGGATGGTTGAACCGGGTCGGAAACACTGAGTTGAGACCGATACGGTGGGAGGGACTGATTCGTTCACAACTAGCCTGCCCCTGAAATTTTTATCTCTCACCTATCTTTTGCAAACTTTTGCGGTTGTATATCGTTCCCGTTTTCACCTGCCACGCTAACTGAAACAGCCTGAGGGGACAGAAATCCAGCAACAGACACAGGCAAAAGACAGAGGGCGTCAGAGACAGGACGGGCTAAAGACCGAGGCAGCAGCAGCTGTTTAGACACACAAGGTGGGTCACCATCTACACCAAGCAATAATACAGCTTCAATTGAGGCGCCTCAAAAGCTGTTTAGACACACACGGTGGGGCACCATCTACACCAAGCAACTATACAGCTTCAATTGAGGCGCCTCAAAAGCTGTTTAGACACACACGGTGGGTCACCATCTACACCAAGCAACTATACAGCTTCAACTGTTTCCAACGACAGTGTGATGGGTGGTGGATGGTGGGTGGGTGGGTAAGTGGATAGGGTAAGAGGCTGTTGGGACGTCTCACACCCGACCTGTCGTTGATGAGTGCGAGCCCTTCACTGAACACCGGAGCGCTCTGAGGCACCTTCTTGAGAACCTGCGTGGTGTGTGGTGGGTGATGGGTGGGTGCATGGGTGGGTGGCTGGTTGGGTTTTGTACGCCTGTCTAAGAGTCGTGGGTGAGGGGCAGCAAGCATACAAACGTAACATATTCTTCTCTAAGCATCTCGTATGTGTAGTAGTCATGATGAGATGGATACTGGCAGCAGCTTCTCATACACAGCTGTACACGCTGGATGGGCATAAGATGGTACACATTAGGTTTTTTTTTAGAATTCTCAAAAGCTAAAATATACATCAGGTTTCTTTTGTCGTACTAGCATACCTTCCCTGTGGCGACGTCCACTTCTCTCACACTGGACTGCACACAAGGAGGGGGAGACAGAGTGAAGAAAACAGGGTGGGGACGAGAGAGAGGCAGGAATAGAAGGATGCTTAGCTGGAGAACATTCCAGTGGCTGTATCCACTGAACAGGGAACAGGAAATAGGGTATACCCATTCTGAAACGTCTCAAATCACAGACGACCAACTTGACGTCCGTGTGTAGAAATGATCATACAGCTATAATGAATCAGGAGGCTTCATGTTACGCTGGTACTGCGTCCATTCTAAGCGGGATTACCTGTCCACGCATCCCAGTAGATTCGTAGAAGATTCCTTCCCCGCTGCTTCTTCCTCCGCTCGCATTATGACTCACGTACACCAGACCCTGTTCAGCGGGGAAGGGGAGTCGCAGAGAATGATAACAAACGCAGGCAATAAGCCGGCAGAGGAAATGAAGACGAGGAGTTGTTAAAGACGAGGTGGAAATTCAGCGGTAGGACGAGAAAGACGGGTGACGTGTCACATGAATTCGAACGGCGCATGGACGCGAACGGCACACGAATACGGACCTCCGTGAAGGCTGACGTGTCATGCGGAAACGTCTTGACTATTTTGAATGTGAGAATATACGGCCATGCATTGGACTCTGCATGCGCTAGTGGTAGCGCAGCGGCCGAGAGGAGGAAACCTAGACTGATGCAGCAATATTTGAATAAGCTGGGCTCCATCTCCTAAAAAGGTCTCAGTCAGTAAAATCGCGTGGTTCCGCTATTAGGAATGACAGAGCACGAGAAACTGAAGCTTTCTACGGAGTAGCCCAATCTTCACTACGGCAAACCCAAGCAGGACCTCCCCGCGGGAACGTCAGTGTGGCAATCTCGAGGGGGTGTCAGACAATCGAGGTTCTTCAAGTTCGTTCGGTTGAGTACGATGCTGTGTAGTCTGGATGAGTGATATACATTCACCATCTCAAACCGCTGGTATCTAAAACCAACCATGTGGATAAGTAACGCACTTACTCTTTATACCAAACATATGGGTAAGTATCGCACTAACTCTTGGTACCAACCTATGATAAAGTGACGCACCCACTCTTGGTACCAACCATATGGGCAAGTAACGCACTTAAACTTGGTACCAACCACAACGTTAAGTAACGCACTTACTGTTGGTGCCAACCAAATGGGTAAGTAACGCACTGACTATTGGTACCAACTATATGGGTAAAGAAGACACTTAATCTAGGAACCAACCATATGGTTAAGTAACGCACTTACTCCTGGTACCAACCGTATGGATAAGTAACGCATTTATTCTTGGAACCAACCATATGGTTAAGTAACGTAGTTACTCTTGGTACCAACCATATGGGTACGTATCGCACTTAATCTTGGAACCAACCATATGGTTAAGTAACACACTTACTCTTCATACCAAACTCGTTGGTACGCAACGCACTTATTCTTGGTACCAACCAAAAGGCAAAGAACACACTTAATCTTGGTGGCAACCACAAGGTTATGTATAGCACTTACTCCTGGTACCAACCGTATGGGTAAGTAACGCACTTATTTTTGTACCAACCATATGGATATGTAACGCACTTACTCTTGGTACCAACCATATGGCTATGTAACACACTTACTCTTGGTACCAACCATATGGGTAAGTAACGGACTTAATCTAGGTACCAACCACATGGTTAAGTAACGCACTTACTCTTCGTACCAACCATATTAATAAGTAACGCAGATATTTTTAGCACCAACCATGTGGGTATGTAACGCACTTAATCTTGGTACCAACCACATAGTTAAGTAACGTACTTACTCTTGGTACCAACCCTATGTGTAAGTAACGTACTTACTCTTGGTACCAACCCTATGTGTAAGTAACGCACTTACTCTTGGTACCAACCACATGGTTAAGTAACGCATTTACTCTTGGTACCAACCATTTGGGCCAGTAATGCACTTACCCTTGGTACCAACCATGTGGGTAAGTAACGCCTTTATCTTATTACCAACCATATGGGTATGTAGAGCACACCAACCATATGGGTAAGTAACGCACTCTCTTTTGGTGCCAACCATATGGTACCATAACGCACTCAATCTTGGAACCAACCATATGGTTAAGTAACGCACTTACTCTTGGTACCAACCATATAGATAAGTAACGCACTTACTATTGGTATCAACCATATGGGTAAGTATCGCACTTCGTCTTGGTACCAACCATATGGTTAAGTAACACACTTAGTCTTGGTACCAACCATATGGTTCAATAACACTCTTAAGCTTGGTACCAACTATATGGTTAAGTATCGCATTTAATCTTGGTACCAACAACATAGTTAGGTAACGCACTTTATTTTGGTAGCAACCACAAGGTTAAGTATAACACTTACTCCTGGTACCAACCGTATGGGTAAGTAACGCACTTATTTTTGTTACCAACCATATGGCTATGTAACGCACTTACTCTTGGTACCAACCATCTGGTTAAGTAATACAATTACTTTTGGTACCAGCCATATAGGTAAGTAACGCACTTAATCAACGTACCAACCACATAGTTAAGTAACGCACTTACTCTTGGTACCAATCATATAGGTAGGTAACGCAGATATTCTTGGCACGAACCTTGTGGGTAAGTAACGCGCTTAATCTTGGTACCAACCATATGTTAAGTAACGTATTTACTCTTGGTACCAACCATACGGATAAGCAACGCACTTACTCTTTTTACAAATCATATGAGTAAGGATCGCACTTACTCTTATTACCAACCATATGGGTGAGTAGCGCACACCAACCATATAAGTAAGTAACGCCTTTTCTATTGGTACCAACCATATAGATAAACAATGCACTTACTCTTGGTACCAACCAGATGGGTAAGTAACGCACCTACTCTTCATACCAACCATATTGGTACGTAACGCACTTACTCCTGGTACCAACCACATGGTCAAGTAACGCATTTAATCTTGCTACCAACCATTTGGTTAAGTATCGCACATAATCATGGTACCAACCATGTGGATAAGTAACGCACTTACTCTTTATACCAAACATATGGGTAAGTATCGCACTAACTCTTGGTACCAACCATATGATAAAGTGACGCACCCACTCTTGGTACCAACCATATGGGTAAGTAACGCACTTAAACTTGGTACCAACCACAAAGTTAAGTAACGCACTTACTGTTGGTGCCAACCAAATGGGTAAGTAACGCACTGACTATTGGTACCAACCATATTCGTATGTAATGCACTTACTCTTCGTACCAACCATATGGGTAAGTACCAACCACATGGTTAAGTAACACATTTAATCTTGGTACCAACCATATGGTTAAGTAACACATTTAATCTTGGTACCAACCATATGGTTAAGTAACACATATAATCTTGGTACCAACCATATGGTGAAGTATCACATTTCATCAACGTACTAACTACATGGTTAAGTACGCACTTACTATTGGTATCAACCATATGGTAGGTAACGCACATAATCTTGGTACCAACCATGTGGTTAGAATCGCACTTTATCTGAGAACCAACTACATAGTTAAGTAATGCACTTACTCTTGGTACCAACCACATGGGTAAGTAACGTACTTGATCTTGGTACCAACCATATGGTTAGGAAACGCACTTACTTTTGGAGCCAACCATATGGTTAAATAACACATCAAATCTTGGTACCAACCATATGGTTAAGTATCGCACATAATCTTGGTACCAATCACCTGGTTAAGTAACGCACATACTCTTGGTACCAACCATATGGGTAAGTAACATACTTACTCCTGGTACCAACCACACGGTTAGGTTACACTTTTACTCTTGGTGCCAACCATATGGTTAAGTAATACACTCAATGTTGGTACAAACCATATGGTTAAGTATCGCACCTAATCTTGGTACGAACCACATGGTTAAGTAAGGCACTTAACTTGGTATGAACCATATGGGTAAGTAACGAACTTACTCTTGGTACCAACCATATGAGTAAGTAACACACATACTCTTGTTACCAACCATGTAGGTAAGTAACGCACTTAATCTTGGTACCAACCATATGGTTACGTAATGCACTTACTCTTGGTACCAACCATTTCGGTAAGTACTTTTGTTACCAACGACATAGATGTAACGCGCATACGCTTGGTATCATCGAGATGGTTAAGCAATGTACATACTCTTGTTACCAACCATGTAGGTAAGTGACGTACATAATCTTGGTACCAACCATATGGTTACGTAATGCACTTACTCTTGGTACCAAATATACAGGTAAGTAATGCACTTGTTCTTGGTACCAACCTTAAGGATATGTAACGCACTTACTCTTAGTACCATCCATATGGGTAAGTGGAGCACACCAACCATATGAGTAAGTAACGCACTCTCTCTTGGTGCCAACCATATGGTTAAATGACGCACTTGATATTGGTACCAACCATATGGCTAAGTAACGCGCTTAATCTTGGTACCAACCACATAGTTATGTAACGCACTTATTCTTGGTACCAACCATACGGGTAAGTAACGCACTTACTCTTGGTACCAACCATATGGGTAAGTATCGCACTTAATATTGGTACCAACCACATGGTTAAGTAACGCACTTATTCTTGGTACCAACCATTTTAGTTAGTAACGCACTTACTCTTGGTACGGAAAAGTAACGCACTGACTGTTGGTACCAACCATATAGGTAAATAGTTCACTTACTCTTTGTACCAACCACATGGGTAAGTAACGCACTTAGGATTGGTACCAACCACATGGTTAAGTAACACACTTACTATTGGTATCAACCATATAGGTAGGTAACGCACAAAATATTGGTACCACCGACATAGTTAAGTAACGCACTTACTCTTGGTGCCAACCATATGGTTTAATAACACTCTTAAGCTTGGTGGCCATTCACTTAATGTTGGTACCAACCACATGGTTAAGTAATGCACTTACACTTGGTACCAACCATATGGGTAAGTAACGCACTTACTCTTGGTACCAACCATGTGGGTAAGTAACGTACTTAATCTTGGTACCAACCATATGGTTAGGTAACACACTAAATGTTGGTACCAACAATATGGTTGAGTATCGCACTTAATCTTGGTACCGACCATATTGGATGAGTAATGCACTTACTCTTGGTACCAACCATATAGGTAAGTAACGCACTTACTCTTCGTACCAACCATATTGGTAAGTAACGCACTTACTCTTCGTACCAACCATATTGGTAAGTAACGCACTTACTCTTGGTACTAACCACATGCGCAGATAATTAGAACAACGGGAGCCAGACTACGGGCTAGGCACGGGGCTTGAGTGATCTCTGCGTTCGTTCCTTAGTCGTTTCCTTGTGCACACACTACTTGGTAGTTGACAGAAAGAATTGGCAAGAGTTTCACTAGGAGAAGTTGACAATAATGATTGCAACAACAGTGGCAAGGTTGACTACTTCAGAGCTAGCAGGCATGCAGGTCGACTGCCAGCGCAGCACGGTCAACCGCGTTCCAGCACGACTTGGTCGACCGCGCTCCAGCAATGCAAAGTCGCGGCCTGCCAGCAATGCAAGTCGACAGCATGCCAACGCTGCAGCAAGTCGGCTAGACAGCGTTGCACCCGCAGGACAGCAGCGCTCCCGCTTCGCACAGCGCACATACAAAATCGTCCTCGTGCTAACGACTGCATCTGATCAGCCACGTCGACCTCGGGATACCACCACCGAGGTCGGCCTCGCCAAAACCACCAGGGCGATCTGCTCCTTTACGTGGCCGTCAACCAACGTCCAGTCGACCTCGTCAGGTCGACCACACCCTTGGTCGACCAGCTCCAGGTCGACGACACTCCTGGTCGACCAGCTGCATGTCGACCATCGCATCTGTCAGCCGACCATTCCCAGTCGGCTTCACCGGGTCAGCGCGCCCAAGTCGACGCCCTCCCATGTCGACCTCCCAGGTCTACCGCCCAAAATCGGCGCCCTCCCGAAGTCGGCGCCCCACCCAGGTCAACGTCCTCCTCGTCGACCACCAGGTTGAAGGCGACCGCCGGCTCCTAACGTCGGCAACTCTGCAGTGGCCCCGTGCAGGTCGACCAAACATGTCGACCAGCTCGTCCAAGACGGCGTCGCCCACAGCTGCAGGACGGCTGCACGTCCCGCACATCCGACCACGAGGTCGGCTCTGCCCAAGCGAGGACGGGGCCAACCACAACTCCCGTTGACACCATACGGGTAAGTAACGCACTTACTGTTGGTACCAACCATATGGTTATGGAACGCACTTACTTTTGGTCCATATAGGTAAGTAATGCACTTACACTTCGTACTACATCGTGCCGATCTTGGTACCAACCATATGGGTAAGTAGAGCACACCAACCATATGGGTAAGTAACGCAATTACTGTTGGTACCAACTGTCAACGGGAGTTGTATTTGGCCCCGTCCTCGCTTGGGCGGTGCCGGCTTTGTGGTCGGGTGTGAAGGGTACGGCTTCGTACTACATCGTGCTGCTCTTGGTACCAACCATATGGGTAAGTAATGCACTTACCCTTGGTACCAACCATATGAATAAGTAACACACTTACTATAAGTACCAACCATATGGGTAAGTAGAGCACACCAACCATATGGGTAAGTAACGCAATTACTGTTGGTACCAACTGTCAACGGGAGTTGTATTTGGCCCCGTCCTCGCTTGGGCGGTGCCGGCTTTGTGGTCGGGTGTGAAGGGTACAGCCGACTTGCAGCAGTAGGCGAGCTGGTCGACGGGGTTGGTCGACCTGCGCGGGGGCCATTGCGAGGGCGCCGCCTTCGGGTAGTCGACCTGGCGAGGTCGACATCGGAGGCGTCGACTTGGTGAAGCCAACCCGGGGAAGCCGACGTGGTGTGGTCGGCTGAAAGTTGTGCTGGTCAACCAGGAGTGTCGTCGACCTGGACCTGGTCGACCAAGGGTGTGGTCGACCTGTTGGAGTCGACTAGAGGTGGTTGCCGACTTGGGTGGTCGATGGGCACGTGAAGGAGCAGCTGGTCGACGTGGTAGCCTGGTCGACCAGGTTACCTGGGCGACGAGGTTTTGCGGAGGACTGCGATGGTCGCCCAGGTGGAATTGGCGAGACCGACCTAGGTGGTCGTATCCCGAGGTCGACGTGACTGATCAGATGCAGCCGTCAGCACGAGGACGATCTGGTGTGTGCGCTGTGCAGGTGACAAGGCACAGCGCGTCAATCATCTGCGAGCACCTGCGAAGCAGGTACGGTGTTGTTCTGCAGGAGCATTTGCACGCCGTCGACTTGCAGTGTTGGCACGCCGTCGACCTGCAGCGTTAGCGGGCCGCGACTGTGCACTGCTGGAGCGCGGTCGACCAAGGCGTGCTGGAATACAGTCGACTCTGCTACGCTGGCAGTCGACCAGCTTGCATGCTAGCTCTGATGTAGTTTTGTCTTGCCAACTTAATTGTATCATTGTTGTCAACTTTTCATAATGAAACTCTTGCAAATTCTCCCCGTGAACTAGCAAGTAGTGAGAACACAAGGAAATGACTAAAGAAGGAACGCTACGATCACTCCTACCCCGTGCCTAGCCCGTAGGCTAGCTCCCGTTGCTAGAGTTATCTCCGCATGGTGCACTGAGCGTGGACGGCACCGCGACGTAGTTTTTCAGCCTAGTCGAGTTAGCCCTAGTTACCTAAGTTGTTCGTAGGCCGGCAGCTGCGCGTTAGTCACCACCATGGTTGGCGTAGGTGACACAGGTGCTGCAGACACCTTGGAGGCACGGCTGGAGGATTTGAGGAGACGCCATGAGGCGTGCGAGTACGGGGACATCCCTTGGGCAGTCATCGAGGCTGGCATCCGCGCCGTGTGGGCGACAGAGCACCATTCTCGACCTGCTTCTCCTCGACCGGTGAACGACGAGGGCGACGTCGACGTGGGTGTCAATGCCGGTGACCAAGTCGGCAGTAGTGCGGGAGGCACGGCGAGGCAGCGAGGTGTGATTCACGCCGATGAAGTCGGCATCGTTCAGGCGCGAGGGATGCAGTCGTTGGCGACTGCGGGCTCCTTGTAAGGCAACGTTGGAGGTCGACGAAGCGGATTGCCGCCGTCGTAGGCGACGCATGTGACAGCGGGCGAGATAGCGCCGAGCTACGGCTATTTCAAGTTTACGTCCGTCAGGATCTCTGTCCCCCCCCTGCTGGTCGGCCGACCCGACATCCTTACCTGGAAGGAAGCCATCGAGCCCCATCTGGAGATGGCCTGGCTGATGGGCTTCGCCGCCGGCACCGTGGCGACGCCGTCGGAGAATTACCCCGACCTGCATGCTGAGTTTCGTATCGTCTAGCTGCTTACCTTTGCGGTCATTTTGCGGTGCTGCTCGCCGGGCATGCAGATCGCCTTGAAGCCATGCAGGGACTACCCGGACACTGGCCACCATGCGTGGCACTTCATTGAGTCGACGTACCAGGTCACCGACGACCTGTACATCGGCCAGCTCGAGGAGCAGATGACGCATCTGCGGATGGGTGACCAGGAGACGGCGACCGACTACTGCAACCGGGCACGGCGACATCTCGCCACCATGAGGATGTTTGGCGAGCAGAACTCCGCGGCGTCGTACGTCACGCACATCCTACTGAACCTGCTGAAGCGGCTGTCGGTGGTGCCGAGCACACGGGCGACACTTAACGAAGTCTTTCTTACCTCGTACATCTTGCAAGACGAGGCGATGTAGGCGGCCGAGCGGTCAATGGAGCTCCTGCCGAAGGTGAACTACGCCGCCCCGGCGAAGCAAGGTCGACCGGGACAGCGCGGGCAGACTGGTGGGGGTGGAAGCAGTGGCAGTAGGCCGACGAAGGACGCGGACAAGCAGAAGTCGGCCAAGGACGGCGATCAAGGAGGAGGAAGTCGACGTCGGGTGTGATGGATCTGCCACAGCCCCGACCACCTCTTCTTTGAGTGCCCCGACCGCAGTGATTTCGACAACGACGACGCTAAGGGAGGCCGCGGGAAGTTGGCCAGTCATCGTCCGTGTCGAGGAGGCAAGCCGCGCAAGGAGAAGCAGTCGTCATCGGCGAAGGACGCCGACTCCTCACCTGGCGGCAAAGGGCGAGACGACAAGGAGGCGTCGTGCTCGCTGTTCGGCGTTGTGGAGCCAACCGTCTCGCTGGCGCCGGAAGCCGGCGAGAACTTTCAGGCGGTGGCAGCAGCCGTGCAGGCGAACCCGGCGGTGGTCCTACTGGACAATGGCTGCTCTCACCACCTGATGGCGACGAAGGAGGCCTTCGTCGACTTGAAGCCGAGTGGCAACGTCAAGCACGTGCGCGGCTTCAATGGGGCGCTGCAGGACGTCCACGGCCGTGGCACGGTTGCGTTGCAGGGGGAGGCCGGGACGCGGGTGCTCATCCCTGACGTGCTGTACGTCCCGGGCGTGGGGGCTAACCTGCTGTCGGCGGGCCAGATGAAGGAGAATGACGTGAAGTTGCAGAACGACGGCGATGGGATGCTGCTCATCTCGGCGACTGGAGACGTCCTCGGTCGAGCGTCCTACACCGGCCGGGTCCTTTGCACCGACCTGCGTCCTTGCTCGGGGAAGTCGACGACGCCCACGACGGAGGTGGTGGCCCTGCGGGCGATAGTCTCGTCGACGAAGTCGACCCCGGACAGGCTACATGGGAGGCTCGCACACCTCGGCATGGACACCATCCGAAGCTCGGCGAAGCACGAGATCGCCACTGGACTGGACCTCAAGTCGGCTTCAGGCGCCGATTCGCCGTATGTCTCGAGCGTCGGCGGGAAGCTGGCGCGGCACACCTTCCCCGACCAGGGCTCCGACGTCGACGACGTGCTGGCCGTCGTGCACATCGACCAATGAGGACCGTTTAGTGTGGCTGCCAAGGATGGCAGTTTGTACTTCTTGCTGCTAAAGGACCGCAAGACCCGCTACGTGTGGGTGAAGCCGGTTCCCAAGAAGTCGGACGTGCTGCAGAACTTTGTGCAGTGGCTAGCGGTGGCTGAGCGACAGACAAAAAAATCGGTACTGATGCTGCATTCTGACCGGGGAGGGGATTTCCTCGGGAATGACTTCACCGCCTTCGTGGACGGCAAGGGGATCGTCCACGACCTGACCTGCCCTTACACCCCGCAGCAAAATGGCATGGCAGAGTGGGAGATGAGGACGGTGGTGGAGTCGGTGCGGACGATGCTGCTGCACATAGGCGTGCAGCACCACTGGTGGCACCCCGCTCTGCGGCAGGCCGTCTAGGTTTGTAATTGCCTTGAGCGGTTGTCCCTGCCGCCGGGGACGACGCCGTACCAGCTGCTCACCGGGAAGAAGCCCGACTTGTCGCAGGCGCGCGTGTGGGGCTGCATGGCACAGTTCCCCGTCCCTGAGCAGGAGCGTGGTGGAAAGCTGAAGCCGAAGGCCAGGTGGGGCCTTCACCCCAGCGTGTCGGAGGAGAGCAAGGGCTGGGAACTCCTCGACATCGCTGACAACCGCGTGGTCACCACGTCGTACGTGGTAATCTACGAGACCATGTCGCTGGAGGTGTGGAAGTCGGAGCACGGGCCGGCGTCAGGGCGGACGCAGGTCGGCCAGCCGTCGGACACCTCAACGTCGACACTTCCCCTGCTCGCCGAAGTTGGTGAGCTTGCTGCTGAGGACGATGAAGTCGACCGCCCTACCTCCCCTGCCCCTCCTACCCCTCCCCTCGTGGCCGACCTGCGTGGGCTAACTCCGGTGTCGGCCTCCGACGATGAGGGGAGACGTGGGGCGTCGCCTGTGGCGCCGGCCAAGGGCATCGCCGGTGGCCGATGTGACGACCAGCAAGTCGATGTAAGTGTGGAGTCGACGTCGGCAGGGGAGGAGCAGGCCGAGGAGGTGCAGCCGGCGGAGGTGAAGTCGCCGAAGGGGGCAGCGGCTGGGCAGCAACCGACAGGGAAGCAGGCAACAGCGAAGCCGACCAAGGAGCAGTTGGCTACCGGGCAGTCGGCAGGGGAGCCGACTGTGGTGCAGCAGGATGCTGAGGGCAGTGACGACGGTGAAGAGGAAGCCGAGCAGGCGGACGCCGAGGAGTCCACCGACAGCAACGTGGTGGAGGTCGGACCACGACGTACAGGCCGACTTCGGATGCCGCCCGACTTCTTCATACCGGCTGCTTTCACCACAGCGTTCAAAACGACGATGTCGACAACGACCTGCTGTACGACGACGCCGAGGAGGATGAGGAACTGCCTAAGCTCGACCCCGACATGCACGCCGACCCCGAGCACCGCTGGGAGGCGTTGGCTAGCTAGAAGGGCAAGACGGTGAAGGCTGCCATTGAGGATGAGATCCGCAGCCTTATCGGCATAGGAACTTAGGAGCTGGTCGAGCGCCCATCTGGGGTGAACATGATGAAGAACCATTGGGTCCGACGACGAAGTACCACATCGACGATACCGTCGAGCGCGAGAAGGCGAGGCTGGTCGTGAAGGGCTTCACCCAGGTGTATGGCGCCGACTACGACGAGACGTATGCGCCGGTGAGCAGCTACGTTACGCTGAGGATCTTCCTCAGCATCATCGCCGTCTTCGACCTCAACCTGATGCAGCTCGACATGAAGAACGCCTTCCTGCAGAGCAAGCTCGACAGGGTCCTGTACATGTATCGGCCGAACTACTTCAATGACGGAACCGGCCTGGTATGCAAGCTGCTGAAGAGCCTTTACGGGCTAAAGCAGTCGCCGCTGCTGTGGTACAAGGCTCTCAACAACGTGCTGGTCGGCGCTGGCTGGAAGAAGAGCCAGTTCGACGAGACTCTCTACTTCAAGTTCGGTGACAACAAAGTGGAATGCTGGGTGCTGGTCTACGTCGACGACCTGCTCGCCGCCAGCAGCAGCACCGCGATGCTGAGAGAGCTGAAGGAACTGCTGGAGGGCGCCTTCGAGCTGCGCGAGAACTCGCCGATGGTGAAGTACGTAGGGCTGGAGATCGTGCGTGACAGGTCGCCGAGGAAGTTGTGGCTGCATCAGCAGGGCTACGCCGACAAGCTGCGTAGGTGCTTCATCGACGAGGAGCAGGGTGGTCGGACCCCAAAGACGCCGGTCTCGGTCGATGCCTACGCCGAGCTCACCTTCGACGACGAGGAGGCACAGGAGCGCCAGGGAGAGGAGTACCGGCAGAAGGTCAGCTCGCTGCAGTTCGCGGCGACAACGACGAGGCCGAACATCGCATTTTCCTGCAGCAAGCTGGGGAGCGGCCTCACAGTGAGGAGCGACCAGCACTGGCGCGAGGTCGACCGCTGCCTCGCCTACCTCGCCAACACGCGTGACACCGCTCTGGAGTCGGCGGTGGACCAGAGTCGCTGGAGCTAGTCGGCTACGTGGACGCCGAAGACGCCGGCGACAAGCAGAACCGGACGAGCACGGGCGGCTACGTGTTTGTCTACGGAGGGGCCGCAATCTCCTGGTCGAGCCAGCACATCAAGTGCGCGACGTTGTCGTCGACCGAGTCGGAGTACGTGGCGGCCACCGAAGCCGGCAAGGAGGGACGCCGCCTTCCCTTCCATCTTGCAGAGTTTCGGCAGCTGGACGCCGGGAAGCCGACCGTCTTTCGGGTGGACAACAAGTCGGCCATCACGGTCGCCGAGGGCATGGAGTTGACGGGCAACCTCAAGCACATGGAGCGGCGACAAGCGTGGCTGCAGCATATGGTGAAGCGCGGGAAGTTTTCGCTGAAGTACATCCCGACCGCTGCGCAGCCGGCCGACTTCTTGACGAAGGCGCTGCACTATCCGGCCTTCAACCGGTGCTCTGTTGCAATCGGCCAAGTGCGCCTGGCCGTCGTGGGCGACGGCGACGACGACTTGCAGCAGTAGGTGCCATGCCCTCTTTCATGGCTGGTGCGGTGACCGGTGTGCACGCCGACGAGCTATTCTCCGAGTCATGTTGCCGTGTGGGCTGGGGGCCGTGTGGGCGTGAACGCGGCAGGGGAGTGTCAACAGGAATTGTGTTTGGCCCCGTTCTCGCTTGGGCAGTGCCGACTTCGTGGTCGGGTGTGAAGGGTACAGCCGACCTGCAGCAGTGGGCGAGCTGGTCAACGGGGTTGGTCGACCTGCGCGGGGGCCACAGCTAAGGCGCCGACTTCGGATAGTCGACCTGGCGAGGTCGATTTCGGAGGCGTCGACTTGGTGACGCCGACCCGGGGAAGTCGTCTGGTGTGGTCTGCGGAAAGGTGTGCTGGTTGACCTGGAGCTGGTCGACCAAGGTTGTGGTCGACCTGGTGGAGTCGACTAGAGGTGGTCGTCGACTTGGGTGGTCGACGGGCACACGAAGGAGCAGCTGGTCAATGTCGTTGCCTGGTCGACCAGGGTTTCCTGGGTGACGAGGTTCTGCGAAAGAGTGCGACGGTCGCCCAGGTGGAATTGGCAAGACCGACCTAGGTGGTGGTATCTCGAGGTCGACATGGCTGATCAGATGTAGCCGTCAACACGAGGCTGATCTGATGTGTGCGCTGTGCAGGTGACAGGGCACAGCGCGTCAATCATCTGCGAGTGCTGTCCTGCAGCAGGTGGGAACAGGTGTCCTAAACCCTAAACCCTGGGAAGCAGGTGCGGTGCTGTCCTGCAGCAGCAACGCTGGCACGCCGCCGACTTGCAGCGTTGGCGGGCCGCGACTGTGCACTGCTGGATCGTAGTCAACCAAGTCGTGCTGGAATACGGTCGACCGTGCTGCGCTGGCAGTCGACAAGCTTGCATGCTAGCTCTCCTGTCGTCCTATCTTGCCAACTTCATTGTATTATTGTTGTCAACTTTTCCTAGTGAAACTTTTGCCAATTCTCCCCGTGAACTGGCAAGTAGTGAGAACACAAGGAAACGACTAAGGAACAAACGATACATTCACTCCTACCCCGTGCCTAGCCCGTAGGTTAGCTCCCGTTGCTAGAGTTATCTTCGCACCAACCACAAGGTTATATAACTCACTGACTCTTGGTAGCAACCATATAGGTAGTAATGCACTTACTCTTCGTACCAACCATATGGGTATGTAACGCACTTAAACTTGGTACCAACCACATAGTTAAGTAAAGCATTTAATCTTGGAACCAACCATATTGTTAAGTATTGCACTTAATCGTGGTACCAACCACATGGTTAAGTGACGCACTTACTCTTGGTACCAACGATATGGGTAAGTAAAGCACTTAATCTTGGTACCAACCATATCAATAAGTAACGCACATACTCTTGGTACCAACCAGATAGATGAGTAATGCACTTACTCTTGGTACTAACCATATCAATAAGTAACGCACTTATTCTTGGTACCAACCATTCGAGTAAGTACTTTTGTTACCAACCGCATGGATAAGTAACACGCATATGCTTGGTACCATCCATATGGTTAAGTAACGCACTTACTATTGGTACCAACCATGTGGGTAATTAATACGCATACTCTTTGTACCAACCATATGGGTAAGTAACGAACTTACTCTTGGTACCAACCATATGGGTAATTAACGCGCATATTCTTGGTACCAACCATATGGATAAGAAACGCGCATACTCTTGGTACCAACCATATGGTAAGTAACGCACTTATATTGGTACCGATTATATGGGTAAATAACACACTTGATCTAGGAACTAACCACATGGTTAAGTAACGCACTTATTCTTGGAACCAACTATATGGTTACGTAACACACTTACTCTTCATACCAAACATGTTGGTAAGTAACACACTTACTCTTGGTACCAACCACATAGGTAAGTCTCGCACTTACTCTTGGTACCAATCAGATGGGTAAGTAATGCACTTACTCTTGGTACCAACCATGTGGTTAAGTAACGCACACCAACCATATAGGTAAGTAACGCACTTTCTATTGGTACAAACCATATAGGTAAACAATGCACGTAAGTAATGCACGTACTCTTGGTACCAACCATATGGGTAAGTAACGCACGTACTCTTGGTGTTATGAGTTGTACTAAAAGAGTGCGCGGAAGACTTTATAAAAAGGATGAAAACTACCGAATGATCAAGAATGATAAAGGAGCACGCATTTATAGGGTCGAATCCGTGCTAGGCGAGGACCTCGGGACGTGGATGGTTTGGAAGTGTCGCGATTGGTGCGGGGCGACTCGGAAGTGGTTCGGGCCGAAGTGTAGGCCGAACCTCGAAACTGACGCGAAGTGCTCGGGGTTGTCCTCTATAGGAGCAGCCTCTACAGTAATTTCGTATTCATTACACTCTCCTACCTTCTAAATTAGGTGCCCTTTTACGTAGCCGAGTCTTGCAGTAGCGTGAAAACTGCAGATCTCCAGTTAAAACTGATCTGAAGGTGCGGAAGCGCGTTGACTTTCAAGTTGACGCGAGGCTGACACGTTGACTTGGCGAATTTGGGAAGAGTTGAGATGTCAGCCGTCGAATTATCCAGATGTGGATCTGGCGGTTGCGATCGAAATGTCGAAGTGAAATCCGCAGGTGCATAAATGCCGTTGATGTAGCGGATACGAAACGGACGGTGCCGATGAACGCAAAGTTGGCGGGAGTTCTGACGCATGTCAAAGGGAACCGGAACCGTCGATGTCGATGAAATGAATCGAGGGCGTCCGTCGTGCTTGATGTGTCAGACGGAAACTGACAGAGAAACTGACAAGGGAACACGGTGTGGTAGCACTCTCTCCCCCCTCTTTGAAAATACTGCCCACCAAAAATCTGCACAGCTGCATGGGCATGAAACCACAAACCACCCTGTACGCCGAGTGTAGGAAATCATACCAAGTGGATGAACCCCGTCGAAATGTTAGCGGCTGCACAGTCGAGAATGTTGTCGGTGGTGAAATACCTCTGCTGAAAACACTGAAAATTACTCTGGGTAAACTCCGTCGAAGCCAGTCTAAGAATTTCCGCACTGAGAAAAACCTTCTTGTTGTCCTTTTGTTGCGACTGCTACAGCAACATCCCCAGCTGGCAGCATCTGCCATCCGAAAACCACAGCTGTTTGTCTTGTTGCTGTGGCAGGATCGAAATCCTCGATTCTGCAGCATTGTCAGCTGTCAGCAGCTGCAACCCAAAATCAAACTTTGTCGCTGGCGTAAACCTGTTGGCCACCTTGTCGCTAGTAGAGAAATCCCGAAACCAGTCCAATTTTCCGTCAGTTAGACTCCGGATCATTTAAGTTCGTCGTCGAAGTCGGCGCGAAAATGACGAAGTCGTTGTAGCGCATCAGCGACACTCGCCGAAAATGGCGGATCAAGTAATTGACTTCAGAGAGACTGTCAAACTCCGTCGAAAACTCAAACTCAGGTGCGTCATGACGTCAGCACCCCCGGCTGCTTTGTCGTAACTTGCCGAGGACTTTGTCGCCTTTCTCCGAAAACTCCCGGGCAGAGGCAAAAAACAGCTGCTGCACTTCCCCCTGACCTCGCAAATGTTTTTCCAAAGTTGAACTCGAACTGCCGATGACGTCAGCTGCACTGTCGGTGTTGTCGTGGCTCGCCGAGACCTTCGGGGCAAAGGCGAAAAAGCTGTCCTTCCTCCCCCCACCTGTTGCGGTAAATTTCACATGTGTTGCGGCTGGTACCCCTGAAACGCTTCAGATTTTGCCGCCATGAAGTTTACCACGGCAGAATTCGCGCGCTTACCCAGCGCCGCTGCAACTCCGCCGTTTCACGAAATTGTCGGCCGTCACCGCCGAACTCTTGTAAAACCGTGCTCGAACTCTCCGTAATTGTCGGTGCCGAAAATACTCGTACGTCCTGGTCACCTGCAGGTTATCCCCTTGAAGAACCGGTGTATCTAGCGTGCCCACCCGTCGCCATTTTCATCGCTTGACACTAGCAACCCACCAACAGGAGGCGCTTTTTGTGCGGAACCCAGAATTATGGGTCTACCGGGACCGAATTTCACGGAACCTAGCCCGCATCAACGCCGCAGATCTCGCCGGAGAATTATCCCAGATGGCTTCGAAGTACACCGTAAACGTTGAAATCACTTGGCGAGCAGACGTTCACCCGTCTCTCTGTCAGAATCCCAACCACTAGACCATTGGGATAAAAGGGCTTTTTAAGTAGCGGGTCAGTGCGCCCATAACCCCCCAGGACAACGAGCCTGTAACCCTTCCCTAGGATCAATCGGGGATCACCAGTGGACCTCTGACACCCCCCCGCACTGGGATGCCCGAAGTGCACACACTGGGATTCGAACCCGAGACCTTCGCTCTGATACCATGTCAGAATCCCAACCACTAGACCATTGGGATAAAAGGGCTTTTTAAGTAGCGGGTCAGTGCGCCCATAACCCCCCAGGACAACGAGCCTGTAACCCTTCCCTAGGATCAATCGGGGATCACCAGTGGACCTCTGACACTCTCACCGTAGAAATGAACCCTGAAAATCATGGTTATTTTCCGCCGTCTAGCCCCGACGTTTCCGCCGTTAACCCTGGTACTCCGATTGTGAGAGTACGACGGCTTATGCTGGCTTTGCTAGCTTGCCTGAACTTTACTATGCTACATCTAGCTTGGGTTTACTTTATCATGCATAGATATGCTTGATTTCCTAGGTTATGTGCATTCCTATATTTTATTATGGTTATAGCACCGAACCAGGTTACGTGTACTGAACTCAAGCCTATTCGGTTTCGACTGAATTGCTTTCTACCGAGTTCGGGAAGGTTCTGTTCGGGACGCTTTGCGACCCTCGACCGATAAAACCAAGCTTTTAAAACCGCGGGGGCGACGACGAAAAGCGCCGATTACGGGTACGTAAACCAGTTCCGCGCTATTTTTTAACGTCCCCCTCGAACCGGTTTCCGAACACTCCTCAGGTCCAGTGGCGAAAAAGTTGGAATTTGGACCGTCGGATCAATTCGAATCTCAACGGCCCTGAGAATTTCGCCCAAAAAAGTTGGAATTTGGAGCGTCAGATCGAATTTCTTCTCAACGGCCGAGATCGGACGCGAATTTCAGCTAAGGGAGAATTACGCGACCTACAGAATCAGCGCTCGTCATTTCTACAGTCGACTCGACTCACAGTAAGATGACCAGCGCCTAGAATTCAATTATTTTCGTCGCACACTTTCCTGTAAATCGCCGAATGGAGGAAAATGGTAATAATTTCGTACGAAAAATTACGGAGTTACACACCGGCTTGGACTAGACGCGAGAGGCACTCCAGCGAATAGAGGAGCTTCTCGCGAACCAGTCGGCAGCCGCCATAGCAGCAGCGAATGCAGTAGCGAATGCAGCAGCGACGGCAGCAGCAGCAGCGGCGACACCGACACTTCACCCAGCAGCAGGGGCAGTGGCTACAGTGAATCTTGAGGCGGGACGTCCGAGGCAACCGGAGACGTTCAATCCGAATGTGAGAGACACCGATGTCCGTCGATTCATTGCGACCCTCGAAATTTACTTCGGGGCCGTTGGCTGTACGACCCCGACAGACGATGCAATGCGGATTCGGCTCGCAGCGACACTGTTACGAAGCCCGGCGCTCGAGTGGATTTACAACAGCAATAAGATCCGAGGCGAGGGGTCATGGACGCAGTTTCGGGAAGCTTTAATTCAACGTTTCGAACCAATCAACTCCAGCTACATGGCATGGCAGCAGATTCATCGGCATAAACAGTTCGGCAGTGTAACACAGTATACGCAGCAGATGGAGAGCCTCTTCAACCGAATTACCGACCTGACCGAAGGGGAAAAAATCCAAGCGTATACTGAGGGGCTAAAAATGGAAGTCCGCCGACAGGTGATTGCCGCAAACTACAAGAACTACCGCGACATGGTGTGTGCAGCAGAGAGATTCGATGCGCTGATGCGATGTGAACCCGAGACACGACGCCACGTGCCGAACCGATCATTTGGCACGAAGCGATCGGCACCACCCACGACCGCCGACCCGATGGATGTCGACAAGATCGACGCGAAACAGCGGCCGACAAAATATGAGAACTGCGAATTTTGCGGCGCAGCAGGACATCGACTCTTGGCGTGTTGGAAAATGAAGAAGGCACGAGCGGAGCTGAAGGGCAACAACAGTGCAGCACCCACGAAGTCAAAAGACGTGGCGACTTCGGAGCGGGCGAAAAAAAGAGGACATCATGGCGCAAATTTAAAACGCCACGGCCGGCCGGCAACAGGGGAAATCGCCGAGACAAACGGAGGCTCCGCGAAACAAGACTCTGCACCGACCGGGAAACTCCAGCCGAACACCCCCGAGAGTAAGAATATTTCCTCTCGAGGTTTTCAAGCCTTGAAAGAATTCAGGGGAGATTTTGAGGCCAAGAAAAAGCCTTCAGACATTATTCAGGTACCTAAGAAGTTGGGCAAACCACTCTGGAGCGTTGAAAAGGGTCGTGCGTTCCGAGGAGTTAATATTCTCTCCCGCAGCACAGTATTAAGGCTCCCTATTGCCCACAGGGGAAGGTTCCAGGCCAATACGAAGCTGAACCAGCCTCGGATAAATCCTTCTAACCCTACTCAGTTGAAAAATGATATGGAGTCAGCAGCTTCGAGCGTAGGACCTAGGGATGATCTATTCGACATACCCTACGATCCTATAAGCGAGACCATCTACAGCTACTCGGAGCAACAACAACCACTACTACTCGAGGTGATCTGCAACGGGCGACGCCTCCAGGCCCTGGTGGATAGCGGTGCGTCTCACTCGGTGTGCGACCGCGGGACGTTGGAGAAAATTGGAGAACCTTTGGAGGAGACCAAGTTCACGGCAACGATGGTGGACGGTACGAAACTTCCCATCCACGGCAAAGCATCACTGCAGCTGCACATAGGGGCGCTGAGGTGGAAGCCGACGTTGTCGATCACGAATATCAAAGGCCTAAATTTCATCTTGGGGCGAGATTTCCTGAAGCGGTTCAACCCCGAGATCGACTGGGACAGCAGGAAGGCGTACATCTACAATAACGGGAAACGAGTGGAGCTGCGAAGCTTGTCAGATACAGGGAGTGGTGCAGACAACTCGATCCACAAGACGGCGTTCGTACCAGATCGGCTCTTATGAATACTTGGTGATGCCATTCGGACTCTGCAACGCACCAGCAACGTTTCAGGCGGAGATGAATCATATCGTTCGGCCCCTGTTGAACGAATGCGTGGTGGTGTACTTGGACGACATACTGATGTACTCCAAGAACATGAAGAAGCACGTGGAGCATCTGCAGAAGGTATTCAAAATCCTGCGGAAAAACATGTTCTACATGAAGCTGTCGAAGAGCGACTTCGCCCTGAAGAAGGTGCAGATTCTCAGGCACATGGTGAGTGCGGAGGGCGTAAACGTAGACCCGCGGAAGATCGAAGCCGTTAAGAAGTGGAAAGTACCAGAGAACGTGAAGGAGTTGCAACAGTTCCTAGGCTTCGCCAACAGATTCGTGCCGCAGTACATTAAGGTAGCAGCGCCACTGAAAAAGGATACACCCTACAGATGGGATACTCCTCTTCAGCAAGCCATGGAGCAGCTACAGACAGCACTGACTACAGCACCAGTACTCATCTTACCGGACCCAGACAAAGACTACGTGGTGGAAGCAGACGCTAGTGACCAAGCAGTCGGAGCAGTACTGATGCAGGATCACGGACGCGGTTTACAGCCCATCGCTTATCTCAGTAAAAAGCTACACGGAGCAGAACTGAACTACCCCATCCATGACAAGGAAGCCTTAGCGAAAGTCATAGCCTTCAAGGCGTGGAGGTGTTACCTAGAGGGAGCCAAGACTACAGTTTATGCTGACCACTGCAGTCTCAAATACCTGAAGTCGCAGCCGACGCTCTCACGACGACAGGTGCGGTGGGTGGACTTCCTGGAAACTCACTTCCACTACGACATCGTCTACAAGCCCGGGCTACACAACAAGGCAGAGGCATTGAGCCGCCCCGGTCATGTAGCAGGCATCCAGCTTGACGGGATGAACCCTCTGCTCAAGGGTCTATTCCAACATGGATACTCCGTGGACGCAGAGATCACTACAGCACAGACTAAGAAGCTGTTACAGTGGAAGAAAGACTTAGCTGTAAGGAAGGGCACAGAAAAGTTTTGGGTACCGAACTATGCCCCGCTCCAACAGATTTTACTGGAGGAGTTTCACGACGTACCATACGCGGGACATTTCGGGAGCAACAAGACGTTAGCAGGGATAGAGAAGTATTACTACTGGCCCGGGATGGCAGTAGACGTGCAGCAGTTCGTCACCTCATGCGAGACGTGCCAGCGGATGAAGAGTAGCAAGCAAAAAAAAGCAGGGTTACTTCAGCCTCTACCCGTACCGGAGCAGCCATGGCAGGTCGTTAGCCTCGACTTCATCACAGGACTTCCTTCGACCTCACGGGGACATGATTCCATCCTCGTAGTGATTGATAAGTTCTCCAAAATGGGTCACTTCATCCCGACCAACGCCACAGCTACAGCTGAAGCAACTGCTCGCCTCTTCTTTGACCGCATCATCACCATCCACGGCATCCCTGCTACACTCATCTTAGACAAAGAATCCAAATTCACGAGTAAGTTTTGGAAGGAGCTCATGGGTTTTTTGGTGACCAAACTTGCGATGTCCTCAGCATATCACCCACAGACTGACGGACAGACAGAGCGACTCAATCAGATGGTTGAACAGTTACTGCGCACAGCTTGCAAAGACGACGTCAGCCACTGGGACACACAATTACCGACCCTAGAGTTCGCTTACAACAACGCGTCACATGCGGCCACAGGGAAAACTCCTTTCTTCCTGTGTTACGGACGGGAACCACTCACACCACAGCAGCCAACCACACCGGCACATGTCCAAGCCGCACACAACTTCGTCACCACCATGCAGCAGCTATGGGAGAAGACTCAGCGACGACTCACCACGATGCAGACCTCCCAGAAGCAGTATGCCGATCGACAGCGACGAGATCACTCAGTAGCAGTCGGAGATCAGGTGCTTCTTGACACGCGCAACTTGAACCTGTCTCACCTCCCATCCAACCTCCGGCCTCACTTCTGTGGTCCTTTTCTTGTTGAGGCACAGGTGACACCAGTTACATTCCGCTTGCGCTTACCTACTACGTGGAAGCTTCACAACGCTTTCCATGTTCAGCTACTGAAGCCCTACAAGGACCCCAACCAACAGTTCCAGGGACGGCAGCTACCGCCACCAACACCTGTTCTCATACAGGATGAACCCGTGTACGAAGTGGAACGTGTTCTCACTCATCGGTGCCGCGGCGGCAAGACCCTCGAGTTCCTGATACGCTGGAAGGGATATGACCCCACCGAGGACAGTTGGGTTGCAGAAGCTGATATGGGCAACGCACGCCGTGCTCTCAATGACTATCTTGTCAAGCAGGGTGTTTCTCACACCACCCAACTTTGAGGGGGGGACGTGTAAGAGTACGACGGCTTATGCTGGCTTTGCTACACCTTCTTCTCCGCTACACCACCGTCGGGTAGACCGCTGAATTAGGAGAAACTCCGACAGCTGCATCAATTTCTTCAGCTCCGATTTTTTCGGCAGGGGAACTGTTGCCGATGGCCCAGTTTTGTCGGGGCCGAACAGTGTCGCATCCATGAGAATTTCTCGTACGCCCAGCTGTCGAACTTGCGCAATACCCGCGCTTTTTTACCAGCACAGGACTAAACACAGGGCCCCACTTTTTTATGCCAGTGGCCAATAGGACTTACACTTTGCCTTCGAAGCCTGCTGGTGTAAGGTATGTGAAACGTTCGGAAACCTCGGCCTGTAGTGGTACCCATCCGGCTACCGCCGCTTAGCCGCAAATGTTTAGGCATCAGCTTGAGCGTTTCCCCGTGGGTCGTAATTCTCGCCTCCTGAAGCCCGAAACCCGTTTCTCTCTCTGGACCCGAACTCGACGCAACCCCTGAAAATTGTGGGTCTAAACACTGCGTCGAATCGTTGCCCCGCCGGTGTACTGCCCTGTCTACGGCGCAACTACCCTTGATCAGGGGGTGCTGTGCCGCCTGAAGTACAAATGTCGGCCGTTGCTGTTGCTCCGAAAATTTCGCCGATCTTGTTGCAGGTACAGCAGTGACCCTAGTGATAGGCAGTCTAGTCGTAGGCGGCTTTTCCCGAACTTTTCGGTGGTTCGAAAAACAACTTCCGTTCCACACTGTGCCGCTCCTGCCGAAAACGCCAATGACGCACCCTCCTGCAGCCACACCAGCCGCACCCGGGCGGGACGACGGTAGACCCCCGCTTTCTTCGGGCAGTCGCCACGTCGTCTCTCCTCGCCGTTGAATTTCAGACGCAAATCACCATGCGCCTGGCCTGCCCGGCCAGCTGTCGTTTCTGCCGTGAAGCCACCCGAAATCTTCGCGCATAGTGACGACGCTCACCGCGTGCCGAAGACGTCCGGAATTTTCGTGCGCAACGTGACGATAACGCTTGACGCCACTTGCCGCACGCATTAACTCCCGATTTTGTCGCGCGCAGTTGACGACCACGTGAGAATGCCAACCCGCACAATAGTTGCTCCGAAAATCTCGCACATGCAGTGACGACGATCTTCTTGACGCCAACTGCCGCATGAAAACAGTGCCGAGATTAACAGAATTGACGAAAACGACTCACATAATCAATGTGCGACAGCCACAGCTGCCTACCACCCGGGGGGAGGGAGGTCACGGTCCATCTCGACCGTCGAGGGCAAGGATCCATCGGTGCCGCAGGAGCGCCTTGAAATTTCATGGCCGCTAGGAGCAACTACCCGTTCTCCTGGCCGGCTCTTGCGCTGCTCCTGTCACCACGGCATCCTTCCCTGTCCCCCCCCCCCCGGGGAGTATTACACTCTAAAAAACGGGGAAGCTAGGAAAGTAACTCTGATACCAAGTGTTATGAGTTGTACTAAAAGAGTGCGCGGAAGACTTTATAAAAGGGATGAAAACTACCGAATGGTCAAGAATGATAAAGGAGCACGCATTTATAGGGTGACAGGGAATGGTGCACCAACCAGCTGCACGCACCTGAGAAGCAGGTGCACCGTTGTCCTGCGGGTGCAACGCTGTGCAGCCGACTTGCTGCAGCATTGGCACACCCCGGACTTGTAACGTTGGCGAACCGCTACTCTGCAACGCTGGAGCGGTGCGAGCTTTGCTGCGCTGGATCACGGTCGACCATGCTGCGCTAGAGGTCGACCAGTAGCCTAGCTAGCTCTGACGTAGTCAGTGTTGCCAATATTGTTGTCAACTTTTCCTAGTGAAACTCTTGCCAACTCCCCGTGAACCAGCAAGTAGTGAGAATACAAGGAAACGACTAAGGAACGAACGCAGAGATCTCACTCACACCCGTGCCTAGCTCGTAGACCAGCTCCCGTTGTATGAGTTATCTCTGCATTTACACTTAGTATGAACCATTTGGGTAAGCAACGCACTCACGTTTCTTACCAATATGGGTAAGTAACGCACTGACTCTTGGTACCAACCATATGGTTAAGTAATGCACTTACTCTTGGCACCAACCATGTGGGTAAGTGACGCACTTACTCTTCGAACCAACCTAACAGGTAAGTAACGCACTTACTCTTGGTACCAACCATAGGGGTAAGTAACGTGCATACTCTTGGTACCAACCATACGAATCAGTAACGTGCGTACTCTTGGTACCAACCATATGGGTAAGTTACGCACTTACTCTTGGTACCAACCATATGAAGAAGTAACACCCTTACTTATGGTACCAACCATGTGGATACATACTCTTAGAACCAACCATATGGGTAAGTAGCGCACATAACCAACTATATGGGTAAGTAACGCACTTAATTTTGATACTAACCATATGGGTAAATAACACACTTAGTCTTAGAACCAACCATATGGATAAGTAACACCCTCAATTTTGGGACCAACCGTGTGGGTAAGTAACGTACTTACACTTGGTGCCAACTTTATGGTTAAGTAATGCAGTTTCTCTTGGTACCGACCATATGGGTAGGTAACACACGTATTCTTGGCACTAACCATGTGGGTAAGTAACGTACTTACTCTTCGAACCAACCACATGGTGAAGTAACGTACTTACTCTTAGTACCAACCATGTGGGTAAGTAACGCACTTATTCTTGGCACCAACCATGTGGGGAAGTAACGCACTTACACTTCAAACGAACCATATGGGTAAGTAACGCACTTATTCTTGGCACCAATCATGAAGGTAAGTAGCGCACTTACTCTTGGTACCAACCATATAAATAAATAACGTGCATAATCTTGGTACCAACAATATGGATAAGCAACAAACTTACTCTTTGTACCAACCATATGGGTAAGTAACGCACTTACTCTTAGTACCAACCATTTGGATAAGTAACTTGCATACTCTTGGTACCAAACATTCGAATCAGTAACGTTCTTGCTCTTGGTACCGACCATATGGGTAAGTAA
The DNA here is from genome assembly GCA_947471745.1 of Closterium sp. Naga37s-1. Taxonomy (NCBI): domain Eukaryota; kingdom Viridiplantae; phylum Streptophyta; class Zygnematophyceae; order Desmidiales; family Closteriaceae; genus Closterium; species Closterium sp. Naga37s-1. The sequence continues at coordinate 50,760 of CANJKZ010000214.1, forward strand.
CGCACTTACTCTTGGAACCAACCATATGGGTAAGCAACGTAACGTTCTTACTCTTGGTACAACCATATTGGTAAGTAACGCGCATGCTTCTGGCACCAAACATACGAGTAAGCAAGGCACTTACTCTATGTACCAACTGTTTGGGTATATAAGGCACTTACTCTTGGTACCAACCATATGGGTAAGTAACGCACATACTCTTAGTACTAGCCATATGAGTAAGTAATGCACTGACTCTTAGAACCAACCAGATGGGTAAGTAACATCTTTACTTTTGGTACCAACCATATGGGTACATACTCTTAGAACCAATCATATGGGTAAATAACGCTCATACTCCTAGTACAAACCATATGGTTAAGTAACGCACTTAGTCTTGGTACCAACCATTCGTTAAGTAAACCACTTACTCTTGGTACCAACCATATTGGTACATAACACACTTACTCTTGGTACCAGCCATATTGGAAAGTAACGCACTCACTCTTGGTACCATCCATATGGGTAAGTAACGCGCTTACTCTTGGCACCAACCATATGTGGAAGTAACGCACTTACTCTTGGTTCCAACAATTTTTGTAAGTGACGCGCATACTCTTGGTACCAACCATATAGTTAAGTAACGCACTTACTCTTGGTACCAACCATATGAGTAAGCAACGCACATACTCTTGGTACCAACCATTTTTCTAAAGAATGCGCATATTATTGGTACCAACCATCTCGATGAATAACGTACTAAGTCTTAGAACCAACCATTCGGATAAGAAACGCACCTACCCTTGGTACCAACCATGTGGGTAAGTACACTTACTCTTCGTACCAGCCATATGAGTAAGTAACACACTTACTCTCAGTACCAACCAGATGGGTAAGTAACTTACTTACTCTTGGTACCAACCATATGGGTAAATAACGCGCTTCTTCTTTGTACCAACCATATAGGTATGTAACGCACTTATTCTTGGCACCAACCGTGTGGGTTAATAACGCAGTTACTCTTAGTACCGCCCATATGGATAAGTAAGGCGCATACTCTTGGTACCAAACATATGGTTTAGTAATGCACTTACTCTTGGTATTAACCAGATATGTAATTACGCACTTAATCTTGGTACCAACCACCTGGTTAAGTAGCGCACTTACTGTTTGTACCAAACATTTGGGTAAGTAACGCGCTTACACTTGGCACCAACCACGTGGATAAATAACGCAGTTACTCGTAGTACCAACCATATGGATAAGTAATGCACTTACACTTGGTTCCAACCACATGGATAAGTAAGGCGCATACTCGTCGTACCAACCATATTGTAAAGTCACGCACTTACTCTTGCTACCAACCACATAGTTAATTACGCACTTACTCTTACTACCAACTATATGGATAAGTAACGCAATTACTCTTCGTACCAACAATATTGGTAAATAACGCACTTACTCTTGGTACAAACTATATGGTTCAGTAACGCACGTACTCTTGGTACCAACCATATGGGTAAGTAACGCATCTACTCTTGGTACCAACCGTATGAGTAACTAACGCACATGCTTTTCATACCAACCATATTAGTAAGTAACGTACTTACTCTAAATACCAGCCATATGGATAAGTATTGCACTTACTTTTCATACCAACCATATGCGTGAATAACGCACTTTTTCTTCGTATCAACTATATTGGTAAGCAACGCTCTTACACTTGGTACGAACCATATGGATAAGTAACGCACTTACTCTTTGAACCAACCATACGAAAAATACCGCACATACTCTTGGTACCAACCATTTGGGTAAGTAACGCATTAATTCTTGGTACCATCTATATGGATAAGTAACGCGCTTACTCTTGGCACCAACCATATGGGGAAGTAACGCGCATACTCTAGGTACCAACCATATAGTTAAGTAACGCACATAATCTTGGTACCAACCAAATAAAGTAAGCAATGCACTTATGCTTGGTACCAACCATTCTTCTAAAGAACGCGCAAACTCTTGGTACCAACCATCTAGATGACTAACGTACTAAATCTTAGAACCAACCATGTGGGTAAGTAACGCACTTACTCTTGGTACCAACCATGTGGGTAAGTAATGCACTTACTCTTAGAACCAACCATATGGGAAAGTAACGCACTTATTCTTCGTACCAACCATATGAGTAAGCAACGCACTTATTCTTGGTACCAACCATTCTTCTATAGAACGCGCAAACTCTTGGTACCAACCATCTGAAGACTAACGTATTAAATCTTAGAACCAACCATTTGGGTAAGTAACGCACTTAGTCTTGGTACAAACTATGTGGGTAAGTAATGCACTTACTCTTCGTACCAACCATATGGGAAAGTAACGCACTTACTCTCAGTACCAACCACATGGGTAAGTAACTTACTTACTCTTGGTACCAACCATATGGGTAAATAACGCACTTCTTCTTTATACCAACCATATGGGTAAGTAACGCACTTACTCTTGGCACCAACCGTGTGGGTAAGTAACGCAGTTACTCTTAGTACCACCCATATGGATAAGAAACGCGCATACTCTTGGAACCAACCATATGGTTAAGTAACGCACTTACTATTGGTATTAAACACATGGTTAATTACGGACTTAATCTTGGTACCAACCACCTGGTTGAGTAACGCACTTACTGTTTGTACCAAACATTAGGGTAAATAACGCGCTTACATTTGGCACCAACCATATAGATAAGTAACGCAGTTACTCCTAGTACCAACCATATGGATAAGTATCGTTCTTACTCTTGGTACCAACCATATGGATACGTAATGCACTTATTCTTGGTACCAACATACGGGTAAATAATGTACTTACTCTTGGTACCGACCACATGGTTAATTACGCACTTAGTCTTGGTACCAACCGTATGGATAAGTAAAGCGCATACTCGTGGTACCAACCAAATGTAAAATAACACAATTACTCTTCTTACCAACAATATTGGTAAGTAACGCACTTACTCTTGGTACAAACTATATGGTTAAGTAACGCACGTGCTCTTGGTACCAACCATATGAGTAATTAACGTACATACTTTTCATACCAATCATATTAATAAATTACGTACTTACTCTAAATACCAACCATATGGGTAAGTAATGCTTTTAATTTTCATACCAACCATATTCGTGAATAACGCACTTTTTCTTCGCACTTATTCTTGGTACCAACCATTTTTGTAAGTAATGCACTTACTCACTACCAATTTTATGAGTAAGTATCGCTCTTACTCTTTGTACCAACCATATTGGTAAGTAACGCACCTACTCTTGGTACCAACCATATGGGTAAGTAATACACTTACTCTTCTTACCAACCATTTGGGTAAGTAACACACACTCTTGGTACCAAAAATTTGGGTAAGTGTTGCACTTATTCTTCGTACCAACCATTTTTATGTATAACGTGCATAATCTTAGTACCAACCATATTGTTAAGTAACGCACTTTCTCTTGGTACCAACCGTACGGGTAAGTAATGTACTTACTCTTGGTACCAACCATTTGCGTAAGTAACGCGAGTACTTTTGTTACCAACAATATGGATAAGTAGCGCGCATACGCTTGGTACCATCCATATGGTTATGTAACGCACGTTTTCTTGGTACCAATCATACGGGTAAGTAACGCACTTATTCTTGGTACCAACCATATCGGTAGATAACGCACATATTCTTGGTACCAAACATATCGTCAACACTCCGCTGCCCAGCCTACGCTTAGGCACCCACTCTTAGCACGCCGATCACCGCACCAGCCATGCAGAAGGGCACGACACCTACTGCTGCACATCGACGTCACCGTGGCCGACGTCGGCCAGGCGCACTTGGCCGATCGAGACAGAGCACTGCTTGAAGGCCGGAAAGTGCAACGCCTCGTCTAAAAGTTGGCCGGCTGCTCGGTGGTCGGGAAGTACCGCAGAGCGATCTTCCCCCGCTTCGCCATCTACTCTAGCCAGGCGTAGCGTCGCTCCATAAGCTTGAGATTGCCTTTCGGCCCCAAGCCCTCAGCGATCGCAATGGTCTACTAATTGTCCACGTAAAGGTGGCCGCGACGTACTCTGACTCGGTCGATGACGGCGGCCCCTCCGACGTGGCAATTCGTGCTACAGTGATTTTGCTTATCACGGGCGTCGTCGGGGTCTGCGTAGCCGGTCAAACACGCCGAACTCTAGGGCGGCGTCACGGGTGTCGGCGAGGTAGGCGAGACAGCGATTGACCTGACGTCAGTGCTGGATCAAGTTGGATGGCAACAGTTTGAAATGGACAAATACGTGTGCAGCTCTGTGGTCGGCGCGGAGGGCAAGACCCACCAGGCCCTAAGCATCTTCACCTGGAGGCAAAGGTTTCACCTCTAACTCCTCACGCACGGTTACGACCGTTTTTTTTTTGTATTTACTTGCCCTGTTCGGTGTATACATTCAATTATCATTAAAAAAAATATATAAAAAAAAGCTGGTCGCTCCTCACCTTTAGGCCGCTCCCCAACTTGCTGCACGAGAAGGCGATACACGGCGTCGTCGTGGTCGCCGCGAACTGCAGCGAGCCGACCTTCTGCCGGTATTCCTCCTCCTCGTGTGACTGGGTGTTTTCGAACATTAGATCGGCATAGCGTCTTCGGAGTTCGGTGTTATCGGGATTCGAACGCCCTGCTCCTCATCGATGAAACGCCGACGTAACACTCCTGGTGGAGCCACAGCTTCCTCACCGGTCAATCGTGCACGATCTCCAGCCAGAGGTATTTTTTTGTCCGGCGAGATCTCGCGCACCTCAAAGGCGGCCTCCAGCAGCTCCTTCAGCTCCTGCAGCATCGCGGTGCTGCTACTGGCGAAACGCAGGTCGTCAACATAGACGAGCACCCAGCACGCCACTCCTTCGTTGCCGACCTTGAAGTACAACGCTTTGTCGACTTGGATCTTGCTCCAGCCGGTCTGTACGGCGTCGAGTGCCGAGTACCGCAACAGCGGTAACTGCTTGAGGCCGAACAGAGTCTTTAGTATCTTACACACGCGGCTGGTCCCATCGTCGTAGTAGTCAGGCTGGTACATGTAGAGCACCCGGTCAAACGTGCTCTGCAAGAAGGCGTTCTTCGGGCTGCATCAGTTGCAAGTCGAGGACGGCGATGATGCTGAGGAGAATCCTCGGCGTGATGTACAACTCTACTGGCACGTACGTCTCATCGTAGTCAGTGCCGTACACCTGCGCAACTCTTCACGACCAAACGTGCCTTTTGCGGGCGACCGTGTCGTCGACGTGGTACGTCATCAGCACATAGCGATTCTTCATCACGTTGACACCGCTCGGCCTCTCGACCAGCTCCCACGTGCCGCTAGCGATGAGGCTTCGGATTTCTTCATCCATGGCGACCTTCACCCCTTGCCCTTCCAGCTCACCAACGCCACCTTGACCGTCATGGTCGCTATATCCCAGCGGTGCTCCGCGTCTGCGTGCATGTCGGCTTGGGCAGGTCAACGTCGGCCTGCACGTCGTCGAGCAGCGTGGTGTAGGATGTCGGCGGCAGGCACGCATGGTAGCTCAGCCGCTCTGGAACCTCAGGCTTAACCGGCACCTCCATCACATCTCTGTCGGTGGACTCCTCCCCTGCCAACAGCTCTCCTTCGTCGACGCCGACATCTCCACCGTCATCGGGCTGCTGCACCAAAGTCGGCGTTTAACCGACTTCTCCCCTTCCGTCGGCTCCTCTGCCGAATTCTCCAACTACTCTCCTGTCATTGTCGACTTCACTGCCAGTCACTCCCCTGATGTCGGCTCCCCTGAAGTTGGCGGCTTCTCTACCACACCGGCTAGCGTAACATCATGTCAGCCGCCGGCGATGCCACTGGCCAGCGCCACAGGTGACGCCTCAAGGCTCTCCTCATCGCCAGTGGTCGACGCCGGTGGCGGCTCAGGCAAGTTGGTGACGCGGGACGAGTCAGCGGGAACAGGGGGAGGGGTGACGTCCTCAACGTCCTCATCATCAGGTTTTTCGACCTCGGCGAACAGTGGGAGAGTCGCCGTGTAGGAGATCGTCGGCGGGGCGGACGCCGTCATCCACACCTCTAGCGACAACGGCTGTAGAGTCCATCGCCGTCTCCTGCCTGCCCATGCGGATGTTGGTCAGCCGCTCTTCAAGTTGGCCGATGTACATATCATCGATCGCCTGGTAAGTCGACACGATGAGCCGTCATGCTTGGTGGCCGGCGTCCAGTCAAAGTCGACAAGGCTTCAGGGCGATCTGCACCATCGGCGAGCAGCACCGCGAGATGACTATGAAGGTCAGCAGGAGAACGGCCCAGAATTCCGTCCGTAGCTCAACGTTGGCCTTGTAAGGCGACTCCACGTCGCCGTTGGCGAACGACTTCAGCCCAGCAATTTCCAGGTGGGGCTCGATCGACTCCCTCCACGTGATGAGGCCATGCCGGCCTTCCTACAGCACGAGCACAGCGATCTTGTCTGGCAAAAACTTGTAGTACCCGTAAGCCAGCGCGATTCCGCCAGCCAACACGTACACCGCTTATCTGTGGAGAGCGACGTCATCCGCTAACGTCGCCATGCGAGCTGCCCGCAGCCCCCATCGACTGCTGCAATCGTACCCTCGTCATTAACGTCGTCGTCGGCAGCCTTGATCATTCCTCTCGTCACCCTCGTACCCTCGTCATTGCCGACTTGGTCATCACCATCGACCTTCTCGTCGACGCCGCCTTCATTGCGTGCCGGTCGGGAAGAGACAGACGCTCCGTCAGCCTCATGCCGGGAAGGGTGGTCGCGCGCCCACTTTGTACCAGTGATTAGGAAGAGAACCTCCAAGGGAGCCTCACCGAAATCGCCATCCGTATGGCGTTGCCGAAAAGGGAGCCTCACCGAAATCGCCATCCGTGTGGCGTCGCCATCTTCTCGTGCCTCCAGGGTATCCGCCACTCCACCAGCCTCTCCCGTGGTAAGAACCATGGTCTACACGTGTTGCCGGCCTAACAATGACTTATATGTGAGAAGTTGGCTACTAATCTAAAGGTAATCTGAGGGGCCGACGCTTATTGCACCATGCAAAGAGTCACTCTATACCGTTGAGAGCTAGACTGCGGGAAGGCACATGTGGTACGAGTGATCGTAGCGTTCTCTCTAGCACTTGCCTTTTGTGTGGGTTCACGGGGCAAAATAGCAAGAGTTTCACTAAGAAAGTTGGAGAACAACGATGCAGAAGAGATTGGTAATGTTGACTACATCTTGGGCCTAGCAAGCCAAACAACAGGCAGGTCGACCTCGAGCGCACCACGGGGGCGGCCTGCCAGCATAGCAAGTCCGCGGCGAACCAACGCAGCCCGAAGGCCACTTCCCAGCGTTGCAAGTCGGCTACCTGCCAGCACTGCACCAGGGAGGCTTGCCAACGCTGCAGCAAGGCGGCTTGCTAGCGTTGCAACCGCAGATGACAGTAGTGCATGTGCGCACCCACTTCGCATGTGCGTATAGGCGGTTGAGCACGTTGTGCAGCGCCACCAACCTTGCGCAAGTGCCAAGTCGGCCACATGCCGACGGTTGTGCCCGAAGAGCCATGTTGACCACGTGTTGCCACGTCGGTTGACTTCGCCATTACCACCTGGGCGACGTTCGTGCACCCCCGCAATACCTCGTCGCCCTACTCGGTCGACTGGGAAACCCCGAAGTCGGCGCCGACCTGTTGGGCGATAGGAGCCCGTAAACTGATATACATGCTCGTCGACTAACTTGGTCGACATTTTCCGCCGACTTTACCAAGTCGGCGTCCACACATGTCGACGAACACCTTCGTCGATCACATCAGTCGAAGTCGGCCGCCGGCTTCCCATCATTGGCGGCTTTTGCAGTAGTCCCGCGCAAGTCGACCAAGTCTGTCGACTTCCTCGTCCAAGTTGGCGTCGACCATTGGCAGCATTTGGCTACACGATACGGTAGGGCACGGCACCCGAGTGACGGGTGGTGATTATCGAGTGATGATTTCGTAATAGATTTGTACGGAACAAGTAGCCATTTGTGATAGAACGTTAACGTGCTTTGGTAACTCTGAAAGCTTTAATGACGGCACGTATTATAGCCCTTGTCAAATACCCCAATACTTGGGAGCACGTGGAGTTTTGGAAAACCATATGGGGTTATTATATGAATCACCAACAAAAAGTGCAACAAAAATGCACCTGGTCATCAACGACAACCTTCAGCTCCCTTCACGACGTCAACAGCTGCGCCAACGGCGACGATGTCACCACCTGCCGTTGCAAGCACCCCGCAAGTCCTTCCACGTATTTCTTCCAAGGACGAGGGAAAAGGGAGAACCTTCATATAACGAAGGAATTGATGTGGATAAGGTAAAGCTAGCCAAGTGGAGTTAATGACAGCGGAAGTCTTTGAAGGACCTTGTTTATTATAAGTTGAAAGGAAAGAAGATGATAAAGATAGCAATACAATGGGATAATATAGCATTTTTAGCTAGCCATGGACTCTGAGGGGTACATTCCCTTATTTAATGATTTTATAGGCATCGCTACAATTGTTGTGACTATTGTGATCCTAACTTGTTGTAGTGCATAACCTCCTATTACAGTTGTGTTGGGTGGTCAACGGTCGCGACTGTTGACTATCTACGATTGTTGACCTTCGTGTGACTGTTGACCTTCACGTGCTCTATATGAGCTGACACGGTACTGATAAAATTTCCCCTTTTTCGCTATGAAGCGATGCGCTAAGGGGAAACCTACAGAGGTTTACGTAGTGCTGAAATTTCTGACGTGGTAGCTTCTTCGTCAGAAGTTCTGCTGCCATGTAACTAGTTGGGCAATAGGTGAGTTTGACTTTCCCTTGTCAATCTTGTCCCTGACGAAGAAGTAACGGAGTGCGATGTGTTTCGTACGAACAACTGAGCTAGCGGCGATGAATTTAGCTTCAACTGACGAAAGAGCAATAAGCTCATGCTTCTCGTCGTTATATAAGTTCAAAGGAAACAAGATGATAAAGATAGCAATACAATGGTATCATATAGCATTTTTAGCTAGCCATGGATTCTTAGGGGTACATTCCCTTATTTAATGATTTTATAGGCATCGCTACAATTGTTGTGTCTATTGTGACCCTTACTTGTTGTAGTGCATAACCTCCGATTACGGTTGTGTTGGGTGGTCAACGGTCGCGACTGTTGACTATCTGCGATTGTTTACCTTCGTGTGACTGTTGACCTTCACGTGCTCTATATGAGCTACCACGACATTGATAAAGGTGCGCTTTTTCGCTATGAAGCGATGCGCTAAGGGGAAACCTGCAGAGGTTTACGTAGTGCTGAAATTTCTGACGTGGTAGCTTCTTCGTCAGAAGTTCTGCTGCCATGTAACTAGTTGGGCAATAGGTGAGTTTGACTTTCCCTTGTCAATCTTGTCCCTGACGAAGAAGTAACGGAGTGTGTTGTGTTTCGTACAATTAACGAAGGTAAGCTTGTTCGCGATCTTTATCGCGCTCTGGTTGTCGCACAGTAACTTCAAGTGTCCGTTCATCTTCACTTTCGCCTCCCGTAGGAGCTCCATCAAATACAGCCTTTCGCGAACAACTGAGCTAGCGGCGATGAATTTAGCTTCAACTGTCGAAAGAGCAATGAGCTCATGCTTCTGTGAGTTCCATGAAATGAGTCCAGCAGGCTCGAGCTAAAACATAAAGCCTGTGCAGGAGCGTCTGTTTTCTGCATCTCCCGCATGATCCGCATCCAGGTAGCCGCGTAGTTGAAGAGTAGCTGTTAAGTTGGCCGTGTAGGTGAGCTTAACGCCAGGAGTAGATATGAAGTATTGAAGTGCCCGGCGTAGGTTTAGCGTATTTTTCCCTTCCAGTTCGGCGTAGGTACTGTGCGAGCTGGCTCGCAACGTAAGAGAGATCCGGTCAGCACGTGACGGCGGCGGATTGCAGGCAACCTAGCTGCTGCTGATAGAGACAATGATCATCACTGGAGAGAGGCGTGGTGTCAGGCTCGTGGTTAGGAGGAGGTGTGCGGAAGGGAATGGTGAGGTTGATTGGAGCGATTGCAAAGTTCTTCGCGATCGTTTCAGTGTACTTGGCGAACTGGGTGACGCTCAGTCCCTAAATTTGAGTGACGTTATTGTTAATGGTGATGCTATCATTTGCACTCACGTCTGTCTGCCCCCCATCATATGTTCGTGCCTTGCATGCGTGGTATGAGCGTGTGCAAGAATTTGTGTTTGGTGTGGTTTGGATATTCTGAGTGTGTGTGAATTTTCTTCTACTTGAGCAGATATCCAAAATGACTCCTCTGCTCAAGAGCTTTCCGACGAACCAAGAATCGTCGCGATTGGAGCACGAACGAGAAAGAGAATTCGTAAGCTATGATCGTTCGATGTTATGGTTGTGGTGCGACGACAATGAGAATTTGTGGAATGACTCAATGTGAGGTAAAGACTTTTGGGGGTTGCGAAATTTGTCACTTCTACTGTAGATGATGCCAAGTGGTTGGGAGAAGCCAAACCAGGTTGGCAAGTGTGGCCAAGTTGGGGTGAGGTGAATTGCATGGGTTGGAAAGTGACAAAGGTCAAAGTTGGGGTGCCTATAGGGAGGAGAATTGTGTGCTTATGGGGTTTCCTTGGTTGGGGACTCCCTTGGGACCTTCCCTCTCGTCTTCCTCTTCCATCCTACCTAGTTTATTGCTACTCTAACTTTCTTGTGTGGTACTTGCGAGATAATTGAGATTGAGTTAAGTTTCTATGGCAGCATACAGTGCGCCGAAATTCATAACTCGAGTTATACTCCATATCTTGCTATGATTCAAATTGGGAACGATAGCCACGGTCAAGGGCTACAACATACTCGAGTTTAAGAGAATTCTAACAGTTCTATTTTTTGTCGACGGCGTTTCTTGTAAAGTCGACTTTTCTGTCAAGAAGTTTAGTCCAACGATTTTGAGTTATTTCGGCCCCTAGACGTTCTAGACTCCGTCCTTAGTCCCTAACAAGTGGTATCAGAGCTGATTGACGACGTTGTGAAGAGTATACTGAGGTGTGAAGACCCTCTTAGACCCACCATGGCCTGTGGACGTGCCTAAGTGGAGTTCTAGAGGTTGGATGCGACTTCCGCTAAGGGAAAACTCTGCCGAAATTTCGTTGGCGCCGACACTTGTGAAGATATTGTGGGACTTCTGTGGGGACAGCAAGCGGCGAGCTGAAACCTATGATTGGGAGAAGTGGAGATGAATCAAGGGAGTGTGATGCAGCTGAGAAGAGGAGTGAGCTGCCACCATCCAAGATTGAGGCGTTGGATGGCTCCAACTATGAGGAATGAAGTGGGCGGATGCGGAGCGCCTTCAAGCGCTACAAGCTGCTGAAAATTGCTATGGGAGAAGAGAAGATTCCGGAGGAAGAAGAAGCCCGCGATCGGTGGATTGAGAAGAGCGCGGTGCTGTACGACCTCATCCTCCAATCGGTCAACAACGATATGTTCCAGCACATCAAAGACTTAGTGACGCTGGACGACTCCGGACCGAAGGCGTGGAAGCTACTGCATGACGTGATTCAGCACAACATGCTGCAGATGGTGATTGTGTTGGAGAAGGAGTTGGCTGCCCTCTCCATGCGATCGGGCGATGGTGTGAAGCCGGTCCTTGACAAGATCAAAGACACCTATGCGATGATGGCAGCGGCGGGCAGCAAAGTGTCGGAGATGCAGCAGTGCACCAAGACCATCTCGGTGCTTGACAATTCGTATGACAACCTCATCCCCACCCTCAACATTCAGCAGGACCAGTGGACACCTGATTGGCTACGGCAGCAGATTCTGTAGGAGGATTTTCGCAGGCGCCATACGGGAGGCGGTGCTGCCAACAAGACTGCTGAGGGGTATGGAGCTACAGGAGGCAGCAGAGGAAGAGGGGGAGGGAGAGGCCGAGGTCGTGGGAGAGGCTTTGGCAGCGGAAGAGACCGAGGTGAATACAATGAGGGACAAGGGAGCTCTGGTGGCAGGGGGAGCACCCGAATGGAGGGCGCGTGCTGATGCTGCAAGAAGGCCGGACACCCATGGTTCAAGTGTTTCAGCCGGCCAGAGGGAAGGGCGCCTCCAGGCATGAAGCCGCCAAGTGGTGAACGTGCACAAGGTGGTGCTGTACAAGGTTCAAGTGCGCAAGGTGAAGGTGCACATGGTAAAGCCTCCGCTGGGATGTTTCTTATGGTTGAGGATGTGAATGGGAGTGAAGGTGATGTGGGTTCAGTTGGGAAGGTTGTGATGGACCCCCTCACTCACTGGATGATCGATTCAGGTTGCACAAGTCACATGACCGCACGGGCAGATTTTCTTGACGAGGTAAAGCCCCCTGGGAAGATCAAATTTGTAGCTGCCGCTTCAGGTGCTTTGCTCCCTGTGGTGGGTGTTGGGATTTCCAAGGTGATGGGAGCCAACGGGGAGCTTTTGGGGCTTGGGAATGTCCTGCTGGTTGAAGGTTTGTCTGCTAACCACCTCTCTGTGCGCCGGCTGCAGAAGAGCAAGACCAAAGTGACCTTCGGCCCAACCAGCTGCCGTGCGAAGCTTGGGAAGCTGTTGTTGTGGGATCTGGAGGAGAAGAGCAGCTGCATCAAGGACCTGTGGCAGCTGCCCATCATCCCTTGGAATGGGAAAGCTCCAGCAACGGCAGCGGCAGCAACGGAGATTGGGAGCTGCCCTATACGCCTTGAGACGAATTTCACCAAGTTCCCTTTCAGCAGCAGCACGGGACCAGTTAAGGCACCACTCGCGCTTTTGCATTAAGATGTGGTGGGCCCTACGAGGGCTCCTTCTCTATCGCGCAGCCGCTACTTCTTAAGCATTGTGGACGACCACACGCGTGCGGTGTGGGTGTACCCTCTCAAGACCAAAGGGAGGTGGCAGCGGCTGTTCTTAAGGAGTGGATGCCGAGGGCTCAAAGGGAGAGCAGACACAAGGTGAAGGTGATCCGTACCGACAATGGAGGAGAGTTTATTGGTGCGGATTTTGAGGCAGTGCTGAAGCGGAAGGGGATCCAGCATCAGCTCACAGTGCCCTACAACCCTCAGCAGAACGGCGCGGCTGAGCGGTTCAACCGGACCCTGCTGGAAGGTGCACCCACTCTCCTTGGGCGTGCAGGGCTGCCGGATCCATTTTGGGTAACTGCACTAAGGCAGGTCGCTCTTGTGAAGAACCGGGTGCTTACGACCGTGGGGGACAAGCAGTGGGTCCCCTACACCAAGTGATATGGGAGTGCACCAGCTGTCAACATGCTGAGAGCCTATGCGTGCATGGTGGCGTTTCATGTGCCTAAGGAGAAGAGGGGAAAGCTGGAAGCTTCTGGGAGATGGGGTGTGCACTTGGGGCTTGCTAAGGATCACAAGGGCTGGTTGATATGGGACTTGACCAGCCAGCAGCTAACTGTATCAAGGGATGTGAAGTTCCTTGAGTCCTTGTACTACAAGGAGTAGATGCAGCAGCAGCAGAAGCTTCCTACGACACCGCTGATCGTTGAAGCCGATGAGGTGCAGTGGCCTTCGAGGCAGGTGGAGGTTTCTGTCTCTGAGGAGGAGATCTCTGGGATGACTGAGGATGGGGGAGAACCTGAGGTGGAGGAGCAGCAGCAGCAGCAGCAGCAGCAGCAAGATGCTCCACCACATGCCCCACGTCCGCCTGACCGTCCTAGGAGGGATGTGCGCCCTCCCACCAGGCTGACCTATCCGAGTCGTGGCACGCCAAAGGTGTTTTGGGCTGGGAGTGTGGCTATGCAGTGTGGTGAGGAAGAGATAGCGCACTGCTACTGGGCAGCCGTCCCTGAGCCCAAGACACTGGCTGAGGCACTGAGTGGGCCCGATGCTGAAAAGTGGAAGCAGAGTGTGAAAGAGGAGTTTAATTCTCTGCTGGAGAACGAGACATAGGAGCTGTGTGAGCTGCCTCCTAAAAAGAAGGCAGTCTCTTCAGCGTGATGGGGAGCTGACCTGCTACAAGTTATGGCTTGTGGCTAAGGGGTTTCAACAGACAAAGGGAAAGGACTTCGACGAAATCTTCGCACCTGTGGGGAAAGGGACAACTCTGAGGGTGTCGTTGGCAACGGCTGCAAACCGTGGATAGAGGATCAAGCAGATGGATATCACAACTGCTTTCCTCAATGAGATCATTACGGAGGAGCTATACATGTTGCAGCCTGAGGGTTTGGATGATGGAAGCGGCAGGGTGTGCAGACTGAAGAAGGCCATCTATGGCTTGAAGCAGGCTCCTCGTGCATGGTACCACAAGCTGGAGGAAACACTGCTGGCTGGGGGGTTCATGAAAAGCGAGTGTGATCACAGCCTGTTCCTTCTGCAAGAGAAGGAGCAGTTTCTTATTGGTGTACGTAGATGACATCCTTCTATTTTCTGAGTCGTCTTCAATGATTGAGCGTGTGGAGGAGATGCTGGAGATGCAGTTCAAGTGCTCAAAGATGGGAGATGTGAAGTACTGCTTGAGGATGCATATGGAGAGGGACCTTGACAAGGGAGTGTTGAGGTTGCACCAGAGGAAGTACTGTGAGGGGCTGGCGGAGAAGTAAAGGCTGAAAGATGGAGAAAGCCAGCAACCCCATTGCCTTCAGGGTTCACTATAGAGCCCTGTGCTGATGAGGAGGTGGTGGGTGCGAGTGACAGGAAGCTGTTTCATTCCATGGTTGGGGCACTCAACTATGCGGCTAACCATACGCGGCCTACATTGCCTTTGCTACATCCAGGCTTGCATCCAGGCTACATCCAGGTTGCCTTTGCTATATGTGGTTTCACGCCCAAGTCATGAGCAGCTGGAATCGGCCAAGAGGTTGGTCCGCTATGTGAGTGCTATAGCATCTGTGGGTTTGGAGTACAGTGCTGTAAGGCAAAGGCAGTAGCGAGGTGCTGCTAATCTGGGCAGGGGGGAGATGCTCTTGACTTGCTACACCGACGCCAACTTCAACTCTGTGAAGGCAGATGGCACCAGCATTGGAGGTTATGTGTGCCTGTTCGGAAGTGGTGCCAGCTGGCGCAGCAAGAAGCAGAATGAGGTGGGGCTGTCCTCATGCGAGACTGAGTATATGGCTCTGCATCATGGGGCCAAAGAGGTGGTGTGGCTGAGGCGTTTGTTGGAGGAGATTGGAGTTGGTCTGAAGGAGCCGACTGTGATGTTCCGTGACAATGAGTCGGCAGTCAAGCTGGCCAGGAATGCATGCCTTCATGGCCTGACAAAGCACATCAGGCCTAAGTGGCATTGGGTGAGGAGGCTCCTTGACAAGGAGGTGCGGCTGGAGATTTTGAAGACCCATCAGCAGGCGGCTGACATTCTCACCAAGCGCCTGGCTGAACCAGAGCACTGGAAGGGCATAAAGCTTGCTGGAAGGAGTGTGCATTGAGGTTGCATGAATGAGATGAGGCATGTGGGATGATGGTAGGCAGCCAGAGGGGGAGTTTGTTATGTGATGCAATCATTTGCATTCAAGTCTGTCTGCCTCCCATCATATGTTCATGCGTTCCATGCGTGGTGTGAGCGTGCGCAAGAATTTGTGTTCGGTGTGGTTTGGATTTTCTGAGTGTGTGTGAATTTTCTTCTGCTTGAGCTGATATCTGAAATGACTCATCTGCTCAAGAGCATTCCGTCGAACCAAGAATCTACGCGATTGGAGCACGAACGAGAAAGCTATGATCGTTCGAAGTTATGGTTGTGGTGCGACGACTATGGGAATCTGTGGATTGACTCAATATGGGGTACAGATTTTTGGGGGTTGGGGAATTCGTCACTTCTACTGTAGATGATGCCAAGTGGTTGGGAGAAGCCAAACCAGGTTGGCAAGTGTGGCCAAGTTGGGGTGAGGTGGATTGCATGGGTTGGAAAGTGACAAAGGTCAAAGTTGGGGTGCCTATAGGGAGGAGAATTGTGTGCTTATGAGGTTTCCTTGGTTGGGGACTCCCTTGGGACCTTTCCTCTCGGCCTCCTCTTCCCTTATACCTGGTTTACTGCTACTCTAACTTTCTTGTGTGGTACTTGTGAGATAATTGAGATTGAGTTAAGTTTCTATGGCAGCATACCCCCTAGTGCGCCGAAACTCATAACTCGAGTTATACTCCATATTTTGATACGATTAAAGGCGAAGTTATAGTTTCGTCAACGGCGTTTCGTGTGAAGTCGACTTTTCTGTCCAGAAGTTTAGTCCAAATATTTTGAGTTATTTCGGCCCCTAAACGTTCTAGACTCCGTTCTAGGGAACGAGTAAAATAAACTTCCCGCTTGACTATTTTTGGTACATGCCTTGGTCGTGCGGCAGCTGAGCGAAGCCGAGTTCGATGAGCACCATGTGTAGGTATTGTCGACAGGCGGGGAGCATGCTTGATGCCGTAGAGAGACTTTTGGAGGCAAATGGCGGTGTCATCTTCTTCAAAGGCGTGCGGCTGCTCGACGAAGATGATGCCCTCGACGATGGCGTACAGGAACGCGTTCAAGACGTCAATTTGGCGGAGTGGGCGCTGCTTGACGGCTCCGATGCAGATGAGAATGCGCAGAGATGTGCCGCCCGACAGGTGCGAAGGTTTGATTCTAATCCACGAATTGTGTTTGTTCGAAGCCCTCCTTTCTTGCCTTGTACTTGTCGATTGACCCATCAGCGAGAGTTTTAATCCGGAGCACTCATTGTCCGCCTAATATGTTTCTCCCCTTTGCAGATGAGCGAAGAACAACCTTCCAGGTTCCGCGGCGCTTGAGTGCTGCTACTTCAGCGGCCATGGCCGCTCACCATTTCTCACTGTAACGGCCTTGCAGGGCGTAGCGCACGGTGGTGGGCTCCTTGGAAGAAAGCTGGCGAACTGCTACTGCGAACCCGAGAACACAGAGTCCAGTTTTGTTGGTCGTGGTGTAAGCAAGGCGATCCAGATCATGCATACTGGTAACTTCGACAACATCATTGTCGTTGTCGTTGCCGTTGCGGATGGTGACTTGCGAGGAATTCGGTGGTGGTAACTCGGCATCCGGAGATTGGCGCGCTGTGCTGTTGTTATTGTTGGCTTCGCGAGCTATATCGCCAATATCGAATTGTAAAACAGGTATGAAGGTTGAGGTCTGGAGCGGGCTTGTAAGGGGGATGTTCGAATAATGTTCAGTGGTCCGCTGCATCTTCTGCCACGTCAGCTTCGTCTTGTGTTGTAGTGTACCAAGAAAACAGTTTCTGGTGCCTTGTCATTTGGCAGAGTCAGCTTCTCGTAGAAGATGCTGTGACGTGATTTCGTGTCGCGTAGACTAGCACGATCCAGCTTTCAACTCCTTCGATATTCCGAGTTGAATGCCCCAGCGTTTCCGGTCAGTAAAATTTCCGGTTCGTGCCATATGGGAACTGTACTGTACCATACACCTGAACTCTCGGAGTAGACGTGTGTCAGCTTTTTCTGGACATCCATCGTTTGTAAGGTGAAGTGTTGTCCTTTAGGCTCCAAGATGACAGCAAATTGTGAAGCTGAACAGCATGGTTCATCGCGAAAGGCCAAAACCTGGTTGGGATGGCAGATTGCTTCATGAGGGCTCTCATCTTTGTGGAGAGGCTCCTATTTATCCTTTCTGCTACTCCTTGCTGCTCGTGTGCGTATGGCAGGGACACCAGGTGCTTAATCCATTTCTTGGCGAAGAGCTCCTTGAACTCGTTGGAGAAGTACTCCAAACCCTCATTCGTTTCAAAGCTTTTAGCTACAACCCGACTGTTGCTCGGCTCGCTTCATCTTGAACACGAAGCGGTTGAAGGCGCGTGAACGGCAGTCAATGTTGACAGCCCAGAAATAGCGCGTGCTAGCATTGATCATGAACGCCATCGTGTTGTATCCGCCGTCGAGCCCGCCTTGGCTTAGGAGCATGAGGGCTGTAGGCTTTTTCGAATAGTTCATATCGCTTGTAGCCCGGATGTAAGTCTTGAAAGGGCTTGTGAGGAGCGGTACGGTGAGGCGGATGGTACACGGCGGGTCGTCTGATGTTGTTTTTAGTGTGTCGCCGTTCGGTAGAAGCATAAGAGGGATGCCCGAGTCGTTGGTGCCAGATGTCGGAAGTAGTGCCAACTGTCAGTCTATAATATCTTATCCTCTGTCTTCCACTTGTGTCGAATACGTCGGCGGCTATCGAGTTTTTGGGTGTAGCGTATGAGGGATGCCCGAGTCGTTGGTGCCAGATGTCGGAAGTAGTGCCAACTGTCAGTCTATAATATCTGATCCTCTGTTCTTTCTCTTTGTGTGGCGTTGCAGGTCCTTGGTCGGCGACTGCTCATACATCTGCTGCGAAGGCTAGCGTGGAGGCTTGGTGAAGATCAGCTTTGGGGATGCTGACAACGTCGTTTGTGTCAGCTACGTGAATCGAGTTGTCGGTGACTGGGAGAAGTTGTTGGGGTGGCGTCGCTTCGGGCCACCCAGAAGCCCGGAGTCCCTCCATCGGAATTCGGTGATGGAGGTACTTGTCGCCTATGACTGTGATTAGCTGTGGCCCTTCTTCTGGCGGTGGCGGCTCCTCGGTAGGTTCAGGTAATTCTGCCGATTCCCGGAAATCAAAAATCGTGCCTTCTGACTCTTCCTCTTCTTGCCGCGCGAGTGGCACGACACACTGAGGACTACACTTGCGGCTTCTTCGACTGCTGACCCGTCGCAGTTTCTGCGCACCGACCCTTCTCTGCCGCCGTTCTACATCCTGTGATGTCGACGACTTGGACTTTGCTACTGCCGACGCTGAGGCGCTAACCCTTGTGAAGGCGGAACTGCAGAAGAGACACACTTTTACGGACCTGGGTGAGCTGTATAGCTATCTTGGCGTACAGATCACCCGGGACAGAGCAAGGTGCACCATCACTCTGACTCAGTCACACATGGTGCAGCAGGTCCTTCAGCGCTTTGGCTTTCGGTTCTCCACGCCAGAACCTACTCCTGTACCTACAGGCCACTTGCTCTCAGCTCCACCTTCGGACGAGTCCGTAGAGCCGAGTGGCCCATGTCAAGGGCTTGTGGGCTGCCTTATGTACCTGATAACGTGCACACGACCTGACCTTGTGTACCCTCTCAGCATCCTTGCTCGCTTCGTAGCGCCCGGGAGACACAGGAAAGAGCACTGGACTCAGGGTTACTCTTTCAGTCTCGGCTCTGGTTCTGTCTCTTGAGGTCCACTCGTTCGTCTTCTGTGCTTGGTTCCAACTGTGAGGCCGAGATCTACGTTGGGGCTATGGCTACACGCTGGCTGACCTACCTGCTCACCGCTTGGGTGAACGGCCTCGTTCTCCTCCATTTCTGTATGTCGACAACACGGCCATGATTGCCTTGTGTCGGGAGCAGAGACTGCAGCACATAACGAATCACATTGCTCTTCGCTACTTTCTTGCTCGAGAGTTGCAGCAGTGTGGTCAGCTGTGCCTTGCTTACGTGGCCTCTTGCACCAACACTACTGATGTCTTCACCAAGGCCTTTGGGTCTAGTGATCATCAGCGTTTCTGCACTGCTTTAGGCCTTGTGCCTACTCTGCCTCACCTACCGGTTGCTTGACTTTGTCTTGTACTGCGACCTATATATATACATACATGCATGCTTGCTCTTGCTATGTTGTGATCACTGTACTGCTTGTGCTTTTATAACTCTTCATGTGAATTGGCCTTTTGGCCGCTTGATAGTGCTCAGACTGCGTGGTGATCCTGAGATCCACCCTTAGGTTTTCTTTGCTTTGTTCTCTTGCTTGACTGGTCTTGTGACCGTTGGTTGTTCTTGCTATCCCCCACTTTGCATATGGGGGTGTGTCAAATGTGTTTGTATGTCTGTAGGCTGTAGTGGAGTAGCCCCTACTGAGTACAACACTTTAGGGTTAGACCTAGTACTTGTACGCATCTCATGCTTCCAGTCCATCATTCCTACATGTCATTTCTGACAACGCCATCACTAGCCGCGCTCGAGGGTCGCCCCACACTTCCATGTTGTGATGCCTGTCCTGCAGGTTGTCCTTGCTGTCAAACATTATATGTTCATATTGTGTAGGCTATAGTGGGTTTAGCCTTAGGGGGTACAGCTTTGTTAGGGTTTCCTACTTGTATCCCCCTCCTACCTAGTTTCATCCATTCTCGTTCTATTCTAGATTCTAACATGGTATCACGAGCCAAGGTTGCTACCTAGGACCGCTTTCTACTATGGGCCCACTATTCCGCTAGCAGCGCCCTCGTGCGCCCTACCTTACGTGCGCCCTCGTGCGCCTTTCTCTGCTAGTGCGCCTTCGTGCGCCTTCGTGCGCCCTCGTGCGCCCTCGTGCGCCTTCGTGCGCCCTCGTGCGCCCTCGTGCGCCCTCGTGCGCCCTCGTGCGCCCTCGTGCGCCCTCGAGCGCCCTCGTGCGCCCTCGAGCAGCCCCTGCAGGTCCGTCAGGCCCCCGAGCCGCCTCTGCAGACCCGTCAGGCCCCCCCCGAGCCGCCTCTGCAGGCCCGTCAGGCCCGAGAGCCGCCCCTGCAGACTCGTCAGGCCCGCGCGCAGCCTCTGCCCGACCGCGCGCCGCCCCTGCAGGCTCTCGCCGCCCGCCGCGTCGCCCTGCCCGCGGCATCGCTGCCTGCCCGCGGCGTCGTCACCTGCCCGCGACGTAGCCCCTGCCCGCGGCGTCGTCGCCTGCCCGCGGCGTCGTCGCCTGCCCGCGGCGTCGTCGCCTGCCTGCGGCGTCGTCGCCTGCCCGCAACGTAGCCCCTGCCCGCGACGTCGTCGCCTGCCCGCGACGTCGTCGCCTTCCCGCGGCGTCGTCGCCTGCCCGCGGCGTCGTCACCTGCTCGCCGCGTCGCCCTGCCCGCGGCGTCGCCACCTGCTCGCGGCGTCACCCTGCTCGTGGCGTCGTCACCTGCTCGCCGCGTCGCCCTGCCCGCCGCGTCGCCCTGCTCGCGGCGTCGTCACCTGCTCGCCGCGTCGCCCTGCCCGCGGCGTCGTCACCTTCCCGCCACGTCGCCCTGCCCGCGGCGTCGCCACCTGCCCGCCGTGTTGCCCTGCTCGCCGCGTCGCCCTGACCTAATCCGCGCCTGGCCTCTGGAGCAGCCGCCCCTGCAGCAGCCGCCCCTGGCCACTGGAGCAGCCGCCACTGCAGGAGCCGCCCCTCGCCCCTGGAGCAGCCGCCCCTGCAGCAGCCGCCCCTGGCCCCTGGAGCAACCACCGCTGCAGCAGCCGCCCCTGGCCCCTGGAGCAGCCGCCACTGCAGCAGCCGCCCTTGGCACCTGGAGCAGCTGCCGTCGCGGCCCGGCCTCGCCGTGCAGCAGCTGCCGCGGAGCTCCCTGCCGCGGCCCGGCCCCGCCCTGCAGTTGTAGCGGCCCCGCTGTCGCCACCGTCTTGCGCCTGCCGCGCCGACCACTGGTGAGCATTGCCCTGCCAGCACTGCTACCGCTGCTACTGCTGCTACTGCCTTTTCTACTCCCACTGCTACTGCTCCTGCTGTTACTGCTGTTACTGCCGCTACTGCTACTACTGCTGCTTCTGGCGTGGCCAGATGCAGCTCCAGGGCCGTGCGCGTGAGTCCCTCACGCCCCAGCAGCTTCGTGAGTGGTACGCTAGTTGGGGCTGTCGGGGTGGCCGTAGTGGTAGTCGCTCTGGAGTGGGTCGGTCGGGAGCTTCTGGTAGTGGACAGGTGCAGCTGCCGTGTCCTCTTTCGCCCCAGCAGCTTCGTGCGTGGTACGCTAGTTGGGGCTGTCGGGGTGGCCGTAGTGGTAGTCGCTATGGAGTGGGTCGGTCGGGAGCTTCTGGTAGTGGACAGGTGCAGCTGCCGTGTCCTCTTTCGTCCCAGCAGCTTCGTGAGTGGTACGCCAGTTGGGGCTGTCGGGGTGGCCGTAGTGGTAGTCGCTCTGGAGTGCGTCGTTCGGGAGCTTCTGGTAGTGGACAGGTGCAGCTGCCGTGTCCTGTGAGTGAGGCTGCCGCTCTAGGTGCTAGTGTGTCTGCTACCCCAGGTGCTGGTGAGGCTGCTGCTCTAGGTGCTAGTGAGTCTGCGCCCCCTGGTACTGAGTCGACTGAGGCACTGCACACCTTCACTCTGGACTCAGGTGCTTCTCGCTGTTTCTTTCGTGACCGCACTGCCCTTGAGCCGCTTGCTCGGCCAGTTGCTGTCTCCCTCGCTGACCCCTCTGGGGGTCCGGTCATTGCGACCTCCTCCACTGTCCTTCCTTGTCCTGCGGTCCCGTCGGGCACACTGTCAGGTCTCCACCTCCCCTCGTTCTCTACGAACTTGGTGGCGGGTTGTGCGCTCCAGGACAGGGGTGTTCACCAGTTCACCCCTGCCTACGAGCGCGTGACACACTGCACGTGTGCTCGGACGGGCCGTCACCTGGCTACCTTCACTCGGCAGCCGGGGTCGGACCTGTACACACTGACCACTGAGTCCCCTCAGGTAGCTGCGTCTGCGTCTGCGTCAGGTCAGCTGTCGGCCCCCTGCTCGTGTCGCTCTCTGGCGCACGAGACCGTCCTCTGGCACCACCGACTTGGTCACCCGTCCGTGCAGCGCCTTCGTGCCATGCACAAACGGTACCTTGTCTCTGGTCTTCCCAGGGTTCTCCCTCCCCTCCCACCCTCGCCTGCTCCTCCCTGTCTTCCCTGTGTCGAGGGGCGGCAGCGCGCCGCTCCTCACTCCTCCTCGTTTCCCCCGACGACTGCTCCCTTGCAGACGCTCCACATGGACGTGTGGGGCCCAGCCCGCGTCCGTGGTCAGGGTCAGGAGAGGTACTTCCTGATAGTTGTTGACGACTACTCGTGCTACACCACGGTCTTCCCCTTGCGCACCAAGGGTGAGGTCCCTGATGTTTTGATCCCTTGGATCAGCGCTTCTCGTCTCCAGCTCAGCGAGCGTTTCCACTCGGACTTTCCTGTCCTGCGCTTGCACTCTGACAGAGGTGGTGAGTTCTCCTCCGACCTCTTGGCAGCCTACTGTGCGGAGCACGGCATCCGCCAGTCGTTCACGCTTCCGGCCTCTCCACAGCAGAATGGGGTTGCTGAGCGCCGCATTGGCTTGGTCATGGAGGTCGCTCGTACCTCCTTGATCCATGCGGCTGCCCCCCACTTTCTGTGGCCGTTTGCAGTCCGATACGCTGCGCATCAGCTCAACCTCTGGCCCCGTGTCTCCGTTCCGGAGACTTCGCCGACACTGCGTTGGACAGGAGAGGTTGGCGATGCGTCACGCTTTCGGGTCTACGGATCTCGAGCCTTTGTTCGCGATACGTCCGCGGACAAGCTCTCCTCCCGCGCTGTTCCTTGTGTCTTCCTTGGCTTTGTCCCGGACGCGTCTGGTTGGCAGTTTTACCACCCCACCTCGCGCCGTGTCCTGCCTTCTCAGGACGTCACTTTCGACGAGTCCGTCCCCTACTACCGCCTCTTCCCCTACCGCACTGCCCCGCTTCCCCCCCCGCCTCTCTTCCTCGCGCCAGGTGCTGCTGTGGTAGACCCCCTCCCCCCTCAGGGTGCTGCTCCCTCAGGTGTGTCCCAGGTAGACCCGGTTGAGCCTGTCGAGGTAGCTGTCGACTCTCGTCCTGCTAGGGGTGCTGAGCCTGAGGGTGCTGAGCCTGAGCGTGCGGAGCCTGGGGGTGCGGAGCCTGGGGGTGCGGAGCCTGGGGTTGCGGAGTCTGGGGGTGCGGAGCCTGGGGTTGCGGAGTCTGGGGGTGCTGAGCCTGGGGGTGCGGAGCCTGCGGGTGCTGAGTCTGGGGGTGCTGAGTCTAGAGGTACTGAGCCTGGGAGTGCTACACCTGGAGGAGCTCTCTCCTCACAGCAGCTGCGTGAGTGGTACTTACAGTACTGCAGCCTCAGGAGAGGTGCTTCTGGAGCCAGGAGTACTGCTGGAGCTGGTGCTAGTGCTTCCCCTCCTAGGCGGGAGCTGCCCTCTCCCCAGCGGCTCCGAGAGTGGTACGCACGGCGCTGCAGTCTTCGGAGTGGCGCTCCTAGTGTCGCGGACCCAGCTGCTGGAGGTTCTGCTGCTGGCGGTGCTTCTGGCGCTGCTGGAGGTGCTGCTGGTGCTGGAGCTGCTGGTGCTGCTGACGCTGCTGGAGGTGCTGCTGGTGCTGGTGGTACTGCTGGTGCTGCTGGAGCTGCTGGAGGTGCTGCTTCTTCTGGAGGTGCTGCTGGTGCTGAGGACACAGGCGTTGGAGCTGCTGCTGGTGCTGCGGACCCGGGCGTTGGAGTTGCTGCTGGTGCTGCGGACCCTGGAGTCGGAGCTGCTGCTGGTGCTGAGGACCCTGGAGGTGGAGCTGCTGCTGGTGCTGAGGACCCTGACGCTGCGCGGCCGCGGCCGTACTTCGTTCCGCTCCTTCAGCAGGTTCTTGGTCAGCCTCCTCCTCCTTGTCCTCCTCCCTCCTTAGAGTGTCCTCCGTCTGTCCAGTCGCAGTCACAGTTACCGTCTGCCTCCCCTCTCCCTGGTCCGACTGGAGGTCTTACGGAGCGTCGTGAGCCTGAGTCTCGTCCTGCGTCGCCTTAGTCTCGTCGAGCGTCGCCTGTTCGTGCTGCTCACACTGGTCGTCGTGTCCCGCGTCAGCGTCCTCCTGCTGTCCCAGGCACTCACCAGATGGCGCTTCGTCCTTCCACTGCTCCCCAGCGTGTCCCTCTCCCGGCTCCTCCTGCGTCCTCTCTTCCTGCTCTTGCTGACCCTGAGTCTGACTCTCTTCGTGCTGCCAGTCCTACTGTCATGCGTCTCCTGGCTACTGTTGTCACTGACCCTTCCTTTGAGTCCACTGCTGCGTCTGCCTTAGTTGCCGAGCTTGTCGACTTTGCTGCCACTTGTCGTCTCGACTACGCCGCTAGCCTAGTTGCTGAGTCTGAGTCTGTCTGTCCTCTGTCCGTCGGGGGTGAGTGTGCTCTTGGCACGGACGTCCTTGAGGACAGGCAGGAGGAGTTTGAGTGCTTTGCCGCTGCTTTACCTCATCTCGTGTCCATGCTGATTGCCCCTGAGGGAGACCCGGATGCACCAGACATCCCGACTCCGCGCTCTTACGCAGAGGCGATAGAGGGTCCCTACTCCTCTCAGTGGCAGACAGCCATGGACGCAGTGATGGCTTCCTGGAAGTCCACAGGCACCTACGTCGACGAGGTTCCCCCACCTGGGGCGAACATCGTCAGTGGCATGTGGATTTTCAGGGTGAAGCGGCCGCCGGGTTCTCCGCCTGTCTTCAAGGCGCGTTACGTTGCACGAGGCTTCAGTCAGCGAGAGGGAGTTGACTTCTTCCAGACCTTCTCCCCGACCCCGAAGATGACCACTCTTCGGGTTCTGCTGCACGTCGCCACTCAGCGTGACTACGAGCTCCACTCTCTTGACTTCAGCACTGCTTTCCTACAGGGCAGCCTGCACGAGGAGATCTGGCTGCGCCGCCCACCTGGCTTCACTGGGTCGTTCCCTCCTGGTACCCAGTGGAGCCTCCGGCGGCCAGTCTATGGTCTCCGACAGGCGCCACGTGAGTGGCACGACACACTGAGGACTACACTTGCGGCTCTTGGGTTCGCTCCTTCTACTGCTGACCCGTCGCTGTTTCTACGCACCGACACCTCGCTGCCGCCGTTCTACATCCTCGTGTACGTCGATGACTTGGTCTTTGCCACTGCAGACACTGCGGCACTCGTCCACGTGAAGTCGGAGCTGCAGAAGAGACACACGTGCACAGACCTGGGTGAACTGACAAGCTATCTTGGCTTGCGGATCACCCGGGACAGAGCACGGCGCACCATCACCTTGACTCAGTCACACATGGTGCAGCAGGTCCTTCAGCGCTTCCGCTTCACGTACTCCTCGCCTCAGGCCACTCCTCTGCCTACCGGTCACTCGCTCTCAGCTCTGCCTTCGGATGAGTCCGTAGAGCCGAGTGGCCCGTATCCAGAGCTTGTGGGCTGCCTCATGTACCTGATGACCTGCACTCGACCTGACCTTGCATACCCTCTTAGCATCCTTGCACGCTATGTCGCTCCTGGCCGTCACCGGAAGGAGCACATGGATGCCGCTAAGAGGGTGTTGCGCTACTTGTGCAGTACGTCGGGCATGGGGCTAGTGCTTGGAGGACGAGACCGAGTTGTACTCACTGGGCACTCAGACGCTTCTTGGGCTGACGACCAGGCTACTCAGCGGTCGTCTCAGGGTTACACCTTCAGCCTTGGCTCTGGTTCAGTTTCTTGGCGTTCTACACGCTCGTCTTCTGTTCTCAGCTCCAGTTGTGAGGCTGAGATCT
Organism: Closterium sp. Naga37s-1; assembly: GCA_947471745.1. Taxonomy (NCBI): domain Eukaryota; kingdom Viridiplantae; phylum Streptophyta; class Zygnematophyceae; order Desmidiales; family Closteriaceae; genus Closterium; species Closterium sp. Naga37s-1. Next base: position 76,940 of record CANJKZ010000214.1, read on the forward strand.
ACGCCACAGCCATGGCTGCACAGGAGTTACGCTGGCTCACCTACCTGCTGACCGACTTGGGAGAGCGGCCTCGTTCTCCTCCAGTGCTGTACGTCGACAACAAGGCTGCCATTGCCTTGTGTGAGGAGCACAGACTGGAGCACAGAACGAAGCATATCGCTCTGCGCTACTTCCTTGCTCGAGAACTGCAGCAGCGCGGTCAGCTTCGTCTGCGTTACGTGGCCACTCGGGCCAACACTGCTGATGTGTTCACCAAGGCGCTTCAGCCTTGTGACCATCAGCGCTTCTGTACTGTTCTAGGCCTCGTGCCTACTGGGCCTCACTTGCTTACTTCTTGACTCTGCTTGTACTGTGATCTCTATATATATACCTGCTTGTTTACTCTTGCTAGGTTGTGATCACTGTATCTCTTGTTATACTATCAACCTGCATGTGAACTGGTCTTGTGACCACTTGCTTGTGCTCAGAATTTGTGTGGTTTCCTTGAGATCCACCCTGAGCTTGCTTTGCTTTGCTTTGACTGGTCTTGTGACCATCTGGTTGTCTCCCACTTAGCCTATGGGGGTGTGTCAAACATTATATGTTCATATTGTGTAGGCTATAGTGGGTTTAGCCTTAGGGGGTACAGCTTTGTTAGGGTTTCCTACTTGTATCCCCCTCCTACCTAGTTTCATCCATTCTCGTTCTATTCTAGATTCTAACACTTGCATGCCTTGTGTCTGTAATTATGCTTGTTGCGCTCGTGCGACATCATTCTGCAGGGACGTACGATTTGCTGTCAGCACCGCGTTTTTTTTTTTTCGGATTTTTCGCATAGCTGCTGCAGCAGTTTGTTTAGGCGCTCCTGCGTGAGCGTCGTGACATCGACGTGCTCGGCTTAGCTCTAGGCGTAGTCGTGGCTACACGCGTTTACAAGAGAACACGAGGACAGCGGCTCCTAGGCGCTAAGGAGCGTGAGTCCCCTCGAGTGCAAAAATCAAAAGTTGATTTCTCGGGGTGCGGAGATGCGCAGTCCGAAAGAAAGTGGCTCTGGATACGGGATAGTGAAGATTCCACTAGGTGTCAAACAAGTACAAAGTATGAGCGAAGGCATGAGCGAATACATATATGCGAAACATAAGAGAGAGTTTCTTGTCGACGAGATTGTCGTGCTGTCCAGTACCTCTAGTACCAGTAAGCTCCCAAAGCAGCATCGCCCAATATCCCACTCCCGAAGCTGCTGCGGCGAAAGAGTTCCCTGTCGACGAGCCTACTGCAGCTGTCCAGTACCTCCAGCACCAGTACCCCAACCAGAGAATAGCCCACTCACGAAGTTGCTGCAGCGAGAGAGCCTCCAGCTGACGCTGCTGCCGCCGCCGTCCACCAGCGGCGCCACCTGTAGGAGCAGACGTACAGGTACCTACATGCGTGGCCATGACAGGCAGGAGCAATCAGCAGCAGCGGCGCAAGGGCGGCGGTGGTAGTCGTAGCGGCAGTAGTTCTAGCGGCAGGTGCTGCGACTGTGGCAGCTGTTAGAGCACACGTCGGGGCTGTAGCGGCAGCAGAAGGGCTGTAGCGGCGCTAACAGGGGCTGTAGTGGCAGTAGCAGGAGCTGTAGTGGCGGCAGCAGGGCTGAAACGGCAGTAGCAGGGCAGCAGTGTCAGCGGCCGGCAGCAGCAGCGGCAGTGGCCAGCAGCAGTGGCAGCAGCAGCAGGCAGTAGCTGGGGCTTGGCAGGGTAGCGCTGGGCAGCGTGCAAGGCAGTGCTGGCGATGGCCAGGCAGGGCAGGGCATCACTGGGTAGCGCGTGCAGGCAGGGCAGCAGTAGCAGCGGCCGGCAGTAGTAGCGGCAGTGGTCGGCAGTAGTGGCGGCAGCAGCAGGCAGCAGCGGCGGCTGTTATATTCACAGTAGGCTTCAATGTGCCTAAAACGAAAGATAGAGTGCACCGTCAGATTTCTGCACAGAGGCTTTAAACGTTCATAGCGTCCTGGTCACAGATTCAAATGACCTGATTCAACTTGGATCTGGAGCGTCTTAACGTCGCCTACAATAGGCAATTTAGATCGCACGATTTCACCAAGTATTGACGACACAACGTCGGTTTGAACGAACGGCACTATGGCAGCCACGGGTTACGAGTTGGGAATGACTCCCAGCTCCTACAAACCCCAAGAGCCGAGGTACAGTGATGTGGAACAGTGCCACACTGTCCCCAACCACGAAGGGTCTCGAAACTACCCTTCACTAGGGCCTACACCAAGTAAAATGTTACACTACACAAAGTAATGTAACTATCTTCAATTTCTTGAGGTGTACCCTTTTGGCGAGCTTCGCGATCACTTGAATGTTGACACCAGGGCTCGGGTTCTTCATCACAAACTCATCCTTGAGTTCTTGATGGGTCTGCTGCACACACCTGCGACACGCCGAACGTTCGACAAGCGACAAAATAGAAACCGCGCACGACAAAGTTGAAACCGCGCGGGACACACAAAATGACCACGTTACACGCGACTAGCGATAATTCGCTACAGACTTGACACACACAGTCGACATCATGACCCATCATTCACACACTATTATAAGCATGAAATATATATTATCCCATGCCCTCATTCCATTCCATGCATTCACGCATCCACGAACACGGACAACAAGCCGAGTGCAAACCGTAGGGTTGCACCAACAAGCTCCCCCTCGGATTGTTGGCCTTAGGATCTTGCTCTCTTAGTTCAGAGCCATCCCAGCCAGCTTGCAACACTTCCAATGCCGCTGCTCCACCAGCCTCTTGGTCATCATGTCAGCCGGCTGCCCCGTGGTCTTCACGTAGCGCAACTCAACTTCACCCGCGGCCACCATGCTCCTCGTCCAATGCCACTTCACCCTCATGTGCTTCGTGCGGCCGTGCAACACACGATTCTTAGCTAGTGCAATAGCACCCTGGCTGTCACAGTAGAGTGGGGTAGGTCCTTGCTGCTCCTCCCCCAATTCAGCCAGCAAACGCCGCTGCCACACAATCTCCCGTACGGCACGGAAGAGTGCCATGTACTCGGACTCCACCGAGCTCAATGCTTGGTCCACCTGCTTCTTGCTCTCCCAAGCAGTTGGGCCTCCACCAACACAGCAAATGAAGCCTCCCATACTTGTCATGTCCTCTGGTTCCGATGCATATGAAGCATCCGAGTAGGCGGTGAGGAATAAACGCCTGGGTTCTACACCATCCGCCCCCTTTTGGCGCCTTTGCGCCGCCGCCGAGTATTGCAGCCCAACAGTCGGTGTTTGGCCAAGGTACTTGGCCACCCTCATTCCAGCTGCTACCTGCTCGTCATTAGGGCATTGCACAACCCTAGCTAGCTGTGCGGTAGCAAACGCGACGTCCGGTCGGGTGTTTACCGCCGCATACATAAGGCTGCCCACCAATGAGTGAAAACGGCGTCTCTCCTCTTCTCCAACGCTCTCCTCCTCTGGTCCCTTCACACACTTGAACCCAGAGGGAAAGGGAGTAGCCACATGGCCTTCACTCTGCCCAAAATTGGCAGCCAAGGCCTCCAGGTACTTCCGTTGGTGCACCCGCATGCACCGCTTCTCCACGTCACGCTCGATGTGGAGCCCAAGGTAGAATTTCACGTCACCAAGGGACTTGCACTTGAACTTGTCTTGCAGCTTCAGCATCACCTCCTTCACAAGGTCAGAGGAGGGTGAGAAGATCAGGATGTCGTCCACGTACACCACAATAAAGCTCTTCTGCTCCCCCTCGCCAAGCATGAACAAGGAGTGATCGGCCGTTGAGGGAGTAAAGCCGATTCCCTCCAACACTTCGCGCAGCTTCATGTACCATTGCCTAGGGGCCTGCTTCAGCCCATAGAGGGCCATCTTCAGCTTCCACACTCTGCCACTACCGTCGTCAAACCCCTCTGGCTGCGCCATAAAAATCTCCTCCTCAAGGATGCCGTTAAGGAATGCCGTTACGATGTCCATTTGCTTTACCACCCATCCTTTGATGGCGGCTCCCGCGAATAGGGTTCGCAGCGTCGTCGGCTTCACCACAGGAGCAAACAGCTCCTTGAAGTCCACCTTCTCCTTCTGCTGGTACCCCTTGGCCACAAGCCTAGGCTTGTAGCGCTCGATCATGCCATCGGCGTCCGACTTGATCTTGAAGAGCCACTTGAACGTAATCGCCTTACGCCCCTCCAGTAGCTCCACCAATTCAAATGTGTCATTCTCCTCGATGCTCTTCAGCTCACTCTCCATTGTCTTCTTCCACTCCTCAGCATCACTACTCTCCAAAGCCTCCTTGAGAGTTGCTGGTTCTCCCGGCATCTCCACCGGAGAGAAGAACGCGAAGGCACACTCCTCGTAGTCACTCTCCTCGTCGTCTCCGACCATCATTGCCGCTCAGGCCAGGGCTGTCTTGCCCTGCTTTCCCGGTGCATCATAGGTCAGCCTATTAGGGGGTTGAACTCTCATCTTCCCCCTTCCTTCCTCCTCAGCTGCAGGGACTTGAAGGCCTTGGCGTTGCTGCGGTGTGGCTCGAATCCGTGGAGCACTCGTAGTGCTGGAAGGGAGTGACGGTGCACGCTTGCTCACTTGCTGCACCTCCTCCTCTTCTTCCTTTGCATCATTGGCCTCCTCTCCCCCATTCACAAGGGAAGATTGCCTTGTGGTAGTGCTGCCGTTGCTCAGCTCCAAAGGCAGCTCCACATGCTCCAAACCGGAACTCTTCACCTCCCCAAACCGCACGCCTATTTTCGCCTCATTCTCCGCCTTCCAATCCCTGTACATGAAGCTCTCCATGAACTTGCAGTCCCTGCTCACCAAGAATTTTTTGGTGAATGGGTCCCAAAGAAGCCACCCCTTGCTGTTTTGAGCCATGCCCAAGTGCACGGCCCACACCGCCTTGGCACCAAGCTTGTTGTGCCGAAGATGCTTAGGCACGAGCGCCATGCACATGCACCCGAACACCCGAAGCATATCCACCTTTGGCTTCCTTCCAAGCCACTCCACATAGGGCACCCATTTGTCTGCTCCCACATGAGTCAAAACTCTGTTCTTGGCCACACACGCGCTCCGCACCGCATCAGGCCAGAAATAGTCGGGTAGCCCGGCTTCAATGAGCAACCCGCGTGCCGCCTCCGTGATCGTCCGGTTCGCTCGCTCGGCGATGCCGTTCATTGCAGGGGAGTATGGCATGGTGAGGGAGTGCCAAATACCATTCTTCTTCAGCCACAACCCAAACTCTTTCCTCAGGAACTCTCCCCCTCGATCGGTGCGGATTGACTTGACTAGACGGTCTTGTTGCCGCTCCACCATCGAGAACCAATCCGTCTTCAACGTTTCAGCCACATCGCCCTTCTTGGCCAGCACGTACACCCAAGTCATGCGAGTGTAGACGTCGACAATGGTGAGGAAATACTCAGCTCCAGCAGCTCCAAGCTTCAGGGGGCCCACCACGTCCATCACCACCTCATCAAGTGGTGCCTTAGCCGTTGCCTCCGAACTAGAGAATGGGAAACGGGTGAACTTGGCTTGAATGCACGTCGGGCAGCCAAGTACCTCATCGGGCTCCCCCTTCACACGTATGCCAGCAACCATCTGGTTCTTCACTAGCTGCTACAAGATGGGCCACATGCCCCATGCGCCGATGCAAGGTGAGCCAATCACACTCCCCCGTAGCCGAAGTCGGATTGGAGAATGCCGTGTTCGCAATAGCGCCCCACATGCTCTCTCCGTAGTCCTCCGCTGCTGCCTCGGGGTTCTCCTCACCCTTGTGCTGCTCCTTGGCTGCTGCACCTCTCTCCTTAGGTTCACCGAGCTTGCTGGTCCCTCCAAGATTCAACTTCTTGGACTCCTTCTCCTTAGCGCGACCGTCAGCGCTATCGCCGCTACCAACTGCTTCACCCTTGGTGCTGACGCTTGCTGCCACTTGCCTCTCCTTAGGCATAGGGACCACAGGGATCTGCCACATCTCGTTGTAGACATCCCTGTCCTCATGAAGGTCCCAAAGAATTCGATCGCCAAGCCTTGCGGTGTAGGTCTTGGCTCCCTTCGAGTTCGTGTCCATGCCGGCCTTTGCCAACCGCCGCACGGAAATCAGGTTTGCAGCAAGGTTGGGCACCCAAAGCACGTTCTTGAGGCCCACCATCTTCCCATCAGCACCCTTGAACATGGCCTTCCCCATACCTTTCACCTCTGGTCGCTGCCCCAAAGCCGATGTGACATGCTTCACCTATGACGGTTCGAGTTCGGTGAGTAAGTCCGGGCGAGGTGTCATGCTATAGGTAGCGCCACTATCGATCACCCAATAGTCCAGGGGGTGTAGGGTCACCTTCCCCACAGCTGCTGGCTCCTCAAAGCCTTCGTCTTTCTCTGGACCAGCTGGTACTTGCGTCGACACGAAGTAGAATAGACCCGGGTACCGATCGTCGCTCGGGTCCTTGTCGTTATCTCCGTTCTTCATGTTTGCAGCTCCACCTCCGCGACCGCCACGGCCTCCACGGCCTCTTCCTCTCCCTCCTCCTGCTCCTCTACCCTCTTGGCCTTGAGCAGGGGTCCAACCTTCAGGGAGTTTGTAGCAGTCGCGCCACATGTGTCCGCTCTTGTGGCAATAGTGGCATTCGCCGTCGAATCGTCCGCGACCGCGTCCATAGCTCTTGTCGTCGCTGCCGTAACCGCCACTCCCGCGGCCTCCATTGAAGTTGTTGCTACCAAATCTTCCTCCCCCTCGTCCTCTGCCTCTTCCTCGACCATATCCACGGCCGATGCTCACTGCCCCTGCGGCATCCGCACTCGCCAACTCACGGCGGCGGAAAACCTCTTGAAGGATAGCTCGCTTCACGTCTTCAAGCGAGAGGCGGGGCAAGTCGCGATTCAGGTTGATGATGAGCGAGGACCATGACTCGGGGAGTAGGGCCAGCAACTTTGTCTTCTTCTGGAGCTCACTGTAGTTCAAATCAGCTCCCTCAAGCCGCGTCAACTGTTGGTGGAACCCTACGGTTTGCACTCGGCTTGTTGTCCGTGTGCGTGCATGCGTGTGTGCATGGAATGGAATGAGGGCATGAAATCATATATATTTCATGCTTATAATAGTGTGTGCATGATGGGTTATGTTGTGGAGTGTGTGTGTCAAGTCAATAGCGAATTATCGCTAGCCGCGTGTAACGCGGTCATTTTGTGTGTCCCGCGCGGTTTCTATTTTGTCGTGCGCGGTTTCTATTTTGTCGCTTGTCGAACGTTCGGCGTGTCGCAGGTGTGTGCAGCAGACCTATCAAGAACTCAAGGATGAGTTTGTGACGAAGAACCCGAGCCTTGGTTTCAAGCTTCAAGTGATTTCGAAGCTCGCCAAAAGGGTATACCTCAAGATATTGAAGATAGTTACATTACTTTGTGTAGTGTAACATTTCACTTGGTGTAGGCCCTAGTGAAGGGTAGTTTCGAGACCCTTCGTGGTTGGGGGCAGTGTGGCACTGTGCCACATCACTGTACCTCGGCTCTTGGGGTTTGTAGGAGCTGGGAGTCATTCCCAACTCGTAACTCTTCCTAATTTGTTCTAAGACTATAGTGGCTGCCATAGTGCCGTTCGTTCAAACCGACACTGTGTCGTCAATGCTTGGTGAAATCGTGCGATCAAAATTGCCTATTGTAGGCGACGTTAAAGCCAGGATCTCAAGTAAGAGAAATTGGCTTCAATTGCAAAACACTTGCAGCTCGAGTCACCCTGTTTGTTTAGGCGAAATCGAGTGGTTGGCTTGGAGGTTCAGTGTGCGACTGATCCCCGATTTGCCCGTGAATCTCAATTGCAAAACAAATTGCTGTACATGAGATTTTTCGGCAAGTGAGACACATTGCTGGGAAATGAGCTTCGGAACCCAACCAGATTTCCGTGCCTAGTTGGTTCGGAAGTTCACTGCGATTTTTGTTTGCTTCGCATCCCTCGTTTCAGCTCTCGTCAACTACTCTACCTCGTCAACCAATCACAGCCTAACACAATTCACTAACTGCAAAACAGCCAAACTACTTGAGATCCTGGCTTTAAGACGCTCCAGATCCAAGTTAAATCAGGTCATTTGAAGCTGTGACCAGAACGCTATGAACGTTTAAAGCCGCTGTGCAGAAATCCGACTGCGCACTCTATCTTTCGTTTTAGGCACATTGAAGCCTACTGTGTCTATAACAAGTGGTATCAGAGCCCCTTGGAGCAGCTTCGACGATGGCTGGACCTGAGGAAAGGGGTGGCAGAGGTGCTTCTGGCAATGGAGATGCCCAAGCACAAGGCCAAGCCCGTGAGTCAGCCGTGGCGCCCGTGCAACTGACTCTTGGACCTTCTAGGGACGAACCAAGAGTGTTCGGGCTTGACAAGTTCAACGGTGACAACTTTGCTGAGTAGTCCTTCAGAATGGAGAATGTGTTCGATCACTATGACCTGCTGGAGGTGATGGAAGGAACGGAGAAGCGTCCCGAGAACGACCCGGAGAAGAGCCCGTGGGTGCGGAAGAGCGCACAAGGCTACCTCCTACTTGGGCAAGCGTTGGGGAGCAGCCAGATCCGTCACATCAAGCCATTCCAGCGTGAACCAGAGAAGGGACCAAAGGCATGGGCTGCTCTCAAGGGTGTACACGCTCCTGCAACAGCGGCGGTAGCTGTGGTGTTGGAACGGCAAATGGCGACGCTACGAATTGAGGAAGATGAACACGTGGAAGACGGGGTGCAGAAATTCTTCGACTTGTTGACGCGGCTTGAGGGAGCTGATTTGAACTACAACGAGCTCCAGAAGAAGACCAAGTTGCTGGCCCTACTCCCCGAGTCGTGGTCCTCGCTCATCATCAACCTGAATCGCGACTTGCCCCGCCCTATAGCATGACACCTCGCCCGGACTTGCTCACCGAACTCGAACCGTCACCGGTGAAGCATGTCACATCGGCTTTGTGGCAGTGAGCGGAGGTGAAAGGCATGGGCAAGGCCATGTTTAAGGGTGCTGATGGGAAGATGGTGGGCCTCAAGAACGTGCTTTGGGTGCCCAGCCTTGCTGCGAACCTGATTTCCGTGCGGCGGTTGGCAAAGGCCGGCATGGACACGAACTCGAAGGGAGCCAAGACCTACACCGCAAGGCTTGGCGATCGGATTCTATGGGACCTTCATGAGGACAGGGACGTCTACAACGAGATGTGGCAGATCCCTGTGGTCCCCATGCCTAAGGAGAGGCAAGTGGCAGCAAGCATCAGCGCCAAGGGCGAAGCGGTTGGTAGCGACGATTGCACGAACAGTCGCATTAAGGAGAATGAGTCCAACAAGTGGAACCTTGGAGGGACCAGCAAGAAGTGTGAACCTAAGGAGAGTGGTGAAGCAGCCAAGGAGCAGCACAAGGGTGAGGACAACCCCGAGGCAGCAGCGGAGGAGGAGTGCGGAGAGAGCATGTGGGGCGCTATTGCGAGCGCGGCATTCTCCAATCCAACTTCGGCTACGGGGGAGTGTGATTGGCTCACTTTGCATCGGCGAATGGGGCACGTGGCGTTGCCCATCTTGCAGCAGCTAGTCAAGAACCAGATGGTTGCTGGCATACGTGTGAAGGGGGAGCCCTATGAGGTGCTTGGCTGCCCAACGTGCATGCAAGCCAAGTTCACCCGTTTCCCATTCTCTAGTTCGGAGGCAACGGCTAAGGCACCACTTGATGAGGTGGTGATGGACGTTGTGGGCCCCCTGAAGCTTGGAGCTGCTGGAGCTGAGTATTTCCTCACTATTGTGGACGTCTACACTCGCATGACTTGGGTGTACGTGCTGGCCAAGAAGAGCGACGTGGCTGAAACGTTAAAGACGGATTGGTTCCCGATGGTGGAGCGGCAACAAGACCGTCTAGTCAAGTCAATCCGCACCGATCGAGGGGGAGAGTTCCTGAGCAAGGAGTTTGGGTTGTGGCTGAAGAAGAATGGTATTCGGCACTCCCTCACCATGCCATACTCCCCTGCAATGAACGGCATCGCCGAGCGAGCGAACCGCACAATCACGGAGGCGGCACGCGGGTTACTCATTGAAGCCGGGCTACCCGACTATTTCTGGCCTGATGCGGTGCGGAGCGCGTGTGTGGCCAAGAACAGAGTTTTGACTCATGTGGGAGCAGACAAATGGGTGTCCTATGTGGAGTGGCTTGGAAGGAAGCCAAAGGTGGATATGCTTCGGGTGTTCGGGTGCATGTGCATGGCACTCGTGCCTAAGCATCTTCGGCACAACAAGCTTGGTGCCAAGGCGGTGTGGGCCGTGCACTTGGGCATGGCTCAGAACAGCAAGGGCTGGCTTCTTTGGGATCCATTCACCAAGAAGTTCTTGGTGAGCAGGGACTGCAAGTTCATAGAGAACTTCATGTACAACGATTGGAAGGCGGAAAATGAGGCGAAGATAGGCGTGCGGTTTGGAGAGGTGAAGAGTTCCGGTTTGGAGCATGTGGAGCTGCCTTTGGAGCTGAGCAGCGGCAGCACCACCACTAGGCAATCTTCCCTTGTGAATGGGGGAGAGGAGGCCAAGGATGCAGAGGAAGAGGAGGAGGAGGTGCAGCAAGTGAGCGAGCGTGCACCGACACTTCCTTCCCGCACTACGAGTGCTCCACGGATCCGAGCTACATCACAGCAACGCCAAGGCCTTCAAGTCCCTGCAGCTGAGGAGGAAGGAAGGGGCAAGAGGAGAGTTCAACCCCCTAATAGGCTGACCTATGATGTGCCAGGGAAGCCGGGCAAGACGGCCCTGGCCGGAGCGGCAATGATGGTCGGAGACGACGAGGAGAGTGACTACGAGGAGTGTGCCTTCGCGTTCTTCTCTCCGGTGGAGATGCCGGGAGAACCAGCAACTCTCAAGGAGGCCTTGGAGAGTAGTGATGCTGAGGAGTGGAAGAAGACAATGGAGAGTGAGCTGAAGAGCATCGAGGAGAATGACACATTTGAGTTGGTGGAGCTACCGGAGGGGCGTACGGCGATAACGTCCAAGTGGCTCTTCAAAATCAAGTCGGATGCCGACGGCAAGATCGAACGCTACAAGTCTAGGCTTGTAGCCAAGGGGTACCAGCAGAAGGAGAAGGTGGACTTCAAGGAGCTGTTTGCTCCTGTGGTGAAGCCGACGACGCTGCGAACCCTATTCGCGGGAGCCGCCATCAAAGGATGGGTGGTGAAGCAGATGGACATCGTAACGGCATTCCTTAACGGCATCCTTGAGGAGGAGATTTTCATGGCGCAGCCAGAGGGGTTTGATGATGGCAGTGGCAGAGTGTGGAAGCTGAAGAAGGCCCTCTATGGGCTGAAGCAGGCCCCTAGGCAATGGTACATGAAGCTGCGCGAAGTGTTGGAGGAGATCGGCTTCACTCCCTCAACGGCAGATCACTCCTTGTTCATGCTTGGAGAGGGGGAGCAGAGGAGCTTCATGGTGGTTTATGTGGATGACATTCTCATATTCTCACCCTCCTCTGACCTTGTGAAGGAGGTGATGCTGAAGCTGCAAGACAAGTTCAAGTGCAAGTCCCTTGGGGACGTGAATTTTTACCTCGGGCTTCACATCGAGCGTGATGTGGAGAAGCGGTGCATGCGGGTGCACCAACGGAAGTACCTGGAGGCGTTGGCCGCCAACTTCGGCCAGAGTGAAGGTCATGTGGCTACTCCCTTTCCCTCTGGGTTCAAGTGTGTGAAGGGGCCAGAGGAGGAGAGCATTGGAGAAGAGGAGATGCGCCGTTTTCACTCGTTGGTGGGCAGCCTCATGTATGCGGCGGTAAACACCAGACCGGACGTCGCGTTTGCTACCGGGCAGCTGGCTAGGGTTGTTCAATGCCCTAATGAGGAGCAGGTAGCAGCTGGAATGAGGGTGTCCAAGTATCTTGGCCAAACACCGACCGTTGGGATGCAATACTGGGCGGCGGCACAAAGGCGCCAAAAGGGCGCGGATGGTGTTGAACCCGGGCGTTTGTTCCTCACCGCCTACTCGGATGCTTCATATGCATCAGAACCAGAGGACATGACAAGTGTTGGAGGGTTCATATGCTGTGGTTGTGGAGGCCCAACTGCTTGGGAGAGCAAGAAGCAGGTGGATCAAGCTTTGAGCTCGGTGGAGTCCGAGTACATGGCACTCTTCCATGCGGTACGGGAGATTGTGTGGCAGCGGCGTTTGTTGGCTGAATTGGGGGAGGAGCAGCAAGAACCTACCCCACTCTACTGTGACAGCCAGGGTGCCATTGCTCTTGCTAAGAACCCTGTGTTGCATGGACTCACGAAGCACATGAGGGTGAAGTGGCATTGGACGAGGAGCATGGTAACCGCGGGTGAAGTTGAGTTGCATTATGTGAAGACGACGGGGCAGCCAGCTGATATGATGACCAAGAGGCTGGTGGAGCAGCAGCATTGGAAGTGTTGCAAGCTGGCTGGGATGGCTCTGAACTGAGAGAGCAAGGTCCTAAGGCCAACAACCCGAGAGGGAGTTTGTTGGTGCAACCCTACGGTTTGCACTCGGCTTGTTGTCCGTGTGCGTGCATGCGTGTGTGCATGGAATGGAGTGAGGGCATGAAAAAAAAAAAAAACATGCTAATAATAGTGTGTGCATGATGGGTTATGTTGTGGAGTGTGCGTGTCAAGTCAATAGCGAATTATCGCTAGCCGTGTGTAACGCGGTCATTTTGTGTGTCCCGCGCGGTTTCTATTTTGTCGTGCGCGGTTTCTATTTTGTCGCTTGTCGAACGTTCGGCGTGTCGCAGGTGTGTGCAGCAGACCCATCAAGAACTCAAGGATGAGTTTGTGACGAAGAACCCGAGCCTTGGTTTGAAGCTTCAAGTGATTTCGAAGCTCGCCAAAAGGGTACACCTCAAGATATTGAAGATAGTTACATTACTTTGTGTAGTGTAACATTTCACTTGGTGAAGGCCCTAGTGAAGGGTAGTTTCGAGACCCTTCGTGGTTGGGGGCAGTGTGGCACTGTTCCACATCACTGTATCTCGGCTCTTGGGGTTTGTAGGAGCTGGGAGTCATTCCCAACTCGTAACCCTTCCTAACTCTTCCTAATTTGTTCTAAGACTATAGTGGCTGCCATAGTGCCGTTCGTTCAAACCGACACTGTGTCGTCAATACTTGGTGAAGTCGTGCGATCAAAATTGCCTATTGTAGGCGACGTTAAGATGCTCCAGATCCAAGTTAAATCAGGTCATTTGAAGCTGTGACCAGAACGCTATGAACGTTTAAAGTCGCTGTGCAGAAATCCGACTGCGCACTCTATCTTTCGTTTTAGGCACATTGAAGCCTACTGTGTCTATAACATCAACAAGTCGAAGAATTTCTGCACCCCTTCTTCAACCGCTTCGTCCTCTTCAATTCGTAGTGTTGCCATTCGCCGTTCCAACACCACCGCTACCGCCGCTGTTGCAGGAGCGTGTACACCCTTGAGAGCAGCCCATGCCTTTGGTCCCTTCTCTGGTTCACGCTGGAATGGCTTGATGTGACGGATTTGACTCCTCCCCAATGTTTGCCCTAGAAGGAGGTAGCCTTGTGCGCTCTTCCGCACCCACGGGCTCTTCTCCGGGTCGTTCTCGGGACGCTTCTCCGTTCCTTCCATCACCTCCAGCAGGTCATAGTGATCAAACAGATTCTCCATCCTGAAGGACCATTCAGCAAAGTTGTCGCCGTTGAACTTGTCAAGCCCGAACACTCTTGGTTCGTCCCTAGAAGGTCCAAGAGTCGGTTGCACGGGTGCCATGTCTGACTCACGGGCTTGGCCTTGTGCTTGGGCATCTCCATTGCCACCAGCACCTCTGCCACCCCTTTCTTCAGGTCCAGCCATTATTGTAACTGCTCCAAGGGGCTCTGATACCACTTGTTATATTCACAGTAGGCTTCAATGTGCCTAAAACGAAAGATAGAGTGCACAGTCGGATTTCTGCACAGCGACTTTAAACGTTCATAGCGTTCTGGTCACAGATTCAAATGACCTGACTCAACTTGGATCTGGAGCGTCTTAACGTCGCCTACAATAGGCAATTTAGATCGCACGATTTCACCAAGTATTGACGACACAGCGTCGGTTTGAACGAACGGCACTATGGCAGCCACTATGGTCTTAGAACACAAGATAGGAAGAGTTAGGAAGGGTTACGAGTTGGGAATGACTCCCAGCTCCTACAAACCCCAAGAGCCGAGGTACGGTGATGTGGAACAGTGCAACACTGTCCCCAACCACGAAGGGTCTCGAAACTACCCTTCACTAGGGCCTACACCAAGTAAAATGTTACACTACACAAAGTAATGTAACTATCTTCAATTTCTTGAGGTGTACCCTTTTGGCGAGCTTCGCGATCACTTGAATGTTGACACCAGGGCTCGGGTTCTTCATCACAAACTCATCCTTGAGTTCTTGATGGGTCTGCTGCACACACCTGCGACACGCCGAACGTTCGACAAGCGACAAAATAGACACCGCGCACGACAAACTAGAAACCGCGCGGGACACACAAAATGACCACGTTACACGCGACTAGCGATAATTCGCTACTGACTTGACACACACAGTCGACATCATGACCCATCATTCACACACTATTATAAGCATGAATATATATTATCCCATGCCCTCATTCCATTCCATGCATTCACGCATGCACGCACACGGACAACAAGCCGAGTGCAAACCGTAGGGTTGCACCAACAGTGGCTTGGCAGGGTAGCACTGGGCAACGTGCAAGGCAGTGCTGGCGGCGGCCAGGCAGGGCAGGGCAGCAGTGGCAGCGGTCGGCAGCAGAAGCGGCAGTGGCCGGCAGCAGTGGCGGCAGCAGGAGGCAGCAGCTGCGGCTTGGTAGGGTAGCGCTGGGCAGCGTGCCGGGCAATGCTGGCGGCGGCTAGGCAGGGCAGGGCCGCGCTGGGCAGCGCGTGCAGGCAGGGCAGCAGTGGCAGCGGCCGGCAGTGGCCGGCAGCAGTGGCGGCAGCAGCAGGCAGCAACTGCGGCTTGGCAGGGTAGCACTGGGCAACGTGCACAGCAGTGCTGGCGGCGGCCAGGCAGGGCAGGGTAGCAGTGGCAGCGGCCGGCAGCAGCAGCGGCAGTGGCCGGTAGTAGTGGCGGCAGCAGCAGGCAGCAGCTGCGGCTTGGCAGGGAAGCGCTCGGCAGCGTGCAGGGCAGTGCTGGCGGCGGCCAGGCAGGGCAGGGCAGCGCTGGGCAGCGCTGGCGATGGTCTGGCAGGGCAGAGTAGCAGCTTCTGCTCGAAAAGGGGGCGCACAGGCGGCGCAGGGCAAGGCGCGGGCTTTGCGGGCAGAGTGTGGGCGGCGCACGGGCAGCAGGGGCAGCGTGCGTGCAGCGCAAGCAGCGCGCGGGCAGGGCGTGGGCCGCACAGGCTGCGCAGGGTGCGGGCAGGGCGGAGTAGGGCACGGGCAGCGTGCGCAAGGCTGTGCAGGCAGCGCGCGGGCTGTGCAGGCAGCGCGCGGGGGGGCGGCGCAAGCGGGGCACGTGCGGGTCGCTCGCGGGGCAGGGGAGGGTGCGCGGGGTGGAGCGGGCAGGCCAGCATGCGGGTCACACGCAAGGCAGCGTGCGGGTCGTGCATAAGGCAGTTCGGCCGCGACTTCGCTAGGCAGGGCGGCTCTAGCGGACAGCGCGTCGCGATTTGGTGGGCCAGGGCAAGACGAACGGGCAGGCTGAAAAATAACGATGGGCCCTTAAGAAAAAATAGTTTCTATAGCGGGACCTACCATGTCAGAATCTCTGTCACTAACCACTGTGATAATGGCTTGTTTGTGTAGCAGGTGAGTGCACCCATAACCCCCTAGGCCAACGTGCCTGTAACCCTTCCCTAAGATCAATCGGGGATCTCCAATGGACCTCTGGCATAACATACAAACGGTAACGCAGTGCGTGTGAGCTAGCTAATGCTAGGCTCGCATCGAGGTTCGGGCTAGTCCCGAAGCGTAGGCCGAGTCGGCCAGGCCAACAGTGCATGGTTTGGTGAAACAGTGCGCGTGAAGTTGGGGAAGTCCCTTTGCTGCTGTACGCGCCGTTGAAAGAACGCAGTAAGGAATGTGGAAAAATCCTTGCACGTTCGTATGTGTGGCTCTGTTATGAGTTGTAAAAGAGAGTACGCGGAATAACGAATAACGAAGATGTGACTCAATGAACTGACAATACAATGAAGGCACACGCTCATATAGTGACTACCCTAGCTAGGAGGGAACCTCGGGAAAGCGAGGTTGGGTGCAAGTTTGGCGATCGGAAGAGCCGAAGGTGACGCGAGGAGCATCGGCGTTGTGGATGTCGGCCGAACGTGCACAGCCTGAAAATCGGGGTTGTACGCGTAGCAGTCAAGTCCGATAAGGAATTCCGTAAAATTCCTTACACTACCCCCCCCCCCCCCCCCCCCCCCCCCAAAGAAAGGTGGTTAATATCCGTAACTCGCTCGCGGCGAGATAATCACCAATGAGCGGGGACGCTTCAAGCGAGGCGGATGGCACCCAAGTGTCGTCTTTACTGGTGTGATTAGTCCAACGGATGAGAAAATCCACGTGGCGACCAGATGCGTCGAGCCGAACACGATGCACCAAAATCTTGGGCGGGTCGAGTGTCGGTTCTGGGACACGTCGTTCTGTCGGTGCAGCATTCTGTCGCGTGATGTCTGTCGTGGCAGTCATGAACTTGCGAAGTAAGCTGACGTGGAGGGCGTCATATATACCTGTCGTCAGGTAGCATCAGCTTCACGGTGACAGGTGTCACCATCTAAAGGATCTCGAAAGGTCCACAAAAACGTGGCCGTAATTTTGACGAGCCGGGTAGGCGAAGGTTCTTCGTATCGAGCAGCACTGGTTGCCCAGCTGTCATGATGATTTCCCGTGGCAGGAGATCCGTGTAGTTGCGGGAAGTGGTATTCGCCTTGCAAATTGCGTCCACGGCCTTTTCGCGAATTTCCTGGAGTTCCGTCACAAATGTTTGTAACCTCGGGACCGGATTGTCGAGTGTAGTCGTTGTAGGCACCACCGGGTCTATTCCGTAATTCAAGAAGAATGGGGAGTGATTAGTTGTGTTGGACGGGGCATTATTGAATGCGAACTCCAACATGGCGAGCGAAGTTTCCCATCGTGCGGGTCGAGGCAGTTTGTCCTGATCAGCTGCTCCATTGTCTGATTGGTTTGCTCGGTCTGGCCGTCCATTTGTGGGTGGTATGCCGATGAGATTTGTAGCTTCGTGCCCTACTGTGCCTATGTTTCCTTCCAAAACTTTGACGTGAACTTCGGTACCCGGTCGCTGATTATCGCCACAGGGATTCCGTGAAGTCGCACGACCGTTGAGATGAAGAGGCGCGCAGTATCTTCGGCTGTGATTGTTGTACGGCATGGTGCAAAGTGCACCATTTCGTGAGGCGACCGACGACGACGAGAATAGCGTCGTTGCTAGACGGCCCAGCTGGCAGCCCCATGACGAAATCCATCGTCACTTGTGGCCACGGTCGTTCGGGTGGCTCGAGGGGTTGTAGCAATCCAGCTGGTCGTTGACGTGTCGATTTCATGGCTTGACACTCCCTGCATGAGGACACATATTGCTTCACGTCGTTAGCAGAATCAGGACAAAGATATTGACGGTGCAACAGCTTCTGGGTTTTATCAACCCCGAAATGTCCGGAGAGGTTAGAGTCGTGGGCCTCCTGAATAAGGAGTCCACGCAGCAATCGGTAAGCGGGAACCAAAATCCGGTCGGTTCCGGTTTTTAGGTAATAATTCCCCTTTTGCGTCGTCGCCTGCTGGTGATTTCCCATCGTGAAGAATGGGTCCGTAGTGTAGCCATGGGTGAATAGTCCTGTAAGTAGCGAGTTCGAATCGGTGATGAGCACTGCAGCGGATTGAACTGTCGGTCGGGTAAGGGCGTCGGCGATGTTATTCGCCCCTTTCTTGTACGTGATGCGGTAGGTAAAGTGGCTCTCCATATAATCCAGCCACAGAATTTGTCGCGGGTTGAGGTTGGGCTGAGCTCGCAGGTACTGTAGGGATTTGTGGTCCGTGCGAACAGTCACGTTGGCACCCACCAAGTAGCAGCGCCACAGTTTGAACGCGTCTATAATGGCGAGCATCTACTTGTCGTGGATTGGGTAGTTGCGCTCGGCTGCCTGCAGCTTGCGTGACTCGTAGGCTATTGGCTGCAGCCCGTTCCCAAAATCTTGGAGAAGTACAGCTCCGATGGAGAAATCTGACGCGTCGGTGACGACTTCGAACGGCTTCGATGGGTCGGCGATGCGCAAAACCGGAGGGGACACGAGAAATTTCTTCAACTCATGAAAAGCTGCCTCAGCTTCCTCCCCCCACACAAATATTCTGTCCTTGTGCAGTAAGTCGGTCAGCGGGCCGGTTATCCCCGCCATATTCGGGATAAACCGACGAACGTAATTCACGAACCCAAGAAAACTTTGAAGTTCCGTGACATTCGTTGGGGACTTCCACTCCTGGATGGTCTTGATCTTGGCCGGGTGATGAGGTGATTCTCCTACAACCGCTTAAATACTGCGTCAAGGTCGCAGAGATGCTGCTCCCGTATCCTGCTAAAGATCAGGATATCGTCCAAGTAAATGGTGACGCAGCTGTCCAGAAGATTCCGAATTATCCTGTTCACTATTAGTTGGAATGTCGAAGGCGCGTTTGTGAGGCCGAACGGCATCACGGTGAATTCGTAGCCCCCGTAGCGGGTGCAAAACACGGTCTTGTGACAATCGTCGGCGAAGACCCGAATCTGGTGTTAACAGCCACGCAAGTTAATTTTCGAGAAATAGCGAGCGCCGCGAAGTTGGTCAAGAAGTTCGTCGGTGCGGGGGATGAGATAGCGAGACTTGATTGTCACCCGGTTGAGCGTGCGATAGTCGATGCACATGCGAAGCCCGCCGTCTTCTTTTGGAGTGAACGGGATCGGTGCTGCGAAGGGCGATGTACTGGGCCGAATGAACCCCTTCTCCAACAGTGCGTCAATTTGGCTTCGCAGATCCTCGAGTTCCGGCTGGGTCGACCGCCACTGTGTCCGAACAGTTGGCTGCGCACAAGGTTCCAGCTGGATTTTGTGGTCCTCAAGTCTCTCGGGTGGTAGTCTAGGTGGCAGATCGTCGGGAAAGATGTCGAGGAACGGTCGAATCAACTCTGCTAAATCCGGTCGTACAGCTGTGCACAGCTTCTCGATGTCTTTTCCGCCAGTGTCAATCGCCAACTCGCGTAAGCAAACGGCGAACAGCTGCGTGCCCCGGTTGAAGTGACGAGAAATAGTGATGTCTTTGATGTACGGGGCTTGGATGTAGTCAGGTGTCCATGAAGGCAACTTAATTAGCCCCTCGTGCCTGCTAATGCTGCACAATCACGTCGTCTAGTCGATGATGGGGTTGTGCTTTCGCAGCCAATCACGTCCCAGCAGCACATCGCAGCCATCGTTGCGAGAAACTTCATGCTGAAGCCGAAATCGTCGCCGCATTCGATCCGCACTGTCCGTGTTTCTTCCAAAATCACTAGAGGCGTCCCATCCACGAGGCGAGCGTTGATTTCGAGCAGACACCTGTCAAGTTGCAATTTGCATTTTTCTGCTGTCGCCAAGTTGAAAAGGCTATGGCTGGCCCCCCGGTCGACGAACATTTTCAAATTATTGTTTAACACTCTGCCAGCGACCAGCACAGGGTGATCCACATGGTTATCCCCGTTATTCGGCTGAGTGCGATCGATTGCATGAATCGGAACCACGACCCGGTTGGGATGATAGTGTTCGAGAGACAGAGCACAGTCAATAAGGCGCACGTCTGTTACTGACTCTTCCCATTTCCCAACTCTTTCCCGCCGTTCTTCTTCGCCGGCGTTCTCTTGGGGCAGTCTGCATATTTGTGACCCGGCTTCCCGCACTTATGACACAACCCGGTGTAGGGGTGGTCTGGTGCATGGACTCCGTTGATCGTGGCCCGTTGGGTCTGGCCGAGAAAACGGTTTCCTGCCCGGGAACTTGACCTCGCGTACTGCATCAGCGCGTCCGTGGATTCTTCCAACCGTGCTGCTTCCAGAAACGATGTCGGACGGCATGCGACATGTCATCCACTTGGTCGGCGAGGGCCATGAACGTCGCTGTATAGTCTTAAACAGATGCTAACTGCGACCAGGCACGCAGCTTCATGCGATCTTGCTCCGAGGCGGATACGTGCTTGAAGCGATCCCGTAAGGTTGCGCCCCACTACTTCCACGTGCGTATCTTGGTCACGCCGAATATCGGTGCTGCCACTTGATTGACCAACATTGATGTCCCGTCTGCCGTATGTGTCACACCTGTCGGGGCCCCAGTGTCCAAGGTACGGTGCCACCACTCCAGAGCCGCTCCTTGGAGAAGCGATACCGCATAATTAATACGCGTGATGCCATTGTCAACGCGCGCTGCGGTAAAGAAGACTTCCACGCCGAATAACCACCCCTTCACAATAGTCGTCTTGTTGCGGGCTCAATCTTGAGTGTAGTAACTGCAAGTGTCGCTAGTGCCGACCAGGGCTTTTGTTATCAGATAATTTCAGACCTTCTTTTTCAATTCATCTGACTTTCCAAACAAACTCAGACAAGACCGTGTCTAATGCCCGGGGGACCCGTCTGATGAATCAGACGTCCTCGGATTCTAGCAAGAGCCCTGGTGCCGACGCTGCTGGCCGTTCGCTCTCGTCGTTGCCTCGTGCGAGCTCGCCACTTGTGACGGCTCCACTTGCTCCATGGCTGGCAGTGTCACTTTATTCATCGGGCGACTCCTGACGCGCTTCACCTTCCGTCCGGCGTAGCTCGGCGTTTTCTTCACGTAGTGTTGTGACCTCCGTTGACAGCGACTTCACTGTCTGTAGCTCTGCCATTTGCGCTAGCATTTCGTTCAACTTCTCCTGGTCCATGAGTCGCACGCTTCGTTTGGAAGGCAGAGGGGTATCTGTGGCCTATCAGGCGAGAAGAAAGCAAAAACTATCGGAGTCGGGCAAGTTAGAGTTAACGAACCTTGCAGCCAAGCGTTTTGCAGTCTCGTGTACCAGTCTGTCAAATGTTGTAGCCGTCAGTGATGTGTGTCATATGGGGTACAGCAGTTAGGGTTAGGCTTATGTATCCCAACAAACCTTAGTCAAACCATCATTAGGTTAGGATCCTGTCGGATCCCGTTCGTTCCGCTCTAGCCGACCACGCCTGTAGTGCCTATCGCGCTCGCCCGTCCCGTCCCGTTGTGTCCCGTCCTATCGTACCCGTCCGTCCCGTCGCGTCTTCTCCCGTCGCGTCGCGCCCGTCGCGGCATATCCGTCCCGTCCATCGCATCCCGTCCAGTCGCGTCCCCCCGGCCCCCCCCAAATCTGCTGTCAGCGTGCTTGCGCCCGCCCGCCCGCCTGTCACGTTGTTACCTGGTCCCGTCCCGTCGCCTGCCCTTCCCCTTCGGCCGTCTCGTCCGCGCCTGCTGCGCCCACTGCGCGCCTGCCGCGTGCCTACCGTCCGCGCCTGCTGTGCCCGCTGCGCGCCTGCCGCGCGCCTGCTGTCCGCGCCTGCCGAGTGCCTGCTGCCGCGCCTGCCGCGCCCGCCGTGCCAGCCGCGCTTGCTGCGCTCGCCGCGTCTGTCCCGTCCGCGCCCATCGCACTAACCAAGACCGTCGCGCCTGCCCTGTCCGCGCCCGTCTCTCGTCCTCGCTCGTCCGCGTCCGTCGCACGTTCGCGCCCTGCCCGTTCGCACCCGTCGTTGCTTGCGCATTGCCCGTCGCATCCGCTGCGCCCTGCCTGTCCAGTTACGCTTCCGCTATGGCGACGCCTAGGGTCCTCCCCTTTGATGCCGAGGGTAGGCCGCTTGAGTTTTCTGTCTGGCTCCAACGTGCGCAGCGCCCCCTAGAGAGTCAGGTTCAGGCAGACGAGTCTCTGTGGGCGCACGCTTCCGGTGACCTTCCTGCGCCCTCCGACCCTGTACCCTTAGGCGCTGGCCCCAGCACTGCGGACAGAGACCGTTATGCACGCCAGCGTGCTGACCTGACAGCGTGGTTTTCGCGTGACGCTGCGGCCTGTATCGCCCTTAGCAGCCTCCTCCTTGAGTCTGAGGAGGCCCACTTCGCTCAGGTTCGCACTGCGAGTGAGTTCCTGACTGCAATCAAGGCCCGCTACGCTACTCCCTCCACTGTCTCTCTTGGTCGGCTTTTCCTCCCGTTCCTGTTTCGTGACCTCGCCTCGTTTGAGCGCTCTGCTGACTTGATCGCTCACCTGCGCTCGCTCGATTCTAGCTACCGCGCTGCCTGCACTGACGCACAGCCTGCACTGCTCCCTGCCCTCATGGCGATTACTATCTATTTCATCGCCACTAGCCTCCCTGGACCGCCTTGCCTCGGTTCGTGACACGCTTCTTCTGAAGCACCCTAGCGAGCTCACAATCGAGGTTCTTGGGTCTGCTCTCAAGGACGTCGAGAGCAACCTCCGCTCGGTAGCCTCCGCCTCTTGCGCTGTGCCCTCTCCACTGTTTCACGAGTGCACTGTCCCTCAGCTGCCCACCTTTACTGCCTCCCTCGCCACTGCCGCTACTGATGTGACCGCAGCTGCTGTTACGACTTCTTCGCAGTCTAGGGGTAGGAGTGGCAGGAGGGGCGGTCAGGGTGCGGGCGGAGGCGGCGGACGTGGCGGAGGTGGTGTGACAAGTGGCGGTGGCGGGAGTGCAGGAGTTGGAGGAGCGCCTCTTGCAGCGCCTAGTAACTCCCCTGCTGCACTTGGTGGAGGTGACGCTCGGGGATGTTAGACGCCTGGTGGACTGCCGACTACAGGTGCTGGAGTGGCGGCTCTGTACCTGACTCAGCGACACCAGCAGCAACAGTAGCAGCAGCAGCCACCGCAGCAGCAACGCCAGCAGCAGATTTTGGGGCAGGGGTCAGGACCGCGTCAGCTGTCGCGCAGTGCCGTCCACCCTCCCTGCACCTATGTCGTCCAGACAGGTACTCGCCAAGGTCTCCCCTGTGGCCGCAGCCACACCCCGGGTCAGTGCTTTGCTTAGCTCACTGACACTCTTCGCACGGCCTACGGCGTCGACGGCCCAGCCCCTAATTGGCTTCCTTTTCTTCACTCACACGGTGCTGCCCTGTGGGGCATGTCTGCTTCTCAGTAGTTTGATCTCTTAGGAGCTCCTCATGCTATGTATGCTGTTGTTCACTCTAGTGCTTCTGACTCTGTTTACTCGAGTGTCTTTAGCTTAGGTGCTAGTGTTGCTGAGATGCATGTTGCTAGTGTAGGTACTTGTGTAGACACTAGTCTAGGAGCTGCTCCGGAGGACGCTTCGCTGTCTTTCACTCTGGACTCTGGAGCTTCACACTGTTTCTTCCGCGACCACACGACGCTTACTCCGCTTCCTGCGCCAGTCTCTGTAGCACTGGCTGATCCCACTTCGGGACCAGTCACTTCTCGCTACACTATTACGCTTCCGTGTCCATCTGTTCTCTCGGGTTTCCTGACCGGCTTTCACGTCCCCTCGTTTTCCAGAAACTTGGTGGTTGTGAGGCCGCTCGTGGACAGTCATGTGGGTGTTTGGATTGAGCCTTCTGGGGACAGTGCGACCTGTGTAGACGGTCACACGTATGGGCCCCTGGCCACCTTTCACGCTGAGCCGAGCTCTGGTCTCTACACACTTCACACTGGCCCCCGAGAGAGGCAGCAGCAGCAGCAGCGGCAGCGGCAGCAGCAGCAGCTGCCTCTGACCACTGTCACTGCCCCCCGTCAGGTCCCCGCGTCTCACCAGGTTGCTACCTCCCACCAGGTAGCTGCGTCTGGAAGCGTTCCAGCGTCTGGTCCGGTTGTTGCGTCTTGCTCGTGTTGGTCGCTTGCCCACCCACCGTTCTGTCCCACCACCGCCTTTGTCACCCGTCCATTCCTCGCCTACGCACTATGGCTAGTCAGCGTCTCGTCTTAGGCCTCCCGCGAGTCTTGCCGTCGCTGCCGCCTTCGCTTGCACCACCTTGTGCCCCTTGCGTCGAGGGTCGGCTGCGCGCCACCCCTCACTCCTCCTCCCTTTGTCCGGCCACTGAGCCCTTCGAGACTCTCCACTTGAACGTCTGGGGCCCCGCCTCACGCCCTGGCCCAGAGCGAGAGAGTTTCTTTTTGGTGGTCGTTGACGACTACACTCGTTACACCACAGTGTTCCCACTGGCGAAGAATTCCGAGGTGACTCTACGCTGGTCCGGTGGTTGCTTACCACTGCAGATACTCGTGGTCGTCGTGTCAGTTGTCTTCACTCCGACCGTGGGGGTGAATTTCGCTCCGACGTTCTCGCCAGATTCTGTCGTGAACAGGCCATCCGTCACTCCTGGACGCTACCGGAGTCCCCACAGCAAAAAGGGGTTGATGAACGCCGCATAGGCTTGGTCATGGATATCGCACGTACCTCCATGATTCACGTCCGTGCGGCCCATTTTCTGTGGCCGTACGCGGTTCAGTACGCCGCTCACCAGCTGAATGGCCACGTGTCTCCCGGCCAGAGGCTTCACCGACCAGTCTTTGGGCTGGGTCCCCTGGTGTTGCATCGCGCTTTCGAGTCTGGGCTGCTTGCCACTTGTCCGCGACACCTCCGCGGACAAGATCTCGCCTCGTGTCATTCCCTGTGCCTTCCTTGATTTCCCCGAGGACTCCACTGACTTCACCTTTTACCACCCTCCCCTTCACCGGTTCTTTGACTCCCGTGATGTCCGTTTTGACGAGTCAGTCCCCTACTACACCCAGTACCCCTGTCGAGATCTCACGGTTTCTCCTCCTCCTCTCTTCCTGACTCCCACTCCCCCTCCGGCTCCTCAGGTACAGCCTCCCCCCCCTAGTCCTGCCCCGTCAGGTGACTCACACGCTACCCCCCCTCCCCCCCCCCCCCCCTTTTTGGTAGCCCCTCAGGTCTCGTCCCCTTCTCCGAAGTCCTCCTCATTGTCACCGCAGCGGCCGTCGGCACTTCCTCCACGGATTACCGCTAACCCTGAGGGTGCTGGTGTCCGTAGCGCGGACCATGGAGGTGCTACCCATTGAGGGGTTGGAGTTGGAGCTGAGAGTGTTCCTCCACGAGGTTCTGGTGCCGGGGGGGCTTGAGTTGGAGCTGAACCCGAGTCTGCAGGAGGTTCTAGTCTTCGAAGAGCTGATGTTAGTCGCGCAATCCGTGGGGGTGTTACAACTGGGGGTGCCACGACTGGGGGTGCGGGTGCGCCCACTACGGGACCTGAAGAGTCTGGGACTGGCCGCGTTGCTGCTGGTGATGCTGGCTCTGGGGGTGGTGCGACTGGTGCCTTTGAGAGCGGTCCTAGGGCCACCACCACCCCGAACAATACTCCTCCCCCCACCCCTACCCGACCAGGCACCAGGCCAGTGTTCGCCGTGCACGTGAGGAGCAGCTGGAGTTGGAGCGAGAGGAGAGAGAGTTGGAGCGGCAGCAGCTGGAGCTACAGCAGCTGGAGGAGCGGCAGCAGCAGCAACAGGCGCAGGAGCTGCAGCAGCAGCCGCAGCAGCAGCCGCGCAGCAGAAGCAGCAGGAGCAGCAGCACCAACCGCAGCAGGAGCAGCCACAGCGGCAGCCGCCACAGAAGGAGCAGCAGCAGCAGCAGCAGCAGCTGCCACCTACGCCTCTGGTTTCTGGTCTGGGCCCTCGGTCTCCCCTTTCCTTCTCCTCCCCCCTCCCCCTCTCCCCCTATCTACGGTCCCACGCTTCCTCCTCCTGACTCCGCCCCAGATGTTTTCCCCCGTTCACAGCCTCCGTTGTCCCCTCCACTTTCTCATGCTTGGACTTCTCGTTCTCCTCGTGCTCGTCCCTCGTCCCATGTCCCTCTCACTAACCTTCGTATTGTCCTGTTCCGTCCTAGTCCGCCTCGTTCGTCGTCGTCTGTGCTTCATTTTCCCCCTGAGTCAGCCCTCACTGCTTCCCTCTCTACACCTGTTACTACCGCGTGTTCCGTCCTGTTCCCTCTCGTGTTCTCGCCTCTCTTGTTACCGACCCCCATGCTTCTTTGTCCTCTCTCTCCGCTCTTACTGTAGCAGTCACTGAGTTTGCATCAACTCGCCGCCTTGACTACGCCACTAGTCTCGTGGCTGCTCCTCCTACCAGTCCTCTGGCCGTTGGGGGTGAGTCAGCCCTTGGCTGTGACGCCCTAGAGGACAGGCAGCTTGAGCTGGAGTTCCTGGCAGCCGCTTCTCCTCATCTCTATGCCATGCTGCTCTCCCTTGAGGGAGACATCGACGCCCTTGATATACCGACTCTTCGCACTTACGCTGAGGCAGTGTCAGGGCCTTGGGCCTCTCAGTGGAGAGCTGCCATGAACTCAGAGATGGCCTTGTACAGATCCACAGGCACCTACGTCGACGAAGTTTTCCCCCCCTGGGGCGAACGTAGTCGATGGCATGTGGATCTTCAGGGTGAAGCGGCCACCAGGATCTCCTCCGGTCTTCAAGGAGCGCTATGTGGCTAGAGGTTTCAGTCAGCGCGAGGGGGTTGACTTCTTTCAGTTTTTCGCGCCTACCCCAAAGATGACCATTCTTCGTATGTTACTGCATGTAGCAGCACAGCGAGACTACGAGTTACACTCTCTCGACTTCTCCACTGCCTTCCTTCAGGGTAGTCTACACGAGGAGGTCGGGGTGCGTCATCCCTCTGCCTTCACTAGCACTTTCCCTCCTAGGACCTAGTGGAGGCTGAGATGACCGATCTACGGACTCCGTCAGGCTCCTCGTGAGTGGGCACGACACCCTTCGTTCTACCCTGTCTGACCTCGGTTTCCAGCCGTCTACTGCCGATCCGTCGCTGTTCGTTCGTCGTGGCTCCACATCGTTCTTTGTACTGGTCTACGTCGACGACCTGGTTTTTGCCACTGCTAATAGGGTTGCTTTGGCAGACGTGAAGTCCGAACTGCAGAAGAGTCACACGTGCACTATCCTTTGTGAGCTGCGCCACTACCTTGGCCTGCAGATTACAGGGACAGGGCCGCTCACATCATTACACTCTCACAGTCACACATGGTGCAGCAGATTCTTCAGCGGTTCGAGCTTCAGCACTCCACAGTACAGCGCACACATCTTGCCGTTGACCACAGACTCACTGGTCCCTTTCCTGACGAGCCGTTTGAGCCTAGTGGTCCTTACGCAGAGCTTCTGGGCTGCCTCATGTACCTGATGACTTGTATTCGCCCTGACCTCGCCTTCCCTCCCAGCATCCTTGCTCACTTTGTTGCGCCAGGGAGACATCGTCCTGTTCACTGGACAGCTGCTGTGAGGGTGGCGAAGTACCTAGCGACGACATCAGGCGTGGGGCTGGATCTTGGAGGGGGGCAGTCTGTCGCACTTACTGGTCACTGTGACTCTTCTTACACTGACGACGCCACGACTCACCGGTCTACTCAGGGGTACTGTTTCAGCTTGGGCTCTGGAGCTGTTTCGTGGAGGTCCATACGTTCCTCCTCGGTCTCGACCTCTACCGCTGAGGCTAAGATCTACGCTGGAGCCATGGCTGCACAGAAGCTGCGCTGGTTGACCTTCCTGCTCACTGACCTTGGTGAGCGGCCGAGCTCTGCACCGACCTTGTTCACTGACAACAAGGCATCGATTCTCCTCTGTCAAGAGCCGACTGGAGAGCAGAGTGAAGCACATCAACGTCAGGTACTTTCTTCTGCGAGATGCAGAGGCGTGGACAGGCTCGCTTCGACTTTGTGGAGTCCGAAGCCAACACTGCAGAAATCTTCACCAAGGCCCTTCCGCCTTGTGACCACCAGATGTGTTGTGTGCAGTTAGGTCTTGTTGATACGGGTTCTCGTCTTGCGTAGACTTGAGTTCTCTACTTACTTTCTATACTTTGCTTATACCTCTGTGAACTTTTGAACTGGCCTTGTGGCCTCTTTGCTAGTGCTCAGACTGTGTGGTGACGTTGTGATCCACCCTGAGCTTTGCTGTTGTGTGAATGGTCTTGTGACCCGGTTTTGGTTTTGCTTGACACCCCTCACTTAGGCTATGGGGGTGTGTCAAAATGTTGTAGCCGTTAGTGATGTGTGTCATATGGGGTACAGCACTTAGGGTTAGGCTTATTTACCCTAACCAACCTTGGTCAAACCATAATTCAGTTTTTGATACTGCCACACCCGTGCCTCCAAACTACCCTCGAAAAATGGGGTGAACTAGGAAACTAGCTTTGATACCATGTGTTATAATTGTAAAGAGAGTGTGCGGAATGACGAATAACGAAGATGTGACTCAATAAACTGACAATACAATGAATGTTGGAATAACCGAAAGGTTATCATAACATTCCCGAAGGCTCTCCACCTACGCGTCACTCCATAACGAAGCAACGCGTCGCAATAGCTCATATAGAGTATGCGGAAGATCGGAAGTCACCCGAAGGTCAACAGTCGAAGACAGTCAACGGTCGTGACTCTTGATCGTCCAGCAACCGCACTCGGTAGCTTCGCGCTGCAACATGGTAACTGTCGAGAAGAGCAATAGTCGTGGTTACTGTAGCTACGCAATACAGATAATAAGGTAATGTACCCCTCAGAGTACATGGCTAACCAGTTTGCTATTTATACCCTTTATATTCATCTTTTTCTATTTCAAACTTACAAACAAGGTGACTACTAAGAGTTCATTGTCTTTCGTTAACTTAGCAGACTTATCCTATCCACTTCGATCCTTTGGTTACATCAGCATGGTATGAGAGCTAGAGTGGATTATAAGGCCTGCCAAGTTCTTGTTCTTCCTAGACCAAACCTTTTATTACTCATTACCACTACCACAAGTCTTCATCACTATGGCTCCTGAAGGCAAAACTACTGCAGACTCTCCGGGCCCACCACCAGCAACGACCAATGCGCCATCAGCGGTGGCCTCCATCAGCGCCGCTGTTGTTGAGCAGTTGGTCGCTCGCATTAACGCTCTTGAGAGCCATCAAGCCATGAGTATTGACAGCTCAAGCTACGCTAGAGGAGTTGCTGGACTCCCTCTCCCTGGAGAAGACCGCCGCTTCAACTCTGAGAGGTCCTTTACCTTTTACAACCGTCAAGCTTCAGCTCCTGCACAAGACAATTAACAACGTGCACAATTAGAAACAATTGCAACTATGCAAACAACGTTTGTTTTGATATCAAAGCTGAAGACTTGGATTTCTTTTGACGGCAAGGATTTCTACACGTGGAGCTTCGAATTAAGCTTCTGGCAACCACCGCTCAAATTTGGATGTACGACGACGGAACCTTTCCTTTCCCATCGGAAGGAACCATCCAGGAGAAGCATCAGTATTACCACGAATCTCTTCTCGCGTACACCACTCTCCTCCGAAACCTCTCCCCAACCGAGCAGCTCGGCATTCGCTCCTACAAAACGGAGTACGCTCCTGCGCAATTGTCTTGGAAACACCTACGCAACTCATACATGGCAACAGATCCTGTTACCATGAGCCGACTACTCAGTCAACTGACATCAGTCAAAATGCAGCAAGGGGAGAAAGCGGGACCATATATCAACCGGTGCCGCAATCTGCGCGACCAGTGCGGCAAAATCGTCCCCGACGACATGCTCGTCTTGATGGTTCTCTCCGGCCTCGGACCCGATTGGTGCCAGTGCTATTCGTTGCTCCGCGCTCGAGCAACTATTTCCGAGTCCGCCCTTTGCGCCACGCGTCTCTCCGAGAAGAAGGAGGTCGATGTGTACAATCAGAAAAACAGCAATCAGGAGAAGTTAGTATTCTACGCTGGTGCTGGTGAAGGGGAGCAGCATGGAAAGAAGGGGACATTCTGCAAATACTGCAAGAAACCCGGCCACACTATCGATCGGTGCTACAAGCGTAAGGCCGCTGACGAAAGGCGCCACAACTCCTCCAATCAGCAGCCGTCGGCACCCTCGGCATCCCCTGCTGCGACAACGACTGTGTCACCGCCTTCCGTCGCAAGCGTCTCGCAAACTCCTGCACGCATTTCATCCAAGGACAAAGGCAAGGGATCAATCATGAGCTGCATGGCGCGACGTCGCAGAGGCACCCGTTACTATGATAACACCGAATACCCACCAATCGTGCCCATCAATCCCATCTCGCCAAGTCCGGACAACGATCTCACGATACACAGCTGGATCGATCGTCCAACTAACATCCCACCTGATTTTGAGTAACCTCCACCAACTCCGGAGATTCCTCCCAGCATTTCAGCGAGGAGGTACATTGATCTCTCGCCGTACACTGGAGACTTCGGCCGCATCATCACTCCGAAGATCACCGGGATTGCGCGACAGAACCGCGAAAATCACAACACCTGGGATCTCGACAGGTGCAGCGGACAACACATGGTGGAATCACCAAGATTTTTAACAACTCAAATCACATACGACGACCGTGCGAGATCACCGGCGCCAACAACGGTCGCCTCAAGGCTTACGACATCGGAGAAATTTGCCTCGAGGCCAAAGACACTCACTTCACCATCCACATCGGAGTCGTACTGGTTGTTCCTGATCTGCAGTACAGCCTGCTCTCTTCGGCACAACTCATGAGATGCGGAGTCGACATTCGCAGCAACTGCAGAGACAATACCTTCGAACTTTATCATAAGGTCACTAACATCGGCAAGGCTGATGATGATGGCGGGGTCTTCGTCTTAAACTTCTCGGCTCAAGGCACCACTGGCGAATCTGAGCGAACACTTCTTCTGAAGACAACTCCTACAGAGTCGCTGACTTGGTCACACCCCGAGGAGATGGACCTTGAGCGGCCCGCCTCAGATGGTCTACTACGACTACGCACCGTCCCAACTGCCTCAACCTCCAATCCAGGCGACACTGGACCTGCCACAATGGAAGTAGAAGAGGATAGCGGAAAATCAGCACCAGCAGAACCGGACACCAGAGGAAGTGCAACAACTCTAGCAACTGGAACTGGCTGGGGGTGTCCCAGTCCTGCACTCGGCCCGTGGGGAGAAATTATAACACCTGAAGAAGCAGCCGCGGACAGATGGGGCGCTGTTCAGAAACCGGAAGAAGGCGACACCGCCGACATGACAGAAGCAGGCGTTGCCACTGGAGGTGGCTGGGGAACTTCAACGACCGAAGGTGGTTGGGGCTGGGGACAGCCAAACCCCGCTTATCCCGAAGCTCCGGCAATTCCTCTTGCAGATGTTGCGGCAGCCGACCCGTACTGGGCAACACGCGGAACAAGCTGGGGCGGACCTCCTCTTCCAGATCAGTATGCTTCTGACACACCAGAGAACGTACAAGAGGAGTCAGAAGAAGAGACCTACGAGTTCCTCGAGGAGGCAACAAAACTACTTGAACCTACCGAGGAAGCGCCGCCGCCAGAACAAGGGCCCCAACTGATCGAGGTCATCGGCGACGAGTACAGTTACTATCGCTTTCCGATGGAAGGACTCCCCGCCTCCGAATGGCCGGAGGCAGCCTCCTTTCCGCAACTACTCGTCACAGGCGATCCTGTTCACGCCGGAGACACGGACGACATCATCAGAATTCCCGACGCAGCCTTGAAACAGCTCTCCGTTCGAGCCTTTGCAGCAGACGCCGACGCTGCCACCGACTAGGGACCCGAAAAGGAGCAGAACGACACAACCGAAAAGGAACAAATACTATCAGAGGACCGTCGGTTACCACGCGGAACCAGAAACATGACATCAGCGACTTGGACACCCTTCATACGTCACGCTTACGAACTCACTCAAGGTCGGAGTCTTTGACGAAGGGGCATTGCTTCTGCCTCGAGGAGGTTTCCTCACAGCAGAGTCAGCCGACCCGCCATGTACCGTGTGCCCCACTGCGTCACTCGCCCACAAACTCTCTCCTGACTTACCCCCTGGGTACGAACGCTACGAGCCGCTGGATAAAGACTACAGCGACTTCATGGTTCTCATTCAAGAAGGGCTAGACGGCGAGTATTACACGCTCACCTTCATCGACGCGTGCGCACACTACGTCTGGGCCGTCAACACAGATTGCCGCTCTCTTGCCTTCGAATGTTTCGTGACATGGCTGAAGTGGGCTGAACGTCAATCGGGACTGAAGCTGAAAAGCTTCAAGACAGACGATGGCTTGGAGTTCTTCTCCACTGAGTTCAAATAACTCTTCACCAAGAAGGGGATTGAGCATCTGGTGTCTCTGCCCTACGCTCACGAGCAGCAAGGAGTAGCAGAACGGACAAACAGGAGCCTCGCCACAAGGATGAGGGCCCTGATGAAGCAGTCGGCCATCCCAACCAAATTTTGGCCGTTTGCGATGAACCACGCTGTTCGGCTGCACAGCTTGCTGTCCTCCCGAAGCCTCGAGAACAACAACTCTCCCTACAAGGCTTGGACAGGCAGAAAAGCAGACACGCGACTGCTTCGAGTGTTCGGCTGCATGGTACAGTACAGGCCACACACAGCAAGGACCAGAACATTCGCGGATCGGGCGCGCTGGGGCATTCACCTCGGGATCGAAAAGGAGTACAAGGCGTGGATCGTGCTGGACTATGCGACACATAAGGTGACGAAATCATGTGAATGGATCTTCTACGAGAATCTGACTCTGCCACTGTTCAAGGAATACCGCGAAGCTGACAAAGGCACCAGAAAGGGTTTTCGAGGGACACCGCAGCTTCGCCACCTCGCACGACGAAGCTGACCTGGCAGAAGATGCAGCAGCAGCAGACGTCACACAAGTTGACACCGCTCCCAGCATCCTCCTTACAAGCCCACTCCGGACTCCAACATACATTCCTGTTTCTCAGTTCGATCCTGATGATACAACTCGACAAGCCCACAACTACAACAGTGAAGCGCACCGATCTCCGGATGCCGAGTTACCAGCTCCAAACTCCTCACAAGACACCATCCGCACCGGCCACGACAGCGAAGACGATGTCGTCGAAGTAACCAGCTTCCACGACTATGATCGTCTCCACTACGAGAATACCAACGAAACCGATCTCCGCATCCTTGGACTCGCAGTCGCTGTTCGCCACGCCTCCCCCAAAGAATTCACCACCGTTCGCCAAGCCTTGTCTGGCCCCGACAGTGAGAATTGGAAGGCAGCCATGGCAGCAGAAGTCGGGGCGCTGAAGAACAATCGAACGTGGCTGGTTCCACGATCATCAGCAAAGGGGAGAAAGATTCTCAGCGGAAACTGGGTTTTTTCGCATTAAAACACTTGCGGATGGCTCCCTGGACAAGTACAAAGCAAGATGGGTGGTGCGCGGTTTCGAGCAAACTCACATGGTGGACTTCGACCTCACCTACGCACCTGTTGGAAGTCACACTTCGGTGCGCATCCTCCTCTGCATCGCAGCCGTCAAGCAGTGTCCGCTCCGCCAAATCGACGTCAGTAGTGCTTTCCTGTACGCTCCCGTTGACGCCATCATCTTTGTCGAGCAGCCCCATGCCTTCGAGGAAACCGACGGCGCCGTCCGCCTTCTCCAGAAATCCCTCTACGAAATCAGACAAGCGCCTCGACTGTGGCAGCAGTACCTGCACACCGTCCTCACGGAGCTCGGATTCAATCAATGGCCACATGACCTCGGCATGTACCGGAAGGAGTCGCGTGGCAAGTTCATTCTCCTCGTCGCTTACGTCGATGACCTCCTCTACACCGGCGACGACACGGAGCTGTTGGATCGGTTCGAAGAAGACATCAAAGATAAGCTCGAGGTGACCATCAACCACAACGTCACACAGTTCCTGGGCCTCAACATTACCCAGTCCGCCACCTCCATCCACCCCTCCGTCGCTAAATACGCGGAAGCACTTGCAAAGAAATTTTCTGTCGTGCCAATCAACCTCACCACCCCCTTCCGCACTCCTCCTACTTATCACGAACCCGACACCACTCCACTCTTCATTAAAGATCATCGGCTCTATCAACAGCAGCTGGGATGCCTCCTGTTCACCGCCGTCACGTGCCGGCCCGATCTCTCCTACGTCGCAAGCCAGCTCGCACAGTACCTGAACCGACCTGAACGGGAGAAACTACTGGATCTACGCCGAGCACTTCAATACTTCGTCTCGACCCCTGACGTCGGACTCACCTACAAAGCTAACCTCACCGCTACCCTGCAGCTTCATGGCTACGTAGATGCAGACCATACAGTAGATATTGACAACAGACGCTCCTGCACAGGATTCATTTTTCAGCTCCAACCTGCTGGACTTATCTCCTGGAACTCACAAAAGCAGGAACTCATTGCCCTTTCGTGAGCCGAAGCTGAGTTCATCGCCGCCAGCGCAGCTGTTCGCGAAGGGCAAGGTCAAACTCACGTATTGTGCAACTGGTGACATGGCAGCCAACTTCCTGACGAAGAAACTGTCACGTCAAAAGTTCCAGCATTGCACCGACCTCTGCGGAATCTCGAAGAAATCCAACGTGGCTCACCTTCAGGAATGAAGGGGAGTGTTGGAATAACCGAAAGGTTATCATAACATTCCCGAAGGCTCTCCACCCACGCGTCACTCCATAACGAAGCAACGCGTCTGTATTACTATCACAATAGCTCATATAGAGCATGCAGAAGATCGAAAATAACTCGAAGGTCAACAGTCGAAGACAGTCAATGGTCGTGACTCTTGATCGTCCAGCAACCGCACTCGGTAGTTTCGCGCTGCAACATGGTATCTTCGAGAAGAGCAATAGTCGAGGTTACTGTAGCTATGCAATACCGTTAATAAGGGAATGTACCCCTCAGGCTAGCTAGTTTGCTATTTATACCCTTGTACTTCTATCTTGTATTCATCTTGTTCACTTTCAAACTTACCTACAAACAAGGTCACTACTAAGACTTCATTGTCTTTCTTTAACTTAGCAAACTTATCCTATCCACTTCGATCCTTTGGTTACATCAGCAATGAAGGCACATTGTAAGGAATTCTGCCTAATTCCAACTTTCGGAATTCAGGCTCGGTCCATCGACCTCGCCTTCCGAGCCCCCGACGCGTCGCCTTCGAGTTTCCCAACCCCAAAACTGCACCCAACCTTCTCGCGACTCCGCGACTTCGGTCTAGCTAGCCTTGCTATATTATGCCTAGGCCTCGTTGTTTGCTCAATCGTAGTAATCACTTCCGCGATATTGCATTATGCGCACTCTTCTTTCGTACAACTCATAACACTTGGTATCAGAGCTACTTTCCTAGGTTACCCACCAGTTTCAGGGGTAGTTTAGTGCAGGGGTGCGATAGACTTGGTGGGCAGCAAAGCGTTCGGCTGAGAGATAGATACGATTATCTCGCTCCGACTAATAGCGTTTGCGCCTTCATCAAAGTCAGAAAAATCGTTGTTAACCTGCTGCCCGTTAGGAGGAGCCTGAGAAATATGGACCAGGCTGAGTTTAACCGTTTCATGCAAGACTTTTGGGCGATGCAATCCAACATGCAGTCCATGACTGGCGTGTTGGATCGCCTGGGGGTGGAAAACGCCGAACTACGCCGGGCGCGAGGTGAAGCGCACCAGGAGTCGCCCATCGTGGACGAAGCAAGTAGCAGCTCCGCGCCCCACGACGACGTCCTTAGCGAGCTACAAGGCTCGCTGGATGCTGAAGATGAGTAGGCGGCACGGCAGTAATATGCACGACGGACGCCAGAACAGCAGCCACAGCAGCAACAACAGGCACAAGCGACACCAGGGCAACAGTCGCAGGCAACGCCACGACAGGCGCCAGCGACAAACCCAGCGATAGCTTCGATGACGCCCCCGGTGCATGCAGCAGCAGCAGCAGTTTCGACAACTGTTAAAATAAAACCTACAAACCCGCCCCCGTTTCAACCCCAGCGACAAAACCGTCACTGTTTTGGCTTGGTTGTTTGGTGTGGAGGTTTTTTTCAATGCTGCAGAAATTACTAATGATGCCACTCGCATTAATTTTGCAGTTTTACTGTTACGAGGAGCCGCGTTGGAATGGTGGAGGCGAACGCTTCAGATAGAGGGAACTTCGGCAGGGTTATCACGTGCGAACGACGGGACCTGGACACCTGTCACGCAACGAGCAACTACGATCTTCGGAGTGGCCACGATACGCACATGGACGGAGTGGGGCGCCACGCTGCGAGCCAGGTTTGAGCATGTATCCGCCTCGGATCCTGCTCGCATGAAGCTGCGTGCCTGGAAGCAGGTGACATCGGTCCAAGACTACACGACAACGTTTTGCGCTTTGGCCGACCAGGTGGACGACATGAGCGATGCGGAGCGGCTCGACGAATACTTCGCAGGCCTCAAATATGAGGTGCAGTTCGAGGTGCGACGAACGAGGTCACGCGACTTCCTCGATGCCGTCCAGATGGCCGAATCAACGGACGCGCTGATGCAGTGGTCGAGAATGAGTTCCCGGGAGGGCACTCAATTTCGTGGACCGCCTCGCCAGCCCACACTGGACGGTTGCGATGTGCTGCTGGGACGAGATTGGCTACAGCGATACAATCCGACGATCGACTGGACGACGAGAGCAATCACGGTGCCAGCAACAAGGGACGTGTGACATTTCCGAAATGGGCGGAGCTGGAGCCGATAACGACACGTGTCAACGCGATAACGCTGAAACGGGCGATCAAGAGGGGAGCGCAAGGCTACGCCGTACAGCTGTACGAGGTGGCTGCGTCCGAAAAAGTCGCTGACATTGACACGCTCTGCGCTGCTGTACTAGAGGACGTGGCGAGCATAATTCGGAGGTATCCCGAAATTTTCGCGGACTGCCTAACGGGCTGCCACCTCAGCGACCAGAAGACCACAGGATCGAGCTGGAGCCGGGGGCACAACCAACTGTTCGGACCCAGTGGCGGCTCAGCCAACCGGAGCTCGACGAATTGGGGAAACAGCTGGATTATCTGCTTTCGAAGGGATTTATCCGGCCGAGCAGGTCACCATTCGCTGCCCCGATACTGTTTGCTCGCTTCTTCTCGAAAATCGATTTGCAAGATGGCTACTATCAAATCCGCATGTCCGCCGACGACTGCGCAAAGACTGCTTCTCGCACCCGCTACGGCAGTTACGAATATACAGTGACGCCGTTCGGATTGACGAACGCACCGTCAACGTTGGACATGTTGGACAAAAAGGTCAACGTCTACCTTGACGACATCCTGGTGTACAGCAAAACTCGGGAGCAGCATTTACGGGATTTAGAGGAGGTGTTCCGGCGCTTGCAGCAGAACCGACTGATTACGAAGGGCTCTAAGTGTGAGTTCTTACAGTCGGAGCTAGAGTTCCTGGGGCATGTAGTTTCAGGGGAGGGTATTAAAATTGACCCTCGCAAAGTGACAGCAACTTCGGAACGGAAGCCGCCTTCGAACATCACAAAGTTGCAGAGTTTCCTCGGCTGTGTTAACTACGTCCGCCGTTTTGTACTGAATATGGCGGGGGTAACCAGGCCGTTAACCGATCTTCTGCACAAAGGCGCGCAGTTTATTTGGGGGGAGAGAGAGCAACTAACCTTCGACGAGCTCAAGAAATTTTTGAGTTCAACCCCGGTGCTTCGGCTGGCAGATCCATCTCGACCGTTCGAAGTCGTGACGGACGCCAGCGATTTCTCCGTCGGCGCCGTCCTCCCACAGGATTTTGGCAACGGGCTGCAACCAACCGCGCACGAGTCACCGAAAATGCAGCCGCCCGAGCGCAACTACCCTGTACACGACAAGAAAATGCTCGCTATCATGCACGCATTTCGTACCTGGCGTTGTTATCTCACGGGAGCCGACGTCACGATCAAGACAGACCACAAGTCATTACAGTACATGCTCAGCCAACCACAGCTCAACCCGCGAAAAATCAGGTGGCTCGATTACCTCAAGTCAAACTTTCACTACACCATCACTGTCAAACTGTTATAATGTTTATACTGTGTAGGCTGTACCGGGGTAGCCCATAAGGGGTACAACCCAATCAGGGTTAGTACTTGTACCAACTTTCTGTTCAATGCAATCATTTTCGTTGAATTTCTTGACATGGTATTCAGAGCAGGTCCTGTTCCAGGACCGTTTTTTTTAGGGCCCACCGATTAGTTCGCTTCCCGTAGCGCCCTACCCCACCACTCGCGCTGTCGTGGCCTGCCCTGCCCATCGTGCTGCCCTGCTGGCCGCGCGCTGCCCTGCCCTGCCAGTCGCGCTGCCTTGCTGGCTGCGCGCTGCCTTGCTGGCTGCGCGCTGCCCTGCCCTGCTCGTCGCGCCAACCTGCTCGCTGCGCGCCGCCCTCCCCTGCCCGTCGCGCCGCCCTGCTGGCCACGCGCTGCCCTGCCCTGCCCGTCGCGTCGCCCTGCTGGCCGCGCGCCGTCCTGCCCTGCCCGCGCGCCGTCTTGCCCTGCCCGAGCGCCGCCCTGCTGGCTGTGCGCTGCTTTGCCCTGCCCGTCGCACCACCCTTCAGGCCGCGCGCCGCCCTACCCTGCCCGCGCGCCGCCCTGCAGCCTGTCGCGCCGCCCTTCCTTGGCCATGCGCCGCCTTGACCTGCCAGTCGCGCCGCCCTGCTGGCCGCGCGCCGCTCTTTCCTGCCCGTGTGCTGCCCTGCTGCCTGCCGCGCAGCCCTGCCCTGCCCGCGCGCCGCCCTGCTGGCCGCCGCGCTGCCCTGCCCTGGCCGTGCGCCGCCCCGCCCTGCCCTGCGCACTTCCCTAGTGCCCGCGCGCCGCCCTGTTCGTCGCGCCATCCTGTTGCCTGCGTGCTGCCCTGCTGGTCATGCGCCACCCTGCTCTGCTAGCTATGGCTACTCACAGCGTTCTCACCTTTGATCCTGAGGGCCGACCGATTTAATTTGATACATGGCTCGACGACTTACAGCTGTACCTACTGAGCGATTCTAAAGACGGCGTCTCGTTGTTTGACCACACGTCTGGAGCCTCTCTCGCTCCTCCCGACACAGCTGACAGTGCGACTCGCTCACAGTGGCTTACCCGTGACGCTGCTGCTCGCCTAGCCGTTCGCAACCACCTGCCGTTATCAGAACGCGCGCACGTTGGCCAGTACAAGACTACTAAAGCGTTGTTCGACGATGTAGTCGCTCGTTACTCCTCCCTGCCACTGCTGCTCTCTTCGCGCAGTCAGGGACCACTTTCTCGCCATGGACCCCACAGACCTCATTGTCAACCTGCTCGAGAAGCACCTCCTTGCAGCTGAGGCTAGCATGTCGCTGTAGGTGCTGTGGCACTCCTCGCACTCCCTTCTTTGAGGGGTGTTCCCCCTCCCCCCCTTGCCCCCTCCCACGCTTCTGCTGCTGCTGTTGACTTCCTTGGTGCTGAGGAGTTCGGAGCTGCGTCTGCTCCTAGTGGGAGGCGCCGCGGCGGCAAGGGCAAGGGAGGCAAGAGTGGTGGAGGTGGCGGCGGGGGAGGCGGTGGTGGAGGCGGTGGAGGCGGTGGAGGTGGCGGTGGTGGCGGTGGAAGTGGTGGCGGGAGTGGGGGCGTCGGTGGCGGTGGTGGTGGTAGCAGTGGCAGTGGTTGCGGCGGTGGTGGCAGCAGTGGGAGTGGTGGCGGCGCAGTGGTGGCGGTCGGGGTGGAGCCGTTCAGAGGGGAGGTTCTGGCAGTGGCCAGAGGCAGCAGCCACAGCGTACGCGCGAGACCCCTTTCGTCCCAGCAGCTTCGTGAGTGGTTTGCTCAGCGTGGGGCGTCTGGGGGTAGTGTTCGCTGCCCGTACGTCATTCGCACAGGTGACCGCGCTGGTCAGACATGCGGGAAGTATCACACACATCACCGCTGCTTCTCCCGCCTTGACGACGCTTGGCGCGCAGAGTTTGGCGACGAGGCAGAGCTCCCGCGCTGGCTAGAGCTGCTTCGGTCTGGTGTTGATATCTTTGCTCTTGACTATGACGCTATCCTTGCTGCCATGTATGCTTTGACTGTTACCTGTGTGTGCCGCCCGACCCAGTTATAGAGGCTGCTGCTCTAGGTGCTAGTGAGTCTGCTCTCTCTGGTACTGCGCTTGCTGAGGCCTTGCACACCTTCACGCTTGACGCAGGTGCCCTCCCGCTGTTTCTTTTGCGACAGTACCGCAGTCACACCACTCCCTGCACCTGTTGCAGTCAGACTGGCTCACCCCTCACGGGGCCCGGTTCTTGCACGTTCCTCCACTGTTCTCCCGTGTCCGGCGGTTCCGTCTAGCTCACTGTCAGGTCTTCACCTCCCCTCGTTCTCTACGAACTTGGTGAGTACCGCTGCCCTCAAGGATGTGCTGGTCACTACCACCACTCCTGGGGGTCAGCGTGTGTCAATCTGCACGTGTACACGGACGGGCCGTCACCTGGCCACGTTCAACCATCGGCCTGGGTCGAGCCTGTACACACTGACTTCAGAACCTCCTCAGGTAGCTGCGTCAGGTCAGGTGTCCGTGTCAGGTCAGGTAGCAGCCCCCTGCTCGTGTCACCTCCTCTCGCACCAGACTCTCCTTTGGCACCACCGCCTTGGTCACCCCTCCCTGCCACGCCTTTGTGGCATGCACTCCCACCTCCTTGTCTCTGGTCTTCCCAGGTCTCAGCCTCTCCTCCCGCCCTCGCCTTCCCCGCCTTGCCTTCCTTGCGTCGAGGGGCGAAAGCACCGCTCCTCACTCCTCCTCATTCCCCCGGACGACTGCTCCCCTACAGACTCACCACATGGACGTGTGGCGCCCAGCCCGCGTTAGTGGACAGGGCCGCGAGAGGTACTTTCTGCTGGTTGTTGACGACTACACGCGTTACACCACGGTCTTCCCCTTGCGCAGCAAGGGGGAGGTCCCTGATGTCCTGATCCCTTGGATCCGCGCTGTCCGTCTCCAGCTCCGCGAGAGGTTCCGCGCGGACCTTCCTGTCCTGCGTCTGCACGCTGATAGAGGTGGTGAGTTCTCCTCCGACCTTCTACGGGACTTTGGTCGTGGGGAGGGCATCCTCTAGTCGTTCACGCTTCCGGCCTCCCTGCAGCAAAATGGGATTGCTGAGCGCCGCATTGGCTTAGTCATGGAGGTGGCTCGTACCTCCATGATCCATGCGGCTGCTCCCCATTTTCTGTGGCCGTTTGCGGTCCGGTACGCTGCGCATCAGCTCAACCTCTGGCCCCGTGTCTCCTTGTCGGAGACCTCGCCTACACTGCGTTGGACGGGGAAGGTTGGCGATGCGTTGGTGTTCCGGGTCTGGGGCTCTCGTGCTTTTCTCCGCGATACCTCCACGGACAAGCTCTCCTCCTGCGCCATTCCCTGTGTCTTCCTTGGCTTTGTCCCTCACGCGCCTGGCTGGCAGTTTTACCACCCCTCCACGCGCCGTGTCCTGCCCTCTTAGGACGTCATGTTTGACGAGTCGGTTTTCTTTTACCGTCTCTTCCCCTACTGCACTGCCCCTCTCCCCCCCCCCCGCCGCTCTTCCTCGCTCCAGGTCCCCCTTCGGTAGAACCCCTCCCCCCTCAGGGTCCTGCTCCTTCAGGTGTATCTCAGGTAGACCCACTCCCCTTGGTTGAGCCTGTCGAGGTCACTGGTGACTCTGGTGCTGCTGGGGGTGGGGTTGCTCGGGGTGTTGTGGTTGGGGGTGCTGAGCCTGCGGGTGTGGAGCCTGGGGGTGCTGAGCCTGAGGTGTGGAGCCTGGAGGTGCTGAGCCTGAGGGTGCGGAGCCTGGGGGTGCTGAGCCGGAGGGTACAGAGTCTGGGGGTGCTGAGCCCAGGGGTACTGCGTCTGCTGGACGTCCTACGGGTGCCTTGTCCCGAGCCGCTCTCACCACAGCAGCTGCGCGAGTGGTTTGCTTGGCGCACCCGCCTTCGGGGTTGCGCTGCTGGAGGTAGAGGCCCTGCTGGAGGCACTGCTGCTGGAGGTGCTGGAGCTGGAGGCGTTGGAGCTGCTAGTACTGGAGTTGCTGGAGGTGCTGCTGGTGCTGGAGGCGCTGGAGCTAGAGGTCCTGAAGGTGCTGTAGCTGCTGGTTCTGGAGGTGCTCGTACTGGGGGTACTGGAGTTGCCGGAGCTAGTGGTGCTGCTGGTGGTAGAGGTGCTGGAGGTGCCGGCGCTGCTGGTCCCGGAGGTGCTCGTACTGGGGGTACTGGAGCTGCCGGAGCTGGTGGTGCTGCAGGCACTGGAGCTGGAGACCCTGGAGCTGGAGGCACTGGAGCTGGAGACGCTGGAGCTGGAGGTGCTGGAGCTGGGGCACTGGAGCTGGAGACCTTGGAGCTGGAGGCGCTGGAGCTGTAGGCGCTGGAGCTGGAGGCACTGGAGCTGGAGGCGCTGGAGCTGGAGGCACTGGAGCTGGAGGCACTGGAGGGGGAGACCCTGGAGCTGCAGGTGCTGGTGCTGGGGGTGCTGCAGCTGGCGGTACTGGTGCTGGAAGCACTGTGCAGCGGCGACCGCTTTTCGTTCCACCGCCACCACCTGGCTCAGTACTTCGCCATGTTTTTAGTCTCCCATCTTCTACTGGCCTTACTCCTCCCTTACTGTGTCCACCGCCTGACCAGTCGCAGCCACAGTTACAGCCACACTCCCCGCTGCCTGCTCCTTCTCCTTACAATGAGCAGACAGACTCTCTTACAGAGCGTCGTAAGCCTGAGTCTCGTCCTGCCTCACCTGTTCGCGCTGTTCGCACTGGTCATCGTATTCCTCGTCAGCATCCTCCTCCTATCCCCGGCACTCACACTATGGCACTTCGTCCTTCCTCTGTTCCACAGCGTGTCCCCCTGCCGTCTCCTCCTGCGTCCTTTCTTCCTGACGGTCCGGACCCTGAGTCTGACTTGGTTCGTGCTGCCAGCCCTACTGTGACACGTCTCCTAGCCACTGATGTCTCTTACCCTTCGTTTGAGTCCACTGCTGCTTCTGCCGTAGTTGCTGAGCTTGTTGACTTTGCTGCTGCTTGTCGTCTCGACTACGCCGCTAGTCTTGTTGCTGAGTCTGAGTCTGAGTCTGACTGTCCTCCGTCCGTCGGGGGTGAGTGTGCTCTTGGCACGGACGTCCTTGAGGACAGGCAAGAGGACTTTGAGTGTCTTGCAGCTGCTGTACCTCATCTCCTGGCCATGCTGCTGGTACAGTACAGGCCACACACAGCAAGGACCAGAACATTCGCGGATCGGGCGCGCTGGGGCATTCACCTCGGGATCGAAAAGGAGTACAAGGCGTGGATCGTGCTGGACTATGCGACACATGAGGTGACGAAATCATGTGAATGCATCTTCTACGAGAATCTGACTCTGCCACTGTTCAAGGAATACCGCGAAGCTGACAAAGGCACCAGAAAGGGTTTTCGAGGGACACCGCAGCTTCGCCACCTCGCACGACGAAGCTGACCTGGCAGAAGATGCAGCAGCAGCAGACGTCACACAAGTTGACACCGCTCCCAGCATCCTCCTTACAAGCCCACTCCGGACTCCAACATACATTCCTGTTTCTCAGTTCGATCCTGATGATACAACTCGACAAGCCCACAACTACAACAGTGAAGCGCACCGATCTCCGGATGCCGAGTTACCAGCTCCAAACTCCTCACAAGACACCATCCGCACCGGCCACGACAGCGAAGACGATGTCGTCGAAGTAACCAGCTTCCACGACTATGATCGTCTCCACTACGAGAATACCAACGAAACCGATCTCCGCATCCTTGGACTCGCAGTCGCTGTTCGCCACGCCTCCCCCAAAGAATTCACCACCGTTCGCCAAGCCTTGTCTGGCCCCGACAGTGAGAATTGGAAGGCAGCCATGGCAGCAGAAGTCGGGGCGCTGAAGAACAATCGAACGTGGCTGGTTCCACGATCATCAGCAAAGGGGA
This sequence comes from Closterium sp. Naga37s-1, assembly GCA_947471745.1. Taxonomy (NCBI): domain Eukaryota; kingdom Viridiplantae; phylum Streptophyta; class Zygnematophyceae; order Desmidiales; family Closteriaceae; genus Closterium; species Closterium sp. Naga37s-1. The sequence goes on from CANJKZ010000214.1 coordinate 120,517, forward strand.
GAAAGATTCTCAGCGGAAACTGGGTTTTTTCGCATTAAAACACTTGCGGATGGCTCCCTGGACAAGTACAAAGCAAGATGGGTGGTGCGCGGTTTCGAGCAAACTCACATGGTGGACTTCGACCTCACCTACGCACCTGTTGGAAGTCACACTTCGGTGCGCATCCTCCTCTGCATCGCAGCCGTCAAGCAGTGTCCGCTCCGCCAAATCGACGTCAGTAGTGCTTTCCTGTACGCTCCCGTTGACGCCATCATCTTTGTCGAGCAGCCCCATGCCTTCGAGGAAACCGACGGCGCCGTCCGCCTTCTCCAGAAATCCCTCTACGAAATCAGACAAGCGCCTCGACTGTGGCAGCAGTACCTGCACACCGTCCTCACGGAGCTCGGATTCAATCAATGGCCACATGACCTCGGCATGTACCGGAAGGAGTCGCGTGGCAAGTTCATTCTCCTCGTCGCTTACGTCGATGACCTCCTCTACACCGGCGACGACACGGAGCTGTTGGATCGGTTCGAAGAAGACATCAAAGATAAGCTCGAGGTGACCATCAACCACAACGTCACACAGTTCCTGGGCCTCAACATTACCCAGTCCGCCACCTCCATCCACCCCTCCGTCGCTAAATACGCGGAAGCACTTGCAAAGAAATTTTCTGTCGTGCCAATCAACCTCACCACCCCCTTCCGCACTCCTCCTACTTATCACGAACCCGACACCACTCCACTCTTCATTAAAGATCATCGGCTCTATCAGCAGCAGCTGGGATGCCTCCTGTTCACCGCCGTCACGTGCCGGCCCGATCTCTCCTACGTCGCAAGCCAGCTCGCACAGTACCTGAACCGACCTGAACGGGAGAAACTACTGGATCTACGCCGAGCACTTCAATACTTCGTCTCGACCCCTGACGTCGGACTCACCTACAAAGCTAACCTCACCGCTACCCTGCAGCTTCATGGCTACGTAGATGCAGACCATACAGTAGATATTGACAACAGACGCTCCTGCACAGGATTCATTTTTCAGCTCCAACCTGCTGGACTTATCTCCTGGAACTCACAAAAGCAGGAACTCATTGCCCTTTCGTGAGCCGAAGCTGAGTTCATCGCCGCCAGCGCAGCTGTTCGCGAAGGGCAAGGTCAAACTCACGTATTGTGCAACTGGTGACATGGCAGCCAACTTCCTGACGAAGAAACTGTCACGTCAAAAGTTCCAGCATTGTACCGACCTCTGCGGAATCTCGAAGAAATCCAACGTGGCTCACCTTCAGGAATGAAGGGGAGTGTTGGAATAACCGAAAGGTTATCATAACATTCCCGAAGGCTCTCCACCCACGCGTCACTCCATAACGAAGCAACGCGTCTGTATTACTATCACAATAGCTCATATAGAGCATGCAGAAGATCGAAAATAACTCGGAGGTCAACAGTCGAAGACAGTCAATGGTCGTGACTCTTGATCGTCCAGCAACCGCACTCGGTAGTTTCGCGCTGCAACATGGTATCTTCGAGAAGAGCAATAGTCGAGGTTACTGTAGCTATGCAATACCGTTAATAAGGGAATGTACCCCTCAGGCTAGCTAGTTTGCTATTTATACCCTTGTACTTCTATCTTGTATTCATCTTGTTCACTTTCAAACTTACCTACAAACAAGGTCACTACTAAGACTTCATTGTCTTTCTTTAACTTAGCAAACTTATCCTATCCACTTCGATCCTTTGGTTACATCAGCAATGAAGGCACATTGTAAGGAATTCTGCCTAATTCCAACTTTCGGAATTCAGGCTCGGTCCATCGACCTCGCCTTCCGAGCCCCCGACGCGTCGCCTTCGAGTTTCCCAACCCCAAAACTGCACCCAACCTTCTCGCGACTCCGCGACTTCGGTCTAGCTAGCCTTGCTATATTATGCCTAGGCCTCGTTGTTTACTCAATCGTAGTAATCACTTCCGCGATATTGCATTATGCGCACTCTTCTTTCGTACAACTCATAACACTTGGTATCAGAGCTACTTTCCTAGGTTACCCACCAGTTTCAGGGGTAGTTTAGTGCAGGGGTGCGATAGACTTGGTGGGCAGCAAAGCGTTCGGCTGAGAGATAGATACGATTATCTCGCTCCGACTAATAGCGTTTGCGCCTTCATCAAAGTCAGAAAAATCGTTGTTAACCTGCTGCCCGTTAGGAGGAGCCTGAGAAATATGGACCAGGCTGAGTTTAACCGTTTCATGCAAGACTTTTGGGCGATGCAATCCAACATGCAGTCCATGACTGGCGTGTTGGATCGCCTGGGGGTGGAAAACGCCGAACTACGCCGGGCGCGAGGTGAAGCGCACCAGGAGTCGCCCATCGTGGACGAAGCAAGTAGCAGCTCCGCGCCCCACGACGACGTCCTTAGCGAGCTACAAGGCTCGCTGGATGCTGAAGATGAGTAGGCGGCACGGCAGTAATATGCACGACGGACGCCAGAACAGCAGCCACAGCAGCAACAACAGGCACAAGCGACACCAGGGCAACAGTCGCAGGCAACGCCACGACAGGCGCCAGCGACAAACCCAGCGATAGCTTCGATGACGCCCCCGGTGCATGCAGCAGCAGCAGCAGTTTCGACAACTGTTAAAATAAAACCTACAAACCCGCCCCCGTTTCAACCCCAGCGACAAAACCGTCACTGTTTTGGCTTGGTTGTTTGGTGTGGAGGTTTTTTTCAATGCTGCAGAAATTACTAATGATGCCACTCGCATTAATTTTGCAGTTTTACTGTTACGAGGAGCCGCGTTGGAATGGTGGAGGCGAACGCTTCAGATAGAGGGAACTTCGGCAGGGTTATCACGTGCGAACGACGGGACCTGGACACCTGTCACGCAACGAGCAACTACGATCTTCGGAGTGGCCACGATACGCACATGGACGGAGTGGGGCGCCACGCTGCGAGCCAGGTTTGAGCATGTATCCGCCTCGGATCCTGCTCGCATGAAGCTGCGTGCCTGGAAGCAGGTGACATCGGTCCAAGACTACACGACAACGTTTTGCGCTTTGGCCGACCAGGTGGACGACATGAGCGATGCGGAGCGGCTCGACGAATACTTCGCAGGCCTCAAATATGAGGTGCAGTTCGAGGTGCGACGAACGAGGTCACGCGACTTCCTCGATGCCGTCCAGATGGCCGAATCAACGGACGCGCTGATGCAGTGGTCGAGAATGAGTTCCCGGGAGGGCACTCAATTTCGTGGACCGCCTCGCCAGCCCACACTGGACGGTTGCGATGTGCTGCTGGGACGAGATTGGCTACAGCGATACAATCCGACGATCGACTGGACGACGAGAGCAATCACGGTGCCAGCAACAAGGGACGTGTGACATTTCCGAAATGGGCGGAGCTGGAGCCGATAACGACACGTGTCAACGCGATAACGCTGAAACGGGCGATCAAGAGGGGAGCGCAAGGCTACGCCGTACAGCTGTACGAGGTGGCTGCGTCCGAAAAAGTCGCTGACATTGACACGCTCTGCGCTGCTGTACTAGAGGACGTGACGAGCATAATTCGGAGGTATCCCGAAATTTTCGCGGACTGCCTAACGGGCTGCCACCTCAGCGACCAGAAGACCACAGGATCGAGCTGGAGCCGGGGGCACAACCAACTGTTCGGACCCAGTGGCGGCTCAGCCAACCGGAGCTCGACGAATTGGGGAAACAGCTGGATTATCTGCTTTCGAAGGGATTTATCCGGCCGAGCAGGTCACCATTCGCTGCCCCGATACTGTTTGCCCCGATACTGTTTGCTCGCTTCTTCTCGAAAATCGATTTGCAAGGTGGCTACTATCAAATCCGCATGTCCGCCGACGACTGCGCAAAGACTGCTTCTCGCACCCGCTACGGCAGTTACGAATATACAGTGACGCCGTTCGGATTGACGAACGCACCGTCAACGTTGGACATGTTGGACAAAAAGGTCAACGTCTACCTTGACGACATCCTGGTGTACAGCAAAACTCGGGAGCAGCATTTACGGGATTTAGAGGAGGTGTTCCGGCGCTTGCAGCAGAACCGACTGATTACGAAGGGCTCTAAGTGTGAGTTCTTACAGTCGGAGCTAGAGTTCCTGGGGCATGTAGTTTCAGGGGAGGGTATTAAAATTGACCCTCGCAAAGTGACAGCAACTTCGGAACGGAAGCCGCCTTCGAACATCACAAAGTTGCAGAGTTTCCTCGGCTGTGTTAACTACGTCCGCCGTTTTGTACTGAATATGGCGGGGGTAACCAGGCCGTTAACCGATCTTCTGCACAAAGGCGCGCAGTTTATTTGGGGGGAGAGAGAGCAACTAACCTTCGACGAGCTCAAGAAATTTTTGAGTTCAACCCCGGTGCTTCGGCTGGCAGATCCATCTCGACCGTTCGAAGTCGTGACGGACGCCAGCGATTTCTCCGTCGGCGCCGTCCTCCCACAGGATTTTGGCAACGGGCTGCAACCAACCGCGCACGAGTCACCGAAAATGCAGCCGCCCGAGCGCAACTACCCTGTACACGACAAGAAAATGCTCGCTATCATGCACGCATTTCGTACCTGGCGTTGTTATCTCACGGGAGCCGACGTCACGATCAAGACAGACCACAAGTCATTACAGTACATGCTCAGCCAACCACAGCTCAACCCGCGAAAAATCAGGTGGCTCGATTACCTCAAGTCAAACTTTCACTACACCATCACTGTCAAACTGTTATAATGTTTATACTGTGTAGGCTGTACCGGGGTAGCCCATAAGGGGTACAACCCAATCAGGGTTAGTACTTGTACCAACTTTCTGTTCAATGCAATCATTTTCGTTGAATTTCTTGACATGGTATTCAGAGCAGGTCCTGTTCCAGGACCGTTTTTTTTAGGGCCCACCGATTAGTTCGCTTCCCGTAGCGCCCTACCCCACCACTCGCGCTGTCGTGGCCTGCCCTGCCCATCGCGCTGCCCTGCTGGCCGCGCGCTGCCCTGCCCTGCCAGTCGCGCTGCCTTGCTGGCTGCGCGCTGCCCTGCCCTGCTCGTCGCGCCAACCTGCTCGCTGCGCGCCGCCCTCCCCTGCCCGTCGCGCCGCCCTGCTGGCCACGCGCTGCCCTGCCCTGCCCGTCGCGTCGCCCTGCTGGCCGCGCGCCGTCCTGCCCTGCCCGCGCGCCGTCTTGCCCTGCCCGAGCGCCGCCCTGCTGGCTGTGCGCTGCTTTGCCCTGCCCGTCGCACCACCCTTCAGGCCGCGCGCCGCCCTACCCTGCCCGCGCGCCGCCCTGCAGCCTGTCGCGCCGCCCTTCCTTGGCCATGCGCCGCCTTGACCTGCCAGTCGCGCCGCCCTGCTGGCCGCGCGCCGCTCTTTCCTGCCCGTGTGCTGCCCTGCTGCCTGCCGCGCAGCCCTGCCCTGCCCGCGCGCCGCCCTGCTGGCCGCCGCGCTGCCCTGCCCTGGCCGTGCGCCGCCCCGCCCTGCCCTGCGCACTTCCCTAGTGCCCGCGCGCCGCCCTGTTCGTCGCGCCATCCTGTTGCGTGCGTGCTGCCCTGCTGGTCATGCGCCACCCTGCTCTGCTAGCTATGGCTACTCACAGCGTTCTCACCTTTGATCCTGAGGGCCGACCGATTTAATTTGATACATGGCTCGACGACTTACAGCTGTACCTACTGAGCGATTCTAAAGACGGCGTCTCGTTGTTTGACCACACGTCTGGAGCCTCTCTCGCTCCTCCCGACACAGCTGACAGTGCGACTCGCTCACAGTGGCTTACCCGTGACGCTGCTGCTCGCCTAGCCGTTCGCAACCACCTGCCGTTATCCGAACGCGCGCACGTTGGCCAGTACAAGACTACTAAAGCGTTGTTCGACGATGTAGTCGCTCGTTACTCCTCCCTGCCACTGCTGCTCTCTTCGCGCAGTCAGGGACCACTTTCTCGCCATGGACCCCACAGACCTCACTGTCAACCTGCTCGAGAAGCACCTCCTTGCAGCTGAAGCTAGCATGTCGCTGTAGGTGCTGTGGCACTCCTCGCACTCCCTTCTTTGAGGGGTGTTCCCCCTCCCCCCCTTGCCCCCTCCCACGCTTCTGCTGCTGCTGTTGACTTCCTTGGTGCTGAGGAGTTCGGAGCTGCGTCTGCTCCTAGTGGGAGGCGCCGCGGCGGCAAGGGCAAGGGAGGCAAGAGTGGTGGAGGTGGCGGCGGGGGAGGCGGTGGTGGAGGCGGTGGAGGCGGTGGAGGTGGCGGTGGTGGCGGTGGAAGTGGTGGCGGGAGTGGGGGCGTCGGTGGCGGTGGTGGTGGTAGCAGTGGTAGTGGTTGCGGCGGTGGTGGCAGCAGTGGGAGTGGTGGCGGCGCAGTGGTGGCGGTCGGGGTGGAGCCGTTCAGAGGGGAGGTTCTGGCAGTGGCCAGAGGCAGCAGCCACAGCGTACGCGCGAGACCCCTTTCGTCCCAGCAGCTTCGTGAGTGGTTTGCTCAGCGTGGGGCGTCTGGGGGTAGTGTTCGCTGCCCGTACGTCATTCGCACAGGTGACCGCGCTGGTCAGACATGCGGGAAGTATCACACACATCACCGCTGCTTCTCCCGCCTTGACGACGCTTGGCGCGCAGAGTTTGGCGACGAGGCAGAGCTCCCGCGCTGGCTAGAGCTGCTTCGGTCTGGTGTTGATATCTTTGCTCTTGACTATGACGCTATCCTTGCTGCCATGTATGCTTTGACTGTTACCTGTGTGTGCCGCCCGACCCAGTTATAGAGGCTGCTGCTCTAGGTGCTAGTGAGTCTGCTCTCTCTGGTACTGCGCTTGCTGAGGCCTTGCACACCTTCACGCTTGACGCAGGTGCCCTCCCGCTGTTTCTTTTGCGACAGTACCGCAGTCACACCACTCCCTGCACCTGTTGCAGTCAGACTGGCTCACCCCTCACGGGGCCCGGTTCTTGCACGTTCCTCCACTGTTCTCCCGTGTCCGGCGGTTCCGTCTAGCTCACTGTCAGGTCTTCACCTCCCCTCGTTCTCTACGAACTTGGTGAGTACCGCTGCCCTCAAGGATGTGCTGGTCACTACCACCACTCCTGGGGGTCAGCGTGTGTCAATCTGCACGTGTACACGGACGGGCCGTCACCTGGCCACGTTCAACCATCGGCCTGGGTCGAGCCTGTACACACTGACTTCAGAACCTCCTCAGGTAGCTGCGTCAGGTCAGGTGTCCGTGTCAGGTCAGGTAGCAGCCCCCTGCTCGTGTCACCTCCTCTCGCACCAGACTCTCCTTTGGCACCACCGCCTTGGTCACCCCTCCCTGCCACGCCTTTGTGGCATGCACTCCCACCTCCTTGTCTCTGGTCTTCCCAGGTCTCAGCCTCTCCTCCCGCCCTCGCCTTCCCCGCCTTGCCTTCCTTGCGTCGAGGGGCGAAAGCACCGCTCCTCACTCCTCCTCATTCCCCCGGACGACTGCTCCCCTACAGACTCACCACATGGACGTGTGGCGCCCAGCCCGCGTTAGTGGACAGGGCCGCGAGAGGTACTTTCTGCTGGTTGTTGACGACTACACGCGTTACACCACGGTCTTCCCCTTGCGCAGCAAGGGGGAGGTCCCTGATGTCCTGATCCCTTGGATCCGCGCTGTCCGTCTCCAGCTCCGCGAGAGGTTCCGCGCGGACCTTCCTGTCCTGCGTCTGCACGCTGATAGAGGTGGTGAGTTCTCCTCCGACCTTCTACGGGACTTTGGTCGTGGGGAGGGCATCCTCTAGTCGTTCACGCTTCCGGCCTCCCTGCAGCAAAATGGGATTGCTGAGCGCCGCATTGGCTTAGTCATGGAGGTGGCTCGTACCTCCATGATCCATGCGGCTGCTCCCCATTTTCTGTGGCCGTTTGCGGTCCGGTACGCTGCGCATCAGCTCAACCTCTGGCCCCGTGTCTCCTTGTCGGAGACCTCGCCTACACTGCGTTGGACGGGGAAGGTTGGCGATGCGTTGGTGTTCCGGGTCTGGGGCTCTCGTGCTTTTCTCCGCGATACCTCCACGGACAAGCTCTCCTCCTGCGCCATTCCCTGTGTCTTCCTTGGCTTTGTCCCTCACGCGCCTGGCTGGCAGTTTTACCACCCCTCCACGCGCCGTGTCCTGCCCTCTTAGGACGTCATGTTTGACGAGTCGGTTTTCTTTTACCGTCTCTTCCCCTACCGCACTGCCCCTCTCCCCCCCCCCCCGCCGCTCTTCCTCGCTCCAGGTCCCCCTTCGGTAGAACCCCTCCCCCCTCAGGGTCCTGCTCCTTCAGGTGTATCTCAGGTAGACCCACTCCCCTTGGTTGAGCCTGTCGAGGTCACTGGTGACTCTGGTGCTGCTGGGGGTGGGGTTGCTCGGGGTGTTGTGGTTGGGGGTGCTGAGCCTGCGGGTGTGGAGCCTGGGGGTGCTGAGCCTGAGGTGTGGAGCCTGGAGGTGCTGAGCCTGAGGGTGCGGAGCCTGGGGGTGCTGAGCCGGAGGGTACAGAGTCTGGGGGTGCTGAGCCCAGGGGTACTGCGTCTGCTGGACGTCCTACGGGTGCCTTGTCCCGAGCCGCTCTCACCACAGCAGCTGCGCGAGTGGTTTGCTTGGCGCACCCGCCTTCGGGGTTGCGCTGCTGGAGGTAGAGGCCCTGCTGGAGGCACTGCTGCTGGAGGTGCTGGAGCTGGAGGCGTTGGAGCTGCTAGTACTGGAGTTGCTGGAGGTGCTGCTGGTGCTGGAGGCGCTGGAGCTAGAGGTCCTGAAGGTGCTGTAGCTGCTGGTTCTGGAGGTGCTCGTACTGGGGGTACTGGAGTTGCCGGAGCTAGTGGTGCTGCTGGTGGTAGAGGTGCTGGAGGTGCCGGCGCTGCTGGTCCCGGAGGTGCTCGTACTGGGGGTACTGGAGCTGCCGGAGCTGGTGGTGCTGCAGGCACTGGAGCTGGAGACCCTGGAGCTGGAGGCACTGGAGCTGGAGACGCTGGAGCTGGAGGTGCTGGAGCTGGGGCACTGGAGCTGGAGACCTTGGAGCTGGAGGCGCTGGAGCTGTAGGCGCTGGAGCTGGAGGCACTGGAGCTGGAGGCGCTGGAGCTGGAGGCACTGGAGCTGGAGGCACTGGAGGGGGAGACCCTGGAGCTGCAGGTGCTGGTGCTGGGGGTGCTGCAGCTGGCGGTACTGGTGCTGGAAGCACTGTGCAGCGGCGACCGCTTTTCGTTCCACCGCCACCACCTGGCTCAGTACTTCGCCATGTTTTTAGTCTCCCATCTTCTACTGGCCTTACTCCTCCCTTACTGTGTCCACCGCCTGACCAGTCGCAGCCACAGTTACAGCCACACTCCCCGCTGCCTGCTCCTTCTCCTTACAATGAGCAGACAGACTCTCTTACAGAGCGTCGTAAGCCTGAGTCTCGTCCTGCCTCACCTGTTCGCGCTGTTCGCACTGGTCATCGTATTCCTCGTCAGCATCCTCCTCCTATCCCCGGCACTCACACTATGGCACTTCGTCCTTCCTCTGTTCCACAGCGTGTCCCCCTGCCGTCTCCTCCTGCGTCCTTTCTTCCTGACGGTCCGGACCCTGAGTCTGACTTGGTTCGTGCTGCCAGCCCTACTGTGACACGTCTCCTAGCCACTGATGTCTCTTACCCTTCGTTTGAGTCCACTGCTGCTTCTGCCGTAGTTGCTGAGCTTGTTGACTTTGCTGCTGCTTGTCGTCTCGACTACGCCGCTAGTCTTGTTGCTGAGTCTGAGTCTGAGTCTGACTGTCCTCCGTCCGTCGGGGGTGAGTGTGCTCTTGGCACGGACGTCCTTGAGGACAGGCAAGAGGACTTTGAGTGTCTTGCAGCTGCTGTACCTCATCTCCTGGCCATGCTGCTGGACATCCCGACCCGCGCTCTTACGCAGAGGCGATTACGGGTCCCTACTCCTCTCAGTGGCAGACAGCCATGGACGCAGAGATGGCGTCCTGGAAGCCCACAGGCACTTACGTCGGTGCAGTTCCCCCTCCTGGGGCGAACATAGTCGATTGCATGTGGATTTTCAGGATGAAGCGGCCGCCGGGTTCTCCGCCTGTCTTCAAGGCTCGTTACGTTGCACGAGGCTTTAGTCAGCGACAGGAAGTTGACTTCTTCCAGACCTTCTCCCCTACCCCAAAGATGACCACTCTTCGGGTGTTGCTGCACGTTGCCGCTCGGCAAGACTACGAGCTTCAATCTCTTAACTTTAGCACAGCTTTCTTACAGGGCAGCCTGCACGAGGAGATCTGGCTGCGCCGCCCACCTGGCTTCACTGGGTCGTTTCCTGCAGGTACCCAGTGGAGCCTCCGGCGGCCAATCTACGGTCTCCGCCAGGCGCCTCGTGAGTGGCACGACACACTGAGAACGACACTTGCGGCTCTTGGGTTTGCTCCTTCGACTGCTGACCCGTTGCTGTTTCTGCGCACCGACACTTCGCTGCCGCCGTTCTACATCCTCGTGTACGTCGACGACTTGGTTTTTGCCACTGCTGACACTGAGGCACTGGCCCTTGTGAAGTCGGAGCTGCAGAAGAGACACACGTGCACAGACACACGTACACAGACTTGTCTGCCCGAAATTGACGCGCGACTGGTAGACGGGACACCGCTGGCGATCAGGGACGAGGTGCGACAAATTTGGATAAAGTTTGGCGACAATTTCGGGTTTTCAATGAAGATGCGGGCGACAACACTGGACGGTTGCGATGTGCTGCTGGGACAAGATTGGCTACAGCGATACAATCCGACGATCGACTGGACGACGAGAGCAATCACGGTGCCGAGCAACAAGGGACGTGTGACACTTCCGAAATGGGCGGATCTGGAGCCGATAACGACACGTGTCAACGCGATAACGCTGAAATGGGCGATCAAGAGGGGAGCGCAAGGCTACGCCGTACAGCTGTACGAGGTGGTTGCGTCCGAAAAAGTCGCCTACATTGACACGCTCTGCGCTGCTGTACCAGAGGACGTGGCGAGCATAATTCGGAGGTATCCCGAAATTTTCGCGGATGACCTGCCTGACGGGCTGTCACCTCAGCGACCAGAAGACCACAGGATCGAGCTAGAGCCGGAGGCACAACCAACTGTTCGGACCCAGTGGCGGCTCAGCCAACCGGAGCTCGACGAGTTGGGGAAACAGCTGGATTATCTGCTTTCGAAGGGTTTTATCCGGCCGAGCAGGTCACCATTTGCCACCCCGATACTGTTCATGCCGAAGAAGGACGGAGGCCTGCGCATGTGCATCGACTGTCGAGCGCTGAATCGGATTACCATCAAAGTTGCGTTACCCGATTCCGCGAGCGGACCACCTGCTGGACCAACTTCGCGGGGCTCGCTTCTTCTCGAAAATTGATTTGCGGAGTGGCTACCATCAAATCCGCATGTTCGCCGTCGACTACCCGAAGACTGCTTTTCACACCCGCTACAGCAGTTGCGAACATACAGTGATGCCGTTCGGGTTGACGAACGCACCGTCAACATTCCAGCTCACCATGAACGGGGTGTTTCGGGACATGTTGGACAAAAAGGTCATTGTCTACCTCGACGACATCCTGGTGTACAGCAAAACTCGAGAGCAGCGTTTACGGGATTAAGAGGAGTGTTAGAATCTAGCAGCAGGAATGAATGCACTATGGAAGAGTAGGGTACAAGTATGAAACCCTAAACGGGGCTGTACCCCATATTGGCTACCCCACTACAGCCTACACATATATAGCATGCATATACTTTGACACACCCCCATAGGCAAAGTGGGGGAGAACAAGGGGTCACAAGACCAGTCAAGAGAAGCAAAGCAAGCTCAGGGTGGATCACAACGTCACCACACACACTGAGCACAAGCAAAGGGCCATGGCTGAGATCTACGCCACAGCCATGGCTGCACAGGAGTTACGCTGGCTTACCCACCTGCTGACCGACCTGGGAGAGTGGCCTCGTTCTCCTCCAGTGCTGTACGTCGACAACAAGGCCGCCATTGCCTTGTGTCAGGAGCACAGACTGGAGCACAGAACGAAGCACATCGCTCTGCGTTACTTCCTGGCTCGAGAGTTGCAGCATCGTGGTCAGCTTCGTCTTGCTCACGTGGCCACTCGGGCCAACACTGCTGATATATTCACCAAGGCACTTCCGTCTGGTGATCATCGGCGTTTCTGCACTTTGTTAGGCCTTGTGCCTACGTTTCCTCACTTGCTGTAGACTTTGCTTGTACTGTGATCTATATATATATACCTGCATGCTTGTTCTGCTAGGTAGAGATCACTGTACTGCTGTTGTTGCATATATACCTCTGCATGTGAACTGGCCTTGTGGCCCTTTGCTTGTGCTCAGTGTGTGTGGTGACGTTGTGATCCACCCTGAGCTTGCTTTGCTTCTCTTGACTGGTCTTGTGACCCCTTGTTCTCCCCCACTTTGCCTATGGGGGTGTGTCAAAGTATATGCATGCTATATATGTGTAGGCTGTAGTGGGGTAGCCAATATGGGGTACAGCCCCGTTTAGGGTTTCATACTTGTACCCTACTCTTCCATAGTGCATTCATTCCTGCTGCTAGATTCTAACACTCCTCTTAATCCCGTAAACGCTGCTCTCGAGTTTTGCTGTACACCAGGATGTCGTTGAGGTAGACAATGACCTTTTTGTCCAACATGTCCCGAAACACCCCGTTCATGGTGAGGTGGAATGTTGACGGTGCGTTCGTCAACCCGAACGGCATCACTGTATATTCGCAACTGCTGTAGCGGGTGCGAAAAGCAGTCTTCGGGTAGTCGACGGCAAACATGCGGATTTGATGGTAGCCACTCCGCAAATCAATTTTCGAGAAGAAGCGAGCCCCGCGAAGTTGGTCCAGCAGGTGGTCCGCTCGCGGAATCGGGTAACGCAACTTTGATGGTAATCCGATTCAGTGCTCGATAGTCGATGCACATGCGCATGCCTCCGTCCTTCTTCGGCATGAACAGTATCGGGGTGGCAAATGGTGACCTGCTCGGCCGGATAAAACCCTTCGAAAGCAGATAATCCACCTGTTTCCCCAACTCGTCGAGCTCCGGTTGGCTGAGCCGCCACTGGGTCCGAACAGTTGGTTGTGCCTCCGGCTCCAGCTCGATCCTGTGGTCTTCTGGTCGCTGAGGTGACAGCCCGTCAGGCAGGTCATCCGCGAAAATTTCGGGATACCTCCGAATTATGCTCGCCACGTCCTCTGGTACAGCAGCGCAGGGCGTGTCAATGTAGGCGACTTTTTCGGACGCAACCACCTCGTACAGCTGTACGGCGTAGCCTTCCGCTCCCCTCTTGATCGCCCATTTCAGTGTTATCGCGTTGACACGTGTCGTTATCGGCTCCAGCTCCGCCCATTTCGGAAGTGTCACACGTCCCTTGTTGCTCGGCACCGTGATTGCTCTCGTCGTCCAGTCGATCGTCGGATTGTATCGCTGTAGCCAATCTTGTCCCAGCAGCACATCGCAACCGTCCAGTGTTGTCGCCCGCATCTTCATTGAAAACCCGAAATTGTCGCCAAACTTTATCCAAATTTGTCGCACCTCGTCCCTGATCGCCAGCGGTGTCCCGTCTACCAGTCGCGCGTCAATTTCGGGCAGACAAGTCTGTGTACGTGTGTCTGTGCACGTGTGTCTCTTCTGCAGCTCCGACTTCACAAGGGCCAGTGCCTCAGTGTCAGCAGTGGCAAAAACCAAGTCGACGACGTACACGAGGATGTAGAACGGCGGCAGCGAAGTGTCGGTGCGCAGAAACAGCGACGGGTCAGCAGTCGAAGGAGCAAACCCAAGAGCCGCAAGTGTCGTTCTCAGTGTGTCGTGCCACTCACGAGGCGCCTGGCAGAGACCGTAGATTGGCCGCCAGAGGCTCCACTGGGTACCTGCAGGAAACGACCCAGTGAAGCCAGGTGGGCGGCGCAGCCAGATCTCCTCGTGCAGGCTGCCCTGTAAGAAAGATGTGCTGAAGTCAAGAGAGTGAAGCTCGTAGTCACGCTGAGCGGCAACGTGCAGCAGTACCCGAAGAGTGGTCATCTTCGGGGTGGAGGAGAAGGTCTGGAAGAAATCAACTCCCTCTCGCTGACTGAAACCTCGAGCCACGTAACGAGCCTTGAAGACGGGCGGAGAACCTGGCGGCCGCTTCACCCTGAAAATCCACATGCCACTCACGATGTTCGCCCCAGGAGGGGGAACCTCGTCGATGTAAGTGCCTGTGGACTTCCAGAATGCCATCTCTTTGTCCATGGCTGTTTGCCACTGAAAGGAGTACTCACCCGCGATCGCCTCAGCGTAAGAGCGCGGGGTCGGGATGTCTGGAGCATCCGGGTCTCCCTCAGGGGCAAGCAGCATGGACACGAGATGAGGCGCAGCGGCTGCAAGACACTCAAAGTCCTCGTGCCTGTCCTCAAGGACGTCCGTGCCAAGAGCACACTCACCCCCGACGGACGGAGGACAGACAGACTCAGACTCAGCAACAAGACTAGCAGCGTTGTCTAGACGACAGGCAGCAGCAAAGTCAACAAGCTTAGCGACTAAGGCAGACGCAACAGCAGACTCAAACGACGGGTCAGTGACAACTGTGGCTAGCAGACGCGTGACAGTAGGGTGAGCAGCGCGGGTGCGGTCAGAATCAGGCTCAGGAACGGTAGGCAGAGAAGACGCAGGAGGGGACGGCAGGGGAACACGCTGCGGAGGAGAGGAAGGACGACCGACTACGAGGTGGGTGCCGGGGACAGCCGGCTGACGCGAACGAGGAACACGACGACCGGGACGACCAGAACGGACAGGCGAGACAGGACGCGACGTAGGCTCACGACGCTCAGTAAGGCCCCCTTTCTGCTCAGTGTAAGGAGAAGGAGATGGCAGCGGTGCACCAGGCTGTAACGGAAGACCAGTAGACTAAGGGAGACTAAGAACCTGGTGAAGCACAGAGTCAGACGGTGGCTGAGACGACGGAGACGGTGGAGCAAAGAACAGGCACGGTCGTGCAGTGCCACCAGCACCAGCAGCTCCAGCACCGCCAGCAGCTCCAGCACCTCCAGCAGCTCCAGAACCCCCAGCGCCAGCTCCTTCAGGACCAGCTCCACCAGCAGCAGCACCCCCAGAACCGGCACCTCCAGTCCTAGGGTCTCCAGCCTCAGTGTCTCCAGCAGCAGCACCCCCAAACCCAGGGTCTCCAGCAAGAGCACCCTCAGGCTCAGCACCTCCAGCCCCAGCAGCTCCAGTACCTCCAGTACGAGCACCACCGGGACCAGCACCACTCCCAGCTCCAGTGACGTCAGCAGAAGTACCTCCAGCGGCAGAGCCCCGAGCTCCAGAAGCGCGACCCTGACGGCGACCGTACCAGTCGTGCAGCTGCTGTGAGGTGAGAGGCACACGCGGACGAAGGCGGCTACTCCAAGGAGTCCGCGCAACAGCAGACTCAGAACCCTCAGCGCCAGCACCCGCAGAAGCACCAGAACCTCCAGCGCCAGCACCCTCAGCAGCTCCAAAACCTCCAGCTCCAGTGCCACCAGCGCCAGCACCCTCAGCAGCTCCAGAACCTCCAGCAGAAACAACTCCAGTAGCAGAGTCACCAGCTCCAGCGCCTCCCGCAGCAGGGCCCCTAGCTCCAGCAGCGCGACCCTGACGGCCAACGTACCACTCACGCAGCTGCTGTGGGGAGAGAGGGAGTCGACGACGAGAGTGCAGCGGCGAGGCACCAGCGGAGTGACTACGGAGACGGCCGCTTCAGGGAGACTGCTCACCAGACGCCTCCGTGCCCCCCGGTGCAGCAACCCCAGACTCAGTACCCCCAGGCTCAGCACCCCCAGACTCCTCACGCCCAGGCTCAGCACCTCCAGTCTCCGCACCCCCAGGCTCCGCACCCCCAGGCTCCGCACCTCCAGGCTCCGCACCCCCAGGCTCAGCACCCCCAGCCTCCGCACCCCCAGGCTAAGCACCCCCAGAAGCAGCACCCCAAGCAGGACCACCCTCAGCAGGACCTGAGTCACCAGTGACCTCAACCGGCGCAGTCAAGGGAGGAGGGTCTACCTGAGACACACCTGAAGGAGCAGGACCGGGAGCGGGGAGGGGGTCTACCTGAGGAGCACCTGGAGCGAGGAAGAGCGGCGGGGGGGGGAGAGGGGCAGTGCGGTAGGGGAAGAGACGGTAAAAGGGAACCGACTCGTCAAACGTGACGTCCTGAGAGGGGAAGGCACGGCGCGAGGTGGGGTGGTAAAACTGCCAACCAGGCGCGTCAGGGACAAAGCCAAGGAAGACACAGGGAACAGCGCGGGCGGAGAGCTTGTCCGCGGTGGTATCGCGGACAAAGGCACGAGCACCCCAGACCTGGAAATGCGACGCATCACCAACCTTCCCCGTCCACAGCAGTGTGGGCGAGATCTCCGGCAAGGAGACACAGGGCCAGAGGTTGAGCTGATGTGCAGCGTACCGGACCGCAAACGGCCACAGAAAATGGGGGGCAGCCGCATGGATCATGGAGGTACGAGCGACCTCCATGACTAAGCCAATGCGGCGCTCAGCAACCCCATTCTGCTGCGGAGAGGTCGGAAGCCGTGCTCCGCACAGAAGGCTGCCAAGAGGTCTGAGGAGAACTCACCACCTCTGTCAGAGTGCAGACGCAGGACAGGAAAGTCCGACTGGAACCGCTCGCGGAGCTGGAGACAAACAGCGCGGATCCAGGGGATCAAAACATCAGGGACCTCCCCCTTGCGCTGCAAGGGGAAGACCGTGGTGTAACGCGTGTAGTCGTCGACGACCAGCAGGAAGTACCGCTCGTGGCCCTGTCCACGGACGCGGGCTGGGCCCCACACGTCCAGGTGGAGAGTCTGCACGGGAGCCTCTGTGGGAGGGAACGAGGAGGAGTGAGGAGCGGCGCGCTGCCGCCCCTCGACACAGGGAAGACAGGGAGGAGCAGGCGAGGGTGGGAGGGGAGGGAGAACCCTGGGAAGACCAGGGACAAGGACACGGCGGTGCATGCTACGAAGGCGCTGCACCGAGGGGTGACCAAGGCGGTGGTGCCAAAGGAGGGTCTGGTGCAACAAAGCGCGACACGAGCAGGGGGCCGCTAGCTGACCTGACGCAGACGCAGACGCAGCGACCTGAGGGGACACAGTAGTCAGTGTGTACAGACTCGAGCCAGGCTCACGGGTAAACGTGGCCAGGTGCCAGCCCGTCCGGGAGCACGTACAGTGGGTCACGCGCTGACCTCCAGGAGTGAACTGGTCAACCCACTGGTCCTGGAGGTCAGCACAACTCACCAAGTTCGTAACAACACAACGAGGGGAGGTGAAGACCTGACAGGGAGCCAGACGGGACCGCCGGACATGGCAGGACCGTGGAGGAGTGCGCAAGGACTGGACCCCCAGAGGGGTCTGCCAGGGAGACTGCAACCAGCCGGCTGAGCGGCGTGAGGGTCGTGCTATCGCGAAAGAAGGAGCAGGAACCACCTGAGTCAAGTGTGAAGGTGTACAAGGCCTCAGCAGGCACAGTACCAGAGAGAGCAGACTCACCAGCACCTGGAGCAGCAGCCTCACCAGCACCTAGAGCAGGAGACACACGAGCACCTAGAGCAGCAGCCTCACCAGCACCTGGAGCAGGAGACGCACGAGCACCTAGAGCAGCAGCCTCACCAGCACCGAGAGCAGCAGGCTCTATAGCTGGGTCAGGCGGTACGCACAGATAACAGGCACGGACAGCACTAGTAGGCAATGCATACATGGCAGTGAGAATAGCATCATAGTCAAGAGCAAATATATCTACCCTCTGCCCAAGCAGCTCCAGCCAGGTGGGGAGCTCAGCCTCGTCGCCAAACTCGGTACGCCAGGCGTCGCTCAGACGGGCGAAGCAGCGGGACTGTGTGTGACTAGGCGTCCCGCAAGCCTGACCAGTCCGATCACCTGTGCGAATGACGTATGGGCAGCGAACGGTACTCAAAGACCCTCTACTCTGAGCGTACCACTCACGAAGCTGCTGGAGCGTAAGTGTCTCGTGCGGACGCCGCTGCAGCTGCAGCTGGCCACTGCCAGACGCTCCCGACTGACCAGCTCCAGGGCGACAACCACGACGGCTACCGCCACAACCCCAACTTGCGTACCACTCACGAAGCTGCTGGGGCTTGAGAGACTCGCGTGGACGTCGCTGGAGCTGAATCTGGCCACCGCCAGTAGCAGCAGCAGCGCGGGCAGGGCAGGCGCGTTACGTTGCACGAGGCTTTAGTCAGCGACAGAAAGTTCACTTCTTCCAGACCTTCTCCCCTACCCCAAAGATGACCACTCTTCGGGTGTTGCTGCACGTTGCCGCTCGGCAAGACTACGAGCTTCAATCTCTTGACTTCAGCATAGCTTTCTTACAGGGCAGCCTGCACGAGGAGATCTGGCTGCGCCGCCCACCTGGCTTCACTGGGTCGTTTCCCGCAGGTACCCAGTGGAGCCTCCGGCGGCCAATCTACGGTCTCCGCCAGGCGCCTCGTGAGTGGCACGACACACTGAGAACGACACTTGCGGCTCTTGGGTTTGCTCCTTCGACTGCTGACCCGTCGCTGTTTCTGCGCACCGACACTTCGCTGCCGCCGTTCTACATCCTCGTGTACGTCGTCGACTTGGTTTTTGCCACTGCTGACACTGAGGCACTGGCCCTTGTGAAGTCGGAGCTGCAGAAGAGACACACGTGCACAGACACACGTACACAGACTTGTCTGCCCGAAATTGACGCGCGACTGGTAGACGGGACACCGCTGGCGATCAGGGACGAGGTGCGACAAATTTGGATAAAGTTTGGCGACAATTTCGGGTTTTCAATGAAGATGCGGGCGACAACACTGGACGGTTGCGATGTGCTGCTGGGACGAGATTGGCTACAGCGATACAATCCGATGATCGACTGGACGACGAGAGCAATCACGGTGAAGAGCAACAAGGGACGTGTGACACTTCCGAAATGGGCGGAGCTGGAGCCGATAACGACACGTGTCAACGCGATAATGCTGAAACGGACGATCAAGAGGGGAGCGCAAGGCTACGCCGTACAACTGTACGAGGTGGTTGCGTCCGAAAAAATCGCCTACATTGACACGCTCTGTGCTGCTGTACCAGAGGACGTGGCGAGCATAATTCGGAGGTATCCCGAAATTTTCGCGGATGACCTGCCTGACGGGCTGTCACCTCAGCGACCAGAAGACCACGGGATCGAGCTGGAGCCGGGGGCACAACCAACTGTTCGGACCTAGTGGCGGCTCAGCCAACCGGAGCTCGACGAGTTGGGAAAACAGCTGGATTATCTGCTTTCGAAGGGTTTTATCCGGCCGAGCAGGTCACCATTTGCCGCCCCGATACTGTTCATGCCGAAGAAGGACGGAGGCCTGCGCATGTGCATCGACTATCGAGCGCTGAATCGGATTACCATCAAATTCGCGTTACCCGATTCCGCGAGCGGACCGCCTGCTGGACCAACTTCGCGGGGCTCGCTTCTTCTCGAAAATCGATTTGCGGAGTGGCTACCATCAAATCCGCATGTCCGCCGTCGACTACCCGAACACTACTTTCCGCACCCGCTACGGCAGTTGCGAATATACAGTGATGCCGTTCTGGTTGACGAACGCACCGTCAACATTCCAGCTCACCATGAAGGGGTTGTTTCGGGACATGTTGGACAAAAAGGTCAACGTCTACCTCGACGACATCCTGGTGTACAGCAAAACTCGGGAGCAGCATTTACGGTATTTAGAGGAGGTGTTCTGGCGCTTGCAGCAGAACCGACTGATTTCGAAGGGCTCTAAGTGTGAGTTCTTACAGTCGGAGCTGGAGTTCCTGGGGCATGTAGTTTCAGGGGAGGGTATTAAAACTGTCCCTCGCAAAGTAACAGCAATTTCGGAATGGAAGCCGCCTTCGAACATCACAAAGTTGCAGAGTTTCCTCGGCTTCGTTAACTACGTCCGCCGTTTTGTACCGAATATGGCGGGGGTAACCAGGCCGTTAACCGATCTTCTGCACAAAGGCGCGCAGTTTATTTGGGGGGAAAGAGAGAAGCTGGCCTTCGACAAGCTCAAGAAAATTTTGAGTTCACCCCCGGTGCTTCGGCTGGCAGATCCATCTCGACCGTTCGAAGTCGTGACGGACGCCAGCGATTTCGCCCTCGGCGCCGTCCTCCTACAGGATTTTGGCAACGGGCTGCAACCAATCGCGTACGAGTCACGGAAAATGCAGCCGCCCGAGCGCAACTACCCTGTACACGACAAGGAAATGCTCGCCATCATGCATGCATTTCGTACCTGGCGCTGGTATCTCACGGGAGCCGCCGTCACGATCAGGACAGAGGGCAGAGGGGGGATAGGAAAGGGGTGGCGCGCGGATAACGTCGCGCAACGGGCGCGAGAGGCTCTATCGGGATCCCACAGGATCCTAACCTAGGTGATGCCATGTCAAGAATGAAATTTTTGGTTTGACTAAGGTTGGTTGGGGTACATAAACCTAACCCTAACAGTTGTACCCCCTATAACACACATCACTAAGACTACAACATTTGACAATTATGCCTAGGCCTCGTTGTTTGCTCAGTAGTTGTAATCACTTCCGCGATATTGCATTCTGCGCACTCTTCTTTCCTACAACTCATAACACGCATGCTAATATAGTAACTACCCTAGCTAGGAGGGAACCTCAGGAAAGCGAGGTTGGGTGCAGGTTTGGCGATCGGAAGAGCCGAAGGCGACGCGAGGAGCCTCGGCATCGTGGATGTCGGCCGAACGTGCACAGTGTTGTCATAACTGAAGGATCGTAGTGGATAGGATAAAGCTTGCTAAGTGTGTGAGAGAACTCTGAAGTCTCTGTAACGACCTTGTTGATATGGTTTGAAAGAACAATATTATAAGGTAGGAGTACAAGAGTATAAATATCAATCCTAGCTAGCCATGTACTCTGAGGGGTACATTCCCTTATTAACTGAATTACATTGCTACAGTAACCACGACTATTGCCTTTCTTGACAGTTACCACGTTGCATCTCGTAACTGCCACGTGCGGTTACTGGGCAGTCAAGGGTCACGACCGTTGACTGTCTTCGACTGTTGACCTTCGGGTGACCCTCGACCTTCCGCGTGCTCTATATGAGCTATTGCGGTACTGATACAGACGCTTACTTCGTTATGAAGTGACGCGAGAGTGGAGAGCCTTCGGGAATGCTTACGGTAACCTTTTGGTTATTCCAACACACAGTCCGAAAATCGGGGTTGTACGCTGTTACAATCCCAAGTGGGACTTTAGCGAAGGATCGCTCAGGGTTGATCGCGGAGTAGTGTTGCAGCGGAAGTTTGAATCTCAGGTCAGAGTGAATGTAAATGACTGAGTTAATAATAGCATGCATACATCGGGTTTATATAAGAGTACAGGGGAATACGAAAAGACCTAGGCTAGCCATGTACTCTAAGGGGTACATTCCCTTATTACAGCAAATTCAAACCGTGCGGCGCGGGAACCCGTTTTGAACCTGTTCCCGCTCTTTTCACTTCAAATGTTTCTGCCTGCATCGGTCTTGGTCAGACGGTTGCTGCGTCGCTTCGACTCTTCTGACTCCTCGACTTCGTACTCGGTAGAGTCGGCACCTGCAGCATACAGGAATGCCTTCTCATAAAACTTCATATCGTAACACTCCCCTTCATTCCTGGACGCGGGTGGAGCTGACTCGCTTGACTACTCCGGTGAGGTCAGAGCAGTGCTTGTACTGCTGACGTGGCAGGCGCTTGGTGAGAAAGTCTGCTGCCATCTCAGTGGTCGGGCAGTAGGCGAGGTCAACTTTTCCTTGGTCAATTTCGTCCTTGACGAAAAAGTACCGAAGCGCGATGTGCTTCGTGCGATTCACGAATCCTGGCTTGTTCGCGATCCTGATGGCGCTCTGGTTGTCGCAGTGGAGGCGAAAGGTGGGCGAAGTTGGGATTTTCGCTTCCTGTAACAGCTCCTGCAGGTACAGGCCTTCGCGAACTGCTGCTGTCGCGGCGATGTATTCAGCTTCAGCCGATGACAGGGCAACCAGCTCCTGCTTCTGCGAGTTCCAGGAGATTGGCCCAGTCGGTTCCAGGCGAAAAACGAAGCCGGTTCGCGACCGTCGATTTTCAGGATCAGCTGCGTGATCTGCGTCCACGTAGCCGTTGAGGTTGAAGGAGGTCGTCGTCAGCGTGGAGTAGGAGAGCCCAATGTCAGGTGTGGAAATGAAGTACTGCAGGGCGCGTTCCAGGTCCAGCTGGTTCTCAGCTACTGGCTTGCGAGAATACTGCGCCAGTTGGCTAGCGATGTACGAGAGGTCGGGTCGGGCAGGTGACAGAGGCGAACAGTAGGCAACCTAGTTGTTGCTGGTTCAGTTGGAGCCTTGCGGGTGACAGTGGTTTGTTGTCCGGTTTGTAGTTCGTGCTGGGGTTGCGGTAGGGAGTTGAAAGCGGTGCCAGGGAGATGTTGAAGCGTTCCCCTAGCTGTTCCGCGTACTTGGAGGCTGACATATGAATTGCTTCTGGCGCGTAAGTAATGTTTAACCCCAAAAACCGCTTCACTTCGAGGTTGATGGTGATATCCACGCGCTGCGCCAGATTCTCCTGAAACTGATCGAGGAGTTTGTTGCAGGTGCCTGTGTACAGCAGGTCGTCGACGTAGACTGTCAGGAGGATGTAATCGCCGCTGAAGTGAAGGCGATACATTCCCGGGTCGTGCGGCAGCTGCTTGAAACCGATTTCCAGGAGAATTTTGTGCAGATGCTGCTGCCAGAGACGGGGCGCCTGTTTGATCCCGTAGAGGGACTTTTTCAGCTGGCAGACCCTAGGATCCCCTTCTCCGTAGGTGTGAGGCTGCTCCACGAAGATGGTGGCATCCACCAACGCGTATAGAAACGTGTTCTTCACGTCGATCTGTCGCAGTGGTAGGTGCTTAGCGGCGGCAATGGCGAGTAAAATCCGAACTGAGGTATGACGACTGACGGGAGCGAAGGTTTGATCAAAGTCGATGCCGTGGCGCTGGTCGTACCCGCGTACCCCAGCGTGCTTTGAAGCGCTCGATAGTGCCGTCAGCATTGGTTTTCAAGCGAAAAACCCACTTTCCGCTGAGTACCCTCCTTCCCTTCACTGCTGCACGATCGACTAGGACCCAGGTGTCACGAGATTCCAGCGCTTTCAGCTCCGCATCCATCGCAGCACGCCATTCCTTGGCGTGAGGGCCGGTTAGGGCGTGGCGAGGATTCTTTGGCTCCACGGCCCGTGCAAGAGTAGAGACGGATGTGTGTAGGCCAAGAAGTTGGAGGCCGGACACGGTGGTGGTATCTGTGTTGGGTGTGACTTCCACCACATCGTCATCTCCGCTTTCGTAGCCGGGTGCTGTGGTGCTTGGCTCTGCTTGGCGCCGTGATGGTCCTGGCGCAGGGTCATCATCGCTGTCGTCGTCGTCGTCGTCGCGCGGACGAGGCGGGATGCTGGGATGTTCGTCGGTGCCGTCGCGGTCCAGTGCTGCTGCGGCTGCTTCGTCTTCTGGAGTCGCAAAGCTACGGCCGCTGTTGGCGTAACCTCGTGCCTAATTGCGGCGTTCGTCCTCGATCCACTGCTTCAAGGTGAGTCGCTCGTAGAAGAGAATGTCGCGCGCTGGAACAATCTCCTTGCTCTCAATATCAAGGATGAGCCAACCTTTGTGCTCGTGACTGAGCCCCAGGTGTACTCCCCAGTGCGCACGGTGAACGGACTTGCCGATTGTGGCCGAAGTCGGCCGGTATTGCACCATGCACCCCCAAACCCTCAGCATGGAGGGGTCTCCCCTTGAGCCAGTCCACTTCATGTGAGGGGACAGGTTATCCCTGTTGGCGGTGGTGGAGAGTAGGTTGTGCAGGCGCACCGCGTGGTTCATGGCGTAGGGCCAAAACTTCTTTGGCAGGCCGGACTGGTTCATGATAGCGCGGACTTTTGTCATGAGAGTGCGATTGACAATCTCAGCGACGCCTTGCTGCTGGTGAGCGTAGGGGAGAGAAATCTCGTGCTTGATCCCCTTCTCGGTGAGAACGCTCTCCAGTTCGTTGCTCCGAAATTCCTTTGCCCCATCACTCTGCCAGATCTTCAGCTTCCTCCCTGACTGTCGCTGCGCGTGCGCGAGGAAGATGCGGAACACTTCTGGAGCCTTGGAGCGAGCGTCGACATTGGCGATCCACACGTGACGTGAGTAGGCGTCGATGAAGGTCAGCGTGTACTTCTCGCCGTTGAGTCCGTCGCAGGTGAGCACGATGAAGTCGCTGTACACCTTCTCCAGCTTTTTGTAGCGCTTGGTACTTGGCTCCAGGGAGGGATAGGCGGTGTGAGAGAGTGCGGCTGTGGGGCAGATAGTGCAGGTGGTCGGGTGAGGTGTTGAGCTGTAATTCCGTTCCGTCGGGGCGCAGCAGTGCTCTTGGCAGGAAAACGTTAGCGCGGAGGCAGTTGGCGAGAGTCTGGCGCGAGGGGTGACCCATCCGCTGGTGCCAGAGATCATCTTCGGCGCGGATGCCGGAAGTGCGCTTGTAGCGAGCGAGGTATTCTGTCGCTTCTGCTTCCGTGACTTGCGGGATCTGGAGTGGGGGTTCTTCCTCTTCTCCTGGTTCTGCTTCGTTGTCCGGCTCCTCTGTTTCTGCTTCTGCCGTTGCCTCCCCTTCTGCAGGTGCCGTTGTGAGATAAAGGGCGAGAAATTCTCGGTCGGGGATGATGGTGAGCGGGGTCGTGGTGCCTTCGATGAAGCGCGCAAACGGATCTGGGCGGGAGATTGGACCAAGCGAGTCCCGCGGAGGAGTTGGCGGTATATTCCCCTCCTCAATCTCCGACCAGGGATCGCTCCAACGATGAGGTGAGCGCGGAGGTTCGCGAGTGCGGGGGGGTCGTCCGAGAGGAATGACAACGCGGGGTGGTTCCTCTCCGCGCTCAGTTTTCATCTCTCGTTCAGCTTCATCCAATTCTTCTTGCATGAGCTCCCCTTCCTCAGATTCTGCTGTTCCCCATCCTCCCGTGGTGACCGTGCCGCTGGCGCTGGCTCCCCATGCTCCGGTGGCGGACGCCCAGGTTGCGCCGCCCTCTGGCTCGGTATCTTCGTCACCCCATCTTCCGTGTCGTGCTGATTCTTCGTCCCATCCGGCCGCGATGCGCTCCTCGTACAGTTTTTGCTTCTTTTCCGCCCGGGCCTTATTCTGTTCTTCCTTGACGCTCAGCTCCGCTGGTGCGTCAGGGTCTTTCCAAGTCGGGTCGATCTCGCGGCGGTAGACTTCGCGAGTGTACGGGCGCGGTCGTTCTTCTTCGTCGAGAGTGCGGGTGTTGGCTTCGAGGATGAACCGGAGGGTGTCCGAATAGGGCCTTGGTCTCTCCACCCGCTGCTGTCCGAATGTCTTGTTCGGCTCTCCGAAGATGCGGTGAGATGACACAGCGAGTTCTTCACGTGTCATGCCTGTAGGTTCTGCTTTGGCACTCTCCGCCTCCTGAATTGCCGCGTATTCTCTTTCAACTTGTTCTGTGCGGCTTGCCGTGGGTGTGTGGCAGGTGGTGCAGAGGCCGTTGATGTCTGGCTCGTGCAGGTTGATCTCGCGGGGGTGAGGGCTGTGGCGAACCCACGGTCGCCCGTCCGGATGCTCCCATGATTCCTTGTTCATGAAGGCGAACTCGAGAGGGACAAGATCCACGAGCTCGTCGGAAGATGCTTGGCAAGGGGGTACGTCGGAGTCCAGGATGTAGATACCGTTGATTGAACGGGCTCGACCGAGGTATTTGAATGATGCGGGAGGTGTGTCTGGAGGGGCGTACGTGAGTATGAGATCGCGGGTTGCGAGATCCGTGTGAATTATGACACCGCAGTCGCGGAGTTGTCCAGCCGAGAGCAGATTGAAGCGCAGATTCGGGACGTAGAGCACGTCGTTGAATGAGATGTGAGTGTTGCTGTCTCGTGCTTGCAGGACGACGATGCCTTGTGAATTGGCGCGCAGCTGCTCGTTGTTGGCGACGGTGACGTAGGTCGTGTGGATCCCACCATGTGCTGTCCGCAGCAGCTGTCCAGGTACCAGGTGTTGTAGTTGTCGGTGTTGTTCCTGCGCAGAAGTAGCGCCCGTCGCGGAGTCACCAGGGTTGCCTTGTAGCGCCTGTGGAAGAGGGGGTCTTCGTCTTCCTTCCATCCCACAGGTACGTAGCGCTGGTTGTCATGTGGCGGGCTCTCCGCAGTGTGATTGGCTGATTCCAATCCTGCTCGTCTTCGTCATTCGTGTAATAGTGGTCTTCAGTGAGGGGATTGTTCCATCCCTCTTCTGGTTCCAGAAGTCTTCCTTGGACTTCGTTCTCTTCGTCAGGTTCAGCAGTGCCGCGTCGGCGCGCCGCCATGTTCGCGATGATGTTCCTGGGAGCTCCTGGTTGAGATCCTTGAGTTTGCCGGTGTTGATGTTGTGCAGGAGGACGAACTGTCTGATGCTGAGGCTGAGAGCGACGAGCGTCTTGTCGGCCGACCCAGTTGTTGTGGTGAGTGGAATTTGGGTGGCGGAAGTTGGATCGGGATTTGCATCGATCCGTTGAGTGTCCGAAGACTTTGCATATTTTGCAATAATGGCGCCTTGGTTGTCGTCGCTCTTCTCGGTTGTCTGCGTAGAAGGCGAGGCGCTCTCGGCGCGGCGCGGAGCTTGTTCTGCTCGAATCCATGTCCTGCTGTTCGGACAGGAGAGCGGCGCATAGCGCGGCTTCTGAGATGATTCCTCGCTGTCGGAGTAGCGCTTTACAGGGCTTCCACTCTGGCCCGAGTCCTTGAAGGACTATGTTGACGAAAATCTCTTCCGAGATTGTACTCCCATGCTTCGTGATCTGGTCACGGATGTTGCGACAGCGGTTAATATAAGGATTCGCTTTCTCCCCGTGCCCCATCATTATCTCCAGAAGTTGCTGCAGAAGCCTGCTGGCGGTGACCGAATCCTTCGGTTGGTAAACTTCAACGAGGTGCTTCCAAGCTTCCAAGGCTGGAGCGTCGCTCTCTTTGTAGGAGCGAATGTTGAGTTGTTCCGCAGGCGTCATGTTGCGTAGCAGCACACTGTAGGCCATGAGAGACTCGCTGTAGTACTGAGCCCTGACGACTTCGGTGTTTTCCACCGGTTTAGGGTAGGAGCCGTCGAAGTAATGGTAGATCTGCGCTGTTTGTAGGAGGAGCTCAAGCTCGAAACTCCATGTGTAGAAGTCCTTGCCGTCAAACGCGGCGGTAGTTTTGATTTTTGAAACGCTAAGAAAGCGTGCTTGCGCAGAGTTGATAGCTTCATCACTTGGACGGGGGGCAATTGTTGTTGATTTGTCTGTGTCGAGGGAGAAGGTGTGCGCGGCGGTATCACGGCTTTTCTCAGCCAGTTGTCCAGGTTGAACTGGTTGGGAAGAGGTTCCCGCATCGCCTTTGCGCAGTTCTTGGAGTTCTTTCTCCATAGTTGAAAGTCGAGCGAAGAGTTGCTCGAGGGCGGCAGTGCCAATCGTGGTTGTCGCCTCATTTGTCGCGGCCGGATTGGATTGACCTTCAGCCGTCAGATTTGCTTGGCCTCCGGATCCTCCGGCCATCTTGGTCTTGGAGCGTGTGCCGCTCGCCAGATCTTGGTTCGGCGAATTTCACGGAAGTGAAGTTGCGAAGAATCCCTGAGTAGCTCTCATACCATGTTACAATCCCAAGTGGGACTTTAGCGAAGGATCGCTCAGGGTTGATCGCAGAGTAGTGTTGCAGCGGAAGTTTGAATCTCAGGTCAGAGTGAATGTAAATGACTGAGTTAATAATAGCATGCATACATCGGGTTTATATAAGAGTACAGGGGAATACGAAAAGACCTAGGCTAGCCATGTACT
This sequence comes from Closterium sp. Naga37s-1, assembly GCA_947471745.1. Classification (NCBI taxonomy): domain Eukaryota; kingdom Viridiplantae; phylum Streptophyta; class Zygnematophyceae; order Desmidiales; family Closteriaceae; genus Closterium; species Closterium sp. Naga37s-1. The sequence goes on from CANJKZ010000214.1 coordinate 148,271, forward strand.
CTAAGGGGTACATTCCCTTATTACAGCAAATTCAAACCGTGCGGCGCGGGAACCCGTTTTGAACCTGTTCCCGCTCTTTTCACTTCAAATGTTTCTGCCTGCATCGGTCTTGGTCAGACGGTTGCTGCGTCGCTTCGACTCTTCTGACTCCTCGACTTCGTACTCGGTAGAGTCGGCACCTGCAGCATACAGGAATGCCTTCTCATAAAACTTCATATCGTAACATACGCGTAGAAGTCAAGTCTGATAAGGAATTCGGGAAAAATCCTTAGAGGCTCATAGTTTGGGGGCAACTTTTCAAGTTCCTTTGGAGTTTGGACACCTCTTTCAAATGTATACAGGAGCTTGCGCCCTTTAGTGTGTACGACGTCAGCCATAATAGCTACCCAGCCAGGAAGATTGCTGCCTAGGGGCGCATTCTTGCCTCGTGTCTGACATCAGGTCATTCGCCCTTGGAGGTTCGGAAGACCCGAAGTGGCTCGAAATAGGGGCGAATCAACTTGGGAAGAGGCGAATCAGAGACTAAGGGCGGATGACCTGATGTCAGACACGAGGCAAGAATGCACCCTAGGACGACCTGCAATACGCCAGCCAGGGAGACCTACGCTTAGGACGCCTTGCAACGAGTTTAGGAGCGAAATTATCCCTACAGCGCGCCAGTCAGCGAATTTGCCACGTAGAACGCCCCGCGGCGAGCCAGCCCCGCAGTGACATCGCAGCCTAGGACGACCTGCAGCGCACCAGCCAACGAAATCGCCGCTTTGGACGCCGTGCGGCGCGCTTAGGAGCGAGGTCGTCGCTGAGGGCGCTTGCAGCGCTCTTAGGATCGAATTACACGCTTAGGCCGTTTCCAGTGCGCTTAGGAGTGAAATCGCCTCGTGGGATGCTCTACAACGCGCTTAGGGATGCAATCGAAGCTGAAGACGCCTTGCAACGCGCTAGCCAGTGAGAGCACCATCTCGGACGCCCAGCAGTGGGCTTAGGAGGAACATTGCCACGTAGGACGGGATACTAGGCTGTAGTACAGCAGCGCACAAGGCAGCGATCCAGTCAGCGAGTCCACCGCCTCGGTCACCCTGCAGCACGCCCGCCGTAGCGTCTCGTGACCTTATTGCACAGAGCTCGAGGCGGCCCGCCAGACGAGATTGCCGCAGTGACATCAACGCGTTCAATACGGTCACGAGATGAGGATAAACACGTGGTCGACGGTTTTGAGACAATTTCGCGTTCAGTCGGATCGCGCAATTTCGTCCGAAGCTTTGGAGCAAATGCAGGGCGTGGTCATTGTGTGATAGCACCACCTCATCGCGAGTGCATGTTGCCTAAGTCGCCTACGCCTGGTTTGCTGGACAGTCAGCTCAGACCACGTTTTTATCCTCCGTCCTTATAGCGAGGACAAGTAATGTCGTATTTGCAACTCGTTTCCTCTGGCCTCTCTTTTCTCGCCCGCTTTTCACCTGTATCCAACCAGTCCTTCGCGCCTCGACTTACATCTACATTCAGCCCTGCGCTTAGCTCCGCCAGATTCCTTTCTGCCTGCTCTCTCCGAGATTCTGGCGGCGATCATTCATTTCCTCCTATCGGAAATATCACAGTCGCTAGCAGGAGGGTTAAACGCGGCGCGGTATCAGCGGAAGGCGGAGCGGGCGGAAGCCGCGCACCGAGGCCCGCGCAGCAAGGGGGTGGGGAGAAGCGCGGACCAAGGGGGGCCGGATTGCAGGGAGGGGAAAGTCGGGAGGTGAGGGGGGCGGAAACGTTACCCGAGGGATCGCAGGGCTCGCGGAATGAGCGCGGGCGCGACGGGAGAGACGCGCAGTTGGGGGCGCAAGGGTGGGTGGGCATAGGGGGGTCTAAAGCGGAAGCCCTGCGCGTGCGCGTGGGATGGAGATGGGCGGAAGACGAGGGGAACGCGGAGGCGGAAGCGGAGGCGGAGGGAGCGCTGGGGGAGACGCCATTGCAGAAGAGACGGAGGTTTGGGCAGGCTGTGGAGAAAATGAAGGGGGACGCGGCGCGCAGGCGGAAGCTGGCAGGGAAGGGGCTTCCGCCGCCCCCCCTTGGCGCGCCGGGCAACGGGCTGCTGGTCCCTCGCCTGGTGCCCGTGGCGCACCGCACTCTCGCGCTCTGGCTGTCCCTCCAGGCGAAGATCCCACGCCTGCTTGACGCCGTGCCCGCTCATGCCTGCAGGTAGGCCCGGTGTAGGTACAGGTTCCGCACTGCCTTGCGCTGTACAGGTTCCGCACTGCCCTGTTCCGCACTGCCCTGTTCCGCACTGCCCTGTTCCGCACTGCCCTGTTCCGCACTGCCCTGTTCCGCACTGCCCTGTTCCGCACTGCCCTGTTCAGCGGCACGCCACCATCCCAAGGCTGCTGGAGGCAGTGCCTCGTGCAGGTTGGGCCGTTGCTGCTGCTGCTGCTGCTGCTGCTGCTGCTGCTGCTGCTGCTGCTGCTGCTGCTCCCTCTTACCCAACTCTCTCCCCTTCCTCCCCCCACCACTCCTCTCTGCTGGGTCAGCTACCCCTCGCCTTAACACCCTCACCTTTTTCTTGCCCTTACCACCACCATCACCACCACCATTACCACCTAACTTGCCACCGCCGCCGCCGCCACTGCTGCTGCTGCTGCTGCTGCTACTCGCATCAAGCGCACTCGCTCACCTTAAACCGGTGCTGCTGGCGTTTTTGCTGGCGCTGCTGCTGCTCGCTGCTCTCTCGCCTCCATGTCCAGCCTCTCGACCCCATGTCCTCCAGCCTCTCGACCCCATGTCCAGCCTCTCGACTCCATGTCCAGCCTCTCGACTCCATGTCCAGCCTCTCGACTCCATGTCCAGCCTCTCGACTCCATGTCCAGCCTCTCGACTCCATGTCCAGCCTCTCGACTCCATGTCCAGCCTCTCGACTCCATGTCCAGCCTCTCGACTCCATGTCCAGCCTCTCGACTCCATGTCCAGCCTCTCGACTCCATGTCCAGCCTCTCGACTCCATGTCCAGCCTCTCGCCCCTTCTCCTCCAACCCCACGCCCCTTCTCCTCCAACCCCACGCCCCTTCTCCTCCAACCCCACGCCCCTTCTCCTCCAACCCCACGCCCCTTCTCCTCCAACCCCACGCCCCTTCTCCTCCAACCCCACGCCCCTTCTCCTCCAACCCCACGCCCCTTCTCCTCCAACCCCACGCCCCTTCTCCTCCAACCCCACGCCTTCAGAGGCCCCTCTGCTTCCAAATCCTTCACCGAATCAAGCCCCCTTACCCTCGTGCTTGTCTGTCCCCCTTCCCCATCCCCCAGGTGGTGTCTAGAGATTTTCATTGCCCACCACACCCACGCCGTCCGCAACCTTCAGAATCTGCTCTATCTCAAACCAGACTTACCCCCCCCAGTCAGCTAAGCCCGTTGCCAGCTCTTGCCCCTCCTCCCCCAACCCCACCCGCCAGGCGGTGTCCAGAGGTCTCCAATACGCGCCACCCGCATGCCATGCGCACATGCGCGCTCTCAACAACTCCCTCCACCTCTGAAGGCGTCTACTCGCCTAAGCCCCCTTTGCCCTCTCTCCCATCTCTCTGCCTCCCCCATCCCCCCAGGCGGTGTCCGGAGCTCTCCATTGCCCGCCACCCGCACGTCATCCGCAACTGCAAGGGTCCGAAGCTGCACAGCCGTTCGGGCAGCCCGGGCAGCCATGAATGGGCGCCTGCCACGCCCTCTGACATCCTCCCGGTCATCGAAAGTTTTCATCTGCCCGATCGTCTGCACCCCCGTGTGCCACACGAGGCGAGATTCGATGTGGAGAGGATCCCAGCTGTCATAGAGCTGTGCGTTCAGGTGATTCTTCAGGTTCAGGCCATTCATCAAGTTCAGGTGAGCTTTCAGGTGACTTATAAGTCATCCCACCCCTCTCCGCCCCCCTGCAGGCTGGGCGAGGGTGGGTCTCCCAGCGGCATGGCCCCCTGCTTCGCACGTTCGCACGCCACCATCCCTTCCTTCCCCACTCGCTGCTATCTGTAGAGCACCTTGCTGCTCTCTGTAGAGCACCTTGCATGCATGAACAAGCGAGACACGCACCCAAGCCACAAGTCCGCGTGCTGTGTGCTCAACATGTGGTCGATCACCCGTCCACCACCCATGTTCTGTCTTGCACACCCATGTTCTGCCTTGCACACCCATGTTCTGCCTTGCACACCCATGTTCTGCCTTGCACACCCATGTTCTGTCTTGCACACCCATGTTCTGTCTTGCACACCCATGTTCTGTCTTGCACACCCATGTTCTGTCTTGCACACCCATGTTCTGTCTTGCACACCCATGTTCTGTCTTGCACACCCATGTTCTGTCTTGCACACCCATGTTCTGTCTTGCACACCCATGTTCTGTCTTGCACACCCATGTTCTGTCTTGCACACCCATGTTCTGTCTTGCACACCCATGTTCTGTCTTGCACACCCATGTTCTGTCTTGCACACCCATGTTCTGTCTTGCACACCCATGTTCTGTCTTGCACACCCATGTTCTGTCTTGCACACCCATGTTCTGTCTTGCACACCCATGTTCTGTCTTGCACACCCATGTTCTGTCTTGCACACCATCCATCCCTGATCCATCCCCTGGCCGCCCCACCATCCACCCCCTCTGCTCCACTTCTCCCTTCCCCTTCCCTCCCCCTCAGGCGGGTGTAGACATGCCCGGCCTGCGCACCGTGCGCCGAACCGAACCTGTGCAGACCACCAGGCCTGGCACCGGCCGGGCCTGGGTGGCAGGCTTGGAGGGCGAATCGGAGTCAGGAGTGTTTAACAGGGGAGCATATAAGGGGGACGAGGGGGATGTGGTGAAGGCGATTCTAGAGATGGCTGAGATGGAAGCCGTGGGGGCGGAGGTGGCGTGGGATGAGGGGTCCAGGGGTACGATGAGGCGTGGGGAGGGGGGGTGGAGGGGGTTGATGGAGGAGGGTGGTGGGGGCAGGAAGGAGAGAAGGTTGGAGCGGAGGAGCAATACAGAGGCGGATAGGAGGGAGAAAGGGAAGGGGGAGGAGGAGGAGGAAGAGGGGGGAGAGGATGGGGAAGGAGCAGCGGAAGGGGAGGGGAGTGTGAGGGCGGTGGCGGAGGAGGCGTTGAGGGAGTGGGAGGAGGTGAGGGAAGGCGTGGAGAGGGTGATGGGCAAGTACCCCGTGATGGTGTGCGGATACTGCCCTGAGGTGCACGTCGGTGCTGCCGGCCACAAGGTGAGCGCATGGGGGAAGCGATGGTGAGCATGGGAGAGGTGAGCGATGGTGTGGTGTGGAGAGGCTGACGGGCAAGTACCGTGCGATGGTGTCACTTTTGAGAATTCTCAAATGTGTGGATACTGCCCTCACGTGCACGTGAGTGCTGCCGGGCACAAGGTGAGAGTATGGGGGAGCATGGGGATACATGGAGGCGCATGGTGGTGCATGGGGGGCGTTGGGGGCCAATGGGGGGCATGGGGGGCCATGGGGGAGCATGGGCGGGCATGAGGCTGGGTGCTGGGTCTTGACCTCTCTCACCACCCTACTTGACCTCTCTCACCACCCTACTTGACCGCTCACCACCCTACTTGACCTCTCACCACCCTACTTGACCTCTCTCACCACCCTACTTGACCTCTCTCACCACCCTACTTGACCTCTCACCACCCTACTTGACCTCTCACCACCCTACTTGACCTCTCACTACCCTACTTGACCTCTCTCACCACCCTACTTGACCTCTCACCACCCTACTTGACCTCTCACCACCCTACTTGTCCTCTCTCACCACCCTTCTTCACCTCTCTCACCACCCTACTTGACCTCTCACCACCCTACTTGACCTCTCTGACCACCCTACTTGCACGCTACTCTCATGCTCACCGCTAGCTGCCCTGTGCTCTCTTGTAGTTTCAGGTGCTCTGGGCGTGTGGTATTATTCAACTTCAGGGACTCTTTTCCGTGTTGAGGTGCTCTGTTGCATCTTCAAGTGCTGTTCTGCAAGATTCAGTGCACCTCAGCAGGCACTGCCACCACCACCAGCAAGGCCAGCAGGCAGCTCTGCTCCCCTTCTCCTCAAACCCCGTCTTTAACTCACGAATTGCCAGAATTTCGCAACTTACCACACGTCCCGCTTCTCTCTGTCCTCCCTGCTCCCAGGTGCGTCTGTGCAACGCGTCCAAGCAGCAGTGGCGCCACGGGCAGCACAGGTGGCAGTCGGCAGTGCTGGCAGACCTGCTCCCCCCTGTGCCCGTCTACCACACGCGCCACCCCTGCGGCCCCCCTCTGCTGCACGAGCTGAGGGCCTTCTACGGCCGAGTGCCCGCGCTCGTGGAGCTCTGTGTGCAGGCCGGGGCGCCTGTTCCAGATAAATGGCGGCGATACTTGAGGCTCGATGCTGCAATTCCTGATGTCGATGATGTGGATCACGTGGTGTAACAAGGCACCTTGCTACCCTCCCTCACCTTCGGTCGCTGCTCACGTCTGCTGATCACCCTCCCTCTGCTGCTCCGGTCTTCCTCCTGCTCTGGCGTCCATCTCCCCACTCTTGTGCCTCACAGCGTCCATCTTCTGGCTGCTCCTCCTCTAGCACATAGACGCTGGCTGTGAAGGCGGTTAGTCAGGAGGATCGAACTAGACTATCATGTCATAGTCTGACTTTCATGTCATAGTCTGACTTTCATGTCATAGTCTGACTTTCATGTCATAGTCTGACTTTCATGTCATAGTCTGACCTTCATGTCATAGTCTGACTTTCATGTCATAGTCTGACTTTCATGTCATAGTCTGACTTTCATGTCATAGTCTGACTTTCATGTCATAGTCTGACTTTCATGTCATAGTCTGACCTTCATGTCATAGTCTGACTTTCATGTCATAGTCTGACTTTCATGTCATAGTCTGACTTTCATGTCATAGTCTGACCTTCATGTCATAGTCTGACTTTCATGTCATAGTCTGACTTTCATGTCATAGTCTGACTTTCATGTCATAGTCTGACTTTCATGTCATAGTCTGACTTTCATGTCATAGTCTGACTTTCATGTCATAGTCTGACTTTCATGTCATAGTCTGACTTTCATGTCATAGTCTGACTTTCATGTCATAGTCTGACTTTCATGTCATAGTCTGACTTTCATGTCATAGTCTGACTTTCATGTCATAGTCTGACCTTCATGTCATAGTCTGACTTTCATGTCATAGTCTGACTTTCATGTCATAGTCTGACTTTCATGTCATAGTCTGACTTTCATGTCATAGTCTGACTTTCATGTCATAGTCTGACTTTCATGTCATAGTCTGACCTTCATGTCATAGTCTGACTTTCATGTCATAGTCTGACTTTCATGTCATAGTCTGACTTTCATGTCATAGTCTGACTTTCATGTCATAGTCTGACTATCATGTCATAGTCTGACTTTCATGTCATAGTCTGACTTTCATGTCATAGTCTGACTTTCATGTCATAGTCTGACTTTCATGTCATAGTCTGACTTTCATGTCATAGTCTGACTTTCATGTCATAGTCTGACTTTCATGTCATAGTCTGACTTTCATGTCATAGTCTGACTTTCATGTCATAGTCTGACTTTCATGTCATAGTCTGACTTTCATGTCATAGTCTGACTTTCATGTCATAGTCTGACTTTCATGTCATAGTCTGACTTTCATGTCATAGTCTGACTTTCATGTCATAGTCTGACTTTCATGTCATAGTCTGACTTTCATGTCATAGTCTGACTTTCATGTCATAGTCTGACCTTCATGTCATAGTCTGACTTTCATGTCATAGTCTGACTTTCATGTCATAGTCTGACTTTCATGTCATAGTCTGACTTTCATGTCATAGTCTGACTTTCATGTCATAGTCTGACTTTCATGTCATAGTCTGACTTTCATGTCATAGTCTGACTTTCATGTCATAGTCTGACTTTCATGTCATAGTCTGACTTTCATGTCATAGTCTGACTTTCATGTCATAGTCTGACTTTCATGTCATAGTCTGACTTTCATGTCATAGTCTGACTTTCATGTCATAGTCTGACTTTCATGTCATAGTCTGACTTTCATGTCATAGTCTGACTTTCATGTCATAGTCTGACTTTCATGTCATAGTCTGACTTTCATGTCATAGTCTGACTATCATGTCATAGTCTGACTTTCATGTCATAGTCTGACTTTCATGTCATAGTCTGACTTTCATGTCATAGTCTGACTTTCATGTCATAGTCTGACCTTCATGTCATAGTCTGACTTTCATGTCATAGTCTGACTTTCATGTCATAGTCTGACTTTCATGTTATAGTCTGACTTTCATGTCATAGTCTGACTTTCATGTCATAGTCTGACTATCATGTCATAGTCTGACTTTCATGTCATAGTCTGACTTTCATGTCATAGTCTGACTTTCATGTCATAGTCTGACTTTCATGTCATAGTCTGATTTTCATGTCATAGTCTGGGTCGTGAAATTCTTCCGGCACCTCCTTCTGTCCTCCTCTTCCTCCTCTCCCTTCTCTTCCGTGCTCTCCGTGGGATCAGCACACCTTCCTGGTATGCCAAACCGATCGTCCCTCCAGCTTGTCCGTCGTGCTTCCAGCGCTATCCTCTGCCACCACTGCAGCTCTTCCTCTTCCTCCGTCCCTCCTAGAATTGTTGTGGCTTCAATTCAAGCTCCTTCCCTTTAGCGTAGCTGACCTGAGGCCTTTTCTACCCAGCTTTATCTCTCAAACACTCCAGCCACTTCCGCTCCCAGTGATTTCTCATCGTGCCGATGAGCCAGTGTAGCCCATTGACGTCCATGGTCCGCCCTATTGCCCGCCTCCTTTCCTGCTCCGTCATCTGCAGACAGGCCTGTTGGGCTGAGACCCGGAGGTCTTTTTTTGCGCGGGGTCTTATATCAGAGAGATTACAGTCTTTTCCTGCCTTATAAATGGTCTAAGGGTTTATAGGTTTCCTACACGGTCTTTTGAACAGTTTTTATGCATTCACAGGGCACATTCGTCATACAATGATGCCTGCCAATTCTACCTAGTACCCCTCGGTCACGCCCTCTTCTTCTTTGCACTAGCAGGTGAGGGCTCTTATGACGCGTCACCTCAACGCCGATCGCAGGATCGATCCTACGTAGGATCGGATTTTTGCGTGGTTTAGTTTGCATCTAGAAGTGTTTACTAGGATGCGCGTAGTTTCAATGCGGTGGAAGATCCATATTTGACGTTCGATCGCAGGATCGGCGTTCAGGTGACGCGTCCTTACACTCCCAAGTCTGTCTCAAAGTTAGAATGCAACGGAATGGTGAGATTCGGAATGTGGGAGATACAAATAGCAAACCCTAACTGAGTTGTACACACTAGGGAGCACCTCACTACAGCCTATCACAAATATCAACATTTGACACACCCCCATAGGCTAAGTGAGGGGCATAGCCTATCACAAATATCAACATTTGACACACCCCCATAGGCTAAGTGAGGGGCATCAAAGCAAGCAGGGTGAACAAACGGTCACAAGATCAGTCAATGCAAGAAGCAAAGCAAGCTCAGGGTGGATCTCAAGGACACCACACAAATTCCGAGCACAAGCAAGCGGCCACAAGGCCAGTTCAAGAGTTCACTAGGATATATAATAGTAAAGCACAACAAGCAGAGTAAGCAACAAAGCTACAGCAACCGAGGACATGCCTCAACAAGCCCTAACTGCACATAGAACCGGTGGTGATCACCAGGCGCCAACGCCTTGGTGAAGAGGTCTGCAGTGTTGGCCTCTGAGGCCACAAAGTCCAGGCGCACCTGGCCGCGCCGCTGTAGCTCACGCAGGATGACGATGTGCTTCACCCTGGTCTCCAGTCGAGGCTCGCGACACAAGAGAATCATGGCCTTGTTGTCAGCGAACAAGGTTGGAGCAGTGCGAGGTCGCTCACCAAGGTCAGCGAGCAGGAAGGTCAACCAGCGAAGCTCCTGAGCAGCCATAGCACCGGCGTAGCCACCGACGACGACTGTGTGGACCTCCACGACACAGCCCCAGCTCCCAGACTGAAACAGTAACCCTGGGTCGAGCGCTGAGTCTCCACGTCGTCAGCGTAAGAAGAGTCACAGAGGCCAGTCAGCTCAACTGGCCGAGTCCCTCCAAGCACAAGCCCCATGCCTGATGTAGTCGCAAGGTACTTCGCCACCCTCACGGCAGCCGTCCAGTGAACAGCGAGAGAGGACACTAAGAGGGTAGGCGAGGTCCGGGCGAGTACAGGTCATCAGGTACATGAGGCAGCCAACAAGCTATGGGTAGGGACCACTGGGCTCAAAGGGCTCGTCGAGGAAGGGGCCGGTGAGTCTGTGGTTTACCGCAAGAGGAGTGGGCTGTGTGGTGGAGTGCTGAAGCCCGAACCGCTGAAGGATCTGCTGCACCATGTGTGACTCAGTCAACGTGATGGTGCGAGCGGCTCTGTCCCTGGTGATCTGCAGGCCAAGGTAGCGCTGCAGTTCACCAAGGTCAGTGCACGTGTGTCTCTTCTGCAGTTCGGACTTCACCTCAGCCAGAGCTGCCCTGTCTGGTGTAGCAAAGACCAAGTCGTCGACGTAGACGAGTGTAAAGAAAGGAGTGGAGCCGGCACAAACAAACAGTGACGGGTCAGCAGAGGAAGGGCCAAACCCTAGGTCACGAAGCGTGGAGCGAAGAGTGTCGTGCCACTCACGGGGCGACTGGTGGAGACCGTAGAGTGGTCGCCTTAGGCTCCACTGGGTCCCAGGAGGGAAAGTACCAGTGAAACCAGGAGGACGGCGCAGCCAGATCTCCTCGTGCAGTCGTCCCTGGAGAAAGGCAGTGGAGAAGTCGATGGAGTGGAGCTCGTAGTCACGCTGTGATGCTACGTGTAGTAACACCCGAAGTGTAGTCATCTTCGGGGTCGGAGCGAAGGTCTGAAAGAAGTCAACTCCTTCGCGCTGACTGAAGCCTCTCGCCACATAGCGCGCCTTGAACACCAGGGGTGATCCAGGCGGCTGCTTCACCTTGAAGAGCCACATGCTATCGACTACGTTTGCCCGGGGAGGGGAAACTGCGTCGACGTACGTGCCTGTGGATCTCCAAGACGCCAACTCTGAGTCCATGGCCGTCTTCCACTTAGAGGCCCACGGCCCTGACACCGCCTCACGGTACGTGCGAGGAGTTGGTATGTCAAGGGCGTCGGGGTCTCCCTCAGGGGAAAGCAGCATGGCACAGAGAGTGGGAGAAGCGGCTGCCAGGTACTCCAGCTCAGAGTGCCTGTCCTCTAGGACGTCATAGCCATGGGCAAACTCACCCCCGACGGACAGAGGACGGGTAGGCGGAGCGGGCACCACACGAGTGCTGTAGTCAAGGCGGCTGGCGGCGGCGAAGTCAGCGACAGCGGCAGTGAGAGCCGAGACAGACGACGGAGAGAAACGAGGGTCCGTGACACTAGTGGCTAGAACGCGGGAGACAATAGGGTGAACAGCACGGTAGTAGTCGGAGATAGGAGTAGGGGAGACAGGAAGAGAAGACGGAGGAGGAGACGGGAGAACTGACACCGGAGGAGGAGAACGACAAAGAGAGGTACAAAAGAGGGCAGTGTGGAGGTCGGTAACGGGGGACGAGGGACGAGCACTCGGAGGACAAGGACGGGAACGGTAGTGACGGACAACAGGAGGAGGAGACTGCGGTGGAGAGGAAGACCAGACTGCCGGACGGTCGTCAGGAGGAGGAAACGTAGGACCAAACGCAGGGGGAGACTGAGAGCGGACAGGAGGAGAGGAGGGAAGACCAAGGGCCCGGAGGCACTCACGGGAGGGAGCTGCCGCGGCTGCGGTGGCGGCGGCGGCTGCTGCTGCTGTGACTGCGGCGGCTGCTGCTGCTGCTGCTACTGCTGCTGCTGCTGCTGCTCCAGCAGGTCCAACTGCCGCAACTCCTGCCGCTCCCGCTCCAACCGCTCCTGCTCCTCGCACGCACGCCAGCAGGCCGCCTGGTAACGCGTGTCGTGGCGCTGGGGAGGCGGAGTGCTCTCCTCAGACGCAGTGCCCCCAGCTCCGGCCTCCTCAGAACTAGCACCCCCAGTACCAGTGTCCCCAGAGGGGGTACCACCAGGGTCAGGGTCCCCAGCCTCAGTGCCCGCTGTTCTAGAACCCCCAGTGCCAGGACCTCCAACTCCAGCACCCCCAGAGCTAGCACCTCCCGTACTAGCACCTCCAGCTCCAGCACCCCCAGAACTAGCACCTCCAGTGCCAGCACCTCCAGCTCCAGCACCCCCAGATTTAGCACCTCCAGTGCCAGGACCTCCAGTTCCAGCACCCCCAGGGCTAGCGCCACCTGCGCCAGCACCTCCAACTCTAGCACCCCTCAAACGAGCACCCACAGACCGAGTACCACCAGTGGCTGCACCTCCAGCTCCAACACCAACCGAGTCAACAGTAACCTCTCGCGGAAGTACCGAAGGCCGCTGAGGGGACTGTGAGGAGGACTGCGGGGAGGGAGACGCTACCTGACGCGCGACCGTCGGTAGAGGGGTAGCGTGAGACACACTTGATGGGGCAGGACCGGGGGGGGGTGGGGGTACCGGAGGAGCGGGAGCAGGGGGAAGAGAGGGTGCGAGGAAAAGGGGGGGAGGGGGAACCGGGAGACCTCTACAGGGGTAGCGAGCGTAGTAGGACACAGACTCGTCAAATCGGACGTCACGGGAGTCTAGGAACTGGTGAAGGGGCGGGTGGTAAAAGGACCAGTCGGCCGAGGCTACCGGGAAACCAAGGAAGACACAGGGGATGGCGCGTGCCGAGAGCTTGTCCGCAGAGGTGTCGCGGACTTGCGCAAGGCAGCCCCAGACTCGAAAGGCCGACCCAACACCAGGGGACCCGGTCCAAAGACTGGTCGGTGAAGCCTCCGGCCGCGAGACGCGCGGCTGGAGGTTCAGCTGGTGAGCGGCGTAGCGAACCATGTAGGGCCACAGAAAATGGGGCGCACGGGCATGAATCATGGACGTACGGGCGATGTCCATGACCAAGCCAATGCGGCGCTCAGCAACCCCATTCTGCCGTCGGGACTCCGGCAGCGTCCAGGACTGTACGATGCCCTGTTCGCCACAGAATCCGGCAAGAATGCCTGAGCGAAACTCACCCCCACGGTCGGAGTGGAGACATGAGACACGACGGCCACGAGTGCCCTCAGTGGCTAGAGGCCACCGAATCAGCGTAGAAGTTACCTCGGACTTCTTCGCGAGAGGAAACACTGTGGTGTACCTGGAGAAGTCGTCGACGACCACCAGAAAGTAGCGCTTCCTCTCAGGTCCCTGCGTAGGTGCAGGGCCCCAGACATCCAAGTGGAGCGTCTGGAAGGGAGCAGTGGCCGGACGAAGGGAGGAGGAGTGCGGAGTGGCACGAAGACGGCCGGCGACGCAAGGAGTGCACGGCGGTGCAGGCGAGGGAGGGAGCGACGAAAAGACGCGAGGGAGACCTGACACAAAACGGTGATCAGCCATAATGCGGAGGCGGGGGATCAACGGGTGGCCAAGACGGTGGTGCCACAAGACGGTCCGGTGGGTGAAAGACCGACATGAGCAAGACGCAACAACCTGACCAGACGCGACAACCGGAGGAGGCGAAGCTACCTGACTGGACTCGACAACTGGCGGAGGCGCAGGAACCTGGGGGCAGCGACCTGAGCGGACGTGGAAACTGGGGAGTGCTCGGTGTGGAGGACGTACAGACCGGAGCGCGGCTCCCTGGTGAACGTGGCCAAAACTCTGCCAGTCACAGCGTCCGTACAGACTGCAGTCCGCCCACCCCCCACAAAGGTAACGGTGATCCCCCTGTCCTGGAGGTATCCAACACCCACCAAGTTCCGAGTGAAGGAGGGGATGTGGAGGCCGCGCAGGACACCAGAGGGGACCACAGGGCACGGGAGGGTGGTAGAGCTGCGTGCCACGGCTGGTCCTGAGGAAGGATCAGCCAAGGCTACCGGTACAAGAGCAAGGAGCGGTGTGAGTGTCATGTGATCGCGGAAGCAGCACGGCGACGCGCCAGAGTCCAGCGTGAAGGACAGGGTCGCCACAGCCTGTGGTGTACCCGGTGTGGAAGCTACACAAGCACCTAGGGCAGAAACACAAGCACCTAGACTAGAGAGGCACAAGTCTACGCTAGCAGGAGGTAAGCAAGCTAATATACAAACACGCGAGCATACAGATCTATCAGCACTATAGTCAACATCAGCATACAAAGCATACTGACGAGCATCATCCATAGACAGATCAGAGACAGGAATCTTACGGGTTAACAGGCGAGCCCAGCGTGGAGTGGTTGCCTCAGGGCCCCAACGGGCACTTTAGAGGTCGTCGAGGCGGCGGAAGCACCGCACGGCAGAGTGTTCTGAACACCGCCAGTAGGCGGGCCTGTCTGTCCTGCACCTCCTCCAAGGCTCCCTCCTCCTGGTGCACCACCGCCGCCGCCGCCACCACCACCGCTCCCAGCTCCACCACCACCTCCACCGCCTCCTCCACCTCCCTTCCTGCCCTTCTTGCCACTCTTGCCCCGTTTCTGCCAGTCAGCGGCAGAGACGGCGGCAGTGTCCTCAGAAACCGACACAGCAGCAGAAGCGCGGGTAGCAGTGAAAGTGGGAAGCTGAGGGGCGGCACACCCCACAAAAAGACGGGGGGGCACTGCGTCAGTGGCGGAGGCAACGGAGAGGAGGTTACTCTCGATGTTCCCGAGAGCGGTCTCAAGGAGATCGATAGTAAGCTCAGTGGGGTGCTTCTGGAGAAGCACGTCGCGAGCAGTAGCGAGGCGGTTAGGGAAGCGTGTGACTAACCAGTGCACAGTGAGCCGCATGGGGGGGGGGGAGCGACAAGAAGCTGAGCATCGGTGCAGGCCGCACGAAAACCGGCGTCAAGTGAACGCAGGTGAGTCACGAGGTCGGACACAGTCGCAAACGAGCCAAGGTCGGGAAACACGAACGGCATGAGGAGGCGACTGAGGGAGGCAGAGGAAGGGGTGGAATAGCGCGCAACAACAGCATCCCAAATCCCCTGCGCAGTCTCCACCTGGGCAAAGTGGACGGCCTCAGTCGGTGGGAGAAGCTCCGTCAGCGCAAGAGCAGTGGCAGCGTCGCGAGAGTCCCACACGTCCCTCGCCAAGACACGACGGTCGTAGTCCGCCTGCGCTGCAGGAGTGGGCTCCGGGTCAGTCGGGAGGGGGTCGGGAGACAGGGGCGCCTTGAGGGCACCAGACGCGTGGGCCAACAGGGTGGCGCCGTCCTGACGCTGACTGGTAAGGTAGCGCGTGGCCTGGCGCTGCCAGGTACTGAACTCGATCGGTCGCCTCTCCGCATCGAAACGAAGGCGGCGGGACTCCATACTGGAGGCTAGGCTAGAGGCGGCTGGAGCACGGAGGAGGCGGATCTAGGAACGAGGAGGGAAATCTAGGAACGCCAGGTGTGGCGAGGCAAGAGACCGGCGGAGCTAGTGGCTAGGAGCTAGTGGCTACACGGGTCTAACCTAGGCGACCGGTGCGAGTAGCGGCTGCCAACCGCTGACCGAGAGACCAATGACAGTAGGAACGGCGGGGGGCCCAGTGAACAGGGCGGTGGTGGGGAAAAGGTCCACGTGCCTAGTGCGGTGGGTGCGCACGGGTCGAGGGCGCGGGCTGGGCGCGGGCTTGGGGTAGAGCCCGGGCTAGGGGCAGGGCGCGGGCTGAACGCAGGGCACTGGCCGAGGGCAAGGCGCGGGCTAAAGGCAGAGCGCGGGCTATGGGCAGGGCACGGACGGCGCAGGCAGCGCGGAGGGCAGAGCGCGGATGCGCGAGCAAGGCGCGGAGGCGCGGAGGCACGAGGCGGAGGTGCGGAGTTAGGGCGCGGGCCTGTGCGACGGGCTAGGGCGCGGGCCTGGGCGACGGGCTGGGGCGCGGCCTGGGGCGACGGGCTAGGGCGTGGGCCTGGGCGACGGGCTAGGTCGCGGGCTGGGGCGACGGGCTAAGGCGCGGGCCGGGGCAACGGGCTAGGGCGCGGGCCTGGGCGACGGGCTAGGGCGCGGGCCTGGGCGACGGGCTAGGGCGCGGGCCTGGGCGACGGGCTAGGGCGCAGATGGCGCTAGGCGCAGAGGTCCGCGATGGCGCGGGCTAGGGGCGCGGAGGGCGCTGACGCGCGGAAGAGGAGGGCGCTAAGGCGCAGAGAGGGCGCGGAGGGCGCGGAGGTGCGTTAGAGAGGGCGCGGGCTAGGAAGTAACGAGGAACTAACCTACTCATGATACCATCTCAAAGTTAGAATGCAACGAAATGGTGAGATTAGGAATGGGGGAGATACAAATAGCAAACCCTAACTGAGTTGTACTCACTAGGGAGCACCTCACTACAACCTATCACAAATATCAACATTTGACAGTCTGGGACGTTCCAGGCATGCTTGGACGTCATTGACGGCTCCACCAAGCATTCAGTCTTGGCCGCAACTCCACTATAGTACGGGGTCTCTGGGTAGCATCTCCAGCCCAGCTGCCATGCTGACTTCCCTGATGCCGTCTGTCTGCAGCTCCTCCTCCTCCTCCTCCTCCTCCTCCTCCTCCTCCTCCTCCTCCTCCTCCTCCTCCTCCTCCTCCTCCAACTCCAACTCCTCCTCCTCCTCCTCCTCCTCCTCCTCCTCCCACTCCTCCTCCTCCTCCTCCTCCTCCTCCTCCTCCTCCTCCTCCTCCTCCTCCTCCTCCTCCTCCTCCCCCTCATCCCCCTCCTCCCTCTTCCCCCTCTCCTCACCCTCCTCCCCTGGCCACAACCCTCGATGGAACCACTATATTTCTTGGCCGTGATTGGCTGCGACGACACAACCCGCGAATGAACTGGACGACGGGCGACTGCACGGTGCGGATCAATAATAACAACATCGCCTTACCTCGCTGGAGCTCGCCTGAGTCTTCGTTGGTTCGAGTCAACGCCATCACAATGAAACATGCCGTAGCGGTAGGAGCTGGCGTATACGCGGTCGACGTCCAGGAAACCGAGGCAGTGGACAAACAAAGCGATTTGCAGAAACTGCTCACCGATGTACCGGATGACCTGGCAGCATTACTGAAATAGTACAGGGAGATTTTCTCTGACGATCTACCAGAGGGACTACCACCTCAGTGACCGCACGACCATAGCATACGGTTAGAACCAGGAGCATAGCCAACAATATAGCGATAGTTTTGACTGATCCAACCCGAACTAGACGAACTGCAGAAGCGGCTGGATTACCCGCTCGAGAAGAAGTTAATTCGCCCAAGTTTGTCCCCCTTCGCCGCGCCCATACTGTTCACACCGAAGAAAGATGGGGGATTTCGCATGTGCGTCGACAACTGCAAATTAATTAGGGTTACGATCAATTCAGGTTACCCTATTCTGTGAGCCGATAAACTCATCGACGAGCTTCGCACAGCTCGCATCTTCTCGAAAATCGACCTTCGATGGGGTTACCATCAAATCCGAGTCAACGAGGGCCCAAAATTGTTTTTGGCCCACCCTACCTAATTGTCAAATTGCATTTGTTATCTCTAGGCTGTGATGGGGCATACTCTAAGGAGTACAGCACTTTAGGTCAACCATAGTACTTGTACTCATCCTTGCATCCTAGTCATCTATTCCTACGTACTATTTCTGACATGATATAAAGAGAAGGTCCCTCCGTAGGACCGCTCCGTTAGGGCCCACCGCTAGTTTAGACCTGCCCGAACTGCCCATACTGTCAGATTGCATTTGTTATCTCTAGGCTGTAGTGGGGTATCCTCTAAGGAATACAATACATTAGGTCATTTCTAGTACTTGTACTCATGCTTGCCTAAGGTCCATCATTCCTACATTTTATCTCGAACATGGTATTCAGAGCAGGTCCCTCCGTAGGACCGCTCCGATAGGGCCCACCAACCGTACGTACTGCCCCAGGAGCTGCTGTCGTCGCGCGCTGCCCTGCCCTGCCCAGCGCTATCGCGCTGCCCTGCCCTGCCCAGCGCTATCGCGCTGCCCTGCCCTGCCCAGCGCTATCGCGCTGCCCTGCCCTGCCCAGCGCTATCGCGCTGCCCTGCCCTGCCTAGCGCTATCGCGCTGCCCTGCCCCGCGCTGCCCCGCCGCGTGCTGCCCTGCTGCCGCACGTGCTGCGCTGTTACCCGTACTGCCATGCTCGCCGCGCGCTGCCCTGCTCGCCGCGCGCTGCCCTGCTTGCTGCGCGCTACCCTGCACTGCGCTCTGCCCGCTTGCTGCCTGCGTCGCCCTGCCCTACAGCCCGCGCGCCGTCCTGCCCTGCAGCCTGCTTGTCGCCCTGCCCTGCAGCCCGCGCGTCGCCCTGCCCTGCTGCCCGCGCGTCGCCCTGCCCTTCTGCCCGCGCATCGCCCTGCCCTGCAGCCCACGCGTCGCCCTACCCTGCAGCCCGCGACCCGCCCTGCCCTGCTGCCCATGCGTCGCCCTGCCCTGCAGCCCGCGGGTCGCCCTGCCCTGCAGCCCGCGCGTCGCCCTGCCCTGCAGCCCGCGCGTTGCTCTGCCCTGCTGTCCGCGCGTCGCCCTGCCCTGCAGCCCGCGCGCCGCCCTGCCCTGCAGCCCGCGCGTTGCCCTGCCCTGCAGCCCATGCGCCACCCTGCCCTGCTGCCCGCACGTCGCCCTGCCCTGCAACCCGCGCGTCGCCCCGCCCTGCTGGCCGCGCGTCGCCCTGCCCTGCAGCCCGCGCGCCGCCCTGCCCTGCAGCCCACGCGCCGCCTTGCCCTGCAGGCCACTCGTCGCCCTACCCTGCAGCCCGCGCGCCGCCCTGCCCTGCAGCCCTTGCGCTGTTCTGCCACTACAGCGACAACCGCTACTGCTACAGCTGCGATCACAGCGGTCGCTTCTGACGCCCTTGCGCTGCTGCTACTGACTGCCACTGCCTCTCATGGCCACTATCACAGTCGTAGCAGCGGCTGGCGGTGGACAGCAGCAGCAGTGTCAGCCGGAGACTCTATCGCCGCAGTAGCTTCGCGAGTGGGTTATTCAGCGAGGCCGTCCTGGTGGTGGAGGTTATGGTTTCACGCGTGTTGGCGGTACTGGACAGCAGCGGCGTTCTCGTCGCCAGGAGACTCTCTCGCCACAGCAGCTTCGTGAGTGGGTTATTCAGAGAGGCCGCCCTAGCGGTGGAGGTTATGGTGTTGGAGGTACTGGACAGTAGCAGCAGTAGCGTCAGCGGGAGACCCTCTCACCGCAGCAGCCTTGCGAGTGGGTCTCTCAGCGATGCGTCCCTGGTAGTGCAGAGGCTACTAGTCTAGGTGCTGCTGCTCTAGGTGCTAGTGAGTCTGCTGCCGCTCTAGGTGCTAGTGCGTCTTCTGCCACAGGTGCTAGTGAGTCTGCTACTGGTGAGTCTGCTGCCTCAGCTGTGGCCCTGCACACTTTCACACTTGACTCTGGTGCGTCTCGTTGCTTCTTTCATGATTGCACCACAGTCACACCACTCGATTCACCTGTCCCACTCTCACTGGCTGACCCCTCTGGGGGCCCCGTCGTCGCATGGGCCTCGACTGTCCTCCCGTGTCCGGCAGTCCCCTCAGACTCTCTTTCAGGTCTCCCACCTCCCCTCGTTCTCGACGAACTTGGTGAGCAACGCAGTCCTTCAGGATATATCGGTTGATACCTTTACTCCTGGAGGGCAGAGTGTGGCGATCTGGACGTGTTCCCGGACTGGCTGTCACCTTGCTATGTTCACTCGTCAGCCTGGGTCCAGTCTATACCCCCTCACCACTTCGTCTGCACAGGTGGCTGCGTCGAGTCAGATGTCTGCATCTGGTCAGTTCGTTGCGTCGTGCTCGTGCCGGGTACTCTCCCACAAGACTCTCCTCTGGCACCACAGCCTCGGTCACCCCTCTCTGCCGTGTCTATGCAGCATGCACTCTCGTCTCCTTGTCTCTGGCCTTCCCAGGTCCCTGCCCCCCCTCCCGCGCTCGCTTGCCCCGCCGTGCCCGAGGGGCTGTAGCGCGCCGCTCCTCACTCCTCCTCGTTTCCTCCGACCACTGCTCCACTACAGACTCTCCACATGGATGTGTGGGGCCCCGCCCGCGTCAGTGGGACGGACAAGGAGCGCTACTTCCTGCTGGTCGTTGACGACTACACGCGCTACACCATGGTCTTCCCCTTGCGCAGCAAGGCGGATGTCGGCGGTGTTTTAATCCCCTGGATCCGCGCTACTCGTCACCAGCTGCGCGAGCGGTTTCGGCGGGACCTTCTAGTCCTGCGCCTGCACTCTGACAGGGGCGGTGAGTTCTCTTCCAGCCTCCTTGCGGAGTTCTGTCGAGACGAGGGCATCGTCCAGTCGTTCATGCTTCCGGCCTCTCCGCAGCAAAATGGGATTGCTGAGCGTCGCATTGGCTTGATCATGGAGGTTGCTCGTACCTCCATGACCCATGCGGCTGCCCCCCATTTTCTGTGGCCGTTTATGGTCTGATACGCCGCGCATCAGCTCAACCTCTGGCCCCGTGTCTCTTTGCCAGAGACCTCGCACACACTCCGTTGGACGGGAGAGGTTGGCGATGCGTCGGCGTTTCAGGTCTCGGACGCGCTCTCCCTTGTTCGCGATACCACCGCGAGCAAGCTCTCTCCTCGCACTCTCCGCTGCGCCTTCGTGGGCTTCCCCACCGACGCCCCGCCGTGGCAGTTTTACTACCCTCGATCGCGTCGAGTCCTGTCCTTCCAGGACGTTGTCAAACTAAAATGATATAGTTTGTATTGTTCTAGTCTAGGTGCATTTACTTTGTCCTAGGTTTAGGGTTAGGGCTGACATATATCTTGCTTGTTCATAATTTCCTTAGTTAATTCTCATAGTTAACCCTAAACATGGTATAGAGCGAGGTTTACCCTAGCTAGGGTTTCCCCTAGCGATTTTCACTCGATAGACTAAGGGCCCACCGAAATCGCTAGCGAGCGCCCCGTACTAGCGCGCGCCCCGTCCTTAATCGCTCCTCGTAGCCGTCGCCCGTCGCCCGTAGCGCGCCCGTCGTCAGTGGCCACCTTGTCGCCCGCGGTTTTTCCCCTCCCGTCGCCCGTCAAATTTTCCTAGCCCGTCGCCCGTCCGTTTCCCGTCGCGCGCCCCGCCCGTCGTCCGTCGAACGACCGTAGGACGCGGGACCCGCCTCCCCTTTTTCGCTAGCGGGCCCCGCGGCCCTTTCGATAGCGGGCCCCGTGGCCCTTTCGATAGCGGGCCCAGTGGCCCTTTCGATAGCAGGCCCCGTGACCCTTTCGATAGCGGGCCCCGTGGCCCTTTCGATAGCGGGCCCCGTGGCCCTTTCGATAGCGGGCCCCGTGGCCCTTTCGATAGCGGGCCCCGTGGTCCCGTCGTCAGTCGCACGCACGCACAGCAGCAGCCTCGCGCACGTGCAGCTCGCCGCCTTAACCGCTGCCCCACCCTTAAACCGCTGCCTTACCCGCCGCCCCATCTCTTAGCCGCCGCCCCACTTGTCACCCGCCCCCCCCCCCCACGAGTTGAAACCCGCCGCCCCTCCTGACACCCGCTGCCCCACGAGCTGCCTCACCCGTTGCCCCACCAGTTAGCCTCAGCCCCACCAACTAGCCACACCTGGAAACCATAGTCTACCACCCGTACCCGCTGAACCGCACAGAACCGCATAGAACCGCACAGAATCACACTCCACCCGTGCTCGTTCCCATGGAACTGCATAGAACCGCATTCCACCCGTGCTAACCCCCCCTGGAATCGCACAGAACCGCACTCCACCGCCCTAGACCGTTCTTCACCGCTCCCAACCGCACTGAACTGCCCTCCATCGCTCCCAACCGCATCCGACCGCACTGAACCCCTCCCACAAGCACCAGCACCGCACTCAGCCGCATTCCACCGCACCAGGCCACTCCTAGCCCAACCTTACCGTTCCCAACCGCTCTCAACCCCACCCAACCGTTCACCACCGCTGCCCCCAGCACACCAGCAGCAGCTTAGGCTGCCACCAGTAGCACCAGCAGCAACTTAGGCTACCAGCAGCGTACCCCCCTCGTACTAGCTTGCCATGTCGTTGTGGCGACAGCCGCAGCAACAGCAGTGGTCTCAGCAGCATCAGTGGCAGCGGCAGCAGCACAGGTGGCCGCAGCTGCAGCAGTGGCGGGTTCAGCTGCAGCGCCTGCAGCAACCTCCACAGCGGGGCCCTGACAGACCCGGCCAGTACACACACCGGTACGTGGGAGCTGCAGCCACCACTAGACTAGTACCAGCCTTTGTCGCTGGCTCGGGTGCGACCTCACCGACTGCACGGCTTTCCGTCACCGTAGTCTCTGGAGCGTCCAGCTGTTTCTTTCGCGACTGCACCGACCTCACGCCACTGCACACTCCAGTCACTGTCGCCTTGGCTGACCCCTCCGTAGGATCTGTAGTTGCCGAGAGCACCACCACTCTCCCGTGTCCAGCGGCTCCCTCTGGGTTTCTCAGAGGTTACTACACCCCCTCGTTCTCTAGGAACCTGGTGGGTGTCAGTCACCTCCAAGACCTCGGAGTTGTCACTACTTTCCCACTGCACAAGCCTGTTGCCTCCTGCACAGTCGGTGCCACTCGGGCGCCTCTAGCCACTTTCCACAGGGAGCCGGGCTCTGGTCTGTACTCACTGCACACTGGGTCCCACCACACTGGGTCAGGTCAGGTCAGGTCAGGTCAGGTCAGGTCAGGTAGCTGCTGTGTCGTGCGACTTTCGGTCACTCACCCACCCGTCGGTCCTCTGGCACCACCGTCTCGGTCACCCGTCGTTCCCACGTCTCAGTAGGATGGTACGTCACCGTCTGGTCTCGGGTCTCCCAGAGTCGCTTGCCCCGCTTCCTCGCTCGCCTGCGCCGCCGTGCACTCCCTGCGTCGAGGGTTGGCAGCGCGCTGCCCCTCACTCCTCCTCGTTCCCCCCCACCACGGCTCCCTTACAGACCCTGTACTTGGACGTCTGGGGCCCTTCCTCGGTCCTTGGCCCACGTCAGGAGCGCTACTTCCTAATTGTGGTGGACGACTACTCTCGCTACACCACGGTTTTCCCCTTGCGACGGAAGGCCGACGTGCCTACCGTCCTTGAGCCGTGGCTACTAGCGACGGGTGGCGTCCAGGGCCTGTGTGGGCTCCGTCTACACTCGGACCGTGGTGGTGAGTTTTCTTCCACTCGCCTGGAGACGTTCTGTCAGGGTCGGGGGATCATCCAGTCTTACAGTCGCTCTCCATGCTTGGAGACCCCTTCTGGTTTTTCGCCTCGACCGTCTTTGCCGCCCCTGCAGCCTGTAGCTGTGGACACTGGTGCTGCTGGGGGTGGTGACACTGGGGGTGAGGACGCAGGAGGTGCTGGTCCTGGGGGTGCTGAGACTGGGGGTGCTGAGACTGGGGTGGCTGGTCCTGGGGGTGTTGAGACTAGGGGTGAGGGTTATGACGGTGCTGACTCTGGGGGTGCTGACTCCGTGGGTGCTGCGAGTCCTAGCGGTGGTGGGGGCTGGGTGCACCTGCTGCAGGTCCTGGCGTTGGACAGCAGCAGCCGCCTAGTGAACTCGAGACGCCCTCATGGCAGCAACTTCGTGAGTGGATCGTTCGGCGAGGCCACTCTGGTGCTGGAGCTTGGAGTTTTACAGCTCCTCGAGCTGCTGCTGCTGGAGGTGCTGGTGCTGATGGAGCTGGAGGTAGTGGAGGTGCTGGAGCTGCTGGTCCTGGAGGTGCTCGTACTAGAGGTGCTAGAGCTGCCGGAGCTGGTGGTGCTGCTGGTGCTGGAGGTGCTGGAGGTGCTGCTGGCGGTGCTGCTGGAGGTGCTGGGGGTGCTGGAGCTGCTGGCACTGAAGGTGCTGGTGCTGCTGGTGCTGGAGGTGCTGCTGGTGCTGGAGGCGCTGGAGGTGGAGGTACAGGAGGTGCTGGAGCTGCTGGTCCTGGAGGTGCTCGTACTAGAGGTGCTGGAGCTGCCGGAGCTGGTGGTGCTGCTGGTGCTGGAGGTGCTACTGGAGGTGCTGGGGGTGCTGGAGCTGCTGGCACTGGAGGTGCTGGTGCTGCTGGTGCTGGAGGTGCTGGAGGTGCTGTTGGAGCTGGAGGTACTGGAGATACTGGAGCTGCCGGGGCTGGAGGTGCGGGTGCTGCTGCTGCTGCTAATCCTGGAGGCACTGGAGCTGGAGGTAATGGAGGTACTAGAACTGCTGACGGTACGGGTACTGCACCGCGCCGACCGTTTTTCTACCCGCAGCCGCAGTCGTCCCTACCGTCGCCTGACTCAGTCCTTCGCCAGGTTCTTAGTCTCCCGTCTTCCACTGGCCTCACTCCACCTCTCCTGTGTCCACCGACAGACCAGTCTCAGCCTCAGCTACTACCTAGCTCCCCGCTTCCTGCTCCTGCTCCTCACACTGAGGTGATTGAGCCCCTGACTGAGCGTCGTGAGCTTGAGACTCGTGCTTCCACACCTGTTCGTGCTCATTGTGTCGCCCGTCCTCGTCCCCCTGCTGTCCCAGGCACTCACGGTATGGCACTTCGTCCTTCCTCTGATCCACAGCGTGTTGACCTGCCGTCTTCTCCGGCGTCCTCTCTTCCTGACGTTCCTAACCCTGAGTCCGACCTTGCTCGTGCTGCCAGTCCTACTGTCACTCATCTCCTCGCTACTGTCGTCACTGACCATGAGTTTGAGTCTACTGCTGCGTTTTCCCTAGTCACTGAGCTAGTCGACTTTGCTGCTAGGAGTCGTCTCGACTACGTCGCGATTCTTGTTACTGAGTCTGATTCTGTCTGTCCTCCGTCAGTCGGGGGTGAGCCTGCCCTTGGCTGTGACGTCATTGAGGACAGTTTGAGCTTGAGTGTCTTGCAGCCGCTTTACCTCGTTTCGCATCCATGCTGCTTTGCCCTGAGGGAGACCCGGATGCACTTGACAACCCTACCCCGCGCCCTTCCTTGGGTGAACATAGTCGATGGCATGTGAATTTTCAAAGTGAGGCGTCCGCCAGGTTCTCCGCATGCCTTCAAGGCGCGTTACGTTGCTCGAGGCTTCAGTCAGTGACAAGGGGTCGACTTTTTCAAGACCTTCTCCCCCACCCCGAAGATGACTAATCTTTAGGTGTTGCTTCATGTTGCAGCACAGCGTGACTACGAGCTGCACTCCCTCGACTTCTCCACAGCTTTCTTGCAGGGCAGCCTTCATGAGGAGATCTTATTGTGCCGCCCACCTGGCTTCACTGGGTCGTTTTCTGTGGGTACCCAGTGGAGCCGCTGGCGGCCAGTCTACGGTCTCCGCCAGGCGCCCCGCGAGTGGCACGACGCACTGAGGACGACACTTGCGGCTCTTGGGTTTGCTCCTTGCTCTGCTGACCTGTCAATGTTTCTACGCACCGACATTTCTCTGCCGCCGTTCTACGTTCTCGTGTACGTCGATGACTTGGTTTTTGCTACTGCTGACACTGAGGCGCTGGCCCTAGTGAAGTCGAAACTACAAGAGAGCCACAATTGCACTGACATGGGTGAGCTGCAGACCTATCTTGACTTGCAGATCACCCGGGGCAGAGCACGGCGCACCATCACCCTGACTCAGTCACACATGGTGTACCAGGTCTTTCAGCGCTTCGGCTTCCAGTACTCCTCGCCACAGCCCACTCCTCTGCCTACAGGCCACTCGCTCTCAGCTCCACCTTCGGACGAGTCCGTAGAGCTGAGTGACCCGTATCTAGAGCTTGTTGGTTGCCTCATGTGTTACAATGTAATGAATGACTAAAACAGAAAGTACAAACAAGATATATGCAAAACCTAACCCTAGTGCAAGTACAAAATAACACAAGGGAGAACACCTAGACTAGAACTACACAAACTATAGAATTATAGTTTGACGCACCCCCATAGTCTAGGTGACAATAGTCCTGTAGAAACAACAAGAGCAAGCAACGGTCACAAGACCAGTCCACAAGAACAAGACAAATCTCAGGGTGGAGCTCAAAGTCACCACACACTCTGAGAGCAAGCAAGGGGCCACAAGGCCAGTCCACATGCAGGTATATAGCAAATATAAAGAGATGCAAGAGTACAAGACATGTAGGACAAGGCATCTCTACGTAAGCAAGTGAGGACGGGCAGGCACAAGGCCAAGTTGGGTGCAGAAACGCTGGTGGTCACAAGGCGGCAATGCCTTGGTGAAGATATCTGCAGTGTTGGCCTCAGAGACCACACGTACCACGCGGGGCTGGCCACGCTGCTGCAACTCACGCAGAAGGAAGTAACGAAGCTGGATGTGCTTCGCCTTCCCAACCAGTCGAGGCTCCTCACACAACAGGACAGCAGACCTGTTGCCGGCGAACAAGACTGGGGGAGAGCGAGGCCGCTCACCAAGGTCGGTGAGAAGGAAAGGCAGCCAACGAAGCTCCTGAGCGGCCATGGCCGCAGCGTACACCTCTGCCTCACAGCTGGAACCGGCGACAGACGACGCCCGTGTCGACCGCCACGAAACAGCACCTGTCCCGAGGCTAAAGGAGTACCCCTGTGTAGACCGACGCGTCTCCGCGTCGTCGGCCCACGACGAGTCCGAGTAACCTCTGAGTGTAACTGGCTGCTTCCCTCCAAGGACAAGTCCCATGCCTGATGTACTCGCCACATATTTCGCCACCCTCCTAGCCGCGTACCAGTGGGAAGGTCGGTGTCTCCCAGGCGCAACAAAATGCGCAAGGACGCTAAGAGGGTAAGCTAGGTCTGGGCGAGTGCAGGTCATCAGGTACATGAGACATCCCACCAGCTCAGGATATGGACCGCTGGACTCAAATGGCTTGTCCAAAGGTGGAGCCGTGAGCCCATGATCCACACCAAGAGGGGTGAGATGTACCTTGGAGAACGGGAAGCGAAACCGCGTGAGGATCTGCTCGACCATATGCGACTGAGTCAGCATAATGGTGCAAGCTGCCCTGTCCCTGGTGATCTGCAGGCCAAGGTAGTGCTGCAGCTCACCAAGGTCAGTGCAAGTGTGTCTCCTCTGCAGTTCCTCCTTCACGGAGGCCAGCGCGCGTCGGTCGGGAGTGGCGAAAACCAGGTCGTCGACGTAGACCAGGACAAAGAACGGGGTCGAGCCACGGCGAACGAACAGTGACGGGTCAGCAGACGACGGAAAGAAGTCAAGAGCTGCAAGGGTCGAGCGAAGTGTGTCGTGCCACTCACGTGGAGCCTGACGCAGGCCGTAGACTGGTCGACGCAGCTGCCACTGGGTCCCAGGTGGGAAAGAGCCAGTGAAGCCAGGCGGACAACGCAGCCAGATCTGCTCGTGCAGGCTCCCCTGAAGGAACGCGGTGGAAAAGTCCAAGGAGTGCAACTCGTAGTCGCGCTGGGCTGCTTTATGCAGCAACACCCGAAGGGTACTCATCTTCGGGGTGGGAGCGAAGGTCTGGAAGAAGTCCACCCCCTCTCGCTGACTGAAGCCTCTCGCCACATAGCGTGCCTTGAACACAGGTGGTGATCCAGGCGGCCGCTTCACCTTGTAGAGCCATCGGCCACTGACGACGTTCGTCCCAGGTGGTGGGACTGCGTCGACGTAAGTGCCTGTGGACCTATAAGTGTCAAGTTACAAAAACTATAAGTGTTGACTAAGGAGAGTGAGAACAAGCAAGATATATGCCACCTAACCCTAACTCTAGGAATATGAATGTCACACCTAGACTAACATGAACAACACATATAAAATATATGTTGACACACCCCCATAGTCTATAGGTGACGGTACCATAGTCCTGTGAAAAGCAACACAAATCTCAGGGTGGGTCTCAAGGACACACACAGTCTGAGAGCAAGCAAGGGTCACATGACCAGTCAGCAAGAACAAGCAAGGGTCACAAGACCAATCCACACGAACAAGACAAATCTCAGGGTGGAGCTCAAAGTCACCACACAGTCCGAGAGCAAGCAAGAGGCCACAAGGGCAGTCCACATGCAGGTATATAGCAAATATAAGGAGATGCAAGAGTACAAGACAATCAAGACAAAGCATCTCTACGTAAGCAAGTGAGGACGGGCAGGCACAAGGCCAAGCTGGGTTCAGAAACGCTGGTGGTCACAAGGCGCCAACGCCTTGGTGAAGATATCTGCAGTGTTGGCCTCAGAGACCACACGTACCATGCGGGCCTGGCCACGCTGCTGCAACTCACGCAGAAGGAAGTAACGAAGCTGGATGTGCTTCGCCTTCCCAACCAGTCGGGGCTCCTCACACAACAGGACAGCAGACCTGTTGTCGGCGAACAAGACTGGGGGAGAGCGAGGCCGCTCACCAAGGTCGGTGAGAAGGAAAGACAGCCAGCGAAGCTCCTGAGCGGCCATGGCCGCAGCGTACACCTCTGCCTCACAGCTGGAACCGGCGACAGACGACGCCCGAGTCGACCGCCACGAAACAGCACCTGCCCCGAGGCTAAAGGAGTACCCCTGTGTAGACCGACGCGTCTCCGCGTCGTCGGCCCACGACGAGTCCGAGTAACCTGTGAGTGTAACTGGCTGCTTCCCTCCAAGGACAAGTCCCATGCCTGATGTACTCGCCACATACTTCGCCACCCTCTTAGCCGCGTACCAGTGGGAAGGTCGGTGTCTCCCAGGCGCAACAAAGCGTGCAAGGACGCTAAGAGGGTAAGCTAGGTCTGGGCGAATGCAGGTCATCAGGTACATGAGACAACCCACCAGCTCAGGATATGGACCGCTGGACTCAAATGGCTCGTCCGAAGGTGGAGCCGTGAGCCCATGATCCACACCAAGAGGGGTGAGTTGTACCTTGGAGAACGGGAAGCGAAATCGCGTGAGGATCTGCTCGACCATATGCGACTGAGTCAGCGTAATGGTGCGAGCTGCCCTGTCCCTGGTGATCTGCAGGCCAAGGTAGTGCTGCAGCTCACCAAGGTCAGAGCAAGTGTGTCTCCTCTGCAGTTCCTCCTTCACGGAGGCCAGCGCGCGTCGGTCGGGAGTGGCGAAGACCAGGTCGTCGACGTAGACCAGGACAAAGAACGGGGTCGAGCCACGGCGAACGAACAGTGACGGCTCAGCAGACGACGGAAAGAAGTCAAGAGCTGCAAGGGTCGAGCGAAGTGTGTCGTGCCACTCACGTGGAGCCTGACGCAGGCCGTAGACTGGTCGACGCAGCTGCCACTGGGTCCCAGGTGGGAAAGAGCCAGTGAAGCCAGGCGGGCGACGCAGCCAGATCTGCTCGTGCAGGCTCCCCTGAAGGAACGCGGTGGAAAAGTCCAAGGAGTGCAACTCGTAGTCGCGCTGGGCTGCAATATGCAGCAACACCCGAAGAGTACTCATCTTCGGGGTGGGAGCGAAGGTCTGGAAGAAGTCCACCCCCTCTCGCTGACTGAAGCCTCTCGCCACATAGCGCGCCTTGAACATTTGTGGTGGTCCAGGCGGCCGCTTCACCTTGTAGAGCCATCGGCCATTGACGACGTTCGTCCCAGGTGGTGGGACTGCGTCGACGTAAGTGCCTGTGGACCTATAAGATGACATCTGTGCCTCCTCAGCTGCTATCCAGTACGAAGCCCAGGGTCCCGAGACCGCCTCGGCGTGAGTGCGAGGGATCGGGATGTCAAGGGCGTCTGGATCCCCCTCAGGGGCAAGTAGCATGGCACAGAGATGAGGAACAGCGGCCGCAAGGAAACCAAGCTCGACTTGCCTGTCCTCGAGGACCTCCAAGGGAAACACAGGAGCACCCCTAGAGAACGGAGAACGAGCAGGGCCACTCACCACGTGAGCGGCGCAGTCAAGGCGGTGGGAAGAGGCAAAGCCACCGACAGTGGTAACAAGAGCTGAGACAGACGACAGAGGTGCTGTCGGGTGAGTGACCAACGCGGACAAAACACGGGAGACGACAGGACGGGAAAACGGGTGGCGCGCGGGGTACGGGGCACTACGAGATACGGATTGACGGGGCGCTACGGGCTAAGGCGCCTCGGGCTAGGGCGCTTCGGGCTAGGGCGCTTCGGGCTAGGGCACGTTACGGGGCGGTGGGCCCATGGGATTTTTTATCGCTCTATACCATGTCAAGTTACAAAAACTATAAGTGTTGACCAAGGAAAGTGAAAACAAGCAAGATATATGCGACCTAACCCTAACTCTAGGAATATGAATGTCACACCTAGACTAACATGAACAACACATATAAAATATATGTTGACAATAAGATGCCATCTCTGCCTCCTCAGCTGCTATCCAGGACGAAGCCCAGAGTCCCAAGACCGCCTCGGCGTGAGTGCGAGGGATCGGGATGTCAAGGGCATCTGGATCCCCCTCAGGGGCAAGTAGCATGGCGCAGAGATGAGGAACAACGGCCGCAAGGAAACCAAGCTCAAACTGCCTGTCCTCGAGGACCTCCAAGGGAAAGACAGGAGCACCCCCAGTGGACGGAGAACGAGCAGGGCCACTCACCACGTGAGCGGCGTAGTCAAGGCGGTGGGAAGAGGCAAAGCCAGCGACAGTGGTAACAAGAGCTGAGACAGACGACAGAGGTGCAGTCGGAAGAGTGACCAACGCGGACAGAACACGGGAGACGACAGGACGGGAGGCACGGAGGTAGTCGGACAACGGGTCGTGAAGCACAGTGAGGGACGACTCAGGGGGCTGTGGAAGGACAGGAGGAGGTGGAACACGAGAGCGAAGAACAAGGTGGAACGGACCGTCTGCACGGTAACGGGACCGACGACGCTCTGGGGACACAGCACGACTGAGGGGAGAACGACGAGTCCACTGGGACGAGGAAAGGGACTCAACAGGGGGAACATGAGGGGACGGTAGGGGACCACGAACAAAGCGTGCAGGTGCTGGGTCGAGGAGGTCGCGTAGTCGCAGTCGCTGCTGCTCCGCCTCCTCTGGCGTCTGCTGCGACGGTACCGGCCCCTGCTGCTGCTCCTGTGGCTCCGCCTCTGCCCTCTCCTGCCGCGGCTGCAGCTGCACCCGCTGCTGCGACCGGGACTTCTGCGCTACCCTCTCCTGCTGCGGCCGTGACTCCTCCTACACTCTCTCCTGCTGGGTCTGTAACTGCACCTGCTGCTTCGGGTGGGACTCCTGCTCTACCCTCTCCTGGTGCGGCCGTGATTGCTCCTCTACTCTCTCCTGCTGTGTCTGTAACTGCACCTGCTGCTGCGGGCGGGACTCCTGCTCTACCCTCTCGTGGTGCGGCCGTGACTCCTCCTCTACCCTCTCCTGCTGCGGCTGTGACTCCTCCTCTACCCTCTCCTGCTGCTGCTACTGCTGCTGTGCCCTCTCAAACCGCTCACGCTCCTCGCTCTCCAACCTAAGGAGACCCTGCTCACGGGTCAGGAAACGTACAGTGCGCGGTGTAGGCGCCACAGTGCCAGTGCCTCCAGCTCCAGCACCCCCAGAACCAGCACCTCCACCACCGACACCCCCGGGGCCTCCAGTACCTCCCGCAGGAACACCCCCAGGCTCCGCAGCAACCGGCCGCAGAGAAGAACGAGGAGGAAACTGCGGGATGGACGGGAAGCCAGGGGGTGAGGCGGGGCGAGGCCGCTGACTCGAGGCTGCCGTGTCCTCCACAGGAGTGACCTCCACGCCCACAACCCCTGCACCCCCAGAGCCGACACCACCAGCTCCTGCAGCCCAAGTACCCTCACCCTCCGCAACTGCACCTCCCGCACCCCCAGACACGACCGGGACTGGACACTGCGGGGGGGACGACTGCGGAGTGACGTGCGACACACCTGACGGGGCAGGACGCGAAGGCGGGGGGGGGCTACCGGAGCGACTGGGGGGGGCTCAAGGGTGAGGAACAGCGGGGGGGAAAAGACCTCAGCACCTCGGTGGGGGCGACTCCTGTAGTAACAGACAGACTCGTCGAACGTGACGTCCTGAGAAGCGAAGAATCCGCAGGTGACCGGGTCGTAGAACACTCAGCCGGAGGCGTCCAAAGGGAAGCCAAGAAAGACGCAGGCACGAGTGCGCGGAGACAACTTGTTCGCGCCAGGGGCGCGAACGTGAGCCAGACAACCCCAGACGCGGAAGTCAGCTGCTACGCCCTGTAAACCTGATCAGAGAGAGACCGGCGTCACCCGTGGCCGTGCGTCACTAGGCCACAGGTTCACCTGGTGCGCGGCGTAGCGGACTGCCTGAGGCCACAAGAACTGAGGGGCACCGGCATGGCACATGGAGGTCCGGGCAACCTCCATGACCAGGCCGATGCGACGCTCGGCTACCCCGTTCTACTGCGGCGAGGCTGGTAGCGTGTAAGACTATATGACTCCCCGACCCTGACAGAACGTCTCCAAACGAGTGGAAGAAAACTCACCACCACGGTCCGAGTGTAGGGGAAGCCCATACAGGCCCTGGGCACCACCCCACGCTAGTAGCCACGGCTCTAGGACGGTAGGCACGTCGGCCTTCCGTCGCAAGGGGAAAAGCGTGGTGTAGCGGGAGTAGTCGTCCACCACAATCAGGAAGTAGCGCTCCTGACGTGGTCCAAGGACCGGGGAGGGGCCCCAGACGTCCAAGTGCAGGGTCTGGAAGGGAGCTGTGGTGGGGGGGAACGAGGAGGAGTGAGGGGCAGCGCGCTGCCGACCCTCGACGCAAGGAGTGCACAGCGGCGCAGGCGAGCGAGGAAGCGGGGCAAGCGACTCTGGGAGACCTGAGACCAGACGGTAACGTGCCATCCTACTGAGACGTGGGAACGGCGGGTGACCTAGACGGTGGTGCCAGAGGACAGACGGGTGGGTGAGGGAGCGACAATCGCACGACACAGCAGCTACCTGACCTGGCCTGACCCAGTGCGGTGGGACCCAGTGTGTAGTGAGTACAGACCAGAGCCCAGCTCCCTGTGAAAAGTGGCCAGATGGGCCCCAGTGGTACCGACTGTGCAGGAGGCAACAGGCTCGTCCAGTGGGAAAGTGGTGACTACACCTAGGTCGTGGAGGTGACTGATACCCACCAGGTTCCTAGAGAACGAGGGGGTGTAGTAACCTGTAAGAAAATCTGAGGGAGCCGCCGGACACGGGAGAGTGGTGGTGCTGCAAGCAACTACACGTCCCACAGAGGGGTCAGCCAAGGCGACAGTGACTGGAGTGCGCAGTGGTGTGAGGTCAGTACAGTCGCGAAAGAAACAGCTCGACGCTCCAGAGTCTAGGGTGAAGGAAAGCCGTGCAGTCTGTGGGGTCGCACCCGAACCAGCTACAAAGGCTGGTGCTAGACTAGTGGTAGCTGCAGCTCCTACACAAAGACCCTCAGAGGCGCCTGGACTGGAAACAACACACGCACCGGAAACACAGGTCTCTACTCGTGCAGCCGGGAATGGTCCTAGACCAGGCAGGTGAGACTCAACTGGTGCAGCAGTGCGCTGGCGAAGACGCGAGGGCCAGTGCGGTGTAATAGCGTGGGGACCAAAACGCTCACGGTGGAGGTCGTCGAGTCGACGATAGCAGCTGGACGCAGAGTGGTCAAGACTCCAGCAGATAGTGCCAGCACCAGGGCCTGTCAGGGCCCGGTACCCGCAGGGGCCGACGTCTCGCCCACTGCCAGTTGAGCCACTGCTGGGGGCGCCACACTTTGGACCCGCAGGTCCCCACTGCCGGGAGTGCTGCGGCTGGCCCTGCTGCTGTAGAACTCTAGTACATGCCATCTGAGGAGCTAGATACCGGGGGGGGTTGCGCTGGTGGTAGCCTAAGTTGTTGCTGGTGCGCTGGGGGCAGCCTATGCTGCTGCTGGTTCTGCTGGGGGCAGCCTACGCCGCTGGTGGTTCTTCTAGGGGCAGCCTAAGCTGCTGTTGGTTCTGCTGGGGGCAGCCTAAGCTGCTGCTCGTTCTGCTGGTGGCAGCATATGCTGCTGCTGGTTTTGCCAGGGGGCAGCCTAAGCTGCTGCTGGTGCTCTGGGGGCAGCCTATGCTGCTGCTGGTTCTGCTGGGGGCAGCCTACGCTGCTGGTGGTTCTGCTGGGGGCAGCCTAAGCTGCTGCTGGTTCTGCTGGGGGCAGCCTACGCTGCTGGTGGTTCTGCTGGGGGCAGCCTAAGCTGCTGCTGGTTCTGCTGGGGGCAGCCTATGCTGCTGCTGGTTTTGCTGGGGGGCAGCCTAAGCTGCTGCTGGTGCTCTGGGGGCAGCCTACTATGCTGCTGCTGGTTCTGCTAAAGGGGTGGGGGGGGGGGGGGGGGGGCAGCCTAAGCTGCTGCTGGTGCTCTGGGGGCAGCCTACTATGCTGCTGCTGGTTCTGTTAAGGGGGGGGGGGGGGGTGGGGGGCAGCCTACGCTAGTACGTGTGGAGTGCGGTTCTGTGCAGTTCTGTGCGGTTGTGTGCGGTTCCAGGGGAGCTAGCACGGGTGGAGCGCGGTTCTGTGCAGTTCCAGAGGAGCTAGCACGGGTGGAGTGCGATTGTGTGCGGTTCTGTGCGGTTCTGCGGGTACGGGTGGTAGACTCTGGTTTCCAGGTGTTGCTAGTTGGTGGGGCTGAGGCTAACTGGTGGGGCGGCGGGTGAGGCAGCGGTGGGGCAGCAGGTGTCAGGTGGGGCGGCGGGTTTCAACTCGTGGGGCGGCGGATTTCAGGTGTGGTGGCGGTTTCAACTCGTGGGGCGGCGGATTTCAGGTGTGGTGGCGGATTCAGCTCGTGGGGCGACGGGTGACGGGTGGGGCAGCGTTTAAGGCGGCGGGTAACGGGTGGGGCGACGATTTGCACGTGCGCGCGGCTGCTGCTGTGCGTGCGTGCGACTAACGACGGGACCGCGGGGCCCGCTATCGAAAGGGCCGCGGGGCCCGCTATCGAAATGGCCGCGGGGCCCGCTATCGAAATGGCCGCGGGGCCTTCTAACGGTCAGCCGCAAGGCGCGCCCGTAAATCGACGGGCGACGGATGACGGGGAGAAAACGGGCAACGCGCGACTGGGGGAAACGGGCGACGGGCGACGGCGGGGGGGGGGGGGGGGGGGGGGGGAACCGGGCGACGGGCAGGCTAAGCGCGCTACGGGCGACTATCTAGTACGGGGCGCGTCTAGGTGGGCCCATAGCTTAGTCGAGAGAATTTCCTAAGGGGAAAAATCTCGCTTGGGTGAACCAAGCTCAATACCATGTTACAATGTAATGAATGACTAAAACAGAAAGTACAAACAAGATATATGCAAAACCTAACCCTAGTGCAAGTACAAAATAACACAAGGGAGAACACCTAGACTAGAACTACACAAACTATAGAATTATAGTTTGACATCACGGCCTGACCTCGCGTACCCTCTCAGACTCCTGGCTCGCTACGTGGCTCCCGGTAGACACCAAAGGTGCAATGGGATGCTGCGAAGAGGGTATTGCGTTACTTGTGCAGTACATCGGGCATGGGGCTCGTGCTTGGAGGACGGGGTTCAGTGGTACTCACAGGACACTCCGACGCTTCTTGGGCCGACGACCAGGCGACTCAGCGTTTGTCACAAGGCTACACCTTCGGTCTTGGCTCTGGTTCTGTCTCGTGGAGGTTCTTCTGTACTTGGTTCCAGCTGCGAGGCCGAGATCTACGCTGGGGCTATGGCTGCACAGGAGCTACGCTGGCTGACCTACCTGCTGACCAACTTGGGGGAGCGGCCTCGTTCTCCTCCAGTTCTGTACGTCAACAACAAGGCCATGCTTGCCTTGTGTCAGGAGCGGAGATTGGAGCATAGAACAAAGCACATTGCTCTTCGCTACTTTCTTGCTCGAGAGCTGCAGCAGCATGGCCAGCTTCGCCTTTCCTACGTGGCCTCTCGGGCCAACTCTGCTGATGTGTTCACCAAGGCCCTCGGGTCTGGTGATGATCGGCGTTTTTTGCACTGCTCTTGGGCTTCTGCCCGTTCTACCTCACCTGTTGGATGCTTGACTTGTCTTGTACTGTGATATATATATATACACGTGCATGCTTGCTCTTGCTTGGTTGTGATCACTCTACTGCTTGTGGTTTTATAACTCTGCATGTGAACTGGCCTTGTGGCCGCTTGCTTGTGCTCAGAATGCGTGGTGATCTTGAGATCCACCCTGAGCTTTGCTTTGCTTTGTTCTCTTGCTTGACTGGTCTTGTGACCGTCCGTTGTGCTTGCTATCCCCCACTTTGCCTATGGGTGTGTCTCAAATTGAATTTGTTATCTCTAGGCTGTAGTGGGGCATACTCTAAGGAGTACAACACATTAGGTCATTCCTAGTACTTGTACTCATGCTTGCCTACTAGTCCATCATTCCTACGTTCTATCTCTAACACGTACTGCCCTGCCCGAACAGCGTTCCTGACGCTGCCCTGCCTGCACTGCCCCACGCGCTCTTCCCTGCCCGTCGCGCTGCCCGCTTGCTGCCTAGCGCACGACCCGCACGCTGCCCTGCTCGCGCCCTGTACGCGCACTGCATGAGGCCTACGCGCGCCATGCCCGCGCGTTGCCTGCGCGCTGTTGCTGCTGCCCGTGCGCTGCGTTCCCTGCCCGCACGCTGCCTGCCTCGCTCGCACCCTGCTCGCGCGCTGCCTGCACCGCCGACGCCCTGCTTGCACACCGTGCGCCCTGCTTGCGCACTGCTCGCACGCTACAGGCGCCGCCCGCGCACTGCCCTTAAGGCCCGCCTTGCTTGCGCTTTGCCCGCACAGCCCGCGCGCGGCCATAAGCGCGCTCCCTGCGTGCGCCCTGCACACGCCGCAGCTGCTGCTGCTGCCAGCGCCACGTTGCCCCGCCGTGCCCAAGCCGCACGGCACTGCCCAAGCCGCGCCGCACTGCCCGAGCCGCGCCGCCCTGTCGAGCCGCGCCGCGCTGCCTAGCTGCTCGGCCGACCTGCTACTTCTGCCACTACTGCTGCTACTGCTACTGCTGCTGCTTCTACTGCTGTTGCTGCTACTGCTGCTGCTGCTGCTGCTGCTGCTGCTGCTGCTGCTGTTGTTGCTGCTGCTGCTGGTGCTGCTGGTGCTTCTGCTACTGCTGCTGCTGCTGCTTCTGCGACTGCTGTTGCTGCTGCTACTGCTGCTGCTCACGATGGCTACTCTTGAAGTCCTTACCTTTGACGCGAAGGGTCGCCCGATTAGGTTTGACTGCTGGCTAGAGTACCTCCAGCTGTATCTACAGAGCTTGGCTAGGGAGGACGTTTCACTGCTAGAGCACACGTCCGATACTTGCCTTGCTCCTACGGAGTCAGTTACTCGTATTCTTCGTACTCAGTGGCTCACCCGCGATGCTGCCGCCCGCCTTTCTGTCCGCAATGCCCTCCCGCTAGAGGAATAAGTCGATTTCGACCAGCTTAAGACGGCGAAGGATTTCTATGACGCCGTAGTTGCTCGTTACTCCTCCCCCTCTACTGCTGCCCTAGGCCGTATCATGCTGCCGTACCTCTTTCCTGAGCTGTCGGATTTCCCCACTGTCGCTGACCGACCCACCTTCGCTCTAGTGACTTTCGCTACCGTGCCGCTCTCAAGCCGGCCCTTCTCGCTGCTAACTTGCCTCCGATGAACATCACTCTCTACTACCGCGTTACCCACCTCCCTGACTCCCTCCACACCATTAGGGATCACTTCCTTGCCCTTGACCCCACCGAGATCACCCTTGCCTTGCTGAAGAAGCATCTCCTCGAGGGCGAGACCGTTTCTGTCGCTGTAGCTGCCTCTCGTGGCACTCCCCGCTCCCCCCACTTTGAGGGGTGTTCTCCCTCCCTTCTCGCACCCTCCGTTGCTACTACTGCTGCTGTTGACTTCCTTCGTGCTGAGGAGGTCGGTGTTGCGACTACTCCTAGTGGGAGGCGCCGTAGCGGCAAGGGCAAGGGGGGTAAGGGTGGCGGGGGTGGGGGGCACAGGCGGGGGTGGTGGCGGGAGTTGTGGCGGTGGTGGTGGTGGGGGTGGAGGCGGTGGTGGTGGCGGGGGTGGAGGCGGTGGGGGCGGCAGTGGAGGTGGCGGGGGTGGTGGAGGCGGTCGAGTGGGCGGAGGGGGCTTGGGTGGCGGTTGGGGTGGAGCTGACAGGGGCGCAGGCTCTGGGGCGGCGACTGGTGGTGCAGCTCGTGGCGGCGGAGGCACTGGGGGTGGACAGCAGCAGCAGCCACGCCAGCAGGAACCACGCACCCCTTAGGAGCTTCATGCGTGGGTTGTCCAGCGTAGGGGTGGCATCTGTTGCGCGTACATCAGGCGCTTCTGCCGTCTCGAGGATGTTTGGCGCACCGGGTACGGAGATGAGCAGGAGATCCCCAACTGGTCAGCGTTGCTAGGGAAGGGGGTAGATGTATTTGCTCTTGACTTTGACATGATCAACGCTGGAATCCATGCTATGTATGCTGGTTCTATTAGTGATGAGGGTGAATGTTACTCGCATGTGCCGCGCACTGCTGGTGTAGAGGTTTCTGCTCTAGGTGTTTGTGAGTCTGCTGCCGCAGGTACTGCTTCTGCTGAGGCCTTGCACACCTTCACGCTTGACTCGGGCGCGTCTCGCTGCTTCTTTCGCGATTGCACCACAGTCATACCGCACACAGCATCTGTCTCAGTCGCTCTAGCCGACCCCTCTGGGGACCCAGTCGTTGCAGGAGCCTCCACTGTCCTCCCTTTTCCGGCGGACCCCTTCGGCTCTCTCTCAGGTCTCCACCTCCCCTCGTTCTCTAAGAACTTGGTGAGTAACGCTGTCCTCCAAGACGAGTTGGTCAGTACCTTCACTCCTGGAGGTGAGCGTGTGGCGATCTATTCGGACTCACGCACTGGCGAGCACCTCGCCACGTTCACTCGGAGGCCTGGGTCTAGCCTGTACACACTGACCACTGAGTCGGCACAGGTGGCTGCGTCTGGTCAGGTGGCTATGTCAGGTCAGTTAGCTGCGTCTTGTTCGTGTCGGCTACTCTCCCACCAGACTCTCCACTGGCACCACCGTCTTGGTCACCCCTCCCTGCCGCGCCTGCATGGCATGCACTCTCGTCTCCTTGTCTCTGGCCTCCCCAGGTCCCTGCCCCTGCTCCCGCGCTCGCTTGCACCACCGTGCCTTCTCTACGTCGAGGGGCGGCAGCGCGCCGCTCCTCACTCCTCCTCGTTTCCGCCGACTAGTGCTCCTTTGCAGACTCTCCACATGGACGTGTGGGGCCCAGCCCGCGTCCGTGGACAGGACCAGGAGTGTTAATTCCTCCTAGTTGTTGACGACTACACGTGCGACAAGACGGTCTTCCCCTTGCGAAGCAAGACGGATGTCCTCGGTGTCTTGATCCCCTAGATCACTGCTGTTGGTCGCCAGCTGAGAGAGGTCCTGCGACTAAACTCTGACAAAGGCGATGAGTTTTCCTCCCGACTCCTTGAGGGTTTTTGTCGTGCGGAGGGCATCGCCCAGTCGTTCACGCTTCCGTCCTCTCCACGGAAGAATGGGATTGCTGAGAGTCGCATTGGCGTGGTCACAGAGGTTGCTCGCACCTCCATGATCCATGCGGCTGCTCCCCATATTCTGTGGTCGTTTGCAGTCCGATACGCCGCGCATCAGCTCAACCTCTGGCCCTGTGTCTCTGTGCCAGAGACCTCGCCTACATTGCGTTGGATGGGGGAGGTTGGTGATGCGTCGGCGTTTTGGGTCTGGGGCGCGCTCTCCCTTGTCCACGATACCACCGCGGACAAACTCTCTCCTTGCACTCTCCGCTGCGTCTTCCTTGGCTTCCCCACCGAGGACCCGCTCTCGCAGTTTTACCACCCTGCCTCGCGCCGCGTCGTGTCCTCACAAGACGTCACCTTTGACGAGTCGGCCTGCTTCTACCGTCTCCACCCGCACGCGTCTTCCCCACTCTCCCCGCCGCCCCTCTTTCTGGTCCTAGGTCTCCCCTCGGTAGACCCCCCCCCCCCCCACAGGGTCCTGCTCCCTCAGGTGTGTCTCAGGTCGACCCACCCCCCTTGGTTGAGCCTTTGGAGGGGGGTGACCCCGCTGCTGACGACACGGCGGCTACCCGCCGCTCCCCGCGCTTGGAGACCCCTCCTGGTTTTCCGCCTTGGCCGTCTTCACCGCCTCCGCAGCCTGTCGCTGTGGACTCTGGTGCTGCTGGGGGTGGTGACACTGGGGGTGCGGACTCTAGAGGTGCTGGTCCTAAGGTTGCTAACTCTAGGGGTGCT
Organism: Closterium sp. Naga37s-1; assembly: GCA_947471745.1. Taxonomy (NCBI): domain Eukaryota; kingdom Viridiplantae; phylum Streptophyta; class Zygnematophyceae; order Desmidiales; family Closteriaceae; genus Closterium; species Closterium sp. Naga37s-1. The sequence goes on from CANJKZ010000214.1 coordinate 188,174, forward strand.
GAGTTTGGGGGTGCTAGTTCTGGGGGTGCCGGTTCTGGGGGTGCTGGTTCTGGGGGTGCCAGTTCTGGGGTGCTGACACCAGGGGTGCTACGAGTCCTAGTGGTGGTGGAGTCATGGGTGTCCCTGCTGGGGGTTCTGGAGTTGGATAGCAGTAGCAGTCTCATCGGTAGAAGACCCTCTCTTCGCAGCAGCTACGCGACTAGGTTGTTTGGCGGGGCCGGGTTCCTGGAGCTTGGCGTACTGGTGCTGGAGATGCTAGAGCTGGAGGTGCTGAAGGTGCTAGCGCTGGAGGTGCTGGAGGTACTGGAGCTGCTGGTGCTGGAGGTGCTGGAGCTGGAGGTGCTGGAGGTACTGGAGGTACTGGAGCTGCTGGTCCTGGAGGTGCTAGAGCTGGAGGTGCTGGAGGTACTGGAGCTGCTGGTGCGGGAGGTACTGGAGATGCTGGTGCTGGAGGTGCTGGAGCTGGAGGTACTGGAGGTGCTGGAGCTGGTGGTACTGGAGGTGCTGCAGCTGCTGGCGGTACGAGTACAGCGCTGCGCCGACCGTTTTTCTACCCGCAGCTCGCATTCGTCCCTGCCACCGCCTGACTCGGCACTTCGTCAGGTTCTTAGTCTTCCGTCTTCCACTGGCCTTACTCCGCCTCTCCTGTATCCTCCGCCTGACCAGTCACAGCCGCAGTTACTGCCTGGCTCTCCACTGCCTGCTCCTTCTCCCTACCCTGCACAAACAGGCTCCCTTGCAGAGCGTCGTGAGCCTGAGTCTCGTCATGCCTCCCCTGTTCGCGCTGTCAGTTGTGCTCGTCGTCCTCGTCCTCCAGCTGTCCCTGGCACGCACATTATGGCACTTCGTCCTTCCTCTGTTCCACAGCGTGTTGCTCTGCTGTCTCCTCCAGCGTCCTCTCTTCCTGACGTTCCTGACCCTGAGTCCGACCTAGTCCTACTGTCACTCGTCTCCTCGCCACTGTTGTCACTGACCCTTCCTTTGAGCGTCGTCTGCCCTAGTCACTGAGCTAGTCGACTTTGCTGCTACCCGACGTCTTGACTACGCCGCGCGTCTTGTCACTGAGTCCGAGTCTGTCTGTCCTCCGTCAGTCGGAGGTGAGCTTGCCCTTGGCTGTGACGTCCTTGAGAACAGGCAGTTTGAGCTCGAGTGTCTCGTGACCGTTTTACCCCGTCTCGCGTCCATGCTTCTTTGCTTTGAGGGAGACCCAAATGCACTAGACATCCCCACCCCGCGCTCTTACGCAGAGGCGATCACGGGTGAGTACTCCTCTCAGTAGCAGACAGCCATGGACGCAGAGATGACTTCATGAAAGCCCACAGGCACCTACGTCGACGAGTTTCCTCCTCCTCGGACGAACATGGTCGATGGCATGTGGATTTTTAAAGTGAAGCGACCGCCGGGTTCTCCGCCTGCCTTCAAGGCGCATTAGTCAGCGAGAGGAAGTCGACTTCTTTCATACCTTCTCTCCCACCCAGAAGCTGACCACTCTTCGGATGTTACTGCACGTTGCAGCACATCCTGACTACGAGTTGCACTCCCTCGACTTCTCTACAGCTTTCTTGCAGGGCAGCCTTCACGAGGAGATCTGGTTGTGCCGCCTACCTGGCTTCACTGGGTCGTTTCCTGAGAGTACCCGGTGGAGCCTCTGGCGGCCAGTCTACGGTCTCCGCCAGGCGCCCCGCGAGTGGCACGACACACTGAGGACGATGCTTGCGGCTCTTAAGTTTGCTCCTTCGACTGCTGACCCGTCGCTGTTTCTGCGCACCGACCCTGCTCTGCCGCCGTTCTACATCCTCGTGTACGTCGAGGACTTGGTCTTTGCTACTGCCGACACTAAGGCGCTGGCCCTAGTGAAGGAGGAGCTGCTGAAGAGACACACATGCACTGACCTAGGTGAGCTGCGCAACTATCTTGGCATGGAGATCACCCGGGACAGAGCACGGCGCACCATCACTGTGACTTAGTCATACATGGTGCATCATGTCCTTCAGCGCTTCGGCTTCGAGTTCTCCTCGCCACAGTCCACTCCTCTGCCTACAGGCCACTCGCTCTCAGCTCCACCTTCGGATGAGTCTGTAGAGTCGAGTGGTCAGTATCCAGAGCTTGTGGGCTGCCTCATGTACCTGATGACTTGCACTCGACCTGACCTCGCGTACCCTCTCAGCATCCTGGGGCGCTACGTTGCGCCCGAAATACACCGACCAGAGCATTGGCGGGCTGCTAGGGTGTTGCGTTACTTGTGTTGTACATCGAGCATGGGGCTCGTGCTTGGAGGACGGGGTTTTGTGGTACTCACAAGACACTCCGACGCTTCTTGGGCCGACGACCAGAAGACTCAGCGGTCGTCCCAGGGTTACTCTTTCAGTCTCGGCTCTGATTCTGTCTCGTGGAGGTCCACCCGTTCGTCTTCTGCACTTGGTTCCAGCTGTGAGGCCGAGATCTACGCTGGGGCCATGGCTGCAGAGGAGTCACGCTGGCTGACCTACCTGCTGACCGACTTGGGTGAGCGGCCTTGTTCTCCTCCAGTTTTGTACGTCGACAACAAGGCCATGATTGCCTTGTGTTAGGAGCAGAGATTGGAGCACAGAACGAAGCACTTTGCTCTTCGTTACTTTCTTGCTCGGGAGCTGCAGCAGCGTGGTCAGCTGCGCCTTGCTTACGTGGCCTTTCGGGCCGACACTGCTGATGTCTTCACCAAGGCCCTTGGGTCTGGTGATCATCAGCGTTTTTGCACTGCTCTAGGCCTTGTGCCTACTCTGCCTCACCTGCTGCTTGCTTGACTTTGTCTTGTACTGTTATCTATGTATGTAAATATATACATATATATATACATATAAATACATATATATACATATATATATATGTATTTATATACCTTCATGCTTGCTCTTGCTAGGTTGTGATCACTGTACTGCTTGTGCTTTTCTAACTCTGCATGTGAACTGGCCTTGTGGCTGCTTGCTTCTGCTCAGACTGCGTGGTGATCTTGAGATCCACCCTGAGCTTTGCTTTTCTTTGTTCTCTTGCTTGACTGGTCTTGTGACCGTCCGTTGTGTTTGCTATCCCCCACTTCGATGGGGTTGTGTCAAATTGCATTTGTGATCTCTAGGCTGTAGTGGGGCATACTCTAAGGAGTACAACACTAGTAAATCTTAGTCAATCATTCCTATAAACTATTTCTGACACTAATCAGTGTTCCAGCATAAGCGAATCCTGACTCATAGGGTAAAAAATTTCGTACACTGATGGATACAAGGTAAACAAAAAACTATGCTGACTTAGTCAGTGCAACCAGGTTCCAAACACTATTTCTTATTAAAAGTCCGCCCACATCAAATACTGCACTCGTTTTTCGTTAACAATGTTGATACAACTCACTCTGGTCAGAAAACTAACACAATCTAACCACTAATAGGGACACTGCCCTCTACAACCCCTTCTGCAAACAAGGCATTGCTCTCGTTGCTGCCGCTGAAGTCCTTTGTAGAACGGCGCAGCTTCTCTCCTTTGAAGATGGCCACTACCTCAAACTAGTCCACCTCATACTGCACCAGTGAACAGCGCATGAGGTGCTTCAGGCTGGTGTCTGAGAGGCACCCTCACGATTTTGGGGAAGGACTGCTGCCATCCATCGTCACGCATCATGCTCGAAACGCTTAAGGGAAGTCCTCCGCGTTATGCTGGCTGAACATGGTGGAGGTAAACATCCACAGTTTGTTGCTCGCCTTGCTGTAGTTGAAGTCGGGTGTACAGGGTGCGGGTTGAACAGGGCTAAACTCGCAGATACCGCTTACAAGGCGCAGGAAGAAAAGATGGGCAACTCAATGCAACACCGCTTACCTGGAAGCTTCTCGTGATAGAGCTTTTGCAGTTTGCCCAGCCAGCGCTTGAATGCCTCTTCGCGCTTGGCATCGTCCGGGATGTATGAAGCTGTGTGGAACAGCTTCGACCCCTCCAGGTTGTCAAGATCACGCATCCGCCATTCCAGTTCCTTGTCGACTGTGTGGATGAATTCCAATGAGAGCTCACAGCAGGCAGTGACATCGCCATCGATGTCTTGCCTTTTCAACGGCCGCTCGTGCAGGTTGAGCACGACTATGGCAGCAGGAAAAATTTCGAGGAGCCCTTGAACGGCCTCACCACGAGACAGCCAGCGGACGGCGTGTGTACCCTGCGCCTCCAGATTCGTCTGGCAGAACACCTGTTGCATGTTCTGAAACTTCTGGTACTGCACGCTACTCCTCCCTAGGAATCGGAGAAGGCACGGAAGACATCCACGACCATGCTCAGCTCTGGGACAGTTGTCAGGGCATCGCGTGTAGCGAGTGCCTCTTTGCAAGGAATAAGGAAACCATAACGCCACATGTTTACCGATGTGCGATGCAATTAGTGGACGCGAGGTGTGGTATCCACATTCTGAGGCGGGCCACCACTCCATTGTTCTTCCCCACCATGACGTTAGCTCCGTTGGTGGCGATGCCTGTAATTTTCTGCAGGTCGACCCCAATCCCGGTCAGATACTGCACGCAGCGTCAGCGCGAGTGACGGTTATAAGAGTGTGAAACTCGTTGACGACGGTGTTGATCTTGAAGAACGTGGCGTAGAGGATCAAATGTTTGCCGTGTGAATGCGGTCCGTGCCTTTGTCAAGCGATATCCCGATCCACGACAATTCCAGAAGGTGCAATCGCTGCGACTCCTGCTGGTACGTGGATGTCGCTCAATGACACTCCTTGAACACGTAACTGCCACACAAAGAAGGGAACTCGACGGTTAGAAATATACAATGTTACGCATACTAAAGACATAATTTACAAAAAGCAACAAACTCACTCCGTGTAGTAGGCGCCGTAGCCACCATTGTGGGGAAGATATGGAAGACCATCCTTAGCGAAAGACCAGCATAGGGGGACGAACATAGCGATGGGGGCGTCGGCCTTGCAGATGAACGCGCGATGTGCAGACAACGGATGATGTGGCGAGTTGACGAATCCGTCGCCTGCCACCGTGTTAGGGTAGCTTGCTTCGCTTTAGCCACAAGTGCTTCACCCTCGTTCTTCAGAGCCTGCTTATGTGCTCGGGTAGAGGAGTGAACATGAATGCTACCAATCTGCAAGTCATGGCCACCCTCACCCTTCACACAGTAGCTTGTGCGAGCGGCAGAATCTCAGTACTGGATGCAGATCATACATTTCAACAAAGGCCTCCTGTTGGTCTGGCAATGAAGACGTAACCAGTCGAATTTACCGGCCCACTCCGTGTCGTACATGTGCTTGTATGCTTCGTACTCAGCTTCTGAGGTTTCGATCGGAGGTTTGGGATCGGGAGGAGCCTCTGTGCGCTTCGGTGATGCCTCATTCGGTAGTGGCGGGGCGCCCCAGAGCCTCTGCTGAGTGTATTTCACACCCACTTGCTGCCTTTTGCTAGGCGTGCTGTTCACAGACGACGGGGAGGCCGAAGACGGCATGGAGCTGCCTTCATCACCGCCAGGAACAAGAACCAGCGACGGGTGTGGCTCAAAAGCACTAGGTGAATTTGGCGGCTCGAAGGGATACACGTAACTGACGCTTCGCATGAGCGAGGCATCACGCGGAGGATGTGCAATGGGTACGCTGTAGTTATAAGGTAGCTTGGGTAGAATGCCAAGAACTGAGAGCCCGTTTCTGGGGCCCCCAGGCGGTTCTCGCTCTTGCTCGGCTGGCATGACTGCCTGGTGCTTCTCCGTGAGACCTCGTGGAAGTGCAAGAGAGCGGCGATGAAGATGGGTTCTCCTTGGGAAGGATCTCAGCAAACCGCACATCGCTGTCTGTCCTTGCAGCGAGGCTGCTGCATGGCCAGGACTGCGTGTGATGGCGTGCCAACTGCAGCGCTGGGCAAGACGATCCACGCATCGTGGCAGAACTTTGGTGTTGTCACGATAACAGCCACACTTGGCAGGGGAGTGTAAGCTGTATTAGCAGCTTCCATGGGTGTGCTGGCAGGAATCTTGACAAACAGACCAATGGGAGCAAATTTCAATTTGCCGACAGGTTTGGCAGTTTCCCACCACAGGGCGGTTGCGAGAAAAGGGGGGTGTGGAACCACTGATGAAATCAGGGAAAACAAATGCTAACTCGGATTTCATAAGGGAAAAAAAAATTCAAACACCTTTTGAGTCAGGGTTAAAAGTATGGGAGACTGAGTGGGTCAGGGTAACCAAAAGAAAAGCGACCGCCGGTCAGGGCAATCAGGGTATTTTACCCTGACATTTTGGGGCCTAGAGTCAACCCATTCGACTACTCGAAAATTGCCTTCCGCAACCGCTGCGGTTCAGTCGAATACACGGTAATGCCCTTCGGACTGACCATTGCCCTCGCAACTTTTCAGATGACGATGATAAAAGCTTTTCGCCCGCTTTTAGATAAGTGCGTTATTGTCTATCTCGACGCCACCCTGATTTGCAGCCCCGACAGAGCATAGCACCTACGGGACATCGAAGTGGTTATAAAGATTTTTGCTGAACATCCTTTACTGACAAAAGCATCCAAGTGTGGGTTTTTACAGGACTGACTCGAATTTCTTGGCCACATCATCTCGGCCAACGGCGTAGAAATAGACCCGAAAAAAATCGCGACGATTCAGGCCAGGCACCCGCCAACAAATCTGATCGAGTTACATAGTATTTTATGGGTTCATCAACTACGTGCGCCGGTTCGTCCCTGACATGGCGAAGTTGACTGCCCCGCCGACCGACCTGCTGAGAGAGGGTGTTGAGTATATGTGGGGGGAGGGAAGAGCAAGCTGTCTTTTCTGCCCTGAAATAATTTTTCCGTTTCCTGCCTATATTGCACATCGCGGATCACGTATGAGTCCCGCACACGACATCACCGTCGTTCGTCACCGACGCAAGCGACATCACCGTCAGAGTCGTTCTGTTGCAGGACTTTGGGAACGGCATCCAGCCAATCGCTTACGAGTCCCGCAAACTTCTCCCGCCCGAACGCAACTACCTGATGCACGACCGCGAAATGTTGACGATCGTGCATGCGTTCAAGGTATGGCGGTGCTACCTGACAGGAGCAGACGTGACTGTACGAACAGACCATCGCTCGCTACAGTACCTTCGCGCCCAACCGAACCTCAACCTGAGACAGATACGGTGGTTGAACTATCTGGAGACCAATTTTCACTACACCGTAACATACAAAATAGGCACCTCAAATATCGCCGACGCCCTCACCCGCCCCACAGCCCAACTATACGCCATCCTCTGCGCCCAAACCAACCCGCTACTGACTGGAAAATTTACCCATGGCTACTGCACCGACCCATTTTTCACCACTCGTAATTCGTACCAGCTGACAGAGGCTAAGGGAGTATTACGTAAAAACAGACACAAACTGCATTTGGATACTGGCATACTCACTACTACGGGAACTACTAATGCAAGAAGCACACGACTGGATTAACTCGCGTCACTTTGGGGTTGAAAAAACGTGACAGCAACTGCACTGTATTACCACTGGCCAGAGATGTTGACCGGTGTACAGCACCACGTGTGATCATGCCTCTCAAGAACTAGTTAAGTTAGGGAACTAATAAATGTAGGTAGAATGATGGATTAGGTAAAGGGAAGGGGTACAAGAAGAATGTTGAGAGTTTCACATGTACCCCCTAAGATGCAACTCACTACAGCCTACCCATAATATGTATAAACATATTATAACACACCCACATAGGCTAAGCGAGGCGCATCACAACGAGCAAGACAAGAAAGAGGTCACAAGACCAGTCAAGAGAAGCAACGCAACAAAGCTGAGGGTGGATCACAAAGTCACCAGAAAGTCTCAGCATAAGCTAGAGGCCAAAATGTCAGTCCAAGAGTTCACATATATATATATAAAAAAATATATATATATAAGTACAAGACAAGTACAGCAAGAAACAAGCGGTACTACTACAGCAACCGATGGCCTACCTCATTAAGGCCTAACTGCTGACAGAACCTGTGGTGATCACCAGGCGGAAGAGACTTGGTGAAGGTGTCTGCAGTGTTGGCCACTGAGGCCACAAATCCTAAATGTGCCTGCCCACGTCGCTGCAGCGCTCGCAGTAGAAATTACTTCACGTCGATGTGCTTCACTCTGCTCTCCAGTCAAGGCTCTTGACACAGGAGGATCATGTCCTTGTTGTCAGCGAACAAGTTCGGTGCAGAGCTCGGCCGCTCACGAAGATCGAAGGGCAAGAAAGTCAACCAGCGAAGCTCCTGCATAGCCATGGCACCGGCGTAAATGTCGCGCTAGACTACGCCACAGAGAACGACCGAGTAGACCTCCAGGAGACAGCAACAGAGCCTAGGCTAAAGCAGTACCCCAGAGTAGACCTCTGAGTCTCCACGTCGTCGGTGTAGGAAGAGTCGCAGTGACCGGTCATCTCAAATGGCTGTGTACCTCCCATCACAAGCCCCATGCTTGATGTAGTCGCCAAGAACTTCGCTACCTCCACAGCTGCTATCTAGTGAACAGGGCGGAGACAAAACGAGCCAGGATGCTGAGAGAATAAGTGAGGTCCAGGCGAGTACAAGCAACCCAGGTATATAACGGTGTGGTGGGCCTGTGGTCAAGGGCAAGAGGAGTGGGCTGTGCAGTAGTGAACTGAAACCCGAACCGCTGATGGACCTGCTGCACCATGTGTGACTGAGTCAGAGTGATGGTGTGAGCGGCTCTTTCCCTGGTGATCTGCAAGCCAAGGTAGCGGCGCAGTTCACCAAGGTCAGTGCACGTGTATCTCTTCTGCAGTTCGGACTTCGCCTCAGCCAGAGCAACCCTGCCTGCTGTAGCGAAGACCAAGTCATCGATGTAGACAAGAACAAAGAAGGGTGTGGGCCCAGAACGAACAAATAACGACGATTCGGCCGTAGAAGGTCTGAAACCAAAATCACCAAGTGTGGAGCGCAGAGTTTCCTGCCACTCATGTGGCGCCTGGCAGAGACCGTAGACTGGTCCTCAAGCTCCACTGGGTCCTAGGCGGGAAATTGCCAGTGAAGCCAGGAGGACGGCGCAGCCAGATCTCCTCGTGTAGGTGGCCCTGGAGAAAGGCAGTGGAGAAGTCGAGGGAGTGCAGCTCGTAGTCTCGATGTGTTGCAACGTGAAGTAACACCCGAAGAGTGGCCATCTTTGGGGTCGGGGCAAAGGTCTGGAAGAAGTCAACTCCCTCATGTTGACTGAAGCCTCTAGTCACGTAACGCGCCCTTAAGATAGGCCGCGATCCAGGCAGCCGCTTCACCTTGAAGATTCACATGCCATCGACTATGTTCGCCCCAGGAGTGGGAACTGTGTCGACGTAAGTGCTTGTGGATCTCCAAGACGCCATCTCTTAGTCCATGGCCGCTATCCACTGAGAGGCCCACTTCCCGAACACTTGCTCATGGTACGTGCGGGGATTCAGTATGTCAAGGGCGTCGGGGTCTCCCTCAGGGGCTACCAGCATGGCATAGAGATGGGGAGAAGCGGCTGCCAAGAACTCGAGCTCAAACTGCGTGTCCTCTAGGACGTCAGCCAAGGGCATACTCACCCCCGACGGACAGAGGACGGACAGCCACCACTCGGGTGGCCTAGTCAAGGCGGCGGGTGGCGGCAAAGTCAGCGACAGCGGCAGTAAGAGCCGAGACAGATGACGGAGAGGCACGAGGGTCAATGACAAGCGAGGCGAGAACACATGTGACAGTAGGACGAGCGGCACGGTAGCAGTCAGTGATAGGGTGAGAGGAGGCTGTAAGGGACGACAATGAAGAGGCACGAGGGTCCGTACCAAGTGAGGCGAGAAGACATGAGAGAACAAGACGAGACGTGCGATAGTAGTCAGTGATAGGTGATATGGTGAGAGGATGATGCTGTAAGGGACGACTCTGGAGGTGACGGGAGAACAGACGAAGGCCGAGAACGAGGAGGAATAGACCGAAACAAGACAGAGCGGAGGTCGGTGACGGGGAACGAGGAATGAGCACGAGGAGGATAACGAGTGGCTCAAGTGTGCGGGACAACAGGAGGAGGCGACTCGGACCGAGGAGGAGAGAAAACCGCCTGAGATCGGTCCGGGGGAGGTAACGGAGGACCAGAATCTGGAGGAGACGATGAGCGGTCTGGAGGAAGGCAAGGAAGACCAAGGGCCCGCAGGCCACTCACAGGTGGGGACATTTGCTGCAAAGGTGGCTGCTGCAGAAGCTCCTAGAAATGCGTCGGGTAGCGAAGGGGAGGCGGCATAGGCGCCGTAGAAGTAGCGCCTCCAGCTCCAGCCCCCTAGCAACTCCAGTGCCAGTACCGACGACTCCAGCACCCCCAGCGCCAGCACCGACAGCTCAAGCACCCCGAGAACTAGCACCATCACTGCCAGTACCTCCAGTGCTTGTGCCTCCAGCACCAACACCCTCAGAACCAGCACCCCTAGCGCCCAGGCCTCCAGCACCAACACCCTCAGAAGAAGCACCTCCAGCGCCCGCGTCTCTAGCACCAACACCCCCTGGGTCAACTGCAATCTATCTCGGTAGTGCCAAAGGCTGCTGCGGTGACTATGAGGACGATTGTGGGGGGGGGAGACGACACCTGCCGTGCTACCAATGGGAGAGGGGTAGTGTGAGACACATCTGATGGGGCAGGGACTGGAGGGGGAGGAGTAGGAGCAGGAGGAGTGGGAGCTAGAAAGAGGGGAGGGGTGGAACCAGGAGACCACTGACGTAGTAGGAGTAGCGGACGTAGTAGGACACTGACTCGTCAAAGCGGACGTCACAGGAGCCAAGGAACCGGTGGAGGGGCGGGTGGTAAAACTCGAAGTTAGAGGAGTCCACTAGGAAACCAAGGAAGACACAGGGGAGGGAGCAAGCCGAGAACTTGTCCGCAGAGGTATCGCGGGCACGCGCAAGACAGCCCCAGACATGGAACTCCAATGCGACACCAGGGGACCCACTCCAAAGACTGGTCGGTGAAGCCTCTTGCAGTGGCCAGAGGTTCAGCTGGTGGGCAGCGTAGCGAACCGCGTAGGGTCACAGAAAATGGGGCGTACGGGCATGGAACATGGAGGTGCGGGTGATCTTCACGACCAAGCCAATGCGCCGCTCAACAACCCCATTCTGCTGTGGGGGAATCCGGAAGCGTTCAGGACTGAGTGATGCCCTGCTCGCTATAGAACCCGGCAAGCACGTCGGAAGACACATGACACGACCGCCACGCGTGGCACTAAGTGGCACGCAACCATCGGATCAAGGTAGAAGTCACGTCGGACTTCTTCTGCAGGGGGAACATGGTGGTGTAGCGAGAGAAGTTTTCAACGACCACCACGAAGAAGCTCTCCTCCCCAGGTCCAGGGCGAGGGGTAGAACCCCAGACGTCCAAGTGAAGAGTCTGGAAGGGCGCGGTGGTTGGGCAAAGGGAGGAGTGAGGAGTGGCGCGCAGCCTACCCTCGACGCAAGGAGTGCACGGCGGGGCAGGCGAAGGAGGAAGGGACACAAACACGCGCGAGAGACTTGTGACAAGACCATGGCTAGACATGCTACGGAGGCGTGGAAGTGACGGGCGACCAAGACGGCGGCACCACAGGACTATCGGGTGGGAGAGCGACCAACAAGAGCATGACGCATCAACCTGACCAGATGCAGCTACCTCACCGGGCACAGCTGCCTGAGGAGACGCGGTGTGCAGTGTGAAGAGACCTGGACGGGGCTCCCGGTGAAACGTGGCCAGAGTAGCCCCAGTGGCACCGACCAAGCAGGTCGCTACATGCTTGGACGGAGGAAACCAGGTGCCGACGTGGAGGTCCTGAAGGTGCCAACACCCACCAAGTTCCTGGAGAACGAGAGGATGTGGAGACCGGTAAGTACACCATAAGGGGCCGCCGGACACAGGAGGGTGGTAGAGCTGCGGGCAACTGCTGGTCCTGAAGTAGGATCAGCAAGTGCAACTGGAACCGGAGCAGGACGCGGTGTGACAGTCGTGTGGTCACGGAAGCACTGAGACACGCCAGAGTCTATCGTGAAGGGGAGCGACGCGTCAGCCGCAGGTACACCTGGGCTAGTAGGTACACAAGCGCCTAGACTAGAAGCACAAGCACCTATACTAGCAACAGGCAAGGATCCTAGACTACGAACACGCGGGAAAACAGATCCAGTAGCATTATAGTCAACATCAGCATACATCGCAGAATCAGATTGTGCAAAGCATCAAGCAACTCTACTGCAGCCATCTGAATTAACACTGGGCCACGGGAGCAAACAAGCGGGGCCCAGTCCGGAACGAGGCCAAAGCCGTACTGAGCAAGGAGAGGGTCCGTGAGCTGCGCGAAGCACTGACCCGGAGCGAAACGATGGCTACAGGGCTGACCCTGACAAGATCCTGTCTGAACAACGTACGGGCAGGGAGGAGGAGTGACACCACGCGACGCCCAGCTAGGTGGACCACTGCCACGTCCAGCGCTCCCTGACCCGCCAGGTCCCTGCTGCTGAGACTGCTGCTGCACATGCAGCTGAACCTGCTGATACGCCTGTCCCTGCTGCTGATGTTGTCCCTGTTGTGGCTGGTGCTGCTAGGACTGTTGCCGCTGTTGTGCCGTGTTCCAAACAACTGGCCCAGCACCCCCTCTCGCCGGGCATGCAAGCCTAGTACCACCTCCAGTGACGCCTCCACTAGACGCACTAGCACCGCCGCCTACACCACCAGCGCCACCACCAACTCCACCACCACCGCCGCCACCACCATCGCCACCACCCTTCCCTCCTCTACTACCTCCCTTACCCTGTTTCTGGCCACTAGCGACAGAAACGGCTACAGTCTCCTCAGAACTAGACAACACCGCAGTGGCAAGAGAAGCAGTGAACGTGAGAAGTTGGGGTGCAGCGCACCCGTCAAAGAGACGGGGAGGCACTGCAGAAGTGGCAGTGGCAACAACGAGGAGTTTGCTCTCGATCTTAGTGAGGGTGGACTCCAGAAGATCGATAGTGAGTTCATTGGGGTGCTTCAGGAGAAGCACGTTGCTGGCAGAGGAGAGGCGGTCAGGGAGGCGAGTGACATAGGCGGCGGGGCAAGTTTGAGCGGTTCCTCAGTGCACGTAGCACGAAAGCTAGTATCAAGAGAGCGGAGGTGGGTGACAAGGTCGGAGACAGTTTAGAACGAGCCCAGGTGAAGGAACACAAGGGCATAAGGAGGCAGCTGAGGGAGGTAGAGGAAGGGGTGCTATAGTGAGCAAGAATAGCTTCGTATAGGTCCTTTGCTGAGTCGCACCAGGAGAAGTGGACTGCCTCGGTTGGCAGGAGAAGGACGGTGAGGGCGTTGCAGGCAGCGACGTCGCGAGACTCCCAAACGTCACGCGCTAGTAACAACTTATCGTACTCGTCCTGTTGCATAGCGGTGGGAGTAGCAGACAGAGGAATAGGGTGGGGAGGGGCCTGAAGAGTGCTAGACGCGTGAGCATAGAGATGGGCGCCATCATGACGCTGACTCTTAAGGTGGCGTTGGGCCTGGGTAAGCCACGTGCTAAACTCGATCGGGCGACCCTCGGCGTCGAAACGTAAAACTCGAGAGGATGCCATACTACGCGCTAGGAGCGAGTGGAGGCAGGAGCGAACAAAACGAGACACGCCAGGCTGGGTATGTGAGAGGAACTAGGCTAGGAGCGTTTGGACGAAGGAGACACATCCGCGAAACGGCGCGAGGAGAGTCGACTGCGGTTGCCAGCCGCCGTTAGGAACGCCTATGGTATTAGGCTTGTTGTAGACAGTAGGTATGGGTGGGGTGGAGTACGGTCTAGCGCGGCCTGGTGCGGTCAAGTACAGTTGTGTGTGGTCCAGTGCGGTCGAGTATGGTCGAGTGCGGTAGGGTGCGATCTAGCGCAGTGGGGAGCGGTAAGTTGTGGCCGGGTGCGTAAGGGTGCAGTGGAGAGCGTTTTAGCACGGTGGGGAGCGGTCACGGGGGGTTCAATGCGTTGGGGTGCGGTTGGGAGCGGTTCGGAACAGTCTAGTGCGGTGGGCAACGGGTGGGCCTGTCAAGAAGCACGTGGAGCAGTGCAAAGCGAAGGCACGTGTAGTTGATGCTGCTTCACGCGCGAATCCTTGTGTGCAGGCAGCTGCGCCTGCAGCAGCTGCTTTTGCGCGCGTGGCTCTTAGTGCGTGGGCAGCTGCGCGTGCGCGTGCAGCTGCTGCCGCGCGCGTCTGCTCGTGCGCGGTGGCGTGCGTGAGGCTGCGCGTGCGGGCGACAGGGCAGGGTGCAGCACGGGATGAGGCGGGGCGCGGGCAGGGTGCGCAGCGGTGCGCGGTGGCGGCTGCTGTGCGCTCGGCGCATGCAATGCGTGCGCGTGCCGCCGTATGTGCACGCGAAGCTGCTGCTGCGCGTGTACAAGCTGTGCGTGCGCACGGCGCGTGCGCGGCGCTCCTATACCGCAGGCAGCGCGGGCATCGTGGGGCAGTGCGTAACGGGGCGATTTAGGGTGACACGGGGCTAAGTCCTAGGAACTACCTAGCTAATACCATTTCAATAACTAGTTAAGTTAGGAAACTAATATAGCTATGTAGAATGATGGATGGACCAGGTAAGGGGAGGGGGGTACAAGAAGAATGTCGAGAGTTTTACATGTACCCCATAAGATGCAACTCACTACAGCCTACCCAAAATATATATTTACATAGTTTGACAATGCCCCACGTGTTAGGTGATGAAGAGCTCGCGCAAAAAGGAAGCGGGTCAACTGCAGCTGATTCCGCGGCCCAAGCGGGCTTGGCAGCAAGTAACAATGGAGTTCGTCACGGGGTTATATGCGGACCCTGGTGGCAACGACGCGGTCATGCTCGTTGTTGACCGACCGATGAAGATGGCTTATTTCGTTGCGTGCAGTAAATCCATCTCGGCCGAAGAAACCGCTCGCCTGTTCATCGCAACCGCCGTTCGCTTGCACGGGATACTAGCCGCGATAATCAGCGACCGCGACACGAAGTTTACCAGCAACTTCCGGAGGAATTTGTGGTGTTATATGATGCTATCATTTGCATTCACGTTTGTCTGCCTCCCATCATATGTTCGTGCGTTGCATGCGTGGTATGAGCGTGTGCAAGAATTTGTGTTTGGTGTGGTTTGGATTGTCTTGTTAGAGTAGCAGCTAGAACGCAGGAGCCATAGCTAGGGTTTGGGCTAGTTAGGCAAGATAGAATAGGCAAAGGAGGGGTTGCACTAGCAAGCAGGTGGATACATATGGGAAACCCTAAGGGGCCGTACTCACTATAGAGTACCCCACTGCAGGCTAGACAAACTACACATTCTGACATGTCTGAGTGTGTGTGAATGTTATTTGGTTTGAGCAGATATCTGAAGTGACTCCTCTGCTCAAGAGCTTTCCGACGAACCAAGAATTGTTGCGAGCGGAGCAAGAACGACGAAGTTATAATCGTTCGAAGCTTTGATTGGGATGCGACGACTTTGGGAAGTTGTGAAGTGACTCAATATGGGGTACATACTTTTGGGGGTTGGGAAATTCGTCCCCATCACTGTAGATGCTGCCAAGTGGTTGGGAGAAACCAAATTGGGTTGGCAAGTGTGGCCAACTTGGGTGAGGTGGATTGTGGAGGTTGGGAAAGTGACAAATGTCAAAGTTGGGGTACCCATAGAGAGGGGAATTCTGTGGCATGGGGTTTCCTTGGTTGAGGATTCTCTTGGGACCTTCCTTCTCGTCCTCCTCATCCCCTCCCACCTGGTTTAGTGCTACTCTAATTCTCTTGTGTGAACTTGTGAGATAATTTCAATTGAGTTAAGTTGCTATGGCAGCATACCCCCTAGTGCGCCGAAATTCATAACTCAAGAAATACTTCACCTTATCGTACGATTAAAATTGGGAATGGTAGCCACGGACTAAGACTACAAGATATCTGAGTTTGGTGAAGTTTTAACAGTGAACGTTTCTTCGACGATGTTTCTTGTGAAGTCGACAATTCTGTCCAAAATTCTAAGCCAACGATTTTGAGAAATTTAGGCACCTAATCTTCGTAGACTCCATTCTTAGTCTATAACAAGTGGTATCAGAGCTGATTAAGGACCTTGTAGGGAGTCTACTGAAGTGTGAAGACCCTCCTAGACCCACCATGGCCTGTGGGCATGCCTAAGTGGAGTTCTGGAGGTTGGATGTGACTTCCGCTAAGGGGAAACTCTGTCGAAATTTCGTTGGCGCCGACACTTGTGAAAACATTGTGGGACTTCGGTGTGGACAGCAAAGGGGGGAGCTGAAACTTGTGATTGGGAGCAGAGGAGATGAATCAAGGGAGTGGAGAAGCAGCTGAGAAGAGAAGTGAGCCGCCACCATCCAAGATTGAGGCGTTGGGTGGCTCCAATTACGAGGAATGGAGAGGGCGGATGAGGAGCGTTTTCAAGCGCAATAAGCTGCTGAAAATTGCAATGGGAGAAGAGAAGATGCCGGAGGAAGGAGATGCCCGCGATCAATGGATTGAGAAGAGCGCGGTGCTGTACGACCTCATCATCCAGTCGGTCAACAACGACATGTTCCAGCACATCAAAGATTTGGTGGAGCTCGATGACTCGGGACCAAAGGCGTGGAAGCTACTTTGGGATGTAATTCAGCCCAACACGCTGCCAATGGTGATTGTGTTGGAGAAGGAGCTGGCCGCCCTCTCCATGCGACCGGGCGATGATGTGAAGCCGGTCCTTGACAAGATCAATGACACCTATGCGAGGATGGCAGCGGCGGGCAGCAAGGTGTCGCAGATGCAGCAGTGCACCAAGATCATCTCGTTGCTTGACAGCACGTGGGACAACCTCATCCCCACCCTCAACACTCGGCAGGACCAGTGGACACCTGAGTGGCTACGGGAGGATTTCCGCATGCGCCACACGGGAGGCGGTGCTGCCAACAAAACTGCTGAGGGGTATGGAGCTGCAGGAGGCAGCAGAGGAAGAGGGGGTGGGAGAGGCCGAGGCCGTGGGAGAGGCTTTGGCAGAGGGAGAGGCCGAGGTGACTACAATGAGGGGTATGGGAGCTCTGGAGGCAGGGGGAGCACCCGAATGGAGGGTGCGTGCTGGTACTGCAAGAAGGCTGGACACCCATGGTTCAAGTGTTTCAGCCGACCTAAGGGGTGGGCGCCTCCAGGCATAAAGCCGCCAAGTGGTGAACGTGCACAAGGTGGTGCTGTGCAAGGTTCAGGTGCACAAGGTGATGGTGCACAAGGTAAAGCCGACCCTGGGATGTTCCTCATGGTTGAGGATGTGAAAGGGAGTGAGGGTGATGTGGGCTCGGTTGGGAAGGTTGTGATGCACCCCCTCACTCACTGGGTGATCGATTTAAGTTGCACAACTCACATGACCCCACGGGCAGATTTGCTTGATGAGGTAAAACCCCCTGGGAAGATAAAGTTTGTGGCTGCCGCTTCAGGTGCTTTACTCCCTGTGATTGGTGTGGGAAATGCCAAGGTGATGGGAGCCAAAGGGGAGCTTGTGGGGCTGGGGAATGTGCTGTTGGTTGAAGGTTTGTCCGCTAACCTTCTTTCTGTGCGCCGGCTGCAGAAAAGCAAGGTCAAAGTGACCTTCGGCCCAACCAGCTGCCGTGCAAAGCAAGGGAAAATGCTGCTGTGGGACTTGGAGGAGAAGAGCAGCTGCATCAAGGGCCTCTGTCAGCTGCCCATCATTCCTTGGAATGGGAAGCCACCAGCAACGGCAGCGGCAGCGGGAACGGCTAAAACAACTGCGGGAGGAGAGGAGACTGCACCAACTAATGGGGCCCTTAATGCAGTCAAGAAGGTGCAGCAGCCACAGCAGCCACATGGTGAGGTGCTTGCTGGTGTGGATACAACCGCTGCATGGGCAAAGGCTTCATCCGGGAGTGGTGAGGCCGATTGGGAGACGTGGCACGAGAGGCTGTGTCATGTGAATTTCCCTATGCTGCAGAAGCTAGTGAAGCACGGGAGCTTGAAGGGGTTGGAGGTGAAGGGGGCAGCGAAGGAGACTGGGAGCTGCCCTACATGCCTTGAGACCAAGTTCACGAAATTTCCCTTCAGCAGCAGCACGGAACCAGCCAAGGCTCCACTTGCACTGGTGCACATGGATGTGGTGGGCCCCACGAGGGCCCTTTCTCTCTCGGGCAGCCGCTACTTCTTGACGATTGTGGACGAACACACGCGTGCGGTGTGGGTGTCCCCTCTCAAGACCAAGGGGGAGGTGGCAGCGGCTGTTCTTAAGGAGTGGATGCCAAGAGCTCAAAGGGAGAGCGGACACAAGGTGAAGGAGGAGAATTCATTGGCGCTGATTTTGAGGCGGTGCTGAAGAAGAAGGGGATCCAGCATCAGCTCACGGTGCCCTACAACCCTCAGCAAAACGGCGTGGCTGAGCGGTTCAACCGGACCTTGTAGGAAGGTGCTCGCACTCTCCTTGGGCGTGCAGGGCTGTCGGATCCGTTTTGGGTGACTGCACTGCGGAAGGTCGCCCTTGTGAAGAACCGGGTGCTGGCGACTGTGGGGGACAAGCAGTGGGTCCCCTACACCAAGTGGTATGGGAGTGCACCAGCAGTCAACATGCTGAGGGCCTATGGGTGCATGGTGGTGTTTCATGTGCCCAAGGAAAAGAGGGGAAAGCTGGAAGCTTCTGGGAGATGGGGTGTGCACTTGGGGCTTGCTAAGGATCACAAGGGCTGGCTGATTTGGGACTTGACCAGCCAGCAGCTGACTGTGTCAAGGGATGTGAAGTTCCTTGAGTCCTTGTACTATAAAGAGTGGAAGCAGCAGTAGCAGAAGCTTCCTACTACACCGCTGATCATTGAGGCCGATGAGGTGCAGCGGCCTTCGAGGCAAGTGCAGGTCACTGTCTCAGAGGATGAGATTTCTGGGGTGACTGAGGATGGGGAAGAACCTGAGGTGGAGGAGCAACAGCAGCAGCAGCAGCCGCAGCAGCAGCAGCAAGGTGCTCCACAAGGTGCCGCACGTCCGGCTGACCGTCCCAGGAGGGATGTGCGCCCTCCTAACCGGCTGACCTATCCGAGCTTTGGCAAGCTAAAGGTGGTACGGGTTGGGAGTGTGGCTGAGCAGTGTGATGAGGAAGAGATAGCACACTGCTACTGGGCAGCCGTCCCTGAGCCCAAGACACTAGCCGAGGCGTTGAGCGGGCCTGATGCTGAAAAGTGGAAGCAGAGTGTGAAGGAGGAGTATAACTCTCTGCTGGAGAATGAGACTTGGGAGTTGTGTGAGTTGCCTCCCGGGAAGAAGGCAATCTCTTCGAAGCTGATCTTCAGGCATAAGTACGGACCTGATGGGGCGCTGACCCGCTACAAGTCAAGGCTTGTGGCTAAGGGGTTTCAGCAGACAAAGGGAAAGGACTTCAACGAGCTCTATGCTCCTGTGGGGAAAGGCACAACACTGCGGGTGTCATTGGCAATGGCAGCAAACCGTGGATGGCGGGTGAAGCAGATGGACATTATCACCGCCTTCCTCAATGGGATCATTCTGGAGGAGCTGTACATGTTACAGCCTGTGGGTTTGGATGATGGGAGCGGCAGGGTGTGCAGGCTGAAGAAGGCCATCTATGGCCTGAAGCAGGCTCCTCGTGCATGGTACCACAAGTTAGAGGAGACACTGCTGGCTGAGGGTTTCAAGAAGAGCGAGTGTGATCACAGCTTGTTCCTGCTACAAGAGAAGGAGCAGTTTCTCATGCTCCTGGTGTATGTGGACGACATCCTGCTCTTCTCTGAGTCGTCTGCAATGATTGAGCGTGTGGAGGAGATGCTGGAGATGCAGTTTAAGTGCTCCAAGATGAAGGATGTGAAGTACTATTTGTTATGTGATGCTATCACTTGCATTCACGTCTGTCTGCCTCCCATCACATGTTCGTGCGTTGCATGCGTGGTGTGAGCGTGTGCAAGAATTTATGTTTGATGTGGTTTGGTTTTTCTGAGTGTGTGTGAATGTTATTTGGCTTGAGCAGATATCTGAAGTGACTCCTCTGCTCAAGAGCTTTCCGTCGAGCCAAGTATCGCTTCAATCGGAGCACGAACACGAAAGTTACGAACATTTGAAGTTCGTATGCTTTTGATATTTGGTTGTGGTGACTATGGGAGGTTGTGGGGTTGGCTCCATAAGGGGTACAGACTTTTGGGGGTTGGGAAATTCGTCACTACTACTGTAGATGATGCCAAGTGGTTGGGAGAAACCAAATTGGGTTGGCAAGTGTGGCCAACTTGGGTGAGGTGGATTGTGGAGGTTGGGAAAGTGACAAATGTCAAAGTTGGGGTACCCATAGAGAGGGGAATTGTGTGGCATGGGGTTTCCTTGGTTGGAGACTCTCTTGGGACCTTCCCTCTCGTCCTCCTCATCTCATCCCACCTGGTTTATTGCTACTCTAACTCTCTTGTGTAGTAATTGTGAACTTGTGAGACTCTTGTGATTGAGTTAAGTTCTTATGGCAGCATACCCCCCTGTGCGCCGAAATTGATAAGTCGAGATTTACTTCACCTCTTGATACGATTCAAATTGGGAATTGTAGCCACGGAATAGGGCTACAATATATCTGAGTTTGGTGAAGTTTTGACCGTGAACTTTTCGTCGACGGCATTTCTTGTGAGCGCGACTATTCTGTCCAGAAATTGAGACCAACGATTTTGTGATATTTCGGCTCCTAATCTTCATAGACTCCGTCCTCAGTCTCTAACAAGTGGTATCAGAGCAGATTAAGGACCTTGTGGGGAGTCTACCGAAGTGTGAAGACCCTCCTAGACCCACCATGGCCTGTGGGCGTGCCTAAGTGGAGTTCTGGGGGTTGCATGTGACTTCTGCTAAGAGGAAACTCTGCCGAAATTTCGTTGGCGCCGACAATTGTGAAGATTGTGTGGATCTACATTGTGACCAGCAAAAGGGGGAGCTGAAACCTCTGATTTGGAGTAGAGGAGATGAGTCAAGGGAGTGGAGAAGCAGCTGAGAAGAAGAGTGAGCCGCCGCCATCCAAGATTGAGGCATTGGATGGCTCCAACTATGAGGAATGGAGTGGGCGGATGAGGAGCGCCTTCAAGCGCTACAAGCTGCTGAAATTGGCTATGGGAGATGAAAAGATGCCAGAGGAAGGCGACGCCCGCGATCGGTGGATTGAGAAGAGCGCAGTGCTGTACGACCTCATCCTTCAATCGGTCAACAACGACATGTTCCAGCACATCAAGGATTTGGTGGAGCTCGATGACTCGGGACCAAAGGCGTGGAAGCTGCTACGCAACGTGGCTCAGCCCAACACGCTGCCGATGGTGATCGTATTGGAGAAGGAGCTGGCTGCCCTCTCCATGCGGCCGGGAGACGATGTGAAGCCGGTGCTTGACAAGGTCAAGGACACCTATGCGAGGATGGCAGCGGCGGGCAGCAAGGTGTCGGAGATGCAGCAGTGCACCAAGATCATCTCGGTGCTCGACAACTCGTGGGACAACCTTATCCCCACCCTCAACGTTCAGCAGGACAAGTGGACGCCTGAGTGGCTACGGCAGCAGATCCTGCAGGAGGACTTCCGCAGGCGCCACACGGGAGGTGGTGCTGCCAACAAAACTGCTGAGGGGTATGGAGCTGCAGGAGGCAGCAGAGGAAGACGGGGTGGGAGAGGCCGAGGTGACTACAATGAGGGGCATGGGAGCTCTGGCGGCAGGGGGAGCACCCGAATGGAGGGTGCGTGCTGGTACTGCAAGAAGGTTGGACACCCATGGTTCAAGTGTTTCAGCCGGCCTGAGGGATGGGCGCCCCCAGGCATAAAGCCGCCAAGTGGTGAACGTGCACGAGGTGGCGCTGTGCAAGGTTCAGGTGCACAAGGTGATGGTGCACAAGGTAAAGCCGATCCTGGGATGTTCCTCATGGTTGAGGATGTGCAAGGGAGTGGGAGTGATGTGGGTTCGGTTGGGAAGGTTGTTATGCACCCCCTGACTCACTGGGTGATCGATTCAGGTTGCACAAGTCACACGACCCCACGGACAGATTTGCTTGACGAGGTAAAACCCGCTGGGAAGATAAAGTTTGTGGCTGCCGCTTCAGGTGCTTTGCTCCCTGTGATTGGTGTGGGGAATGCCAAGGTTATGGGAGCCAATGGGGGGCTTGTGGGGCTGGGGAATGTGCTGTTGGTTGAAGGTTTATCCGCTAACCTCCTCTCTGTGCGCCGGCTGCAGAAAAGCAAGGCCAAAGTTACATTCGGCCCAACCAGCTGCCGTGCAAAGCTTGGGAAGTTGCTGCTGTGGGATTTGGAGGAGAAGAGCAGTTGCATCAAGGACCTGTGGCAGCTGCCCATCATCCCTTGGAATGGGAAACCACCAGCAACGGCAGCGGCTGCAGCAACGGCTAAGTGAGCTGCAGGGGGAGAGAGAATTGCACCAATTGGTGGGGCCCTGTATGCAGTCAAGAAGGTGCAGCAGCCACAGCAGCCACATGGTGAGGTGCTTGCTGGTGTGGATGCGAGAGCTGCATGGGCAAAGGCTTCATCCGGAAGTGGTGAGACCGATTGGGAGACGTGGCACGAGAGGCTGTGTCACATCAACATTCCTATGCTGCAGAAGTTGGTGAAGGATGGGAGTTTGAAGGGGCTGGAGGTGAAGGGGGCAGCGAAGGAGATTGGAAGCTGCCCTACTTGCCTTGAGACTAAATTCACCAAGTTCCCCTTCAGCAGCGGCACGGGACCTGCCAAGGCGCCGCTCGCGCTTGTGCATATGGACGTGGTGGGCCCCATGAGGGCCCCTTCGCTCTCGGGCAGCCGCTACTTCTTGACCATTGTAGACGACCACACGCGTGCGGTGTGGGTGTACCATCTCAAGACGAAGGGGGAGGTGGCAGCGGCTGTTCTTAAGGAGTGGATGCCGAGAGCTCAAAGGGAGAGCGGACATAAGGTGAAGGTGATCCGCACTGACAACGGGGGAGAGTTCATTGGCACTGAGTTTGAGGCGGTGCTGAAGAAGAAGGGCATTCAGCATCAGCTCACAGTGCCCTACAACCCTCAGCAGAACGGCGTGGCTGAGCGGTTCAACCGGACCCTGCAGGAAGGTGCTCACACTCTCCTTGGGCGTGCAGGGCTGCCGGATCCGTTTTGGGTGACTGCACTGCGGCAGGTCGCTCTTGTGAAGAACCGGGTGTTGGCGACTGTGGGGGACAAGCAGTGGGTCCCCTACACCAAGTGGTATGGGAGTGCACCAGCAGTCAACATGCTGAGAGCCTTCGGCTAAATGGTGGTGTTTCATGTGCTTAAGGAGAAGAGGGGAAAACTGGAAGCTTCTGGGAGATGGGGTGTGCACTTGGGGCTTGCTAAGGATCACAAGGGCTGGTTGATATGGGACTTGACCAGCCAGCTGCTGACTGTGTCGAGGGATGTGAAGTTCCTTGAGTCCTTGTACTACAAGGAGTGGAAGCAGCAGCAGCAGAAGCTTCCTACTACACCGCTGATCATTGAGGCCGATGAGGTGCAGCGGCCTTCGAGGCAAGTGCAGGTCACTGTCTCAGAGGAGGAGATTTCTGGGGTGACTGAGGATGGGGGAGAACCTGAGGTGGAGGAGCAGCAGCAGCAGCAGCAGCAGCCGCAGCAGCAGCAGCAAGATGCTCCACAAGGTGCCGCACGTCCGGCTGACCGTCCAAAGAGAAGGAAGTGCGCCCTCCTAACCGGCTGACCTATCCGAGCTTTGGCAAGCCAAAGGTGGTAAGGGCTGGGAGTGTGGCTGAGCAGTGTGATGAGGAAGAGATAGCACACTGCTACTGGGCAGCCGTCCCTGAGCCCAAGACGCTAGCCGAGGCGTTGAGCGGACCAGATGCTGAGAAGTGGAAGCAGAGTGTGAAGGAGGAGTATGATTCTCTGCTGGAGAACGAGACGTGGGAGATGTGTGAGCTGCCACCTGGGAAGAAGGCCATTTCTTCCAAGCTGATCTTCAGGCATAAGTACGGACCTGATGGGGAGCTGACCCGCTACAAGTCAAGGCTTGTGGCTAAGGGGTTTCAGCAGACAAAGGGAAAGGACTTCAACGAGCTCTATGCTCCTGTGGGGAAAGGCACAACACTGCGGGTCTCATTGGCAATGGCAGCAAACCGTGGATGGCGGGTGAAGCAGATGGACATCACCACCGCCTTCCTCAATGGGATCATTCTGGAGGAGCTGTACATGTTACAGCCTGAGGGTTTGGATGATGGTAGCGGCAGGGTGTGCAGGCTGAAGAAGGCCATATATGGCCTGAAGCAGGCTCCTCGTGCATGGTACCACAAGTTAGAGGAGACTCTGCTGGCTGGGGGTTTCAAGAAGAGTGAGTGTGATCACAGCTTGTTCCTGCTCCAAGAGAAGGAGCAGTTTCTCGTGCTCCTGGTGTATGTGGACGACATCCTGCTCTTCTCTGAGTCGTCTGCAATGATTGAGCGTGTGGAGGAGATGCTGGAGATGCAGTTTAAGTGCTCCAAGATGGGAGATGTGAAGTACTATTTGGGTATGCATGTGGAGAGGGACCTTGACAAGGGAGCGTTGAGGTTGCACCAGAGAAAGTATTGTGAGGGGCTGGATGAGAAGTATGGGCTGCAAGATGGAGGAAAGCCAGCCACCCCACTGCCTTCGGGGTTCACTGTTGAGCCCTGTGCTGATGACGAGGTGGTGGGTGAGAGTGACAGGAAACTTTTTCATTCCATGGTTGGGGCACTCAACTATGCGGCTAACCACACACGGCCGGACATTGCCTTTGCAACATCCAGGCTTGCCAGTGTGGTTTCACGCCCCAGTCATGAGCAGCTGGAAGCGGCCAAAAGGTTGGTCCGCTATGTGAGTGCAACGGCATCAGTGGGTTTGGAGTACAGTGCTGTGTGACAGAGGCTGCAGAGGGGTGCAGCTGATTTGAGCAAGGGGGAGATGCTCTTGACTTGCTACACTGACGCTAGCTTCAACTCTGTGAAGGCGGATGGCACTAGCATTGGAGGCTATGTGTACCTGTTGGCGCAGTAAGAAGCAGAATGAGGTGGGGCAGTCCTCGTGTGAGACAGAGTACATGGCCCTGCATCATGGGGCAAAGGAGGTGGTGTGGCTGAGGCGTTTGTTGGAGGAGATTGGAGTTGGTCAGAGGGAGCCGACAATCATGTTCTGTGACAATGAGTCGGCAGTGAAGCTTGCCAAGAACGCCTGCCTTCATGGGCTGACAAAGCACATCAGGCCCAAGTGGCACTGGGTGAGGAGGCTCCTGGACAAGGAGGTGCGACTGGAGATTGTGAAGACCCATCAGCAGGCGGCTGACATTCTCACCAAGCGCCTGGCTGAATCTGAGCATTGGAAGGGCATGAAGCTTGCTGGGATGAGTGTGCATTGAGGGTGCATGATTGAGCTATGGCATGTGGGATGATGGTAGGCAGCCAGAGGGGGAGTTTGTTATGTGATTCTATCACTTGCATTCACGTCTGTCTGCCTCCCATCACATGTTCGTGCGTTGCATGCGTGGTATGAGCGTGTGCAAGAATTTATGTTCGATGTAGTTTGGTTTTTCTGAGTGTGTGTGAATGTTATTTGGCTTGAGCAGATATCTGAAGTGACTCCTCTGCTCAAGAGCTTTCCGTCGAGCCAAGTATCGCTTCAATCGGAGC
The DNA here is from genome assembly GCA_947471745.1 of Closterium sp. Naga37s-1. Classification (NCBI taxonomy): domain Eukaryota; kingdom Viridiplantae; phylum Streptophyta; class Zygnematophyceae; order Desmidiales; family Closteriaceae; genus Closterium; species Closterium sp. Naga37s-1. The sequence goes on from CANJKZ010000214.1 coordinate 213,728, forward strand.
ACGAACAAGAAACTTACGAACATTTGAAGTTCGTATGCTTTTGATATTTGGTTGTGGTGACTATGGGAAGTTGTGGGGTTGGCTCCATAAGGGGTACAGACTTTTGGGGGTTGGGAAATTCGTCACTACTACTGTAGATGATGCCAAGTGGTTGGGAGAAACCAAATTGGGTTGGCAAGTGTGGCCAACTTGGGTGAGGTGGATTGTGGAGGTTGGGAAAGTGACAAATGTCAAAGTTGGGGTACCCATAGAGAGGGGAATTGTGTGGCATGGGGTTTCCGTGGTTGGGGACTCTCTTGGGACCTTCCCTCTCGTCCTCCTCATCCCATCCCACCTGGTTTATTGCTACTCTAACTCTCTTGTGTAGTAATTGTGAACTTGTGAGACTCTTGTGATTGAGTGAAGTTCTTATGGCAGCATACCCCCCTGTGCGCCGAAATTGATAAGTCGAGATTTACTTCACCTCTTGATACGATTCAAATTGGGAATTGTAGCCACGGACTAGGGCTACAATATTTCTGAGTTTAGTGAAGTTTTGACCGTGAACTTTTCGTCGACGGCATTTCTTGTGAGCGCGACTATTCTGTCCAGAAATTGAGACCAACGATTTTGTGATATTTCGGCTCCTAATCTTCATAGACTCCGTCCTTAGTCTCTAACACTATTTGGGGATGCATGTGGAGAGGGACCTTGACAAGGGAGTGTTGAGTTTGCACAAGAGGAAGTATTGTGAGGGGCTGGCTGAGAAGTATGGGCTGCAAGATGGAGGAAAGCCAGCCACCCCACTGCCTTCGAGGTTCACTTTGGAGCCCTGTGCTGATGAGGAGGTGGTGGGTGAGAGTGACAGGAAGCTGTTTCATGCCATGGTTGGGGCACTCAACTATGCGGCTAACCACACGCGGCCTGACATTGCCTTTGCAATATCCAGGCTTGCCAGTGTGGTCTCACGCCCAAGTCATGAGCAGCTGGAAGCGGCCAAGAGGTTGGTCCGCTATGTGAGTGCTACAGCATCAGTGGGCTTGGAGTACAGTGCTGTGCGACAGAGGCTGCAGAGGGGTGCAGCTGATTTGAGCAAGGGGGAGATGCTCCTCACCTGCTACACTGACGCTAGCTTCAACTCTGTGAAGACGGATGGCACCAGCATTGGAGGCTATGTGTGCCTGTTTCGAGGTGGTGCAGTGAGCTGGCGCAGCAAGAAGCGAAATGAGGTGGGGCAGTCCTCATGCGAGACCGAGTACATGGCCCTTCATCATGGGGCAAAGGAGGTAGTGTGGCTGAGGCGTTTGTTGGAGGAGATCGGAGTGTGCTAGAAGGAGCCAACTGTGCTTTTCTGTGACAACGAGTCGGCTGTGAAGCTTGCTAAGAATGCTTGCCTTCATGGGCTGACGAAGCACATCAGGCCCAAGTGGCACTGGGTGAGGAGGCTCCTGGACAAGGAGGTGCGGCTAGAGATTGTGAAGACCCATCAGCAGGCGGCTGACATTCTCACCAAGCGTCTGGCTGAACCTGAGCATTGGAAGGGCATGAAGCTTGCTGGGATGAGTGTGCATTGAGGGTGCATGCATGAGCTGAGGCATGTGAAATGATGGTAGGCAGCCAGAGGGGGAGTTTGTTATGTGATGCTATCATTTGCATTCACGTCTGTCTGCCTCCCATCATATGTTCGTGCGTTGCATGCGTGGTGTGAGCGTGTGCAAGAATTTGTGTTTGGTGTGGTTTGGATTGTCTGAGTGTGTGTGATTGTTATTTGGTTTGAGCAGATATCTGAAGTGACTCCTTTGCTCAAGAGCTTTCCGACGAACCAAGAATTGTTGCGAGCGGAGCAAGAACGACGAAGTTATAATCGTTCGAAGCTTTGATTGGGATGCGACGACTTTGGGAAGTTGTGAAGTGACTCAATATGGGGTACATACTTTTGGGGGTTGGGAAATTTGTCCCCATCACTGTAGATGCTGCCAAGTGGTTGGAAGAAACCAAATTGGGTTGGCAAGTGTGGCCAACTTGGGTGAGGTGGATTGTGGAGGTTGGGAAAGTTACAAATGTCAAAGTTGGGGTACCCATAGAGAGGGGAATTGTGTGGCATGGGGTTTCCTTGGTTGAGGACTCTCTTGGGACCTTCCCTCTCGTCCACCTCATCCCCTCCCACCTGGTTTAGTGCTACTCTAATTCTCTTGTGTGAACTTGTGAGATAATTTCAATTGAGTTAAGTTGCTATGGCAGAATACCCCCTAGTGCGCCGAAATTCATAACTCAAGAAATACTTCACCTTATCGTACGATTCAAATTGGGAATGGTAGCCACGGAATAGGGCTACAACATATCTGAGTTTGGTGAAGTTTTAACGGTGAACGTTTCATCAACGACGTTTCTTCAGAAGTCGACAATTCTGTCCAGAATTCTAAGCCAACGATTTTGAGAAATTAGGCACCTAATCTTCGTAGACTCCATCCTTAGTCTATAACATCCTTGTGATTGGCACAAGGTCCTTAATATGGAGTCCCAATCACAAGCCAACTGCCACAACATCACCCACCGTCGATGACACGTCCTACATCGGAGCCCATCGTCGACCCCGAAAAATTCCCGAGCCATCGGATTCGCCACCCCCAAGACCCTTGAAGGATTGAATTCCTCGTCCCCTGGAAAGATCGCACCTTTACTGAAGACAGCTCAGTGCCCCTGGGCAACATCGAAAATAACCCTGTCCTCCAAGTGTACATGCGAAGCCGGGGATTCTGCGATATACACGCGCTCGCGTAGCAGAGGGGCTTCTTAAATGGGGGTGGTATAAGGGTTTTTTCGGCATTCCTTACTAAGCACCTCATCAGCGCGTACAAGACCGACCGTTCGTCGCCGGTCACCGCTAACGGTGTTTCGTCCCCTTCGCGCGTCACAATTCCCAAACCATGCATAGTTGGACTTGTCAAACTTATATGTTGCATGTTGTTTAGGCTGTAGTGGGGTAGCCCATATAAGGGTACAACACAATTTAGGGTTAGTACTTGTACCCATCCTGATGCTAGTTCATTCATCCTCGCTTAGTATTCTGACATGGTATCAGAGCAGTTCCTGTCCCAGGACCGTCTTTTTTAGGGCCCATCGTACAGTTCCCTGTCCGTGGCCCGTTACCCCGCCCGTAGCGCTCTACCCTGTCCGTCGCGCTGCCCCACCAGTCGCGCTCCTCTGCCCGCACGCCGCCCATCTATCTACCGCGTTGCCTTGCCCTGCCCTGCGTTGCGCTGCCTAGCACGCGCTCTGCCCGGCCCTGCGTTGCGCCGCCCCGCGCACGCCCTGCCCTGCCCCGCGTCGCGCCGCCCTGCGCACGCCCTGCCCTGCATCGCGCTGCCCGCGCACGCCCTGCCCTGCCCCGCATCGCGCCGCCCTGCGCACGCCCTGCCCGTCGCGTCGCGCGCCCCTGCTGCTCGTCGCGCCGTGCGCCCCTGCTCCCCGTCGCGTCGCGCGCCCCTGCTGCCCGTCGCGCCGTGCGCCCCTGCTGCCCTTCGCGTCGCGCCGCCCGTGCGCCCCTGCTGCCCGTTGCGTCGCCCGTGCGGGCTGCCCCAGCCCGTCGCGTCGCCCGTCCGCCCTGCCTCTGCCCGTCGTGTCTCCCGTGCGGGCTGCCCCAGCCCGCCACGTCGCCCGTCCGCCAAGCCACAGCCCGTCGTGTCGCCCGTGCGGGCTACCCCAGCCCGCCGCGTCGCCCGTCCGCCCTGCCCCAGCCTGCGCGCCGCCCCTGCCTGTCCGCGCGCCGCCCCTGCAGCCCGTGCGCCGCCCTGCTGCCCGCGCTTTGCCCTGGCCCTGTCCGTCGCGTCCGCCCTGGCAGCCCGCGCGCCGCCCTCTGCAGCCCGCGCGCTGCCCTTGCCTACCCGCGCGCCCTCCCCTGCCCGCGCGCCGCCCTACTTGCAGCGCGCCGCCCTGCTATGGCCGCGCACCGCCCTTCCCTGACCGTGCGCCGCCCCGACCTACTCTAGTGCCTGCTCGCCGCCCTGCCTTCCCTGCATGTTGCTGTGCTGGTCGCACGCCTTCTTACTTTGCCCGCTATGACGTCTTTTCGTGGTAGCGGTGGGAGTGGTGGCGGCGGTGGTGGCAGCAGTGGGAGTGGTGGCGGTGGCCGTTGTGGCAGTCTCGGTGGTCCTGTTCGGTGGGGAGTTTCTGGTGGTAGCCAGCTGCAGCTCCAGCGGCGTCCGCGCGAGACCCTCACGCCCCAGCAGCTTCGTGAGTGGTACGCTAGTTGGAGTGGTGGCGGCGGCAGTAGTGGCAGTCGCCGTGGAGCTGTTCAGAGGGGAGTTTCTGGCGGTGACCAGATGCAGCTGCAGCGGCGTCCGCGCAAGACCCTTACGCCCCAGCAGCTTCATGAGTGGTTCGCTCTGCGCGGGGCGTCTCGGAGTAGTGCTCCATGCCCGTACGTCATTCGCACAGGTGATCGGGCTGGTCAGACTTGCGGGACAGTTGGTCACACAGAGTCCCGCTGCTTCTCCTGTCTGAGCGACGCCTGGAGTGCAGAGTTTGGCGACGCGGCTGAGCTTCCCCCCTGGCTAGAGCTGCTTAGGCGGGGTGTGGATATCTTTGCTCCTGACTATGATACTCTCCTTACTGCCATGTATGCATTGACTGTTAGTGCTGAGGGTGACTGTTACCTGTGTGTGCCGCCAGACCCACGTATAGAGGCTGCTGCTCTAGGTGCTAGTGAGTCTACTCTCTCTGGTACTGCGCCTGCTGAGGCCTTGCACACCTTCACGCTTGACTCAGGTGCTTCCCGCTGTTTCTTTCGCGACAGTACCACAGTCACACCACTCCCTGCACCTGTTGCTGTCGGACCGGCTGACCCCTCTGGGTGCCCAGTTCTTGCCCGTTCCTCCACTGTTCTCCCGTGTCTGGCGGTTCCGTCCGGCTCACTCTCAGGTCTTCACCTCCCCTCGTTCTCTACGAACTTGGTGTGTACCGTTGCCCTCCAGGATGTGACGGTCACTACCACCACTTCAGGGGGTCAGCATGTGTCGATCTGCACGTGTACACGGTCGGACCGTCACCTGGCCACGTTCACCCGTCGGCCTGGGTCGAGTCAGTACACACTGACTACTCAGCCTCCTCGGGTAGCAACGTCGGCGTCTGCTTCAGGTCAGCTTGCAGCCCCTTGCTCGTGTCGCGCCCTGTCGCACCAGACTCCCCTTTGGCACCACCGCCTTGGTCACCCCTTCCAGCCACACCTCCGTGGCATGCACTCCCGTCTCCTTGTCTCTGGTCTTCCCAGGTCTCTGCCTCCCCTCCCGCCCTCGCCTGCCCCTCCCTGCCTTCCCTGTGTCGAGGGGTGGCAGCGCGCCGCTCCTCACTCCTCCTCGTTTCCCCCGACGACTGCTCCCCTGCAGACTCTCCACGTGGACGTGTAGGGCCCAGCCCGCGTCCGTAGACAGGGCCGCGAGCGATACTTTCTGCTGGTTGTTGACGACTACTCGCGTTACACCACGGTCTTCCCCTTGCGCAGCAAGGGGTGGGTCCCTGATGTTTTGATCCCTTGGATCCGCGCTGTCCGTCTCCAACTCCGCGAGCGGTTCGACACGGACCTTTCCGTCCTGCGTCTGCACTCTGACAGAGGTGGTGAGTTCGCCTCCGACCTCTTGCGGGACTTTTGTCGTGGGGAGGGCATTCGCCAGTCGTTCACGCTTCCGGCCTCTCCGCAGCAGAATGGGGTTCCTGAGCGCCGCATTGGCTTAGTCATGGAGGTCGCTCGTACCTCCATGATCCATGCGGCTGCCCCCCATTTTCTGTAGCCGTTTGCGGTCCGGTAGGCTTCGCATCAGCTCAACCTCTAGCCCCGTGTCTCCTTGCCGGAGACCTCGCCAACACTGCGTTGGACGGGGGAGGTTGGCGATGCGTCGGTGTTTCGGGTCTTGGGATCTCCTGCCTTTGTCCGCGATAACTCCGCGGACAAGCTCTCCTCCCGCTCCATTCCCTGTGTCTTCCTTGGCTTTCCCCCTGACGTGCCTGGCTGGCAGTTTTACCACCCCACCTCGCGCCGTGTCCTGCCCTCTCAGGACGTCACGTTTGACGAGTCAGTTCCCTTTTAACGTCTCTTCCCCTACCGCACTGCCCCTCTCCCCCCCCTCCCGCCGCTCTTCCTCGCACCAGGTCCTCCTCCGGTAGACCCCCTCCCCCCTCAGGGTCCTGCTCCCTCAGGTGTGTCCCAGGTAGACCCTGTCGAGCCTCTCGAGGTAGCTGTCGACTCTGGTGCTGCTGGGGGTGGTGCTGCTAGGGGTGCTGCGCCTGGGGGTGCTAAGCCTGAGCGTGCGGAGCCTGGGGGTGCGGAGCCTGGGGGTGCTGATCCTGAGCGTGCGGAGCCTGGGGGTGCTGAGCCTGGGGTTGCTGAGTCTGAGGGTGCGGAGCCTGGGGGTGCTGAGCCTGAGCGTGCGGAGCCTGGGGGTGCTGAGCCTGGGGGTGTTGAGCCTGAGCGTGCTGAGCCTGTAGGTACTTTGTCTGCAGGTCGTCCTACGGTTGCCTCGTCACGGCGGGAGCCTCTCTCTCCACCGCAGCTGCTCGAGTGGTTTGCTCGGAGCTGGAGGGTTCGGAGTGGCGCTCCTAGAGCTGGGGGGCCTGCCGCTGGAGTCCCTGGAGCTGGAGGCACTGGATCTGCTGGTCCTGGAGGTGCTGAAGCTGCTGGTCCCGGAGGTGCTCGTACTGGAGGTACTGGAGCTGCTGGAGCCGGTGGTACTGCAGGAGCTGGAGCTGGAGACCCTGGAGCTGGAGGCGCTGGATCTGGAGGTACCAAAGGTACTAGGGCTGCTGGTCCTGTTGGTGCTGGAGGTCCTACGGGTGTCCCGTCACGGCGGGAGCCTCTCTCTCCACCGCAGCTGCGCGAGTGGTTTGCTCGGCGCTGGAGCCTTCCGAGTGGCGCTGCTGGAGCCAGGGGGGCTGCCGTTGGAGGCCCTGGAGCTGGAGGTGTCAGAATATCATGCTTGTCTAGCCTGCAGTGGGGTACTCTATAGCGAGTACAACCCAATTAGGGTTTCCTATATGTATCTCAACTGCTGCTAGTGCAAACCCTCCATTGCTCATTCTCTCTTGCCTAGCTAGCTAAACCCTAGCTATGGCTCCTCGTTTTGCCTGCTATTGTAACATGGTAACAGAGCTGTTACGCTCTTGGCCTGTGGGCCCAGCTGCTTCCGCTGCTTTCCTGTCTGTGCGTGCGACGCTGTTTTTTCTTCCCGCCACGCGCTCGGGGCGCATGGCGGTTTTCTGCCCGCCGAGCGCTCGGGGCGCGCGGCGGTTTTCTGCCCGCCGTGCGCCCCGAGGCGCGCGGCGGTTTTCTGCCCCGTCGACCCGCGCGTCGCCCCCCGTCGCCCGTCGCAGCGCCCCCGGGGACCCGCACGTCGCCCCCCGTCGCCCGAAGCGGCCCGCGCGACCTGCGCCAGGCCCGCGCGCGGCCCGTACAGCCCGCGCGCGGCCCGTACGGCCTGCGCCAGGTCCGCGCGCGGCCCGTACGGCCTACGCCAGGCCCGCGCGCGGCTCGTACGGGCTGCGCCAGGCCCGCGCGCGGCCCGTACGGCCTGCGCCAGGCCCGCGCGCGGCTCGTACGGGCTGCGCCAGGCCCGCGCGCGGCCCGTCTAGCCCGCGCGCGGTTCGTACGGCCCGCGCCAGGCCCGTGCGCGGCCCGTACAGCCTGCCCCAGCCGTCCCGCTTCACCACGAGCACCACCCCCGCTGCTGCACGCTCTCCTGCCCCGTGCGGCCTGTGTTAGGGTTTGGGGGTGGCGAGTATGGGGGTGACGGGTGTGTGAGCCGTCCCCTGCTCCTCCTCCTACTCCGTCTCCCACTGCTGGAGGCCCTGGAGCTGGAGGTACTGGAGCCGCTGGTCCCGGAGGTGCTCGTACTGGAGGTACTGGAGCTGCTGGAGCGGGTGGTGCTGCAGGCGTTGGAGCTGGAGACCCTGGAGCTGGAGACCCCGGAGCTGGAGGCGCTGGCCCTGGGGGTGCTGGTGCTTGTCAGAGTTCTTGAGGTTAAGCCTAAAGATCAATGACAGGGGAGGGTGTATAAGGGACAGGGGAGAGGCGGACGCGCCGTCCGCTTCAGCACGGGGAGGGGGATGCTCACGAGCCCACTGCGCACGAGTTCCGAGGAGCAAAATCTCCAAGTCCGCCTCGCCGTACCCGCCAGCCTCGTGGCGTGCCCGAACAGCATCCAACCGCGCCTGCAGAGTATCCTCTACTCCTGCATCGACTCCTTGGTCGTCCATGGCGGTCTAGGTGGTTGCCGGCCTACAACGACTTAGGTATAGAGCGAGATGTTGTCTAATCTGAAGGTTCTAACGCGGGGTCGTTCCACGCTCACCGCACCATGCGGAGAGTCACCCTACAACGGGAGTGGACTAAGAAGGAGAGCACGGAGTTGTGTGGGTGATCGTAGCGCTCTAGTAGCATTCTATCAGAGTTCTTACTACTTGCTGTGTTCACTGAGAAATTTGGCAAGAGTTTCCACTGAGGAAATTGAAAGAACATTGAAATTTGAGAATTAGAGTACAAAGAAGAGCATGCAAGTGATATCACTGGAATGGCATTGCAATCCCTAGCAAGAATTCTGCAAGGCGAATTGCCAGCACTGCATCAGAGCGGTTCGCCAACGCTGAAACAGAGCGGTCTGCCAGCGGAGCAGAAGGGCGACATGCCAGCGCTACAACAGGGCGGCCTGCCAGCGCTGCATTCGCAGGTGAATATCTGCGCAGGTGTGCACCTGCCGAGTAGGTGCCAGGTAGAAAACGCTCCGACGGTTTCGTCAGGTGTCCACCGTCGAGCACGTGATGCCATTTTGCAGGTCGAATTTCGCTAAGAGCCACCTGAGCGAATTTCGCATGCCCTTGCAGAGTTTCGCAGTCGCGCGAATTCGGCCAGCCAGTTCGCCGAGTTGAGACTCGCCGAACAGCGCCCTTCGATCAGAGAACGGGGCTCCTCGGAAAGCACCCCGTCCGTCAGAGATCGCGTGACCCAGAAGCAGATCAGAGGACGAGCTCGTCGAACAGCACCCCGTCGACCAGAGCTCGTTGATGGGCTGGTGAATCAGAGGACAACCTCCTCGGAAACCACCTGCGGTTTCAGAGGACGGGCTGATCCAATGCAACGATCACTTCGTCGAATTCACCACGTCATCGCAGAGAATGCCTGTGCCCAAGCGAGGGCGGGGCCTTTCACTCCGACACTCCCCTGCCCAGCTCACGCTTGGGCACCCACATACAAGGTCCACCCAGAACCTAAGTAATAGAATACAAGGGGATATTCCTCTGGCGTGCACACTCCCGCACGCCAATCACCGCACCAGCCATGTTAGAGGACATGGCACCTACTGCTGCACGTCGTCGTCGTCGCCGACTTCGGCAAGGCGAACCTGGCCGACCGCGACAGAGCACCGGTTGAAGGCCGGAAAGTGCAGCCCTTTCGTAAGAAAGTCCGCCGGCTGCTCGGATGTCGGGATGTACTCCAGCGCAACCTTCTTGCGCTTCACCATCTGCTGCAGCCAGGCGTAGCGTCGCTCCATGTGCTTGAGGTTGCCCTTCAGCCCCAAGCCCTCAGCGACAGCGATGGCGGACTGATTGTCCACGTTCAGAGAAGTTGGCGTCCCAGGGTCGAGGAGCTGGAACTCGGCGAGGAGGAATCGAAGTCGACGAGCCTCCTTGCCAGCTTCAGTGGCCGCGATGTACTCCGACTCCGTAGAGGACAGAGTTACGCACTTGATGCGTTGGCTCGTCCAGGAGACAGCCGCGCCGCCGAAGGTGAAAACGTAGCCACTCGTGCTGATGCGAGTCTGCTTGTCGCCAGCGTCGTCCACGTCCGCGAAGCCGACCAGTTTCAGAGTTTCGGGTCCGCCGCCAAACTCCAGAGCGAAATCGCGCGTGTCAGCAAGATAGGTGAGACATCGATCGACCTCACGCCAGTGCTGGTCACTCCTCACTGTCAGGCCGGACCCCAGCTTGCTGCATGCGAAAGCGATGTCGGGCCGAGTTGTCGTGGCAGCGAACTGCAGCGAACCGACCTTCTGACGGTACTCCTCTTCTTCGCGAGACTGGAAGTCCTCGTCGTCGAAAGTCAGCTCCGCGTAAGCGTCCACGGAAACAGGCGTTTTCGGACGCCGACCAGTATGCTCCTCGTCGATGAAGCGCCTACGCAGCTTGTCAACGTAGGACTGCTGGTGCAGCCACAGCTTCCGCGCCGGACGGTCGCGCACGATTTCGAGCCCCAAATACTTCTCGACCGGGGTGATCTCGCGCAGCTCTAAGGCAGCCTCCAGCAGCTCCTTCAGCATCGCGGTGCTGCTGCTAGCGGCGAGCAGGTCGTCGACGTAAACGAGCACCCAGCACGCCACTCCGTCGTCGCCAACCCTGAAATAGAGAGCCTCGTCAACCTGGCTCTTGCTCCAACCGGCGCCCGTCAGCACAGCGTCGAGCGCCGAGTACCACAGCAGAGGACTCAGTTTCAGCCCATACAAACTCTTCAGCAGCTTGCATACGCGGCCAGTGCCATCGTTGTAGTAAGCCGGCTGGTCCATGTAGAGCACACGATCGAGCTTGCTCTGCAGAAACGCATTCTTCATGTCTAGCTGCATGAGGTGCAGGTCGAGAACGGCGACAATGCTGAGAAAAATTCGCAGCGTGACGTAGCTCCCGACCGGTGCATACGTCTCTTCGTAATCAGCTCCGTAGATCTGCGTAAAGCCCTTCACCACCAGGCGGGCTTTTTCGCGGGCGACCGTGTCTTCAACGTGATACTTCGTCGTCAAAACCCAGCGGTTCTTCATGACATTGACGCCGCGCGGGCGCTCTACCAGCTCACAAGTGCCGTTGGTGATGAGACTTCGAATCTCCTCGTCCATCGCCGCTTTCACCGCCTTGCCCTTCCAGCTCGCTAACGCCTCCTTCACTGTCATGTTAGCGATGTCCCAGCGATGCTCCGGGTCGGTGTGCATATCAGGGTCGAGCTCTGGAACGTTGACGTCGAACTGCGCATCGTCGAGCAGAGTGCTATAGGAGGTCGGCGGCAGGCAAGCATGGTAGCTCAGCTTTTCGCGAGGCTTGCCAAAGGTAGAGCGGGTTGAACGTCGAACCGCGGGCTTGTCGGCAGAGACTTCCACCACGTCGCTGTCGCTGGACTGCTCCCCGGCCGACAGCTCCCCTTCATCGCCGCTGATGACTTCAACAACGTCGCTCGAGATGCCTTCGTCGAACTGCTCCCCTCTCGTCCGCTCCTCTGAAGCGGGCTCCTCGTTCGACGGCTCCCCTGTCGACGGCTCCTCTGAAACGCGCTCCCCGTTCGCCGGCTCCACTGTCGGCGGCCCCTCTGAAGCGCGCTCCTCTGTAACGTGCTCCCCTGTCAGCAATGTCTCTGAAACGCGTCCCTTGTTCGACGGCTCCTCTTTCAGCGGAGACTTCACTCCAACGCCGACTTGCTCGCCAACCAGATCATGTTGACCGCCAGAGATGCCGATGGGCGGAGCCGAAGGCGACGCACCAATGCTCCCCTCATCGCTGGCGGCCGACGATGATGCCGACTTAGGCAGGCCGGGGGCGAGCGATGGGGGGGAGGCGGGAAGAGGAGGAGGAGGTTTCGACGAGGGCGGAATGGAGGGAGAAGGATCTTCAGAAGGACCATCGTCCTCGGATTCGAGCAACGAAATCTCCGCTGGCGACAGACCCGTCGGCGGAGACATTTTCGTCCGCTCTGACGCGGGCCCGTGCTCCACCTTCCACTCCTCCAGAGACATCGCCTCATAGAAGATTGCCTCCACGGTTGTGACAATGCGGTTGGCGGTGAGGTCGAGCACCTCCCATCCCTTGCTCTCCGGCAAAACACCGAGGTGAATTCCCCAGCGTGCCTTCGGTGCCAACTTTCCGCCGCGCTGCTGCTCCGAGATCATGAACTGCACCATGCAGCCCCACACACGCGCCAGCGTGAGATCCGGCTTCTTCTCGAACAGCAGCTCGTACGGCGTCGTCCTCGGAGGAAGTGAAGCCCGTTCGAGGCAGTTGCGCACCCAGACGGCGTGGCGAAGGGCGAGGTGCCACCAGTGATGCTTCACCCCCATGTGAAGCAGCATCGTCCGCACAGCTTCGACGACCGTGCGCATCTCCCGCTCCGCCATGCCATTCTGCTGCGGAGTGTAGGGGCAGGTGAGGTTGTGGAGGATACCCTTGTCCTCGACCAGGTCTGTGAACGCCCTACCGAGGAACTCCCCTCCGCGGTCAGAGCGCAGCCGTTTCACCGACTTCGACGTCTGCCGCTCCACCTCCTTCAGCCACTTCTCGAACACTCCGAGCACGTCGCTCTTTTTCGCGATCGGACGGACCCACACAGAGCGAGTCTTGCGGTCCTTGAAGAGGAGAAAATAGAGGCTCCCATCCATGGCGGCCACGTGAAAAGGGCCGCAGAGGTCAATGTGCACGACTTCGAGCGCGGTTTCAGCGTCCGATCCCTTCTCCGGAAAAGTATGACGCGCCAGCTTGCCGCCGACACAGGAGGTACACGGCACATCGGCTCCAGTTGACTTCTCGATGTCCAGGCCGATGGCAACTTCATGTTTTGCCGAACTCATAATCGTGTCAATGCCGACATGCGCGAGCCTCGCGTGCCACTTAACCGGCTTGGACTTCGTCGCCGATACGATCGTCCGCAGAGCAACTGCTTCCGTCGCAGATGTATTCGATTTCGAAGAGCAGGGGCGGAGGTCAGTGCAGAGGACTCGGCCGGTGTAGCGTGCTCGACCGAGCACATCTCCTGCAGCGGACACGAGCAGCATCTCATCACCCTCGTTCTGCAGCTTCACGCCGTTTTCCTTCAGCTGACCAGCCGACAACAGATTCGCCTGCACGCCCGGGACGTACAACACGTCGGGGATCAGAATCTGCTTTCCGGTCTCCCCTGTCAGAGCAACTGTGCCACGACCTTCGACATTCTGAAGCACCCCGTTGAATCCGCGCACGTGACGGATTTCACCTCCTGGCTTCATGTCGACGAAGGCCTCTCGGGTTCCCATCAGATGATGAGAGCAGCCGCTGTCGAGGAGCACCACGCTCGGATTCGCCTGCACCGCTGCAGCGACCGCCTGGAAGTCTTCTCCAGCCTCCGGCGCCAGCGAAATAGTTGGCTCAACCACTCCAACCATCGAACAAGAGGCTTCCTTGCTGCTCGAGGTGTCTTCCTCTGATTTCGACGGCGTTTTCGACGACGCTGGCTTCTCCTTGCGCGGCTGGTGGTCTCGACGACGACGCTCGCTGTCAGACTTCCCGTGGCTTCTTCTCTGATCGTCGTCGGACTCGTCGTGATCAGGGCAGTCGTACGAGAGATGGTCAGGGTCTCCGCAGATGTAGCAGCGACGTCCTCCTCGACGCGAACCACTACTACCGCGATCATTGCCCTTCGCTGACTTCCCGCGATCGGCGCCCTCCGTTGACTTCGTGTTCGACGACTTTCCGCCACCGCCTCCTCCTCCGCCCAACTTCCCACGCTGCCCCGTCTGACGTCCCTGCTTCGTCGGAGCGACGTAGTTGGCCTGCGGAAGGAGCTCTGAAGACCGCTCAGACTCCTGCATGAACTCATCCTGGATGATATGACTCGAAAGCGAATCCTCGTTCAGAGTCTCGCGCGCGCCGGGCATGATCAGCATCCGTCGCATCAGATTGTAGCTCCAGGGGAGGCCATTGATGACATGCGTGACATACGACGCCACCGAGTACTCGAAGCCAGCCATCTGCATGTCGGCCAAAATTCGCCGCGCGCCGATTGCAGTACTCGGTCGCCGTTTCCTGCTCGCCCATGCGAATGGTGGCCAATTTCTTCTCCAGTTGGCTGATGTAGAGGTCGTCGGTCGCTTTGTAGGTGCGCATGATGTACTGCCACGCTTGGTAGCCGGCGTCCACACGAAGTCGGCACAGCTTTAACGCGACTTGCACCGGTGGCGAACAGCACCGCGAAAGAACCATGAAAGTCAGAAGATGAGCGGCGCGAAATTCCGCCCACAATTCAGAGTCATCTTCGTCCGGCGTCTCCACCTTGCCGTCAACGAACTTCTTCAGTTCGGCGATCTCCAGCTGAGGTTCGATTGACTCAATCCATGTGATCAAGTCGTGTCGTCCTTCGAGCGGCTTCGGCACAGCGATCTTGTCCGGCGAAAATTTGAAGTAGCCGTACGCCGGAGCGATGCCTCCGTCTCGACCAGCCGACGCATGAGTCGCCGAAGTCGGCCTGGCTCCACTCCGCTGAGGAGATTGACGTCGACCATCGATGTTGCCGTTCGAGCTGCCTGCAGCCGCCGTCGACCGCAGCACTTGCGCTTGCACTCCGCCAACGCCGACGTCAGCGACCCGAATCACTCCACGAATCCTGGTGCTTCCTTCGCCGACTGTCAGAACATTATATAGCTTATGCTGTTGTGTAGGCTATAGTGGGGTATCCCATAGGGGGTACAACCCAATTAGGGTTTCCTATATGTACTCACTTCATTCATAGTTCATTCATTCGCGTTCTCCTTTCCACATGGAATCAGAGCAGGTCCCCTCCTAGGGACTGTTTCTAGGGCCCACCGAAGCGCGCCCCGAGGCGCGCTTTCCTTTTTTTTAGCGACCCTCCGTGTCGCCCCTAGCGGCCCGTTGCGCCGCACTCACCTACGCGGCCCCGCCGCCCTTAAGTCGCGGCCCCGCCGCCCTCACGTCGAGGCCCCGCCGCCCTCACGTCGCGGCCCCGTCGCCCTTGCCTACGCGGCCCCGCCGCCCTCACGTCGCGGCCCCGCCGCCCTCACGTCGCGGCCCCGCCGCCCTCACCTACGCGGCCCCGCCGCCCATAAGTCGCGGCCCCGCCGCCCTCACGTCGCGGCCCCGCCGCCCTCACGTCGCGGCCCCACCGCCCTTGCCTACGCGGCCCCGCCGCCCTCACCTACGCGGCCCCGCCGCCCTCACGTCGCGGCCCCGCCGCCCTCACGTCGCGGCCTCGCCGCCCTTGCCTACGCGGCCCCGCCGCCCTCACCTTCGCGGCCCCGCCGCCCTCACGTCGCGGCCCCGCCGCCCTCACTTCGCGGCCCCGCCGCCCTCACCTACGCGGCCCCGCCGCCCCACTTCGCGGCCCCGCCGCCTACGGTACCGGCCCCGCCGCCTATCCTCACCGGCCCCGCCGCCTACGACCGCCGAGCCGCCCTGCCGCCGAGCCGCCCAGCAGCCGAGCCGCCCGGGAGCCGAGCCGCCCTGCCGCCGAGCCGCCCTGCCGCCGAGCCGCCCGGGAGCCGAGCCGCCGAGCCGCCCTGCCGCCGAGCCGCCCTGCCGCCGAGCCGCCCTGCCGCCGAGCCGCCCGGGAGCCGAGCCGCCCAGCAGCCGAGCCGCCGGGCCGCCCAGTCGCCGGGCCGCCCTACTGCCGAGCCGCCCGACCTGCCCTGCCTGGTGAGCACAGCACCACTGTTACTGCGTGCCCTTCCCCTACTGCTTGCACTACTACACTGTCGTCGTCATGGCTACCCCTAGTGTCCTCGCTTTTGACGCTGAGGGTCGAGCCATTGACTTTGAGGTCTGGGTCGACGACCTGCAGCTGTTCTTACAGTGCGATAGGGCGGACGGTCTTTCCCTCTTTGACCTCACCTCTGGCGCCTCTCCTGCCCCTGCTGCTGATGCTGACCCCATTGTTCGCTCTCAGTGGGCCACCCGCGATGCTGCTGCACGTCTTGCTGTGCGTCGCCACCTGCCTACCACTGAGCGCGCGCACTTTAGTCAGTACAAGAGTGCTCAGACCTTGTACGACGCTGTAGTTGCGCGCTACTCTTCCCCTGCCACTGCTGCCCTGAGCCGCCTCATGCTACCGTACCTCTTTCCTGACCTTGCTGCCTTTCCCACTGTCGCTGACCTCATTACGCACCTCCGCACTAGTGACACTCGCTACCGCGCCGCCCTTCCTGCTGAGTTCTGCGCCAAGAACCCCCCCCCCATGTACATCACTCTCTATTACATAGTCACACGCCTCCCTGACTCCCTTCGCGTAGTCAGGGACCACTTCCTCTCAGTCTGTCCCACCACTCTCACTGTCGACCTCCTCGAGAAGTCCCTCCTGGCGGCGGAGAAGAGCATCGTCGCTGTAGGAGCCTCTCGTGGTGACCCTCGCACCCCCATCTTTGAGGGGTGTTCTCCTTCCCCCCTGCTGCCCTCTGTTGCCTCTGCTGCTGCTGCCGACCTGCTTGGTCTTGAGTCGGTCTGCGCGGCGTCTGCCCCTAGCGGGAGACGCCGCCCTGGCAGGGGCAAGGGGGGCAAGGGCGCGGGTGGAACTGGCGGGGGCGGTGGAGGTGGCGGTGGAGGCGGCGAAGGGAGTGGGGGTGGCGGTGGGAGTGGTGGCGGGGGCGGTGGTGGCGGTGGCAGCAGCGGAGGAGGAGGCGGTGGTGGCGGCAGCGGTGGGAGCGGAGGCAGCGGTGGTGGTGGAGGTGGAGGCGGCGGTGGCGGAGGGGGTGGAGCTGGTCGGGGTGGTGCCCCGCAGCGTAGCGGCTCTGGTGGTGGCCAGCGTCAGCAGCAGCAGCAGCAGCAGCGTTCGCGGGACATCCCCCCGCCCCAGCAGCTCCGTGAGTGGTACACGCAGCGTCAGCGGGGTGGGGGTTTTGGTCCGTGCACCTACGTCCTTCGTTCCGGCGACCGCGCGGGTGAGCAGTGTGGGGGTGCCCACCCCACCCAGCGCTGCTTTGGCCGCCTGACGGACGCTTGGCGTCAGCAGTTCCCCGAGGCTAGTGAGATTCCCCGTTGGGGAGAGCTGTCTAGGGCTGGCGTAGCTATCTTTGATCTTGACTTTGATGCTATCCTTGCTGCCATGTATGCTGTGACTATTAGTGAGGAGGGTGACTGTTACCGGTGTTTCCCGCCCGACCCGGGCATTGGTACTGCTGCGCTAGGTACTTCTGCGGCTGCTGCTCTAGGTGCCAGTGCGTCTGCACTCTCAGGTACTGGTGAGGCTGCGCTCTCAGGTACTGCGTCGGCTTCGGCCTCCCTCACCTTCACGCTTGACTCAGGGGCTTCTCGCTCCTTCTTTCGAGACCGCACCACACTCACGCCGCTTGGCCGGCCGGTTGCAGTCTCCCTGGCTGACCCCTCTGGGGGTCCTGTCCTCTCTCACTTCTCCACTGTCCTCCCGTGTCCGGCTGCCCCCTCGGGCACCTTGTCTGGTCTGTACCTCCCCTCGTTCTCGACGAACTTGGTGAGTGGTGCTGACCTGCAGGATGCGGGGGTTCACCAGTTTACTCCTGCGAGTCAGCGGGTGACCCACTGCTCGGACGCCCGCACAGGCCGACACCTGGCCACGTTTTCGCGTCGGCCGGGGTCGAGTCTCTACACCCTGACCACTGAGTCTCCTCCTGTCCCTGCGTCTGGCCAGGTAGCTGCGTCGGGTCAGGTGTTTGCTGCTGCGTCCAGGTCTGGTCCTGAGTCTGCCCCCTGCTCGTGTCGCCGCCTGTCTCAGGAGACTCTCCTATGGCACCACCGTCTTGGCCACCCCTCCTTGCCTCGTCTTCGGGGCATGGCTTCCCGTGTCCTTGTCTCTGGTCTTCCCCGGTCTCTCCCTCCCCTTCCTTCGGGACCCGGACCTTCCTGTGTCCCCTGTGTCGAGGGGCGGCTCCGGGCTGCCCCTCACTCCTCCCAGTTTCCCCCGACAGAGGCTCCTCTGCAGACGCTTCACATGGACGTGTGGGGCCCGGCCCGCGTCCGTGGGCAGGGTCACGAGCGCTACTTCCTGCTGGTGGTTGACGACTACTCGCGTTACACCACAGTCTTCCCCTTGCGCAGCAAGGGTGATGTCACTGAGGTGTTGATCGACTGGATCCGCGCAGCTCTTCTCCAGCTCAGGAGGAGCTTCGGCTCGGACTTTCCTGTTCTGCGTCTGCACTCTGACCGAGGTGGAGAGTTCTCCTCTGGCCTTCTGCGAGCCTACTGTCGTGCACGAGGCATCCGCCAGACCTTTACGCTTCCGGACTCTCCACAGCAAAATGGGATTGCTGAGCGCCGCATTGGCATGGTCATGGACGTCGCTCGTACGTCCATGATGCATGCGGCTGCCCCCCATTTTCTGTGGCCGTTTGCGGTTCGGTACGCGGCGCATCAGATCAACCTTCACCCCAGGGTCTCCCGGCCGGAGACCTCCCCAGCTCTGCTGTGGACGGGGAAGGTCGGCGATGCGTCTGCGTTCCGTGTCTGGGGATCTCGGGCGTTTGTCCGCGACTTGTCTGCGGACAAGCTGTCCCCTCGTGCTGCTCCCTGTGTCTTCCTCGGCTTCCCCCCTGACGCGCCAGGGTGGCAGTTCTACCACCCCTCCTCTCGTCGTATTCTGTCCTCCCAGGACGTCACGTTCGACGAGTCAGTCCCCTTCTACCGCCTCTTCCCCTACCGCACTCCTTCCCTCCCCCCGCCACCGCACTTCCTTGTGCCAGGTCCCCCCCCGGTAGACCCCCTTCCCCCTCAGGGTCCTGCCCCTTCAGGTGTGTCCCAAGTAGACGCAGTCGAGCCGGTTGAGGTTGCTGGTGACTCTGGTCCTGCTGCGGGTGCTGAGCCTGGGGGTGCTGACTCTGGGGGTGCTACGCGCGTGGGTGCTGAGCCTGGGGGTGCTGAGCCTGGGGGTGCTGAGTCTGGGGGTGCTGAGCCTGGGGGTACTGCGACTGGGGGTGCTGAGCCTGGGGGTGCGGAGTCTGGGGGTGCTGAGCCTGGGGGTGCTGCGACTGGGGGTGCTGAGCCAGGGGGTGCTGCGTCTGGAGCTGCTGAGCCTGGAGCTGCGGAGCCTGCGGCCACTGGACCTCCCCTTGTGGCGTCTGGCGGTGCGGGACCTGGCGGTTCTCCGGGTGCTTCGCCTCGGCGGGAGCCCCTCTCTCCACAGGAGCTGCGCGAGTGGTTTGCTCGCCGCTGGAGACGTACTGCTGGAGCTGGAGCTCCTTCGGCTGCTGAGGGTACTTGTGCCGCTGGTCCCGGAGCTGCTGGGCCCTCGGGTCCGCCTGGAGCTGGAGCTGCTGCGGGTGTTGGTGCTGAGACTGCTGCTGTCCTTCCTGGCGGTGGTCCTGCTGCGGGTGCTGCTGGTGCTGCTGGAGGTCCTGCCGCTGGAGGTGCTGTTGGCGCTGGTGCTGCTGCTGAGGGTGCTGTCCCTGCTGTGTCTGGAGTCGCCGCGCGGCCTCGGCCGTACTTCGTTCCACTCCTACAGCAGGTTCTTGGTCTTTCTCCTCCTGCAGCGTGTCCACCGCCTGTTCAGTCACAGTCCCAGTTAGAGCCCGCCTCCCCACTTCCTGCTCCCTCTCCTTACACTGGTCCCACTGGAGGTCTTGCTGAGCGTCGTGAGCCTGCGTCTCGTCCTGCGTCGCCTGTTCGTGCTGCTCGCGCTAGTGGTCGCGGTTCGCGTCAGCGTCCTCCTCCTGTCCCTGGCACGCACCGGATGTCTTTGCGTCCGTCCACTGCTCCTCTGCGTGCCCCTTTGCCTTCTCCTCCTGAGTCCTCCCTTCCTGCACTTACCGACCCAGAGTCCGACTCTCTTCGTGCTGCTAGTCCTACTGTCACGCGTCTCCTTGCTACTGTCGTCACTGACCCCTCTTTTGAGTCCACTGCTGCGTCTGCGCTTGTTGCTGAGCTCGTCGACTTTGCTGCTCGCTGTCGTCTAGACTACGCTGCCGGTCTTGTTGCTGAGTCTGCGTCTGTCTGTCCTCCGTCCGTCGGGGGTGAGTGTGCTCTTGGCACGGACGTCCTTGAGGACAGGCAGGAGGAGTTCCAGTGTCTGGCTGCTGCTTCACCTCATCTCGCGTCCGTACTACTTGCCCCTGAGGGAGACCCGGATGCACTAGACATCCCGACTCCGCGCTCTTACGCGGAGGCCGTAGAGGGTCCCTACTCCTCTCAGTGGCAGGCAGCTATGGATGCAGAGATGGCGTCCTGGAAGTCCACAGGCACCTACGTTGACGCGGTGCCCCCTCCTGGGGCGAACATCGTCAGTGGCATGTGGATCTTCAGGGTGAAGCGGCCGCCGGGCTCTCCACCTGTCTTCAAGGCGCGGTACGTCGCTCGTGGCTTCAGTCAGCGGCAGGGAGTTGACTACTTTCAGACCTTCTCTCCCACCCCGAAGATGACCACTCTTCGGGTGCTGCTGCACATAGCCGCTCAGCGCGACTACGAGCTCCACTCTCTTGACTTCAGCACTGCTTTCTTGCAGGGTAGCCTGCACGAGGAGATCTGGCTGCGCCGTCCACCTGGCTTCACTGGGACTTTCCCTCCTGGCACCCAGTGGAGCCTCCGACGGCCAGTCTACGGTCTCCGCCAGGCACCGCGTGAGTGGCACGACACACTGAGGACTACGCTTGCGGCTCTTGGGTTTGCTCCCTCTACTGCTGACCCGTCGTTGTTTCTGCGCACCGACACTTCTTTGCCGCCGTTCTACATCCTCGTGTACGTCGACGACTTGGTCTTTGCCACAGCTGACACTGCTGGACTAGCCTACGTGAAGTCCGAGCTGCAGAAGAGACACACGTGCACAGACCTGGGTGAACTGCGCAGCTACCTTGGCTTGCAGATCACTCGGGACAGAGCACGCCGCACCATTACCTTGACTCAGTCACACATGGTGCAGCAGGTCCTTCAGCGCTTCGGCTTCACGTACTCCTCGCCTCAGGCCACTCCTCTGTCTACTCGCCACTCGCTCTCAGCTCTGCCTTCGAATGAGTCCGTAGAGTCGAGTGGCCCGTACCCAGAGCTTGTTGGCTGCCTCATGTACCTGATGACCTGCACACGACCTGACCTTGCATACCCTCTTAGCATTCTTGCACGCTATGTTGCTCCTGGGAGACACCGACCAGAGCACATGGCTGCAGCGAAGAGGGTGTTGCGCTACTTGTGCAGTACGTCGGGCATGGGGCTAGTGCTTGGAGGGCGGAGTCCAGTGGTTCTCACTGGGCACGCGGACGCTTCTTGGGCTGACGACCAGGCTACGCAGCGGTCGTCGCAGGGTTACACCTTCAGTCTTGGTTCCGGCTCTGTCTCGTGGCGGGCTACTCGCTCGTCCTCTGTTCTCGGCTCCAGTTGTGAGGCTGAGATCTACGCCGGGGCCATGGCTGCACAGGAGCTTCGCTGGCTCACCTACCTGCTGACTGACCTTGGAGAGCAGCCTCGTTCTCCTCCAGTGCTGTACGTAGACAACAAGGCCATGCTGGCCTTGTGTCGAGAGCAGCGCTTGGAGCACAGAACGAAGCACATTGCTCTCCGTTACTTTCTTGCTCGTGAGCTGCAGCAGCGTGGTCAGTTGCGACTTGCGTACGTGGCCTCTGAGGCCAACACTGCTGATGTGTTCACCAAGGCACTTGCGCCTTGTGACCATCAGCGCTTCTGCACTCAGTTGGGTCTTGTACCTGTCTTGCCTCACTTGCTCTCCTCTTGACCTTGCTTGTACTGTCACATATATATACCTGCTCTTGCTTGTCTAGCTCTATATATATATGTGTCCTCCTGCATGTGAACTGGCCTTGTGGCCTTGTCGTTGTGCTCGGACTGTGTGGTGACTTTGTGATCCACCCTGAGCTTGCTGTGCTTTGCGTGACTGGTCTTGTGACCCCTTGTTCTCCCCCACTTTGCCTATGGGGGTGTGTCAGAACATTATATAGCTTATGCTGTTGTGTAGGCTATAGTGGGGTATCCCATAGGGGGTACAACCCAATTAGGGTTTCCTATATGTACTCACTTCATTCATAGTTCATTCATTCGCGTTCTCCTTTCCACACCGACAACATTGCCGCCGTCACCTTCGTTGTGCACGGGTCGGGGAGAGGCGGACGCGCCGTCCGCTTCAGCACGTGGAGGGGGATGCTCACGCGCCCACTGCGCACGAGTTCCGAGGAGCAAAATCTCCAAGTCCGCCTCGCCGTACCCGCCAGCCTCGTGGCGTGCCCGAACAGCATCCAACCGCGCCTGCAGAGTATCCTCTACTCCTGCATCGACTCCTTGGTCGTCCATGGCGGTCTAGGTGGTTGCCGGCCTGCAACGACTTAGGTATAGAGCGAGATGTTGTCTAATCTGAAGGTTCTAATGCGGGGTCGTTCCACGCTCACCGCACCATGCGGAGAGTCACCCTACAACGGGAGTGGACTACGAAGGAGAGCACGGAGTTGTGTGGGTGATCGTAGCGCTCTAGTAGCATTCTATCAGAGTTCTTACTACTTGCTGTGTTCACTGAGAAATTTGGCAAGAGTTTCCACTGAGGAAATTGAAAGAACATTGAAATTTGAGAATTAGAGTACAAAGAAGAGCATGCAAGTGATATCACTGGAATGGCATTGCAATCCCTAGCAAGAATTCTGCAAGGCGAATTGCCAGCACTGCATCAGAGCGGTTCGCCAACGCTGAAACAGAGCGGTCTGCCAGCGGAGCACAAAGGCGACATGCCAGCGCTGCAACATGGCGGCCTGCCAGCGCTGCATTCGCAGGTGAATATCTGCGCAGGTGTGCACCTGCCGAGTAGGTGCAGGTAGACGGTTGCACCGTCAGAGACATTGCGCAGGTGCCAGGTAGAAAACGCTCCGACGGTTTCGTCAGGTGTCCACCGTCGAGCACGTGATGCCATTTTGCAGGTCGAATTTCGCTAAGAGCCACCTGAGCGAATTTCGCATGCCCTTGCAGAGTTTCGCAGTCGCGCGAATTCGGCCAGCCAGTTCGCCGAGTTGAGACTCGCCGAACAGCGCCCTTCGATCAGAGAACGGGGCTCCTCGGAAAGCACCCCGTCCGTCAAAGATCGCGCGACCCAGAAGCAGATCAGAGGGAGGACGAGCTCGTCGAACAGCACCCCGTCGACCAGAGCTCGTTGATGGGCTGGTGAATCAGAGGACAACCTCCTCGGAAACCACCTGCGGTTTCAGAGGACGGGCTGATCCAATGCAACGATCACTTCGTCGAATTCACCACGTCGTCGCAGAGAATGCCTGCGCCCAAGCGAGGGCGGGGCCTTTCACTCCGACAGTGCTCGTACTGGAGGTACTGGAGCTGCTGGAGCGGGTGGTGCTGCAGGCGTTGGAGCTGGAGACCCTGGAGCTGGAGACCCCGGAGCTGGAGGCGCTGGCCCTGGGGGTGCTGGTGCTTGTCAGAGTTCTTGAGGTTAAGCCTAAAGATCAATGACAGGGGAGGGTGTATAAGGGACAGGAAGGAGTCTTCATGTACATTTGTACATAGTCGAGGCTGAGGAAAACGGAGTGCGGCGGGTGACAGCAGGGTGGGGTGGCAACTCGGCAGTGGGGAAGTCATCGGCAATGACGGGCAGTGGGCGGGGGTTGAATTGGAACTGTTGCTAGCCACAGGGAGGGCGGCGAGCTGACGTGGCGGAGGACTGAGAGTGGTATGTTGCTGGAGTGCATGTGTTTGGTGCTTTGCTTGCTTGCAGACACCGAGTCCAAGAGAGCTGGAAGTCACACCCGCCAGCTGGAGGAAGGCAGGAGAGCTGTAGGGGTGGCAAGCTAGGCTGCTAGCACTCAGCTGTTGGTAGCTGTGCTTAGCTAGGGTTGTGTAGGAAACATCAAAAGAGGCTCCTGGGCCATGGGACTGCCACTGCGTGTTTGTTTTCGTAAACTACTGTGATTTCTTTTGAAGATAAGCAGTCTCATAGCGAAGCCATATCCGCAGTCTAGATGGGTTAGGAAGAGGCTGAACATACAAACACGCAGTCGTTGATGTGATTGCGGTCAGGACGGTTAGTAGAAGCAGTAAGAGCGACACAAGGGCAGGAAAGGACGATGGTGGGAGTAGATGGGAATCAGCGTGAGGTCAATCTGCCGCCAGGAGGCAAGGACGTGGAAGGGAAGAATGGGCTCAGTGGCGGAGCAATCGGCCCTAGGGGAGGTGCTCAGACAGGAATCGTAGGCGGCGGAGGCAACGCGCCGACCGGATCGGAAGGACCGCAGGGGACGCAAGCGCGGCCGCAGTCGCAGATGGGAGGACAGGTCCGATATCAGCGAAGCGCCTCCTGGCAAGGCACGGAGGACGAGACGACGATGCAGCGCTGGAAGTACACTCAATTGCCGAAGATCGAAGTGCCAGAGAGATTCTCAGGCGATGCCCGGCATGGACCAAGCCTGAAAAACTATATCATGCAGTTGGAGAACCTGTAAGCTCGCTGGGCGAAGGATCAGCTGGATCCGGAAGAGTTCTTCCAGGGATTGGCGAATACTTTGACAGGAGAGGCAGAGACCTACTACCGAATATCGCGAAAGGAGCTGTTGGAATGGGCCGCGGGGCGTGCACCGGGGGAAAGGGATCCAACGGCGCGTTTTCTGCGAGAGCAATTTCCAGCGCAAACCGCGGAACGAGTGGTGGAGTTTCAGGCGTTCAGGAGGAGAGAGGGAGAATCGCTGCTGGCGTACTACGGGAGGCTGGTAGAGCTGGGTGAAGATATGAACTGTGGGGACCAGGGGCCACTGATAGGGAAGTTTGTGCACGGCTTGAGTCAACCGCTGCGGCAGGATGTGGAACTGTGCGTGTTCGAACTGGGCGCGGAAGCGACGCTTAAAGAGGCGTATGAGATAGTAAAACGCGTGGAAACAGGGCGCAGGCTTTACGAAGTGGAACGGACCGTGGATCGGGGACCAAAGAGAAGACGACCGGCATGGGCGGCCACATCCGCGTACCAAGAAGCCGAGGGGAGGGGAAGGGATGAGACCCGACACTGTCATAACTGCGGACAGCCTGGGCACCTGCGCAGGGATTGTCGGAACCCAGCAACATGCTCGCTCTGCGGGAGTCGCGAACATCTGCGACGGGAGTGTTTAGGGGCGCCAGTATGCTCTCGCTGCGGGAGGAAGGGGCATCGGGAGGCGGACTGCTATTCCGATCGCAGGAACCGGCGAGGAGCAGAGGGAGGCGAAGACCGGCAAGCCACCATGGCGCGCCTGAGAGCTCAACTAGCAGAGCTGGAGGCAGCAGAGGAGAAGCAGCCAGCAATGGTGGCACATGAAGAAGAGGAGGCGGATGAACCGGAGTTCATGCTGATGGCGCAGCCAGCACTGGAGCGAGAAGAGCTGGGCCTAAGGAATGGCGCGCACAGACAGCTTTTCAGGGAAGATGAACGGCGTGAGGACGGCCCGAGGAGGCGGGCAAGTACAAACGACGACAGAGAAGGAGCCGCGTTTCGCCATCCGCGAGACCGCAGGATCTGCCAGGCCACGGTGCTGACAATAGAACCAGGGGCAATCACGATTGGGGGACTGTGAACTCAGAGGGCTATCGTGGATACAGAAGCGGCGCACGTACTGATTGGCAAGCAACTGGAGGAAAGGCTCCAACTGGGCAAGGCCGAGCGGCTGATACCGGAAGGTTACTTGCTCATGACGGCGGATGGAGGGGAGGCAAAGTGGATGCCAAAAACTCGGACACCGAAAGAGTGCACGTTGAGGGTGCACTGCGGAGTATCGGAATCCTTGGACTTCGATTTTCTCATAGGAGTGGAGTGCCTCTTCGGCATCGGCTTGACAATTTGCATGTGGGAGGAGAAGGTGCAATATCGGGTGCACTACTGGGAGGACAATGGCCCCATCGGCACGCTGCCGGTGCGCTTTGTGCGGAGAGAACCCAGAGAGGCGTATCAGTGCACCGAAGTCGAGCTGCAGGAAGAGTTGGGAGTTCCCTCGTGGCAGCAGATTGCAAGAATGCCAGCGACGGCGGTAAGAACGAACGAAGACGAAGGGGACCTGAAGCTGCTTTGCACAGACACTAAGAAGTTGCTGGGACCTACTGTAGTGCTGGAGCTCTTCGGCGGCATCGGCACTGGGTTGGCGGCACTCCTGAAGGCGGGGGCCTACGTGGAGAAATGGATACTGGTGGAATCAGACAGGGAGTCTGTGAAGATGGCGTGGTATCATGCTGAGCAACTGCAGAAGAGGTACCCGCACCAGCTAACGACAGTAGCATTAGAGCACAGCGTGAGCAGCCAGGCCTGCGACATACGCTTGATTACCGAGGACACCAAACGAGAATGGGGAAAGATCTATGTGGTCGTCGCGGGCTGGGAATGTCAAGGATATTCGCGGGCAGGAGCGGGCAGAGGCATGAGGAACGAGAGAAGCAGCCTCTTCAGAGAGCTAGTGCGAGTGCGGCGGCTCATCAAGCGGGTACAAGGAGAGGTTCTTTACATCGTGGAGAACGTGGACATGGATGGGGATGTGAGGGAGCAAATCCAAGTGGCGCACGAAGAAGTGACAGGAGTGCTGGGCCCGGGGGTCGTAGTGGATGGCGCGCAGACGGGCAGCAGGACACGAATGGAGTGACGGATGCGGCACTGCAATACCGGCTGTCGCTGATGGAACGACCGGTGCCCTTGCTGGTGGAGGACATCTTAGAACCGGGAAGGATGCCCGCGCCTGTGACGCAACTATACCACCCGACGCAGTTCGCATGCAATGAAGTGGGGAAACCGCGACAGGCCTGGCCAACGTTTGTGTCGTACGAGGGAGCAGCGGAGTTCAAGATGCATGGCGAAGATCCGGGGCCAGGGCTAGTATACGACTGCACGGCGGGGGAATGGCAAGAGCCGACAGCACTGGAGCGTGAGCTAGCAATGGGCTTCATGGAAGATGCGACCGCACATCCCGAGGTGACTGAAACTGAGAGGAGGCGTGCTCTGGGGAGAGCCATGGACTTGAACGCCATGCACTGGCTCATGGCGACAATTCGGATGTATCACTCGCGGCTGAGATGGGAGCGAAAGCGGGATAAGGCAGCAGCGGTGCAACCCCCCACGGAGCGATCAGCAGCTAAGGAGGCACTGGCTAGGGCCATGCTAGGGGAAATACAAGAGAACGACATGGTCCAGCACAAGTTGGGGCATCCGCTGGAGAGGAGATGGGTGTACCCATGGGAAGAGGGGGACGATGTACCGGCCTTGTACGCAGAACAGACCCAGATCTGGCTCCCAGCAGACAAGGAAGAAGCAGCCGTGGACAAGAAGCGGGAGGATCTGGACTGGGTCGAGGAAGCCATCGAGAGGCAGCGGAGGAGAGAGAGTTACGAGCGAGAATTCGGATCGAGGTAGTTTGCGTTAATGACGGCGACGAAGGAGGAAGGGCGGGACACCAAGACCGAGGGAGGGAACGAGGAAGGAAAAGAGAGTGGTGGGCAGGCAGAGTCGGCTATGGCAGGGCGGTCCGCGCAAGGGACGGAAGAGAAGGAACCATCACCAATAGCGGCAGCAGAGCAGCAGTGGGAAATAGGAGATGGCGTGACGGAGGAAGACGCGGCGGGACTAAGGAAGGTGCTGGCGAAGCATCGGCCGGCTTTCGCCTACACACTGAAGGAGGTGGGCAGGTGCAACATGGCGGAAGTCAGCATAGAGCTGACCACGGAGATACCGGTACACCAGCGGCGGCGGAGAATGACGGCAGAAGAAGTACAGATCTGCACAGAGAAGTGCCAAGAGCTGATGGAAGCGGGGTGGAAGCGGGGTTCATACGGAAGTCAAACTCTGAATACGCAGCGGCGACGGTGGTGGCAGCCAGGACAGATCTCACATGCCAGGTGCTATCGAAACAGATGCGCGGAGACTATCGCGGGCTGAATAAGGTCACGGTGATGAAGCGGTATCAGACACCAACACCGGACGAGCTGTTTGACAAGCTAGCGACGGCACTGGTGTTCTCCACCTTGGATCTGAGGCAAGGGTTTAACCAAATCCCCATAGTAGAAGCGGACCGGAAGAAGACGGCCTTTCACGGGCCAGACGTGCAGTATGAGTGGTATACCTTGCCATTTGGACTGAAGTCCGCCTCACCGAAATTCCAGCGCATCATGGACCAGATCTTGCGGAACGTGCCGAACGCCGCCTGCTATATCGACGACGTGATCGTGTTCAGCATGGATAGCAGCTCGCATGTGAAGGACGTGGAGGTGGTCTTGAGCGCGATACAGAACGCCGGAATGACTTGCCACCCGGGGAAATGCAAGTTCGGACAGACGACGGTGGCATATCTAGGATTCGAAGTGGAGGAGGGTAGGATCGGCATCCAAAAGGCGAGGGTCGAGGTGCTGGATCGCGTGTCGACACCGAAAGACAGGAGCACATTGCGCGCGCTGCTAGGCTTCCTCAATTACTACAGGAAATTCGTGCCGAATTTCAGTAGCCGAGCTCTAGCGCTGAATCAACTGCTGAGGGAAGACCGCAAGTGGGAGTGGGGGCGAGAGCAAGAAAGAGCCGTGCAGGACCTCATGGGAGCAGTCAAGAATGGAGCAGTGCTGGAGCTGCCCAGAGCCGATCTGCCCTACGTGATCTACACCGACTGGAGCAGCGCGGGCATGGGAGCTGTTCTTGCGCAAATGAAGGGGGAGGTGGAGAAGGTGGTAGCATTCGCAAGCCGCAGCTGCAACGCGGCAGAGGCCAACTACTCGTCATATGAAGGAGAGGGGCTAGCAGTGGTGTGGGCAGTGAAGCACTTTCGAGTGTATTTGCAAGGAAGGAAATTCACACTGGTAACAGATCATCAGCCACTGGTGTGGCTCATGCAGTCACCGGACCTGACGGGCAGAAACGCATGGTGGGCAATGAAGCTCCAAGAATACGACTTCGAGATCAAGCATCGGCCCGGGAAAACCATGCAGCACGTAGATGGGCTGTCGAGGAATCCGCCGGCGGTGCAGCCCTCCGCGTGCCTGATGGCGATGGCAAAAGAAGCTGACCGAGGGAGGCAGTGGGGAGAGGTGCGGGGTGGACCAGCAAACATATGGGAAGACAAAGCAGCCTTAGCATGGATTCAGGGGGCAACCACAGAGGAGGGGGCAGTTACGGCGAGAGTGAGAGCGCGGGGCGAGTACTACCGCTGGTTCAAGGGGCAGGTACAGCTGATGACTGGGGAAGGTTGGAAGCACGTGTCCGCCCCAGGTGAAAGGGAGGGCATCATCCGTGAGGTCCACGAGAAGCTGGGGCACTACAGGCCACTGAGAACGCTACAGTTGGTGCAAACAGGCTGGTGGTGGGCGGGTATGCGCAGGCAGGTCAAGGATTGGGTGTGGAAATGCGAGGCATGCTGCAGGAACAGGGCCGTGCTAGAGCGGGAAAAGGCAGAGCTGCAGCCGCTACCCGTGGTGAGCCTGGGCTACAGGTGGTCGCTGGATATCGCAGGGGAGCTTCCGGTCACAACGAAGGGGAGGCGGTACATATTGCTGATGGTGGAACACGTGAGCAAGTGGGCGGAAGCTAAGCTGCTGGTGCACAAGACGGCGGAGGCAGTGGCAGGGGCGTTCGAGGAGATGGTGGTCACGCGGCTGGGGGCATGCGGGGAGGTGCTGACGGACCAAAGAACAGAGTTTAAGGGAGCATTCGATGAGCTGCTCAAGGCGACAGGAATCAGGCACCGCAGCACGTCACGATATCATCCACGGAGCGACGGCTTGATGGAGAGGCTGGTGCAGACAGTGAAGAAAGGACTGAGGGCGTACGGGGAGGAGCATAAGAGAGATTGGGACAGGAAGCTCTGCTGGGTGATGGCGGGATACCGGTTCAGTAAGCAAGCGGCGCTCAAGGACATGTCGCCGTACTATCTACTATTTGGCAAGGAACCAGTGATGCCAGTGGGAGCTCCGAGGCTCCTTTTGGATGTGGTGACCACGGGGTCAGCGGAGAAGTGGGTGGCCGTGGCGGACGCACGGGCAGCATATCTGCCACGCCTGCTGCCAGCTGCCATGGAAAACCTCCATGTGGCGCAGCTGCGGGACATTGAGCGGTATAAGCAGCGGCAAGAGAGGGCTGGGAAGAAAGGGGAAGCAGGGGTGCAGGAGGGTGAGGAAGTGTACCTGAGGAGGCAGCGACAGCATGCTCTGGATGTGGGGTTGTCGCAGCAGTGATGGACAGTGAAGGAAGTTAAGCCGTCAGAGGTGATTGTGCTAGAGGACGGGAAGGGTAAGCAAGTGGCGGACCACGTGACCAATGTGGCCAGGATTCGGACGGAGAAGGACAAGGGAAGCCCCTCAGGTCCCATGACGCGGGCGAGGGCGGCGGCGATGCGTCACGGGAGGGGGCAGGAAGGGGCTAAAAAGGATGAGAACAAAGCCAAGGGTAAAAAGAAAGTGGGATGAAGGAACAGCAGCAAGAAAGGAGGGGAGGGGAGGACAAGGGCCGGGGCAAGACCGAAGGGGGTGAGAGAGTACCAAGGAGCAGCCAGAAGGAGGGTGAGAAGAGAAGTGACAAGCAGAGACGAGGCACACCGTAGGACAGGAGCAAGCACAGAGGGTGGGGCGAGAGAGAGCAGGGCACGAAGGAAGGGGGAAAGAGGAGGTTTCCGACAGCTGTCAGAGTTCTTGAGGTTAAGCCTAAATATCAATGACAGGGGGGGGTGTATAAGGGACAGGAAGGAGTCTTCATGTACATTTGTACATAGTCGAGGCTGAGGAAAACGGAGTGCGGCGGGTGACAGCAGGGTGGGGTGGCAACTCGGCAGTGGGGAAGTCA
The DNA here is from genome assembly GCA_947471745.1 of Closterium sp. Naga37s-1. Lineage (NCBI taxonomy): Eukaryota > Viridiplantae > Streptophyta > Zygnematophyceae > Desmidiales > Closteriaceae > Closterium > Closterium sp. Naga37s-1. The sequence continues at coordinate 244,140 of CANJKZ010000214.1, forward strand.
TCGGCAATGACGGGCAGTGGGCGGGGGTTGAGTTGGAACTGTTGCTAGCCACAGGGAGGGCGGCGAGCTGACGTGGCGGAAGGACTGAGAGTGGTATGTTGCTGGAGTGCATGTGTTTGGTGCTTTGCTTGCTTGCAGACACCGAGTCCAGGAGAGCTGGAAGTCACACCCGCCAGCTGGAGGAAGGCAGGAGAGCTGTAGGGGTGGCAGGCTAGGCTGCTAGCACTCATCTGCTGGTAGCCGTGCTTAGCTAGGGTTGTGTATGAAACATCAAAAGAGGCTCCTGGGCCATGGGACTGCCACTGCGTGTTTGTTTTCGTAAACTACTGTGATTTCTTTTGAAGATAAGCAGTCTCATAGCGAAGCCATATCCGCAGTCTAGATGGGTTAGGAAGAGGCTGAACATGGAAGGGGCTAAAAAAGATGAGAACAAAGCCAAGGGTAAAAAGAAAGTGGGGTGAAGGAACAGCAGCAAGAAAGGAGGGGAGGGGAGGACAAGGGCCGGGCCAAGACCGAAGGGGGTGAGAGAGTACCAAGGAGCAGCCAGAAGGAGGGTGAGAAGAGAAGTGACAAGCAAAGACGAGGCACACCGTAGGACAGGAGCAAGCACAGAGGGTGGGACAAGAGAGAGCAGGGCACGAAGGAAGGGGGAGAGAGGAGGTTTCCGACATGCTGTTGGTGCTGGTTCTGGAGGTACTGTGCGGCCACGACCGTACTTCGTTCCACCGCTTCAGCAGGTTCTTGGTCTCCCGTCTTCTACTGGCCTTACTCCTCCCTTATTGTGTCCACCGCCTGACCAGTCGCAGCCGCAGTTACAGCCATCCTCCCCACTGCCTGATCCTTCCCCTTACACTGAGCAGAAAGGAGGTCTTACAGAGCGTTGTGAGCCTGCGTCTCGTCCTGCCTCGCCTGTTCGCACTATCCGCACCAGACATCATGTTCCGCGTCAGCGTCCTCCTCCTGTCCCCGGCACGCAACATATGGCATTTCGTCCTTCCTCTGTTCCACATCGTATGCCCCTGCCGTCTCCTCCTGCGTCCTCTCTTGCTGATGGACCGGACCCTGAGTCTGACTTACTTTGTGCTGCTAGTCCTACTGTCACACGTCTTCTGGCCACTGTTCTCACTGACCCTTCGTTTGAGTCCATTGCTGCATCTGCCCTAGTTGCTTATCTTGTTGACTTCGCTGCCGCCTGTCGTCTTGACTACGCCGCTAGTCTTGTTGCTTAGTCTGAGTCTGTCTGTCCTCCGTCCGTCGGGGGTGAGTGTGCTCTTGGCACAGACGTCCTTGAGGACAGGCAGGAGGACTTTGAGTGTTTTGCAGCTCCTGTACCTCATCTCGTGTCCATGCTGATTGCACCTGAGGGAGACCTGGATGCATCAGACATCCTGACCCTACGCTCTTACGCAGAGGCGATTACGGGTCCCTACTCCTCTCAGTGGCAGACAGCCATGGACGCAGAGATGGCATCCTGGAAGTCCACAGGCACTTACGTCGACGCAGTTCCCCCTTCTGGGGCGAACATAGTCGATGGCATGTGGACTTTCAGGGTGAAGCGGCCGCCGGGTTCTCCGCCTGCCTTCAAGGCTCGTTACGTTGCAAGAGGCTTCAGTCAGCGACAGGGAGTTGACTTCTTCCAGACCTTCTCTCCTACCCCGAAGATGACTACTCTTCGGGTACTCCTGCACGTTGACGCTCAGCGTGACTACGAGCTTCACTCTCTTGACTTCAGCACAGCTTTCTTACAGGGCAGCCTGCACGAGGAGATCTGGTTGCGCCGCCCACCTGGCTTCACTGGGTCATTTACTGCAGGTACCCAGTGGAGCCTCCGGCGGCCAGTCTACGGTCTCCGCCAGGCGCCTCGCAAGTGGCACGACACACTGAGGACGACGCTTGCGGCTCTTGGTTTTGCTCCTTCGACTGCTGATCCGTCGTTGTTTCTACGCACCGACACTTCGCTGCCGCCGTTCTACATCCTCGTGTACGTCGACGACTTGGTCTTTGCCACTGCTGACACTGAGGGATGTCAACGGGAGTTGTGTGTTGGCCCCGTCCTCGCTTGGGTGGAGCCGACTTCGTGGTCGGTTGTGAGGGGAGCAGCCGACCTGCAGCAGTGGGCGAGCTGGTTGACGAGGAGGTCGACCTGCACGGGAGCCACTGCACGGGCGCCGACTTCAGGGTGGCGCCGACCTCAGGTAGGTCGACCTGGGAAGTCGATCTGCAGAGGGCGCCGACTTTGTGACGCCAACTTGGAGCAGCCGACTAGGGTGGTCGGCTGACAGGACTGCTGGTCGACTTGGTGGTTGGTCGTCCAGGCGTGATGTCGACCTTGTGGTCGACCTGACCTGGTGGTCGACAGAGGAGGGGCCGACGTCGACCTCGACTCAGGACGCCGAGCAGCGGGGCGTCGAGTAGCAAGGCGTCAACTTGGTGACGCCGACTTTGAGTAACCGACTTGGGTGGTCGGCTGACATCTGCGCTGGTCGACATGGAGCTGGTCGACAAGGAGTGCTGGTCGACGTGGAGCTGGTCGACCAGGAGTGAAGTCGACCTGGAGCTGGTCGACCAGGGGCGTGGTCGACTTGGTGAGGTCGACTTGGGGTGGTCGTCGACTTGGGAGGTCGACGGGCACATACAGGAGCAGCTAGTCGACGTGGTTGCCCGGTCGACCAGGTTACCTGGGTGACGAGGTTCTGCGGAGGAGTGCGACGGTCGCCCAGGCGAAGTTGGCGAGCCCGACCTCGGTGGTGGTATCCCGAGGTCGACGTGGGTGATCAGAGGCAGTCATCAGTGCCAGGTTGACTTGGTGTGTGCGCTGTGTAGGTGACAAGGCTCCGCACGCCAATCATCTGCGAGCACCTGCGAAGTTGGTGCGATGCTGTTCTCCGGGAGCAACACTGGCCCGCCGTCAGCCTGCAACGTTGGCACGCCGTCGACTTTGCGCTGGCAGTTGACCGACCTGAATGCTAGCTCTGATGTAGTCTTGCTATGCCAACTTCTTTGTACCATTGTTGTCAACTTTCTCTAGTGAAACTCTTGCCAACTTGCCCCGTGAACTAGCAAGCAGTGTGTGCACTAGGAAAACAACGAAGGACCTACGAACGCAGAGATTACACGAGCACCCGTGCCTAGCCCGTAGTCTAGCTCCCGTTGTAGTAGTTATCTCCACATGGTGCGGTGAGCGTGGACGGCACACGACTTACCTTTCAGTCAGGTCGACATAGAGGTCACTTACCTAAGTTGTTCGTAGGCCGGCAGCCGTGCAGTCACTAGCGTGCGCGTAGGTGACACCAAGGGAATGGAGACCCTGGAAGCACAGCTGGAGGACGTGAGGACACGCCATGGGGCCCATGAGTATGGAACGATCCCCTGGGCAGTTGTGGAGGCTGGCATTCGCACCATGTGGGCGACGTTGCACCCTTCTCGACCTGCGTCTCCTCGACCGGTGAACACTGAGGGCGGCGTTGACGTGGGCGTCAACGCCGGCGGTGGCCAAGTTGGCAGCAGTGCGGGAGGCACGTCGAGGCAGAGAGGTGTGATCCATGCCGATGAAGTCGGCGGCGTTCAGACGCGAGGGGTGCGGTCGTCGGCGGCTGCAGGCTCCTCGCACGGCGACGTCCGAGGTCGACGAAGCAGGTTGTCGCCGATGTCGGCGACCCATGTGACAGCGGGCGGAATTGCCCCGAGCTACGGCTACTTCAAGTTCACGCCGGACAGGATCCTGGTCACCCCACCGCTCACTGGTCAACCCGACATCCTCACCTGGAAGGAGGCCATCGAGCCCCAGCTGAAGATGGCTGGGCTGATCAGCTTTACTCGAGGCACCGTGGTGACGCCGGACGACCCCGACATGCGAGCGGAGTTCCGCGCCGTACAGCTGTTGACCTTCACGGTCATCTCGCGGTGCTGCTCGCCGGGCGTGCAGATCGCCTTGAAGTGGTGTCGGAAGTACCTCGACGCCGGCCACCAGGCGTGGCACTTCATCGAGTCGACCTACCAAGTCACGGACGACCTGTTCATCGCCCAGCTGGAGGGGCAGCTGACGCACCTGCGTATGGGCGACGAGGAGACGGCGACCGACTACTGCAACCGGGCCCGGCGAATTCTCGCCACCATCAGGATGGCCGGCGCGCAGTACTCGACGGCGTCGTACGTCACCCACGTCATGCAGTGACTCTCGAGCAGCTACAACCTGCTGAAGCGGCTGTCCATGGCGCCGAGCACGAGGACGACGCTCAACGAGGACAACTTGACCTCGTACATCCTGCAGGACGAGGCGATGCAGGAGGCAGAGCGGTCCCAGGAGCTCTTGGCGCAGGCGAACTTCGTCGCCCCGGCAAAGCAACGAGGTCGACCGGGGCAGCGCGGACAGTCTGGCGGCGGTGGTAGCAGTGGCTGGAAGCCGGCCAAGGAGGCCGACAAGAAGAAGTCGACCAAGGACAGCGGTCGAGGAGGAGAAGGTCGACGTCGGGAGTGCTGGCTGTGCGGAGAGCCCGACCACCTCTCCTTCGAATGCCCCGACTGCAGTGACTCCGACGACGACGACGACGCCAAGGGAGGCCGCGGGAGGTCTGGCAGTCGTCGTCCTCGTCGAGGAGGAAACAAGCCGCGCAAGGAGAAGCAGTCGACCAAGACGTCGACTTCGGTGAAGGACGCCGACTCCTCTGCTGGCGGCAAGGTGCAGAACGACAAGACGGCGTCATGCTCGCTAGTCGGCATCGTGGAGCCGACCGTCTCGCTGGCGCCGGAGGCCGGGGAGGACTTCCAGGCGGTGGCGGCAGCTGTGCAGGCGAACCCGGCGGTGGTCCTGCTCGACAGCGGCTGCTCCCATCACCTGATGGGGACGAAGGAAGTCTTCGTCGACCTGCAGCCGAGTGGCTCCATCAAGCACGTGCGCGGCGTCAATGGGGCGTTGCAGGACGTCCAGGGCCGAGGCACCGTCGCCCTGCAAGGAGAGGCCGGGAGGCAGGTGCTCATCCCCGACGTGCTGTACGTCCCGGGTGTGCGGGCCAACCTGCTGTCGTCCGGCCAGCTGAAGGAGCACGGTGTGAAGCTGCAGGAGGATGGCGACGGAATGCTGCTCGTCTCGGCGGCGGGAGAGGTGCTCGGACGGGCGACGTACTCCGGGCGTGTCCTCTGCACCGACCTGCGTCCTTGCTCAACGAGGTCGACGTCGCCCACGCCGGAGGTTGTGGCCCTGCGGGCAATCGTCTCGAAGACGAAGTCGACGCCGGACAGGATGCATGCTAGGCTTGCGCACGTCGGCATGGACACCATACGGAGCTCGGCGAAGAACGAGGTCGCCATTGGGCTGGACCTCAAGTCGACGGCGGGGTTCGACTCACCGTGTGTCTCGTGCGTCGGCGGGAAGCTGGCGCGGCACACCTTCCCCGACCAAGGCTCCGACGCCGACGACGTGCTGGCGGTCGTGCACATCGACCTGTGCGGGCCGTTCTGCGTGGCTGCCAAGGATGGCAGCTTGTACTTCCTGCTGCTGAAGGACCGCAAGACCCGCTTCGTGTGGGTGAGGCCGGTCGCCAAGAAGTCGGATGTGCTGCTGGAGTTCCAGAAGTGGCTGGTGTTGGTGGAGAGGCAGATGAAGAAGTCGGTGCTGATGCTTCGCTCCGACCGAGGAGGGGAGTTCCTCGGGAAGAAGTTCACCGACTTCGTGGACGGCAAGGGGATCGTCCACGACCTTACCTGCCCGTACACCCCGCAGCAGAACGGCATGGCGGAGAGGGAGATGCGGACGGTGGTGGAGTCGGTGCGGACGATGCTGCTGCATATGGGCGTGCAGCACCACTGGTGGCACCTCGCTCTGCGGCAGGCCGTCTGGGTCCGCAACTGCCTTGAGCGGTCGACGCTGCCGCCGGGGACGATGCCGTACCAGTTGCTGACCGGGCAGAAGCCCGACTTGTCGATGGCGCGCGTGTGGGGCTGCATGGCGCAGTTCCTTGTTTTCGAACAACAGCGTGGTGGGAAGTTGAAGCCGAAGGCCAGGTGGGGCCTTCACCTTGGCGTGTCGGGGGAGAGCAAGTGTTGGGAGCTCCTCGACATCGACGCCAACCGGGTGGTCACCACGTCGGACGTGGTGTTGTACGAGGATATGTCGCTGGAGGTGTGGAAGTCGGAGCACGGGCCGGTGTCAGGTCGGACGCCGACCACCCCACCGACCGATACCTCGCCGGCGACGCTGCCTTTGCTTGCCGAGGTCGGTGAGCTTGCTGATGCGGACGCCGAGGTCGTCCGTCCTCCTTCCCCTTCCCCTCGGACCCCTGCCCCTCCCCTCGTGGCCGACCTGCACGGGCTGACTCCGATGTCGGCCTCCGGCGATGAGGGGAGTAGTGGGACGTTGCCTTCGGCTCCGGCCAAGGGCATCGCCGGTGGCCGACGTGACGAGCGGCAAGTCGACGTGGGATTGAAGCCGACGTTGAGAGGGGAGGAGCAGGTCGAGGAGCAGCAGCCGACAGGGGAGCAGGCAGCAGTAAAGCCGACCACGGAGCAGTCGGCAACCAGGCAGTCGGCCGGGAAGCCGACCACAGGGGAGAGGTCGACCAGGAAGTCGACCAAGGTGCAGCAGGACGATGAGGGCAGTGAAGGTGGTGACGAAGGAGGGGACGACGGGGAGTCCACCAAGAGTGACGTGGTGGAGGTTCGGCCTGAACCCCAGAAGTCGGATAGGCTTCGGAGGCCGCCGGACTTCTTCGTCCCCGCTGCCTTCACCACGGTGTACGACGTGGACGATGACGACGACCTGCTGTACGACGACGCCGAGGAGGATGAGGAGTTTTCGGAGCTCGACCCGGACATGCTGGCCGACCCCGAGCACCGTTGGGACATCTCGACGATGACGGTGAAGGAGGCTTTGGCGAGCTGGAAGGGCCCGGCGGTGAAGGCCGCCATGGAGGAGGAGATCCGCAGCCTCATCAACATGGGCACCAGGGAGCTGGTCGAACGCCCGCCGGGGGTCAACATCATGAAGAACCGGTGGGTGTTGACGACGAAGTACCACGTCGACGACACCGTCGAGCGCGAGAAGGCGAGGCTGGTCGTGAAGGGCTTCACCCAGGTGTACGGCGCCGACTACGACGAGACGTTCGCGCCGGTGGGCAGCTACGTCACGCTGAGGATCTTCCTCAGCATCGTCGCCGTCGTCAACCTCAACCTGATGCAGCTCGACATGAAGAACGCCTTCCTGCAGAGCAAGCTCGACCGGGTGCTCTACATGTCCCAGCCGGACTACTTCAACGACGGAACCGGCCGGGTGTGCAAGCTGCTGAAGAGCCTGTACGGGCTGAAGCAGTCGCCGCTGCTGTGGTACTTGGCGCTCAACGACGTGCTGGTCGGCGCCGGGTGGAAGAAGAGCCACGTCGACGAGGCTCTCTACTTCAAGGTCGGCAACAACGGAGTAGCCTACTGGGTGCTGGTCTACGTCGACGACCTGCTTGCCGCCAGCAGCAGCACCGAGATGTTGAAGGAGTTGAAGGAGCTGCTGGAGTCCGCCTTCGAGCTGCGTGAGATCTCGCCGGTGCAGAAGTACCTCGGGCTGGAGATCGTTCCCGACAGGTCGGCGGGGAAGCTGTGGCTGCACCACCAGGGCTACGCCGACGATTCATCGACGAAGAGCAGACCGGGCGCACCCCAAAAACGCTGGTCTCGGTCGACGCCTACGCCGAGCTCACCTTCGACAACGAGGAGGCACAGGAGCGACAGGAGGAGGAGTACCGGCAGAAGGTCGGCTCGCTGCAAGTCGCGGCGACGACGACGAGGCCGGACATCGCCTTCGCCTGCAGCAAGCTGGGGAGCGGCCTCACGGTGAGGAGCGACCAGCACTGGCGCGAGGTCGACCGCTGCCTCGCCTACCTCGCCAACACACGTGACACCGCCTTGGAGTTCGGCGGTGGACCTGAGTCACTGGAGCTGGTCGGCTAAGTGGACGTCGACGACGCCGGTGACAAGCAGAATAGGACGAGCACGGGCGGCTACGTGTTCGTCTAAGGAGGGGCCGCAGTCTCCTGGTCGAGCCAGCGCATCAAGTGCGCGACGTTGTCGTCGACCGAGTCGGAGTACGTGGCGGCCACCGAAGCCGGCAAGGAGGGACGCCGACTTCGCTTCCTCCTCGCAGAGTTCCGGCAGCTGGATGTCGGGAAGCCGACTGTCCTTCGGGTGGACAGCAAGTCGGCCATCACAATCGCCGAGGGCATGGGGTTGACGGGCAACCTCAAGCACATGGAGCGGCGACAGGCCTGGCTGCAGCACATGGTGAAGCGCGGGAAGTTCTCGCTGAGGTACATCCCGACCACCGAGCAGCCGGCCGACTTCCTGACGAAGGCACTGCACTATCCGGCCTTCAACCGGTGCTCCGTCGCCATCGGCCAGGTGCGCTTGGCCGACGTGGGCGACGAAGACGACGTGCAGCAGTAGGTGCCATGTCCTCTTGCATGGCTGGTGCGGTGGACGACGTGCTGTGTGTTGGGTGCACGTCGACGAGCTATTCTCCGAGGAGTACTGCCGTGTAGGCTAGGGGCCCAAGCGTGAACGCGGCAGGGGAGTGTCAACGGGAGTTGTGTGTTGGCCCTGTCCTCGCTTGGGTGGAGCCGACTTCGTGGTCGGTTGTGAGGGGAGCAGCCGACCTGCAGCAGTGGGAGCCACTGCACGGGCGCCGAATTCAGGGTGGCGCCGACCTCAGGTAGGTCGACCTGGGAAGTCGATCTGCAGAGGGCGTCGACTTTGAGTAGCCGACTTGGGTGGTCGGCTGACAGGACTGCTGGTCGACTTGGTGGTTGGTCGACCAGGCGTGATGTCGACCTGGTGGTCGACCTGACCTGGTGGTCGACGGAGGAGGGGCCGACGTCGACCTCGACTCAGGACGCCGAGTAGCGGGGCGTCGAGTAGCAAGGCGTCAACTTGGTGACGCCGACTTCGAGTAGCCGACTTGTGTGGTCGGCTGACATCTGCGCTGGTCGACATGGAGCTGGTCGACCAGGAGTGCTGGTCGACGTGGAGCTGGTCGACCAGGAGTGACGTTGACCTGGAGCTGGTCGACCAGGGGCGTGGTCGACCTGGTGAGGTCGACTTGGGATGGTCGTCGACTTGGGAGGTCGACGTGGTCGACGTGGTTGCCCGATCGACCAGGTTACCTGGGTGACGAGGTTCTGCGGAGGAGTGCGACGGTCGCCCAGGCGAAGTTGGCGAGCCCGACCTCGGTGGTGGTATCCCGAGGTCGACGTGGGTGATCAGAGGCAGTCATCAGCGCCAGGTTGACTTGGTGTGTGCGATGTGTAGGTGACAAGGCTCCGCACGCCAATCATCTGCGAGCACCTGCGAAGTTGGTGCGATGCTGTTCTGCGGGAGCAACGCTGGCCCGCCGTCAACCTGCAACGTTGGCACGCCGTCGACTTTGCACTGCTGGAGCGCGGTCGACCAAGTCGTGCTGGAACGCGGTCGACCGTGCTGCGCTGGCAGTTGACCGACCTGAATGCTAGCTCTGATGTAGTCTTGCTATGCCAACTTCTTTGTACCATTGTTGTCAACTTTCTCTAGTGAAACTCTTGCCAACTTGCCCCGTGAACTAGCAAGCAGTGTGTGCACTAGGAAAACAACTAAGGACCTATGAACGCAGAGATCACACGAGCACCCGTGCCTAGCCCGTAGTCTAGCTCCCGTTGTAGTAGTTATCTCCGCAAGGAACTGGCCCCATCGAAGTCGGAGCTGCAGAAGAGACACACGTGCACAGACCTGAGTGAGCTGCGTAGCTATCTTGGCTTGCAGATCACCCGGGACAGAGCACGGCGCACCATTACCTTGACTCAGTCACACATGGTGCAGCAGGTCCTTCAGCGCTTCGACTTCTAGTACTCCTTGCCACAGTCCACTCCTCTGCCTACCGGTCACTCGCTCTCAGCTCCATCTTTGGACGAGTCCGTAGAGCCGAGTGGCCCGTATCCAGAGCTTGTGGGCTGCCTCATGTACCTGATGAGCTGGACTCGACCTGACCTTGCCTACCCTCTTAGCATCCTGGCACGCTACGTTGCGCCCGGGAGACACCGACCAGAGCACTGGAAGGCCACTAAGAGGGTGATGCGCTACTTGTGCAGTACGTCGGGCATGGGGCTCGTGCTTGGAGGACGGGCTCGAAGTGTCCTCATTGGCCACGTAGACGCTTCTTGGGTTGACGATTTGGCTACTCAGCGGTCGTCACAGGGTTACACTTTCAGCCTTGGCTCCGGCTCCGTTTCGTGGCGGTCTACAAGCTCGTCTTCTGTTCTCAGTTCCAGCTGTGAGGCTGAGATCTACGCTGGGGCCATGGCTGCAAAGGAGTTACGCTGGCTTACCTACCTGCTGACCGACTTGGGAGAGCCGCCTCGTTCTCCTCCAATTCTGTACGTCGGCAACAAGGCCATGATTGTCTTGTGTCAGGAGCACAGAACGAAGCACATCGCTCTGCGCTACTTCCTTGCTCGAGAGTTGCAGCAGCGTGGTCAGCTTCGTCTTGCTTACGTGGCCTCTCGGGCCAACACTTCTGATATCTTCACCAAGGCACTTCAGCCTTGTGATCATCAGCGTTTCTGTACTGTTTTAGGCCTTGTACCTACTTGGCCTCACTTGCTCACTTCTTGACTTTGCTTGTATTGTGATCTATATACTTATACCTGCATGCTTACACTTGCTAGGTTTGATCACTGTACTGCTTGTTCTCCATTATATAACTCTGCATGTGAACTAGCATTGTGGCCATTTGCTTGTACTCAGAGTGTGTGGTGACTTCGTGATCCACCCTGAGCTTGCTTTGCTTTTCTTGACTGGTCTTGTGACCTCTTGTTCTCCCCTACTTTGCCTATGGGGGTGTGTGGTAACTTCGTGATCCACCCTGAGCTTGCTTTGCTTTTCTTGACTGGTCTTGTGACCTCTTGATCCATCCTGATGCTAGTTCATTCATCCTCGCTTAGTATTCTGACAGGACTGGCCGGATTCGGCCTACGCTTCGAGACTAGCCCGAACCTCACTGCTAGCATCGCACTGGCTAGCTCGAACTCATCGTGTAGAGTTTGCATATTTTAGCTATATATGTTTGTTCATTCGATCTCTCACATTTGTACTCGTTTGCCAACTGAGTGCAATTCTCGCTACCTCCATACATTCCACACGAAACAGCCATCCATCCCATCAAGTCGCGAAATTCGAGGCGAAATGACCAGAGCGTTTTCCCACGGCACTAGCGTCTACTGCCTGTCGCTGGTCACGTCACATTCTAGGGACGATCACCACACCACCTGCTTGCACGCGACTCGGAACCGCCACCTGCCAGGCTCTCATTCGCTGCCTGGCCTGCTCCACTGGTTCGGATACGCCGCCATCGCGATGGCTCAAACCGCTCTTATGCTCCTCCCGCGTCGCCGTGTTCGCAGGGCCACTGCCCACACGGCAGCAGATATTGCGGCAGGGACGGGCGATGTCATTGTTTCGTTGACGCCAAGTTACTTCCTCCTTTGCCTCACGCCGCTCATTCCTTCCCGTTTCCAGCACCACTCCTTTCCTCTCTCCTCCCCTTTCACCTCGTCGCGTCCATCTCGCTCGCAGCCACGCTGGTCGCCGCATGCCCGCCGCCTAGTCGCGTCGCCTCGCCCACCACATGTCGCCCGACAGCCCTCCGCCTACCTCCGCCCTTTGCCGCCCGATGCGTGCAAGCGCCCATGGCGGGCAGGCGGGTGAGGGAAGCGGCGGGCGGGCCGAAGGGGGCCGGCGGTGGCGGTGGCGCGCGCGATGGCGCGAGGCGGCGGTGGCGGGGGCGCGGCCGCAGGAGCGATGGGGGCACTCCGCCGTGGCGTGGGATGGCAAGCTGATCGTGTTCGGGGTGAGTCGGGGTGAGTGGAGGCACGCTGACCGTGTTCGGGGTGAGTGGAGGCACGCTGACCGTGTTCGGGGTGAGTGGAGGCACGCTGATCGTGTTCGCGCCACGTGTTGTGTTGCCATGGGTGGGCGTTGAGGTGCTCGCTGACATGCAGGGCGGTTTGGTTGAGAGGTGTTGGTTCGGGTGAGAGGAAGACTTGGGTGACGTCGCACGCTCGTGCTTGTGCCATCATTGCCTGCTGCTCCCCTACACGTCCTCGCCCTCCTTCCTCCTTGTCTCGGCCTTACAACCCTTTCCCCCCTGCGCCCTACCATGCGCGCGCCTGCAGGGGTGTTTCGGAGCGCAGCACTTCTCCACCGTGCTGGCGCTGGACCTCACCACGCTCGCCTGGGCGCCCCTGTCGGCGCACGGCCATCTGCCCCCGCCCTGCGACTGCCACTCCGCCTCGCTGCTCTCCCGCGGCCGCATGCTCGTCTTCGGCGGCACCGACGGCCGCCGCCGCCTCGCCGCCACACACCTGCTGCACCTGCCCTCCAAGCGGTGGCACCGCGTGGGGGGAGGGGCGGCAGGGGAGAGGAGTGCGCTGTGTGTGGCGGGTGGGAGTGTGAGTGAGGTGGGTGGTGCGATGGAGGAGGGGGGAGTGGAGGGGAGTGAGGTGCGAGAAGGCGGTGAGAGAGGGCAGCAGGGGGGCGGAGGGGAGGTGGAGAGTGGCGTGAGCTGCGTGGACGAGGCGGGGGTGACAGCGAGGCAGGGGGGGAGGGGGGCAGAGGGGAGGAGGCGGCAGGTGGAGAGGCGGGGCAGTGACGGGTCGCACGTGTCGAGCAGCAGTGTGGTGCGGCACGGAGGTGAGAGGGACGAGGGCGAGGGGCTGGTGTTGGGCACGAGGCAGGGCAGTGGCGGCGACACGGACATGGACGGCAGCAGCCGAGGCACCCCGTGTGGGCGGGTGGGTCCCGTGCAGCCTGGCGCGCTTGCTGCTGTGCACCCCCCTGCCAGGGAGAGCCACGCAGCAGCGGTTCTGTGGCTGCCACGGCGTAAGGGGGTGGAGGACGAAGGGGGAGGGGGTGCGGTGGAGTGGCGAGAGACGGTGCTGGTGTTCGGCGGCAGTGGGGACGAGGAGGGCCGTGATGGTACGGATGGGAGTGCGAGGGGGGGAGGCATGGAGGGCTGGAGGGGAGAGGAGCGGAGAGGCGGGGGAGGGGAGGGGGGCAGCATGAGCGAGGGGGGCGGCAAGGGGCGGTATCTGAACGACCTGTGGGCGCTGGACGTGCCGTCCTTGACGTGGTGCCGCCTCCATGCACCGCACTCACTGCCGCCCGCCACCCATGCGCCACATGGCCCGCCAGGGGGCATGGCACGTCACCCTCCCCCGTGTGCGCGCGACAGCCACAGCATGGTGGTGATGGGCGGGGCGGGCGAGCAGCAGGTGGCGGTGGTGTTCGGCGGCGACTGTGGCGCGCGGTACCTGAGCGACCTGCACCTGCTGCACGTCGCTGACCTCTCCTGGCAACATGTGCGTCCTCTTGGGCAAGGGCTGCGAGGGGGTGTGCTTTGAGGGGTTACCCGTGGGGCATATCAGCTGTGGGGTGGGGGTGGGGGTAGCTATGGGCTGGAGGAATAAACGCGGAGATAGAGGGGTCAGTACACGGAGAGCGCTGTTGATGCTCTGCTTACTATTCTGACTTTATTCTGTATTCCAAGCGCACACACACTCCCCCAACACCGTTTTCTCTTCCCCCACCTTCTATGCACTCCCTCCCTGCATGCCGTCTCCCTCGCAGATACCAGCACCAGCGGGAGCGCAGTGGCCGGCGCCAAGGGCAGCCCACAGTGCGGTGGCCGTCACGGCCTCGCAGGTGGGTACCGCCATGTGTTGTGGGCAACAAGTGGCACTACGCTACCCAGGCACGGTTCTTGCTGATCCCACACTCATGCGGTGCGGTGGGTGCAATGCTGCTGCCGCGGATCCGATGCGCCACATGTGGCATGCGCCAGCCTGAGCGGGTCGGGCGGTCATGAACCGTAGCATGATGAATCCACCCAACTCAAGCATCCCCACTTATCTCCACTGTGCCGCCCACGTGCCTCACTCGTCTGTCCTTGCTCTCACAAAGACCAACCCAGCATGCCACGTGGCAGCGCATCCTCTTCTCTCCCACCTTGCCTGTCCCCTCTCTCTACCTTCCATCCGCCTCTCCTCTGCCCCGCAGATGCTGCTGCTGGGAGGGGTGGGCGACAGTGGCTACTTCAGTGACACGTGGCTCTTTGATCTGCCCTCTGCCACGTGGCACCAGCTGCATCCACCAATCACAGCCGGCCCTGCCATGCTGGCATCACACGAGTCGATGGAGGAGCAGCCGGAAGCAGAGTCAGCGTGGGCAGCAGCAGCGGAGGCAGGGGCCGCGGGGGAGGAGGAGGGGCAGCAGCCGCGGGCGTGCTTCTCCCACACGGCCACCCTGCTGCCCGACGGCTGCACCGTCGCACTCTTTGGCGGGTGGGTGCGATGGGCGTGGGGGTAGGGAAGTGGGGAAGGTGGGAGGGGGGAGAACCAGGGCATGGAAACTAGGGAGGGAACTGGAGTGCATTCCGTTGCTCTTCCTCACTCGCCCCTTACGTACCTCCATAATCGTGTTGCCATCACAGCCGCCCCTCACTTCCCCTGCTTGCACCATGGCCCCCTGCGTGCACCATGGCCCCCTGCTTGCACCATGGCCCGCTGCTCGCACCATGGCCCCCTGCTTGCACCATGGCCCCCTGCTTGCACCATGGCCCCCTGCTTGCACCATGGCCCCCTGCTTGCACCATGGCCCCCTGCTTGCACCATGGCCCCCTGCTTGCACCATGGCCCCCTGCTTGCACCATGGCCCCCTGCTTGCACCATGGCCCCCTGCTTGCACCATGGCCCCCTGCTTGCACCATGGCCCCCTCCCTGCTTGCACCATGGCCCCCTGCTTGCACCATGGCCCCCTGCTTGCACCATGGCCCCCTGCTTGCACCATGGCCCCCTGCTTGCACCATGGCCCCCTGCTTGCACCATGGCCCCCTGCTTGCACCATGGCCCGCTGCTTGCACCATGGCCCCCTGCTTGCACCATGGCCCCCTGCTTGCACCATGGCCCCCTGCTTGCACCATGGCCCCCTGCTTGCACCATGGCCCCCTCCCTGCTTGCACCATGGCCCCCTGCTTGCACCATGGCCCCCTGCTTGCACCATGGCCCGCTGCTTGCACCATGGCCCCCTGCTTGCACCATGGCCCCCTGCTTGCACCATGGCCCCCTGCTTGCACCATGGCCCCCTGCTTGCACCATGGCCCGCTGCTTGCACCATGGCCCCCTGCTTGCACCATGGCCCCCTGCTTGCACCATGGCCCCCTGCTTGCACCATGGCCCGCTGCTTGCACCATGGCCCCCTGCTTGCACCATGGCCCCCTGCTTGCACCATGGCCCCCTGCTTGCACCATGGCCCCCTGCTTGCACCATGGCCCCCTGCTTGCACCATGGCCCCCTGCTTGCACCATGGCCCCCTGCTTGCACCATGGCCCCCTGCTTGCACCATGGCCCGCTGCTTGCACCATGGCCCCCTGCTTGCACCATGGCCCCCTGCTTGCACCATGGCCCCCTGCTTGCACCATGGCCCCCTGCTTGCACCATGGCCCCCTGCTTGCACCATGGCCCCCTGCTTGCACCATGGCCCGCTGCTTGCACCATGGCCCCCTGCTTGCACCATGGCCCCCTGCTTGCACCATGGCCCTGCTTGCACCATGGCCCCCTGCTTGCACCATGGCCCCCTCCCTGCTTGCACCATGGCCCCCTGCTTGCACCATGGCCCCCTGCTTGCACCATGGCCCCCTGCTTGCACCATGGCCCGCTGCTTGCACCATGGCCCCCTGCTTGCACCATGGCCCCCTCCCTGCTTGCACCATGGCCCCCTGCTTGCACCATGTATTGGCCTTTCCTCTTTCACCTCCTCGCACTTGCAGCCTTCTCTCTGCTACATTCATTTCTTGTATTGCAATTCCTGCCTTGCTTGCTCCTGTTCGTTTGCGACCCGTTCTCTATTCCCACCCACTGCATGCCTGTTCCCTCTTCCCATCCACCCCATACGTGCGCTCTCTCGGCAGCTGTGGGCGGGACGAGCAGCCGTGCAGCGACCTCATGCTGCTCCACCTCGACTTCCCGGTGAGCACCCACCCTCGCCTGCTCCTGCTTGCCGCTCCTACTATGTGTGCAGAGCATGGCATGTGTGTGCAGAGCATGGCATGTGTGTGCAGAGCATGGCATGTGTGTGCAGAGCATGGCATGTGTGCACAGAGCATGGCATGTGTGCACGAAGCATGGCATGAGTTAGGTGACCATTCGAAGCAAGGCACACCTTGCTGCATTGCCGTCAGCTCTCTCATCTCGTCCCCTCGTTCTTCTCACCGCAGTGTGCACCTTCCTTCATTTCTCCTCCACATTCACTCACCCTGCCTACTGTATCCTCCTCTCCTCATCCTCTACTGTCTACCATGCATTCCCCATCCTCCTCCCACCTCGCCACTCCTTTCCCCCTCCCCACCACCCCACCAGCCCGCCAGTGCTTCCCCTCTCTGTGCGCGCCCCCTCTCCTCCGCCTCTCTGCCCGCCCCTGCTGCGCCCCTCGCCACCTGTGCGCCCGTCACTGCGTCCATCACAGCGCCACTCCTCGCCGCGCCCACTGCTGTTGGTGCAGGGGGGCCAGGGGGAGGCATGGAGGGCGAGGAGGAGAAGGGCAGCAGGGCAGAGGCAGTGCAGCAAGGAGACAGGGCTGTGGGCGTGGAAGAGCAGGGGGGGATGGCAGAGGGGAGGTGGCGGGAGGGAGGAGAGGCGATGGAGTGGAGGGCGGTGTGGGAGGGAGGAGGGGAGGAGGAGGCGGAGGTGGGCAGGCAGCAGACAGGCGAAGAGAGGAGCTTTCTTGACGAGCTGGCGGGCATTCTGAACGATGGTGAGCGGTGTTGGTGGGGAGGGTTGTTGGCACGAGGAACACAGTATGGATGGATGGATGGGTGTGGCCTCGCATCATCATCATCATGGCTGTGCATGCACATCATCATGGTGCAACTCTGTGTTATGTTCATTCATTGCTTGCTTTCTATCGCTTACAGCCTACAGGCAACCAAGCCGCACACATCCTCCGATGTTGTCATCCCCAAGTTTCTCACATGGGCCTTTCGAGTCATGCCCCTGCAGGTGGATTCCTTGAAAGCACCATGTGCACTCGCATGCACAGGTCTGCCATAACCACACTCACCGTCCCCCATCCATGCCACCCATCCGCCCTCACTCAGCCCTTCTCCTTCCACATCTCCCCCCCCATCCCCCCCCATCCCCACCCATCCTCTCCTGTTGAACTCCCTCTCCACCCGCCTTCAGATGCGCCCTGCACGTCACAGCCAGCAGCCACCATCCGCGGTACCACCCTTCCGCACCTGATTCCTTCCGCCATCCCAAGGGGCAGGCAGAGCAACGAGCAAGCGGAGCCAGCACGAGGTGCAGCAGCAGCGGGGGCCCAGCAGGGCAGGGCGAGGGGGCGGCCGCGGCGCTACGTGGTGTCGGAGGCGGGCGAGCGCATGGTGAGCGCAGCGCTGCGAGCCCGGCAGGCCGGTGGGGGAGGAGACGTGGACGGGGGTGGAGTGAAGGGGGGAAGCAGTATGGTGGCGGGGCAAGGGGCGGCAGTGGGTAGCGATGCGAGTGGGAAGGGGGAAGGGGGGGAGGGAGACAGTGGTGGTAAGGATGGGGATGGTGGAGAAGAGCGTGGGGGCTTGGGAAGAGATGGTGCAGGAGCAGCAGGTGCAGGCGTAAGAGGTGATACTACTGCCTTGAGCGGTGGCAGTCGGCCCAAGCTGCCACCGAAGCGAGCAGGCAGTGGAGGTGTGGGGCGCGGCAGTGAGGTGGTGCGGACACATGGGATGGCAGGGAGGGGCGGGGTGGAGCTGTCGCCATTCGACCATGACACGCTGCCTGCATGGCAGCAGCCATGTGGCATGACATGGCAGCAAGGGGATGTTCTTGGTGCTGCAGATGCCGCTGCTGCCATTCCTGCCGCTCTTCTTCTCTCCACGCCCTCCTCTGCCCTCCACGCCACACCCTCCTCTGCCCCGCAGCAGCCCCGCGTGTCAGAGGCCGCCCCTCCCAGGCAGCACCTGGCCGTGCCGTCGTCCGTGGCAGCGCGGCCCCTCATTGCGCTGCACGGCCGCCCCGTGGGCCATGCCACGGCGCACCGCGGGGCAGGGCAGCCCGGGGGAGGGGAGGGGAAGGAGGGGGATGGCAGGGGTGAGGCATGCAAGGGCAGTGGGGAGGGAGAGGGAGGCGTGACGGCGATGGAGGCGGGGGAGGGAGGGGGGTTTGGCGGAGAGGGCTGGCCTTCCCACGCGCACCTGCTGCACCTCGGCATCGGCCGCGTCGTGCGCTGCCCTGTGAGCCTCTGCTCTTGCTTTCCCCTCAGTGCCGTGGGCGCTGGATAGACGGCACATAGTGCACCTCCACCATCACACTATTCCATGTGCTCGCCGCCTGTTCTGACCTCCTTCCATTTCGGCCACCCCCCCTTCCCCTCCTCTGCTGTGCTGGGCAGTCCGGGCCATCGTTGGCAGTGCGTGTGGATGGGGTGTTTGACGGCGGTGTCACGCTCGCAGCGCAGGTCGGCGCCCACACGCTCTCCGGTGTGCTGCTCGCCCCCCCTGCTGTGAGTCCCTCTGCGCTTTCTGGGCTGGCCTGCCACACCACACCACACCACTGCATGCCACACCACACCACTGCATGCCACACCACACCACTGCACGCCACACCACGCCACACCACACCACTGCACGCCACACCACGCCACACACCACCACTGCACGCCACACCACCACTGCACGCCACACCACACCACTGCACGCCACAGCACCACTGCACACCACAGCTCCACACAACATGCATGTATCCACCACATGAGGTGTAACGCCATCCCATCTGATCCCACATGTTCACATCTCTTTGTCCTTGCTTACGCTGCTTACTCCACACTCCCCTGCCCCACCTGCACCGCACACCCAAGCCTTCCTTTCGTCCTCTCCCCGCCCTCTGCCTGCAGCTGAGGTCCATCCTCCTCGCCCCGCCTCCCCACTCGTCCGCACCTCCTCCTCGCTCCGCCGCCACACCGCCACTGCCCTCTCTGGCACGCCCCTCGTCCTCACTGCTGCTGCCCTCCCTCCCTGCTTCCAATGGGCGTCTGACACCTGGCGGTACCTCAGCCCCAGGCACTGACCCTGGTGGTGGCTGTGGTGGCGGCAGTGGCGATGGCTCCCTGCTACCATCAGCAGTGGCAGCAGCAGCAGCAGCGTCATGCAGTGTGTCGGCCCATTCCACCCCGCTAGCCGCATCGGCTGACACGCTCTCCGAGCAGCCTGCTGCTGGCGGGGGGAGGAAGCGGCAGGGCGCAGCCGGTAGAGGCGGAGGGAGGGGGCGGGGGAGGCAGGGGGGGCGGGGGAAGAGGGCGAAGCAGAGTGGGGGTGAGGCGGGGGCAGGCGAGGCGGGTATGGCGAAGGCAGGTGGGGAGGCAATGCGGAGCAAATCCAAATCCAGGACAAGGAAGGGGCAGATGGGGGGAGAGGGCAGGCGGGGAGGGGGAGGGGTGAGGGAAGGGGATAGAGGGGAGGAGAAGGTAAAGCAGGGGGCGATGGGGGAAGTGTGCAGGGAGGTGAGTGCGTGGGAGGCAGGAGAGGAGCGTCAAGGCATGGAGGTGGTGAGAGGAGGAGAGGCGGGGGGAGGAGAGGGGAAGGATGGCATGCAAGGTGGTGAGTGGGAGCGAGCGCGCGAGCACCCTGAAAGGTGGGAGACGCATGTTGGGCAAGGGGCACAGCCGTCTCGCATGCAGCAGCAGCGGCAGCAGCAGCAGCAGCAGCAGCAGCAGCAGCAGGATGCTGCGTCTGTTCGTGAGGCTGCTTGGGCCCATCCCAATGCTGCACTGCAGCCGTCACCCTCTCTCATGCCCGTGCCATCCCACCCCACTTTCATGCTGCCCCCACGGCCCTTGTCAAGCAGTGTGGCCCGGTACGGCGCAGAGCAGCAGCGGGCAGCAGGGCACGTGAGTGTGCTTGCGAAATATGCTGTGACACACGGAGGAGGAGGAGGAGGAGGAGGAGGAGGAGGAGGAGGAGGAGGAGGAGGAGGAGGAGGAGGAGGAGGAGGAGGAGGAGGAGGAGGAGGAGGAGGAGTGGGGGCAAGTGGGGAGGGCATGAACAAAGGGGAGGGCATGAACGAAGGGGAGTGGGATGAGGAGGTGGTGCAATGGCATGCAGGCATGCATGTTAGCATGTATGGTGACGGGCATCCGCAGTGGCATACTGAGGAGGAAGGAGGGAATTTTGGAGGAGGGCAGGGTGGCAACGGCATGAAAGCAGCCGGTCGTGCCAGCGTGCACGCTGCCATGGAGGCGGAGCCTGAGGCTGCGGCTGCGGCTGCAGCTGAGGCCGCACATGCTCCGCACATCCCTCATGGCCTCCACACCCCGTGCACTGCGCACGCCAGTCAGCGCCCTCTTGCCGCTCACAGCACCCGTGGCAGTGCGGACCTTGTGACTCACGGCATGTGCAGCATGGAGCAGTGGATGGCGCAGCTGCAGGGCTCACCGGGGCACCGCGAGGTGCATGGCGAGGGGCACACAGGAGAGCAGGTGACAGGAGGGGCGCAGCATCCTCAGGCTGCGGCTGGTGGAAACGCTGGCAGCTCGCTGCCCAGCCTGGCGGCGCACCCACACTCTCATGGCCACCTGTCACCGGGATTGCATGAGTGGGGCGACTGCACAGGTGGCAGCGGCAGTGGCAGTGGCAGCGGCGAG
Organism: Closterium sp. Naga37s-1; assembly: GCA_947471745.1. NCBI lineage: Eukaryota > Viridiplantae > Streptophyta > Zygnematophyceae > Desmidiales > Closteriaceae > Closterium > Closterium sp. Naga37s-1. Next base: position 264,828 of record CANJKZ010000214.1, read on the forward strand.
TGGCAGCTGATTGCGTCGCCTCCCTCCCCTCTCCACCTCATCGGCCTGGACTCCTCCTTCCACTCGCCCTCGCTCCACCCTCACTCACACGTCGCCTCTCACACGTCCCCCTCCACCCCTCCCTCACTGCATCTGCCCCCCCTGTCCCTGCCACCGCTCCTGCTGCCGCCCCTCCACCTGCCCGCCCTGCCCTCATGCGACCACGTGGGGTCGTCCCCCGCGCCCCCCACGCCCCACGGCAGCCGCCTCTCCCACTGCAGCACACCCGCCCAGCACACAGAGGCAGGCATGGGTGGGGCGCAGGGTCAACGGGAGGCTGGGGAAGGTGCAAGTGGAGTTGCACCGAGCAATGGAGATGGGAGGGGTGTGCTTGACGGTGCTCTGAAGGATGGCAAGCCGGGGTTGAATGGAGGCCAGAACCATCATCTAGAGCTCATTAGGTTCTCTCCATTGCATTGGTGAATATAATGTGTCCAAGCTCGTAGAGAATGGCTGTTCCCGTGTTGTCAACGTACACTTATACATTTGCATGTGGACTCCGTAGGCTAGGTTGGATTGTTCTATAGAGGGTATAGGATGATACTTATACCCCCTTTTGTATGCCCTCATTAGTCATTCGCTTCTGTTTCTAGTATGGTACGGCATCAGATGAAAGTTACTCGCCTCCTACGTCTCTAGCTGCCCCTCTTGCCCTCATGACCCCCCACCCTCTAGCGGCCTTTCACCCCACCCCCTTCCTTGCGCCCCGTCGCACCCTGTCCTGCTCCACTGCAGCTCCGTTGCCCTCCCCCGCCCCCCTTTCCCCTCGATGCCGGCTGTTGCGCCCGCGCCTACTGCAGTCGCACCTGCCACGCACACGCCCGCACCTGCCACAGCCACGCCTGCCATGCCCGTGCCGGCGCCTGCCGCCGCCCACGCCTACCACGCGCACGCCTACTGCCCAATGCCCTAGCCCTCGCCCGCACCCACGTTTGCGCTCGCCGCGCCTTCCGCCGCCACGCCCGTGCCTGTCACACCTGCCAACCCGCACCCGCACCCGCGCCAAACGCCGCGCCTGCCGCCGCCCCACCTGCTACTGCTCGACGTCCCCTCTCATCTGCAGCTGCGCCCCTGCTCACTCCTGTCATGGCGTCTGGATTTGTGCTGCGGCTCGATGCAGAGGGGCGGGCGATAGACTTTGATGCATGGCTGCTTGACGTCAAGCTCCACTTGCGGAGCCAGCGCCAGGATTATGTCTCCCTTGACGCCCTCGTGTTAGGTGAGATGCCTGCTCCCGAGCGTCCTGCTGCTCTTGCTGCTGAGACTACGCCGAAGGAGCTCCCACTCAACGCGTGGCCCGATTTTCGTACTTGGTTCGAAAGTCGTGTGACCGTGCTGTGCCCCTTGCTCTTTTGATGTATCTTTTCGTCCTATTTATGAGACTATCTTTGGTTACTCAGCGCAGCAGAAACCACTACTTCTCGAGGTGATCTGCAAACGACGACGTCTTCAGGCATTGGTGGATAGTGGTGCGTCCCACTTGGTGTGCGATCGCGGGACGTTGAAGAAAATTGGAGAGTCCTCAAAACAGACCCGGTATACAGCAACGATGGTGTACGATGCAAAGCTTCACATCCACAACGAGTCAACATCGCAGCTGCAGATAGGTGCGTTGAGGTGGAAGCCAACGTTGCCGATCACGATGATCAAAGGGTTAGATTTATCTTGGGGCGTGATTTTCAAAAACATGCATCTAGAACAACAGGAAACGTGTGGAGCTGTTAAGCTGGACGTATGCAGGAAATTATCCTGAGACAACACTTGCACGGTTTGAACGGACAGTGAACAAGAGTAACACGGACTACTTAGCACTGGTGATGGCAGCAGCAGAGGAGGAGAAGCCAAACTCGGAGCTACCTGCAGCAGTACAGGAGGTGTCAACGAAGTACAAGGACGTTATGCCAGATGATCTGCCTGTAGGAGTGCCTCCAGGCCGAACCTACGAACACGAGATCGTGGAGGAACTAGGTGCGGAACCCGTCTCCCGTGCACCATACCGCCTTAGTTCGACCGAGCTGACAGACATGCAGAAATAGATTGAGTACCTACTGTTAGAGACTAAGGACGGAGTCTATGAAGATTATGGGCCTAAATTTCTCAAAATCGTTGGTCTCAATTTCTGGACAGAAAAGTCGAGTTCACAAGAAACGCCGTCGACGAAAAGTTCACGGTCAAACCTTCACCAAACTCAGATATGTTGTAGCCCTAGTCCGTGGCTACAAATCCCAATTTGAATCGTATCAAGAGGTGAAGTAAAACTCGACTTATCAATTTCGGCGCACAGGGGGGTATGCTGCCATGAGAACTTAACTCAATGATGAGAGTCTCACAATTTCACAAATACTACACAAGAGAGTTAGAGTAGCAATAAACCAGGTGGGATGGGATGAGAAGGACGAGAGGGAAGGTCCCAAGAGAGTCCCCAACCAAGGAAACCCCATGCCACACAATTCCCCTCTCCATAGGCAACCCCACTTTCACTTTTGTTACTTTCCCAACCCATGCCATCCACCTTGCCCAACTTGGCCACACTTGCCAACCTGGTTTGGCTCCTCCCAACCACTTGGCAGCATCTACAGTGATGTTGACGAATTTCCCAACCCCCAAAAGTCTATACCCCTCATGGAGTCAACCCCACAACTTCCCATAGTCACCACAACCATATATCAAAAGCATACGAACTTCCAACGTTCGTAACTTCTTGTTCGTGCTCCGCTTGAAGCGATACTTGGTTCGTCAGAAAGCTCTTGAGCAGAGGAGTCACTTCAGATATCTGCTCAAGCCAAAGAACATATACACATACTCAGAAAATCCAAACCACACCAAAACACAAATTCTTGCACACGCTCACACCACGCATGCAACGCACAAACATATGATGGGAGGCAGACAGACGTGAATGCGAATGGTAGCATCACTCAACAAACTCCCCCTCTGGCTGCCAACCATCATCCCACATGCCATAGCTCAAGCATGCACACTCAATGCACACTCATTCCAGCAAACTTCATTCCCTTCCAATCTCCTTTCATTGCTCATCCCAGCGAACGACCAAACATATCCATTATGCCCAAATCTGCAGCACCCCGCTGTAGCCTCTCTCTCACAGCACTATCCTCCAAAACCTCTCAATCCAGCCCCAGAGCAATAGGCTATCTCATCCTCATTACACTTCTCAGTCACACTCCCAGCTGGCACCACACTTGGCTTGTCAAAGCTCGGATACGTCAGCCGGTTAGGAGGGCGCACATCCCTCCTAGGACGGTCAGCCGTACGTGCGGCACCTTGTGGAGCACCTTGCTGCTGCTGCTGCGGCTGCTGCTGCTGCTGCTGCTGCTGCTGCTGCTGCTGCTGCTGCTCCTCCACCTCTGGTTCTCCCCTATCCTCAGTCACCCCAGAGATCTCCTCCTCTGAGACAGTGACCTGCACTTCTCTCGAAGGCCGCTGCACCTCATCGGCCTCAATGATCAGCGGTGTAGTGGGAAGCTTCTGCTGCTGCTGCTTCCACTCCTTGTAGTACAAGGACTCAAGGAACTTCACATCCCTTGACACAGTCAGCTGCTGGCTGGTCAAGTCCCAAATCAGCCAGCCCTTGTGATCCTTAGCAAGCCCCAAGTGCACACCCCATCTCCCAGAAGCTTCCAGTTTTCCCCTCTTCTCCTTAGGCACATGAAACACCACCATGCACCCAAAGGCTCTCAGCATGTTCACAGCTGGTGCACTCCCATACCACTTGGTGTAGGGGACCCACTGTTTGTCCCCCACAGTCGCCAGCACCCTGTTCTTCACAAGGGCGACGTCACCCAAAACGGATCCGGCAGCCCTGCACGCCCAAGGAGAGTGCGAGCACCTTCCTGCAGGGTCCGGTTGAACCGCTCAGCCACGCCGTTCTGCTGAGGGTTGTAGGGCACCGTGAGCTGATGCTGGATCCCCTTCTTCTTCAGCACTGCCTCAAAATCAGCGCCAATGAATTCTCCCCCGTTGTCAGTGCGGATCACCTTCACCTTATGTCCGCTCTCCCTTTGAGCTCTCGGCATCCACTCCTTGAGAACAGCCGCTGCCACCTCCCCCTTGGTCTTGAGAGGGTACACCCACACCGCACGCGTGTGGTCGTCCACTATCGTCAAGAAGTAGCGGCTGCCCGAGAGAGAAAGGGCCCTCGTGGGGCCCACCACATCCATGTGCACTAGTGCAAGTGGAGCCTTGGCTGGTCCTGTGCTGCTGCTGAAGGGGAACTTGGTGAATTTAGTCTCAAGGCATGTAGGGTAGCTCCAAAACCTCCTTTGCTGCCCCCTTCACCTCCAGCCCCTTCAAGCTCCCATCCTTCACCAACTTCTGCAGCATGGGAATGTTGATGTGGCACAGCCTCTCGTGCCACGTCTCCCAATTAGCCTCACCACTCCCAGATGAAGCCTTTGCCCATGCAGCTGTTGCATCCACACCAGCAAGCACCTCACCATGTGGCTGTTGCACCTTCTGGACTGCATCCAGGGCCCCAGCAGTTGGTGCAGTCTCCTCTCCTCCCGCAGTTGCCTTAGCCGCTGCCGCTGCCTTTGCCGTTGCTGGTGGTTTCCCATTCCAAGGGATGATGGGCAGCTGCCACAGGTCCTTGATGCAGCTGCTCTTCTCATCCAAATCCCACAGCAGCAACTTCCCAAGCTTTGCACGGCAGCTGGTTGGGCCGAACGTAACTTTGGCCTTGCTTTTCTGCAGCCAGCGCACAGAGAGGAGGTTAGCGGATAAACCTTCAACCAGCAGCACATTCCCAAGTCCCACAAGCCCCCCATTGGCTCCCATCACCTTGGCATTCCCCACACCAATCACAGGGAGCAAAGCACCTGAAGCGGCAGCCACAAACTTGATCTTCCCTGGGGGTTTTACCTCGTCAAGCAAATCTGCCCGTGGGGTCATGTGACTTGTGCAACCTGAATCTATCACCCAGTGGGTGAGGGGGTGCATCACAACCTTCCCAGCTGAACCCACATCACCCCCACTCCCTTGCACATCCTCAACCATGAGGAACATCCCAGGGTCGGCTTTACCTTGTGCACCATCACCTTGTGCACCTGAACCTTGCACAGCGCCACCTCGTGCACGTTCACCACTTGGCGGCTTCATGCCTGGGGGCGCCCATCCCTCCGGCCGGCTGAAACACTTGAACCATGGGTGTCCAACCTTCTTGCAGTACCAGCACGCACCCTCCATTCGGGTGCTCCCCCTGCCGCCAGAGCTCCCATGCCCCTCATTGTAGTCACCTCGGCCTCTCCCTCTGCCAAAGCCTCTCCCGCGGCCTCGGCCTCTCCCACCCCGTCTTCCTCTGCTGCCTCCTGCAGCTCCATACCCCTCAGCAGTTTTGTTGGCAGCACCACCTCCCGTGTGGCGCCTGCGGAAGTCCTCCTGCAGGATCTGCTGCCGTAGCCACTCAGGCGTCCACTTGTCCTGCTGAACGTTGAGGGTGGGGATAAGGTTGTCCCACGAGTTGTCGAGCACCGAGATGATCTTGGTGCACTGCTGCATCTCCGACACCTTGCTGCCCGCCGCTGCCATCCTCGCATAGGTGTCCTTGACCTTGTCAAGCACCGGCTTCACATCGTCTCCCGGCCGCATGGAGAGGGCAGCCAGCTCCTTCTCCAATACGATCACCATCGGCAGCGTGTTGGGCTGAACCACGTCGCGTAGCAGCTTCCACGCCTTTGGTCCCGAGTCATCGAGCTCCACCAAATCCTTGATGTGCTGGAACATGTCGTTGTTGACCGACGATTGACTTACTATTGAGGAATGGCAACAGGCGTAACCGTATGTACCGGTTACATGCAGCGACTCGGTAACAAGAAAGAAGTGCAATAATCAGAGACACTGTAGAAATGCCTGTAAAGCAGTTAGAATAGGGGAATGTACCCCTCAGAGTACATGGCTAGCTAGAACTATTTATTATGTGTGTAATATTTGTTTTAATCAACTTGGTATCTACATTCACTATGATCTGAGTTCTCACAACAAAGTCTTCCGCTACCAAAACTCTTCTAAGACATTCCTATCCTATCCAAAAGATCCTTACTCTAAGAGTGGCGACATTGCTGCATCATTTTGTGGGGTCGTGTGGACCTTGGTTGCTGTCTATGCCTAGCGTAATATGCTTGTTATGCCGCGTGAGTGGAGAGCTAGGTGGTTGTTTGAAACGGCGTCTCAAATTTCAGAGAGCTGGTGTAATACGTTTGTTCCCCCTGGAGCTGGAAAATCGCACTGGGTGGTTGTGTCGCACGATCGAAGCCTGGGACTAGCTTTTTGCGTGGGAAAATATGTCACCAGTAACCATCATTGGACCCGATAACGTGAATGGTAAAAAAATAACGCGTACGGTCACTGTATCGGGTTTGCTGTAGGTAAAAAATCACGCGAATGGTCACACATGTAACTCCCGCCAAAACTTCCTGAAACTCTACAAAATTCCCGCTCGCGCCCAACCAATCAGCTACTTTCAAAAAATCTAAAACCCAATCGAAATCGGATGCGGTTTGGGAACGGATCAACCCTAAACACCTGGCGAATTGCGTTTAGGGTTGATTCATCCGAAAATGCATCCAGGTTCGTTTTGGGTATTATCTTTTGTTACGATATGAAGTTTTATGAGAAGGCATTACTGTATGCTGCAGGAGCCGACTCTACCGAGTACGAAGTCGAGGAGTCAGAAGAGTCGAAGCGACGCAGCAACCGTCTGACCAAGACCGATGCAGGCAGAAACATTTGAAGTGAAAAGAGCGGGAACAGGTTTGAAACGGGTTCCCGCGCCGCACGGTTTGAATTCGGTTGTAATAAGGGAATGTACCCCTTAGAGTACATGGCTAGTCTAGGACTTTTCGTATTCCCTTGTATTCTTATATAAACTCGATGTATGCATGCTATTATCAACTCAGTCATTTACATTCACTCTGACCTGAGATTCAACCTTCCGCTGCAACACTACTCTGCGATCAACCCTGAGCGATCCTTAGCTAAGTCCCTTTTGGGATTGTAACATGGTATGAGAACTACTCAGGGATTCTTCGCAACTTCACCTCCGTAAAATTCGCCGAACCAAGACCTGGCGAGCTGCACACGCTCCAAGACCAAGATGGCCGGAGGATCCGGAGGCCAAGCAAATCTGACGGCTGAAGGACAATCCAATCCGACTGCGACAAATGAGGCGACAACCACGATCGGCACTGCCGCTCTCGAGCAACTGTTCGCTCGACTTTCAACTATGGAGAAAGAACTCCAAGACCTGCGCAAAGGCGATGCGGGAACCTCTTCCCAACCAGCACAACCTGGACAACCGGCCGAGAAAAGCCGTGATACCGCCGCGCATACCTTCTCCCTCGACACAGACAAATCAACAACAACTGCCCCCCGTCCAAGTGATGAAGCTATCAACTCTGCGCAAGCACGCTTTCTTAGCGTTTCAAAAATCAAAACTACTGCCGCGTTTGACGGCAAGTGTCAGAACTTATATTTGTAACTGCCTGTAGCTGTAGTTAGTGTAGTTATTATAAACTTTGTTTGGTGGTGCACCTTATTTGTTTCCTTTGCTATATGTTCTTCGAAACCTATAGTGAAACCATCCTTTCCAACTTTCTCGCCTCTCACCCTAGGCACAAACTACTCGACATCCTAGTTGGGCCTAGGCTCCTAAGCCTAGGCCCTAGTTAAACTTGATCTCCTTCCTACTATTTTCTCATGCTATCAGAGCGAGTTACGTCCTGGCTTGTGGGCCCGCCTCATGCTTCCGCTGCTACGTTTTTCCGGTCGCGCGCCTAGGGCGCGTGGCGATTTTCTATTGTCCCGCCCCCGGTTGGCGAGTGACTCCTACTTTGCCCGTCGCGCGCCCCGTGGCACGCGACGGTGCCCTAAACCTGCCCGTCGTGCGCCCCGTGGCACGCGACGGTGCCCTGCTCGTCGTGCGCCCCGAGGCACACGACGGTGCCCTTACCTTAAACTTACCTGTCGTGCGCCCCGTGGCACACGACGCGCCTCTCCGCACCTGCTCTCACTGCAGCCGCCCCTGACCTACCTGCGCCGACACATTGTAGCCGCTCTGCGGCTTTCTTCCCGCCCACCCCCTCCTCCTTTGTCTCCCTGCAGCCGTGGGGGGGAGGGTATGGGGGTGGCGGGTGTTGGAGCGTTGGGTCGTATCCTTCCCTTCCCCTCCTCCTCCTTTCGTTCCCACTGCTGCAGCTGCCGCTGGGGGGGAGGGTGTGAGGGTGTGGGGGAGACGGGGGAGTGGCACCGGGGTGGCGGGTGTGAGGCAACCAGCAGCCATCCCTCCACCTCTCCTCTCTTCCCCCCCCTCTCTGCTGCTCCTGCAGCAGTGTGGGGGAAGGGAAGGAGGAGGGTGAGGAGATGGAGGGGGTGACCAGCTAGTGTTAGCCCGCCTGCAGTACCTGCTGTTGCTTGTTTATTATTTTGCATGTGTACCCCTGCAGGTTGTATTCTGCACAAACTCCTGATGCAGGCAGTTATGGGGGAGTGTCAGAACTTATATTTGTAACTGCCTGTAGCTGTAGTTAGTGTAGTTATTATAAACTTTGTTTGGTGGTGCACCTTATTTGTTTCCTTTGCTATATGTTCTTCGAAACCTATAGTCAAACCATCCTTTCCAACTTTCTCGCCTCTCACCCTAGGCACAAACTACTCGACATCCTAGTTGGGCCTAGGCTCCTAAGCCTAGGCCCTAGTTAAACTTGATCTCCTTCCTACTATTTTCTCAGCAAGGACTTCTATGCATGGAGTTTCGAGCTTGAGCTCCTCCTACAAACAGCGCAGATCTACCATTACTTCGACAGCTCCTACCCTAAACCGGTGGAAAACACCGAAGTCGCCAGGGCTCAGTACTACAGCAAGTCCCTCATGGCCTACAGTGTGCTGCTTCGCAATATGACGCCTGCGGAACAACTCAACATTCGCTCCTACAAGGAGAGCGACGCTCCAGCCTTGGAAGCTTGGAAGCACCTCGTTGAAGTTTATCAGCCGAAAGATTCTGTCACTGCCAGCAGGCTTCTGCAGCAACTCTTGGAGATAAAAATGGGGCACGGGGAGAAGGCAAATCCATATATTAACCGCTGTCGCAACATCCGTGACCAGATCACGAAGCATGGGAGTACGATCTCGGAAGAGATCTTCGTCAATATAGTCCTCCAAGGACTCGGGCCAGAGTGGAAGCCCTGTAAAGCGCTACTCCGACAGCGAGGGATAATTTCAGAAGCCGCGCTATGCGCCGCACTCCTGTCCGAACAGCAGGACATGGACTCGAGCAGAACAAGCTCCGCGCCGCGCCGAGAGCGCCTCGCCTTCTACGCGGATAACCGAGAAGAGCGACGACAACCAAGGCGCCACTATTGCAAAATATGCAAAGTCTTCGGACACTCAACGGATCAATGCAAGTCCCGATCCAGCTACCGCCACCCAAATTCCACTCACCACAACAACTGGGTCGGCCGACAAGACGCTCGTCATTCCCAACCTCAGCATCAACAAGCTCGTTCCCCTGCACAGCAACAACACCAGCAAACTCAAGGACCTCAGTCAGGAGCTTCCAGGAACGTCATCGCGAACATGGCGACACGCCGCCGCCGCACTGCTGAGCCTGACGAAGAGAACGAAGTCCAAGGAAGACTCCTGGAACCAGAAGAGGGTTGGAATAATCCCCTCATTGAAGATCACTATTACCTGTACGACGAAGACGAGCAGGATTGGAATCAACCAATCACACTGCGGGAGAGCCCGCCACACGACAATCAGCGCTACGTACCGGTGGGATGGAAGGAAGACGAAGATCCTTCCTTCCAAAGGCGCTACAAGGCAACCCTGGTGACTCCGCGATTGGCGCTACTTCTGCGCCGAAACAACACCGACAACCACAACACCTGGTACCTGGACAGCTGCTGCGGACAGCACATGGTGGGATCAACGCGCTACGTCTCAAACCTGAGCCGCGCCCCCGCAACCTACGTCACCGTCGCCAACAACGAGCAACTGCGCGCCAATGCGCAAGGGATCGTGGTCCTGCAAGCACGAGACAGCAACACACACATCTCATTCAGCGACGTGCTCTACGTCCCGAATTTGCGCTTCAATCTGCTCTCGGCCGGACAACTCCGCGATTGTGGCGTCATAATACACACGGATCTTACCACACACGACCTCATCCTCACCTACGCTCCTCCGGACACACCTTCCGAATCGTTTAAATATCTCGGACGAGCCCGTTCAATCAACGGGATTTACATATTGGACTTCGACGTACCCTCCTGCCAAGCGTCGTCAGACGAGCTCGTGGACCTTGTTCCCCTCGAGTTCGCCTTCATGAACAAAGAATCATGGGAGCATCCGGACGGTCGACCGTGGATTCGCCGCAGCCCTCATCCCCGCGAGATCAACCTGCACGAGCCAGATATCAACGGGTTGTGCACAACATGCCACACACCCACGGCAAGCCGCACGGAGCAAGTTGAACGGGAGTACGCAGCAATTCAGGAGGCAGAGAGCGCTGAGGCAGAACCTACAGGCATGACACGTGAAGAACTCGCCGTGTCATCTCACCGCATCTTCGGTGAGCCGAACAAGCAATTCGGGCAACAGCAGGTGGACAGACCAAGGCCCTGTGCGGACACCCTCCGCTTCGTTCTAGAAGCCAACACCACCACCCTCGATGAAGACGGAGAACCGCGCCCATACACCCGCGAATACTACCGTCACGAGATTGATCCAACTTGGAAAGACCCTGACGCACCAGAGGAGCTGAGTGTCAAGGAAGAACAGGATAAGGCCCGGGCGGAAAAGAAACAAAAGCTGTATGAGGAGCGCATCGTGGCAGGATGGGATGAACAATCAGCACACGGAGGATGGGGCGACGAGGACACCAAACCAGAACACGGCGAAACCTGGGCATCCGCCACTGGAGCATGGGGAGCCAGCGCCAGCGGCACCGTCACCACGGGAGGATGGGGCACAGCCGAACCCGACGAAGGGGAGCTCACGCAAGAAGAATTGGAGGAAGCCGAACGAGAGATGCAAGCAGAACGCGGAGAAGCAACACCCCGCGTCGTCATTCCTCTCGGACGACCCCCACGCACTCGTGAACCTCCGCGCTCACCTCATCGTTGGAGCGACCCCTGGTCGGAGATTGAGGAGGGGAATATACCGCCAACACCTCCGCGGGACTCACTTGGTCCAATCTCCCGCCCAGATCCGTTCGCGCGCTTCATCGAAGGTACCACGACCCCGCTCACCATCATCCCCGACCGCGAATTTCTCGCCCTTTATCTCACAACGGCACCTGCAGAAGGAGAGACAACGGCAGAAGCAGAAGCAGAGGGGCCAGACAACGAAGCAGAACCAGGAGAAGAAGAAGAACCTCCACTCCGGATACCGCAACTCACGGAAGCAGAAATAGCGGAACAACACGCCCGCTACAAGCGCACCTCCGGCATTCGCGCCGAAGATGACCTTTGGCATTAGCGGATGGGCCACCCCTCGCGCCAGACTCTCGCTAACTGCCTCCGCGCCAAAGTTTTCCCACCAAGAGCACTACTGCGCCCCGACGGAACGGAATTACAGCACACCACCCCTCATCCGACCACCTGCACTGTCTGCCCCACAGCCGCACTCTCTCACACCGCCTATCCCTCCCTGGAGCCAAGCACCAACTGCTACAAGAAGCTGGAGAAGGTGTACAGTGACTTCATCGTGCTCACCTGCGACGGATCCAACGGCGAAAAATACACGCTGACCTTCATCGACGCCTACTCGCGCCACGTGTGGGTCGCCAACGTCGACGCTCGCTCCAAGGCCCCGGAGGTATTCCGCATCTTCCTCGCGCACGCGCAGCGCCAGTCAGGGAGGAAACTGAAGATTTGGCAGAGTGATGGGGCAAAGGAATTTCGCAGCAATGAGCTGGAGAGCGTCCTCACCGATAAGGGGATCAAGCATGAGATTTCTCTCCCCTATGCTCATCAGCAGCAAGGTGTCGCCGAGAGGGTCAATCGCACACTCATGACCAAAGTCCGCGCCATCATGAATCAGTCCGGCCTGCCTAAGAAGTTTTGGCCGTACGCCATGAACCACGCGGTGCGCCTGCACAACCTTCTCTCCACCACTGTCAACAGGGATAACCTGTCCCCTCACATGAAGTGGACCGGCTCAAGGGGAGACCCCTCCATGCTGAGGGTTTGGGGGTGCATGGTGCAATATCGGCCGACCTCGGCAACAATCGGCAAGTTCGTTCATCGTGCGCGCTGGGGAGTTCATCTGGGGCTCAGTCACGAACACAAAGGCTGGCTCATTCTTGACATCGACAGCAAGAAGATCGTTCCTGCGCGTGACATTCTTTTCTACGAGCGACTCACCCTGAAGCAGTGGATCGAGGACGAGCGCCGCAACCAGGCACGTGGCTACGTCAACAGCGGCCGCAGCTTTGCGACTCCAGAAGATGAAGCAGCAGCAGCAGCGCTGGACCGCGACGACACCGACGAACATCCCAGCATCCCGCCTCGCCCGCGCGACGACGACGACGACAGCGACGATGACCCTGCGCCAGGACCATCACGGCACCAAGCAGAGCCAAGCACCGTAGCACCCGGCTATGAGAGCGGAGACGACGACGTGGTGGAAGTCCCCACCAACACAGACACCACCACTGTGTCAGGCCTTCAACTCCTCGGCCTGCACACATCCGTCTCCACCCTTGCACGGGCTGTGGAGCCAAAGAATCCTCGCCAGGCCCTAACCGGTCCTCACGCCAAGGAGTGGCATGCTGCGATGGATGCGGAGCTCAAGGCGCTGGAATCACGTGACACCTGGGTCCTAGTCGATCGTGCAGCAGTGAAGGGGAGGAGGGTGCTTAGCGGGAAGTGGGTTTTTCGCCTGAAAACTAACGCTGACGGCACTATCGAGCGTTTCAAGGCACGCTGGGTCGTACGCGGGTACGATCAGCGCCACGGCATCGACTTCGATCAAACCTTCGCTCCCGTCAGTCGCCACACCTCAGTCCGGATTCTACTCGCCATTGCCGCCGCGAAGCACCTGCCACTGCGACAGATCGACGTGAAGAACGCGTTTTTGTACGCGTTGGTGGATGCCACCATCTTTGCGGAGCAGCCGCACACCTACGGAGAGGGTGATCCCAGGGTCTGTCAACTGAAGAAGTCCCTCTACGGGATCAAGCAGGCGCCTCGTCTCTGGCAGCAGCATCTGCACAAAATCCTTCTCGAAATCGGCTTCAAGCAGCTCCCACACGACCCGGGAATGTATCGCCTTCACTTCAGCGGCGATTACATCCTCCTGACAGTCTACGTCGACGACCTGCTGTACACAGGCACCTGCAACAAACTCCTCGATCAGTTTCAGGAGAACCTGGCGCAGCGCGTGGACATCACCATCAACCTCGAAGTGAAGCAGTTTTTGGGGTTAAACATCACTTACGCGCCAGAAGCAATCCATCTGTCAGCCTCCAAGTACGCAGAGCAGCTGGGGGAACGCTTCAACATCTCTCCTGCACCACTCTCAACTCCCTACCGCAGCCCCAGCACCAACTACAAACCGGACAACAAACCTCTGTCGCCCGCAGGACTCCAAATGTACCAGCAGAAGTTGGGGTGCCTGTTATTCGCCTCTGTCACCTGCCGACCTGACCTTTCGTACATCGCCAGCCAACTGGCGCAGTACTCTCGCAAGCCAGTAGCTGAGAACCAGCTGGACCTGGAGCGCGCCCTGCAGTACTTCATCTCCACTCCTGACATTGGGCTCTCCTACTCCACACTGACTACCACCTCCTTCAACCTCAACGGCTACGTGGACGCAGATCATGCAGCTGATCCTGCAAATCGACGGTCCCGAACCGGCTTCGTTTTTCGCTTGGAACCAACTGGGCCAATCTCCTGGAACTCGCAGAAGCAGGAGCTGGTTGCCCTGTCATCGGCTGAAGCAGAATACATCGCCGCGACAGCAGCAGTCCGCGAAGGCCTGTACCTGCAGGAGTTGCTACAGGAGGCGAAAATTCCAACCTCGCCTACCTTTCGCCTTCACTGCGACAATCAGAGTGCCATCAGGATCGCGAACAAGCCAGGTTTCGTGAACCGCACGGAGCACATCGCGCTTCGGTACTTTTTCGTCAAGGACGAAATCGACCAAGGCAAAGTTGACCTCGCCTACTGCCCGACCACAGAGATGGCAGCAGACTTCCTTACCAAGCGCCTGCCACGTCAGCAGTACAAGCACTGCTCTGATCTCACCGGAGTAGCCAAGCGAGTCAGCTCCACTCGCGTCCAGGAATGAAGGGGAGTGTTACGATATGAAGTTTTATGAGAAGGCATTCCTGTATGCTGCAGGAGCCGACTCTACCGAGTACGAAGTCGAGGAGTCAGAAGAGACGAAGCGACGCAGCAACCGTCTGACCAAGACCGATGCAGGCAGAAACATTTGAAGTGAAAAGAGCGGGAACAGGTTTGAAACGGGTTCCCGCGCCGCACGGTTTGAATTCGGTTGTAATAAGGGAATGTACCCCTTAGAGTACATGGCTAGTTTAGGACTTTTCGTATTCCCTTGTACTCTTATATAAACTCGATGTATGCATGCTATTATCAACTCAGTCATTTACATTCACTCTGACATGAGATTCAACCTTCCGCTGCAACACTACTCTGCGGTCAACCCTGAGCGATCCTTCGCTAAGTCCCTTTTGGGATTGTAACATCTTTTTTGGGCGGGAGTTTCATCTGTGACCATTCGCGCTTTTTTTTACCAGTTGATAGTGACTGATTCCGTGAAACGTTTTATCAGTCGCGTGAAAACACCCTTTGCAGTGACCGTACCCTTTATTTTTTTACCAAAAATGTTACGAATGACATATTTTCCCTTTTTGCGTCGTCAGGTGCATTTCCACACCTTGGGGTGGTGCACGTTCGTTTGCTGGCGCTGACATGTACGACAAGCCCTTTCTCACGAGAGTCACATTCCCAACCTGCCCCCAACCTGAAACTGGTTACCCATATTACCCCTATACGTTGCCGCCTCTTCGACTAGTCCGCTCACCCCACCCCGAATATTGATTTTGCGAGCGAACATGTAACGGCATGACCAGGAATCATGCGGCCGAGCTCAGTACTCAGTGTGTGATGCCATAGGACGACAGTAGGGCGATAGTCTGCTCGCGCCATCACATCTGGTGAAACGATCCTTCGCCCCGTACTCACTCATTGCTCCGCGTCTCCCGGGGTCGAGTCTTGCGTCCGGGACCAGTGGACAACACAGCCCATCTACACCAGTCGTCTAGGCCGATTGTGAACGGCTCACACGCCGGAATCCCGTCTCTACAACGTCCCTCCCTTTTCCCCATCCTCCCCTCTCCGCATGCTGCCTCACCGCGTGCGCGTAAGGGACTTCGCGGCGGCGCGCTCGTCGGAGTTCGCCGCCCTCTACGCCGCGCTCGACCGCGCGCGCGCGCCAACGGTCGGCGCTGCCGCCAGTGCGCCTGGGGCCGACCCACGCGGGGAGCGGAACGGCCGAGCGGATAGTGCGGCGGAAGATGCGGCGGACGGCGGCGGAGGAGGCGAGGGGCGTCGTGTGGTGGGGCGGCGCGAGTGGGGCGCGCGGCGGCGGCGCGATCGAGTGGCCGTGAGGCACGGCACGCCGCGGCACCTGATCCGACGGACCAGCAGCTTCGTGCGGCGCGGGGGAGCCAGAAATAGCGGCGCGGGCGGAACGAGGCGGACGGGCAGTGCTCGTGGGGGACGCGGAGGGCGCGGAGGCTTGGCGCGGGTGGTGGCGGGGCAGGTCCGCCGAAAGCGCGTCAAGGTGGCGGCGCTGGAGGGCCATGTGGACAGGGGGACGCGGGGCGCGGGGGAGGATAAGGGCGGGGAGGCGCGGAGTGGTGCGGGAGAGTGGGAGGAAGAGACGTCGGAGAAGGAAGGGGAGGCGGAGGAGGAAGGGGAGGCGTGCAGGCGAGTGCGCCGATGGGCGCAGGCGAAGCGATTGAAGCAGGGAGTGGGGGGAGGGCGGGCGTGGAACGAGGGGGCGGGGCATGGGGGGCCGAGGCGGGTGGCGAGTCACATGTGGCATGCGAAGCGATTCCACATGGCGGACACGTGGGGTTACAGGCTGGCAGCACGGCTGCATGGCAGGTGCGAGTGCATGGCAGGTGCGAGTGCATGGCAGGTGCGAGTGCATGGTGAGGCAGCAGAGAGCAAACGGCACGGCCTCTGCTCACTCGCACCACTGCTCCATCCCTCGTCCCTTCCCCTCGCCACCCACTTTCGTGTTCTCCCCCTCCCGCCGCACACCCCTCACCACTGCGCGTGCAGGGGCCGTGGCAGCCGCGCGGTGGTGGAGGCGGCAGGCAGGGCGGCCGTGCTGCACGACGCGTCGTACCACTCCGCCATCCAGCTCATTGCCGCGCAGGTGGGCTGCCCTGTGTGTCTCTTGCCGCGCTCCTGGTCACTGCATACTTGTAGCACAGCAGGTGGGCGAGGGCAGGGGACAGCGCCTAGTTGCAACACACCGCCTCCATGCCTCACTCTTTTTCCCCCCTCCTCCCTCCCCTCCTCCTTGCTGCTTCGATCACCCTCTTGCCGTTATGTCTTGATGCCTCTGCCTCTTTGCTTCCATCCAACTCGTTTCTCTTTTACCCCCCCCACCTTTCCAGTCCTCATCCGTCCATATGCCCCTGTCTCTCACCTCCATGTCCATTGTCCGATGCCCTTGTTTCCCATTCTCGTGATCCGCCTATCCCTCTCCCCACCCACTCTCCCTCCGTCCGCCCCTTCCTCTCCCACACCCCCTCGCATCTATCCAACACCACCACCACTCCTCCCCCCTCCCCCCCCAGGCGGACATATGCGCTCTGCTCGCGCGCTGCACTCCCCCGGGTGCGCTTCCCCTCGCCCCTCGCCTTCCGCCTTCCACCCCTCACACGCCGCATGCTGCGTGCACAGGCAGGGGTGCTGGGGCGAGGGGCGAGGCAGCATGGGGGGAGGCGGCAGAGGGGGAGGCATGGAGGCGGGGAGTGTTGGAGCTGAGAGCCATGGTGAGAGAGTGGAGCACGTGTGGTGGGAGGGGCAGCTGTGGCGAGAGTGACACTGCCATGACGGCTCTCTCTGCTGCTGTCATTGTATTGCTGTGCTCGCTTCTGCGTGTTCCACCTTGCGATTTGTCTGTGCCGTTGACGCCACAACTGGCAGGGCAGCATGCCTCATCCTCCACCTGCCAACCGTCCAAGCGTCACCATCATCCTCCCGCATCCCACACCTCCTCCCTCCTCCACAGCCTCACCCCTCCCCCCATTTCCCCTGCCTCCCACCTCCACTGTCTCCCCTGCCCCCCCATGCGATCAGCTCTTCTCCTCCGCGAGTGATGCCAGCAGCAGCGACGTGATTGGTCCGGCCAGTTTCATGTGGAAGCCAGTGGCATGCGCAGGCGGGGCGGCTGTGCAAGGCAGTGGTAGTGGTGATGCACCCTTTGCTTCTGCTGTTGGTGCTGCCAGCAGTGGGTGTGGTGGGAGAGAGGGAGGCGGTGGGGAGGTGAAGGGGATGGAGGAGGGGATGGGGTGGAAGCAGCGGAGGAGGGAGAGGCAGGGGCGGCGCAAGCAGGAGCAGCGGCGGCAGAGGTGCGTGTGGGTGTGGGTGCATGCACTCATGCTGCCCGACGCCCTGGCCGCCCTCACAGCCGCCAGTCAGCACATGGGGTTGAACCGCTCTCCACCCATGCCGGGGCAGGAGAGCAGCAGCGAGCAGAAAGGGTGGAGGCGGAGGCGGGTGAGTGTGGAGAGTCGTGAGGGCGAGCTGTGTCGGCTGGAGGTGGCGGGGCGAGCAGCCCTCCCCCTGCTGCTCTCCGTGCTGCGCCCCTCCGCTCCTTTCAACACCCTCTCTCCCGCGCTGTTGCCGTCACCCTTCCCAGCTGCTGCCGCCCCTGCTGCCACTGCCTCCCCTGCTGCCCCCACCTCTGCTTCGCCTGCTGGCCGCTCTGCCTCGTCCGCTGCAGCATCAGCGCGCCTGCAGCAGTCAGAAGCGTCCTGGAAGGTGCTGGCAGAGCAGGGGGCGCACCTTCCTGGTGGGGCCGTGGTGGGGTTGAGAGCGGTGGACGCGCGGCTGCTGGCAGGCAGGGGGAGGGAGGCTGGTGGGGTAGCTGGTGGGGCGCCTGGAGGGCGGATAGGCTCTTCTCGTGGACAGCACACTGGGAGTGCTGATGTGTCACACAAGGGTGGTCTGTGTTTCGATTGGTGGAGAGATGTGGCAGCATCGGTGGACGGGGCGTCCATTGCCGCTGCTCCCACTCTGTGGATTCCGAGAGAGCAGCGCAGGGCAACACGCTGCCGGGGGGAGCATGGGGCACGCAGGGGGGAGCATGGGGCACGCAGGGGGGGGGGCAATGAGTCACAAATGGAAATGCATGACGCATGGGAGGCGGACGAGGAGGCGAGGCTGACAATGGGTGATAGTGGGGAGGAGAGGGCGGAGAGGCGTGAAGGTGTGGGTGGGCAGCGAGGAGGAGAGGTGAGAGGCACAGCAGCCGCTGTGACCAGCACCACCCCTCTCCCCAACTCCGCCCCTCCCCCCCAGCGCCTGCTGGATGCGTGGCGCCGCGCGCTCAAGCTGCAGGGGCTGATGGGGGCGCGGGAGGCACAGCGCATGGGGGAGAGCGTGGCGGGGCAGTGGGTGCAGTGGCAGGCGGGCAGAGGGGAGGGGGGGAGTGGTGGGGAGGGGCGGGGAGGAGGAGATGGGGCGTGTGGAGGAGAGGTGCAGGGAGGAGTGGTGTGTGGAGAGCAGGCAGGGTGTGATGTGGTGGTGGTGAAGCATGGGTGCGGTGCCATGCAGCGTGCTGCCGTGACCAGGTGAGGTGAGGCGCGCACCTGGTGCTGCGGGGTGATCAGTGAGGAAAGGGATAGTGAGACGAATCGCAGGATGGGGTAGAAAGATGGGGAGGGGAAGGTGAGGGTGGGCAGGAGATGTACAGTCGTGGGACTTGGGAAGCATGTGGTGGTGTGTGCTGTGTGCTTCTTCATCCCCCCTGTCCAACCTCCACGCCCTCTCCCCTCCCCTCTCTCGCTTTCCCCCCTTGACTCTCTCGCATCACAGGTGGTCGGTCATCCTGCCATCTGATTGGCTGCAGGCGTGCTGGCACCCGTTCATCCTGCACGGTGCACATGCCATCGGGCTAGCCGAGAGGCACACGCTCTTCACAGCGGTGAGTCGCTCTTCACAGCGGTGAGTCGCTCTTCACAGCGGTAAAGTCACCTGTTCTCCTTTATATGTTCCAACCAATACATGTTTCTCCCGTTCTCTGCCTCTCTTCCCCCTGTAACTGCCCTTTAATCCCCCTCTTATCCCCCTGATCCCCTTCTAATCGCCCTCCTCTCTTGCACAGGCGGGTCTGCCTCTCTTTCCTTACGACTACCCTGAGACGTTCGGCTACAGGTGCCACGTGGCAGCCTCCTATTTGATGCAGCGCGCCCGCTACGACCGCACACCACCCTCCAAGCGCCCTCTGTGCCCCCCCCTGCCGCCTGCTTGGGCTGCTGCTTCTGGCGTCTGGGGAGGGGCGGGGGAAGGGGGAGAGAGAGGGAGAGACGGGGGGGAAGGGGGAGAAGGGGGGGGAGGGGAGGCAGAGGCGGACGTGGACTTGAGGGTGGCGCGCTGCTCTGCTCACGCGCTCTCCGCCTTGCTGCCTGCTGCTCTGCGCCACGGCTCTCGTGGTGCTGCTCACGGGGATGTTGACGGTGAGGGGGCGGGCGGCAGGGGAGTATGGGTGGATGGGCGTGTCACAGACCAGGGCGAGAACGGGCACGCAGGGCAGGCAGGGCAGGTGGGCAGTGGAGGAGATGGGTGGAAGCTGGGAGGGGTGGGCGGGGCGCATGGCTCACAGGTGGGCGGGGCGCATGGCTCACGGGTGGGCGGGGCGCATGGCTCACGGGTGAGTGTGGAGTGGAGGCGAGTGGGGGAGAGGGAGAGAGGGTCGACCACATGGGAGGAGAGAGGGGCTGATGCTGCTGCTGGTGGGGCATGTGTGGCGGATGGGCATGGAGGGGGGAGTGTGGG
This sequence comes from Closterium sp. Naga37s-1, assembly GCA_947471745.1. NCBI lineage: Eukaryota > Viridiplantae > Streptophyta > Zygnematophyceae > Desmidiales > Closteriaceae > Closterium > Closterium sp. Naga37s-1. The sequence goes on from CANJKZ010000214.1 coordinate 284,927, forward strand.
CATGGCAATGGATGTGGACTCGCCTGCTGCATGCCCACCACTGCCCCTCCATGGGCTCTCAAGCACCGCAGCGCCACCACGGCAGCATGAGCAGCAGGGGGCGTGCATGGTGGCGGTGCGAGTGGTGCCGGCGGGCAGAGGGGCAGCGCGGGCAGCAGCAGAGCTGTGTGTGCCGTCGCCTCAAGACTTCCATCGCTTCTGCTCGCGACGCAATGGGGCTGCTGTGCATGGGTGGGTCCTTCCTTGCAAAGCTGCCACGTGTGCTTGTCCATGCATGATTAGAAATGTGCATGGGTGCACCATGTGCGTGCCCTCTGTGCCACTCCAATCTTCTCCTCTGTGCCACTCCAATCTTCTCCTCTGTGCCACTCCAATCTTCTCCTCTGTGCCACTCCAATCTTCTCCTCTGTGCCACTCCAATCTTCTCCTCTGTGCCACTCCAATCTTCTCCTCTGTGCCACTCCAATCTTCTCCTCTGTGCCACTCCAGTCTTCTCCTCTGTGCCACTCCAATCTTCTCCTCTGTGCCACTCCAATCTTCTCCTCTGTGCCACTCCAATCTTCTCCTCTGTGCCACTCCAGTCTTCTCCTCTGTGCCACTCCAATCTTCTCCTCTGTGCCACTCCAATCTTCTCCTCTGTGCCACTCCAATCTTCTCCTCTGTGCCACTCCAATCTTCTCCTCTGTGCCACTCCAATCTTCTCCTCTGTGCCACTCCAATCTTCTCCTCTGTGCCACTCCAATCTTCTCCTCTGTGCCACTCCAATCTTCTCCTCTGTGCCACTCCAATCTTCTCCTCTGTGCCACTCCAATCTTCTCCTCTGTGCCACTCCAATCTTCTCCTCTGTGCCACTCCAATCTTCTCCTCTGTGCCACTCCAATCTTCTCCTCTGTGCCACTCCAATCTTCTCCTCTGTGCCACTCCAATCTTCTCCTCTGTGCCACTCCAATCTTCTCCTCTGTGCCACTCCAATCTTCTCCTCTGTGCCACTCCAATCTTCTCCTCTGTGCCACTCCAATCTTCTCCTCTGTGCCACTCCAGTCTTCTCCTCTGTGCCACTCCAATCTTCTCCTCTGTGCCACTCCAATCTTCTCCTCTGTGCCACTCCAATCTTCTCCTCTGTGCCACTCCAATCTTCTCCTCTGTGCCACTCCAGTCTTCTCCTCTGTGCCACTCCAATCTTCTCCTCTGTGCCACTCCAATCTTCTCCTCTGTGCCACTCCAATCTTCTCCTCTGTGCCACTCCAATCTTCTCCTCTGTGCCACTCCAATCTTCTCCTCTGTGCCACTCCAATCTTCTCCTCTGTGCCACTCCAGTCTTCTCCTCTGTGCCACTCCAATCTTCTCCTCTGTGCCACTCCAATCTTCTCCTCTGTGCCACTCCAATCTTCTCCTCTGTGCCACTCCAATCTTCTCCTCTGTGCCACTCCAGTCTTCTCCTCTGTGCCACTCCAATCTTCTCCTCTGTGCCACTCCAATCTTCTCCTCTGTGCCACTCCAATCTTCTCCTCTGTGCCACTCCAATCTTCTCCTCTGTGCCACTCCAATCTTCTCCTCTGTGCCACTCCAATCTTCTCCTCTGTGCCACTCCAATCTTCTCCTCTGTGCCACTCCAATCTTCTCCTCTGTGCCACTCCAATCTTCTCCTCTGTGCCACTCCAATCTTCTCCTCTGTGCCACTCCAATCTTCTCCTCTGTGCCACTCCAATCTTCTCCTCTGTGCCACTCCAATCTTCTCCTCTGTGCCACTCCAGTCTTCTCCTCTGTGCCACTCCAATCTTCTCCTCTGTGCCACTCCAATCTTCTCCTCTGTGCCACTCCAATCTTCTCCTCTGTGCCACTCCAATCTTCTCCTCTGTGCCACTCCAATCTTCTCCTCTGTGCCACTCCAATCTTCTCCTCTGTGCCACTCCAATCTTCTCCTCTGTGCCACTCCAATCTTCTCCTCTGTGCCACTCCAATCTTCTCCTCTGTGCCACTCCAATCTTCTCCTCTGTGCCACTCCAATCTTCTCCTCTGTGCCACTCCAATCTTCTCCTCTGTGCCACTCCAATCTTCTCCTCTGTGCCACTCCAATCTTCTCCTCTGTGCCACTCCAATCTTCTCCTCTGTGCCACTCCAATCTTCTCCTCTGTGCCACTCCAGTCTTCTCCTCTGTGCCACTCCAATCTTCTCCTCTGTGCCACTCCAATCTTCTCCTCTGTGCCACTCCAATCTTCTCCTCTGTGCCACTCCAATCTTCTCCTCTGTGCCACTCCAGTCTTCTCCTCTGTGCCACTCCAATCTTCTCCTCTGTGCCACTCCAATCTTCTCCTCTGTGCCACTCCAATCTTCTCCTCTGTGCCACTCCAGACTTCTCCTCTGTGCCACTCCAGTCTTCTCCTCTGTGCCACTCCAATCTTCTCCTCTGTGCCACTCCAATCTTCTCCTCTGTGCCACTCCAATCTTCTCCTCTGTGCCACTCCAGTCTTCTCCTCTGTGCCACTCCAATCTTCTCCTCTGTGCCACTCCAATCTTCTCCTCTGTGCCACTCCAGTCTTCTCCTCTGTGCCACTCCAATCTTCTCCTCTGTGCCACTCCAATCTTCTCCTCTGTGCCACTCCAATCTTCTCCTCTGTGCCACTCCAATCTTCTCCTCTGTGCCACTCCAGTCTTCTCCTCTGTGCCACTCCAATCTTCTCCTCTGTGCCACTCCAATCTTCTCCTCTGTGCCACTCCAATCTTCTCCTCTGTGCCACTCCAATCTTCTCCTCTGTGCCACTCCAATCTTCTCCTCTGTGCCACTCCAATCTTCTCCTCTGTGCCACTCCAGTCTTCTCCTCTGTGCCACTCCAATCTTCTCCTCTGTGCCACTCCAATCTTCTCCTCTGTGCCACTCCAATCTTCTCCTCTGTGCCACTCCAATCTTCTCCTCTGTGCCACTCCAATCTTCTCCTCTGTGCCACTCCAATCTTCTCCTCTGTGCCACTCCAATCTTCTCCTCTGTGCCACTCCAATCTTCTCCTCTGTGCCACTCCAATCTTCTCCTCTGTGCCACTCCAATCTTCTCCTCTGTGCCACTCCAATCTTCTCCTCTGTGCCACTCCAATCTTCTCCTCTGTGCCACTCCAATCTTCTCCTCTGTGCCACTCCAATCTTCTCCTCTGTGCCACTCCAATCTTCTCCTCTGTGCCACTCCAATCTTCTCCTCTGTGCCACTCCAGTCTTCTCCTCTGTGCCACTCCAATCTTCTCCTCTGTGCCACTCCAATCTTCTCCTCTGTGCCACTCCAATCTTCTCCTCTGTGCCACTCCAATCTTCTCCTCTGTGCCACTCCAGTCTTCTCCACTGTGCCACTCCAATCTTCTCCTCTGTGCCACTCCAATCTTCTCCTCTGTGCCACTCCAATCTTCTCCTCTGTGCCACTCCAGACTTCTCCTCTGTGCCACTCCAGTCTTCTCCTCTGTGCCACTCCAATCTTCTCCTCTGTGCCACTCCAATCTTCTCCTCTGTGCCACTCCAATCTTCTCCTCTGTGCCACTCCAGTCTTCTCCTCTGTGCCACTCCAATCTTCTCCTCTGTGCCACTCCAATCTTCTCCTCTGTGCCACTCCAATCTTCTCCTCTGTGCCACTCCAATCTTCTCCTCTGTGCCACTCCAATCTTCTCCTCTGTGCCACTCCAATCTTCTCCTCTGTGCCACTCCAGTCTTCTCCTCTGTGCCACTCCAATCTTCTCCTCTGTGCCACTCCAATCTTCTCCTCTGTGCCACTCCAATCTTCTCCTCTGTGCCACTCCAGTCTTCTCCTCTGTGCCACTCCAATCTTCTCCTCTGTGCCACTCCAATCTTCTCCTCTGTGCCACTCCAATCTTCTCCTCTGTGCCACTCCAATCTTCTCCTCTGTGCCACTCCAATCTTCTCCTCTGTGCCACTCCAATCTTCTCCTCTGTGCCACTCCAATCTTCTCCTCTGTGCCACTCCAATCTTCTCCTCTGTGCCACTCCAATCTTCTCCTCTGTGCCACTCCAATCTTCTCCTCTGTGCCACTCCAATCTTCTCCTCTGTGCCACTCCAGTCTTCTCCTCTGTGCCACTCCAATCTTCTCCTCTGTGCCACTCCAATCTTCTCCTCTGTGCCACTCCAGTCTTCTCCTCTGTGCCACTCCAATCTTCTCCTCTGTGCCACTCCAATCTTCTCCTCTGTGCCACTCCAGTCTTCTCCTCGGTGCCACTCCAATCTTCTCCTCTGTGCCACTCCAATCTTCTCCTCTGTGCCACTCCAATCTTCTCCTCTGTGCCACTCCAATCTTCTCCTCTGTGCCACTCCAATCTTCTCCTCTGTGCCACTCCAATCTTCTCCTCTGTGCCACTCCAATCTTCTCCTCTGTGCCACTCCAATCTTCTCCTCTGTGCCACTCCAATCTTCTCCTCTGTGCCACTCCAATCTTCTCCTCTGTGCCACTCCAATCTTCTCCTCTGTGCCACTCCAATCTTCTCCTCTGTGCCACTCCAATCTTCTCCTCTGTGCCACTCCAATCTTCTCCTCTGTGCCACTCCAATCTTCTCCTCTGTGCCACTCCAATCTTCTCCTCTGTGCCACTCCAATCTTCTCCTCTGTGCCACTCCAGTCTTCTCCTCTGTGCCACTCCAATCTTCTCCTCTGTGCCACTCCAATCTTCTCCTCTGTGCCACTCCAATCTTCTCCTCTGTGCCACTCCAATCTTCTCCTCTGTGCCACTCCAATCTTCTCCTCTGTGCCACTCCAATCTTCTCCTCTGTGCCACTCCAATCTTCTCCTCTGTGCCACTCCAATCTTCTCCTCTGTGCCACTCCAATCTTCTCCTCTGTGCCACTCCAGTCTTCTCCTCTGTGCCACTCCAATCTTCTCCTCTGTGCCACTCCAATCTTCTCCTCTGTGCCACTCCAATCTTCTCCTCTGTGCCACTCCAATCTTCTCCTCTGTGCCACTCCAATCTTCTCCTCTGTGCCACTCCAATCTTCTCCTCTGTGCCACTCCAATCTTCTCCTCTGTGCCACTCCAATCTTCTCCTCTGTGCCACTCCAATCTTCTCCTCTGTGCCACTCCAATCTTCTCCTCTGTGCCACTCCAATCTTCTCCTCTGTGCCACTCCAATCTTCTCCTCTGTGCCACTCCAATCTTCTCCTCTGTGCCACTCCAATCTTCTCCTCTGTGCCACTCCAATCTTCTCCTCTGTGCCACTCCAGTCTTCTCCTCTGTGCCACTCCAATCTTCTCCTCTGTGCCACTCCAATCTTCTCCTCTGTGCCACTCCAATCTTCTCCTCTGTGCCACTCCAATCTTCTCCTCTGTGCCACTCCAGTCTTCTCCTCTGTGCCACTCCAATCTTCTCCTCTGTGCCACTCCAATCTTCTCCTCTGTGCCACTCCAATCTTCTCCTCTGTGCCACTCCAGACTTCTCCTCTGTGCCACTCCAGTCTTCTCCTCTGTGCCACTCCAATCTTCTCCTCTGTGCCACTCCAATCTTCTCCTCTGTGCCACTCCAATCTTCTCCTCTGTGCCACTCCAGTCTTCTCCTCTGTGCCACTCCAATCTTCTCCTCTGTGCCACTCCAATCTTCTCCTCTGTGCCACTCCAGTCTTCTCCTCTGTGCCACTCCAATCTTCTCCTCTGTGCCACTCCAATCTTCTCCTCTGTGCCACTCCAATCTTCTCCTCTGTGCCACTCCAATCTTCTCCTCTGTGCCACTCCAGTCTTCTCCTCTGTGCCACTCCAATCTTCTCCTCTGTGCCACTCCAATCTTCTCCTCTGTGCCACTCCAATCTTCTCCTCTGTGCCACTCCAATCTTCTCCTCTGTGCCACTCCAATCTTCTCCTCTGTGCCACTCCAATCTTCTCCTCTGTGCCACTCCAGTCTTCTCCTCTGTGCCACTCCAATCTTCTCCTCTGTGCCACTCCAATCTTCTCCTCTGTGCCACTCCAATCTTCTCCTCTGTGCCACTCCAATCTTCTCCTCTGTGCCACTCCAATCTTCTCCTCTGTGCCACTCCAATCTTCTCCTCTGTGCCACTCCAATCTTCTCCTCTGTGCCACTCCAATCTTCTCCTCTGTGCCACTCCAATCTTCTCCTCTGTGCCACTCCAATCTTCTCCTCTGTGCCACTCCAATCTTCTCCTCTGTGCCACTCCAATCTTCTCCTCTGTGCCACTCCAATCTTCTCCTCTGTGCCACTCCAATCTTCTCCTCTGTGCCACTCCAATCTTCTCCTCTGTGCCACTCCAGTCTTCTCCTCTGTGCCACTCCAATCTTCTCCTCTGTGCCACTCCAATCTTCTCCTCTGTGCCACTCCAATCTTCTCCTCTGTGCCACTCCAATCTTCTCCTCTGTGCCACTCCAGTCTTCTCCACTGTGCCACTCCAATCTTCTCCTCTGTGCCACTCCAATCTTCTCCTCTGTGCCACTCCAATCTTCTCCTCTGTGCCACTCCAGACTTCTCCTCTGTGCCACTCCAGTCTTCTCCTCTGTGCCACTCCAATCTTCTCCTCTGTGCCACTCCAATCTTCTCCTCTGTGCCACTCCAATCTTCTCCTCTGTGCCACTCCAGTCTTCTCCTCTGTGCCACTCCAATCTTCTCCTCTGTGCCACTCCAATCTTCTCCTCTGTGCCACTCCAATCTTCTCCTCTGTGCCACTCCAATCTTCTCCTCTGTGCCACTCCAATCTTCTCCTCTGTGCCACTCCAATCTTCTCCTCTGTGCCACTCCAGTCTTCTCCTCTGTGCCACTCCAATCTTCTCCTCTGTGCCACTCCAATCTTCTCCTCTGTGCCACTCCAATCTTCTCCTCTGTGCCACTCCAGTCTTCTCCTCTGTGCCACTCCAATCTTCTCCTCTGTGCCACTCCAATCTTCTCCTCTGTGCCACTCCAATCTTCTCCTCTGTGCCACTCCAATCTTCTCCTCTGTGCAACTCCAATCTTCTCCTCTGTGCCACTCCAATCTTCTCCTCTGTGCCACTCCAATCTTCTCCTCTGTGCCACTCCAATCTTCTCCTCTGTGCCACTCCAATCTTCTCCTCTGTGCCACTCCAATCTTCTCCTCTGTGCCACTCCAATCTTCTCCTCTGTGCCACTCCAGTCTTCTCCTCTGTGCCACTCCAATCTTCTCCTCTGTGCCACTCCAATCTTCTCCTCTGTGCCACTCCAGTCTTCTCCTCTGTGCCACTCCAATCTTCTCCTCTGTGCCACTCCAATCTTCTCCTCTGTGCCACTCCAGTCTTCTCCTCTGTGCCACTCCAATCTTCTCCTCTGTGCCACTCCAATCTTCTCCTCTGTGCCACTCCAATCTTCTCCTCTGTGCCACTCCAATCTTCTCCTCTGTGCCACTCCAATCTTCTCCTCTGTGCCACTCCAATCTTCTCCTCTGTGCCACTCCAATCTTCTCCTCTGTGCCACTCCAATCTTCTCCTCTGTGCCACTCCAATCTTCTCCTCTGTGCCACTCCAATCTTCTCCTCTGTGCCACTCCAATCTTCTCCTCTGTGCCACTCCAATCTTCTCCTCTGTGCCACTCCAATCTTCTCCTCTGTGCCACTCCAGTCTTCTCCTCTGTGCCACTCCAGTCTTCTCCTCTGTGCCACTCCAGTCTTCTCCTCTGTGCCACTCCAATCTTCTCCTCTGTGCCACTCCAATCTTCTCCTCTGTGCCACTCCAGTCTTCTCCTCTGTGCCACTCCAATCTTCTCCTCTGTGCCACTCCAATCTTCTCCTCTGTGCCACTCCAATCTTCTCCTCTGTGCCACTCCAATCTTCTCCTCTGTGCCACTCCAATCTTCTCCTCTGTGCCACTCCAATCTTCTCCTCTGTGCCACTCCAATCTTCTCCTCTGTGCCACTCCAATCTTCTCCTCTGTGCCACTCCAATCTTCTCCTCTGTGCCACTCCAATCTTCTCCTCTGTGCCACTCCAATCTTCTCCTCTGTGCCACTCCAATCTTCTCCTCTGTGCCACTCCAATCTTCTCCTCTGTGCCACTCCAATCTTCTCCTCTGTGCCACTCCAATCTTCTCCTCTGTGCCACTCCAGACTTCTCCTCTGTGCCACTCCAGTCTTCTCCTCTGTGCCACTCCAATCTTCTCCTCTGTGCCACTCCAGTCTTCTCCTCTGTGCCACTCCAATCTTCTCCTCTGTGCCACTCCAATCTTCTCCTCTGTGCCACTCCAATCTTCTCCTCTGTGCCACTCCAATCTTCTCCTCTGTGCCACTCCAGTCTTCTCCTCTGTGCCACTCCAATCTTCTCCTCTGTGCCACTCCAATCTTCTCCTCTGTGCCACTCCAATCTTCTCCTCTGTGCCACTCCAATCTTCTCCTCTGTGCCACTCCAGTCTTCTCCTCTGTGCCACTCCAATCTTCTCCTCTGTGCCACTCCAATCTTCTCCTCTGTGCCACTCCAATCTTCTCCTCTGTGCCACTCCAATCTTCTCCTCTGTGCCACTCCAATCTTCTCCTCTGTGCCACTCCAATCTTCTCCTCTGTGCCACTCCAATCTTCTCCTCTGTGCCACTCCAATCTTCTCCTCTGTGCCACTCCAATCTTCTCCTCTGTGCCACTCCAATCTTCTCCTCTGTGCCACTCCAATCTTCTCCTCTGTGCCACTCCAATCTTCTCCTCTGTGCCACTCCAGTCTTCTCCTCTGTGCCACTCCAATCTTCTCCTCTGTGCCACTCCAATCTTCTCCTCTGTGCCACTCCAATCTTCTCCTCTGTGCCACTCCAACCTTCTCCTCTGTGCCACTCCAGTCTTCTCCTCTGTGCCACTCCAATCTTCTCCTCTGTGCCACTCCAATCTTCTCCTCTGTGCCACTCCAATCTTCTCCTCTGTGCCACTCCAATCTTCTCCTCTGTGCCACTCCAGTCTTCTCCTCTGTGCCACTCCAATCTTCTCCTCTGTGCCACTCCAATCTTCTCCTCTGTGCCACTCCAATCTTCTCCTCTGTGCCACTCCAATCTTCTCCTCTGTGCCACTCCAATCTTCTCCTCTGTGCCACTCCAATCTTCTCCTCTGTGCCACTCCAATCTTCTCCTCTGTGCCACTCCAATCTTCTCCTCTGTGCCACTCCAATCTTCTCCTCTGTGCCACTCCAATCTTCTCCTCTGTGCCACTCCAATCTTCTCCTCTGTGCCACTCCAATCTTCTCCTCTGTGCCACTCCAATCTTCTCCTCTGTGCCACTCCAATCTTCTCCTCTGTGCCACTCCAATCTTCTCCTCTGTGCCACTCCAATCTTCTCCTCTGTGCCACTCCAATCTTCTCCTCTGTGCCACTCCAATCTTCTCCTCTGTGCCACTCCAATCTTCTCCTCTGTGCCACTCCAGTCTTCTCCTCTGTGCCACTCCAATCTTCTCCTCTGTGCCACTCCAATCTTCTCCTCTGTGCCACTCCAATCTTCTCCTCTGTGCCACTCCAATCTTCTCCTCTGTGCCACTCCAGTCTTCTCCTCTGTGCCACTCCAATCTTCTCCTCTGTGCCACTCCAATCTTCTCCTCTGTGCCACTCCAATCTTCTCCTCTGTGCCACTCCAGTCTTCTCCTCTGTGCCACTCCAATCTTCTCCTCTGTGCCACTCCAATCTTCTCCTCTGTGCCACTCCAATCTTCTCCTCTGTGCCACTCCAATCTTCTCCTCTGTGCCACTCCAATCTTCTCCTCTGTGCCACTCCAATCTTCTCCTCTGTGCCACTCCAGTCTTCTCCTCAGTGCCACTCCAATCTTCTCCTCTGTGCCACTCCAATCTTCTCCTCTGTGCCACTCCAATCTTCTCCTCTGTGCCACTCCAATCTTCTCCTCTGTGCCACTCCAGTCTTCTCCTCTGTGCCACTCCAATCTTCTCCTCTGTCTTCCTCGGACCTGCCTTGAGCGTTCACTCACCTCGTGCCACTCCCCTGCGCCTAGGCCCAACTCTCGCTCTTGCCCTTCCCCTCCAACTACCCCCTCTGCCCGTCTGCCCTGGCAGCGCCCGTGCCTCTGCCTGGCGTGGAGTTGTCCTCCCTCCCTCTCTCCTCCGCACCAGGCTCAGCTCCGTACCTGGTGCCGTGGTTCGGAAGACGAAGCGGCAGGTGCAGAAGCAGAAGCAGCGGGAGAGGAGGCGAGGCACGGAGGAACAGCAATATGTGGCGCGCTTGAGGGGAAGGGAGGGGCTGCAGAGGGGGGGGGGCGAGGGAGCAAGGGGAGGGGGTGAATGGCGTGGGGGGACAGGGCGCGGGGTGCGGGAAGTGATTGGGTTTGTGACGAGTGCGGCACCGCGAGGCAGGTGAGGCCATGTGCACAGGGGGCGCATTGCTTGAGGGAAGGTCGGTGTATTGAGGGGGGTGGGGGGAGTGTGGGGGTGGAGGGAGTAGAGGGAGGGGTTGGGCAAGGGAGGGTAGCAGCGGAGTGTGAATGATGGTGACAACTGGGTCGAGGTTAATCAGATGACTTGTTTGGGGAGGGAAGGTTGGCAAGAGCGTAATTACTGAGTTTGCCCTTTCACCCTTTCCTCTCCATCTACCTCCCAACGCATCCCCCAACCCCCATTGCATGGCGCTGAGCAGCAAGAGCCGAGTGTCGCTGGGGTGTGTGCGAGCATCAGCCTTGCACGCAGCTGCGTGCCGCCAGTACTCCTCCACCATCCCCTCCCTCTCCACCACCTCGCCCTCTGCCGCGCTTCTTCCTTCCCTGCGAGTGCTGCTGCTCATGCGTTGCCCCGCCTCCTCTGCCTTCCGCCCCGTGCTCGTCTCACTGGCTGCGGAGGACTCGGGACACCTGGCAAGCACCGGTTGGTCGTGAGAATGTTCTCACATATCAGAGCGTATTCCTAACCCCATATCAAGCTCACACTGAAAATTCCCCTAAACCCAAAACGTCTCGCTAGATTTACCAGGCAAAAAGTACAATCTTGATACGAGGTGGCCTGATATGAGGACGTAGGAATACACTCTCAGGGTAAACCACCCTGAAACCCCCTGATTGTAGTGTATGTTGGTGCTGTTCCCAGCGTCATCAATTCATTGCTGTACATGCCCTGATTTTCTAGGCCATGAGTGTCCTGCCCCTTTTTTTTCCATATGCAACCATGTGCCACTACCCCAATTGCTGTAGTACTGTTGCATTGGAATGTCGAATCTCACATTACCGTAGCATATGCAAGTGACAGGGAAAAAGGAAAAACCCTAGGAGTTCAGGATGAAGCTGCTAAACGCCCTGAGACATGGTGGTCTTACCCCCCTTGCCTTGAGGGCTACACGTTTTCAGTAGGGTTTGCCCTGAGCGCAACACATTTAGTTTAAGGTTTTGCCCTTGGGGCTACACGAGGGTTTTCTTGAGGAGGTTTAGGGTGTGAGGGGCTGCTCTTGACCCTGTGGCAGGCACTAGCTGAGGTTCCAACCAACACCGCTGCATGTGAGCGGGGGTTCAGCAGACAAAACGCCTTTGAAGTGTTGCGAACGAGTCTGCGTGGCGAGGCTGGCACATTGATGGCACGGAGCAGAGCAGTATGTTGATGGCAAGAGTGCACTGCAGCATGGCACAGCATTGGGTGGCTGATGTGGTTGAGATTTGGTGCAGTGCACTCCTTGTCACGTACTGTTGCTGCTCCTGCTAATGCGGCTGCTGCCTCCGCTGCTGCTGCCGCAGAAGCTGTAGCCTGGTGTCGTCTCAGATGCTCAGGATTCAGGGTTTAGGGTTTGGACTTGTCAGCATGTCAGCTGCAATCGGCTGGTTTGGACTTGCAGGCACATTCTCTTGGACCCTCAAGTTGCAGCACCAGCAGCAGCAACACCAGCGCCAGCAGCAGCAACACCAGCGCCAGCAGCAGCAACACCAGCGCCAGCAGCAGCAACACCAGCGCCAGCAGCAGCACAGCAGTGACTGCAAGCGGGCACAATGGCGAGCACGGTAGGCTGCCAATGCAGCACTTGGTTCCCAGCTGGAAATCCCCTGGAAACGTTAGCCATGGGATGAGTACCGTCATCTGACGATCAGCATCATCCCCTGCCGGCCTCCAGGTCTCTAGCACCCAGCAGTGGCAACCGCAGCTGAGGCGCTGCTGCTGACGCTCTCACCATCAACCCGCCGCCTCCTCCTCCCACCCCTGATGCCAGTCCTATTCCTCTTGCCGCTGTCCTGCCTGCCACGGGGACGAAGGAGCGCTCTGCCTCGTCCCACGCCCATGCATGCATCACCCTGCCCCATGCATGCTTCACCACCGTCATGCCATCATCGCAGCACGCCACTCCGCCTGGTATGCACCCTGTCCTCCCTGTCCCCATCTCCTTACTACCACTGCTGCTCATGCTCGTACTCTCTCGGCTGCTGCTGACGAAGTTGCTCCCACTGGCGACCTTCCATCCACCGCCCCAACCACCGCCGCTGCTACCACCAGTGCAAGAATCACCCGTTCTGCCGCTGCTGCTGGTGCTACTGCGTGCGCATTGCGTGGCGCGGCCGTACATGGCCATGCCCAGCACGGCCAGCGACATGCCCAGCATGCTGTGCCGCGACAGCGGCGAGTGGAACAAGACGACGCCGATGCCTATAACGAGGACGGTCTTGACGTGGCCGAGCACCTGGTAGGTGGTGGCGGAGAAGCGGCCGATGCACAGATACACGCTCAGGTTGCACGCCACGGCCAGCAGCCCCGATAGCAGCAGGAAGAGCTGCGGGGAGGGGAAGGGACAAGGGGATGGAGACGGAGACAAGAGGAGGAGGATGAGGAGGACGTTGAAGGGGGCGGAGAGGCAAGTGTGTGCGCAGGCGTTGCAGGTGAGCAGGACAGCCGAAGAGATGGAAGCCGCACTTCGAGAAGCGCACTTTGAGAAGCGCACTTCGAAAAGCGCACTTCGAAAAGCGCACTTTGAGAAGCGCATTTTGAGAAGCGCATTTTGAGAAGCGCATTTTGAGAAGCGCATTTTGAAAAGCGCATGTTGAAAAGCGCATTTTGAGAAGCGCATTTTGAAAAGTGTTGGGTGGGAGGGCGAGCGGGCTTACGAGGGCGCCGGGGGAGAAGTTGAAGGAGAGCAGCGAGCGCGAGGTGAGGTAGAAGTCGAGCGGCGGGCCGATCAGCAGCAGCAGGAACGCCTGCAGGGGAGCAGTCTGACTCAGCAGGTCGAAAGATGACGTGGCGTAGTGGTCCTGCAACCAGCCAATAAGCTGCGAGCAATGGGTTATGGGGGGAGGGGGGAGGTGGGGAGTGCAGAGAAGAAAAAAGGGCGAGAGAGAGGGTGAGGCTGACGGACGGGCGAAGGCACGTTGACGGGAATGCGGAAGCGAGCGGCAGAAGGAGGAAGATAAGTTGGCGGAGATGACAACGACAACCGCGACGAGCACATCCCGCACGACGCACGTCGCACGTCGCACGTCGCACGGCACGTGTCGCAAGGGTCGCACGCACCATCATGTGCAGCGCGGAGCAGACGACGGCGAGGCTGGCGACGCAGAAGCCAACGACATTCAGCGTGATGTCGGCGTTGGTGCACAGCCCCACGCCCACCATCACCACCGCCATTGACGCCCACACGCCGCGCGCGATCTCGCGGCGCCACGCGAGCGACTCGAAGAGGCAGACGAGTGGGATGACGGCGACCTTGGAGATCTGATAGAACCCCACCGAGTTGAGCAGCAGACTGAAATTCGTCGCCACCAGACTCGCGTTCCCCAGCAGCGCGAACCCTAAGAGCACCCACAGAGGCAGCACCGCCGCCGCTGCTTCTCTTCCTCCTCCGCTACCGTCGCCACCGCCGTCGCCGCTGCCAGTTACGTTGCTGCCGCTCCTGCTGCTGCTTCTGCTGCTGACGCGGCTGCTGTTTCCGGCTAGAGCGGACGTGAGGAGGCCGACGATCGCGGTGACGGCGAAATGCAGACCCGTTAACGTCGACACTGCGACGCGCGACCGGGCAGGGATGAAAAGGAGTGAGTGGAACAATTAATTACACATGATCGATGCCTCTCATTTCAAGTCGCGACTACTCTCCAATCCCGCTATAATATTTGTAGTGACTATCTGCTTCTCGGTGAAGCCGCGAACTCGCAAAAGCTTCGGGTGAAGCATAATGGCGTGCTTACCGAAGGTGAAGCCGTAGGCGGACATGAGCTGCTTGTTCACCATAATGATGCCCACTGCACCGAGGATATTCATCGCCCATATGCCCGCTGACACCGTGTACGACGACGACGGCACGCACGACGACGCCGGCGACGATGGCGACAGCGGAGAGTCCTTGCGATCCATGGCTCTAATCGCCGAGAATTGGGAAAGGGGGGAAAAAGGGAGTGTGAGGGAATAATGCTATCCAGATATGCCAAGAATGTTTCTTTCTGTGTTGAGAACCAGTGCTCGTGCGTGGTGCGGCTGTCAGTCTTTACAATTCGCATGGGTCGCTAGCTCTGCAGGTAATTTGCGGCGTCACTAGCTGCGCATCACTGTAGTCGTCAGATAAGATTGCCAACGGGTGGAAACTGAGCAACATGCACAACGACGCCTTCTATGTATTTGGGTTGGGGACCAAATGGTGGGAGTTCGGCCGTTTGAGGAGAGGGAAGGGGAGGGAAGTGGGGCAGCGAACTGGGGCGAGGGACAGTGACTGGATTTGGTGGTTGTGGAGACCTCGATTTCGGGGAGGTGGGGGAGGAGCTTCAACGTGGTCCCGAACCGCCTTGTTGAGCACCGAACCGACAGAACCGAGGCGGTGCGCTAGGTTTCTAGCTGCCATGCTGGCGGTCTAGCGAAATAACCTCAAGGGATTGGTGCACATCAGCGGGGTGATGCACCGCCACGCATCGGCTTGCGAAATCGAGGAGAGACTTACCCGAGATAAGCAATTCGCGAACTACCATAGTTCGCACAAGAACGCAGTAGTGAGACTATGATTACGAAAGTTGTAGATACAATGAAAAGGCGGCAATTATAAGGGCGAATTTTAGGCGAGGACCAGGCCTCTGGTTAACAGGGTGAATCACCCTTATGACACTGACTATAAGGCTAGTTTTCATTATGCACCCTTTTTTTCAGAGTGGTTCATTTCTAGACCCTTACAAAAAAAAAATGCTTGGTTCTAGGACACTGATATTTCAGAGTTAAAGCAACATTATACATTTGAAAGTATTGTTAACTTTGGAACAGTACCCACCAAGAGCAACCCCTACGAAAACGAATGGTTCATTCGCGAGGAGGATGGGCGAAAATTTGGAGCGAGTAAAAAACACGAGAACCCCTCACGTCACCCAACTCGTGGTGTTGAGCCCACAGACTGTGAGAATAAGCAACTAATTCCTACCTAAGGGCCAGATACAACTATACTAATGGTGGCTAACAAGCGCAATTTTAGAGACATCCAGGGTTCAAACACCTTACTGTCTCACGGATAGACTACTTCACAGTCATCGTGAGAGAAGTTTCAATAGCCTCCGGCGACGCGCACCGCATTCCATGCGGTGCCCGCCGGAGACATTCTAGCCGAATCCGCAGCGCGCGACACCAGCTTAGCGCGTCGCGCCTAATACCCCGCTGCGCCACTCATATCTTAGCGCGGCACCTCGCGGCGCCTCACCGCATTGTTGAAACACTAAGCACCTAGGAAACTAGGCTTAGGTTTAGGAGCCATAGTTAGGAGTAGGGCCTAGGCTTAGTAGCCTAGGCCAAGGGGGTATCGAGTAGATTGTGCCAAGGGGGGAGTCGAGAGAATGGAATGATTTCACTACAGCAAACAAGGAACATATAGGCAAGAGAACAAGAACAAGAGGTGCACCACCTAACAGGCAAGATAACTACACTAGATTATGCTACAGGCAGTTAATACAAATATATATTATTTGACACACCCCCTAACTGCGTGCAGCAAATAACCATGTGCAGAAACACCCCCGGAAGGGGTACACCAAGCAGAGTAAAGCGGCAGTAGGCAAGACAGCAGAAAATGTACGGCAGCAAAGGGGCAGGCGACAGCAAGGCACTCCTGCCACCCCCTTACTCTCCTCCCCCCCCCCACCTCAGGAGGGGCGACAGGGAAGGAGAGGTGGAGGGACGGCTGCTGGTCGGTCTCACACCCGCCACCCCAGTGCCACTCCCCCGGCTCCCCCTCACCCTCACACCCTCCCCCCCAGCGGCAGCTGCAGCAATGGGAGCGAAAGGAGGAGGAGGGGGGGGAAGCACACTCCAAGCACCCCCACACCCTCCACGCGACGGGCGACGGGGGGGGGGGGGGAGGAAGGGCGGCAGAGCAGAACAGAGCGCACGAGGGCGCGGGCCGCGGGAGAGCGCACGAGGGCGCTGGCAGCGGCAGAACAGTAGCAGCAGTAGCAGCAGTAGAGTGCACGAGGGCGCGGGCCGCGGCAGAGCGCACGAGGGCGCGGGCAGCCGCAGTGCGCACAAGGGCGCGGGTCGCGGCAGAGCGCACGAGGGCGCTGGCGGCGGCAGTAACAGTAGCAGCAGTAGAGCGCACGAGGGCGCGGGTGAGACAGTGCGGCTGCACCACGGGCGGCTGCTCCAGGGGCCAGGGGCGGCTGCTGCAGGGTCCAGGGGCGGCTGCTCCAAGGGCAGCTCGCGCGGGTCCTGGGGCGGCGTCGCGGGCTGCTGCAGGGGCGGCTCGCGCGGGTCCTCGGCTGGAAACTGAGAGGAGAGAGGGGGGAAGGAGGGGGCTGGTGCTGCAAATCCTCTCCTGCCACCCCCTCGCCCTCCACTCTCCGTCACCCCCATCACTCGTCCCCCCACACTCCCTCGGCTCCCACCACACCCTCCCCCCTCAGCAGCAGCTGCAGCAGTGGGAGAGAGGCCACCCCCATACCCTCCCCCCAACTGCCGCACGCGCAGCAGGGAGATGAAGGGGAAGGGGGGGGGGCGGGGGGGCGGGGTAGGAGGTGCGCGAGCGACAGCAGGGCGCGCTGGCGGGCAGAACCCGCTCCCTCCACCCCCATACCCTCCCCCCCACTGCCGCACGCGCAGCAGGGAGATGAAGGGGAAGGGGGGGGCGGGGTAGGAGGTGCGTGGGCGACAGCAGGGCTCGTGACGGGCAGAAACCGTCGCACGCCCGGGGCGCGCGACGGGCAGAAACCGTCGCACGCCCGGGGCGCGCGACGGGCAGAGAACCGTCGCACGCCAGGGGCGCGTGACGGGCAGGAAACCGTCGCGCGTCCGGGGCGCGCGACGGGGACGAAATCGCCGCACGCCCGGGGCGCGCGACGAGCAGAAAATCGACGCGCGCCCGGGGCGCGCGACGGGCAGAAAACCGACGGGAGGAAAATCGACAGGCAGAAAAAAAAAAACGGGCAGAGGGGCCCATGAGCGGAAGCGTAGTAGGCAGAGGATCGTACAGCTCTAATACCATGTTGAAACACTAAGCACCTAGGAAACTAGGCTTAGGTTTAGGAGCCATAGTTAGGAGTAGGGCCTAGGCTTAGTAGCCTAGGCCAAGGGGGTATCGAGTAGATTGTGCCAAGGGGGGAGTCGAGAGAATGGAATGATTGTCAGAATATTATGCTCTAGCCTGTAGTGGGGTGCTCTATAGCGAGTACAACTCTTCTAGGGTTTTGCTATTTGTATCCCCATTCTTGCTAGTGCAATCCTCTTCTTTCTTCTAAACTTTAACATGCTATCAGAGCAGGTCGATCCCCTTGGATCGATCCTGTGGGTGGGCTCACCACCTTGTTGCTTCCGCTGCAACTGCTACTGCTACTCTCTGTGCCGCACGCCCCGTGGCGTGCGGCAGTTTTTCTTCCCGCCGTGCGCCCCGAGGCGCGCGGCGGTTTTCTGCCCGCCGTGCGCCCCGAGGCGCGCGGCGGTTTTCTGCCCGCCGTGCGCCCCGAGGCGCGCGACGGGTTTCTGCCCCGTCACTCGCCGCGTCGCCCCCGGGAGGCGCTGCGACGGGCGACGGGGACCCGTCGCGCCGCCCAGGGGAGCCGCGCGCGGCCCCTGCTGCCCCGTCGCGCGGCCCTGCTGCCCCGTCGCGCTGCCCAGGGGAGCCGCGCGCGGCCCCTGCTGCCCCGTCGCGCGGCCCTGCTGCCCCGTCGCGCTGCCCAGGGGAGCCGTGCGCGGCCCCTGCTGCCCCGTCCCGGACCTGCCCCGGCCCCGACCTGCCCCGGCCCCGACCTGCCCCGGCCCAACTCCCGTCGCCCGTCGCGGCGCCCTGGGGGGGGTCTACAGGGGGCCGCGCGTTGCCCCCCCCCCCCCTACCTCCCTACCCTGTTTTTAGGGTTTGGGGGGTGGCGGTTGGGGGGTGGCGGTTGGGGGGTGGCGGGTGTGTGGCGTCGCCTGCTCCTCCTCCTCCTTTGTCTCCCACTGCTGCAGCTATCGCTGAGGGGGGTGGATGTGTGGGAGTGTACGGAGTGGTGCTAGGGGGGTGGAGTGTGAGTAGAGCTAGGGTTTGAACAGGGGGTGTGTGAAATGGGGGTGGGACAGTTGGGGGAGGTTGAATGGAGGCGGTCGTCGTGTCGTCAGCAGCAGCAGCAGTCCGGAGGCTACAATCTCCGGTAGTCGCCAGTCGCCCGTGGGTCCGTTGCTCGTCTGCCGCTACTTTTAGCCGCGGGGCCAGTTACCCCAGTAGTCCGGAGCGCTGTTCCGGTAGCCACTGAGCCAGCAGCTCGTCTGTGTGTCTGCAGCGTCAGCAGTCGCCTCCCATCTTCTCTCCCCCACAGTCTCTCCTCCTCCTCACTTGCCCTCTGTGATAGCCTCTAGCTTTGCTTATATTTGTTAACTATAAAACTGCTACCTCTTGTACTTGTGCTCAGAATGTGTGGTGACATTGTGATCCACCCTGAGCTTGTTTTCTTTTGCTTGCTCTGCTGATTACACCCCACTTTGGCTATGGGGGTGTGTCAGAATATTATGCTCTAGCCTGTAGTGGGGTGCTCTATAGCGAGTACAACTCTTCTAGGGTTTTGCTATTTGTATCCCCATTCTTGCTAGTGCAATCCTCTTCTTTCTTCTAAACTTTAACAATGATTTCACTATAGCAAACAAGGAACATATAGGCAAGAGAACAAGAACAAGAGGTGCACCACCTAACAGGCAAGATAACTACACTAGATTATGCTACAGGAAGTTAATACAAATATATATTATTTGACACGCATAGCACCTAATACCCCGCTGCGCCCCTCATCGCTTAGCGCCGCACCTCTTAGTGCCTCACCGCTTAGCGCCTCACCGCTTAGCGCTGTTGGAAACAAGTAATTTAAGCGCCTCTGTCGTGTCGAAGCACTAAGTCGTAAACGAAGCGAAACACAAGTGAAGCATCGGTGAGTCAACCCTTGGAGGTTGAGAGATGAAGAAACCGCTGGAGGTTACGCGAAAGTCAAAGGTCAGCGACTTTTGACCTGACAAGTACAGCGCGACAGCAAGGACAAACAGCTGACTCGTTATTGAGCAGTTGCCCGAGTCGTCACTGTATCGAACTGCAACAGCAACAGTAAAATAGTTATTAACTGTGTCTCTTCGTATTCCTTGTGCTCTTATAAAACCTTGTATCTTCTTGCTTTAATCAATCTACTTTGCCCTCACATACCAGCGCAAGGTGGTTCACAGACTTGTTATTAAACGCTTCCGCTATTACATTGTTCCTACTCAGAGTTTATTCCTGCAAAGATCCTAAGGGCTTTTCTCAGCCCAACATGGTATGAGAGCTATCAGGGCAAACTTAACTACTATCAAGACACCTACAACATCAGAAGGCATGGCAACACAGAAGGAGAGAAGCTCCTCTAACGGCTCTCCCGGTACTACTCCTACTCCACCTCCTGCCTCTGGCCTACAGACAGAGGAGGGCACAGCAACAAGACCAGCAGCTAGGTCCACTGAAACTCCCGCAAATCAAGCTGCGGGCTTCGACCCAAGCATGATGGAGAAATTCTTCTCCTTCATGTCCTTCTACGAACAACACCAGCAAGGGGCACATGCGCAGTCAAACAACAGCAACAACAACAACGATGTGACCCCGATGAGCCTCGACGGTTCATCCTACGCACGAGGAAATCAGCAACAACAACCTACCTTCGCTCTGTATGAACCCCAGCGTGGTTCCGTCAGCTTCATGCCGCGCCAGCAGCCTTCACCTGAGCAAGAGAAGACATTGGATGCACTTCAAGTTCAGTCGCAGTTTGCACATGTCCTAAAACTGCAAACATCAAGGCCATTCGACGGCAAAGACTTCTTTACCTGGTCATTCGAATTCGAGCTAATGATGGAAGGCGCGCAGATTCTTGGCTTCTTCGACGGGTCCCTGCCATATCCTACGCACGGGACACAATATGATAAGCAGCAGTACACATATCAGTCCATGATGGCGTACACAATCATACTGCGCAACGTCACACCGAACCAGCAGCAGATCATTCGGTCTTACCGGGGATACGGGAACTCCGCCGAGCTCGCGTACAACCACTTGAAGAACCTGTATCAGGCAACAGACAGCGTCAATCAGAGTCGGCTAATGGCACAACTGACAACAGTGGAAATGAAACCGGGCGAAAAGGGAATGGCATATATCAGTCGCTGTCGCGAATTGCGCGACAAACTCCTTCGATGCGGAGGGTCGATATCGGAAGACGCCTTCGTCACAGTCGTCATTGGCGGTCTTGGTCCCCATTGGCGCTCCACTCGCGCCATACTCCGAGCTCACGGGAAGATCTCCGAAGCAGCACTCTGCGCCGAAATTCACGCTGAGCAGCAAGACATGGACCTGCAAGAGGAACGACACAAGAAGAAAACGTCAGTACCCGAATTTGCGTTTCACACTCAACGGCGCTACAACAACAACAACAACCGGCATCAACCAAAACCCGTACCTCCGTTCCGTCATATCTGCAAGACTTCAGGGCACCCTCGCACCCACTGCCCGAATCGACAGCAATCAACGCCACCACAACGTCAACTTCGTCCTTCAAGTAGTCAAGTAGCGTCCACACAGGCGCACCCCACAAGCCAGTTACAGTCTTCAACAGCATCGCCAACACAATATGCACAAGGAGCAAGAAACATCGTCAGCTGCATGGCAAGATTGACTGACTCCTGCATCACCGAGTCACCACCGCACTACTCACCGGAAGAGCAATTCGACAACAGTACCCCTCGCCGCGAGTCACTTCAACCGAACCCGACGTATGCAGCCATCGCTCAAAGCGAGCCGTCCGGGAAAGACACTTGGTTCTTGGACAGTTGTTGCGGACAGCACATGCGTTCTTCGGGTCGTTTCGTTCAACGCGAACACCAACTTCAGCGCGAAGTTGTCATCACCGTCACCAACAATCAGAACCTGCGCACACGACGACAAGGCGTAGTGCAACTTCAGTCACGAGAGACAAACGTCATTCTGCAAATGTCAAAGGTTTTAATTGCGAAGGGACTCAGCTACAACTTACTGAGTGTCAGTCAGCTGATGGCGAAGGGTATCCTCCTCGAAGCAGACAGCACAACACAGGAGTTCAAGCTGTACCACGGGAGAGGAGGCCTCTACATCGGCAAAGCCGTGCTGAAGAACAACGTTCTCGACTTCGTTTTCGTTCCAGATTTAGGCACCGCCGACAGCGACGGAATCATCACCTTCACCTCCTAGACGCACCCACCAGATCCTGATCCTGACTTCAGCCCCGAAGGATTCTGGTATTCACATACTATTCATGAGGCAGAACGAACACGAGCATTAGCAACGATTCAACACTCGGCAGCAGCAGAGACAACACCGGCAGCAGCAGAGACAACATCGGCAGCAGCAGAGACAACACCGGCAGCAGCAGAGACAACATCGGCAGCAGCAGAGACAATATCGGCAGCAGCAGAAACAACATCGGCAGCAGCAGAGACAACACCGACAGCAGCAGAGACAACATCGACACCAATCGCAGGACCTTCAACGGCGCCGGTCTTCGTCGACAACACACCACCGACTCCCGCGCAACAGTTGAATCCAACTCCACGAGATGTCCATCGAAGTGCAAACCACACCGCAGGGTTCTACTCGAACTCCGACTTGTACCGCCGCTCACCCGGACATCGCGCTGACGAAGATCTCTGGCATAAACGAATGGGACATCCGAGCAACACGACGTTAAACAACACGATACGAGCAGGCGTTCTTGACAAAGACTCACTACTCTTACCCGACGGTAGAGAACTTCGACGAATGAGAGGAACTTGCTTCACCTGCCCAGAAGCTGACTTACCGCATCAGCCCTTCGCTTCTCACCACAACCCGAACGCACCAGCTTATGCACCACTTGAGAAAGTGTACAGCGACATCCTGTACAACCGCGAACCTGGACAAGAAGCATACAACTACACCATCACGTTCATCGACGCCGCCACTCGTTATGTCTAGCATCTCAACCTTCCAAGCCGCGACATGGCCTTCGAAGCCTTCGTAGCCTGGCTCCTAGTAGCAAAACGGGAATCGGGAGTTAAGCTGAAGAGCTTTCAGTCTGATAGGGGAGGAGAATACACCTCACAGAGGTTCAAGCAGTACTTGGCAGAGAGAGGAATCAAGCGGCTCATCTCCCTTCCCTACGCCCATCAACATCAGGGTGTAGTAGAAAGAATGAACAGGACCCTTCAGAACACCATGCGCAAGCTGCTACGTGGCATGCGGCTACCCAACCACCAGTGGCCCGAGGCAATGGACCACGCCGTGATGCTGCACAACTTGCTTTCGTCATCATCGCTCCCGAACAACGCATCACCGCATCTGATGTGGACAGGAAAACTGGGCAGCACAAAAATGTTGCGAAATTTTGGCTGCATGGTACAGTACCGACCCCCAGCTGCACGCGCTGGCTGATTCTCCCAACGCGCACAGTGGGGACTACACCTGGGCATTGAAAAGAATTACAACGCGTGGAAGATTTTCGACGTCCACTCAAAGGAAACAGTAGCAGCACATGATGTCATTTTCTACTAGCGACTCACCCTTTCAACGTACCTGTACAACTTGGAGACTTCACGAGATGTCACAGGCGGATTTCGTGGGGACCGAGCCTTCGCTTCAGCAGAAGATGAAGCTGACCTGGACGAGCAGACCATGGACGGAGCTTCGGAAGAAGCCGGACCACTTCCCTATTGCTCGGTGGACATCCCAATGGATGACGACAACCCACGCGAAAGCATCAACGCCGAAGCCTTCTACGACTTCGCCGACAACGGTTACGTTACACCCGCCCAAGTCAACACCAACGAAGCCGAAAGCATAGGACCAAACTTCTTACCTGATCCAGAAGCCGGAGACGAAGCAGTCTATCTCGAGGATACAACACTCCCTCGCTACACACAAAGTGGACTTCAGATACTCGGCCTCGTCACCGCGGTTCACGGCACGGAGATTCCTGAGGAGCCTGCCACAGTTCAACAGGCTCTGGGGGGGGAGCATAGGGAAAAATGGCGCGAAGCCATGGACAAGGAGCTGAAAGCACTAGAAGAACGGAACACCTGGAAAGTCGTTCCCATCGGCGTGGCACGCAACAAAACGGTACTCACCGGAAAATGGGTCTTCCGTGTCAAGACAAAGGCAGACGGTACCATCGACAAGTTTAAGGCGCGCTGGGTCGTGCGCGGTTTCGACCAAGAGCACGGACGTGATTTCACCGAGACGTTCGCCCCGGTTAGCCGACACACTTCACTTCGAATTCTTCTCGCGATCGCCGCCATGAAGAAGAAGAAGCTGCGGCAAATCGACGTCGCCAATGCATTCCTCTACGTACCTGTTGACGCTGAAATCTTCGTCGAACTACCACACGGCTCAAACGGAGAACCCAACCAAGTCTGTCAGCTGCTGAAATCCCTGTACGGCATCAAACAGGCACCGAGACTGTGGCAGCAGTACCTGCACGCTAGACTTATTCGCATCGGATTCCGCCAACTACCACACGACCAGGGCATGTACCGGCTCACGAAGGGCGACGAATACATTCTACTCATCGTCTACATGGACGACCTGCTCTACTTCGGCTCGACTGACGACGTCACTACCTGGTTCGAAGGGGAGCTGCAGCAGGACCTCACTCTCATAGTATCATCGACCGTCACGCAATATCTCGGCATCAACATCCAGGAAGAGGAGGGCGCAATCTACCTCAACGCCGCGAAATACGCCGACACCATCGCCAAACGCTTCGGACTCACCCTGATCACCATCTCCACGCCATACCGCTACACCGCAGGAAATCACAAGGAAGGCTCCACTCCGCTCTAGCCCGCCGGCATACGCGACTACCAGAGAAAGCTGGGATGCCTCCTCTTCGCGGCCGTCACCTGCCGCCCGGATCTATCGTATTCTACGAGTCAAGTCGCCACCTACCTCAAAAGGCCCGAAGCAGAACACATGGCGGAACTCGACCGCGCTCTTCACTACCTCGTTAGCACTCCGACGATCGGCTTGACTTATCACAAGAACGGAACCTCGACACCTAAGTTAATCGGCTACGTCGACGCTGATCACGCCGGCGACTATGACAACAGGCGCTCGCGCACCGGCTATATCTACCGACTCGAACCTATCGGACCCATCTCGTGGCAGTCGAGCAAGCAGGAGTTAATCGCCCTCTCTTCAGCTGAAGCAGAATATATCGCACTTTGCTCAGCCACCAAGGAAGGACTGTACCTTCGCGAACTCCTGGAGGAAGCGAAGCTGGCTCAGTTACCCAGCTTCTCCTTGTTCTATGACAACCAGTCAGCAATTCGCATAGCCAACAAAAATGGATTCGCGAACAGGACGAAGCACATCGCCCTGCGATATTTCTTCGTGAAGGACGAGATCGAGAAGGGGAGACTCGAGCTGTCTTACTGCCCCACGTCCGAGATGGCAGCTGATTACTTGACCAAGAAACTCGGAAAGCAGAAGTTCGAGTACTGCATGCTGCTGACTGGACAGAGCCACGTCACCAGCAGCGACACTCCAGAAGCGAAGGGGAGTGTTGGGAACAAGTAATTTAAGCGCCTCTGTCGTGTCGAAGCACTAAGTCGTAAACGAAGCGAAACACAAGTGAAGCATCGGCGAGTCATCCCTTGGAGGTTGAGAGATGAAGAAACCGCTGGAGGTTACGCGAAAGTCAAAGGTCAGCGACCTTTGACCTGACAAGTACAGCGCGACAGCAAGGACAAACAGCTGACTCGTTATTGAGCAGTTGCCCGAGTCGTCACTGTATCGAACTGCAACAGCAACAGTAAAACAGTTATTAACTGTGTCTCTTCATATTCCTTGTACTCTTATAAAACCTTGTATCTTCTTGCTTTAATCAATCTACTTTGCCCTCACATACCAGCGCAAGGTGGTTCACAGACTTATCATTAAACGCTTCCGCTATTACATTGTTCCTACTCAGAGATTAGTCTTGCAAAGATCCTAAGGGCTTTTCTCAGCCCAACAAGCGCCTCACCGCTTAGCGCCTCACTGCTTTGCGCCTCACTGCTTAGCGCCTCACCTACTACGATTCCTCTCAAGTTAGGTCGCAGGCGAGTGCTTCTCGTGTAACCCATAGCACTGGCGAGCCGCTTAGCACGTCACCCGCGTCACGCTCACCCTCTGCGCACCTCACCTGCTGTTCGCATCTCAGGGCAAATGTCGAATTCACCTCAGATAATGCGCTCCGCAAAACAAAGGACCTCACGCGCTGCTCGCCGCCTTTTCGTCTCTCTTTTGTCGCCAACTCGCTCAGCCATTCGTCGAGCAGGCCAAATCGCCACCGATTAGTGGGCGCGCCGCCTGTCTGAAACTAACGAGCAGGAATGAATGCATTGATCAGAAACGTGGTACAAGTGCTAACCCTAATTGGGTTGTACCCCATATAGGCTACCCCAATACAGCCTACACAACACAAGCAGCATTATAGTTTGACACACCCCCATAGGCAAAGTGGGGGTGAACAAGGGGTCACAAGACCAATCAAGAAAAGCAAAGCAAACTCAGGGTGGATCACGAAGTCACCACACACTCTGAGCACAAGTAAGTGGCCACAAGGCCAGTTTACATGAAGAGTTATATAATGGTGAACAAGCAGTACAGTGATCAAAACCTAGCAAGTGTAAGCATGCAGGTATAGGTATGTATAGATCACAGTACAAGCAAAGTCAAGAAGTGAGCAAGTGAGGCCAAGTAGGCACAAGGCCTAAAACAGTAGAGGAATGTTGATGATCACAAGGCTGAAGTGCCTTGGTGAAGATATAAGCAGTGTTGGCAAGAGAGGCCACGTAAGCAAGACAAAGCTGACCACGCTGTTGCAACTCCCGAGCAAGGAAGAACCGCAGAGCGATGTGCTTCGTTCTGTGCTCCAGTCTGTGCTCCTGACACAAGGCAATCATGGCCTTGTTGTCTACGTACAGAACTGGAGGAGAACGAGGCGGCTCTCCCAAGTCGGTCAGCAGGTAGGTGAGCCAGCGTAACTCCTGTGCAGCCATGGCTCCTGCGTAGATCTCAGCCTCATAACTGGAACTGAGAACAAAAGACGAGCGGGTAGACCGCCACAAAACGGAGCCGGAGCCAAGGCTGAAAGTGTAACCCTGTGACGACCGCTGCGTAGCCAAGTTGTCAACCCAAGAAGCGTCTGCGTGTCCAGTGAGGACAACTCGACCCCGTCCTCCAAGCACGAGCCCCATGCCCGATGTACTGCACAAGTAGCGCAACACCCTTTTAGCGGCCTTCCAGTGCTCTAGTCGGTGTCTCCCGGCACAACGTATCATGCCAGGATGCTAAGAGGGTTGGCTAGGTCAGGTCGAGTGCAGGTCATTAGGTACATGAGGCAACCCACAAGCTCTGGATACAGGCCACTCGGCTCTATGGACTCGTCCGAAGGTGGATCTTAGAGCGAGTGACGGGTAGGCAGAGGAGTGGACTGTGGCGAGGAGTACTGGAAGTCGAAGCGCTGAAGGACCTGCTGCATTATGTGTGACTGAGTCAGGGTAATGGTGCGCCGTGCTCTATCCCGGGTGATCTGCAAGCTAAGGTAGCTGCGCAACTCACCCAGGTCTGTGCACGTGTGTCTCTTCTGCAGCTCCGAATTCACTAGGGCCAGTGCCTTAGTGTCAGCAGTGGCAAAGACCAAGTCGTTGACGTACACGAGGATGTAGAACGGCGGTAGCGAAGTGTCGGTGCGTAGAAACAGCGACGGTTCAGCAGTCGAAGGAGCAAACCCAAGAGCCGCAAGCGTCGTCCTAAGTGTGTCGTGCCACTCGCGAGGCGCCTGGCGGAGACCGTAGACTGGCCGCCGGAGGCTCCACTGGGTACCTTCAGGAAACGACTAAGTGAAGCCAGGTGGGCGGCGCAGCCAGATCTCCTCGTGCAGGCCGCCTTGTAAGAAAGCTGTGCTGAAGTAAAGAGAGTGAAGCTCGTAGTCATGCTGAAACCTCGTGCAACGTAACGCGCCTTGAAGACAGGCGGAGAACCCGGCGGCCGCTTCACCCTGAAAATCCACATGCGACTATGTTCGCCCTAGGAGGAGGAACTGCGTCGACGTAAGTGCCTGTGGACTTCCAGGATGCCATCTCTGCGTCCATGGCTGTCTGCCACTGTGAGGAGTAGGGACCGGAAATCGCCTCTGCGTAAGAGCACGGGGTCGGGATGTCTGGTGCATCCGGGTCTCCCTCAGGTGCAAGCAGCATGGACACGAGATGAGGTTCAGCAGCTGCAAAGCACTCAAAGTCCTCCTGCCTGTCCTCAAGGACGTCCGTGCCAAGAGCACACTCACCCCCGACGGACGGAGGACATGCAGACTCAGACTCAGCAACAAGACTAGCGGCGTAGACGAGACGACAGGCAGCAGCAAAGTCAACAAGCTCAGCAACTAGAGAAAACGCAGCAGTGCTTAAATGAAGGGTGAGTGACAACAGTGGCTAGAAGACGAGTGATAGTAGGGCTGGCAGCATGAACTAAGTCAGACTCAGGGTCCGGGCCGTCGGGAAGAGAGGATGCAGGAGGAGACGGCAGAGGGACTCGCAGTGGAACAGAGGAAGGACGAAGTGCCATGCCGTGAGTGCCAGGGACAGGAGGAGGACGCTGACGCGGGACACGACGACCAGTGCGACCAGCACGAACAGGCGAGGCAGGACGAGACGCAGGCTCACGATGCTCTGTAAGAGAGTCTGACTGCTCAGTGTAAGGAGAAGGAGCAGGCAGTGGGTAGTCTGGCTGTAGCTGTGGCTACAACTGGTCAGGCGGTGGACACAGCAAGGGAGGAGTAAGGCCAGTAGAAGACGGGAGAGTAAGAATCTGGCGAAGTGCCGAGCCAGGTGGCGGCAGAGACGACGGCGACGGCGGAACGAAAAACAGTCGCCGTTGCACTGTGCCTCCAGCACCAGTAACGATAGCTCCAGCACCCCCAGCGCCAACACCTCCAGCTCCAGGGTCTCCAGCTCCAGCACCTGCAGCACCACCAGCTCCAGCAGCTCCAGCACCTCCAGCAACTCCTGTACCGCCCGCACCTCTAGTACCTCTAGCAGCAGCAGCACCACCATCTCCGGCAGCTCCAGTACCTCCAGCACGAGCACCTCCGGGACCAGCAGCTCCAGCACCTCCAGAACCTCCAGTCGCAGCAGCACCACCAGCTCCGGCAGCTCCAGTACCTCCAAGACGAGCACCTCCGGGACCTGCAGCTCCAGCACCTCCAGCAGCAGCAGCACCACTAGCTCCAGCAGCTCCAGTACCTCCAATACTAGCACCTTCTGTACCAGCAGCTCCAGCACCTCCAGTACCTCTAGGACCAGCAGCTCCAGTGCCTCCAGCGCCAGGGCCTCCAGCGGCAGCCCCCCCGGCTCCAGCAGCGCCACTCCGTCTGCTCCAGCGCCGAGCAAACCACTCGCGCAGCTGCAGTGGAGAGAGAGGCTCCCGCCGGGACGAGACACCCGTAGGACCTCCAGGATCACCAGAACCAGGAGCTTCTGTACCTCCGGTACCTCCAGCTCCAGCGCCTCCAGCTCCAGGGTTTCCAGCTCCAGCGCCTGCAGCACCACCGGCTCCAGCAGCTCCAGTACCTTCAGTAAGAGCACCTCCGGGACCAGCAGCTCCAGCACCTCCAGGATCAGCACCTCTAGTGCCTCCAGCTCCAGGGCCTCCAGCGGTAGGCCTGCCAGCTCCAGTAGCACCACTCCGAAGGCTCCAGCGCCAAGCCAAGCACTCGCGCAGCTGCAATGGAGAGAGAGGCTCCCGCCGTGACGAGGCACCCGTAGGACTACCAGCAGACAAGGTACCTACAGGCTCAGCACGCTCAGGCTCAGCACCCCCAGGCTCAGCTCCCCCAGGCCCTGCACGCTCAGGCTCAGCAACCCCAGGCTCCGCACCCTCAGACTCAGCAACCCCAGGCTCAGCACCCCCAGGCTCCGCACGCTCAGACCCAGCACCCCCAGGCTCGGCACTCCCAGGCTCCGCACGCTCAGGCTCTGCACCCCCAGACGCAACACCCCTAGCAACACCAGAGTCAACAGCTACCTCGACAGGGTCTACCTGGGACACACCTGAGGGACCAGGACCCTGAGGGGGGAGGGGGTCTACCGGAGGAGGACCTGGTGCAAGGAAGAGCGGCGGGGGGGGGGAGCGGGGCAGTGCGGTAGGGGAAGAGATGGTAAAAGGGAACCGACTCGTCAAACATGACATCCTGAGAGGGCAGGACACGGCGCGGGGTGGGGTGGTAAAACTGCCAGCCAGACGCGTCAGGGGGAAAGCCGACACATGGAATGGCGCGGGAGGAGACCTTGTCCGCGGAAGAATCGCGGACAAAGGCACGAGAGCCCCAGACCCGGAACACCGACGCATCGCCAACCTCTCCCGTCCAACGCAGTGTCCGCGAGGTCTCTGGCAAGGAGACACGGGGCCAGAGGTTGAGCTGATGCGCAGCGTACCGGACCGCAAACGGCTACAGAAAATGGGGGGTAGCTGCATGGATCATGGAGGTACGAGCGACCTCCATGACTAAGCCAATGCGGCGCTCAGCAACCCCATTCTGCTGCGGAGAGGCCGAAAGCGTGAACGACTGGGTGATGCCCTCCTCACGACAAAAGTCCCGCAAGAGGCCGGAGGCAAACTCACCACCTCTGTCAGAGTGCAGACGCAGGACCGGAAGGTCCGTGTCGAACCGCTCGCGAAGCTGGAGACGGACAGCGAAGCTTGATCCAAGGGATCAAAACATCAGGGACCTCCCCCTTGCTGCGCAAGGGGAAGACCGTGGTGTAACGCGAGTAGTCGTCAACAACCAGCAGATAGTATCGCTCGCGGCCCTGTCCACGGACGCGGGCTGGGCCCCACACGTCCATGTGGAGAGTCTGCAGGGGAGCAGTCGTCGGGGGAAACGAGGAGGAGCGAGGAGCGGCGCGTTGCTGCCCCTCGACACAGGGAAGGCAGGGAGGGGCAGGCGAGGGTGGGAGGGGAGGCAGAGACCTGGGAAGATCAGAGACAAGGAGACGGGAGTGCATGCCACGGAGGCTTGGCAGAGAGGGGTGACCAAGGCGGTGGTGCCAAAGGAGAGTCTGGTGCGACAGGGCGCGACACGAGCAGGGGGCCGCAAGCTGACCTGACGCGGACGCAGAAGCAGCTACCTGAGGAGGCTCAGTAGTCAGTGTGTATAGGCTCGACCCAGGCTGACGGGTGAACATGGCCAGGCGACGTCCAGTCCGGGAGCACGTGCAGATCGTCACACGCTTTCCGCCAGGGGTGAAGGTATCAATCCATTCATTCTGAAGGACGGCGGTGCTCACCAAGTTCGTAGAGAACGTGGGGAGGTGAAGACCTGAAAGTGAGCCAGACGGAACCGCCGGACACGGGAGTACAGTGGAGGAATGTGCAAGAACTGGACCCCCAAAGGGGTCAGCTAGTCTGACAGCAACAGGTGCAGGGAGTGGTGTGACCGTGGTGCTGTTGCGAAAGAAGCAGCGGGAAGCACCTGAGTCAAGCGTGAAGGTGTGCAAGGCCTCAGCAGGTGCAGTACCAGAGAGAGCAGACTCACCAACACCTAGAGCAGACTCACTAGCACCTAGAGCAGACTCACTAGCACCTAGAGCAGACTCACCAGCACCTAAAGCAGCAGTCGCTATACCAGGGTCGGGCGGCACACACAGGTAACAGTTACCTGAGTACTAATAGACAAAGCATACATGGCAGTGAGGATAGTGTCATAGTCTAGAGCAAAGATATCCACCTTGATCCTAAGCAGCTCTACCCAGCGGGGGAGCTCAGCTTCGTCGCCAAACACTGCACGCGAAGCGTCGCTCAGACAAGCGAAGCAGCGAGCCTGTGTGTGACCAACTGTCATGCAAGTCTGATCAGCCCGATCACCTGTGCGAATGACGTACGTGCAGCGGACAGTACTCCAAGTCCCCCCACTCTGAGCGTACCACTCACAAAGCTGCTGGGGCGTAAGGGTCTCGCGCGGACGCCGCTGCAGCTGCATCTGACCACCGCCAGAAACTCCGCACTGAACAGCTCCACCGCGACTGCTACTATGGCCGCCGCCATCACACCTACTGGCGTACCACTCACGAAGCTGCTGGGGCGTAAGGGTCTCGCGCGGACCTGCAGCTGCATCTGGCCACCGCCAGAAACTCCCCACCGAACAGCTTTACAGCGACTACTACTACGGCCGCCACCACTCCCACTGCTGAAACCACCGCCGTCACCACTCCCACCGCTACTACGAAGTGAAGTCTTAGCGGGCAAGCAAGGAGGCGCACGACCAGTAGGGCAGTACGGAGGGAAGGCTGCAGCAGGGCGCGACGCGCAGGGCAGCAGGGCGCGGGCTGCAGCAGGATGCGGGGCAGGGCAGGGCGTGCGCGGGGCAGCGCGACGCGGGGCAGGGCAGGGCGTGCGCGGGGCAGCGTGAAGCAGGGCAGGGCATGGCGTGCGTGGGGCAGCGCGATGCGGGGCAGGGCAGGGCATGCGCGGGGCAGCGCAACGTGGGGCAGGGCAGGGCGTGCGCGAGGCAGCGCAACGCGGGGCAGGGCATGGCGTGCGCTGGGCAGTGCAACGCGGGGCAGGGCGTGCACGGGCAGCGGGACGCAAGTCAGGTCAGGGCAGGGCGCTCGCTAACGGCGCAGCGCAGGTCAGGGCGTGGGGTAGCGCGGTAACCGCAGTCGGTCACTAGCTAATGGTGGGCCCGAAAAAAAAACGGTCATACGGACCTACCGCTCTGAAACCATGTCGGAAACTAACGAGCAGGAATGAATGCATTGATCAGAAACGTGGTACAAGTGCTAACCCTAATTGGGTTGTACCCCATATAGGCTACCCCACTACAGCCTATACACAAGCAGCATTATAATTTGACACCCCCATGTTTGCAAGTAGACCGTCGTCCAACCTCCTTCCCCGTACCCCTCATTTCCCCTCCCTCTTCCCTCATTTCCAACTCCATCTCATTTTCCCCACTTCCTTCTCGTTTCCCCATCTCTCCCTCTCATTTCCCCCCCTTCCTCCTCTCATTTCCCCCCCTGCTCCCTCCCTATTTCCCTCACTGCTCCTCCACACTTCCCCCCACTTCTCCCAATCATTTCCCCCCTTTATCCATCTCATCCCCCCCCCCCTGTCTCCCCCTCATTGGCCCCCTTTCTTCCTCTCATCTCCTCCCTTGTTCCATTTCCCCCATTGCTCCCTCTCCCTTCTCCCTCTTCTCCCTCTCCTTTCCTTCCCTTCTCCCCCAACCCCCCCCCCTTTTTCGCCATCATTTCCCTTACTGCTCCCCCCCATTTGCGCCACTTCTCCCCCCCTTCTCCCCCCCAGTTCCGCTTAGCATATCACCGGCTTCTTGCGTCACCAGCTGAACGCACCTCCTGCTGCTCGCATGTCCCTAAACTTATCTCACGCGCTGCGAACCGCGAGCCTCAAACGCCATTTCGCCATTTCCCCAATTCTTCCTATCACTTCCCCCGGTGCTCACCGGGGTGCACAAGGTGAGGTAGCCATAAGCTTTTCCCCCTTGCTCCCTCTCATTCTTATCGCCCGGTCCATCACTATGGAACTCATGCAATTTTGTTTCCCCTTTCCCTTCCCTTCCCTTCTCTGACCCTACCAACCTTCATCCCAAATATGCGACGTGGCCTTATCATCCACCCTGCATGCCCTCGTTCCCCCCTCTCCTTCCCCTTGTTTCCCCCTTTGCTCCCACTCGCTCCGCCCTCTCCTTCCCCTTGTTTCCCCCTCTGCTCCCCCTCGTTCCGCCCTCTCCTTCCCCTTTTCCCTCCCCCTCGTCCCCCCCTCTACTTCCCCTTATTCCCCCCTCTGCTTCCCCTTGTTCCCCCCTCTCCTTCCCATCATTTCCTCCTCTGCTCCCCTCTTTCCCCCCTCTCCTTCCCCTTATTTCTCCCTCTGATTCCCCTCGTTCCCCCCTCTCCTTCCCATAATTTTCCCTTCTGATCCCCCCCGCTCCCCCAACTCCTACCCCTTGTTTCCCCCTCTTCCTCCACTTGTTCCCCCCTCTCTTTCCCCTTTTTTCCCCCTCTGCTTCCCCTCGTTCCCCCCTCTCCTTCCCATCATTTCCCCCTCTGCCCCCCCTCGTTCCCCCCTCTCATTCCCCTTATTTCCCCCTCTGCTTCCCCTCGTTCCCCCCTCTCCTTCCCATCATTTCCCCCTCTGCTTCCCCTCGTTCCCCCCTCTCCTTCCCATCATGGTGGAGGGGGAGGCATGGTGGTGTCAGAGTTCTTGAGGTTAAGCCTAAAGACCGCTGACAGAGGGGTGGATAAGGGCCAGGATGAAGTTGTAATGTACATTTGTACATAATCGAAGCTGAGGAAAACGGAGTGCGGAGGGCGACAGCAGGGTGGGGTGGGCAACTCGGCAGTTGGGTAGTCATCGGCAATGACGGGCAGTGGGCGGGGGTTGAGTTGGAATTGTTGCCAGCCACAGGGAGGGTGGCGAGCTGACGTGGCGGGATGATTGAGCATGGAATGTTGCTGGAGTGCATGTGTTTGTTTCTTTGCTTGCTTGCAGACACCGAGTCCAGGAGAGCTGGAGGTCACACCTGCCAGCTGGAGGAAGGCAGGAGAGCTACAGGGTTGGCAAGCTAGGTTGCTAGCACTCATTTGTTGGTAGCCTTGCTTAGCTAGGGTTGTGTAGGAAACATCAAAAGAGGCTCCTAGGCCACGGGACTGCCACTGCGTGTTTGTTTTCGTGAACTACTGTGATTTTTTTTTTAAGATAAGCAGTTTCCTAGCGAAACCATATCCGCAGTCTAGATGGGTTAGGAAGAGGCTGAACTTACAAACACGCAGTCTTCGATGCGATTGCGGTCATGACGGTTAGTAGAAGAAGTAAGAGCGACGCAAGAACAGGAAAGGACGATGGTGGGAGGAGACGGAAGTCAGCGTGAGGTCAATCTGCCGCCAGGAGGCGGGGAAGTGGAAGGGCAAAATGGGCCCAGTGACGGAGCAACCGGCCCTAGGGGAGGTGCTCAGACAGGAATCGCAGGCGGCGGAGGCAATGCGCCGACCGGATCAGAAGGACCGCAGGGGACGCAGGCGCGGCCGCAGTCGCAGATGGGAGGACAGGTCCGATATCAGCGAAGCGCCTCCTGGCAAGGCACGGAGGACGAGACGACGATGCAGCGCTGGAAATACACCCAGTTGCCGAAGATGGAAGTGCCAGAGAGATTCTCAGGCGACACCCGGCGTGGACCGAGCCTGAAAAACTATATCATGCAGTTGGAGAACTTGCAAGCTCGCTGGGCAAAGGATCAGCTGGATCCGGAGGAATTCTTCCGGGGATTGGCGAACACTTTGACAGGAGAGGCAGAGACATATTACCGAATATCGCGCAAGGAGCTGTTGGAATGGGCCGCGGGGCGTGCACCGGGGGAAAGGGATCCAACAGCGCGTTTTCTAACGATGCTACGAGAGCAATTTTCAGCGCAAACCGCGGAGCGAGTGGTGGAGTTCCGGGCGTTCAGGCGTAGAGAAGGAGAATCGCTGCTGGCGTACTATGGAAGACTGGTGGAGCTGGGTGAAGACATGAACTGTGGGGACCAGGGGCAACTAATAGGGAAGTTTGTACACGGCTTGAGTCAACCGCTGCGGCAGGATGTGGAGGTGCGCGTGTTTGAACTGGGCGCGGAAGCGACGCTCAAAGAGGCGTATGAGATAGTAAAACGCGTGGAGACAGGACGCATGCTTTACGAAGTGGAACGGACCGTGGATCAGGGACCAGAGAGAAGACGACCGGCATGGGCGGCCGCATCCGCGTACCAAGAAGCCGAGGAGAGGGGAAGGGATGAGACCCGACGCTGTCATAGCTGCGGACAGCCGGGGCACCTGCGAAGGGATTGTCGGAACCCAGCAGCATGCTCACTCTGCGGGAGTCGCGAACATTTGCAACGGGAATGTCCTGGGGCGCCAGTATGCTCCCGATGTGGGAGGAAGGGACATCGGGAAGCAGACTGCTATTCCAATCGCAGGGACCGACGAGGAGCTGAGGGAGGCGAAGACCGGCAAGCCACCATGGCGCGCATGAGAGCGCAACTAGCGGAGCTGGAGGCAGCAAAAGAGAAGCAGCCGGCAATGGTGGCGCATGAAGAAGAGGAGGCGGATGAACCGGAGTTCATGCTGATGGCGCAGCCAGCGCGGGAGCGAGAAGAGTTGGGCCTAAGGAATGGCGAGAGCAAACAACTCTTCAGGGAAGATGAACGGCGTGAGGACGGCCTGAGGAGGCGAGCAAGTACAAACGAAGACAGAGAAGGAGCCGCGTTTCGCCATCCGCGAGACCGCATGATCTGCCAGGCCACGGTGCTGACAATAGAACTAGGGGCAATCACGATTGGGGGACTGCGAGCTCAGAGGGCTATCGTGGACACAGGAGCAGCGCACGTGCTGATTGGCAAGCAACTAGCGGAAAAGCTCCAGCTGGGCAAGGCCGAGCGGTTGATACCTGAAGGTTACTTACTCATGACGGCGGACGGAGGGGAGGCGAAGTGGATGCCGAAAACTCGGCAGTCCATGGCCTTGGTGCTGAATCCGAGGACACCGGAAGAATGCACGTTGAGGATGCACTACGGAGTATCGGAATCCTTGGACTTCGACTTGCTCGTAGGAGTGGAGTACCTCTTCGGTATCGGCTCGACAATCTGCATGTGGGAGGAGAAGGTACAATATCGGGTGCACTACTGGGAGGACAATGGCCCCATCGGCACGCTGCCGGTGCGCTTTGTGCGGAGAGAACCCAGAGAGGCGTACCAGTGCACCGAAGCCGAGCTGCGGGAAGAGTTGGGAGTCCCCTCGTGGCAGCAGGTTGCGAGAATGCCAACAGCGGCGGTAAGAGAGAACAAAGACGAGGAGGACCTGAAGCTGCATTGCACGGACACTAAAAAGCTGTTGGGGCCTACGGTAGTGCTGGAGCTCTTTGGAGGCATCGGCACTGGGTTAGCGGCACTGCTGAAGGCAGGGGCCTACGTAGAGAAATGGATATTGGTGGAATCCGATAGTGAGTCTGTGAAAATGGCGTGGTATCATGCTGAGCAACGTCAGAAGAGGTACCCGCACCAGCTAACGACAGTAGCGCTGGAGCACAGCGTGAGCAGCCAGGCCTGCGACATCCGTTTGATCACCGAAGACACCATACGAGAATGGGGAAAGATCGACGTGGTCGTCGCGGGCTGGGAATGTCAAGGATATTCGCGGGAAGGAACGGGCTGAGGTGTGAGGGATGAGAGAAGCGGCCTCTTCAGAGAGCTAGTACGAGTGCTGCGTCTAATCAAGCGCGTGCAAGGAGATGTTCTCTACATCGTGGAGAACGTGGACATGGACGGGGATGTGAGGGAACAGATCCAGGTGGCGCACGAAGAAGTGATAGGAGTGCTAGGGCCGGGGGTCGTGGTGGATGGGGCGCAGACGGGCAGCAGGACACACCGAGTGCGCCGCTACTGGACGAATGGAGTGACGGATGCGGCACTGCAATATCGGCTGTCGCTGATGAAACGACCAGTGTCGTTGCCAGACCACCCGACGCAGTTCGCATGCAATGAAGTGGGGAAGCCGCGATAGGCCTGGCCGACGTTCGTGTTGTACGAGGGAGCAGCGGCGTTCAAGATGCACGGCGAAGATCCGGGGCCGGGGCTAGTATACGTCTGCACGGCGGGGGAATGGCAAGAGCCTACAGCGCTGGAGCGCGAGCTAGCAATGGGCTTCATGGAAGAGGCGACCGCACATCCAGAGGTGACCGAGACCGAGAGGAGGCGTGCTTTGGGGAGAGCCATGGACTTGAACGTCATGCAATGGCTCATGGCGATGATTCGGATGTATCACTCGCAGCTGAGATGGGAGCAAAAGCGGGATAAGGCAGCAGCGGTGCAACCCCCCACGGAGCGATCGGCAGCTAAGGAGGCACTGGCCAGGGCCATGCGGGGAGATACAAGAGAACGACATGGTCCAACACCAGTTGGGGCATCCGCTGGAGAGGAGATGGGTGTACCTGTGGAAAGAGGGGGACGAGGTACCGGCCTTGTACGCAGAACAGACCCAGATCTGGCTCCCAACAGACAGGGAAGAAGCAGCCGTGGACAAGAAGCAGGAGGATCTGAGCTGGGTCGAGGAAGCCATCGAGAGGCAGCGAAGAAGAGAGAGTTACGAGCGAGAATTCGGATCCAGGGAGTTTGCATTAATGGCGGTAACGAAGGAGGAAGGGTGGGAGATCAAGACTGAGGGAGAGAACGAGGAAGGAAAAGAGAGTGGGGGGCAGGCAGAGCTGGCTATGGCAGGACGGTCCGCGCAGGGGGCAGAAGAGAAGGGACCACCACCAACAGCGGCAGCGGAGCAGCAGTGGGAAATAGGAGACGGCGTTATGGAGGAAGACGCGGCGGAACTAAGGAAGGTGCTGGCGAAGCATCGGCCGGCTTTTGCCTACACACTGAAGGAGGTGGGCAGGCGCAACATGGCAGAAGTCAGCATAGAGCTGACCACGGAGATACCGGTATACCAGTGGCGGTGGAGAATGACGGCGGAAGAAGTGCAGATCTACACAGAGAAGTGCCAAGAGCTGATGGAAGCGGGGTGGAAGCGGGGTTCATACGGAAGTCAAACTCTGAATACGCAGCGGCGACGGTGGTGGCAGCCAGGACAGATCTCACATGCCAGGTGCTATCGAAACGGATGCGCGGAGACTATCGCGGGCTGAATAAGGTCACGGTGATGAAGCGGTATCAGACACCAACACTGGACGAGCTGTTTGACAAGCTAGCGACGGCACTGGTGTTCTCCACCTTGGATCTGCGGCAAGGGTTTAACCAAATCCCCATAATGGAAGCGGACCGGAAGAAGACGGCCTTTCACGGGCCAGACGTGCAGTATGAGTGGTACACCTTGCCATTTGGCCTGAAGTCCGCCTCACCAGATTTCCAGCGAATCATGGACCAGATCTTTCGGAACGTGCCGAACGCTGCCTGCTATATCGACGACGTGATCGTGTTCAGCACGGATAGTGGCTCGCATGTGAAGGACGTGGAGGCGGTCCTAAGCGCGATACAGAACGCAGGGATGACCTGCCATCCGGGGAAATGCAAGTTCGGACAGACGACGGTGACATATCTAGGGTTCAAAGTGGAAGGGGGAAGGATCGGCATCCAAAAGGCGAAGGTCGAGGTGCTGGATCGAGTGTCGACACCGAAAGACAAGAGCACATTGCGTGAGCTGCTAGGCTTCCTCAATTACTACAGGAAGTTCGTGCCGAATTTCAGTAGCCGAGCTCTAGCACTGAATCGACTGCTTAGGGAAGACTGCAAGTGGGAGTGGGGGCCAGAGCAAGAAAGAGCCGTGCAGGACCTCATGGGAGCAGTAAACAATGGAGCAGTGCTGGAACTGCCCAGAGCCGATCTGCCCTACGTGCTCTACTGGAGCCGATCTGCCCTATTGGAGCAGCGCGGGCATGGGCGCAGTCCTCGCACAAATGAAGGGGGAGGTGGAGAAGGTGGTAGCATTTGCAAGCCGCAGCTGCAACGCGGCAGAGGCCAACTACTCGTCGTATGAAGGAGAGGGGTTAGCAGTGGTGTGGGCAGTGAAACATTTTCGAGTATATTTGCAAGGAAGGAAATTCACGCTGGTAACAGCTCACCAGCCACTGCTGTGGCTCATGCAGACACCGGACCTGACGGGCAGAAACGCACGGTGGGCGATGAAGCTCCAAGAATACGACTTCGAGATCAAGCATCGGCCCGGGAAAACCATGCAGCACGTAGAAGGGCTGTCGAGGAACCCGCCGGCGGTGCAGCCCTCCGCGTGCCTGATGGCGATGGCAAAGGAAGCAGACCGAGGGAGGCAGTGGGGAGAAGTGCGGGGTGGACCAGCAGACATATGGGGAGACATAGCAGCCTTGGCATGGATTCAGGGGGCAACCACAGAGGAGGGGGCAGTTACGGCGAGAGTGAGAGCGCGGGGCGAGTACTACCGCTGGTTCAAGGGGCAGGTACAGCTGAGGACCGGGGAAGGTTGGAAGCACGTGCCCGCCCCGGGTGAAAGGGAGGGCATCATCCGAGAGGTTCACGAGAAGCTGGGGCACTACGGGCCACTGAGAACGCAACAGTTGGTGCAGACAGGATGGTGGTGGGCGGGGATGCGCAGGCAGGTCAAGGAGTGGGTGTGGAAATGCGAGGCATGCTGCAGGAACCGGGCAGTGCTAGAGCGGGAAAGGGTAGAGCTGCAGCCGTTACCAGTGGTGAGCCTGGGCTACAGGTGGTCGCTGGATATCGCAGGGGAGCTTCCAGTCACAACAAAGGGGAGACGGTACATATTACTGATGGTGGAACACGTGAGTAAGTGGGCAGAAGCCAAGCCGCTGGTGCACAAGACGGCAGAAGCAATGGCAGAGGCGTTCGAGGAGATGGTGGTTACACGGCTGGGGGCATGTGGGGAGGTGCTGACAGACCAGGGTACAGAGTTTAAGGGAGCATTCGATGAGTTGCTCAAGGCGACAGGAATCAGGCACTGCAACACGTCGCAGTACCATCCACAGAGCGACGGGTTGACGGAGAGGCTGGTGCAGACAGTGAAGAAAGGACTGAGGGCGTACGGGGAAGAGCACAAGAGGGATTGGGACAGGAAGCTCTGCTGGGTGATGGCGGGATACCGGTTCAGTAAGCAAGCGGCGCTCAAGGACGTGTCGCCGTATTATTTGCTATTTGGCAAGGAACCGGTGATGCCAATGGGCGCTCCGAGGCTTCTTTTGGATGTGGTGACCACGGGGTCAGTGGAGGAGTGGGTGGCAGTGGCGGACGCGCGGGCAGCATACCTGCGGCGCCTGCTGCCAGCTGCCATGGAGAATCTCCATGTGGCGCAGCTGCGGGACATTGAGAGGAATAAGCAGCGGCAGGAGAGGGCCGGGAAGAAGGGGGGAGCAGGGGTGCAGGAGGGGGAGGAAGTGTACCTGAGGAGACAGCGACAACATGCACTGGATGTGGGGTTATCGCAGCAGCGATGGACAGTGAAGGAAGTTAAGCCGTCAGGGGTGATTGTGCTGGAGGACCGGAAGGGTAAGCGAGTGGCGGACCATGTGACTAATGTGGCGAGGATTCGGACGGAGAAGGACAAGGGAAGCCCCTCAGGTCCCATGACGCGGGCGAGGGTGGCAGCAATGCGTCACGGGAGGGGGCAGGAAGGGGCTAAAAATGATGAGAACAAAGCCGAGGGCAAAACGAAAGTGGGGTGAAGGAACAACAGCAAGGAAGGAGTGGGGCGAAGGACAAGGGCCGGGGCAAGGCTCAAGTGGGTAAGAGGGTACCAAGGGGCACCCAGAAAGGAGGGCGAGGAGAGAAATGACAAGCAGAGATGAGGCACATCGTAGGACACAAGCAAGCAGAGAGGGTGGGACGAGAGAGGACAGGGCAGGGAGGAGGAGGAGAGAGGAGGATTCCGACAGTGGGAGGAGGAGAGGGGGTGGCAGGAGGAGGAGAAGGCATGGCGGGAGGAGGAGAAGGCATGGTGGGAGGAGGAGAAGGCGTGGCGGGAGGAGGAGAAGGCATGGTGGGAGGAGGAGAAGGCGTGGCGAGGGGAGGAGAGGGGGTGGCGGGAGGAGGAGAGGGGGTGGCGGGAGGAGGAAAAGGCATGGCGGGAGGAGGAGAGGGGGTGGCAGGAGGAGGAGAAGGCATGGTGGGAGGAGGAGAAGGCATGGTGGGAGAAGGAGAAGGAATGGCGAGGGGAGGAAAAGGCATGGCGGGAGGAGGAGGGACAGGGTGGTACGGAGAGGGAAGGGAAGGGTTGGCAAATGAGGGCAAGCAGGGGAGAATTGAGGGCAAGCAAGCGGGGAAATGCGATCGTGCAAGGGGGAAAATAAGGCGTATAATGCGGAAAATGAGGGCGTGCAAGGTGGGGAAACGAGGGCAAGCAGGGAGAGAAAACGAGAGCGTACATGTGGGGAAGTGAGGGCGTTCGGGGGGGGGGGGGGGTTTGAGGGCGTGCAGCGGGGATGCGGAAGCACAGCCGTTGCAAGAGAGTGAGAGAGGGCCGAGGGCCTTATTCGAGTGCAGCTCGCGAAAGGAGGTTGTTGGAGATGCGGAGAGGCAGTGAGGGGAGGCAGGGTGAAGCCGACGATGCAGGCTAGATGCGCATGCGCGGGAAGGCGAGAGGCGGGGAGGCGAGAGGAGAAGGCGCGGGGAGGCGAGAGGAGCAGGCGCGGGGAGGCGAGAGGAGGCCGCGCGTGGAGGCGAGAGTCGAGCGCGCGGGGAGGCGTGAGGAGGCCGCGCGGGGAAAGCGAGAGGAGAGCGCGGGGAGAGGGGAAAGGAGAATTCGAACCGGGAGGCGATAGGAGCAGGAATGGGTAAGGCGAGAGGTTGTGGAAAGGAGATTTCGGGCGGAAATGAGGTTGCAGAAAGAAGATTTCAGTGCTCTGGAATGAGGGCGTGCAGGGGGGGAACCGAACGAGGCAGCGTGGTTCGGCGAGGGGAGACTCACTCCGGACGTCGTCCGGCGAAAGGCGAACGACGGACGGCGGCCCTGAAAGGGAGGGTACGCGAGCGGCGAGCCGGAAGCAGCGGCTCACCGCGCGCGGCGAACGGCGGACGGCGAGCTAGGAGGGGAGGACGGGATGGGATGGCAGATGCTAGCTCGTCGAGGCTAAACGAGACTAGGAAGGGAGCGGAGGCGCTGGCGCTAATGCATTCGCGGTGAGGCAGCGAGATGAGGCGTGGGGCGGCCTTGTCTAAGGTGGCGTGGCCTAAACGAGTGCGAACGAATGGGCAATTTGTCCGTGCATGCGCTTGAACATTGTTTCGCGGTTCATTAACAAAATTTGTCACTCAATCCAGCGGTTAGGTTAGACCGTTGCCAAGTCTACGGGGAATAACCTAACGAAGTAGCATCGTGTGGGCTATCCTCTCACTACTGCAGTTTCTGTCTCCTTTTGCAATTCCTTAGGTTTTGAACTGTGAGTGCGGGGAGCCGGACGTGAGGCGTTTGGGGACTCGCTTCGCCTGTCAAGCGGGGGGTTGGGGTTGTAATCGCGCAGTTTTTCAAATTCCTAGGGTTTTTGAAACCCCTACTTGCAAAAGAATACTGATGCTCTAACAGGGATGTCAGAACTCACGCGTAAAACACAATACCACGGCATTCCACTGTAGAATTCACCTAGATCGGGAACCGAACCTGCATCCTTAGCATCAAGTTTACTAAACTCACTGCAACACGAAACACTGTAAGTGTAGCAGATATTTATAAATTGTAACTTTCATATGCGCCCTGCTTGGAAAGAGTGTTTCTGCCAGGTACCATTTCAGAAAGAGTGAAGACGGAGCATTGGCCTTACGAGAAAGATTGGCTCAAATCATAACCAGAGGCCTGGCGAGGACCTCGAAGCAAGCTAGGCTTGTAAAGGTGGCGATTGGTGAGGAGGCGACTTGGAAATGGTTCGGACCGAATGTGTAGGCCGAACTTAACTGACGTGAGATGCTCATGACATCCCAGCTAACGGATGTCTACCCAGGGCTGACGTTTCAAATTTAGGTACCCTGAATTCAACCTAAAAAAAAAAAAAAAAGATTACGCAGAATGCACATTTTCCAGAAAAACAACACCCTAGTTGCTCAGGGTTGAGAAGTAGTGAACTCTGAATGTTCAGGGCCGAGAATTGAAAATCAGAGTCGTAGTAACGCACTTTCTTTACCGGGCAAAGAAGTCCCACTCTGCATAATCGCAACATCTCCTCGAAATCTGACTGTCTACGGGGATTTCAGGCAAAATCTGCCTTGACGTAGCGAATCGAAAGTGCTGATACGGAGCAAAGTCGAATCTGCTGTTGGTGTCGCAAGGGTGACTGTGACTGGCGCTGTGATTGGCGCTGTGACTTGCGATGTGACTGGCGATGTGACTGGCGTTGTGACTCGCGATGTGACTGGCGCTGTGTAAGAGCACAACTATTTCGACCAATAACAGCAAACTAGATCTGACATTACAGATTCGCCCGAAATTGTATTAACTTAAAATTAGCCTAGCTAGTGTAGTATCTCTTCTATTGTTGGTGGTATACCCCCCTTGGCCACCTTCCCTTGCCCTATATCTTGTATCTCTCTCTATAGTCAAACCCTCCTTTGTTGGCCAACTCCCTCTCACTTCCCAAACCCCATGGCACCTAACTAGCCTACTATTTTGACATGGTACAGAGCAGTAAATGTTATAGTCACAGTAGGCTCCAATGCGCCTAAAACGAAAGATAGAGTGCACAGTCGGATTTCTGCACAGCGGCTTTAAACGTTCATAGCGATCTGCTCACAACTCCAAATGACTTCATTCAACTTGGATCTGGAGCGCCTTAACGTTGCCTACAATAGGCAATTTATATCGCACGATTTCACCAAGTATTGACGACACAGCTTCGGTTTGAAGGAACGGCACTATGGCAGCAACATAGTCTTAGAACACACAATAGGAAGAGTTAGCAAGAGTTACGAGTTGGGAATGACTCCCAGCTCCTACAAACCCCAAGAGCCGAGGTACAGTGATGTGGAACAGTGCCATACTGTCCCCAACCACGAAGGGTCTCGAAACTACCCTTCACTAGGGCCTACACCAAGTGAAATGTTACACTATACATTCTAATGTAACTATCTTCAAAATCTTGAGGTGTACTCTTTTGGCGAGCTTCGAAATCACTTGAAGCTTGAAACCAAGGCTCGGGTTCTTCATCACAAACTCATCAC
Source organism: Closterium sp. Naga37s-1 (assembly GCA_947471745.1). NCBI lineage: Eukaryota > Viridiplantae > Streptophyta > Zygnematophyceae > Desmidiales > Closteriaceae > Closterium > Closterium sp. Naga37s-1. The sequence goes on from CANJKZ010000214.1 coordinate 328,954, forward strand.
TGAGTTCTTGATGGGTCTGCTGCACACACCTGCGACACGCCGAACGTTTGACAAGCGACAAAATAGAAACCGCGCACGACAAAATAGAAACCGCGCGGGACACTCAAAATGGCCGCGTTACACGCGACTAGCGATAACTCGCTATTGACTTGACACACACACTCGACATCATGACCCATCATTCACACACCATTATAAGCATGAAATATATATATTTATTTCATGCACTCATACCACTCCATGCACACACGCATGCACGCACATGCACACGGACAACAAGCCGAGTGCAAACCGTAGGGTTGCACCAACAAACTCCCCCTCGGATTGTTGGCCTTAGGATCTTGCTCTCTCAGTTCAGAGCCATCCCAGCCAGCTTGCAACACTTCCAGTGCTGCTGCTCCACCAGCCTCTTGGTCATCATGTCAGCTGGCTGCCCCGTCGTCTTTACGTAGCGCAGTTCAACTTCACCCGCGGCCACCATGCTCCTCGTCCAATGCCACTTCACCCTCATGTGCTTGTAAGGCCGTGCAACACAGGGTTCTTGGCTAGAGAAATGGCTCCCTGGCTGTCACAATAGAGAGGAGTAGGTCCTTGCTGCTCCTCCCCCAATTCAGCCAACAAACGTCGCTGCCACACAATCTCCCGTACGGCACGGAAGAGTGCCATGTACTCGGACTCCACCGAGCTCAATGCTTGGTCAACCTGCTTCTTGCTTTCCCAAGCAGTAGGACCTCCACCAACACAGCAGATGAAGCCTCCCACACTTGTCATGTCCTCTGGTTCCGATGCATATGAAGCATCCGAGTAGGCGGTGAGGAACAAACGCCCGGGTTCCACACCATCCGCGCCCTTTTGGCGCCTTTGCGCTGCCGCCGAGTATTGCAGCCCAACGGTTGGTGTTTGGCCAAGGTACTTGGCCACCCTCATTCCTGCTGCTACTTGCTCCTCATTAGGGCATTGAACCACCCTTGCCAGCTGCCCGGTAGCAAACGCGACATCCGGTCGTGTGTTGACCGCCGCATACATGAGGCTGCCCACCAACGAGTGAAATCGGCGCCTCTCCTCTTCACCCACGCTCTCCTCCTCTGGTCCCTTCACACACTTGAACCCAGAGGGAAAGGCTGTAGCCACATGACCTTCACTCTGCCCAAAGTTTGCAGCCAACGCCTCCAGGTACTTCCGTTGGTGCACCCGCATGCACCGCTTCTCCACGTCACGTTCGATGTGGAGCCCGAGGTAGAAGTTGACGTCCCCAAGGGACTTGCACTTGAACTTGTCTTGAAGTTTCAGCATCACCTCCTTCACAAGGTCAGAGGAGGGGAAGAAGATCAGGATGTCGTCCTCGTACACCACCATGAAGCTCCTCTGCTCCCCCTCGCCAAGCATGAACAAGGAGTGATCGGCCGTTGAGGGAGTGAAACCGATCCCCTCCAACACTTCGCGCAGCTTCATGTACCATTGCCTAGGGGCCTGCTTCAGCCCATAGAGGGCCTTCTTCAGCTTCCAAACTCTGCCGCTGCCATCGTCAAACCCCTCTGGCTGCGCCATAAAAATCTCCTCCTCAAGGATTCCATTGAGGAATGCCGTTACGATGTCCATTTGTTTTACTACCCATCCTTTGATGGCGGCTCCCACGAATAGGGTTCGCAGCGTCGTCGGCTTCACCACAGGAGCAAACAGCTCCTTGAAGTCCATCTTCTCCTTCTGCTGGTACCCCTTGGCTACAAGCCTAGACTTGTAGCGCTCGATCTTGCCGTCGGCATCCGACTTGATTTTGAAGAGCCACTTGGACGTAATCGCCTTACGCCCCTCCGGTAGCTCCACCAACTCAAACGTGTCGTTCTCCTCGATGCTCTTCAGTTCACTCTCCATGGCCTTCTTCCACTCCTCAGCATCACCACTCTCCAGGGCCTCCTTGAGAGTTGCTGGTTCTCCCGGCATCTCCACCGGAGAGAAGAACGCGAACACACACTCCTCGTAGTCACTCTCCTCGTCGTCTCCGACCATCATTGCTGCTCCGGCCAGGGCTGTCTTGCCCTGCTTTCCCGGTGCATCATAGGTCAGCCTATTAGGGGGTTGAACTCTCCTCTTCCCCCTTCCTTCCTCCTCAGCTGCAGGGACCTGAAGGCCTTGGCGTTGCTGCGGTGTGGCTCGAATCCGTGGAGCACTCGTAGTGCGGGAAGGGAGTGACGGTGCACGCTCGCTCACTTGCTACACCTCCTCCTCTTCTTCCTCTGCATCATTGGCCTCCTCTCCCCCATTCACAAGGGAAGATTGCCTTGTGGTGGTGCTGCCACTACTCAGCTCCAAAGGCAGCTCCACATGCTCCAAACCGGAACTCTTCACCTCCCCAAACCGCACGCCTATCTTTGCCTCATTCTCCGCCTTCCAATCCTTGTACATGAAGTTCTCCATGAACTTGCAGTCCCTGCTCACCAAGAACTTCTTGGTGAATGGGTCCCAAAGAAGCCATCCCTTGCTGTTTTGAGCCATGCCCAAGTGCACGGCCCACACCACCTTGGCACCAAGCTTGTTGTGCCGAAGATGCTTAGGCACGAGCGCCATGCACATGCACCCGAACACCCGAAGCATATCCACCTTTGGCTTCCTTCCAAGCCACTCCACATAGGGCACCCATTTGTCTGCTCCCACCTGAGTCAAAACTCTGTTCTTGGCCACACACGCGCTCCGCACCGCATCAGGCCAGAAGTAGTCGGGTAGCCCGGCTTCAATGAGCAACCCGCGTGCCGCCTCCGTGATCGTCCGGTTCGCTCGCTCGGTGATGCCGTTCATTGCAGGGGAGTATGGCATGGTGAGGGAGTGCCGAATACCGTTCTTCTTCAGCCACAACCCAAACTCCTTGCTCAGGAACTCTCCCCCTCGATCGGTGCGGATTGACTTGACTAGACGGTCTTGTTGCCGCTCCACCATCGGGAACCAATCCGTCTTCAACGTTTCAGCCACGTCGCTCTTCTTGGCCAGCACGTACATCCAAGTCATACGGGTGTAGACGTCCACAATAGTGAGGAAATACTCAGCTCCAGCAGCTCCAAGCTTCAGGGGGCCCACCACGTCCATCACCACCTCATCAAGTGGTGCCTTTGCCGTTGCCTCCGAACTAGGGAACGGAAACCGGGTGAACTTGGCTTGAATGCACGTCGGGCAGCCAAGTACCTCATCGGGCTCCCCCTTCACACGTATGCCAGCAACCATCTGGTTCTTCACTAGCTGCTGCAAGATAGGTAGGGCCACATGCCCCATTCGCCGATGCAAGGTGAGCCAATCACACTCCCCTGTAGCCGAAGTCGGGTTGGAGAATGCCGCGCTCGCAATAGCGCCCCACATGCTCTCTCTGTAGTCCTCCTCCACTGCTGCCTCGGGGTTCTCCTCACCCGTTTGCTGCTCGTTGGCTGCTGCACCTTTCTCCTTAGGTTCACTGAAATTGCTGGTCCCTCCAGGTTTGCTCTTCTTGAGCTCATTCTCCTTAGCACGACCGTCCGCACTATCGCCGCTACCATCCGCTTCACCCTTGGCGCTGATGCTTGCTGCCACTTGCCTCTCCTTAGGCATAGGGACCACTGGGATCTGCCACATCTCGTTGTAGACATCCCTGTCCTCATGAAGGTCCCAAAGGATCCGATCGCCAAGCCTTGCGGTGTAGGTCTTGGCTCCCTTCGAGTTCGTGTCCATGCCGGCCTTTGCCAACCGCCGCACGGAAATCAGGTTCGCAGCAAGGCTGGGCACCCAAAGCACGTTCTTCAGGCCCACCATCTTCCCATCAGCACCCTTGAACATGGCCTTACCCATGCCTTTCACCTCTGGTCGCTGCCCCAAAGCCGATGTGGCATGCTTCACCGGTGACGGTTCGAGTTCGGTGAGCAAGTCCGGGCGAGGTGTCATGCTGTAGGTAGCGCCACTATCGATCACCCAATAGTCAAGGGGGTGTAGGGTCACCTTCCCCACAGCTACTAGCTCCTCAAAGCCTTCGTCCTTCTCTGGACCAGCCGGTACTTGCGTCGACACGAAATAGAATAGGCCCAAGTACCGATCCGCTCGGGTCCTTGCCGTTATCTCCGCTCTTCATGTTTGCAGCTCCGCCACCGCGACCGCCACGGCCTCCACGGCCTCTTCCTCTCCCTGCACCTGCTCCTCTACCCTCTTGGTCTTGAGCAGGGGTCCAACCATCAGGGAGCTTGTAGCAATCGCGCCACATGTGTCCGGTCTTATGACAATAATGGCACTCGCCATCGAATCGGCCGCGACCGCGCCCGTAGCTCTTGTCGTCGCTGCCGTAACCGCCACTCCCGCGGCCTCCGCCGAAGTTGATGCCGCCAAACCGTCCTCCCCTTCGTCCTTTGCCTCTTCCTCGGCCATATCCACGGCCGACGCTCGCTGCCCCAGCGCCATCCGCACTCGCCAACTCACGGCGGCGGAAGTCCTCTTGTAGGATCGCACGCTTCACGTCTTCAAGCGAGAGGCGGGGTAGATCACGGTTGAGGTTGATGATGAGGGAGGACCATGACTCAGGGAGTAGGGCCAGCAACTTGGTCTTCTTCTGGAGCTCATTGTAGTTCAAATCAGCTCCCTCAAGCCGCGTCAACAAGTCGAAGAATTTCTGCACCCCTTCTTCAACCGCTTCATCCTCTTCAATTTTTAGTGTCGCCATTTGCCGTTCCAACACCACAGCTACCGCCGCTGTTGCAGGAGCGTGTACACCCTTGAGAGCAGCCCATGCCTTTGTCTCTTCTCTGGTTCACGCTGGAAAGGCTTGATGTGACGGATTTGACTGCTCCCCAACGCTTGCCCAAGTAGGAGATAGCCTTGTGCGCTCTTCCGCACCCACGGGCTCTTCTCCGGGTCGTTCTCGGGACGCTTTTCCGTTCCTTCCATCACCTCCAGCAGATCATAGTGATCAAACACGTTCTCCATTCTGAAGGACCATTCAGCAAAGTTGTCGCCGTTGAACTTATCAAGCCCGAACACTCTTGGTTCATCCCTTGAAGGTCCAAGAGTAGGTTGCACGGGCGCCACGGCTGAATCACGGGCTTGGCCTTGTGCTTGGGCATCTCCACTGCCACCAGCACCTCTGCCACCCCTTTCCTCAGGTCCAGCCATTGTCGAAACTGCTCCAAGAGGCTCTGATACCACTTGTTATAGTCACAGTAGGCTCCAATGCGCCTAAAACGAAAGATAGAGTGCACAGTCGGATTTCTGCACAGCGGCTTTAAACGTTCATAGCGATCTGCTCACAACTCCAAATGACTTCATTCAACTTGGATCTGGAGCGCCTTAACGTTGCCTACAATAGATAATTTAGATCGCACGATTTCACCAAGTATTGACGACACAGCGTCGGTTTGAAGGAACGGCACTATGGCAGCAACATAGTCTTAGAACACACAATAGGAAGAGTTAGCAAGAGTTACGAGTTGGGAATGACTCCCAGCTCCTACAAACCCCAAGAGCCGAGGTACAGTGATGTGGAACAGTGCCACACTGTCTCCAACCACGAAGGGTCTCGAAACTACCCTTCACTAGGGCCTACACCAAGTGAAATGTTACACTACACATTGTAATGTAACTATCTTCAAAATCTTGAGGTGTACCCTTTTGGCGAGCTTCGAAATCACTTGAAGCTTGAAACCAAGGCTCGGGTTCTTCATCACAAACTCATCCTTGAGTTCGTGATGGGTCTGCTGCACACACCCGTGACACGCCGAACGTTTGACAAGCGACAAAATAGAAACCGCGCACGACAAAATAGAAACCGCGCGGGACACTCAAAATGGCCGCGTTACACGCGACTAGCGATAACTCGCTATTGACTTGACACACACACTCGACATCATGACCCATCATTCACACACCATTATAAGCATGAAATATATATATTTATTTCATGCACTCATACCACTCCATGCACACACGCATGCACGCACACGCACACGGACAACAAGCCGAGTGCAAACCGTAGGGTTGCACCAACAGTAAAACGGTCTAAGTAACATGGGCCCGCCCTTGCTCCAACGCGAAATGCGCCATTTCTCTTCGTCCCGTCGCGCCCTGCGCCCGTCACGCTCGTCGCCCTGCGCTCTGCCCGTTCTGCCCGTCGCGTCCCCCGCGTCGCCCCGCACTGTTTCGTGGACCCACGCCCCCCCGCGTCGCCCCACGCCGTTTCCTCGCCACGCGGCCCGCGCGTCGCTCTGTCTGTCACGTCGCACCGCGGCCCGCCCGTCGCCTCGCCAGCGCAGTGCGGACGCCAGCGACGAGCGCCACCGCAGGCGCCCGCGACCAGCGACCAGCGACCAGCGCCCGCCGCGGACGCCAGCGACGAGCGCCAGCGCAGGCGCCTGCGACCAGCGCCCGCCGCGAGCGCCAGCGCCAGCGCGTCCGCCCCCCCCCCCCCCCCCGGAGACGTGGGGGTGGCGGGTGTGAACCACCAGCAGGTCATCCCTCCCTTCCCTCTTCCTCTCTCCACTGCAGCACTTGTTGCTGTGGGGGGGAGGGGGTGGGGGAGGAGAGTGGTTAAGGGGGGATGAGAGAGGTTAAGGGGGGATGAAAGAGAGGGAGAGAGAGAGAGAAAGGGTTTCTTTTATTCTGTGTTCTCCTTTCGTAATGTTTTCTCGTCGTTCTGCGGTTCGTTACTATCTCCGTCGTTTTTGGGCGTGGTCACCCAGAGTCGCGCACACCAGCACCTGTTGCAGGGGTTCAACCGCAACCGGGCACCTGCCGTGGGGGTTCAACCACGGTGGTTCAAGTTGCGGCACGGTGATGACTGCACTTAGGGTAGAGCGCCCCTCACTGGCTATGCTTGTATGCAGTTAAGGGGGGATGTCAGAAATTCTATTAACTGCATATTAGCCTAGCTAGTGTAGTATCTCTTCTATTGTTGGTGGTATACCCCCCTTGGCCACCTTCCCTTGCCCTATATCTTGTATCTCTCTTTTTAGTCAAACCCTCATTTGTTGGCCAACTCCCTCTCACTTCCCAAACCCCATGGCACCCGACTAGCCTACTATCTTGACATATGGGAACGAAAATTCGAAGAAACTTCGTTCCGATAAAGCGAGAGGTGGAGGGGGGGGGGGGGGGGGGGGGGGGATTACGCGCGTGGGTGGTACTGCGTTCAATCCGAAGGCGAGGGTAGCAGGAGGAAATTTCCAAGAAACTTTGTCCCGAAAACATCGCATCCAGGGTCCCTGTTCTGTTTCCCATCGTCTGAACGGTGGGCGGACAGGACTGCACCACATCAGCTGTGCGACAGGAGGCTCGGTACGTATAAAAAATTTTGAAGGCTCATGCTATCTTCCTGCCCCCCTCCGCGTATTTTCAGAGCTAAGGTTTTTTTCCATTCGTAGACCGTCAATCCTCCTCAGGCCACCAACCATTGGATGGTGTGATGGCCTGAAAGCAAAGGGGCCAACCAGGACAAAGAAAACTATTTATCCCTGCCCTGAACCACTTGGTGCGGACCCTGGATCCCCCCTCAGATCGGGAACCAGGGCCGCACCAGCCCCGCACCCATTGTGCCTGTGAGTGGGGGATAGCTTTTGCAACACAGGTTCACCGTTCTTTTGGGTGGACGTACTGCACTGCACTCGTTAGGTCTGGGAAGAGGTTCAGTTTTCCGAGCCTGGAATCAAGAAATACGCCCTCGTAAAAGAAGCCCCTAGGATCTCTGGTAGAATCCCGGAAGAAGCATCAATTTGGTGCTGTGCGGAGGGGTCCGCACCAACTGGTGCGGCAACAGAACAGGGCCCAGGGTCCACAGGCCGCGTACTCTGTATTGACAGGGTCCGTGAAAACACTACACTGAGAGTGTACACAAAATTTCAGGGTCCGCTAAAGCAGTACTCTGAATGGATCGGGGACCATAATGTGAAAAAACTGATTTCTCAGGGACCAGAAAGTGACAAGCCTGAAATCACCCTAAAATCAGGGTAATTACCCTGATAAAATCAGCCCTGTGTCTACCGCAAGGAATTAGATTTCCCTACAGCAAGACACCAAGTGTAAGGAAAATCCTTTTTGGGTTGCGTAGCAACTCCTTCACATTTGGTAGCACTTTTTTTGGTCGACTCGAATTAACAGTGTATTTTTCGTCTTTTTCCCAACTCTCAGAAACACTCCTTTTAACATATTTTTTTGGAGTGTTCCAAAGGCGTGGAGATGACTACATTGATACATAAGAGTCTCCGAAAGAAGTGCAACCAAATGTGGCCAATCATTCCATAATCGTCGATAAATACGGCGAATGGAACAACTGGTCGTCACATTTGACACCCAACACAATCGACGAGACAACACCCACCCAACCCAACACGTCGAAAAGCAACACATACTACGAGTGAATGCTAAAATGCATCTGTGCTACAAAAGAGATGGTTCTGGAATGCTAAGGCAAGCAACGCTGCCCCAACAACGATCCCCATCTCAAATGCAGACCCGACACTTTTTAACATCACACAACTTCAACAAGCATATGTGACTTTGTACAACACTGATGACAACAAAACAATTGTGAGTATCTTGAGGAGAAAGCTAAGGGTTCATTCCTGTCTGGACATTTGTGTCAGAAACTAAGGAGCAGGAATGAATGCATTGATCAGAAACGTGGTACAAGTGCTAACCCTAATTGGGTTGTACCCCATATAGGCTACCCCACTACAGCCTACACAACACAAGCAGCATTATAGTTTGACACACCCCCATAGGCAAAGTGGGGGAGAACAAGAGGTCACAAGACCAGTCAAGAAAAGCAAAGCAAACTCAGGTGGATCACGAAGTCACCACACACTCTGAGCACAAGCAAGTGGCACAAGGCCAGTTCACATGCAGAGTTATATAATGGAGAACAAGCAGTATAATGATCAAAACCTAGCAAGTGTAAGCATGCAGGTATAAGTATAAAGATCTTAGTACAAGCAAAGTCAAGAAGTGAGCAAGTAAGGCCAAGTAGGCGCAAGGCCTAAAACAGTACAGAAACGCTGATGATCACAAGACTGAGGTGCCTTGGTGAAGATATCAGCAGTGTTGGCCCGAGAGACCACGTAAGCAAGACGAAGCTGACCACGCTGCTGCAACTCTCGAGCAAGGAAGTAACGTAGAGCGATGTGCTTCGTTCTGTGCTACAGTCTGTGCTCAAGGCAATCATGGACTTGTTGTCAATGTACATAACTAGAGGAGAACGAGGCGGCTCTCCCAAGTCGGTCAGCAGGTAGGTAAGCCAGCGTAACTCCTGTGCAGCCATGGCCCCTGCGTAGATCTCAGCCTCACAACTAGAACTGGGAACAAAAGACGAGCGGGTAGACCGCCACGAAACGGAGCCGGAGCCAAGGCTGAAAATGTAACCCTGTGACGACCGCTGCGTAGCCAAGTCGTCAACCCAAGAAGCGTCTGCGTGTCCAGTGAGGACAATTGGACCCTGTCCTCCAAGCACGAGCCCCATGCCCGATGTACTGCACAAGTAGCAAAACACCCTCTTAGCGGCCTTCCAGTGCTCTAGTCGGTGTCTCCCGGGCGCAACGTAGCGTGCCAAGATGCTAAGAGGGTAGGCTAGGTCAGGTCGAGTGCAGGTCATAAGGTACATGAGGCAGCCGACAAGATCTGGATACGGGCCACTCGGCTCTACGGACTCGTCCGAAGGTGGAGCTGAGAGCGAGTGACCGGTAGGCAGAGGAGTGGACTGTGGCGAGGAGTACTGGAAGTCGAAGCGCTGAAGGACCTGCTGCACCATGTGTGACTGAGTCAAGGTAATGGTGCGCCGTGCTCTATCCCGGGTGATCTGCAAGCCAAGATAGCTGCGCAGCTCACCCAGGTCTGTGCACGTGTATCTCTTCTGCAGCTCCGACCTCACTAGGGATAGTCCCTCAGTGTCAGCAGTGGCAAAGACAAAGTGGTTGACATACACGAGGATGTAGAACGGTGGTAGCGAAGTGTCGGTGCGTAGAAACAGCGACGGGTCAGCAGTCGAAGGAGCAAACCCAAGAGCCGCAAGCGTCGTCCTCAGTGTGTCGTGCCACTCGCGAGGCGCCTTGCGGAGACCGTAGATTGGCCGTCGAAGGCTCCACTAGGTACCAGGAGGGAACGACCCAGTGAAGCCAGGTGGGCGGCGCAGCCAGATCTCCTCGTGCAGGCTGCCCTGTAAGAATGGTGTGCTGAAGTCAAGAGAGTGAAGCTCGTAGTCACGCTGAGCGGCGACGTGCAGCAATACCCGAAGAGTGGTCATCTTCGAGGGGAGAAGGTCTGGAAGAAGTCAACTCCCTGTCACTGTCTGAAGCCTCGTGCAACGTAACGAGCCTTGAAGACAGGCGGAGAACCCGGCGGTCGCTTCACCCTGAAAATCCACATGCCATCGACTATGTTCGCCCCAGGAGGAGGAACTGCATCGACGTAAGTGACTGTGGACTTCTAGGATGCCATCTCTGCGTCCATGGCTGTCTGCCACTGAGAGGAGTAGGGACCCGTAATCGCCTCTGCGTAAGAGCGTAGGGTCGGGATGTTTGGTCCATCCGGGTCTCCCTCAGGTGCAATCACCATGGACACGAGATGAGGTACAGCAGCTGCAAAACACTCAAAGTCCTCCTGCCTGTCCTCAAGAGCACACTCACCCCCGACGGACGGAGGACAGACAGACTCAGACTCAGCAACAAGACTAGCGACGTAGTCGAGACGACAGGCAGCAGCAAAGTCAACAAGCTCAGCAACTAGGGCAGACGCAGCAGTGGACTCAAACGAAGGGTCAGTGACAACAGTGGCCAGAATATGTGTGAAGGTAGGACTAGCAGCTCGAAGTAAGTCAGACTCAGGGTCCGGTCCGTCAGCAGACGGAGGAGGAGACGGTAGGAGGACACGCTGTGGAACAGAGGAAGGACGAAGTGTCATATGGTGCGTTCCGGGGACAGGAGGAGGACGCTGACGCGGAACACGACGACCAGTGCGAACAGCACGAAAAGGCGAGGCAGGACGAGCCGCAGGCTCACGACACTCTGTAAGGGAGTCTGACTGCTCAGTGTAAGGAGAAGGAGCAGGCAGTGGGGAGTCTGGCTGTAGCTGTGGCTGCGACTGGTCAGGTGGTGGACACAGCAAGGGAAGAGTAAGGCCAGTAGAAGATGGGAGACTAAGAACCTAGCGAAGTGCCGAGCCAGGTGGCGGCAGAGACGACGGCGACGGCGGAACGAAAAACAGTCGTCGCTGCACAGTGCCTCCAGCACTAGTACCGACAGCTCCAACACCCCCAGCGCCAGCACCTCCAGCTCCAGGGTCTCCAGCTCCAGCACCCCCAGCGCCAGCACCTCCAGCTCTTGAGTCTCCAGCTCCAACGCCTGCAGCACCACCAGCTCCAGTAGCTCCAGTACCTCCAGTACGAGCACCTTCGGGGCCAGCGGCTCCAGTCCCTCCAGCAGCTCCAGCTCCAGCGCCTCCAGCTCCAACTCCTGCAGCACCTCCAGCTCCAACAGCTCCAGTACCTCCAGTACGAGCACCTCCGGGACCAGCGGCTCCAGCACCTCCAGGACCAGCAGCTCCAGCACCTCCGCTACCTCCAGTGACAGCGCCTCCAGCTCCAACGCCTACAGCACCTCCAGAACCAAGAGCTCCAGTGCCTCTAGAGCCAGGGTCTCCAGCGTCAGACCCCCCGTCCAGAAACGCCACTCCGAAGGCTCCAGTGCCGAGCAAACCACTCACGCAGCTGCAATGGAGAGAGAGGCTCCCGCCGTGACGGGACACCCGTAGAACCTCCAGCACCGCCAGGACCAGCAGCTCAAGTACCTCCGGTACCTCCATCTCCAGCGCCTCTAGCTCCAGGGTCTCCAGCTCCAGCGCCTGCAGTACCACCGGCTCCAGCAGCTCCAGTGCCTCCAGTAAGAGCACCTCCGGGACCAGCAGCTCCAGCACCTCCAGGACAAGCAGCTCCAGTGCCTCCAGCTCTAGGGCCTCCAGCAGCAGGCCCTCCAGCTCCAGTAGCGCCACTCTGAAGGCGCCGAGCAAACCACTCGCGCAGCTGCGGTGGAGAGAGAGGCTCCCGCCGTGACGAGGCATCCGTAGGACGACCAGAAGACAAAGTACCTACAGGCTCAGCACGCTCAGGCTCAGCACCCCCAGGCTCCGCAACCCCAGGCTCCGCACGCTCAGGCTCAGCACCCCCATACGCAGCACCCGTAGCAGCACCACACCCAGCAGCACCAGAGTCGACAGGTACCTCGACAGGCTCGAAAGGGTCTACCTGGGACACACCTGAGGGAGCAGGACCCTGAGGGGGGAGGGGGTCTACCGGAGGAGGACCTGGTGCGAGGAAGAGCGGCGGGGGGGGGGGAGAGGGGCAGTGCGGTAGGGGAAGAGACGGTAAAAGGGAACCGACTTGTCAAACGTTACGTCCTGAGAGGAGGACACGGCGCGAGGTGGGGTGGTAAAATTGCCAGCCAGGCGCGTTGGTGGGAAAACCAAGGAAGACACCAGGAATGGCGCGGGAGGAGAGCTTGTCTGCGGAGGTATCGCGGACAAAGTCACGAGATCCCCAGACCCGGAACACCGACGCATCGCCAACCTCTCCTATCCAACGCAGTGTCGGCGAGGTCTCCGTCAGACACGGGGTAAGAGGTGGAGCTGATGCGCTGCGTACCGGACCGCAAACGGCCACAGAAAATGGGGGGCAGCCGCATGGATCATGGAGGTACGAGCGACCTCCATGACTAAGCCAATGCGGCGCTCAGCAACCCCATTCTGCTGCGGAGAGGCCGGAAGCGTGAACGGCTCGGTGATGCCCTCCCCACGACAAAAGTCCCGCAAGAGGTCGGAGGCAAACTCACCACCTCTGTCAGAGTGCAGACGCAGGACCGGAAGGTCCGTGTCGAACCGCTCGCGGAGCTGGAGACGGACAGCGCGGATCCAAGGGATCAAAACATCAAGGACCTCCCCCTTGCTGCGCAAGGGGAAGACCGTGGTGTAACGCGAGTAGTTGTCAACAACCAGCAGAAAGTACCGCTCGCGGCCTTGTCCACGGACGCGGGCTGGGCCCCACACGTCCATGTGAAGAGTCTGCAGAGGAGCAGTCGTCGGGGGAAACGAGGAGGAGTGAGGAGCGGCGCGCTGCCGCCCCTCGAGACACGGAAGGCAGGGAGGGGCAGGCGAGGGGAGGCAGAGACCTGGGAAGACCAGAGACAAGGAGACGGGAGTGCATGCCACGGAGGCGTGGCAGGGAGGGGTGACCTAGGCGGTGGTGCCAAAGGAGAGTCTGGTGCGACAGGAGGCGACACAAACAGGGGGCTGCTAGCTGACCTGACGCAGACGCAGATGCAGCTACCTGAGGAGGCTCGGTAGTCAGTGCGTACAGGCTCGACCCAGGCCGACAGGTGAACGTGGCCAGGTGACATCCCGTCCGTGCACACGTGCAGATCGCCGCACGCTGTCCTCCAGGGATAAAGGTATCATCCCAAGCATCCTGAAGGACGGCGTTACACACCAAGTTCGTAGAGAGCGAGGGGAGGTGAAGACCTGACAGTGAGCCAGACGGGACCGCCGGACGTGGAGGAACGTGCACGAACCGGTCCCCCAGAGGGGTCAGCTAGAGAGACTGCAACCGGTGCTGCGAGTGGTGTGACTGTGGTGCTGTCGCGAAAGAAGCAGCGGGAAGCACCTGAGTCAAGTGTGAAGGTGTGCAAGGCCTCAGCAGGCGCAGTACCAGAGAGAGCAGACTCACCAGCACCTAGAGCAGACTCACCAGCACCTAGAGCAGACTCACCAGCACCTAGAGCAGACTCACCGGCACCTAGAGCAGCAGCCTTTATACCAGGGTCTAGCGGCACACACAGGTAACAGTCACCCGGAGTACTAATAGTCAAAGCATACATGGCTGTGAGGATAGAGTCATAGTCCAAAGCAAAGATATCCACACCCTGCCTAAGCAGCTCTAGCCAGCGGGGGAGCTCAGCCGCGTCGCCAAACTCTGCGCGTGACGGCGTAGCGCAAGGCAGGGTGTGGGGTAGCGCGGTAACCGCAGTCGGTCACCAGCTAATGGTGGGCCTGAAAAAAAAACGGTCCTACTGACCTACTGCTCTGATACCATGTCATAAACTAAGGAGCAGGAATGAATTCATTGATCAGGAACGTGGTACAAGTGCTAACCCTAATTGGGTTGTACCCTATATAGGCTACCCCACTACAGCCTACACAACACAAGCAGCATTATAGTTTGACAATTTGTGTCACAAAGCGGAGGTACCGCTCTGTACCGAATCGAACCTAAGTTCGAAATGTTTTAACAAAGCTGTTCCATTCGGTACAGAGTGGTACCTCCGCTTTGTGACACAAATGTCCAGACAGGAATGTACCCCAAGATGCATCGATGATGCAACATAGGTTGGTCTGGCACGCTAAGGTGATTGCCCCACCGGCGATCACAACCTAAGTTGCATACACGAGGCACTTTAGCACACACCTCGAGACAGACACAAATGATACGGTACAAACAAACGACAGTACATATCACACATACACAGAGGCACACAAACACACATACACACTGACACGCACGCATACACGCAATCAAGCACAAATACATACAGATAATAAAGGCGCAACAGTTGCGAATGGAATTCAGTTTCCATCGCTAGCCTATCCCCCTTTGCCCTCCCTATACCCTTCCTTTCCCCCATCCCTCATCTCCCTCCCAACCCCTCCCTCATCTCCCTTCTCTGCCAAACAAAAACAAAGAATGCAGCTCACGCGCCCTGCACAGAGCAAAAACAGAGAATGCAAAGCATACGCCCTGCAAAAGAAAAAAGGCAAAAACAAAGAATGTTCACACACTGTAGAAAAAAAACAATAAAACATATAATGCTTCCCTGCGAGGAGGCCAAGCAGGAAACACAACTCACCCGCATAAAGCAAAAACAAAGAGAGTGCAGCTTACACATGCACTTGAAACAAAATAAGAAGAGTAGAAAAAAGTTGTTGAAAAAAGCATAGATAAATCAAAGACAAGCAATGTAAATTTGACAACTCACAGAGGTAAAATGGTGTGGCACCATAGGACTACGCCAACATGATGCAATACCTTGCAGCCACCCTCACGTTCAACTTCACACTCACGCTCGCACTCACTCTTGTACTCAATCTTGCACCCACTCACACACAGACACAAATACTCTCAACTTTCTTAGACACTCTTTCAAAAACAAACACACAAACCTACACGCTCTCGCACGCGCTCTCTCACGCGCACTCTCTTGCACACTCTCAGGCGCACTCTCACGTGCACTCTCACGCGCTCTCTCACGCGCTCTCTCACGTGCTCTCTCGTGCGCACTCTCACGCGCACTCTCGCAAGCACTCTCACGCGCACTCTCACGCGCACTCTCACGCTCTCTCTCACGCGCTCCCTCACGCGCTCTCTCACGCGGTCCCTCACGCGCCCTCTCAAGCGACCTCTCACCTGCCCTCTCACGCGGTCTCTCACGCGCTCACTCACGCACGCTCTCACGCGCACTCTCACGCGCACTCTCACGCGCTCTCTCACACACTCTCTCACGCGCGCACTCTTACACGCACTCTCACGCGCACTCTCACGCGCACGCTCATGTGCACTCTCACGCACTCTCTCCCGCGCTCTCTCATGCGCTCACTCATGCGCGCTCTCACGCGCACTCTCACGCGCACACTCACGCGCTCTCTCACGAGCGCACTCTCACGTGCGCACTCTCACGCGCCCTCTCACACGCCCTCTCACGCGCACTCTCGCGCGCACTCTCACGCGCTCTCTCACGCGCACTCTCACGTGCACCCTCACGCTCTCTCCCACGCGCTCTTTCACGCGCACTCTCGCACGCACTCTCACGCCCTCTCTCATGCTCTCCCTCACGCGTCTCTCACGCGCTCTCTCACGCGCTCTCTCACATGCTCTCTCACGCGCTCTCTCACGCACTCTCACGTGCACTCTCACGCACTCTCTCACGCGCACTTTCACAAGCTCTCTCACACCCACTCATGCGCTCTCTCATGCGCGCACTCTCACACGCTCTCTTACGCACTCTCTCACGCGCACTCTCAGGCGCACTCTCACGCGCACTCTCACAATCTCCCTCACACACTCTCTCACAAGCTCCCTCACGCTCTCTCTCACACGCGCTCTCACGCGCACTCTCATGCGCTCTCTCACGCGCACTCTCACGCATGCACCCACGCTTTCTCACACGCACTCATGCACGCACTCTCACGCGCACTCACGCGCGCACTCTCACCCCCACTCTCACGCGCTCTCTCACGTGCACACTCTCATGCGCACTCTCACGCGCTCTCCCACGTGCTCTTTCACGCGCACTCTTACGCGGACACTCACGCGCGCACTCTCACGCGCTCTCTCCCGCGCACTCTCACACGCACTCTCACGCCCTCCCTCACACACTCCCTCACGCGCTCCCTCATGTGCACACTCTCACGCGCACTCTCATGCGCACTCTCCCGCGCTCTATCACGCGCACTCTCCCGCGCAATCTCGCGCGCGCACTCTCACGCGCTCTCTTACGCTCTCTCTCATGCACTCTCTCACGCACTCTCTCACGCTCTCTCTCACGCGCTCTCTCCTGCGCTCCCTCCTGCGGGTTCGCTCCCATGCGCACGTTCTCCCTCGCGTCCCGTATCTCCCCTTCTTGAAATGAAAGTGCAATGCAAGAGGAGGCCAATTGATACAGTAAATTTACGAGGAGAGCATAAGATTTTGGGAATTTCAGCGGGGGGATGGAGGATGAAAGGACAGGGAACGCACCTGATAACCACGGTGCCTCACAAAACAACCCGTGCTGCCGCACCAACCCGCGCTCGCGCACTAACTCGCGCTCACGCTCCAACCCGCACTTGCGCTCTGGGCACATGTTGCCGGAGGCGACAGCGGGGAGGAGGGAGAGGCGATGGCGAGGATGAGGGAGAGGCGACGGCGGGGAGGAGGGAGAGGCGACGGCGGGGACGAGGGAGAGGCGACGCTGGGAGGAGGGAGAATCGACGGCAAGGAGGAGGGAGAGGCGACGGCGGGGAGGAGGGAGAGGCGACGGCGGGGAGGAGGGAGAGGCGACGGCGGGGAGGAGGGAGAGGCGACGGCGGGGAGTGGGGCTTGCACTGGAGCCCGTGTGAAGAGCACGGGAGGCGAAAGCATGCAACAGCAGCGTGCAACTGCGAACGTGGGCAGCAAAGGGGCGGAAGTGTGCAGGACGTGGGGGACCCACGTGAAGAGGACGAAACAAAGGTTTCGTGCCTTGACTGACTTGAAGGGACTTTCGCGTGGGACAGGTGGCGAAATTCCAGAATCTGATGGTTAGGCGTGTATGTGTGCTGTGAGTTGTACAAATTGTAAATAGAAGGTAGAATGCGGCTCGATGTCAGGGCTGGCCACCTGAATCGGCATTCCGAGCCGCATGTCCAAAGTACAGTAGCATAAAAATATATTCGTAGAATAGAGAGAGTAGTTCTGCTGTTTCACTTTCTGTTTGTTGTTCCTTGCTTCTAAGGAAAATCTTCTGGTGAAATCCTCAGCCAGAAACACTAGAAGAAGCCCAAGAGCCGTTGAGCTTGTTCCAGGGAGGAGGGAGAGGCGACGGCGGGGAGGAGGGAGAGGCGACGGCGGGGAGGAGGGAGAGGCGACGGCGGGGAAGAGGGAGAGGCGACGGCGGAGAGGAGAGAGATGCGACGGCGGGGAGGAGGGAGAGGCGACGGCGGGGAGGAGGGAGAGGCTGTCGCGATACATATTTTATATGTATGTTTATAACTGCCTGTAGCATTAGCTTTAGTGTAGTTATGCCTTCTTACATTGGTGGTGCACCTTCTCTATGTTCTTTTGCTATATGTTCTTGCAAACCTATAGTGAAACATTTCATTCTCAATCCTCCTTGGCACAACTCTCTTGACACTCGCTTGGCCTAGGCTTCTAAGCCTAGGCCCTAACCCGGTTCCTAAGTTAAGATCGTATCGTAACAGAGGCGACGGCGGGGAGGAGGAAGAGGCGACGGCAGGGAGGAGGGAGAGGCGACGGTGGGGAGGAGGGAGAGGCGACGGCAGAGAGGAGGGAGGGGCGACGACAGGGAGGAGGGAGAGGCGACGGTGGAGAGGAGGGAAAGGCGATGGCGGGGAGGGAGGGCGAGGCGATGGCGGGATGGGGGGAAGCGGAGACGGCGGCTGGGAAGGAAGGAGAGGCGATGGCGGGATTTGAGGGAGAGGTGACGGCGGGATGGGAGGGAGAGGTGACTGCGGGTTGGGAGGAAAACGCAAGAAGAGTCTCTCATTCAAGAGACTCTGGACTAGGAGCAACTGGGTTGAGAGTCGCGAATTCGAGAAGGTAAGGGAAGGACGAGCAGGGAGGGGAGGAAGAGGGGGTGTTGTTTTGCAGGTGGTGAACAAAACTTCCGCTGGGGCAGGCCATACAGTACCTCAGAACAACAGCACGATCATGTGGATTGAATCGTAACAGAAAACAACGCTTGGGCACTTTCCATCCGGAAAAAAAAAGTAAAACAGTTTGGAAGGTAGTGTCACGTTACAATATCCAGTAAATCAAGTGAGGAAAAAACGGCCCGTAATTGCACACGAGGCTCCGTAACCCGGGCCCCGTAATGGGGCGAGGGTTACGGTGTCCTCACGCGGGGCACGCCAGGAAAACGACGAACCCAGGGCTGGGCACTCGGCCGCTCACCCCTGCCACGAAATCGGGCGGCCGACCCTTGGGCTTAGCTGGGGCCCGAGCCACGATCGCACGTGGCTGGGCCGAAAGCTGACCCAGCCCCGGCCCGGCTGATGCAGCTAGGCTGGGACCACCTGACCAATCCGACGACCAGGGCTCTGCCACGCTGACGCAGCACAGACCCGACTGGTTACCCGGCGTCGCAGCGTTGCGATTTCTCGAGTTCAATTTCCCGGTTCGCGAAATCCGTAACCTTGCGTCATGTTGCCCCTGCGAATCTGTCGGCCTTTTTGCAATTCGGTTCACTCGTGCAGCAGTGGAATACAGACTGATTCCCCTTCTGCCCACGGTTTCACAAGGTATTCGACTTCATGCCCCATTTATAAAACGCACTAGCACACAAATCCGCACCTAAAAGACTACATTTTCTCGTGGGTCGCGGTTTTTTTAGCTTTCGTGGGTCGCATTTGTGATACTGGCAACCTGTCCGTAGGTGTTTTCGTGTTGTTGCACAAAACGTTTAGGCGCGAATGCTCGTGCATTGAGGTGTCCTCATGTTAACTTGCAGCTCACCAGCAAAAATCAACCCTGTAATCGTGCGAAATGCCCACGGTATTGAAGTACACGTCTTCGTGGTTTCGGGGGTAAACGTTTCGTGAGCACTCCACAAGCACGGCTGAAGCCCCATTTTCGGACTCGCAGGATTTCCTCGCGAACACTCCGTAAGCGCGCCAGTATCGAGTTTTCAACTTAAAGCACCAAACCACAGTTATAGCTATTGCATCCCAAGATTAGTCAACTTGCATTTACTTTCCCCACCACCCAGCACTCAAATCTGCGCAAAACTCGGAAACTGAAAATAATAATTGCAAAGGCTTTAAGCTCACAGTCGACCTTTCGTGCGTGAATAAATCACGTGGAGCAAAGACAGAACTCTTCTTGTGCGTGAAGCGTGAACCAGAATTCGGAAAAAAAGTTTCGTTTTTGTGGCTGTTCACGAGTTTCTTCTGTACGTTTAATACCGGTCTAATTCGATGTGCAACGGTGCAAATACTAATTTGTCAACACCTGTTAGGCTTCGCAGCTGTGGCCTGAATATTTTCGCGGTTCTCATTTTCGCACGTTGACCCAGCGTGATTTTTACAAGGGTATTCCAGCTTGTTTGTTCTGTTGCAGTCTATTTTGATGTATTACGGTTAAATACGGTAGGTGCTCGAAATCACTTAAACATTGAATGAAACCGTCCTGAGCCACGAATCTCTTAGCGTTTGTACCCGAATCCAGACCGAAATTCACTCGCGGTACACCCGCAGACATGTATTTTCGTGCACGAGCGCATTTTCGTAGAACGCTTTTTTTGTACACGAAAGGACGCTGCCAGTCACGACGTAGTGCTCGATATTCCGGGGCAGTTGGACATGACGTACTTCTAGCGTAAAACGTTGCGAGACTCGTGAGCCAATAATCGTAAACAAAACCAGTCAAGAAGCGAATGACGAACTCGTTACATGCTGTTTAACGAAGTCAGGAAGTTTCGCTACCGAGAAAACCACATCTGCGCGAAACAATGATTGTTCATTTCTAGGCGCGAAACGATTTCGTGTTTCTTGGGTGCACATTTTCACGGAAAGGCGTGTATTGGGGTACGTACGACATATTTTCGAAGCCCATTTATGTTATCGATGCGTGTTTGGTTAGTCTCGGGTGGTTACCTAAGTGACTTTAGAGTGTTGTGTCAGAGGTCCACTGGTGATCCCCGATTGATCCTAGGGAAGGGTTACAGGCTCGTTGTCCTGGGGGGTTATGGGCGCACTCACCCGCTACTTAACAAGCCCTTTTATCCCAATGGTCTAGTGGTTGGGATTCTGACATGGTATCAGAGGGGTCTCGGGTTCGAATCCCGGTGTATGCACATGCAGGCCGTTGCCGCTGTGCTCAGTCCTGGGCCTCCCAGTGTGGGGGGGTGTCAGTTGATCTGCACTGGATGCCCGATTGATCATAGGGAAGGGTTACAGGCTCGTTGTCCTGGGGGGTTATGGGCGCACTCACCCGCTACTTTGTGGAAAGGAGAACGCAAATGAATGAACTATGAATGAAGTGAGTACATATAGGAAACCCTAATTGGGTTGTACCCCCTATGGGATACCCCACTATAGCCTACACAACAGCATAAGCTATATAATGTTCTGACACACCCCCATAGGCAAAGTGGGGGAGAACAAGGGGTCACAAGACCAGTCACGCAAAGCACAGCAAGCTCAGGGTGGATCACAAAGTCACCACACAGTCCGAGCACAACGACAAGGCCACAAGGCCAGTTCACATGCAGGAGGACACATATATATATAGAGCTAGACAAGCAAGAGCAGGTATATATATGTGACAGTACAAGCAAGGTCAAGAGGAGAGCAAGTGAGGCAAGACAGGTACAAGACCCAACTGAGTGCAGAAGCGCTGATGGTCACAAGGCGCAAGTGCCTTGGTGAACACATCAGCAGTGTTGGCCTCAGAGGCCACGTACGCAAGTCGCAACTGACCACGCTGCTGCAGCTCACGAGCAAGAAAGTAACGGAGAGCAATGTGCTTCGTTCTGTGCTCCAAGCGCTGCTCTCGACACAAGGCCAGCATGGCCTTGTTGTCTACGTACAGCACTGGAGGAGAACGAGGCTGCTCTCCAAGGTCAGTCAGCAGGTAGGTGAGCCAGCGAAGCTCCTGTGCAGCCATGGCCCCGGCGTAGATCTCAGCCTCACAACTGGAGCCGAGAACAGAGGACGAGCGAGTAGCCCGCCACGAGACAGAGCCGGAACCAAGACTGAAGGTGTAACCCTGCGACGACCGCTGCGTAGCCTGGTCGTCAGCTCAAGAAGCGTCCGCGTGCCCAGTGAGGACCACTGGACTCCGCCCTCCAAGCACTAGCCCCATGCCCGACGTACTGCACAAGTAGCGCAACACCCTCTTCGCTGCAGCCATGTGCTCTGGTCGGTGTCTCCCAGGAGCAACATAGCGTGCAAGAATGCTAAGAGGGTATGCAAGGTCAGGTCGTGTGCAGGTCATCAGGTACATGAGGCAGCCAACAAGCTCTGGGTACGGGCCACTCGACTCTACGGACTCATCCGAAGGCAGAGCTGAGAGCGAGTGGCGAGTAGACAGAGGAGTGGCCTGAGGCGAGGAGTACGTGAAGCCGCAGCGCTGAAGGACCTGCTGCACCATGTGTGACTGAGTCAAGGTAATGGTGCGGCGTGCTCTGTCCCGAGTGATCTGCAAGCCAAGGTAGCTGCGCAGTTCACCCAGGTCTGTGCACGTGTGTCTCTTCTGCAGCTCGGACTTCACGTAGGCTAGTCCAGCAGTGTCAGCTGTGGCAAAGACCAAGTCGTCGACGTACACGAGGATGTAGAACGGCGGCAAAGAAGTGTCGGTGCGCAGAAACAACGACGGGTCAGCAGTAGAGGGAGCAAACCCAAGAGCCGCAAGCGTAGTCCTCAGTGTGTCGTGCCACTCACGCGGTGCCTGGCGGAGACCGTAGACTGGCCGTCGGAGGCTCCACTGGGTGCCAGGAGGGAAAGTCCCAGTGAAGCCAGGTGGACGGCGCAGCCAGATCTCCTCGTGCAGGCTACCCTGCAAGAAAGCAGTGCTGAAGTCAAGAGAGTGGAGCTCGTAGTCGCGCTGAGCGGCTATGTGCAGCAGCACCCGAAGAGTGGTCATCTTCGGGGTGGGAGAGAAGGTCTGAAAGTAGTCAACTCCCTGCCGCTGACTGAAGCCACGAGCGACGTACCGCGCCTTGAAGACAGGTGGAGAGCCCGGCGGCCGCTTCACCCTGAAGATCCACATGCCACTGACGATGTTCGCCCCAGGAGGGGGCACCGCGTCAACGTAGGTGCCTGTGGACTTCCAGGACGCCATCTCTGCATCCATAGCTGCCTGCCACTGAGAGGAGTAGGGACCCTCTACGGCCTCCGCGTAAGAGCGCGGAGTCGGGATGTCTAGTGCATCCGGGTCTCCCTCAGGGGCAAGTAGTACGGACGCGAGATGAGGTGAAGCAGCAGCCAGACACTGGAACTCCTCCTGCCTGTCCTCAAGGACGTCCGTGCCAAGAGCACACTCACCCCCGACGGACGGAGGACAGACAGACGCAGACTCAGCAACAAGACCGGCAGCGTAGTCTAGACGACAGCGAGCAGCAAAGTCGACGAGCTCAGCAACAAGCGCAGACGCAGCAGTGGACTCAAAAGAGGGGTCAGTGACGACAGTAGCAAGGAGACGTGTGACAGTAGGACTAGCAGCACGAAGAGAGTCGGACTCTGGGTCGGTAAGTGCAGGAAGGGAGGACTCAGGAGGAGAAGGCAAAGGGGCACGCAGAGGAGCAGTGGACGGACGCAAAGACATCCGGTGCGTGCCAGGGACAGGAGGAGGACGCTGACGCGAACCGCGACCACTAGCGCGAGCAGCACGAACAGGCGACGCAGGACGAGACGCAGGCTCACGACGCTCAGCAAGACCTCCAGTGGGACCTGTGTAAGGAGAGGGAGCAGGAAGTGGGGAGGCGGGCTCTAACTGGGACTGTGACTGAACAGGCGATGGACACGCTGCAGGAGGAGAAAGACCAAGAACCTGCTGTAGGAGTGGAACGAAGTACGGCCGAGGCCGCGCGGCGACTCCAGACACAGCAGGGACAGCACCCTCAGCAGCAGCACCAGCGCCAACAGCACCTCCAGCGGCAGGACCTCCAGCAGCACCAGCAGCACCCGCAGCAGGACCACCGCCAGGAAGGACAGCAGCAGTCTCAGCACCAACACCCGCAGCAGCTCCAGCTCCAGGCGGACCCGAGGGCCCAGCAGCTCTGGGACCAGCGGCACAAGTACCCTCAGCAGCCGAAGGAGCTCCAGCTCCAGCAGTACGTCTCCAGCGGCGAGCAAACCACTCGCGCAGCTCCTGTGGAGAGAGGGGCTCCCGCCGAGGCGAAGCACCCGGAGAACCGCCAGGTCCCGCACCGCCAGACGCCACAAGGGGAGGTCCAGTGGCCGCAGGCTCCGCAGCTCCAGGCTCAGCAGCTCCAGACGCAGCACCCCCTGGCTCAGCACCCCCAGTCGCAGCACCCCCAGGCTCAGCACCCCCAGACTCCGCACCCCCAGGCTCAGCACCCCCAGTCGCAGTACCCCCAGGCTCAGCACCCCCAGACTCAGCACCCCCAGGCTCAGCACCCCCAGGCTCAGCACCCACGCGCGTAGCACCCCCAGAGTCAGCACCCCCAGGCTCAGCACCCGCAGCAGGACCAGAGTCACCAGCAACCTCAACCGGCTCGACTGCGTCTACCTGGGACACACCTGAAGGGGCAGGACCCTGAGGGGGAAGGGGGTCTTCCGGGTGGGGACCTGGCACAAGGAAGTGCGGTGGCGGGGGGAGGGAAGGAGTGCGGTAGGGGAAGAGGCGGTAGAAGGGGACTGACTCGTCGAACGTGACGTCCTGGGAGGACAGAACACGACGAGAGGAGGGGTGGTAGAACTGCCACCCTGGGGCGTCAGGGGGGAAGCCGAGGAAGACACAGGGAGCAGCACGAGGGGACAGCTTGTCCGCAGACAAGTCGCGGACAAACGCCCGAGATCCCCAGACACGGAACGCAGACGCATCGCCGACCTTCCCCGTCCACAGCAGAGCTGGGGAGGTCTCCGGCCGGGAGACCCTGGGGTGAAGGTTGATCTGATGCGCCGCGTACCGAACCGCAAACGGCCACAGAAAATGGGGGGCAGCCGCATGCATCATGGACGTACGAGCGACGTCCATGACCATGCCAATGCGGCGCTCAGCAATCCCATTTTGCTGTGGAGAGTCCGGAAGCGTAAAGGTCTGGCGGATGCCTCGTGCACGACAGTAGGCTCACAGAAGGCCAGAGGAGAACTCTCCACCTCGGTCAGAGTGCAGACGCAGAACAGGAAAGTCCGAGCCGAAGCTCCTCCTGAGCTGGAGACGAGCTGCGCGGATCCAGTCGATCAACACCTCAGTGACATCACCCTTGCTGCGCAAGGGGAAGACTGTGGTGTAACGCGAGTAGTCGTCAACCACCAGCAGGAAGTAGCGCTCGTGACCCTGCCCACGGACGCGGGCCGGGCCCCACACGTCCATGTGAAGCGTCTGCAGAGGAGCCTCTGTCGGGGGAAACTGGGAGGAGTGAGGGGCAGCCCGGAGCCGCCCCTCGACACAGGGGACACAGGAAGGTCCGGGTCCCGAAGGAAGGGGAGGGAGAGACCGGGGAAGACCAGAGACAAGGACACGGGAAGCCATGCCCCGAAGACGAGGCAAGGAGGGGTGGCCAAGACGGTGGTGCCACAGGAGAGTCTCCTGAGACAGGCGGCGACACGAGCAGGGGGCAGACTCAGGACCAGACCTGGACGCAGCAGCAAACACCTGACCCGACGCAGCTACCTGGCCAGACGCATGGACAGGAGGAGACTCAGTGGTAAGGGTGTAGAGACTCGACCCCGGCCGACGCGAAAACGTGGCCAGGTGTCGGCCTGTGCGGGCGTCCGAGCAGTGGGTCACCCGCTGACTCGCAGGAGTAAACTGGTGAACCCCCGTATCCTGCAGGTCAGCACCACTCACCAAGTTCGTCGAGAACGAGGGGAGGTACAGACCAGACAAGGTGCCCGAGGGGGCAGCCGGACACGGGAGGACAGTGGAGAAGTGAGAGAGGACAGGACCCCCAGAGGGGTCAGCCAGGGAGACTGCAACCGGCCGGCCAAGCGGCGTGAGTGTGGTGCGGTCTCGAAAGAAGGAGCGAGAAGCCCCTGAGTCAAGCGTGAAGGTGAGGGAGGCCGAAGCCGACGCAGTACCTGAGAGCGCAGCCTCACCAGTACCTGAGAGTGCAGACGCACTGGCACCTAGAGCAGCAGCCGCAGAAGTACCTAGCGCAGCAGTACCAATGCCCGGGTCGGGCGGGAAACACCGGTAACAGTCACCCTCCTCACTAATAGTCACAGCATACATGGCAGCAAGGATAGCATCAAAGTCAAGATCAAAGATAGCTACGCCAGCCCTAGACAGCTCTCCCCAACGGGGAATCTCACTAGCCTCGGGGAACTGCTGACGCCAAGCGTCCGTCAGGCGGCCAAAGCAGCGCTGGGTGGGGTGGGCACCCCCACACTGCTCACCCGCGCGGTCGCCGGAACGAAGGACGTAGGTGCACGGACCAAAACCCCCACCCCGCTGACGCTGCGTGTACCACTCACGGAGCTGCTGGGGCGGGGGGATGTCCCGCGAACGCTGCTGCTGCTGCTGCTGCTGACGCTGGCCACCACCAGAGCCGCTACGCTGCGGGGCACCACCCCGACCAGCTCCACCCCCTCCGCCACCGCCGCCTCCACCTCCACCACCACCGCTGCCTCCGCTCCCACCGCTGCCGCCACCACCGCCTCCTCCTCCGCTGCTGCCACCGCCACCACCGCCCCCGCCACCACTCCCACCGCCACCCCCACTCCCTTCGCCGCCTCCACCGCCACCTCCACCGCCCCCGCCAGTTCCACCCGCGCCCTTGCCCCCCTTGCCCCTGCCAGGGCGGCGTCTCCCGCTAGGGGCAGACGCCGCGCAGACCGACTCAAGACCAAGCAGGTCGGCAGCAGCAGCAGAGGCAACAGAGGGCAGCAGGGGGGAAGGAGAACACCCCTCAAAGATGGGGGTGCGAGGGTCACCACGAGAGGCTCCTACAGCGACGATGCTCTTCTCCGCCGCCAGGAGGGACTTCTCGAGGAGGTCGACAGTGAGAGTGGTGGGACAGACTGAGAGGAAGTGGTCCCTGACTACGCGAAGGGAGTCAGGGAGGCGTGTGACTATGTAATAGAGAGTGATGTACATGGGGGGGGGGGGTCTTGGCGCAGAACTCAGCAGGAAGGGCGGCGCGGTAGCGAGTGTCACTAGTGCGGAGGTGCGTAATGAGGTCAGCGACAGTGGGAAAGGCAGCAAGGTCAGGAAAGAGGTACGGTAGCATGAGGCGGCTCAGGGCAGCAGTGGCAGGGGAAGAGTAGCGCGCAACTACAGCGTCGTACAAGGTCTGAGCACTCTTGTACTGACTAAAGTGCGCGCGCTCAGTGGTAGGCAGGTGGCGACGCACAGCAAGACGTGCAGCAGCATCGCGGGTGGCCCACTGAGAGCGAACAGTGGGGTCAGCATCAGCAGCAGGGGCAGGAGAGGCGCCAGAGGTGAGGTCAAAGAGGGAAAGACCGTCCGCCCTATCGCACTGTAAGAACAGCTGCAGGTCGTCGACCCAGACCTCAAAGTCAATGGCTCGACCCTCAGCGTCAAAAGCGAGGACACTAGGGGTAGCCATGACGACGGCAGTGTAGTAGTGCAAGCAGTAGGGGAAGGGCACGCAGTAACAGTGGTGCTGTGCTCACCAGGCAGGGCAGGTCGGGCGGCTCGGCAGTAGGGCGGCCCGGCGACTGGGCGGCCCGGCGGCTCGGCTGCTGGGCGGCTCGGCTCCCGGGCGGCTCGGCGGCAGGGCGGCTCGGCGGCAGGGCGGCTCGGCGGCAGGGCGGCTCGGCGGCTCGGCTCCCGGGCGGCTCGGCGGCAGGGCGGCTCGGCGGCAGGGCGGCTCGGCTCCCGGGCGGCTCGGCTGCTGGGCGGCTCGGCGGCAGGGCGGCTCGGCGGTCGTAGGCGGCGGGGCCGGTGAGGATAGGCGGCGGGGCCGGTACCGTAGGCGGCGGGGCCGCGAAGTGGGGCGGCGGGGCCGCGTAGGTGAGGGCGGCGGGGCCGCGAAGTGAGGGCGGCGGGGCCGCGACGTGAGGGCGGCGGGGCCGCGAAGGTGAGGGCGGCGGGGCCGCGTAGGCAAGGGCGGCGAGGCCGCGACGTGAGGGCGGCGGGGCCGCGACGTGAGGGCGGCGGGGCCGCGTAGGTGAGGGCGGCGGGGCCGCGTAGGCAAGGGCGGTGGGGCCGCGACGTGAGGGCGGCGGGGCCGCGACGTGAGGGCGGCGGGGCCGCGACTTATGGGCGGCGGGGCCGCGTAGGTGAGGGCGGCGGGGCCGCGACGTGAGGGCGGCGGGGCCGCGACGTGAGGGCGGCGGGGCCGCGTAGGCAAGGGCGACGGGGCCGCGACGTGAGGGCGGCGGGGCCTCGACGTGAGGGCGGCGGGGCCGCGACTTAAGGGCGGCGGGGCCGCGTAGGTGAGTGCGGCGCAACGGGCCGCTAGGGGCGACACGGAGGGTCGCTAAAAAAAAGGAAAGCGCGCCTCGGGGCGCGCTTCGGTGGGCCCTAGAAACAGTCCCTAGGAGGGGACCTGCTCTGATTCCATGTGGAAAGGAGAACGCGAATGAATGAACTATGAATGAAGTGAGTACATATAGGAAACCCTAATTGGGTTGTACCCCCTATGGGATACCCCACTATAGCCTACACAACAGCATAAGCTATATAATGTTCTGACATACTTAACAAGCCCTTTTATCCCAATGGTCTAGTGGTTGGGATTCTGACATGTTATCAGAGCGAAGGTCTCGGGTTCGAATTCCAGTGTGTGCACTTCGGGCATCCCAGTGCGGGGGGGTGTCAGAGGTCCACTGGTGATCCCCGATTGATCCTAGGGAAGGGTTACAGGCTCGTTGTCCTGGGGGGTTATGGGCGCACTCACCCGCTACTTAACAAGCCCTTTTATCCCAATGGTCTAGTGGTTGGGATTCTGACATGTTGCTGATTTCTCGCGTTCTTCGTTTTTCGCGTTGAAGCGATATATTTCTAGGCACGATATTCTTTCGTGTTTCCTGGATGCACGGGGCACCGACGAGCGTGATTTGTTCGGGCAGCGGGTGGTTTCGAGATAAGTTCACCCCTGGAACGCCAATTTCACGATTGTACATTGATGCATTGAAGCGTGGTGCATTCGTGATATATTACGGTGATGTTCAGTTCAGTGTGTCAGCATCAAGAATTTCAAAAGCTGCCTTAGTGAACCGATTTAAATCGTGTTAAAAAACGTTAACATTCCGATCGTGCGTTGGTGCATCCGCGAATACTGTAGCAGCACGTTCAAGGCAGCTGCGCGGGTCACGGTTCCGCGATGTAATTTTTTCGTGTGTCCCCATGACGATACACATTTTCGCGGTTGCGTTTGTGCATTTACTTGGGGTACCCGCAGCCTGTGTTCGGCGCGTTTTTTTTACGTCAGCGAAACAGGGTTTAGGCTTTTTCACGTCGGCTTAACATGGTGTTAAGGCACCCGCAAAATACATTTTAGCAGCGTGTTCGTGTCCGCGGGGTGAAGGTGAGCTGGTGTTTTCTTGGAACGATGCATTTTTTTCCACGAGTGTGTTCCTGCACTGACGCACCCGCGAATGATTTTTCACCACCGTGCTCACGTGAACGGCTAACGACGAAAGCACGCGTAATTGACGTGGTTCGGTTCGGGAGGTTGGTGAAGCACTGTGCACGACGCGAACGTGTTGCCTGTACTTTTTCGCGCGTGCACGTGCGCTGCACTTGTAGCGATATTTTGTTTCGCTCTTGCAAACAATGTATTTTCGTTAGCCATTAACAAGTGAACACGTGTTTTTTTTACGATATCAAGACATTTCGCCGATGCCTTCGACGAACTCGATTGCAACACGTGTACTGCTCTCGTCAGCAGGTTCGTGTGCTGCTCGGCGACGATTTTTGACAACTGGGAAATCAACACGTGGTGAGCTGAGACTGTTCCTGGGCGCGACTGGTTTCGCGCCTTTTTAAACGAACGTGCAGATAACATGTGGTGAACCCTTGCGAAAATGTATTTCCTTGGGTCCGCAAAAACGCACGTGGATCCGCCGTGGACGAATCCGGGCCAACGTGATCCGCACAGGGGTTGCGTCGGTTTCCGCGACAGCCTCCGTAGCTCCGACGTGGACGAATTAGAGCAGGCGCGATCCGTAGTGATTTATAGGTATTGTCGCTCCGTAATCGGGCGGGGGAGTTACGGGAGTAGGTGGCCGAGTTACGGAGGATTACAGGAGTCTTCCGCCCAAAAATGCTCCCGTCGCTTCCGAGAAGGTCCCCCCCCCCCCTATATTAATGAGGAAAAACGGCCCGTAATTGCACGCGAGGCTTCGTAACCCGGGCCCCGTAATGGGGCGAGGGTTACGGTGTCCTCACGCGGGGCACGCCAGGAAAACGACGAACCTAGGGCTGGGCACTCGGCCGCTCACCCCTGCCACGAAATTGGGCGGCCGACCCTTGGGCTTAGCTGGGGGCCGACATACAATATCCAGTAAATCACGTGAAACTATCACCTGGCTGACACATTTGAGTCACAAGCAAAAAACAGGTCATCATCGTGAAATACAACCCACTATAGACACCTGAACATTTCTGTTCAATATACTTTTTTTTTATACAACTCTCTTCTGCAAACGATATGAATATAATTTCTACGCAACCCTTCTGACATTAACGTCAAATATTGTTTTTTTTTTACTGGGGTTTACTCTTTCGCGTACAACCCCGACTTTCAGAAGCGCACGTTCGGACGGTTTGCTTGCTGCTGAAGCAACCTCACGTCGCTTTTGGTTTTCATTTGCCCAACTTGCACCCAACATCGTGTTCCTGAGGTTCCCGCGTAGGTAGGTTGGCCCGCTATATAATCGCGTGTCTTCCATTGTATCGTCAATTCATTTAGTCACAAGCTTCGTTATTCGTTTTCCACTCAACTCTGTGTTGCAACTCATAACACCTTGTATCAGAGCCACTTTCCTAATTCACCCCGCATTTCGAGGGTAATTTAGAGGCACGGGTGTGAGTGGTATGATGGGCTGCAAAGCGGTTGGTTGCAACGTTTATTATATTAAACTTGCCCGAATCCGAGATAGCTTATGCGCTTGCACTATTGCCGGATAGTTATTGATACCCTGTTGCCTTCTAGACGTAGCTTGCGACACATGGATCAGGTGGCTTTCGATTGACTCATGCAGCAAGTGGTAGAGATGCAGAGCAGCATGAAGGCGTTAATGACGAAAGTGGAACAACTACAGGAGGAAAACTCTGAGATACGCCAGGCGCGAGGTAAAGCGCGCCAGGAGTCTCCCGTTGATGATGGCAAAACCACCAGTCAAAAGGTGAGCGGCGTTAACTCAACAGGAGAGCTTACACGCGGCGTCGAAGAAGGCGACAGGCGGACAACGCCGACAACAGCAACTGCAGTTACTACAATCAAGATCAAGCTCGCTAGCCCGCCCCCGTTCAACCCTACGGACAAGGGTACTACACTTTAAGCTCGCGTCTCATATTTCTTTGTTCCAACAAAGTGCTAAACGCTTGGAATCCGGTAATAGCCATATTTGTTACAACACACCCCAAAGCAAGGGTTAGGGCTGGGAAGGTTGGTTGGGAGTGGGTAGCCCCCGCAAACCAAACGTATAGGTAAAAAACGTGGGGTGATCCAGGGTATGGGTACGCCAAGCAGGTTGGGAAACACACATGCGCGGCGAAACGACAGGGTGGGACAACTGAGTGTCGCAATCTCCCACGTGCACACGAAGCATTTTACAAGGGTCAGAGAAATATGAGACACACAACTCGACCATTCTCACAAGGAGTGCAGTTGATGCACTTATTCATGCGTTTTACGCTTTACGATCACACGTCACAATCTAGAAAGGCAGCAAGGCCAATCCTTGTTATCCACTGCAATCGTGGAGCTGCCAGTATCCGGGTTGCCTCGCCCTTCTCCACTGCCATTAGTAAGTGAGACCGACGGGTTTGCGGGATAATTCTTTAGGGATGAGCATGGCAGAATGGCGGTAGATGGCAGAATGAGAGGCGGAATGGTGGTAGATGGCGGAACGAGAGGCGGAATGGCGGTAGATAGCGGAAAGAGAGGCAGAATGGCGGTGGATGGCGGAACTGTTGATGGGAAATGGCCCCGCCCTTGCTTGGGCGAAGTAGACTTAGCAGTCGAGGGCGCGCAGAAGTCGACGCAGATTGTCCGCAGAGTTCGACCTCGACGGAGGACGCCGCCGGTCGACGCGCCCGTAGAGAGTTGCTGGTATACGGGCTGTGCTCGACGTGCTCGTCTAGGCGAATGCTGTTCGATGGAGCATTGTCGAGCTGGTCGACATAAGTCGCTCGACTGCGAAATCCGACGCGTAGGCGAATGTCGCCCAGGAGTTTTTTGCGAAGTCGACCTCCAGAACGGCATCACGTGCTCGACGGTGCATTGCTGAAGAAACCGTCGACACGTGTTCTACCTGGCACCTGTGCAATGTGCCCGGCGGCGCGACCGTCTATCTGCACCTACTTGGTAGGAGCACACATGCGCAGAAGTTCACCTGCCTCTGCCGCGCTGGCATACCGCTGCGGTGCAACGCTGGCAGACTGTCAACGGGAGTTGTTGTTGGCCCCGTCCTCGCTTGGGCGGAGCCGACTTCGTGGTTGGGTGTACGGGAGGTGCAGCCGACTTGCAGCAGTGGGCGACGCCGACTTGGGTGAGCTCGTCGACGGGTTTGGTCGACTTGCAAGGGGCCACTGCAATGCCGTCGACTTGGGAAGCCGGCGGCCGACTTCAACTGGTGGTCGGCGATGTGGCGCGTCGACCTGGAAGTCGGCGCCGAATTGCAAGGTCGCCGACTTGCGAGGTCGCCGACTTACAAGGTCGCCGACTTGGGAGGTCGCCGACTTGCGAGGTCGCCGACTTCAAGGGGTCGGCCTGGAAGTCGGCGCCGACGTAGAAGGGGCCTCATGGGTGCGGTGAGCGTGGACGGCACACGACTTACCTTTCAGTCAGGTCGCCGTAGGTGACGCAGGGTTGGTGGACACCCTGGTGGCACGGCTGGAGAACGTAAGGAGACGCCATGAGGCGAAGGAGTACGGCGACCTCCCCTGGGCAGTCGTCGAGGCTGGCATCCGCACTGTGTGGGCGACGGAGCACCCTCCTTCTCGGCCTGCATCTCCTCGACCGGTGAACACTGAGGGCGGCGTCGACGTGGGCGTCCATGCCGGTGGTGGCCAAGTCGTCAGCAGTGTGGGAGGCAGCGAGGTGTGATTCACGCCGGTGACGTCGGCGGCATTCAGGTGCGAGGGATGAAGTCGTCGGCAGCTGCAGGTCCCTCGCAGGGCGACGTCGGAGGACGTCGAAGCGGATTGTCGCCGATGTCGGCGACCCAGGTGACGGCGGGCGGCATTGCACCGAGCTACAACTACTTCAAGTTTACGCCGGACAGGATCTTGGTCACCCCGCTGCTCGTTGGTCGACAAGGCATCCTCACCTGGAAGGAAGCCATCGAGCCCCAGCTGGAGATGGCCGGGCTGATAAGCTTTGCTCGAGGCACTGTGGCGACGCCGGACGACCCCGACTTGCGTGCGGAGTTTTGCGCCGTGCAGCTGTTGACCTTCATGGTCATCTCGCGGTGCTGCTCGTCGGGCGTGCAGATCGCCTTGAAGTGGTGCCAAGAGTACCTCGACGCGGGCCACCGGGCTTGGCACTTCATCGAGTCGACCTACCAAGTCACCGACGACTTGTTCATCGCCCAGCTTGAGGGGCAGCTGGCGCACCTGCATATGGGCGACGAGGAGACGGCGACCGACTACTGCAACCGAGCTCGGCGTATTCTCGCCACCATCAGGATGGCCGGCGCACAGTACTCGACGGCGTCGTACGTCAACCATGTCATGCAGGGACTCTCGAGCAGCTACAACCTCCTGAAGCGGCTGTCAATGGCACCCAGCATGAGGGCGACGCTCAACGAGGACAATTTGACCTCGTACATCCTGCAGGACGAGGCGATGCAGGAGGCCGAGCGGTCCCAGCAGCTCTTGGTGCAGGCAAACTTCGTCGCCCCGGCGAAGCAAGGTGGCCGGCCGGGGCAGCGCGGGTAGTTTGGCGGCGGTGGTAGCAGTGGCTAGAAGCCGGCCAAGGAAGTCGACAATAAGAAGTCGACCAAGGACAGCGGTCGAGGAGGAGGAAGTCGACGTCGGGAGTGCTGGCTGTGCGGCGACCCTGACCACCTCTCCTTCGAGTGCCCCGACCGCAGTGACTCCGACAACGACGACACCAAGGGAGGCCGAGGCAGGTCTGGCATGTTACGATAAGAATGAATTGATAGAAAATGTGAAGTACAACCCTAGATATAGCAAACCCTAATCATGCAAGTAAGTAGAAATATATGTTGACACACCCCCATAGTCTAGGTGACGGTAACCCCGTGGAAAGACAACACATATCTCAGGGTGGGTCTCAAGGACACACACAGTCTGAGAGCAAACATGGGTCACATGACCAGTCAGCAAGAACAAGAACAAATCTCAGGGTGGAGCTCAAAGTCACCACACAGTCCGAGAGCAGCCAAAAGAGCCACAAGGCCAGTTCACATGCAGGTATATAGCAAATATATTGAGATGCAAGAGTACAAGACAATAAGGACAAATCAGCTACGTAAGCAAGTGAGGACGGGCGCGCACAAGGCCAAGCTGGGTGCAGAAACGCTGGTGATCACAAGGCGGCAACGCCTTGGTGAAGATATCTGCAGTGTTGGCCTCAGAGACCACACGTCGTACGAGTGCCTGGCCACGCTGCTGCAACTCACGCAGAAGGAAGTAACGAAGCTGGATGTGCTTCGCCTTCCCAACCAGTCGGGGCTCCTCACACAACATGACAGCAGACCTGTTGTCGGCGAACAAGACTGGGGGAGAGCGAGGCCGCTCACCATGGTCGGTGAGAAGGAAAGACAGCCAGCGAAGCTCCTGAGCGGCCATGGCCGCAGCGTAAACCTCTGCCTCACAGCTGGAACCGGCGACGGACGACGCCCGAGTCGACCGCCACGAAACAGCACCTGCCCCGAGGCTAAAGGAGTACCCCTGTGTAGACCGACGCGTCTCCGCGTCGTCGGCCCACGACGAGTCCGAGTAACCTGTGAGTGTAACTGGCTGCTTCCCTCCAAAGACAAGTCCCATGCCTGATGTACTCGCCACATACTTCGCCACCCTCTTAGCCGCGTACCAGTGGGACGGTCGGTGTCTCCCACGCGCAACAAAGCGCGCAAGGACGCTAAGAGGGTAAGCTAGGTCTGGGCGAGTACAGGTCATCAGGTACATGAGACAACCCACCAGCTCAGGATATGGACCATTGGACTCAAATGACTCGTCCGAAGGTGGAGCCGTGAGCCCATGATCCACACCAAGAGGAGTGAGCTGTACCTTGGAGAACGGGAAGCGAAACCGCGTGAGGATCTGCTCGACCATATGCGACTGAGTCAGCGTAATGGTGCGAGCTGCCCTGTCCCTGGTGATCTGCAGGCCAAGGTAGTGCTGCAGTTCACCAAGGTTAGTACAAGTGTGTCTCCTCTGCAGTTCCTCCTTCACGGAGGCCAGCGCGTGTCGATCGGGAGTGGCGAACACCAGGTCGTCGACGTAGAGCAGGACAAAGAACGGGGTCAAGCCACGGCGAACGAACAGTGACGGATCAGCAGACGACGGAAAGAAGTCAAGCGCTGCAAGGGTCGAGCGAAGTGTGTCGTGCCACTCACGTGGAGCCTGACGCAGGCCGTAGACTGGTCGACGCAGCTGCCACTGGGTCCCAGGTGGGAAAGAGCCAGTGAAGCCAGGCGGGCGACGCAGCTAGATTTGCTCGTGCAGGCTCCCCTGAAGGAACGCGGTGGAAAAGTCCAAGGAGTGCAACTCGTAGTCGCGCTGGGCTGCAATATGCAGCAACACCCGAAGAGTACTCAGCTTCGGGGTGGGAGCGAAGGTCTGGAAGAAGTCCACCCCCTCTCGCTGACTGAAGCATCTCGCCACATAGCGCGCCTTGAACACATGTGGTGATCCAGGCGGCCGCTTCACCTTGTAGAGCTATCGGCCACTGACGACGTTCGTCCCAGGTGGTGGGACTGCATCGACGTAAGTGCCTGTGGACCTATAAGATGCCATCTCTGCCTCCTCAGCTGCTATCCAGTACAAAGCCCAGGGTCCCGAGACCGCCTCGGCGTGAGTGCGAGGGATCGGGATGTCAAGCGCGTCTGGATCCCCCTCAGGGGCAAGTAGCATGGTGCAGAGATGAGGAACAGCGGCCGCAAGAAAACCAAGCTCGAACTGCCTGTCCTCGAGGACCTCTAGGGGAAAAACAGGAGCACCCCTAGAGAACGGAGAACGAGCAGGGCCACTCACCAAGTGAGCAGCGTAGTCAAGGCGGTGGGAAGAGGCAAAGCCAACGACAGTGGTAACAAGTGCCGAAACAGACGACAGAGGTGCAGTCGGGTGAGTGACCAACGCGGACAAAACACGGGAGACGACAGGACGGGAGGCACGGAGGTAGTCGGACAACGGGTCGTGAAGCACAGTGAGGGACGACTCAGGGGGCTGTGGAAGGACAGGAGGAGGTGGAACACGAGAGCGAAGAACAAGGTGGAACGGACCGTCTGCACGGTAACGGGACCGACGACGCTCTGGGGACACAGCACGACGGAAGGGAGAACGACGAGTCCACTGGGACGAGGAAAGGGACTCAACAGGGGGAACAGGAGGGGACGGTAGGGGACCACGAACAAAGCGTGCAGGTGCTGGGTCGGGGAGGTCGTGTAGTCGCTGTCGCTGTTGCTCCGCCTCCTCTGGCGTCTGCTGCGACGGCACCGGCCCCTGCTGCTGCTCCTGTGGCTCCGCCTCTGCCCTCTCCTGCTGCGACTGCAGCTGCACCCGCTGCTGCGAGCGGGACTCCTGCGCTACCCTCTCCCGCTGCGGTCATGACTCCTCCTGTACTCTCTCCTGCTGGGTCTGTAACTGCACCTGCTGCTGCGGGCGGGACTCCTGCTCTACCCTTTCCTGGTGCGGCCGTGACTCCTCCTGTACTCTCTCCTGCTGGGTCTGTAACTGCACCTGCTGCTGCGGGCTGGACTCCTGCTTTACCCTCTCCTGGTGCGGCCGTGACTCCTCCTCTACCCTCTCCTGCTGCGGCTGCAGCTGCACCCGCTGCTGCGACCGGGACTCCTGCGCTACCCTCTCGTGCTGCTGCTGTGACTCCTCCTCTACTCTTTCTTGCTGCTGTAGCTACTGCTGCTGCTGCTGCTCCTGCTGCCGCTGCTGGTGCTGCTGCTGCTGCTGCTGCTGCTCCTGCTGCTGCTGCTGCTGCTGCTGCTGTGCCCTCTCAATCTGCTCACGCTCCTCCCTCTCCAACCGGAGGAGACGCTGCTCACGGGTCAGGAAACGTACAGTGCGAGGAGTAGGCGCCACATTGCCAGTGCCTCCAGCTCCAGCACTCCCAGAACCAGCACCTCCACTAGCGACACCCCCGGGGCCTCCAGGACCTCCCGTAGGAGCACCCCCAACCGGCCACAGAGGAGAACGAGGAGGGAACTGCGGGACGACCGGGAAGCCGGGGGGTGACGCGGGGCGAGGCCGCCGACTCGAGGCCGCCGTGTCCTCCACAGGAGTGACCTCCACGCCCACACCCACTGCACCCCCTGAACCGACACCACGAGCTCCTGCAGCCCCAGCACCCTCACCCTCCGCAACTGCACCTCCCGCAACCCCAGACACGACAGGGACTGGACACTGCGGGGGGGACGACTGCGGAATGACGTGCGACACACCTGACGGGGCAGGACGCGAGCGGGGGGGGCTACCGGGGCGACTGGGGGGGGCTCAAGGGTGAGGAACAGCGGGGGGGAAAAGACCTCAGTACCTCGGTGGGGGCGACTCCTGTAGTAACAGACAGACTCGTCGAACGTGACGTCCTGAGAAGCGAAGAACCCGCAGGTGACCGGGTCGTAGAACACCCAGCCGGAGGCGTCCAAAGAGAAGCCAAGAAAGACGCAGACACGAGTGCGCAGAGACAACTTGTTCGCGCCAGGGGCGCGAACGTGGGCCAGACAACCCCAGACGCGGAAGTCAGCTGCTACGCCCTGTAAACCTGACCAGAGAGGGACCGGCGTCACCCGTGGCCGTGCGTCACTGTGCGGTTCTGTGCGGTTATGTGCGGTTATGTGCAGTTCTGTGCGGTTTTGTGCGGTTCAATGCGGTGGAGAGGACTGGGTGGGGCGGCTGATCCCAGGTGAGGTGCCTGGAACGGTTGGGGCAGCAGGTTTCCAGGTGGGGCGGCGGTTGTCAGGTCTGGGGCGGTGGTTTTCAGGTCTGGGGCGGCAGGTTTCCAGGTTCGGCGGGGGATTTCAGGTTTGTATTGGCGGGTTTTCAGGTCTGGGGGCCGGTTAAGACGGTGGTGTTACGATAGTGTCTTAACTGGTAACCGGGTTTAAGGAGGGCCTAGGCTTAGTAGCCTAGGCCAAGCGGGTGTCGAGTAGTTTGTGCCAAGGAGAATTGAAGAAATGGTTGGAGGTTCACTATAGCACACGAGTACATATAGCAACCTAACAAATATGAAAGAGGTGCACCACCATTCAAGGGCATTACGCAACAGCTACACTACAGGCAGATTATACTAAATAGATATGAATCTATTTTGACAGGTGGGCTGCACGTGCGCGCGGCTGTTGCTGCACGTGCGTGCGGTCGCTACGTACTAGCGCGTAGCTGCGGGTGCGACTAAGGCTGCGCGCGCAGCTACGCGCGTTCGTCTACTGCGCGCTAGAGGGCTGGGGGGCAACGCGCGGGGTAAAACGAGTGGGGCGCGGGGCAGAAAACCGAGTGACGCACGGCAAAAACGGGTGGGGCGCAGGGCAGAAACGGGTGATGCGCGATGGTGATGGGGGGGCGCGGCCTACTCGGGCTCTACGGGGCAGGGCGCTTCGGGCTACTGGTCGCTACGAGGCGCGCGGGTGGTGGGCCCATAGACTATCGAGAGAAATTTTGCCTAGGGGAAGAATCGCTCATGGGAAAAATCGCCTAGGGGAAACCTAGCTCTGATACCATGTTACGATAAGAATGAATTGATAGAAAATGTGAAGTACAACCCTAGATATAGCAAACCCTAATCATGCAAGGAAGTAGAAATGTAACACCTAGACTAACCTAAACAACACATATAAAATATATGTTGACATGGCAGCCGTCATTCTCGTTGAGGAGGAAACAAGCCGCGCAAGGAGAAGCAGTAGACCACGCCGACCTCGGCGAAGGACGCCGACTCCTCTGCTGTCGGCAAGGGGCGGGACGACAAGACGGCGTCGTGCTCGCTGGTCGGCGTCGTGGAGCCGACCGTCTCGCTCGCGCCGGAGGCCGGGAAGGACTTCCAGGCGGTGGCGGCAGCTGTGCAGGCGAAACCGGCGGTGGTCCTGCTCGACAGCGGCTGCTCTCACCACCTGATGGGGACGAAGGAGGTCTTCGTCGACCTGCAGCCGGTCGGCGACATCAAGCACGTGCGCGGCTTCAATGGGGCGCTGCACGACGTCCAGGGCCGCGGCACTATCGCACTGCAAGGGGAGGCCGGGAAGCGGGTGCTCATCCCCGACGTGCTCTACGTCCCTGGTGTGCGGCCGAACCTGCTTTCGGCCGGCCAGCTGAAGGAGAACGGCGTGAAGCTGCAGGAGGACGGCGACGTGATGTTGCTCGTCTTGGCGGCGGGAGACGTCCTCGGTCAGGCGTCCTACACGGGGCGAGTCCTCTGCACCGACCTGCGTCCCTACTCACCGAGGTCGACGTCGCCCACGACGGAGGTCGTGGCCCTGCGAGCGATCGTCTCGGCGACGAAGTCGACGCCGGACAGGCTGCATGCAAGGCTTGCACACGGTGGCATGGACACCATCCGGAGCTCGGCGAAGCACGAGGTCGCCACTGGGCTGGACCTCAAGTCGGCGTCGGGCGCCGACTCACCGTGTGTCTCGTGCGTCGGTGGGAAGCTGGCGCGGCACAACGACCAAGGCTCCGACGCCGACGACGTGCTAGCAGTCGTGCACATCGACCTGTGCGGGCCATTCCACGTGGCTGCCAAGGAGGGCAGCTTGTAATTCCTGCTGCTGAAGGACCGGAAGACCCGCTACGTGTGGGTGAGGCCGGTCGCCAAGAAGTCCGATGTGCTGCTGGAGTTCTAGAAGTGGCTGGTGTTGGTGGAGAGGCAGGCAAAGCAGTCCGTGCTGATGCTGCGCTCAGATCGAGGAGGGGAGTTCCTTGGGAAGAAGTTCACTGACTTCATGGATGGAAAGGGGATCGTCCACGACCTTACCTGCCCGTACACCCCGCAGCAGAACGGCATGGCGGACCGGGAGATGAGGACGGTGGTGGAGTCGGTGCGGACGATGCTGCTACACATGGGCGTGCAGCACCACTGGTGGCACCTCGCTCTGCGACAGGCCGTCTGGGTCCGCAACTGCCTTGAGAGGTCGACGCTGTCGCCGAGGACAACGCCGTACCAGCTGCTCACCGGGCAGAAGCCCGACCTCTCGCTGGCACGGGTGTGGGGCTGCATGGCGCAGTTCCTGGTCCCCGAGCAGCAGCGTGGCGGAAAGCTGAAGCCGAAGGCCAAGTGGGGCCTTCACGTGGTGTTCTTCGAGGATATGTCGCTGGAGGTGTGGACGTCGGAGCGCGGGCCGGTGTCAGGACGGACGACGACCACCCCGCCGACCGACACCTCGACGGCGACGCTGCCTCTGCTCGCCGAGGTCGGTGAGCTTGCTGACGAGGACGCCGAGGTCGTCCGTCCTCCTTCCTCTTCCCCTCCCCCTCCGACCCCTGCCCCTCCCCTCGTGGCCGACCTGCGCGGGCTGATTTCTGTGTCGGCCTCCGGCGATGAGGGGAGTCGTGGGACGTCGCCTTCGGCGCCGGCCATGAGCATCGCCGGTGGCCGACGTGACGAGCAGCAAGTCGACGTGGGGGTGAGGTCGACGATCATAAGGGAGGAGCAGGTCGAGGAGGAGCAGCCGACTTGGGTGAAGCCGGCGAAGAAGGCACCAGCAGGGCAACAGCCGACAGGGGAGCAGGCAGCGGTGAAGCCGACCACGGAGCAGTCGGCAACCAGGCGGTCGGCAGAGGAGCCGATCACAGGGGAGAAGTCGGCCAGGAAGCCGACCCAGGTGCAGCAGGGCGACGAGGGCAGTGAAGCCAGTGACGACAGAGGAGACGCCGAGGAGTCCACCAAGAGCGGCGTGGTGGAGGTTCAGCCTCAACCCCGGAAGTCAGGCCGACTTCGGAGGCCGCCTGACTTCTTCGTCCCCGCTGCCTTCACCACGGTGTACGATGTGGACGCCGACGACCTGGCGTATGACGACGCCGAGGAGGATGAGGAGTTTCCGGAGCTCGACCCCGACATGCATGCCGACCCCGAGCACCGTTGGGACATCTCGACGATGACGATGAAGGAGGCGTTGGCGAGCTGGAAGGGCCCAGCGGTGAAGGCCGCCATGGAGGAGGAGATCTGCAGCCTCATCAACATGGGCACTTGGGAGCTGATCGAACGCCCGCCGGGAGTAAACATCATGAAGAACCGGTAGGTGTTGACGACGAAGTACCACGGCGACGACACCGTCGAGCGTGAGAAGGCGAGGCTGGTCGTGAAGGGCTTCACCCAGGTGTATGGCGCCGACTACGACGAGACGTTCGCACCGGTGGGCAGCTACGTCACGCTGAGGATCTTCCTCAGCATCGTCGCCGTCCTCAACCTCAACCTGATGCAGCTCGACATGAAGAACGCCTTCCTGCAGAGAAAGCTCGACCGGGTGCTGTACATGTCCCAGCCGGACTACTTCAACGACGGAACCGGCCGGGTGTGCAAGCTGCTGAAGAGCCTGTACGGGCTGAAGCAGTCACCGCTGCTGTGGTACTTGGCGCTCAACGACGTGCTGGTCGGCGCCAGGTGGAAGAAAGAGCCAGGTCGACGAGGCTCTGTACTTCAAGGTCGGCGACGACGGAGTGGCCTGCTGGGTGCTGGTCTACGGCGATGACCTGCTCGCCGCCAGCAGCAACACCGAGATGCTGAAGGAGCTGCTGGAGTCCGCCTTCGAGCTGCGTGAGATCTCGCCGGTGCAGAAGTACCTCGAGCTGGAGATCGTGCGCGACAGGTCGGCGGGGAAGCTGTGGCTGCACCAGCAGGGCTACGCCGACAAGCTGCGTAGGCGCTTCATCGACGAGGAGCAGACCGGGCGCAACCCGAAGACGCCGGTCTCGGTCGACGCCTACGCCGAGCTCACCTTCGACGACGAGGAGGCACAGGAGCGACAGGAGGAGGAGTACCGGCAGAAGGTCGGCTCGCTGCAGTTCGCGGCGACGACGACGAGGCCAGACATCGCCTTCGCCTTCAGCAAGCTAAGGAGCGGCCTCACGGTGAGGAGCGACCAGCACTGGCGCGAGGTCGACCGCTGCCTCGCCTACCTCGCCAACACGCATGACACCGCCCTGGAGTTCGGCGGTGGACCTGAGTCGCTGGAGCTGGTCGGCTACGTGGACGCCGGTGACAAGCAGAGCCGGACGAGCACGGGCGGCTATGTGTTTGTCTATGGAGGGGCCGCAGTCTCTTGGTCGAGCCAGCGCATCAAGTGCGCGATGCTATCGTCGACTGAGTCGGAGTACGTGGCGGCCACGGAAGCCGGCAAGGAGGGACGTCGTCTTCGCTTCCTCATCGCAGAGTTCCGGCAGCTGGATGCCGGGAAGCCGACTGTCCTTCGGGTGGACAACAAGTCGGCCATCACAGTCGCTGAGGGCATGGGGTTGACGGGCAAACTCAAGCACATGGAGCGGCGACAGGCCTGGCTGCAGCACATGGTGAAGTACATCCCGATCGCTGAGCAGCCGGCCGACTTCCTAACGAAGGCGTTGCACTATCCGGCCTTCAACCGGTGCTCCGTTGCCATTGGTCAGGTGCGCTTGGCCGACGTGGGCGACGGGGACAACGACGTGCAGCAGTAGGTGCCATGCCCTCCTGTATGGCTGGTGCGGTGACCGGCGTGCTGTGTGTTGGGTGCACGCCGACGAGCTATTCTCCGAGCAGTGATGCCGTGTGGGCCGGGGGCCCAAGCGTGAACGCGGCATGGGAGTGTCAACGGGAGTTGTTGTTGGCCCCGTCCTTGCTTGGGCGGAGCCGACTTCGTGGTTGGGTGTACGGGAGGTGCAGCCGACTTGCAGCAGTGGGCGACGCCGACTTGGGGGAGCTGGTCGACGGGTTTGGTCGACTTGCACGGGGCCACTGCAAAACCGCCGACTTGGGAAGCCGGCGGCCGACTTCAATTGGTGGTCGGCGATGTGGCGCGTCGACCTGGAAGTCGGCGCCGACTTGCAAGGTCGCCGACTTGCGAGGTCGCCGACTTGCGAGATCGCCGACTTGCAAGGTCGCCGACTTACAAGGTCGCCGACTTACAAGGTTGCCGACTTGGGAGGTCGCCGACTTGCAAGGTCGCCGACTTCAAGAGGTCGGCCTGGAAGTCGGCGCCGGCGTAGAAGGGGCGTCGACTTGGTGACGCCGACTTGGGGTGGCCGACTGGGTGTGGTCGGCTGACAGATGTGCTGGTCGACCTGGAGCTGGTCGACCAAGGGTGTGGTTGACCTGGTGAGGTCGGCTGGAAGTGGTCGTCGACTTGGGTGGTCGACGGGCACGTGAAGGAGCAGCTGGTCGACGTGGTTGCCCGGTCGACCTGGTTACCTAAGTGACGAGGTTCTGCGAAGGCACGCGACAGTCGCCCAGGTGTTCGTGGCTAGGCCGACCTCGGTGGTGGTATCCCGAGGTCGACGTGGC
The DNA here is from genome assembly GCA_947471745.1 of Closterium sp. Naga37s-1. NCBI lineage: Eukaryota > Viridiplantae > Streptophyta > Zygnematophyceae > Desmidiales > Closteriaceae > Closterium > Closterium sp. Naga37s-1. The sequence goes on from CANJKZ010000214.1 coordinate 372,159, forward strand.
TGATCAGATGCATTCGTCAGCACGAAGTTGATTTGGTGTGTGCATTGTGCAGATGACAATGCACGGCACGCCAATCACCTGCGAGCACCTGCGAAGTAGGTGCGCTGCTGTCATGCAGGAGCAATGTTGGACGCCGTCGACCTGCAGCGTTGGCACGCCGTCGACTTTGTACTGCTGGAGTGCGGTCGACCAAGCAGTGCTGGAACGCGGTCGACCGTGCTGCGCTGGCAGTCGACCTGCTTGCTTGCTAGCCCTGATGTAGTCTTGTCTTGCCAACCTTATTGATCTATCATTATCAACTTTTCTTAGTGAAACTCTTGCCAGATTGCCCCATGGACTAGCAAGCAGTGTGTGCACTAGGAAAACGACTAAGGAATAACGAACGCAGAGATCACACGAGCACCCGTGCCTAGCCCGTAGTCTTGCTCCCGTTGTAGTAGTTTTCTCCGCACAGACTACTCTGCTGCAGCATTGGCAAGCCGCTCTTCTGCTGCGCAGGCATAGTTCGCCCTGCAGAGGGCTTGCTAGGTGTTGCAATCGCATTCTACCTATATCGACTTGCATGCCTCATTTCTAATCAAATGTTCTCTCAATTTCTTAGTGAAACTCTTGCCAAATTTCCTTGTGAACATAGCAAGTAGTGAGAAAGCCTAGTGCAACACTACGATCACCCGCACAACCCCGTGCCTTCCTCCGTAGTCCACTCCCGTTGTATAGTGACTCCCCCCGTGGTGCGACGCGCGTGGACGACCCCGTAAAGATACCTTCAGAGTAGCCGGTTAGGTGGACATTACCTAATTCGTTGGTAGGCCGGCAGCCATCTTAGTCGCCATGGTCGACCCCGTAGTTGAAGCGGGCGTAGAGGATACTTTGGAGACTAGAGAGGCTGACGTTAGGAGACGCCATACAGCTGGCGAGTTCGGCAAGGTCCCCTCGGAGTGGGCACTCCTAGGCACTCGCGCGCAGTGGGCGTGCGACCACCCACCTTCCCGTGCTGCAGCGGACGGCGCGTCTACCTCGCCGCGACCTGTGCGCAACGAAGGCGGCGTCGACGAGTAGGTCGATGATGGTGACCAAGTCGGCAGAGACGAGGGCACGAGGAGGATGAGTGGAGTGATCAGGGCCACCGACGACGGAGTCGACGGTATACATGCGCGAGTGCAGCGGTCAACGGTGGGTGCGGGCAGCTCGCACGGCGATGTCGACGGTCGACGTCGCTCCCCGCAGAGAAGTGGAGTGCGGTAGAGCTCTTCTACGCACGTGAAGGCGGGCGAAATTGCGCCAACAAACGGACAAATTTTCGCCGGACAAGATCGCCGTGCCTATACCGCTGGAAGGTCGACGAGACCTCATCACGTGGAGGGAGTCAATCGAGCCCCAGCTGGAAATTGCAGGGCTGGAGTGTTTCGTAGATGGCGAAGTGGTGACGCCGAAAGAGGACGACGTAGAGCTGCGGGCAAAATTCCACGTGGCTCATCTGCTGACCTTCATGGTCATCTCGCGCTGCTGCTCGCCGATGGTGCAGATCGCTCTGAAGCTGTTTAGACTTCGTCTGGACGTTGGCCACCAGGCGTGGCGGTTCATATTGTCGACGTACCAGGCGACCGACGACCTCTACATCGGCTAGCTGGAGGAGCGCTTGACTCACCTGACGATGGGCGAGCAGGAGTCGGCGACGAACTACTGCAACCGAGCTCGACGGATCCTTGCCGACATGCGGATGTCGAGTGTCGACTATTCGACGGCGTCCTACATCACGCACGTCGTCAAGGGGCTGCCGAGCAGCTATAGGGTTGGCTGATGGTGGTGCCTGGCACGCGTGAGTCGCTCAACGAGGACACCCTCACCAGCTACATCATCAGAGATGAGGCAATGCAGGAGGCAGAGAGGCCCACGGAGCTCCTTCTGCAGGCGAACTACGTCGCCCCGACGAAGCAGATTCGTCAGCAGGGGCAATGCGGTAAGCAGAGCAGAGGTGGTAGCGGTGGTGGGAAGTCGGCGAAGGACGCTGACCGGTCGAAGTCGGCGCGGGACAGCGGTAGAGGCGGAGGTGGTCGACGGCGGGAGTGCTGAATCTGCGGCGACCCCGACCACCTCTCCTACGAGTGCCCCGACCGCGAAGAGAGTGACGACAACTACAAGGGAGGCCGCGGGAAGTCTGACGGCGGTCGTCAACGTCGAGACAATAAGCCGCGCAAGGAGAAGCAGACGTCAAAGTCGACGCTGTCGAAGAAGGACGCCGATTCCTCCGCCAGAAAAGGTTGAGGCGACGGGGAGGCGTCGTGCTCGATGGTCGGCGTCGTAGAGTCGACCGTCTCTCTGGCGCCGGAGGCTGGCGATGACTTCAAGGCGGTCGCGGCCGCCGTGCAGGCAAACCTAACGGTGGTGCTGCTCGACAGCGGCTGTTCCAACCATCTGATGGGGAAGAAGGAGGCATTCGTCGAAATGAAGCCAGGAGGCGACGTCAAGCATGTGCGTGGCTTCAACGGGGCGCTGCAAAATGTCAAAGGCCGTGGCATAGTCGCTCTGCACGGGGAGACTGGGAAGCAGATTCTTGTCCCCAACGTACTTTACGTCCTGGGCGTGCACGCGAACTTGCTTTCTGCGGGCCAGCTGAAGGACAGCGGCGTGAAGCTACAAGATGTCGGCGACGAAATGCTGCTCGTCTCAGCGGTGGGGGACGTCCTTGGTCGGGCGAAGTATATCGGCCGGATCCTCTGCACCGCCCTTCCAACTTACTCGCAGAAGTCGATGTCTGCCCCGGCAAAAGTAGTGGCTCTACAGACAATCGCCTCAGCGAGGAAGTATACGCCGGACATGTGGCACGCAAGGCTCGTGCACGTCGGCGTCGACACGATCAAGAGCTCGGCGAAGCATGAGGTCGCCATCGGTCTAGACATCAACCAGTCGACCGCTGCGGATCTGCCGTGTGCCTCCTGCGTCGGCGGGAAGCTGGCTAGACACACCTTCCCCGACAAAGGATCGGATGCAGAGAATGCGCTCGGCGTGGTGCACATCGACCTCTGCGGGCCGTGTCGAGTGCCCGCCAACAAGGGCAGCTTCTACTTTCTTCTGCTGAAGGACAGGAAGACTCGCTATGTGTGGGTCAGGCCGTTCGCGAAGAAGAGCGACGCCCTGGTCGTCTTCAAAAAGTGGCTGAAGTTGGTGGAACGGCATACGTCGAAGACTGTGAAAATGTTGCATTTTGACCACAGTGGGGAGTTCCTCTGTCGAGCCTTCACCAACCTCGTCGAGGACAAGGGCATCCTCCACAATCTAACATGCCCCTACACTCCGCAGCAGAACGGGATGGCAGAGCGGGAGATGCGTACGGTCGTCGAGACCGTGCGGACGATGCAACTTCACATGGGCGTGAAGCACCACTTGTGGCACCTTGCTGTGCGACAGGCTGTCTGGGAGCGCAACTGCCTCAAACGAGCGTCTCTGCCTTCAGGAACGACGCCGCATGAGCTGCTGTTCGAGAAGAAACCGGATCTGACGCTGGCGCGCGTGTGGGGCTGCATGGTGTAGTTCATGGTCCCCGAGCAGCAGCGCGGCGGGAAGCTGGCGCCGAAGGCCCGGTGGGACCTTCATCTCGGTGTGTCGCCAGAGAGCAAGGGCTGGGAGGTGCTCGCCTCAGCGACAACAAGGTGGGGACGACCGTAGAGGCCATCTTCTACGAAACAATGTCACTGGAGGCGTGGAAGGCAGAGCACGGCTCCATTTCGACGCGGAAACGTGCTGTCGCCCCGACGGATCCCTCGTCGACAACGTCCCCTTTGCTTGCTGTCGAGGACGACGACGTCGAGGACGTCACTCCTCCCTCTGCGCCCACTTCTACCTCCCCTCTGCCCCTTGTCGCTAATCTGCCGAAGACGGCATCGCCGTCGGCCACCAGCGATGAGGGAGCATTGCTGCGTCGCCTTCGGCGCTGGCTAGTGGCATTGCTGGCGTCCGACGTGACGAGATGCACCTCGGCAGACGAGTGCAGAAGCCTTCAACGACAGGGGAGCGCCGGGCAGAGGAGCCGGCAGAGGAGTCGGCAGAGGAGTTGGCAGAGGCGAAATCGACAGAGGAGCCGACGACAGAGGAGAAGTCGGCAGAGGAGTCGGTAGAGGCGAAGTCGGCAGAGGAGCCGACGGCAGAGGACCAGCTCGACAATGACGCGTCGAGCGACGTTGTAGAAGTCCTTGTCGGCGAGGAAGGGGAGCTGTCGGCAGGGGAGCCGTCCGACGACAGTGACGTGGTGGAAGTCCCGGTCGAAGAAGTGAAGCCAAGGCGTTCCTCCCGCCCGGTAAACCCGCAGAGAAGCTGAGCTGCCATGCCTGTCTGCCATCGACCTCCTACAGCGCGCTGCTCGACGATGCAGAGGACGACGTCGACCTGCCCGAGCTCTACCCTAACATGCACACCGACCCGGAACATCGCTGGGACATCGCGACGATGACGATGAAAGAGGCGTTGGCGAGCTGGAAGGGGAAGGCGGTGAAGGCCGCCATGGACGAGGAGATCAAGAGCCTCATCACCAAAGGGACGTGGGAGCTGGTCGAGCGTCCATGCGGTGTCAACATCATGAAGAGTCGATGGGTGCCTATTACAAAGTACCACGCCGATGACACGGTCGCCTGCAAGAAGGACCGCCTGGTCGTGAAAGGCTTCACGCAGGTCAAGCCCGAGAAACGAGATAAAGCCCGTGAAAGGTGAGTGACGGAAACCTTTGAACATCTCTCACTTGCGGAAAGAGTTGAAGGAGTGCACCATGTCAATTTGGAGCGCACACCACGTCGAGTCGGTAGAGAGGACAGGGCAAAAGGCATGTGCCAGGACTTCCACTCCTAACCTAGATCCGACTCCCAACTATCTGCAGAGGGTGAAATGTGACACCATCTTCTGGCGAAGCACGACACACATTGCTCGAGTTAGGATGCGAGGGAGCACTTTGCCGATAGCCACCGGGCAGACATCACCATTTGGCTATGATGAACCCACCAGGATGGATGCAGTAAGCCAAGGTCGCACGCGCTCTGCTACTTCTTCCTTTGTGAAGACCCCAAGCAGGTGCGGCGGGTATGCAGGCTCGGAAAGGAAAAGAAGGTCTTCGCAGAAGGTCTCGCCGCCAATGGTTACTGCGACATCGCCGGTGGTAACCAGAAGGTAGAGCGCGGCTCGGTCGAATGGAAGCGCGCCGATGTCGATCTGGTGCTTGATGGCTGAGATAAGGAAAACGAACAGGAACACACAAAATCAAGGTTAGTTTCAAGGTATGAGAAAGAGGGGTTAGCGACATTGATACAATGTAGGGGTTACATTTGTTACCTTCGGCTGAGTTGTCGCCATAGTGGTTGTTATCGATAGCCACGGATCCCAGCTGAGCCTGCATCGACAGGAACGGTTGAGAACGGTGAAAAACAACACATGCGTAAAAGCCGTTCCGGAGCGAAGGACGACATTCAAGGATGCGAGAAGTTCAACAAGTGAGCTCATGCGCGAATGAGACAACGTGAAAGAAGAGTCGATAGCAAGACGGCGCAGCAGCAGTGGGTAGCGCGCAGAGCTGGGCGACTAACGGGAACTCTTGGAGTTCATTACCTGCGATTCGTAGCCTTGCGCTGGCAGCGCGCTGATGAACTCTTGCACGAGAGCCACGTCAGCAGCGTCCCACGTGCCGTGGAAAACGATGTGGAGGGGCGTGCGTGGAGTCTCAGGCGACAGGCCATTCATTATTCTCGAAATGATGGCGTAGGTGGATGCGCCGCCGCTTTCGCCGCCGCGTGGAGCGGTGTCGTAAACCGGGGATGAGAACTCGCGGGATTGGATGGCAGGGACGAGTGCGACGAGAATAGAAAGAGCGATGGAAAGGAGACCGAGGACTGCGCGCATGTTGATCGACCATCGGGGAGCCATGATGTCTTTTTGGATAGACTAATGTGTTCGCGACGTCTCCCGGCCTCACGATGCGTCTCAGCTTCAAGTATGTTAGTGGCAGGATGCGAACTTGGCTGTGAGTATGGAATGGAAATGCAAACGAGGAAGAGAAATACGACAGGAGGACTCGCGTGAGAGCAGAGCTTGAGCACTAGAGCCCCAGCGCTGCGATCTTCCACAGAAACCAGGAGCTTCAGCCTTTCTGAGATCCAGGAGAGCAACACGTTGTGGAAATTGGAATGTCCAGTGGGGCGCGGAAGGGAAAGCAAGCCGCGGAGCGGAAGACAGGCGTGCTGACGAGGCAACATTGATTAGCAACAGCTGGAACGGAATGAACATTTTGGGTGGTCTGAATTTAGGTGGGGTAGACTTTATCAAGCTTCTTTCATAAACTGTATTTTTCAGAAACATCCGGCATAGGATCCTAAAAGTCCGTGCCAGAATCAAGCTGTAGCATCTGAGTAAGTGCTTGGCGCAACCTATCACCTCACCTTCCAGTGTGTAGTTTAATGAATTGAAGAGTCTGTCTCAAGTATTTACTCACGCCCTGCAGTACTGCCGGTTGTTCACCCTTTATTTTGCGTCTAGACTCGTTGGGCTGGATGATTGTGTAAAAGAACTAGAGTCTACGACGAAATGGGTGGACCTTCCGAGAATACTGATATGTACGTATGTTGAAGGCTTTCAGATTTGAAAATCTGAGAAATCTTTGGATCTGTGAGGTCCAGCGGAACTTCCAAGCGGAGCGGAAACGCAGCAGTTTCTCCGCAGCGCCATAGTACGAACCGCGGAGAATTGCAGAAATTTCAAGCGTGATGACGAAGGCAGCTATTCGGCTGACTGGGATGAGCGAATTGGCGATGGCTCATTAGCACCTTGCTTGTTTCCTCGTCACCCACGTGCGACAACCGCAAGCCTGAGTGGGCATGGGGTACAGGTTTGACAGCGCAACGAATTTCACGTGCCCATTGCTGCTTCCGCAATGCTGGCAATGCTGACTCGGTCTGAACAGCAGCAAGAAGATCCGCGTGGACTGGATACACAATATGCTCAACCCCTGCGCGCGAATTTTCTCTGAACTCAATAGAAAGTCTGCACCCGTGTGTTTTCTTTTACCATCCAGCTGCACCCATATTACAAGCCCCTCGAGCAAGTTGCAGTGGTTATGAACCAATACGAACAACCGAAACCGAAGTCACAAAGAAGAGACTGAAGTCGAAAATGTCAACGGGGAGTTACAAATCTTTTATAAGCCCTTTTTTGCTAGGTGCGACGTTGACTAGATTTGCGAAATGTTCAGAACCACTTAAAAGCCCTCTTCACAAGGCAACCTTAGGTTAGTCAAACGAGCATCGTGTGTACAAACGGTGCTCATTACAGACGAGCCAAGTAGTCCGGCGGCACAGGACTGAAACACGCAACTTTCGCTATTGTCTCCACGGACGAAAATGGCTCTGCAAAAGAGATGCGAACATGCATTTGTAACTCGATCAGCATAATCTGATGACGTATGCGATCTGCAACCATTGTTGTTTATGCATCTGTAGTTGTCGACTTCCGCGACAAATGCAGATCGCGTAGAAAATAATGGTACCCATTCGGAGTGTAGGGAGTAAATTCAAAACCAACGGGGAATGTTTACGCAAAGGTCGAGCATCAACGTGTAATACGTGCTCTGTTTCTGAATGAAGCATGTCAAAAGAACGAATGGGGATGAACTAGCAGCAGGATGAGTACAAAATAGGAAACCCTAATTGTGTTGTGCCCCATATGGGCTACCCCACTACAGCCTAGACAATAAGCAACATATAAGTTTGACACACCCCCATAGGCAAATTGGGGGAGAACAAGAGGTCACAGACCAGTCAAGAAAGGCAAAGCAAGCTCAGGGTGGATCACGAAGTCACTGAGCACAAGCAAAAGGCCACAAGGTCAGTTCACATGCAGAGTTATATATAAAGGTGAACAAACAGTACAGTGATCACAACCTAGCAAGTGTAAGCATGCATGTGTAAGTATATATATATCACAGTACAAGCAAAGTCAATAAGTGAGTGTCAGAATAACAAGAAGAAGTTTAGAACAGAAAAGAGAGTTTGCACTAGCAGGCAGTTGAGTACATATAGGAAACCCTAATTTGGGCTATACTCGCTATAGAGTACCCCAATGCAGGCTAGACAAATATCACATTCTGACACACCCCCATAGTCAAAGTGGGGTATAATCAGCACAGCAAGCAGTCATAGAGCAGGTTCACAAGTACAAGCAAAGCTAGAGGCATTCACATAAGGCAAGTGAGGAGGAGGAGGGACTGTGAGAGGAGTGGAGATAGGAGGCGACGGGTGAAGCCGCAGACAGACGGGCAACAGGAGCCGCGCACACGGAGTGGCTACCGAGCAAGGGCCCCGGACTACAGGAGTAATTGGCTCCGCGGCTAAGACGAGCGGCAGGAGCAACAGATCCACGGGCGACTGGCGCAGCAGGCTCGCTGGGCTACCGGAGCAGAGCCCCGGACAACTGGCGCTGTTGATGACACGACGGCTGCCTCCGCTCAACCTCCCCCACTGTCGCAGAAGGTAAGCAAGGTCAGGTCGAGTGCAGGTCATCAGGTACATGAGGCAGCCCACAAGCTCTGGATACAAACCACTCGGCTCTACGGACTCATCCGAAGGCAGAGCTGAGATCGAGTGACCGGTAGGCAGAGCAGTGGACTGTGGCGTGGAATACTCGAAGCGGAAGCGCTGAAGGACCTGGTGCACCATGTGTGACTGAGTCAAGGTAATGGTGTGCCGTGCTCTGTCCCAGGTGATTTGCAAGCCAAGATAGCTGCGCAGTTGACCCAGGTCTGTGCACGTGTGTCTCTTCTGCAGCTCCGACTTCACGTGGGCGAGTCCAGCAGTGTCAGCAGTGGCAAAGAGCAAGTCGTCGACATACACGAGGATGTAGAACGGCGACAGGGAAGTGTCGGTGCGTAGAAACAGCAATTGGTCAGCAGTAGAAGGAGCAAACCCAAGAGCCGCAAGAGTCGTCCTCAGTGTGTCGTGCCACTCGCGAGGCTCCTGGCGGAGACCGTAGACTGGCTGCCGGAGGCTCCACTGGGTACCTGCAGGAAACGACCCAATGAAGCCAGGTGGGCGGCGCAGCCAGATCTCCTTGTGCAGGCTGCCCTGTAGGAAAGCAGTGCTGAAGTCAAGAGAGTGAAGCTCATAATCACGCTGAGCGGCGACGTGCAGCAGAACCCAAAGAGTGGTCATCTTCGGGGTCGGGGAGAAGGTCTGGAAGAAGTCAACTCCCTGTCGCTGATTGAAGCCTGGTGCAACGTAACGCGCCTTGAAGACAGGCGGAGAATCCGGCGGCCGCATCACCCTGAAAATCCACATGCCACTGACGATGCTCGCCCCAGGTGGGGGAACCTCGTCGACGTAAGTGCCTGTGGACTTCCAGGATGCCATCTCTGCGTCCATGGCTGACTGCCACCGAGAGGAGTAGGGTTTTCTATCGCCTCTGCGTAAGAGCGCGGGGTCGTGATGTGTGGTGCATCCGAGTCTCCCTCAGGTGCAATCAGCATGGACACGGGATGAGGTACAGCAGCTGCAAAGCACTCAAAGTCCTCCTGTGTGTCCTCAAGGACGTCCGTGCCAAGAGCACACTCACCCCTGACGGACGGAGGACAGACAGACTCTAACTCAGCAACAAGGCTAGCGGCGTAGTCTAGACGACAGCGAGCAGCAAAGTCGACAAGCTCAGCAACAAAGGCAGACGCAGCAGTGGACTCAAAGGAAGGGTCAGTGACAACAGTGGTCAGGAGACACGTGACAGTAGGACTAGCAGTACGAAGGGAGTGAGACTCCGGGTCCGGACCGTCAGCAAGGGAGGACGTAGGAGGAGACGGTAGAGGGACATGTAGTGGAACAGAGGAAGGACGAAGTGCCATCTGGTGCGTGCCGGGGACAGGAGGAGGACGCGGACGCGGAACACGACGACTAGTGCGACCAGCGCGAACAGACGACGCAGGATGAGACGCAGGCTCACGACGCTCAGTAAGACCTCCGCGCTGCTCAGTGTAAGGAGAAGGAGCAGGCAGCGGGGAGGCTGGCTGTCAATGCGGCTGGGACTGGTCATGCGGTGGACACAGTAATGGAGGAGTAAGGTCAGTAGAAGGTGGGAGACCAAGAACCTGCTGAAGCAGTGGAATGAAGTACGGTCGCGGCCGCACAGCACCTCCAGCACCAGCACGGACAACACCAGTACCTCCAGCAGCTCCAGCTCCAGCAGCACCTCCAGCACCAGCTCCAGTCGCACCTCCAGCTCCAGCAGCTCCAGTACCTCCAGTAGCTCCAGCTCCAGCACCTCCAGTAGCTCCAGCTCCAGCAGCACCTCCAGGAGCTCCAGCTCCAGCAGTACCTCCAACAGCTCCAGCTCCAGCAGCACCTCAAGCAGCACATTCCAGCAGCACCTCCAGCAGCTCCAGCCCTAGTAGGACCTCCAGCTCCAGCAGTACCTCCAGCCCCAGCAGCTCTTGTACCTCAAGTACGAGCACCTCCGGGACCAGCGGCTCCAGCACCTCCCGCAGCTCTAGCTCTAGTAGCACCACTCCGGAGGCTCCAGCGCCGAGCAAACCACTCGCGCAGCTGTGGTGGAGAGAGCGTCTCTCGACGTGATACGACACTCAGAGGTCCTCCATACGCAGTACGCTCAGGCTCTGCATCCCCAGGCTCAGCACCCCCAGGCTCCGCACGCTCAAGCTCAGCACCCCCAGGCTCCGTGCGCTCAGGCTCAGCACCCCCAGGCTCCGCACCCTCTGACTCAGCAACCCCAGGCTAAGCACGCTCAAGCTCAGCACTCCTAGGCCCCGCACCCGCAGGTACAGCACCCCTAAACGCAGCACCTCGAGCAGCACCAGAGTCGACAGCTACCTTGACAGGCTCGACCGGGTCTACCTGGGACACACCTGAGGGAGCAGGACCCTGAGGGGGGAGGGGGTCTACCGGAGGAGGACCTGGCGCGAGGAAGAGCAGCAGGGGAGGGAGAGGGGCAGTGCGGTAGGGGAAGAGACGGTAAAAGGGAACCGACTCGTCAAACGTGACGTCCTGAGAGGGCAGGACACGGCGCGAGGTGGGGTGGTAAAACTGCCAGCCAGGCGCGTCAGGGACAACGCCAAGGAAGACACAGGGAATGGCGCGGGAGGAGAGCTTGTTCGCGGACGTATCGCGGACAAAGGCTCGACATCCCCAGACCCAGAACACCAACGCATCGCCAACCTTCCCCGTCCAACGCAGTGTGGGCGAGGTCTCCGGCAAGGAGACACGGGGCCAGAGGTTGAGCTGATGCGCAGCGTACTGGATTGCAAACGGCCACAGAAAATGGGGGGCAGCCGCATGGATCATGGAGGTACGAGCAACCTCCATGCCTAAGCCAATGCGGCGCTCAGCAACCCCATTGTGCTGAGGAGAGGCCGGAAGCGTGAACGTCTGGCGAATGCCCTCCGCACGACAGAAGGCCCACAAGAGGTCGGAGGAAAACTCACCACCTCTGTCAGAGTGCAGACGCAGGACCGGAAGGTCCGTCTCGAACCGCTCGCGGAGCTGGAGACGAACAGAGCGGATCCAAGGGATCAGAACATCAGGGACCTCCCCCTTGCGGCGCAAGGGGAAGACCGTGGTGTAACGCGAGTAGTCGTCGACAACCAGCAGAAAGTACCGCTCGTGGCCCTGTCCACGGACGAGGGCTGGGCCCCACACGTCCAGGTGGAGAGTCTGCAGGGGAGCCTCTATCGGGGGGAACGAGGAGGAGTGAGGAGCGGCGCGCTGCCGCCCCTCGACACAGGGCAGGCAGGGAGGGAAGGCGAGGGTGGGAGGGGAGGGAGAGACCTGGGAAGACCACAAACAAGGAGACGGGAGTGCATGCCACGGAGGCCTGCCACAGAGGGGTGACCAAGGCGGTTGTGCCAAAGGAGCGTCTGGTGCGACAGGGCGCGGCACGAGCAGGGGGCCGCAAGCTGACCTGGCGCAGACGCAGACGCAGCTACCTAAGGAGGTGCTGTAGTCAGTGTGTACAGACTCGACCCAGGCCGACGGGTGAACGTGGCCAGGTGGCGACCGGTCCGGGAGCACGTACAGATCGCCACACGCTGCCGTCCAGGGGTGAAGGTGTCAACCCTCGCATCCTGGAGGACAGCAGTGCTCACCAAGTTCGTAGAGAACGAGGGGAGGTGGAGACCTGACAGTGACCCAGACGGAACCGCGGGACAGGGCAGAACAGTGGAGGAACGTGCAAGGACTGGGCCCCCAGAGGGGTCAGCCAAAGAGACAGCAACAGGTGCAGAGAGTGGTGTGACTGTGGTACTGTCGCGAAAGAAACAGCAGAAAGCACCTGAGTCAAGCGTGAAGGTGTGCAAGGCCGAAGCAGACTCAGTACCAGAGAGAGCAAACTCACCAGCACATAGAGTAGCAGACGCACTAACACCTAGAGCAGCAGCCTTTATACCTGGGTCTGGCGGCATGCACAGGTAACAGTCACCCTCTCCACTAACAGACAATGCATACATGGCAGATAGGATAGCATCATAATCTAGAGCAAAGATGTCTACATTCTTCTTAAGCAGATTTGCCCAGCGGGGGAGCTCAGCCTTGTCTGGAAACTCTGCGCGCAAGGCATCGGTAAGACGAGAGAAGCAGCGGTACTGGGTGTGGAGCTTCCCGCATGTCTGACCAGCGCGGTCACCTGTGCGAATGACATACGGGCAGGGACCACTCCCCCCTGCGGAGATAACTAGTGCAACGGGAGCTAGACTACGGGCTAGGCACGGGGCAAGAGTGATCGTAGCGTTCCATCGTTCCTTAGTCGTTTCCAAGTGCTAACACTGCTTGCTAGTTCACGGGGAAATTTGGCAAGAGTTTCACTAGGAAAACATCACAACAAAAGTTCAGAATGATTGCATCAACATTGGCAACACAGACTACATCAGACCTAGCAAGGCTGCTGGTCGACTGCCAGCACAGCACGGTCGACCGCGTGCCAGCACGACTTGGTCGACCGCGCTCCAGCAGAGCAGAGTCGCGGCTTGCCAACGTTGCAAGTCCGCGGTGTGCCAACGCTGCAGTAAGTCGGCTGCACAGCGTTGCACCCGCTTGACAATGGTGCACCAGCTTCGCAGGTGCGTGCAGCTGGTTGGCGCCCAACTCCCCGTCACATGCCCAGCGCAGACACTCCACCCGTGACGGCGCCCACCAGCCACGTCGACCTCGGGATACCACCCCCGAGGTCGTCCTCGCAGACAACACCCCCGGCGACTTTCGCGCACGTCGCCCGGGTATCCTGGTTGACCGGGTATTTCGCGGTCCTCCCGCGGTTTCGCGGCCCCCGCGGTCCTCCCGCGGTTTCGCGGCTCCCACGGTCCTCCCGCGGTTTCGCGGCCCCCGCGGTCCTCCCGCGGTTTCGCGGCTCCCGCGGTCCTCCCGCGGTTTCGCGGCTCCCACGGTCCTCCCGCGGTTTTGCGGCTCCCACGGTCCTCCCGCGGTCGGCTCCGCCCAAGCGAGGACGGGCCAAACACAACTCCCATTGACACTCCCCTGCCGTGTTCACGCTTGGGCCCCCCCCGGCCCACACGGCAGTACTGCTCGGAGAATAGTCCGTCGGCGTGCACACAACGCACAGCACGCATGTCACTGCACCAGCCATGCAAAAGGGCATGGCACCTACTGCTGCACGTCGTTGTCACCGTCGCCCACATCGGCCAGGCGCACTTGGCCGATTGCAACGGAGCACCGGTTGAAGGCCGGGTAGTGCAGCGCCTTCGTCAGGAAGTCGGCCGGCTGCTCAGCGGTCGGGATGTACCGCAGCGAAAACTTCCCGCGCTTCACCATGTGCTGCAGCCAGGCCTGTCGCCGCTCCATGTGCTTGAGGTTGCCCGTCAACCCCATGCCCTCGCCGATCGTGATGGCCGACTTGTTGTCCACCCTGAGGACAGTCGGCTTTCCGGCGTCCAGCCGCTGGAACTCCGCGAGGAGGAAGCGAAGGCGACGTCCCTCCTTGCCGGCTTCAACGGCCGCCACGTACTCCGACTCGGTCGACGACAGCGTCGCGCACTTGATGTGCTGGCTCGACCAGGAGACCACGGCCCCTCCGTAGACGAACACGTAGCCGCCCGTGCTCATCCGGTTCTGCTTGTCGCCGGCGTCGTCGGCGTCCACGTAGCCGACCAACTCCAGTGACTTCGGACCACCGCCGAACTCCAGAGCGGTGTCTCGTGTGTTGGTGAGGTAGGCGAGGCAGCGGTCGACCTTGCGCCAGTGCTGGTCGCTCCTCACCGTGAGGCCGCTCCCCAGCTTGCTGCACGCGAATGCGATGTCCGGTCTCATCGTCGTCGCCGCGAACTGCAGCGAGCCGACCTTCTGCCTGTACTCCTCCTCCTCGCGCTCCTGCGCCTCCTCGTCGTCGAATGTCAGCTCCGCGTAGGCGGCGACGGAAACCGGCGTCTTCGGTGTGCGCCCGGTCTGCTCCTCGTCGGTGAAGCGCCTGCGCAGCTTGTCGGCGTAGCCCTGCTGGTGCAGCCACAGTTTTCACGCCGGCCTATCGCGCACGATCTCCAGGCCGAGATACTTCTGCACCGGCGAAATCTCGCGCAGCTCGAAGGCGGCCTCCAGCAACTCCTTCAGCTCCTTCAGCATCGCGGTGCTGCTGCTCGCGGCGAGAAGGTCGTCGACATAGACCAGCACCCAGCAGGTCACCTTGTCGTCGCCGACCTTGAAGTACAGAGCCTCGTCGACCTGGCTCTTCTTCCACCCGGCGCCAACCAACACGTCGTTGAGAGCCGTGTACCATAGCAGCGGCGACTGCTTTAGCCCATAGAGGCTCTTCAGCAGCTTGCCCACCCGGCCGGTCTCGTCGTTGAAGTAGTCCGGCCGGTACATGTACAGCACGCGGTCGAGCTTGCTCTGCAAGAAGGCGTTCTTCATGTCCAGCTGCATCAGGTTGAAGTCGAGGACGGCGACGATGCTGAGAAAAATCCTCAGCGTGACGTAGCTGCTCACCGACGCGTACGTCTCGTCGTAGTCGGCGCCATACACCTGCGTGAAGCCTTTCACGACCAGCCTCGCCTTTTCGCGCTCGACGGTGTCGTCGATGCGGTACTTCGTCGTCAGCACCCACCGGTTCTTCATTATGTTCACCCCCGGCGGGCGTTCGACCAGCTCCCAAGTGCCCATGTTGATGAGGCTGCAAATCTCCTCCTCCATGGCGGCCTTCACTGCCGGGCCCTTCCAGCTCGACAGCGCCTCCTTTACCGTCATCGTCGCAATGTCCCAACGGTGCTCGGGATCAGCGTGCATGTCGGGGTCGAGCTCCGCAAACTCCTCATCGTCCTCGGCGTCATCGTATGCCAGGTCGTCGTCGTCCACATCGTACACCGTGGTGAAGGCAGCGGGGACGAAGAAGTCGGGTGGCCTCCGAATTTGGCCCGATTTCCGAGGTCCAGGCTGCACCTCCACCACGTCGCTCGATGTGCCATCATCGAACTGCTCCCCTGTCGTCCGCTCCCTGAAGCGAGCTCCTCGTTCGACGGCTCCCCTATCGACGGCTTCTCTGAAACGTGCTTCCCGTTCGAGAGCTCCCCAACCAACTGCTCCGCGGTCAGCTTAGCTGCTGCCTGTTCCCCTGTCAGCTGCCTGCTAGTCGCGGTCTCCTCCGCGATCTCCTCCGCGGTTTCCTTCGCGGTCTCCTCCGCGGTCTCCTCCGCGGTCTCCTCCGCGGTTTCCTTCGCGGTCTCCTCCGCGACTGGCTGGGCGTCACGTCGGCCACCGGCGATGCTCTTGGCCGGCGCCACAGGCGACGCCCCTCGGCTCCCCTCATCGCCGGAGGCCGACCCCGGAGTCAGGCCACGCAGTTCAACGGGAAGGGGACGGGAAGACAGGGCAGAAGATGGCGAGGCAGGGGCGACCGCGGCATCCACTTCAGCCTGCTCACCGACCTCGGCGAGCAGAGGAAGCGTCGCCGTCGAGGTGTCCGTCGGCGGGGTGGCCCGCGTTCGCCCCGACGCTGGCCCTAGTTCCGACTTCCACACCTCCAGCGACAGAGTTTCGTAGAACACCACGTCCGACGTGGTGACCACCCGGTTGTTGGCGATTTCGAGGAGCTCCCAGCCTTTGCTCTCCTCCGACACGCCGAGGTGAAGGCCCCACCGGGCCTTCGGCTTCAGTTTCCCACCGCGCTACTGCTCAGGGACGAGGAATTGCGCCATGCAGCCCCACACCCGCGCCATCGACAAGTCGGGCTTCTGCCCGGTGAGGATCTGGTACGGCGTCGTCCCCGCGGGGAGCGATGACCGCTCCAGGCAGTTGCGAACCCAAACGGCCTGCCGCAGAGCGAGATGCCACCAGTGGTGCTGCACGCCCATGTGCAGCAGCATCGTCCGCACCGACTCCACCACTGTCCTCATCTCCCGCCCCGCCATGCCATTCTGTTGCGGGGTGTAAGGGCAGGTCAAGTCGTGGACGATTCCCTTGTTGTCCACGAAGGCGGTGAAGTCCTTCCCGAGAAACTCCCCTCCGCGGTCAGAACGCAGTTGCAGCACCGAATGCTTCGCTTGCCGCTCCACCAGCACCAGCCACTTCTGGAACTCCAACAGCACGTCCGACTTCTTGGCGACCGGCCTCACCCACACGTAGCGGGTCTTGTGGTCCTTCAGCAGCAAGAAGTACAGGCTGCCGTCCTTGGCAGCCACGCGAAATGGCCCGCACAAGTCGATGTGCACGACGGCCAGGACGTCGTCGGCTTCGGAGCCGTGGTCGGGGAAGGTGTGCCGCGCCAGCTTCCCGCCGACGCATGAAACACACGGTGAGTCGGTGCCAGACGCCGACTTGAGGTCCAACCCAGTGGCGACCTCGTGCTTCGCCGAGCTCCGTATGGTGTCCATGCCAACATGCGCAAGCCTCGCGTGCAGCCTGTCCGGGGTTGCCTTCGTCGCCGAGACTATCGCCTGCAGAGCCACCTCCTCTTTTGCGGGCGTCGTAGACTTTACCGCGCATGGGCGCAGGTCAGTGCAGAGGACCCGGCCGGTGTACGTCGCGCGACCGAGCACAGCCCCCGCCGCGGAGACGAGCAACATCCGGTAGCCGTTGTCCTTCAGCGTCACCCCGCTCTCCTTCAGCTGGCCAGCCGAAAGCAGATTCGCCTGTACGCCCGGGACGTAGAGAACGTCGGAGATGAGCACCCGCTTTCCGGCCTTCCCTTGCAGAGCAACCGTGCCACGGCCGCGAACGTCCTGCAGCGCCCCATTGAAGCCACGCACGTGCTTCACGTCGCCGCTCGGCCCCAAGTCGACGAAGGCGTCCTTCGTCCCGATCAGGTGGTGCGAGCAGCCGCTGTCGAGCAGGACCACCGCGGGGTTCGCTTGCACGGCTGCCGCCAACGCCTGGAAATCCTCGCCAGCTTCCGGCGCCAGCGAGATGGTCGGCTCCACGATACCGACCAGCGAGCACGACGCCTCCTTGTCGCCTCGCCCTTTGCCACCCGCGGAAGAGTCGGCGTCCTTCGCCGAGGTCGACTTCGTCGACTGCTTCTCCTTTCGCGGCTGGTTTCCTCGACGCGGACGACGGCTGCCAGACCTCCCGTGGCCTCCCTTGGTTTCGTCGTCGTCCGAGTCACTGCGGTCGGGACACTCGAAGGAGAGGTGATCGGGATCGCCGCACAGCCAGCATTCCCGACGTCGACCTCCTCCTCGACGACCGCCATCCTTGGCCGACTTCTGCTTGTCAGCGTCCTTCGCCGGCTTCCCGCCACCGCGGTGACTGCCACCAGATTGCCCGCGCTGTCCCGGTCGACCACCTTGCTTCGCGGGGGCGACGTAATTCACTTGCGCGAGGAGCTCGTGGGACCGCTCAGCCTCCTGCATCGCCTCGTCATGCAGGATGTACGAGGTCAATATATCCTCGTTGAGCGTCGCCCGCGTGCTCGGCGCCATCGACAGCCGCTTCAGCAGGTTGTAGCTGCTTGGGAGTCCTTGCATGACGTGCGTGACGTACGAAGCCATTGAGTATTGCACGCCAGCCATCCGTATGGTGGCGAGAATTCGCCGAGCTCGGTTGCAGTAGTCGGTCGCGGTTTCCTTGTCGCCCATACGCAGGTGCGTCAACTGCCCCTCAAGCTGGGCGATGAACAAGTCGTCGGTGACCTGGTAAGTTGACTCGATGAAATGCCACGCCCGGTGGCCGGCGTCGAGGTACTCCCTGCACGACTTCAGGGCGATCTGTACGCCCGGCGAGCAGCACCGCGAGATGACCGTAAAGGTCAGCAACTGCACGGCGCGAAATTCCGCTCGCAGGTCGGGGTAGTGCTCCTCCGGCGTCGCCATGGTCCCGCGGGCGAAGCCCATCAGCCCGGCCATCTCCAGCTGGGGCTTGATGGCTTCCTTCCACGTGAGTATGTCGGGACGACCGACCAGCAGAGGGGTGACCGAGATCCTGTCCGGCGTAAACTTGAAGTAGCCGTAGCTCGGCGCAATTCCTCCCGCGGTCACGTGTGTCGCCGACATCGGCGCCAATTCACTTCGTCTGCCTCCGACGTAGTTTCGCGGGGCCCCTGCAGCTGCCGATGACTGCATCCCTCGCGCCTGAACGCCGCCGACTTCATCGGCGCGAATCACACCTCGCTGCCTCGATATGCCTCTCGCGCTGCTACCGACTTGGTCACCCGCAGCGTTGATTTCCGCGTCGACGCCGCCTGCGTTGTTCACCGGTCGCGGAGATGCAGGCTGAGAAGGGGGGTGCTCCGTCGCCCACAAGGCGCGGATGCCAGCCTCGACGACCGTCAGCGGGAGAGTTCCGTACTCGTTCGCCGCATGACGTCTCCTCGCGTCCTCCAGCCGTGCTTCCAAGGTGTCCACGACGCCCGTCTCTACTACGGGGTCCACCATGGCGTCCAACACAGCCGCCGGTCTACGAACAAACTAGGTGAGTGAGAAGTCAACTAAACCGAAGGTTTCTTCGCGGTGTCGTCCACGCTCACCGCACCATGCGGAGATAACTAGTGCAACGGGAGCTAGACTACGGGCTAGGCACGGGGCAAGAGTGATCGTAGCGTTCCATCGTTCCTTAGTCGTTTCCAAGTGCTAACACTGCTTGCTAGTTCACGGGGAAATTTGGTAAGAGTTTCACTAGGAAAACATCACAACAAAAGTTCAGAATGATTGCATCAACATTGGCAACACAGACTACATCAGACCTAGCAAGGCTGCTGGTCGACTGCCAGCACAGCACGGTCGACCGCGTGCCAGCACGACTTGGTCGACCGCGCTCCAGCAGAGCAGAGTCGCGGCTTGCCAACGTTGCAAGTCCGCGGTGTGCCAACGCTGCAGTAAGTCGGCTGCACAGCGTTGCACCCGCTTGACAATGGTGCACCAGCTTCGCAGGTGCGTGCAGCTGGTTGGCGCCCAACTCCCCGTCACATGCCCAGCGCAGACACTCCACCCGTGACGGCGCCCACCAGCCACGTCGACCTCGGGATACCACCCCCGAGGTCGTCCTCGCAGACAACACCCCCGGCGACTTTCGCGCACGTCGCCCGGGTATCCTGGTTGACCGGGTATTTCGCGGTCCTCCCGCGGTTTCGCGGCTCCCGCGGTCCTCCCGCGGTCCTCCCGCGGTTTCGCGGCTCCCACGGTCCTCCCGCGGTTTCGCGGCTCCCACGGTCCTCCCGCGGTCGGCTCCGCCCAAGCGAGGACGGGGCCAAACACAACTCCCGTTGACACCCCCAGCCGCCCCACGCAGAGCAAACCACTCACGGAGCTCCTGAGGCGAAAGCTTACGCTGCTGCTGCTGCTGTCGCTGACCACCGTTAAGGCCTCCCCTCTGACTGGTACCACCCCGGCCTCCACCACTGCCGCCGCCTCCACTCCCACTGCCGCCACCACTGCCGCCGCCACTACCGCCACTGCCGCCACCCCCGCCGCTACCTGCACCTCCACCCCCACCCCCACTCCCTCCGCCACCGCCTCCCCCTCCACTGCCTCCACCGCCTCCACCGCCGCCTCCACCTCTGCCGCCCCTACCTGTGAGAGTACGACGGCTTATGCTGGCTTTGCTAGCTTGCCTGGACTTTATTACGTTATTACTAGCTTAGCTTTATTTTATCTTGTATGCTTTTGCTTGATTTCCTAGGTTCGTTGCCTTTACTATAGTTATTATAGTTGTAGGCACGAAACTAGGTTGAGTGCACCGAATTCTAGGCTTTTCGGTTGCCACCGAATTGCCTTCTACCGAATTCGGGAAGGACCCGTTCGGGACGTTTCGCGACCCGCGGAACCTTCTAGTAACATCCGGGTTACTACCTTTGTGTCGAGCCTATATATAGCCTCGTCTTGTACCCAGGTGAGGCATTCAATCTTTCCTAAACCAGATCCTCACACTCGGTAATCAGAGCGGGTTTACATGCGAGGTCTTCAACCGCTTAGTTCCGGCCTTTAAAAACCGCTGGGGCGACGACGAAATCGCCGATACGGGTATGTAAAACCAGTTCCGCGCAATTTTTCTACGTCCCCCTCGATTCGGTTTTCGAACACCCCTCAGATTTATTGTTTAAAAGGTTGGAGTTTCGACCGTTCGATCGAGTTTCTTCTCAACGGCCCAGAGAATTTCGCCCAAACAAGTTGGAATTTCGAGCGTCGGATCGAGTTTCTTCTCAACGGCCGAGATCGAATGTGAATTTCAACTAAGGGAGATTTACGCTCGTCGATTTTACAGTCAACTCGACTCGCAATAAGTCGACCAGCACCTAGAATTTGATTATTTTCGTCGCGCATCTTCCTGTAAATCGCCAAATGGAGGGAAAAAGAGATATTTCAGTACAGAAAATCGCGGAGTTATGTGCCGAGCACAAGCAGATACGTGCGGCGCTCCCACGACTCGAGAAACTCCTTGCAAACCAGTCGGCAACCGCCACAGCAGCAGCGAATGCAGCAGCGACATCAGCAGCAGCAGCGGCAGCAGCGGCGACACCGACAATTCTACCTGCGACAACGGCAGCAGCTACAGTTAATCTCGAAGCAGTGAAGCCGAGGCAACCAGAGGCGTTCGATCCTACCGCAAAAGGGAGCGACGTCTGTCGATTTAAAGCTGAATCCGAAATATACTTCGAAGCCGTTGGATGCACGACCCCGACAAAAGACGCAATGCGCATACGGCTCGCAGCAACACTGTTACAAGGCCCAGCTCTAGAGTGGATCAACAACAGAATAGTCCAACGCGAGGGGACGTGGGCGCAGTTTCGGGCAGCACTGATCGAACAGTTCGACACGTTGAACATTAGCTACTACGGAACACGACGCAACAAGCCAACTAGTGGCATGGGGCGATTGGCACCACCACGACTGCCGACCCGATGGAGAACGACGAGGGTGATGTGGAGCAGCGGCTAGCAAAAAATGAGACGTGCAAATTTTGCGGCGCTACAGGAAATCGTATCTTGGCGTGTTGGAAAATGAAGAGAAGGCATGCGGAGCTGAGGGACAAGAGCAATGCGGCACCCCCGAAGCAGAAAACGGACAACGTGGCAACTTCGGAGAGGGCGAAAAAAGGAGAATATGATGGCGCGAGTTTAAAACGTCACGACCAGCCGGCACCAGGGGAAATCGCCGAGACAAATGGAGACTCCGCGAAACAAGATCCTGCATCGACTGGGAAACTCCAGCCGTACACCCCGACAAGTAAGAATATTGATTCTCGTGGGTTTCAAGCCTTTATTAAGGGAGAGTCAGAAATTAAACCGGTACCGGGTAATATGGGGACCCTACTCCGGAGCGCTAATAAGGGTCGAGCGTTCCGAGGAGTTAATATTCTCTCCCAGCAGCACTGTTTAAACGCTCCCTGTTCCCCCACAGACGAAGCCTACACAGCTGCAAAGGCTTAGGGGAAGGTTCCAAGCTCAAGAGACGCTATACCAGCCTCGGATAAATCCTTGTAACCCTACTCAGGTGATACCTGATATTGAGACAGCAGCTTCGAGCGCAGGACCAAGAGATGATACATTTGATCTACCCTATGATCTGTCAGAACTATAATGTAGGCTGTAGTGGGGTAGACAATATGGGGTACAACACTTTTAGGTTTTCCTACTTGTACCCACCTGCTTGCTAGTCCATTCAATTCCTCGTACTATTCTCACATGGTATAGAGCGGGTTCCCTAGTGGGACCGTTTTTTTTTAGGGGCCACCGCTTAAATTTTTATTTTCCTGCCCTGCCCGAAGCGCGCTCCTGTCCCTGTCTGCCCTATCGCGCGCCTCGCGCCTGCCTCACCTGCGCCCCGTGCGCCTACCCTGCGGTCGCGGACCTGCCGTCGCGACCCTGCCTGAAGCAGTCGCGGCCCTGCCGTCGCGGCCCCTGCCATCGCGGCCCCTGCCGTCGCGGCCCCCTGCCGTCGCGGCCCTGTCTGAGGCCGTCGCGGCCCTGCCCTGCCGTCGCGGCCCTGCCGCCCTGCCGTCGCGGCCCTCCCTGAAGCCGTCGCGGCCCTGCCCTGCCGTCACGGCCCTGCCGCCCTGCCGTCGCGGCCCTGCCGCCCTGCCGTCGCGGCCCTTCCTGGCGCCGTCGCGGCCCTGCCTGCCGCCGTCGCGGCCCTACCTGAAGCCGTTGCGGCCCTGCCCTGCCGCCGTCGCGGCTCTGTCCTGTCGCGGTCGCGGCCCTGCCTGCCGCTGCCGCGGCCCTTCCTACAGACGCAATCGCGACTCTGTACGATGCTGTTGTTGCACGCTACTCCTCCCCTGCCACTGCTGCCCTTAGCCGCCTCATGCTGCCGTACCTGTTCCCTGACCTAGCCGCTTTTGCCACAGTCGCTGACCTCATTACGCACCTCCGCACTAGTGACACCCGCTACCGCGCTGCGCTTCCTGCCAAGTTCTGCGCCAAGAACCCCCCCCCTATGTACATCACTCTCTACTACCTCGTCACCCGGCTCCCTGACTCCCTTCGCTCGGTCAGGGACCACTTCCTCTCCCTTTGCCCCACCACGCTCACCGTTGACCTCCTCGAGGAGCGCCTCCTTGCAGCGGAGAAGAGTATAGTCGCTGTAGGAGCCTCTTGTGGTGACCCTCGTGCCCCTTTCTTTGAGGGGTGCTCCCCCGTCCCCCTTTTGCCCTCTGTTGCCTCTGCTGCTGCTGTCGACCTCGTTGGCACCGAGTCGGTTGGCGCTGCGTCTGCTCCTAGTGGGAGGCGCAACAGCGGCAGGAGCAAGGGAGGCAAGGGTGCTGGAGGAGACGGCGGGGGCGGCGGTGGTGGCGGTGGAGGCGGCGGAGGGGGTAGGGGTGGAGGTGGGGGCGGTGGCGGGAGTGGGGGCCTCGATGGCAGTGGTGGAGGTGGAGGCGGCGGCGGCAGCGGTAGTGGGGGTGGCGGTGGCGGTGGTGCTGGTCGGGGTGGCGCTGTGCAGCGAGGAGGCTTTGGAGGTGGCCAGCGCCAGCGGCAGCAGCGTTCTCGTGAGACCCTGTCGCCCCAGCAGCTTCGTGAGTGGTACGCTGGACGTGGGAGGTCTGGGGGTGCTGGTCCCTGCGCTTACGTTCTCCGCACCGGCGAGCGCAGTGGGGAGACGTGCGGAGGGCCGCACGCCACACCCCGCTGTTTTGTCCGCCTCACTGACGCCTGGCGTACACAGTTTCCTGACGCCACTGAGCTCCCTCGCTGGGGTGATCTACTTAGGTCGAGGGTTGCTATCTTTGATCTTGACTATGATGCTATCCTTGCTGCTATGTATGCTGTGACAATTAGTGCTGAGGGTGACTGTTACCTGTGTGTTCCGCCCGACCCGGGTATTGAGGCTGCTGCTCTAGGTGCTCGTGAGTCTGCTGCTCCAGGTGCTGGTGAGTCTGCTCTCTCAGGTACTGCGTCGGCTCAGGTCTTGCACACTTTCACCCTTAACTCGGGTGCTTCCCGCTCCTTCTTTCGCGACTGCACCACACTCTCGCCGTTCAGTCGGCCAGTGGCAGTCTCTCTGGCTGACCCCTCTGGGGGTCCGGTCCTTGCACACTCCTCCATGGTACTGCCGTGTCCGGCGGTCCCGTCTGGCTCTCTGTCTGGCCTCCACCTCCCCTCGTTCACCACGAACTTGGTGAGTGGAGCTGACCTTCAGGACGCGTGGGTTGACCAGTTCACTCATGGAGGTCAGCGGGTGACCCACTGTTCGTGTACTCGGACGGGCCGTCACCTGGCCACGTTCACCCGTCAGCCTGGGTCGAGCCTGTACACCCTGACTACCGTGTCTCCTCAAGCTGCTGAGTCTGGTCAGGTAGCTGCGTCGGGTCAGGTGTTTGCTGCAGCGTCCCGGTCTGGTCCTGAGTCTGCCCCCTGCTCGTGTCGCCTCCTGTCTCACCAGACTCTCCTCTGGCACCAAAGCCTTGGTGACCTCTCCCTGCCTCGTCTCCGAGGCATGGCCTCCCGTGTCCTTATCACTGGTCTTCCCCGGTCTCTCCCTCCCCTTCCCCCGGGGCCTGCTCCTACCTGCGTTCCTTGCGTCGAGGGGCGGCAGCGTGCCGCTCCTCACTCCTCCGAGTTCCCTCCGACGGAGGCTCCTCTGCAGACTCTTCACATGGACGTGTGGGGCCCCGCCCGCGTCCGTGGACAGGGTCACGAGCGCTACTTTCTGCTGGTCGTTGACGACTACACGCGTTACACCACAGTCTTCCCCTTACGCCGCAAGGGTGTGGTCAATGAGGTGCTGATCGACTGGATCCGCGCTGCCCGTCGTCAGCTCAGCGAGAGTTTCGGCTCGGACCTTCCTGTTCCGCGTCTGCACTCCGACAGTGGTGGAGAGTTTTCCTCCGACCTTCTGCGAGCCTTCTATCGTGCGGAGGGCATCTGCCATACGTTCACGCTTCCGGCCTCTCCGCAGCAAAATGGGATTGCTGAGCACCGCATTGGCATGGTCATGGACGTCGCTCGTACATCCATGATCCATGCGGCTGCTCCCCATTTTCTGTGGCCGTTCGCGGTTCAGTACGCTGCGCATCAGCTCAACCTCCAGCCCCGGGTCTCCATGCCGGAGACCACACCTACTCTGTGGTGGACGGGGAAGGTGGGCGATGCGTCTGCGTTCGGTGTCTGGGGATTTCGAGCTTTCGTCCGCGACTTGTCTGCGGACAAGCTGTCCTCCCGTGCTGTTCCCTGCGTCTTCCTTGGCTTCCCCCCTAACGCGCCTGGTTGGCAGTTTTACCACCCCACCTCGCGCGATGTCTTCACCTCTCACGACGTCACGTTTGACGAGTCGGTTCCTTACTACCGTCTCTTCCCCTACCGCCCTGCCCCCCTCCCTCCCCCGCCGCTCTTCCTCGCGCCAGGTCCTCCCCTAGTAGACCCCCTCCCCCCTCAGGGTCCTGCCCCCTTAGGTGTGTCCCAGGTAGACGCAGTCGAGCCTGTCGAGGTAGCTGTTGACTCTGGTGCTGCTAGGGGTGCTGAGCCTGCGGGTTCCGGGTCTGGGGGTGTTGAGCCTGGGCGTGTGGAGCCTGGGGGTGCTGAGTCTAAAGGTGCTGAGTCTGGGGGTGCTGAGCCTGAGGGTGCTGAGCTTGCGCGTGTGGAGTCTGGAGGTGCTGGGCCTGGAGGTCCTTCGGGTGCTTCGTCCCGTCAGGAGCCACTCTCTCCACAGCAGCTGCGCGAGTGGTTTGCTCGGCACTGGAGCCGTGCTGCTAGAGCTGGTGGTGCTGCGGGCGCTGGAGGTCCTGTTGCTGCTGGAGCTACTGGGGGTTTTGGAGCCACTGGTCCCGGAGGTGCTCGCACTGGAGGTACTGGAGCTGCTGGGCCTGGTGGTGCTATTGTAGCTGGAGCTGCTGGAGGTGCTGGAGCTGGCGGTGCTGCTGGAGTAGGTACTGCTGGAGCTGGAGGTGCTGCTGGAGCAGGTGCTGCTGGAGGTACTGGCCCTGGCGCTACTTGAGCTGCTGGGGCTTCTGGAGGTCCTGTTGGAGCTGGAGCTGCTGGAGGTGCTGGAGCTGGTGGTGCTATTGGAGCCGGTGCTCCTGTGGGTGCTGGAGTTGGCGCTACTGGAGCTGCTGGAGGAGCTGCTGGAGCTGGTGGTGTTGCTGGGGTTGGAGCTGACACTGGGGGTGCTGGTGCTGTCCCTGCTGGTTCTGGAGGCACTGCGCGGCCGCGGCCGTACTTTGTTCCGCTCCTTCAGCAGGCTCTTGGTCTCCCGCCTTCCACTGGTCCCGCTCCTTCCTTAGAGTGTCCACCGCCTGTCCAGTCGCAGTCACATTTACAGCCCGCCTCCCAACTGCCTGCTCCTTCTCCTTACACTGGTCCGACCGGAGGTCTTGCTGAGCGTCGTGAGCCTGAGTCTCGTCCTGCGTCGCCTGTTCGTGCTGCTCGCACTAGTCGTCGTGGTTCGCGTCAGCGTCCTCCTCCTGTCCCTAGCACGCACCAGATTGCTCTGCGTCCTTCCACTGCTCCGCAGCGTGTCCCTCTGCCGTCTCCTCATGGGTCCTCCCTTCCTGCCCTTGCTGACTTGGAGTATGACTCCCTTCGTGCTGCTAGTCCTACTGTCACGCGTCTCCTGGCCACTGTTGTCACTGACCCTTCCTTTGAGTCCACTTCTGCGTTTGCCTTAGTTGCTGAGCTTGTCGACGTTGCTGCTCACTGTCGTCTAGACTACGCCGCTAGACTTGTTGTTGAGTCTGAGTCTGTCTGACCTCCATCCGTCGGGGGTGAGTGTGCTCTTAGCACGGACGTCCTTGAGGACAGGCAGGAGGAGTTCCAGTGCTTTGCTGCTGCTTTACCTCATCTCGTGTCCATGCTGCTTGCCCCTGAGGGAGACCCGGATGCACCAGACATCCCGACCCCGCGCTCTTACGCAGAGGCGATAGAGGGTCCCTACTCCTCTCAGTGGCAGACAGCCATGAACGCAGAGATGGCTTCCTGGAAGTCCACAGGCACCTACGTCGACGAGGTTCCCCCACCTTGGGCGAACATTGTCGACGGCATGTGGATTTTCAGGGTGAAGCGGCCGCCGGGTTCTCCGCCTGTCGTCAAGGCGCGTTACGTGGCTCGAGGCTTCAGTCGGCGGCAGGGAGTTGACTTCTTTCAGACCTTCTCTCCCACCCCGAAGATGACCACTCTTCGGGTTCTGCTGCACGTCGCTGCTCACCGTGACTACGAGCTTCACTCTCTTGACTTCAGCACAGCCTTCCTACAGGGCAGCCTGCACGAGGAGATCTGGCTGCGCCGCCCACCTGGCTTCACTGGGTCGTTTCCTCCTGGTACCCAGTGGAGCCTCCGGCGGCCAGTCTACGGTCTCCGCCAGGCACCCCGTGAGTGGCACGACACACTGAGGACTACTCTTGCGGCTCTTGGGTTTGCTCCTCCCACTGCTGACCCATCGCTGTTTCTCCGCACCGACACTACTTTGCCGCCGTTCTACATCCTCGTGTACGTCGACGACTTGGTCTTTGCTACTGCTGACACTGCTGGACTGGCCCACGTGAAGTCGGAGCTGCAGAAGAGACACACGTGCACAGACCTGGGTGAGCTGCGCAGCTATCTTGGCTTGCAGATCACCCGAGACAGAGCACGGCGCACCATTACCTTGACTCAGTCACACATGGTGCAGCAGGTCCTTCAGCGCTTCAACTTCACGTACTCCTTGCCTCAGGCCACTCCTCTGTCTACTCGCCACTCGCTCTCAGCTCTTCCTTCGGATGAGTCCGTAGAGCCGAGTGGCCCGTACCCAGAGCTTGTTGGCAGCCTCATGTACCTGATGACCTGCACTCGTCCTGACCTGGCATACCCTCTTAGCATCTTGGCATGCTATGTTGCTCCTGGGAGACACCGACCAGAGCACATGGATGCGGCTAAGAGGGTGTTGCGCTACCTGTGCAGTACGTCGGGCATGGGGCTGGTGCTTGGAGGACGGGCTCGAGTTGTCCTCACTGGTCACGCAGACGCTTCTTGGGTTGACGACTTGGCTACACAGCGGTCGTCACAGGGTTACACCTTCAGTCTTGGTTCTGGCTCTGTTTCGTGGCGGTCTACCCGCTCGTCTTCTGTTCTCAGCTCCAGTTGTGAGGCTGAGATCTACGCAGGGGCCATGGCTGCACAGGAGTTACGCTGGCTCACCTACCTGCTGACCGACTTGGGAGAGGCGCCTCGTTCTCCTCCAGTTCTGTACGTAGACAACAAGGCCATGCTGGCCTTGTGTCAGGAGCACAGACTGGAGCACAGAACGAAGCACATTGCTCTGCGCTACTTCCTTGCTCGAGAGTTGCAGCAGCGTGGTCAGCTTCGTCTTGCTTACGTGGCCACTCGGGCCAACACGGCTGACATCTTTACCAAGGCACTTCAGCCTTGTGATCATCAGCGTTTTTGTACGGTCTTGTGCCTACCTGGCCTCACTTGCTCACCTCTTGACTTTGCTTGTACTGTGATCTATATATACCTGCACCTGCATGCTTACACTTGCTAGGTTGTGATCGCTGTACTACTTGTTCTCCTCTTTATATAACTCTGCATGTGATCCTATAAGCAACACCATCTACAGCTACTCGGAGCGGCAACAACCACTAGTACTCGAGGTGATCTGCAACGGTCGACGCCTCCAGGCCCTGGTGGACAGTGGTGCGTCCCACTCGGTGTGCGACTGCGGGACGTTGGAGAAAATTGGAGATTCCTCAGAAGAGACAAAGTTTAGAGCAACGATGGTGAACGGTACAAAGCTTCCCATCGACGGCGAGTCAACACTGTAGCTGCAGATAGGGGCGTTGAGGTGGAAGTCGACGTTGCCGATCACGAACATGAAGGGATTAGATTTCATCTTGGGGCGTGATTTTCTGAAGCGGTTCAACCCCGAGATTGACTGGGTCAACCGAAAAACGTGCATCTACAACAACTGGAAACGAGTGGAGCTGCGAAGCTGGATGGATATAGGGAATGTTTCTGAGAACGTGAAGGAGTTGCAGCAGTTCCTAGGCTTCACCAACTACTACAACAGGTTCGTGCCACAGTACGCTAAGACAACAGCGCCACTAACCGTCCTACTGAAAAAGGATACGCCCTACAAATGGGATACTCCTCAACAGCAAGCCATGGAGCAGCTACAGACAGTACTGACTACAGCGCCAGTACTCATCCTACCGGATCCAGACAGAGACTATGTGGTGGAAGCAGACGCTAGTGACCAAGCAGTCGGAGCAGTACTGATGCAGCATCACGGACGCAGTTTGCAGCCCATCGCCTACCTCAGTAAGAAGCTGTTACAGTGGGAGAAGGACTCAGCTGTAAGAAAGGGAGTACCGAACTATGCCCCTCTCCGACAGATTCTGCTGGAGGAGTTTCACGACGTACAGTACGCGGGACATTTCGGGAGCAACAAGACGTTAGCAGGGATAGCGAAGTATTACTACTGGCCCAGGATGGCAGCAGACGTGCAGCAGTTCGTCGCCTCATGCGACACGTGCCAGCGGATGAAGAGTAGCAAGCACAAAAAAGCAGGGGTACTTCAGTCTCTACCCGTAACGGAGCAATCATTGTCAAGAACTATAGCAGACAGAACGAGAATGAAGAAAGGAGGGGTTCACTAGCAAGCAGTTGGATACATATAGCAAACCCGAACTGGGTTGTACTCGCTATAGAGCACCCTACTGCAGGCTAGATAATATAACATTCTGACACACCCCCATAGCCAAAGTGGGGTGTAATCAGCACAGCAAGCAGCAGTTCACAGAGTTCACAAATAATAAGCAAAGCCAGAGGCAACTACAAAGGGCAAGTGAGGAGGAGGAACTGTTAGGGAAAAGAAGATAGGAGACGACGGCTGAAGCTGCAGACACACGGGCAACAGGAGGACTGGCACAGTGGCTACCGAGCGCACGAGGGCACCGGACTACGGGAGTATCTGGCTCCGCGGCTACGACAAGCGGCAGGAGAAACGGACCCACAGGCGACTGGCACAGCAAGGCTCTCTGGGCTACCAAGAGCGCGAGGGCTCCGGACTACAGGCGCTGCACACGACACGACGGCGGCCTTCTGTCAGCCTCCCCAAACAGTCCCACCTCCTTTCCACACACCCCCTGCTGCACCCCTAGCTCCACTAACACGTCACCCCCCTAGCACCACTCCTTCGGCTCCCACACACCCACCCCCCTGAGCGGCAGCTGCAGCAGCGGGAGACGGAGGAGGAGGAGGAGTAGGGGACGGGGCACACAACCGGCACCCCCACAACCGCCACCCCCACACTCCCCACCCCCAAACCCTAAAACGGGTGGCACGGGGTAGGAGCGCGGGGGACAGCGAGGGGGAAGGCGCGCGGCCCCCAGGGCGCCACCATGGGGCAGCGAGGGGCCGCGCGCGCCCCCCCAGGGCGCCGCGACGGGGCAGCGGGGGGGTCGCGCACGGCTCCAGGGGCGGCTCGCGGGTCCCCGGGGGCGACGCGAGGGTCGACGGGATGCCGCGTGCGGGTCCAGCGGGTCGACGCGACCGTCGACGGGGCAGCGGGGGGTCGCGCGCGGCTCCCCAGGGCGGCGCGACGGGGTGGCGGGGCGACGCGACCACCGACGGGGCAGCGGGGGCAGCGCGCGGGTCCCCCAGGGCGCCGCGACGGACAGGGCGGGGGCGAGCGCGGGTCCCCCACGGTAGGAAACCGCCGCGCGCCTCGGGGCGCACGGCGGGCAGAAACTCGCCGCGCGCCCCGCTAAAAATTTTCGCCGCGCGGAGCGCGCGGCAGGAAGAAGACGGCGCACGCCCGAGGCGCGCGAGAAGCAGAACAGCAGCGGAAGCAGTTAGGTGGCGGGCCCACCCACAGGATCGACCCAAGGGGGTCGACCTGCTCTGATAGCATGTCAAGAACTATAGCAGGCAGAACAAGAATGAAGAAAGGAGGGGTTCACTAGCAAGCAGTTGGATACATATAGCAAACCCTAACTGGGTTGTACTCGCTATAGAGCACCCCACTGCAGGCTAGATAATATAACATTCTGACAATCATGGCAGGTCGTTAGCCTCGACTTCATCACAGGACTTCCTTCGACCTCACGGGGACATGATTCTATCCTCGTGGTGATCGATAAGTTCTCCAAAATGGGTCACTTCATACCGACCAACGCCACAGCTACAGCTGAAACAACTGTTCGCCTCTTCTTCGACCGCATCATCACCATCCACGGCATCCCTGCTACACTCATCTCAGACAGAGACCCAAAATTCACCAGTAAGTTCTGGAAGGAGCTCATGGGTATGTTGGGGACAAAGCTTGCAATATCTTCGGCATACCACCCACAGACTGATGGACAGACAGAGCGACTCAATCAGGTGGTTGAACAGTTACTGCGCAGAGCTTGCAAAGACGATGTAAGCCACTGAGACACACAGTTACCGACCCTAGAGTTCGCTTACAACAACGCGTCACATGCGGCCACAGGGAAAACTCATTTCGTCCTGTGCTACGGACGGGAACCACTTACACCACAACAGCCAACCACACCGCCACACGTCCAGGCCGCACACGACTTCGTCACCACCATGCAGCAGCTATGGAAGAAGACTCGGCGACGTCTTTCCACGATGCAGAACTCCCAGAAGCAGTATGCCGATCGCCAGCGACGAGATCACTCAGTAGTAGTCAGAGATCAGGTGTTTCTCGACACACGCAACTTGGACTTATCTCACCTTCCATCCAAGCTCCGGCCTCGCTTTTGTGGTCCCTTTCGCGTTGAGGCATAGGTGACACCAGTAACATTCCGCTTGCGCTTACCTACTACGTGGAAGCTTCACAACGCTTTCCATGTTCAGCTGCTAAACCCTATAAAGACCCCAACCAACAGTTCACGGGACGCCAACTACCGCCACCACCACCTGTTCTCATACAGGATGAACCAGAGTACGAGGTGGAGAAAGTTCTTGCTCATCGACGCAGACGCGGCAACACGCTCGAGTTCCTGATACGCTGGAAGGGATATGACCCATCGGAGGAAATTTGGGTTGCAGAAGCTGACATGGGCAACGCACGCCATGCTCTCAAGGACTATCTTGTCAAGCAGGGTGTTTCTCACGCCACCCAGCTTTGAGGGGGGGACGTGTGAGAGTACGACGGCTTATGCTGGCTTTGCTAGCTTGCCTGGACTTTATTATGTTATTACTAGCTTATATTTATTTTATCTTGCATGCTTTTGCTTGATTTCCTAGGTTCGTTGCCTTTACTATAGTTATTATTGTTGTAGGCACCGAACTAGGTTGAGTGCACCGAATTCTAGGCTTTTCGGTTGCCACTGAATTGCCTTCTACCGAATTCGGGAAGGACCCGTTCGGGACGCTTCGCGACCCGCGGAACCTTCTAATAACACCCGGGTTACTACCTTTGTGTCGAGCCTATATATACCCTCGCCTTGTACCAAAGTGAGGCATTCAATAGATTTCTCTTTCCTGAACCAGATCCTCACACTGCCCCTGCCTCCTCGGCCTCCCCTGCCGCTGCAGCGCCTCCCACTAGGGGCAGACACGGCTCCTACCTCCTCAGCACGGAGGTAGTTAACAGCTGCAGCAGAGGCGACTGAGGGGAGAAGGGGGGAGGGCGAACACCCCTCAAAGAAGGGGGTGCGAGGAGTGCCACGAGAAGCGCCTCCAGCGACTATGCTAGTCTCACATGCAAGGAAGTGCTTCGAGCAGGTCCACAGTGAGGGTGGTGGGGTCAACGGCTAGAAGGAGGTCCCTGACAGCGCTAAGAGAGTCATGGAGGCGGGTGACTATGAAGTAGAGAGTGATGTACATGGGAGGAGGGTTCTGAGTGAGAAACTCGGCGGGACGCACAGCGCGGTAGCGAGTGTAACTAGTACGAAGGTGAGTGACGAGGTCGGCTACTGTGGCAAAGGCGGACAGGTCTGGGAACAGGTGTTATAGTCACAGTAGGCTCCAATGTGCCTAAAACGAAAGATTGAGTGCACAGTCGGATTTCTGCACAGCGGCTTTAAACGTTTATAGCGATCTCTTCACAGCTTTAAATGACCTGATTCAACTTGGATCTGGAGCGTCTTAATGTCGCCTACAATCGACAATTTAGATCGCACGATTTCACCAAGTATTGACGACACAGCGTCGGTTTGAACGAACGACACTATGGCAGCCACTATAGTCTTGGAACACAAGATAGGAAGAGTTAGGAAGAGTTACGAGTTGGGAATGACTCCCAGCTCCTACAAACCCCAAGAGCCGAGGTATAGTGGTGTGGAACAGTGCCACACTGTCCCCAACGACGAAGGGTCTCGAAACTACCCTTCACTAGGGCCTACACCAAGTGAAATGTTACACTACACAAAGTAATGTAACTATCTTCAATTTCTTGAGGTGTACCCTTTTGGCGAGCTTCGCGATCACTTGAATGTTGACACCAGGGCTCGGGTTCTTCATCACAAACTCATCCTTGAGTTCTTGATGAGTCTGCTGCACACACCTGCGACACGCCGAACGTTCGACAAGAGTCAAAATAGAAACCGCGCACGACAAAATAGAAACCGCGCGGGACACACAAAATGACCACGTTACACGCGACTAGCGATAATTCGCTATTGACTTGACACACACACACTCGACATCATGACCCATCATTCACACACTATTATAAGCATGAAATATATATTTACTTCATGCACTCATTCCGTTCCATGCACACACGCATGCACGCACACGGACAACAAGCCGAGTGCAAACCGTAGGGTTGCACCAACAACAGGTAGGGCAGGAGAAGGCGGCCTAGAGCAGCAGTGGCCGGGGAAGAGTAACGAACGACTACTGCGTCGTACAGTGCTTTCGCTGTCTTATGCTGTCCGAAGTGAGCGCGTTCGGCTAACGGCAGGTGGTTGCGAACGGCTAAGCGAGCAGCAGCGTCACGAGTAAGCCACTGTGAGCAATTCGTACTGTCAACTGTGGTGGCAGGGGCGGGAGAGGCGCCAGACGTGAGGTCAAACAGTGAGACTCCGTCCTTGGAATCGCTCAGTAAGAACAATGTAGGTCGTCGAGCCACGCATCAAACTCTATCGGGCGGCCCTCCGGATCGAACATGAGTACACTGAGCGTGGCCATAACGGGCAGAGCGGACGGGCGCACTAGCAGCAGAGCAGCACGCAGGCAGGGCTGGGCAGGTGAGCGCGCTAGCAGCAGGGCAGCGCACAGGCAGGGGAAGGCAGGGCGGCGCAGAAGCAAGCGACGTACGGCACGGCAGGGCGCGCGGCAGGGCAGGGTGCGCGGCGGCGCGGCGCACGGGCAGGGCAGAGCGGGCGGCAGGCGGCGCGCAGGTAGGGCAGAGCGCGCGGCAGCACGGCGCAGGGCAGGGCAGGGCAGGGCAGGGCAACGCTCTCACAGTGGCGCGACGGGTGGGGTAGTGCTACTCGGTGGGCCCTAAGAGATCGGTCCTAGGCTAGGACCTGCTCTGAAACCATGTCAAAAAGAACGAATGGGGATGAACTAGCAGCAGGATGGGTACAAAATAGGAAACCCTAATTGTGTTGTACCCCATATGGGCTACCCCACTACAACCTAGACAATAAACAACATATATGTTTGACAAAGAATGTGTAATTGTCACGGGTGCAATGAATCGAAGTAGCGAGGACTGCACGAAGTGTCAAACGAATACAAAATGTGAGCAAAGACATGAGCGAACATTTATACGCGAAAATGCAAACGGTAACGCGGTGCGTGTGAGCTATCTAGTGCTAGGCTTCCATCGAGGCTCGGGCTAGTCCCGAAGCGTAGGCCGACACCCCGGGCCAGCGGTGCATGGTTTGGTGAAACAGTGCGCGCGAAGTCGGCGAAGCCCCGTTAGCAGAAACGGGCGAACAACGGCTGCTGGTGTACGCGATGTTGCAGGACGCGCTAAGGAATGTCGAGAAAATTCCTTCCACTCCCCCCCCCCCCCCCCCCCCCTCAAGAAGCCCCCTCCGCTACGCGAGTGCGTGTATATCGCGGAAACCCCGGCTCATCAGGTACACTTGCACGACAGGGTGGTTTTCAATGTTGGCCAGGGGCACCCAACCATCCTCAGTTGGCGTGCGGTCCTTCCAGCGAACGAGGAACTCGATCCTCGGTGTCAAATCCGATGGCTCAGAATCTTTTCGGGCTCGATGATTGGCTCCGATGCAGGGCGAGTCATGGATGGCGGGTGGTGACGAGGCAGTTGGCTTGTGGTTGGGATGTAGGGGCGAAGCAGGCTGACGTGGAATGATGGGCTGATGTACCAGTCTGTCGGCAACTGTAAGTGGGGGGTCACTGGCTGATTTGGAATGGTCCAAAGTAGCGCGGATGTAATTTTGGTACGACGGGCAGTCTTAAGTTTTGTGTGTCGAGTAGTAAGTAATCTCCTCACTGGTACGTGACTGGGCGGTGGTGGTCAGCGTTGCGTTTAGCGATGGCGTTGGCTTTTTTAATTGCTTCGGCGGCTCTGGTGCGGGCAGCTTGCAGAATCTCGGCGAATTGTTGTGCACGTGGCGTTGGGTTGTCTGGACTTGGCGTCATGGGCAAAGTAGGGTTTTGCCCGTAGTTCAGGTAGAACGGGGACTGCTGCGTCGTCGCTGACAGTGGCGTTGTTGTAGGCGAACTCGATCAGCCGCAACTGCTGCTCACAAGTTGTCGGGTCGTCGCACGTGGCCCGAATCAACTGCTCCATCGTCTGGTTGGTCCGTTCCGTTAAACCGTTGGTCTTGGGGTGGTACGATGAGCTGAACTGTAGCCTGGTCCCGAACTGCTCCCAAAGGTTTTTCCAGAAGTTGCTGGTGAACTCTGTGTCACGGTCGCTGATTATCGCGGCTGGTATCCCGTGCAGTCGAACGACGGTTGCGATGAACAGGCGAGCGGTTTCTTCGGCTGAGATCGATTTCTTGCACGCAGTGAAGTGAGCCATTTTTGTCAGTCTGTCAACGATGACCATTACCGCGTCATTAACCCCAGGGTTCAAAGGTAACCGTGTGACGAAATCAATGGTAACCTGCTGCCATGCGCACTCAGGCAGTGGAATCGGCTGCAACTGACCCACCTTTCGTTTGCGTGAGCTCTTCATCACCTGACACGTAGGACACGAGCCCACGTGGTGCTGGCCGTCGGTCAACAGCTCCGGCCACGTGCTGTAGTTGCTGTCGCATTTTTTCTACCCCAAAATGTCCCGAGGTAATTCCGTCGTGTGCCTCCTGCAGTAGCAGTTCGCTCAGTAGTGAGTACGCGGGTACCAAGATGCGGTTGGTGCCTGTTTTTAAGTAATAGACTCCCTTGGCTTCTGCCAGTTGTTGTGAATTTCCGGTCGTGAAAAATGGGTCGGTACTGTATCCGTGGGTGAATAGCCCTGTTAATAGCGGGCTGGTTTGGGCGAGTAGGATGGCGTGAACTTGGGCGGTAGTGTCAAACTTATATGCTGGTAATTGTGTAGGCTGTAGTGGGGTAGCTCATATGGGGTACAACCCAATTAGGGTTAGTACTTGTACCCATCCTGCTATTAGTCAATCCATTCTCGTTTGTAATTCTGACATGGTTTCAGAGCAGGTCCCAGCCTTGGACCGTTTCCTTAGGGCCCACCGAATAGCGCTACCCTATCCGTCGCGCCACCGTGATCGCGCCGCCCTGCCCTGCCCTGCCCTGCGTCGCGCTGCCTGCGCACGCCCTGCCCTGCCCGCGGACTGCCCGCCGCGGCGCGCTCTGCTTTGCCCGCGCGCCGCCCGCTGCAGCACGCCCTGTTTGCCCGCGCGCCTTGCTGACCCGCGCGCCCTGCCTGCCCGCGCGCTGCGCCGCCGCTTACCGCAGCGCGCCCTGCCCTGCCCGCGCGCCGCGCTTCCGCGTCGCCATGCCAGCACGCCGCCCGCCGTCATGCGCCCTGCCTTGCCCGCGCGCCGCCTGCCGCTGCGCGCCCTGCCCTGCCCGCGCGCCGCCCGCCGCAGTGCGCCCTGCCCTGCCTGCGCGCAGCCCGCCACCGAGCGCCCTACCCTGCCCGCGCGCCGCGCCCGCCGAGCGCTCTGCCCTGCCCGCTCGCCGCGCAGCCAAGCGCCCTGCCCTGCCCGCGCGCCGCGCCGCCGCGCGCCCTGCCCTGCCCGCGCGCCCTGCTCTGCCCGCGCGCCCTGCCCTGCCCACACGCCGCGCCGCTATGTGCTCTGCCCTGCCTGCGCGTTGCGCCGCCGCGCGCCTTGCCCTGCCCGCGCACCGCGCCGCCGCGCACCCTGCCCTGCCGCGCGCCCTGCCCTGCAGCGCGCCGCTCGCTGCTGCGTCGCCGTGCGCCGCCCTGCCTTGCCTTGCCTGCGCGCTGCCCTGCTGAGGGCGCAGAGGGCTCGTTTCGGAGGACGTGGAGGGCGCAACGAAAGGCTAGAGCGTGGAGGGCGCTAGAGTGCGAGCTAGGCTAGTCTAGGCTAGGATACTATACCTGATATCATCTTAGAAATAGAGTGCAACGGAGTGTCGAGAGAGTCAAGGCAAGGCAGTACATATATTACAACCTAATTGAGTTGTACTCACTAAACAGCACCTCACTACAGACTAAAACAAATAGTAATATTTGACATATAGCTCCCTGAGAATTCAGTGTAGCGTACACCTGCCTGCCCTGAGGCCTCAGGGTGCTTGTATGGCATACCCTGACACAGTAACATTGTGCGCCTAGGGGGCCCCTTGTGCTAGTTCCATGATTTGCGTAACTTCG
This sequence comes from Closterium sp. Naga37s-1, assembly GCA_947471745.1. Lineage (NCBI taxonomy): Eukaryota > Viridiplantae > Streptophyta > Zygnematophyceae > Desmidiales > Closteriaceae > Closterium > Closterium sp. Naga37s-1. The sequence continues at coordinate 409,699 of CANJKZ010000214.1, forward strand.
CGCCGAGAACACACGAGTCCCCCCCCCCCACCACTTACATTGACAACAAAATTGCCCACGCGGAGCAACTTACCCCTCTAACACCCACCACCACAAACACCCACCACAGAAACCAAGGAACCAAGTATAGCAATGTGAATGGATTGAACTGTTATAGCTATGAAAAGTACAAACACTGGAAAAAAAATGCCCTGACTCGTCAGAGTTCAGTTCTGGCATGCCCTGAGAAATCAGGGTCAGCCAGAGGGCTCTGCCCTGAGGAGGACACGCTTTTTTGTGCCATGCCCTGAGGGCTCAGGGTCCCCAAAAGTGAATCATAGGCTCTTCTCAAGAGTCACCCGAAGGTCAACAATCGAAGTCAAGTCAAACGGTCGTAACTGTTGACGGCCCAGTAACTGTACTCGGAGGTTACACGCTGCAACGTGGCAACTGTCAAGTAAACTAATAGTCGCGGTTACTGTAGCAATGCAATGCAGTCAATAAGGGAATGTACCTCTCAGAGTACATGGCTAGATAGATTGATATTTATACCATGTACTTACTGCTATCTTATAATCATCTTGCTCTATTTCCAAATTCATCAACAAGGTCACCACTAAGACTTCATTGTTGTTACGATACGAAAAATGAGTAAGACATTCCTGTATGCTGCAGAAGCGGACTCTACCGAGTATGAAGTCGAGGAGTCAGAAGAGTCGAAGCGACGCCAGCAACCGTCAGAGCAAGACCGATGCAGGCAGATGCATTTGAACGGAAAAGAGCGGGAACTGGTTTGAAACGGGTTCTCGCGCCGCACGGTTGAACTTCAATGTAATAAGGGAATGTACCCCTTAGAGTACATGGCCAGTCTAGGTCGTTTCGTATTCCCTGTACTCTATATATAAACTCAAAATATGCATGCTTTGAATTATCACAGTAAATTACATTCACTCTGACCTGAGGTCAATACTTCCGCTGCAACAACTCTACATGCGATCAACCCTGGGACGATCCTTCGCTAAACCCTTTTTCAGATTGTAACATGATATGAGAGATGCTTAGGGAGTCTTCGCAACAACAACTCCGTAAAATTCGCCGAACCTAGATCTGGCGAGCAGCACACGCTCCAAGACCAAGATGGCTAGAGGATCCGGAGACCAAACGAATCTGACGGCCGAAGGACAATCCAACCCGGCTGCGACATATGAGGCGACAACTACGATAAGCACTGCGCTCGAGTAGTTGCTTTCGCGACTATCAACTATGGAGAAAGATCTCCAAGCACCGCGTAAAGGCGATGCGGGAACCTCCTCGCAACCAGCACATTATGCTCAACTGGCCACGAAAAGCCGTGATACCGCCGCGCACACCTTCTCTCTCGACACAGACAAGTCAACACCAACAGCCCCCCGTCCAAGTGAAGAAGCTGTCAATTCTGCGCAAACATGCTTTCTCAGTGTCTCAAAAATCAAGACTACCGCCGCGTTCAACGGCAAAGACTTCTATATATGGAGTTTTGAGCTAGAGCTCCTCCTACAGACAGCGCAGATCTACCACTACTTTGACAGCTCCTATCCTAAACCGGTGGAAGATACCGAAGACGCCCGGGCTCAGTACTACAGCGAGTCACTCACGGCGTACATCGTGCTGCTAAGGAACTGTCAAACTTATATGCTGGTAATTGTGTAGGCTGTAGTTGGGTAGCCCAGTACAACCCAATTAGGGTTAGTACTTGTACCCATCCTGCTGTTAGTCAATCCATTCTCGTTTGTAATTCTGACATGGTTTCAGAGCAGGTCCTAGCCTAGGACCGTTTCCTTAGGGCCCACCGAATAGCGCTACCCCACCCGTCGCGCCACCGTGATCGCGTCGCCCTGCCCTGCGTTGCGTTGCCTACGCACGCCCTGCCCTGCCCACGCACTGCCCGCCGCAGCGCGCTCTGCTTTGCCCGTGCGCCGCCCACTGCAAAGCGCCCTGTTTGCCCGCGCGCCCTGCTGTCCCGCGCGCCCTGCCCTGCCCGCGCGCCACGCCGCCGCTTACCGCAGCGCGCCCTGCCCTGCCCGCGCGCCGCGCTGCCGTGTCGCCCTGCCAGTGCGCCGCCCGCTGTCGTGTGCCCTGCCTTGCCCGCGCGCCGCCCGCCGCTGCGCGCCCTGCCCTGCCCGCGCGCTGCCCGCCGCAGCGCGCCCTGCCCTACCTACACGCCGCCCGCCACCGAGCGCCCTGCCCTGCCCGCGCGCCGCACCGCCGAGCGCTCTGCCCTGCCCCGCGCCGCGAAGCCGAGCGCCCTGCCCTGCCCGCGCGCCGCGCCGCGCCGCCGCGCACCCTGCCCTGCCCACACGCCGCGCCGCTGCGCGCTCTGCCCTGCCCGCGCGTAGCGCCACCGCGCGCCCTGGCCTGCCCGCGCGCCGCGCCGCCGCGGCACCCTGCCCTGCCGTGCGCCCTGCCCTGCAGCGCGCCGCTCGCTGCTGCGTCGCCCTGCGCCGCCATGCCTTGCCTTGCCTGCGCGCTGCCCTGCTGCTAGCGCGCCCGACCGCTCTGCCCGCTATGGCCACGCTCAGTGTCCTCACGTTCGATCCGGAGGGCCACCCGATAGAGTTCGATGCGTGGCTCGACGAATTACAGCTGTTCTTACTGAGCGATTCCAAGGACAGAGTCTCACTGTTTGACCTCACTTCTGTTGGATGCACGTCATTCTGAGTGCATGTCATCCTAACGTCCTGCCGAGTGCTCGTGCTATTCATGCGTGCATTGTTTGCATGAGCATCTGTCATTGTGCATGGCTGTTGGATATTATCATCTCTTTGTTTTTCTCCAAGTTTAAATGCTTGATCATGCAGGAGAAATCCAGAGCTTTCCAACGATACCAAGATCGCCTTATTCCGACCAAGATCGCCCAAGTTACAAGATTTCCAAGACTTGGATTTCATATTACCTTTTGGGGTTATATCTAATTTGGGCGATTACTTGGACATGAATATAAAGGGGATCTTTGGTTGGGTGGTTAGGGAAGGCAACTTTGACTTTTGGATTGGGGTGGCTAGAAGTTTCTAGCATGGGTTTCAAATGTTGCAACACCTAGGCAAAATCCAACTAGATTGGATTTTGCATGTGACACCGCAAGGACCTCATGATGAGGGTTGCATCCTTGCTACTAGGAAGGTTCCTACAATCATTCCCTAGCTCTTGGAGAACCCCTTCCCTCTCATGGTTCTCTTGGAGTCCCCAACTCCAACTTTCTATGCCTTAATGCATGTACTTCCTCCACCATTCTAGTCATGCGGCTGCTGGACGTTTTTACTTGGTTCTCACTCTATAGACCATCTTAATGACTGATTCAAGTTGGAGATGGTAGCTACGCCTAAGTCGCAACATCCTACTGAGCGGATTTGCGTTTAGTTGAGGAATGAGTTCGTCGTAAGCTCTCAAAGTGACGGATCCTGAACAACAACTTCTGGCGCCTCTGTCGCCCCTGCCGCCACAGCTAACAGTGTAGTTCGCTCACAGTGGCTTACTCGTGACGCTGCTGCTCGTTTAGCCGTTCGCAACCACCTGCCGTTAGCCGAACGCGCTCACTTCGGACAGCACAAGACTGCGAAAGCACTTTACGACGCTGTAGTCGCTTGTTACTCATCCCCGCTGTTTTAGGCCGCCTTCTCCTGCCCTACCTGTTCCCAGATCTGTCCGTCTTTGCCACAGTAGCCGACCTCGTCACTCACCTTCGCACTAGTGACACTCGCTACCGTGCTGCGCTTCCCGTCGAGTTTCTCACCAAGAACCCTCCTCCTATGTACATCACTCTCTACTTCATAGTCACCCGCCTCTCTGACTCTCTTAGCGCTGTCATGGACCTCCTTCTCACCCTTGACCCCACCGACCTCACTGTCGACCTGCTCGAGAAGCACCTCCTAGCAGCTGAGAATAGCATAGTCTCTGTAGGCACTTCTCGTGGCACTCCTCGCACTCCCTTCTTTGAGGGGTGTTCGCCCTCCCCCCTTCTCCCCTCAGTCGCCTCTGCTGCAGCTGTTGACTACCTTCGTGCTGAGGAGGTAGGAGGTGCGTCTGCCCCTAGTGGGAGGCGCCGCAGTGATAGGGGCACGGGAGGCAGGGGCAGTGGGGGCGGCAGAGGTGGAGGCGGCGGTGGAGGCTGTGGAGGGGGCGGCGGTGGCGGAGGGAGTGGTGGTGGGGGTGGAGGTGTAGGTGGCAGCGGTGGTGGCGGCAGTGGCGGTAGTGGCGGCGGCAGTGGTGGTGGCAGCGGGAGTGGAGGCAGCGGCAGTGGTGGCGGCTGGGGTGGTACCAGTCAGAGGGGAGGCCTGGGCGGTGGTCAGAGGCAGCAGCAGCATCGTCAGCTTTCGCCCTAGGAGCTACGTAAGTGGTTTGTTTAGCGTGGGGCAGCTGGGGGTAGTGGTCCCTGCCCGTATGTCATTCGCACATGTGACCGCACTGGTCAGACATGCGGGAGGCTCCACACCCAGTACCGCTGCTTCTCTCGTCTTACCGACGCCTTCCGCACAGAGTTTCCCGATGCGGCTGAGCTCCCCCGTAGGGCAGAGCTGCTTAAGCAGGGTGTAGACATCTTTGCTCTTGATTATGATGCTATCCTTTCTGCCATGTATGCATTGACTGATAGTGCTGAGGGTGACTGTTACCTGTGTATGCCACCAGACCCAGGTATAGAGGCTGCTGCTCTAGGTGCTAGTGAGCCTGCTGCTCTAGGTGCTGGTGAGTCTGATCTCTCTGGTACTGAGTCTGCTGCGGCCCTGCACACCTTCACGCTTGACTCAGGTGCTTCTCGCTGTTTCTTTCGCGACAGTACCACAGTCACACCGCTCTCTGCACCTGTTGCTGTCTCTCTGGCTGACCCCTCCGGGGGCCCAGTCCTTGCACGTTCCTCCACTATTCTGCCTTGTTCGGCGGTTCTGTCTGGCTCACTGTCATGTCTTCACCTCCCCTCGTTCTCTACGAACTTGGTGAGCAACGTCGTCCTTCAGGATCAGTGGGTTCATACCTTCACCCCTGGAGGACAGCGCGTGGCGATCTGTACGTGCTCCCGGGCTGGCAGGCACCTGGCAACGTTCACCCGTCGGCCTGGATCGAGTCTGTACACACTGACTACTGCGCCTCCTCAGGTAGCTACGTCTGCGTCAGGTCAGCTAGCGGCTCCCTGCTCGGATCGCGCCCTGTCGCACCAGACGCTCCTTTGGCACCACCGCCTTGGTCACCCCTCGGTAGCACGCCTCAGTGGCATGCACTCTCGTCTCCTTGTCTCTGGTCTTCCTAGGTCACTCCCTCCCCTCCCACCCTCGCCTGCCCCTCCCTGCCTTCCCTGTGTCGAGGGGCGGCGGCGCGCCGCTCCTCACTCCTCCTCGTTCCCCCCGACGATCGCTCCCCTGCAGACTCTCCACCTGGACTTGTGGGGCCCAGCCCGCGTCCGTGGACAGGGCCACGAGCGGTACTTTTTACTCGTTGTTGAGGACTACACGCGTTACACCACGGTCTTCCCCTTGTGCCGCAAGGGGGAAGTCCCTGATGTTTTGATCCCTTGGATCCACGCAGTTCGTCTCCAGCTCCGCGAGCGGTTCGAGACGGACCTTCCCGACCTGTGTCTGCACTTTGACAGAGGTGGTGAGTTTCCTCCGACCTCTTGGGGGACTTTTGTCGTGGGGAGGGCATTCGCCAGGCGTTCACGCTTCCGGCCTCTCCGCAGCAGAATGGGGTTGCTGAGCGCCGCATTGGCTTAGTCATGGAGGTCGCTCGTACCTCCATGATCCGTGCGGCTGCCCCCCATTTTCTGTGGCCGTTTGCGGTTCGATACGCTGCGCATCAGCTCAACCTCTGGCCTCGTGTCTCCTTGCCAGAGACCTCGCCGACACTGCGTTGGACGGGACAGGTTGGCGATGCGTCAGTGTTCCGGGTCTGGGGATGTCGGGCCTTTGTCTGCGATACTTCCGCGGACAAGCTCTCCTCCCGCGCCGTTCCCTGTGTCTTCCTTGGCTTTCCCCTTGACGCGCCTGGTTGGCAGTTTTACCACCCCACCTCGCGTCGTGTTCTGTCCTCTCAGGACGTCATGTTTGACGAGCCGGTTCCCTTTTACCGTCTCTTCCCATAACGCACTGCCCCTCTCCCTCCCCCGATGCTCTTTCTCGCACCAGGTCCCCCTCCGGTAGACCCCCTCCCCCCTCAGGGTCCTGCTCCCTCAGGTGTGTCCCAAGTAGACCCTGTCCAGCCTGTCGAGGTAGCTGTCGACTCTGGTGCTGCTAGAGGTGCTGCGTCTGGGGGTGCTGAGCCTGCGGGTGCAGGGCCTGGGGGTGCTGAGCCTGAGCGTGCGGAACCTGGGGGTGCTGAGCCTGAGCGAAGTATCAAAGTCAACGGAATTGGCACGGGAGTTAAAGTCGGTGGTCGACGAAATTCTTGTCGCGGAAATTCTGGTCTACGGAATTCCAGTCAATGGAGTTCGCTCGGCGAAATTCAAGGCTCCGAATTTTGCGTCGACAAAATTCAACGTGCGACCCGGGTCGACACTTTCTTATGTGCTTTTATTTTGTATTGCGTCCTAGTATAAAACCAGAGAGCACAAACCAGAAATCAACCAAATCATTACAGTTGCTATGTTTGTGTGTATCTCTTGCTATAGTGGACCGTTTCCTGCAATCTTTGGTGCGTTGGAATCGTGCTTCTGAGCTCTATCAAGCTGCTATAGTAGTGGAATTCTACATGGTATCAGAGCTGCGTTATCTGCGTTGATCCAACTAGCGGCTTGATTTCGTCCTCCCATCACTCCGTTCCCACGTTGGTGTGGCCGACGCTCGTTTTGGCTGCGCATGGAGTGGTTAACGAGCACTGAGGGTTTGAATGCCCGTCAGGAGCTGGAGGCGTCCGTTCGTGAGCACCACCCTCACTTGCGTGATGAGGAAGGTCGACCTCATTGTGGACGGCTGTCTACTACGCATGGTTCGGGAGCGCACGGCGGAGCAAGCACCTGCGAGCGGCCAGCAAGGAGGAACTGGTGTAGGTCGAGCTGTGCACGAAGCTCCAACTGCCGTGGGCATTGGCGGAGGAGCTGTTGCACCGACCATTGGCGCGGGATTGATCGGGACGAGCTACAGTCAATTCAAGTTTGGAGTTGAACACATCTCCGTGACGCCGCTGCTGGAGGGAAGGCACGACCTTACCGCGTGGGTCAGCGCCATCCGATCTCAGCTCCAGTGTGCTGATTTGTGGCAGTTTTGCAGGGAAAGCACCAAGCCCGGCCCCGAACAACCCCTTGCAACGAAGGGAGTACGCAAAGGGCCAAATGCTTGCATTTATGGTGCTGAACCAATGTGTTTCTCCACCCATCCGAATGTCCATCTCTGGTTTCTCTCAGCAAGAGAAAGCCGGGCAGCTAGCATGGGCATATATCATGTCTACTTATCATGTTCATGATGCCCTCCACGCTTCCCTACTTCAGACCCACTTAGCCCAACTCAGGAAGGAAGATGATGAGACGGCAGAATCCTACTACAATAGGGCTCGCACCATCCGAGCGGAGCTGCTGACCATTGGACAGGAGGTCCACATGGCCACGTTTGCCGCCCACGTGCTGAAGGGCCTACCACCGGAGTACGGATTTCTTTGCCGCAAGCTCGAAATTTCCAGCCCTGACATGATGGTGGAACGCGTGTGCAGAGAGGTGTTGATGGAGGAGCAGACTCTCTCCATCGAACAGAGTTACAAGCAGATCACCAACGATGCATCTGCTTTCTCGGGCGCTGTCAACACCATCGTGGTTACAACGTGGGTCAACAGGAAGGAAGGAAAAGAGGGAAGGGAGCAGACGGACAAGAAGAAGGATGGCAAGAGGGAAAAGAAGCGAGCCTCCTTCAAGGGGCGCTGCTACAACTGCAATGAGGAGGGGCACATGGCTGCCAAGTGCCCCAACAAGAAGAAAGATACAACGCCCGCGGCAGCCGCGAACATAGCTGAAGGAGACGGGAAGGGCGTGGCGCTCACCGTCGCGTGTTCGGCTACAAAGTTGCTGGCCGACGACAAGGACTTGTTGCTCCTTGACTCAGGATGCTCCCAACACATGACCGGCCGCAGGGAGTGGTTCACGGTGATCCGTGACCCATCTGCAACGAAATCAGTCAAAGGGTTTGATGGTTCTATGCAGGAAGTTGTCGGTGTTGGTGAGGTTTTGCTGGAGGGCACTAACGCCTTGCGTGTGACCCTACATGATGTCCTCTTTGTGCCAGGAATGAAGGCCAACTTGGTCTCCCCTGGGCAGCTCTTGGACAAGGGAGCAAAGCTGCAAACCGAGGAAGGTGTCACTCGCATCATCGCATCAGGAGGTCAAGTGCCTAAAACGGCACCATACCGCCATCGCCTTCACTGCCTTGACCTGAAATCGGGGCGAGCAAGGAATGGTGCAACGGCTGCAGCGGCATGCAACGGCACGGCGGCTGCAGCGGCATGCACCGATATGGCGGGTGGAGCGGCGAGCAACGGCACAGGGGCTGCATCGGCATGCAACGGCACGGGGGGTGCAACGACAAGCAACGGCACGGCGAAGGAGATTGCTGATGTGGCGTCAAGCAAGCCGGAAGCTAAAGATGGAGGGGCCAGCCTCAAGACGTACGCGGTGGGTTCCAAGGCAACGCCCAACCTGTGGCACGCTCGCCTTGGACACGTCCACTTCGATGCGGTGAAGCGGACAGCCGCGAGCGGTGGCGTGTTCGGTATTGACCTGGAGAAAAAAGGTGAGGATGTGCCGTGCACCTCCTGCCATGAAGCCAAACTCACTCGTGAATCATTTCCGCTGCACGACGAGCAAGAGGAGCAGGTACTTGGGCTGGTCCATACTGACGTGTGTGGTCCATTTCAGACCCTAGCCATGGATGGAAGCATGTACTACATTCTTTTTGTCGACCACGCCTCATGTTACACCTGGGGGAAGACGTTGAATCTGAAGAGTGACGCGCTTGCTGCCTTCAAGGAATGGCTTCCCGAAGCTGAACGCCAAACCAGGATGACGCTGAAGGTGTTGCTGAACGCCGCAACCGTACGGTAACCGAGGGCATGCGTGTGATGTTGGGGCACATGGGGGTGAAAGCACACTGGTGGCACTTCGCTTTCCAGCAGTTCTTGTGGCTGGTAAACCGTGTGCACCAATCCACCCTGCCCCATGGTGTGACCCCTCATTTGGTGGTGTTCAAAGTCAAGCCAGATGTGTCCATGGTCCATGTGTTCGGGTGCATGGTGCAGTACTTCATTCCTCAGCATGAGCGTGAGGGGAAGCTTGCAAGCAAGACTTGTTGGGGCATGCATTTGGGCATGAGCATGGAAAGTAAGGGATGGCGTGTGGTGAATGTTGAGTCAAAGCGCATGGTCATCACCCAAGATGCACGTTTTTATGACGACATGTCACTTGAACGGTAGCAGAAGTGGCGTGCACGCGTGGGTGATGAGAATGACCAGCCCACACCACCCTTTGCTTCAGTCCCATCTCTCTTCCCTGAGCCCCACGACCCCGAGCAGAATCCGCCGCCACCACATCGTGGTCCCGGTACCGTCCGTGCAAGGGGGCGAGAAACCCCTTGATCACTCAGTGGGCCCTTTGGGCAGCAAGGCACCTACTGCACCTCCTCCTCTTGGTCCACCCACCGTTGCTGATTCGGCGCCCGTAGGACCAGAGGATGGTCCTCTGGAGGTTGACACCAGCATGGCTGATCACGAGGAGGAAGAAGAAGAAGTAGCAGTGGATGAGCAGTCACCAATGGCCCATGAGCATGAGCCTTCACCTGCAGTTCCACCCATCCAGCCCATTCCACCACCCCCACGTCGTTCCAGCAGGCCTAACAAGGGGGTGCCACCCTTACGGTTTCAGCCATCAGCCATGACGGCCCTGGATGATGATGATGAGGACAACCCGTACGACGTGGCATACCTTGCTGAGGACGAGTGCGACACGGACAGCGATGACGAAGTGGAGTACCCGGACGAGGATGAGGAGGAGGAAGGCGCTTGGGGAGGTGTCATCCTCGACCTAGTAGCTGCGTTAACCGGACTTGAAGGCAAGGAATGGTGGGCTGCTATGAAGGAGGAGATGGAGAGCCTTGATGAGCAAGGCACTTGGACGTTGGCTGACCTACCTGAAGGTCGCAAAAAACCGTCGGCGTCAAGTGGCTGCTGAAGAAGAAGCTGCGGCCTGATGGCACCGTGGAGAAGTACAAGGCCAGGCTCGTGGCTAAGGGCTTTAGCCAGCGATTCGGCATTGACTACGACGACACTTACGCTCCTGCTGGCAGCTACACCACCGTTCGCGTGCTCCTCTCGATCGCAGCAGCTATGGACCTGGATTTGCTGCAGCTTGATGTGAAGAATGCATTTCTTCATGGCACCATCGACCACGAGATCTACATGCAGCAGCCGCCCTACTTCACCGACGGTAGCAGCAAGGTGTGCCTCCTGCAGAAGAGCCTTTACGGGCTAAAACAGAGTCCCCTTCTGTGGTACAAGGAGCTAGACAAGGTGCTCCTTGTGGAGGGGTACAAGAAGAGCATTGTGGACCAGGCCCTATACTACAAGGATGGGGCGAGCGGGAAGCGCGTGTGGCTGCTAATCTACGTGGATGACCTGCTAGCGGCAAGTGAAGACCAGCAGCTGCTGCAGGACCTGAAAGGGGCTGCTGGCCAAGGCGTTTCAGCTCCGTGAGGTGGAGCCAGTGGAGCGCTACCTGGGGCTGCAGATTGTGAGAGATCGCCCGAACATGACACTCTTCCTGCACCAGAAAGCGTACGTGGCGAAGGTGCAGCAGCGGTTCTTCAAGGGGGCGCCACCAAAGAAGCAGCCGATCACTTCTCTCTCCTCTGCCAGCTTTGCCAAGCAGGATGCCGGGCAGTTTGCCAACCGTACCATGACCGAGTACTTGTCAATTCTCGGCATGGTGCAGTTTGCAGCCATCTTAACCCGTCCTAACCTCTCTTTTGCATACAGTCGCCTTGCAGCAGGTGCACACCTTAGGACGGATGCGCATTGGCATGAGCTCTTCCGCACACTCTCCTACTGGGCTGCCTCACCAGACCTGGGGCTGTGTTCAAGGGAGGACCAGAGAGTTTGACTCTCGTGGGGTATGCGGATGCGGATGATGCAGGCGACAAGAAGAACCGTTCGTCCACGGGAGGCTACCTCTTCAAGCTTGGCGGAGCTGCCGTTTCATGGCAGGCCAAGAAGCTGCAGGGTGCGACCAAACTCTCCTCCACCGAGAGCGAGCTTGTGGCTGCGGTGGAAGCGGGAAAGGAGGGGCGCAAGCTAAGGTTCCTGCTGTGGGAGTTTCAACTGCTCAAGAAGGGTGTCCCCACCACCCTGTACGTCGACAACATGTCAGCGGTGCAGCTCAGCCAGGCGGGCGGGCTGCAGGGGCGCATGAAACAAGTGGACCATGGTGCGCATGAAGAAGTTGGAGGTGCAGCACATCCCTACGACGGCGCAGCCCGCGGACTTCTTCACGAAGCGGCTCGACAAGGCAGAATTCAACCGATGCTGTGCAGCAGCCGGGCTGGTCCAGCGTGCTCCTGACAGCAAGGGGGCGTGTTAGAAGGAAATGCTTCCATGAGCAACAAAATGTCTGCGCTGGGATTCGAACTCGTGACCTTCAAATCTGTCCTGAAAGTGTCTCAGGACAGATTCAGGACAGTTTCTGCTAAGGCGCTGGTTATGGTGCACGCGAGTTTCGAACTGGAGACCTTTCGATTCAAGCGTCCCGAAAGTGTCTTGTCAGGACAGTTTGGGGACAGTTTCAGGGGGACAGTTTGGCGAAATCGATCTCGGGTCGCGATCGGTTTGAAACTCGGCAGCGAAGTATCAAAGTCAACGAAATTTGCTGGTCGACGGAATTCTTGTCACGGAAATTCTCGTCTACGGAATTCCAGTCAATGGAATTCGCTCGGCGAAATTCAAGGCTCCGAATTTCGCATCGACAAAATTCAACGTGCGACCCGGGTCGACACTTTCTTGTGTGCTTTTATTTTGTATTGCGTCCTAGTATAAAACCAGAGAGCACTAACCAGAAATCAACCAAGTCATTATCACTGCTATGTTTGTGTGTAACTCTGGCTATAGTGGACCGTTTCCTGCAATCTTTGGTGCGTTGGAATTGTGCTTTCAAGCTCTATCAAGCTGCTATAGTAGTGGAATTCTACAGAACTGCCACTACGGCCGCCGCCACCACTCCCACTGCTGCCACCACCGCCGCCACCACTCCCATCGCTACCACGAAGAGAAGTCATAGTGGGCAAAGCAAGGAGGCGTGCGACCAGCAGGGCAGCACGCAGGGAAGGCAGGGCGGCGAGCCAGCACTAGGGTAGGTCAGGGCGGCGCACGGTCAGGGAAGGGCGGCGCGCGGCCAGCGCAGAGCGGCGCGCTGCAAGTAGGGCGGCGTGCGGACAGGGGAGGGCGTGGGGGTAGGCAAGGATAGCACGCGGGCTGCCAGGGCGGACGCGGCGGGCAGGGGCAGGGTGGAGCGCGGGCAGCAGGGCGGCTCGCGGGCTGCAGAAGGCGGCGCGCGGGCAGGCAGGGGCGGCGAGCGGACAGGCAGGGGCGGCGCGCGGCCAGCAGGGAGGCGCGCGGGCTGCAAGGGGGCGGCGTGCGGGCAGGAACGGGGGGGCGCGCGGGCCCTAGGGTGACGCGACGGGCAGGGCAGGGGCGGCGCGCGGGATCTAGGGCGACGCGATGGGCAGGGCAGGGCATCCCGCAGGTCCTTGGGCGACGCGACGGGCAGGGCAGGGCGTCCCGCAGGTCCTAGAGTGACACGACGGGCAAGGCAGGGCGTCGCGCGGCTAGCAGGGCGGTGCGATGGGCAGGGCAGGGCAGCACGCGACCAGCAGGGCGGCACCACGGGCAGGGCAGGCAGGCGCGCGGCCAGCAGGGCGGCGCGGCAGGCAGGGCAGGGCGGCGCGGCAGCCAGCAGGGTGGCGCGCGGGCAGGGCAGGACGGCGCGGCAGCCAGCAGGGCGGCGCGCGGGCAGGGCAGGACGGCACGGCAGCCAGCAGGGCGGCACGCGGGCAGGGCAGGACAGCGCGACTGGTGGGGCAGCGCGACGGGCAGGGTAGGGCGCTACGAACAGGCTAACGCATTACAGGCAGGGAACTATTCGGTGGGCCCTAAAAAAACGGTCCTGGAACAGGACCTGCTCTGAAACCATGTCAGAAGACTAAGCGAGAAAATGAATGAACTATGAGAATGGTGGTACAAGTGCTATGTCAAATGTTGTGGTCTTAGTGAGGTGTGTTATAGGGGGTACAACTGTTTGTTATGGTTAGGTTTATGTACCCCAACCAACCTGAGTCAAACAACACTTTCATTCTTGACATGGTATCACCTTGGTTAGGATCCCGTGGGATCCCGTTCCTCTCGATCACATTCGTAGCGCCCAAGCCTGTCCCGTACCCTAGTGCTCGTCCCGCCCGTACCATCCCGTAGCGCCTCTCGCGCTCGTCTCTCACGTGCCCTAGCGCCTGCTGCGCCGCCCATCCCGTCCCGCTCGTTCCGTCCCGCGCGTCCCGTCCTTCCCCGTACCGCACGTCCCGTTCCCCCCGTCCCGCGCATCCCGTCCCCCCCGTCCCGCGCGTCCCTTCCCCCCCGTCCTGCGCGTCCTGTCCCGCGCGTTCCGCGCATCCCATCGCACGCGCCCCGTGCGTCCCGTCCCGCGCGTCCTGCGCGTCCCGTCGCACGCGCCCCGTGCGTCCCGTCCCGCGCGTCCGCGCGTCCTGTCGCACGCGCCCCGTGCGTCCCGTCCCCCGCGTCCCGTCGCACGCGCCCCGTGCGTCCCGTCCCGCGCGTCCCGTCGCACGCGCCCCGTGCGTCCCGTCCCGCGCGTCCCGTCGCACGCGCCCCGTGCGTCCCGTCCCGCGCGTCCCGTCGCACGCGCCCCGTACGCTCTGCCCGTCCGTCGCGCCCCCGCTGCGCCCTGCCTGTCCGTCGCGCTCCGTGCGCCCTGCCCGTCCGTCGCGCCCTCCGTGCGCCCTGTCCGTCCGTGCGCCTAGTGCGCCTTGCTCGTCCGTCGCGCCCCCGTTCCTCCCTGCCCGTCCTGTCAACAAATATTTTATATGTGGTGTTTAGTTTAGCCTAGGTGTTGCATTCACAATTCCTAGGGGTTGCATATATCTCCTTGTACCTTGTTTCCTTAGTCAATTTCTCACGCTCGTTAGTCCTTCGACATGGTATAGAGCTAAGCGATCCGATGGGCCCACCGCCCCGTGACCAGACCTAGCCCGTAGCGCCCTAAGGCCCGAAGCGCCCCGGTAGCCCCGTAGCCCGTGCGTCACCCGTTTTCAGCCCGTCGCGTCACCCGGTTTGCCCCTCGCGTCACCCATTTCTGCCCCGAGCGTCACCCGTTAGTGCCCCGCGCGATTTGCCCGCCAGCCTGCTAGTGCGCGTCAGACCCGCGCATGCCGCCCTAGACGCACGCGTAGCCGCCTGCACGTACGTCGCGACGGTTCGCGAGTAGAGGAGGAGCCCGCTACCCGCGCCCGTCGCCTCACCTGTCGCTTTTTCGTGCTGAAATCGCAGCCTCACATGGAACCCGCCGCCACATGTGCTGAAACGTCGCACCTTCACCGTTTAGAAGGCGCCCCACGTATGGCCCGCCACCTTATCCGCCGTCCCACACGCTAGCACCATCCTCACGCCCTGAAACCGCCGTCCCGCCAGTTCGCACTCTCCCCACGCCTTGAAACCCGCGTTCCCACCAGTTAGAACGCAACCTTACCCGTCGCCCGCCACCTTACCTGCCACCCCAACCGTTAGCACCCTCCCCACACCCTGAAACCGCCGCCCCAGCAGTTATCACCCTCCCCATGACCTAAAACCGCCGCCCCACCTGGTACCTGCCACCCCACCTGTTGCCCCACCCGCAGCCCCACCCGGAAAGCCTAAACCGCCGCCCTACCTGTCACCTGCACCCTGGAATCGCACTCAACCACACAGAACCGCTCAACCGCATTCAACCGCATTCACCGCACTCAACCGCATCCAACCGCACAGAACCGCACTCAGCCATTTTAGACCGCACGAGTTAGTACCCCTACACGTTAGTTGTTCCTACGACTATGTCTACTTCGCAAGTTCTCACGTTCGATCCAGAGGGCCGCCCGATCGATTTCCCTGGATGTCTTCGCAAGCTTAAGTTGTACCTAGGGTCTAGGATAGAGAACGACGTGCGCCTGCTGGAGCACGCCACCGGCAAGCTCGTTGCTCCGAAGGATCCCGACCCCCTAGGTGCTTCCCCGTCGGAGGTGGATGAGGCTCGCTTTGAGAAGGCGCAGTTGGCGGCCAGTCGCTGGGCGGCGCGGGACGACGCTACCGTGCTCGCCATCACCGAGCTCCTGCCATTATCTAAGCAGCATCACTTCGAACAGGAGGTGACGGCCAAGGGCCTTTTCGACGTGGTAGTCAAACGGTACTCCACCCCGACCACTACGTCCCTTGGCCGTCTTGTGCTGCCCTTCCTTTTCCCCGACCTTCCCTCGATTCCGCGTGTTGCTGACCTCATTCTGCACTTGCGCTCGCTTGATGCTCAGCTCCGCTCTGCTGCCCCTGACGCCGACCTGCTTGCCACCAACCCCCCCACGATGTGGATAACATTGTACCTCCTTTCCACCCGCCTCCCTGACCGCTTTGCCACTGCCCGTGACCACTTCCTCACTGTCAACCCCATGTCCCTCACTATTGACCTCTTTGAGAAGAGGCTCACTACTGTTGAGGACCTTGCCTGCTCCCTTGCTGCTGCCTCTAGTGCCGTCCTCCTCCCCATCTTCGAGGGGAGTGCCCCTTCGTTCCTTGCCTCTTTTGTCGACTCGGCCTCTGTTGCCACTGCATCCGAGGTTGCAGCTGTTGCCTTTGGCAACAAAGGGGGCAAGAAGAGCGGTAAGAAGGGAGGAGGTGGTGGCAGTGGTGGGGGTGGCGGAGGGGGCAGCGGTGGAGGTGGTGGAGGGGGCGGTGGTGGAGGTGGTGGAGGGGTCGGTGGTGGGGGGGGCGGCGGGAGTGGTGGTGGTGGCGGCGGAGGGGGTGGGAGTGGTGGCGGAGGTGGAGGTGGAGGCAGTGGAGGAGGTAGTGGGGCGTCCCAGCAGCAGCAGCCCCAGCTGCAGCAGCACCAGCAACAGCAGCCACAGCAGCAGCGGCAGCAGTAGTTCCAGGGCCAGCGCCAGCAGACCCAGCAGCAGCAGTGGGGGCCGCCAAGACTAGGGAGCTCTGTCAGCAGCAGCGGCCCACCCAGCTGGACGTCGCGTGGCCCGGTCCAGCACCCCCCCTGCCAGTACTGGATGCCGACTGGGCCGCGCAGAGATGGCATCTGTGGCCGCCTCCACCCTGCGGGTCACTGCTTTGCGCAGCTTACCCGTCGCGCCCCCGTTCCACCCTGCCCGTCCGTCGTGCCTCGTGCACCCTACCCGTCCGCGCACCTATCGTGTCCCTCCCTACCAGTCGCGTCCTGTCCCGTCGTGTCGCACCGTCTGTCTCGCACTACGCAGACCCATTTGGCGTTTAGGGTTTCGGCGATATCGTTCACATCTCTTCGCTTCCGCTATGGCGACCCCCAGGGTCCTGCGCTTTGACGTCGAGGGTAGGCCGCTTGAGTTTCCCGTCTGGAACCAGCATGCGCGTCACCTTTTAGAGAGTCAAGTTCAGGCGGATGCGTCTCTGTGGGCGCACGCCTCTGGCGACATTCCTAAGCCCGTCGATCCTGCACCCTTAGGCGCATACCCTAGCTCTACCGACAGAGACCGTTACGCTCGCCAGCATGCTGACCTCACAGCATGGATGTCGCGTGACGCTGCGGCCTGCATCGCCCTCAGCAGCCTCCTCCCTAAGTCTGGGAAGACCCACTTCACTCAGGTTCGCACGGCTAGTGAGTTCGTGACTGCGATCAAGGCCCGCTACGCCACTCCCACCACTGTCTCTCTAGGTCGCCTGTTCTTCCTGTTCCTGTTTCCTGACCTCGCCTCGTTTGAGCGCTCTGCTGACTTGATCGCTCATCTGCGTTCACTTGATTCTAGCTACCGCACTGCTTGCACTGACACACAGCTTGCATTGCTCCCTCCCCTTATGGCGATTACTATCTATTTTATCGCCACTAGCCTCCCATACCGCCTTGCCTCGGTTCGTGATGCGCTTCTTCTGAAGCACCCTAGCGAGCTCACTATCGAGGTCCTTGAGTCGGCTCTCGAGGACGTCAAGAGCAACCTCCGCTCGGTAGCCTCTATCTCTGGTGCTGTGCCCCCTCCACTGTTTCACGGGTGCACTCTCCCTCAGCTGCCCACCTTAACTGCCTTCATCGCCACTGCCACTGCTGACGTGATCTCCGCTACTGTTACGACTTCCTTGCGGTCTCGGGGTAGGAGTGGCAGGAGGGGCGGACAGGGTGCGGGCGGAGGCGACGGAGGCGGTGGGGGTGATGTGGCGAGCGGCGGCGGCGGCGGGAGTGCAGGGGCTGGAGGAGCGTCTCGTGCAGCGGCTGGTGACTCCCCTGCTGCACCTGGTGGAGGTGACGCCCGGGTTCGTCAGCCACCTACTGGTCTGCCAGCTGCAGGGGGTGGAGCAGCGGCCTGGTACCTGACTCAGCGACAGCAGCAGCAGCAGCAGCAGCCCCTCCCCTCGCAGCAGCCACAGCAGCAGCAGCAGCGGCAGCAGCAGGTTTCGGGGCAGGGGTCAGGACAGCGTCAGCTGCAGCGCGGTGTCGTCCACCCTCCTTGCACCTATCACGTTCTGACCGGTGCCCGCCATGGCCGGCCTTGTGGCCGCAGCCACCCACCGGGTCAGTGCTTTGCTCAGCTTATTGACACTGTTCGGTTGGCCTATGGCGTTGACGGCCCTGCCCCTGACGGTCTTCCCCTTGTTCAGACGTACGGCCGCGCTCTGTGGGGCATGTCGGCTTCTCAGTTGGTTGATCTTTTAGGAACTCCTCATGCTATGTATGCTTTTGTTGACTCTAGTGCTTCTGACTCTGTTTATTCGAGTGTTGTTAGCTTAGGTGCTAGTCTTGCTGAGGTACATGTTGCTAGTGTAGGTACTTGTGTAGACACTAGTCCAGGAGCTGCTCTGGAGGACGCTTCGCTGTCTTTCACTCTGGACTTCGGAGCTTCGCACTGTTTCTTCCGCGACCGAATGACACTTACCCCGCTTCCTACGCCGGTCTCTTTAGCACTGGCTGATCCCACTTCGGGACCAGTCACTACTCGCTACACTACTACGCTTCCGTGCCCGGCTTTTCCCTACGGTTCTTTGACCGGCTTCCACGTCCCCTCGTTCTCGAGGAACTTGGTGGGCGTGAGGCCGCTCGTTAGTCAGCACGTGGGTGTGTGGATTGAGCCTTCTGGCGAGACTGCAGTTTGTGTTCACGGAGACCCGTACGCGCCTCTCGCCACCTTTACCACTGAGCCGGGCTTTGGTCTCTACACACTTCACACTGGCCCCCGAGGGCAGCAGCGGCAGTAGCAGCAGCAGCAGCAGCAGCAGCAGCAGCAGCAGCAGCAGCAGCAGCAGCAGCGGCGGCGGCAGCAGCAGCAGCAGCAATAGCACCGGCAGCGGCAGCAGCAGCAGCGGCAGCAGCTACTGCCCCCGGCCCCTGTCAGGTTCCCGTGTCAGGTTCCCGCGTCTCACCAGGTTGCCGCGTCTCACCAGGTTGCCGCGTCTCCCCAGATAGCTGTCTCTGGTCAGGTTCCGGTGTCTGGTCCAGTTGCTGTGTCGTGCTCCTGCCGACCCCTTGCCCACCCCACCGTTTTGTGGCACCACCGGATGGGGCACCCGTCCATTCCTCGCCTGCGTGCTATGTCTAGTCTTAGGCCTCCCGCGAGTCTTGCCGTCGCTGCCGCCTTCGCTTGCACCACCGTGCGGTCCTTGCATTGAGGGTCGGTTGCGCGCCACCCCTCACTCCTCCTCCCTTCGTCCGGCCACCGAGCCCTTCGAGACTCTCCACTTGGACGTCTGGGGCACCGCCCCTCGCCCTGGCCCTAAGCGAGAGTTTTTTTCTGGTGGTCGTTGACGACTACTCTCGTTACACCACAGTGTTCCCCTTGGCGAAGAAGTCTGAGGTGACTTCTACGCTGATCCGGTGGTTACTTACTACTGCGAACACTCGTGGTCGTCGTGTTAGCTGCCTTCACTCCGACCGTGGGGGTGAGTTTTGCTCCGGCATTCTCGCTGGATTCTGTCGCGAGCAGGGCATCCCTCAGTCCTGGACGCTTCCAGCGTCCCCACAACAGAATGGGGTTGCTGAGCGCCGCACAAGCTTGGTCATGGAGATTGCACGCACCTCCATGATCCACGCCCGTGCGCCCCATTTTCTGTGGCCCTACGCGGTTCGGTACGCCGCTCACCAGCTGAACCTCTGGCCACATGTCTCTCGGCCAGAGGCTTCACCGACCAGTCTTTGGACCGGGTCCCCTGGTGCTGCGTCGCCTTTTCGTGTCTGGGGCTGCTTGGCGCTTGTTTGCGACACCTCCGTGGATAGGCTCTCCCCTCGCGCCCTTCCCTGTGTCTTCCTTCATTTCCCCGTTGACTCCTCTGACTTTGCCTTTTACCACCCTCCCCTTCACCGGTTCTTTGACTCCCGCAACTTCGTTTTGTCGAGTCAGTCCCCTACTACACCCGGTACCCCTGCCGAGGTCTTTTGAAACCTCCTCCCCCTCTCTTCCTGACTCCCGCCCCCCCTCCTGCCCCTCCGGTACAGCCCCCCCCCCCTGGTCCAGCCTCGTCAGGTGTGTCACATGCTACCCCTCCCCCCTCGGTAGCCCCTCAGGTGCCGTCGCCTTCCCCACAGTCCTCCTCCCTGTCTACAGCAGACCCTGCGGGAGCTGGTTTTTGGGGCGAGGACCCTGGAGGTGCTAGCTCTAGATGTGCTGGAGTTGGAGCAGAGAGCGTACCTGTGCGAGGTCCTGGTTCTGGGGGTGCTGGAGTTGGAGTTGAGCCCGTGACTACAGGAGACTCTAGTCTTCGGGGAGCTAGTGTTAGTGGAGCTGTCCATGGGGGTGCTACGACTGGGGGTGCACCCTCTGCTGGACCTGGAGAGCCTGGGACGGGCCCTGTTACTTCTGGTGGTGCTGGCTCTGGGGGTGGTGCGATTGGTTCTTTGGAGATCGGTCCTGGGGCTACCACCACTCCGGACACTACTCCTCCCCCCCACCCCTACCCGACCCGACACCAGGCCCGTGTTCGCTGTGCCCGTGAGGAGCAGCTGGAGTTGGAGCAAGAGGAGAGAGAGTTGGAGCCGCAGCAGCTGGAGCTACAGCGGCTGGAGGAGCAGCAGCAGCAGCAGCAGAAGCAGCAACAGCAGCAGCAGCCGCAGCCGCAGCAGCAGCAGCCGCCACCTCCTCCTCCTATCTCTGGTCTTCGGACCCTCAGTCTCCCCTCTCCCTCTCCTCCCTCCTCCCCCTCTCCTCCCGTCTCTGGTCCTCCTCTTCCTCCTCCTGACCCCTCCCCAGCTGTTTTCCCTCCTTCTCTGCCTCCGTTGTCCCCTCCTCTTTCTCACACTTGGCCTTCACATCGCTCTCCTCGTGCTCGTCCCTCGTCCCCTGTTCCCTTCTCCGACCTTCGTACTGCCCTGTTTCTTTCTAGTCCGCCTCGTTCGTCTCCTTCTGTACTTCCTTCTCCTCCTGAGTCGGCTCTCACTGCTTCCCTCTCTACTCCTGTCACGGACTACTACCGCACGTATCGTCCTGTTCTCTCTCGTGTTCTCGCCTCACTTGTTACCGACCCACATCCTTCTCTGTCACGTCTCCGCTCTTACTGCCGCAGTCACTGAGCTTGCCTCTACTCGCCGCCTTGACTACACCACCACTCTTGTGGCTACTCCTCCAACCAGTCCTCTGGCCGTCGGGGGTGAGCCTGCCCTTGGCTGTGACGCCCTATTGGACAGGCAATTTTAGAGTTCCTGGCAGCCGCTTCCCCTTATCTCTGTGCTATGCTCCTCTCCCCTAAGGGAGACCCAGACGCCCTTGACATACCGACCCCTCGCACTTACGCTGAGGCAATGTCAGGGCCTTGGGCCTCTCAGTGGAGAGCTGCCATAGACTCAGAGATGGCCTCCTACAGATCCACAGGCACTTACGTCGACGAGGTTCCCCCCCCCTGGGGCGAACGTAGTCGATGGCATGTGGATCTTCAGGGTGAAGCGGCCACCGAGATCTCCTCCGGTCTTCAAGGCGCGCTATGTGGCTAGAGGTTTTAGTCAGCGCGAGGGAGTTGACTTCTTTCATGTTGGAGTAGGCTAGTGTTCGCTCTGCATTTCTTTTTGGCCTTATATTATTTTTCGGCCACTTTTAGACTTAGTTTCAATTGTGGTTCATCTCAGGTTCACTTTGCAGTTTGTCTCTGCATTGAACACGCCCTAGGTTCAGTTGGGGTTTCCCAACCCTATCTTTCGAATGTCTCTCGACTCTTTCTCTAGTTTAAAACCCGTGGGCCAAGAAGGCCAAATTTGGCTCATCCTTCCTAATGTGTTGGTTGGGTGTCCCAAAAACGCCTGTGCTGATTCCCGATTTCTGAGACCTAGGCCAACATTTTCGACACTCCTATTGGCTCGCGGCCGAATATTGTCCTCACTCCCAACCAACCTTCCTAAGCTTGAATAGTTTGGCCTGCGGGTTTTAACTTTTTTCCCTCGTTACTTCACTCACTAGCCATGGCTGCCACAAACCTAACATTAACATGGTATTCAGAGCGAAATCCTAGGCGTCTCCTTGTCATCTACATTTCTTAGAACCTTCCAGGCCCCTAAGCTTATTCCGCGCTACCCCTTAGCTAGTCGATTTTACTCTTTTTCTTTCGCTCGATCTTTTTTTTTTTTCTCCCCAAATCGCGGATCCGCCCTCCGTAGTAGCGCGCGATCTCCCTCAGCATTAGCGCGCGACCTGCTGCTCGTCGAAAAGCCCTGTCTCCCTCCTCCCTTTAGTCGCGCGCGGCCCATACTGCCGTCGCGCGCGTCATTCTTCCCGCTTCCGCCTGCCCCTCGTCCCTCGCTCGCGCGCTACTACTGTGCCGCTGTCGCGTGCCTCCTCCCCCCCCCATGCGCGCCTTTCTGCATTCTGTTGTTCGCCATCACCATTCCCTTTTACGAAATTCGTCTCTTCACTCCCCTCCTCCTCCTCTCTCTCCCTTCATTCCCTCTACAACCTTCCTCTTTCCTCCGCCTCCTATCTCACCTCAGCTGCAGCAGCTGGCTGCTGATTTCGCCTGGTGGCTGTGCCTCTCTCCACTCCTCTCCCCTCTATCAAGACCCTTCTCCATACAATTCGCCCCTTCACCCTCCTCATCCTCCTCTCCTCTCTCCCTACTTTCCCCTCCCCATCTTGCTCTCTCCTCCGCCTCTCTCCTCTCTCCCTCTTCCGCAGCTAGTTGCTGTCCTTGTCTCGTTGTCGTGGTTCTTTTCTACACTTTCCCTCCGCCTCTTATTTCTCCCCTCAGCGGCGCAGCAGCAGACTACTCCGCCCTTATTCCTCCGCCTCTTATTTGTCCCCTCAGCGGCGCACCAGCAGACTACTCCGCCCATATTCCTCCGCCTCTTATTTCTCCCCTCAGCGGCGCAGCAGCAGACTACTCCGCCCTTATTCCTCCGCCTCTTATTTCTCCCCTCAGCGGTGTAGCAGCAGACTACTCTGCCCTTATTCCTCCGCCTCTTATTTCTCCCCTCAGCGGCACAGCAGCAGACTGCTCCGCTCATATTCCTCCGCCTTTTGTGTCTCCCCTCAGCTGCGCAGCAGCAGATTACTCCGCCCTTATTCCTCCGCCTCTTATTTCTCCCCTCAGCGGTGCAGCAGCAGATTACTCCGCCCATATTCCTCCGCCTCTTATTTCTCCCCTCAGCGGCGCAGCAGCAGACTACTCCGCTGATTCTTCCTCCTCCTCTTATTTCTCCCCCCCAGCTGCTCAGCAGCAGACTACTTCGACATATTCCTCCGCCTCTCAGTTCTCCCCTCGGCTCCTCTGCTTCTGTCTCCTTCCCCTCCTATGGCGCCCATTCTTACGACTCCCTCTCTTCCTCGCCGCTACTGCCCTCTCCCTCCTGCTGCTGTCCCTCATCCCTTACCTCTCCTTTCCCTACCCTACGTGTCATCCGCTCCCCTCTCTCCCTCTTGGACCGCCTCTCTCTTTTACCGCTGGACCTCTCCTCCTGTCACGTTTCTACGGTCTCACCAGCGTCGCCAGTCCCCTGCCCCGCCATCTCTTTCCGTCGCGACTCCTGGTGCTGATGCTTTTCCCTCTGCTCTCAATGTGACCATGCCTTCTCATGCTAGCATTCTTGGTGCTTCTCCTCTCACGGACCCTCGCTTTGCCCTGCCTCTTCTTCCTTCTGCTCCTAGGGTTGTCTCTCCATATTCCTGCTCCACGGTTGCTGCTCTCTCTCTCCCTCGCACCTTGGACTTTGTCCTCAACAGTGGTGCTACTGACTATGTTTTTCGTGATGCTGGTGTTCTTCGTTCCTTTCCCTGCACTCTCTTTATTCATGGAGCTGGGGAGACCATGACCATGACATGCACCGGCACTTCCTCTCTTCCCTGTCCTGCCTCCCCCTCTGGCGCAGTCACTGGCCTCTATGTTCCCTCTTGTTGTCATAACCTTCTCTCCCTCTCCGCCCTCCAATGCCTTGGTGTGCGAGCGAGTTTTCCCGCAGGTGAACTTTACTGTGATCTTCATTACCAGGTCCGCCATCTCGCTCGTTTCACCCTTTCCCCTATCTCTCATCTCTATACTCTCCGTGTTTCTCTCCCCTCGTCTGCGCATCACACTGTCAAACATTATATATGTTACTGCTGTGTAGGCTACAGTGGGTTAGCCTTTAGGGGGTACATTACTCTAGGGTTTCCTACTTGTACTCTCAACATTCCTAGTTCAATCATTCTCGTTCGGTTCTACATTCTAACATGGTATCCGACGCCTAGGTCAGGACCTAGGACCGACGTTGGTTAGGGCCCACCGTTCCGCCGCGCCCTTGCGCGACCGTGTCTGATAGTACCTCGCGCCGTCGTGCGCCCCTACCCGCGCCGTCGAGCGCCCATACTAGCGCCGTCGAGCGCCCCTTCTAGCGCCGTCGAGCGCCCTTACTAGCGCCGTCGAGCGCCCCTTCTAGCGCCGTCGTGCGCCCCTACCTGCGCCCTCGAGCGGCTGCCTACTCGCGCCCTTGAGCGCCTGCCTACTCGCGCCCTCGAGAGCCACCTGCCGCCCTGCCCTGCAGGCCGCGCGCGGGCCTGCTCTGCACCAGCGCAGCCGCCCCTGGTTTAGGGTTCGCGGCCCCTGGACCCCGCGACGCGTCGCCCTGCTCGTCGCGACGCCTCTGCGGGACCCCTGCCTCGTCGCGACACTCCTACGGGACCCGCGCGTCGCCCCTGCCTCGTCGCGACGACCCTGCGGGACCCGCGCGTCGCCCCTGCCTCGTCGCGGCGCTTCCGGCGGACCCACGCGCGTCGCCCCTGCCTCGTCGCGACGCCCCCGCGCGACCCGCGCGTCGCCACCGGGACCCGCGCGCGTCGCCCCTGCCTCGTCGCGACGCCCGCGCGCGACCCGCGCGTCGCCACTGGGACCCGCGCGGAGTCGCCCCTGCTCGCCGCGGCGCCCTGCCCTACCCCACGACCGCCCTTGGGACGGCCGCCCCTGGCCCCTGGAGCAGCCGCCACTGGAGCAGCCGCCCCTGGCCCCTGGAGCAGCCGCACCTACAGCCGCCCCTGGACCCTGGAGCAGCCGCCCCTGCAGCAGCCGCCCCTGGCCACCTGGAGCAGCCACCACTGCAGGAGCCGCCCCTGGCCCCTGGAGCAGCCGCCACTGCAGCAGCCGCCCCTGGACCCTGGAGCAGCCGCCCCTGCAGCAGCCGCCCCTGGCCACCTGGAGCAGCCGCCACTGCAGGAGCCGCCCCTGGCCCCTGGAGCAGCTGCAGTCGCGGCCCGGCCCCGCCCTGCAGCAGCTGCCGCGGAGCTCCCTGCCGCGGCCCGACCCCGCCCTACAGCTGTAGCGGCCCCGCTGTCGCCACCGTCTTGCGCCTGCCCTTCCCACCACTGGTGAGCACTGCCCTGCTCGCGCTGCTACCGCTGCTACTACTGCTACTGCTTTTACTGCTCCTGCTGCTACTGCTGTTACTGCCGCTACTGCTGCTACTGCTGCTCCTGGCGTGGCCAGATGCAGCTCCAGGGCCGTCCGCATGTGTCCCTCACGCCCCAACAGCTTCGTGAGTGGTACGCCAGTTGGGGTTGTCGGGGTGGCCGTAGTGGGAGTCGTCCTGGAGTCGGTAGTTCGGGAGCTTATTGTAGTGGCCCGATGCAGCAGCAGCGTCGTCCGCGCGAGACTCTTTCGCCCCAGCAGCTTCGTGAGTGGTACGCTCAGAGTAGAGGGTCGCTGAGTACTGCTCGCTGCCCGTACGTTATTAGCACGGGTGCCCGGACTGGTCAGCCTTGCGGGACGCGTGGTCACACAGAGTCCCACTGCTTCGCCCGTCTGAGCGACGCTTGGCGTACAGAGTTTGGCGACGACGCTGAGCTCCCCGACTAGGTGGAGCTACTTAGGCAGAGGGTAGATATCTTTGCTTCTGACTATGATGCTATCCTCACTGCCATGTATGCATTGTCTACTAGTACTGAGGGTGCCTGTCACCTGTGTGTGCCGCCTGACCCCGGTATCCAGTCTGCTGCTCTAGGTACTGGTGAGGCTGCCGCTCTAGGTGCTAGTGTGTCTGCTGCCCCAGGTGCTGGTGAGGCTGCTTCTCTAGGTGCTCGTGAGTCTGCGCCCTCTGGTACTGAGTCTACTGAGGCACTGCACACCTTCACACTGGACTCAGGTGCTTCTCGCTGTTTCTTTCGTGACCGCACGGCCCTTGAGCAGCTTGCTCGGCCGGTTGCAGTCTCCCTCGCTGACCCCTCTGGGGGTCCGGTCATTGCGACCTCCTCCACTGTCCTCCCTTGTCCTGCGGTCCCGTCGGGCACACTGTCAGGTCTCTACCTCCCCTCGTTCTCTACGAACTTGGTGGCGGGTAGTGCGCTCCAGGACGGGGGTGTCCACCAGTTCACCCCTGCCTACGAGCGCGTGACACACTGCACGTGCGCTCGGACGGGTCGCCACCTGGCTACCTTCACTCAGCAGCCATGGTCGGACCTGTACACACTGACCACTGAGTCCCCTCAGGTAGCTGCGTCTGCGTCTGCGTCAGGTCAGCTGTCGGCCCCCTGCTCATGTCGCTCCCTGGCTCACGAGACCGTCCTCTGGCACCACCGCCTTGGTCACCCGTCAGTGCAGCGCCTTCGTGGCATGCACTCCCGGTACCTTGTCTCTGGTCTTCCCAGGGTTCTCCCTCCCCTCCCACCCTCGCCTGCTCCTCTTTGTCTTCCCTGTGTCGAGGGGCGGCAGCGCGCCACTCCTCACTCCTCGTTTCCCCCGACGACTGCTCCCCTGCAGACGCTCCACTTGGACGTGTGGGGCCCAGCCCGCGTTCGTGGACAGGGTCACGAGAGGTACTTCCTGATAGTTGTTGACGACTACTCGCGCTACACCACGGTCTTCCCCTTGCGCACCAAGGGTGAAGTCCCTGATGTTTTGATCCCTTGGATCCGCGCTGCCCGTCTCCAGCTCAGCGAGAGGTTCCACTCGGACTTTCCTGTCCTGCGTCTGCACTCCGACAGAGGTGGGGAGTTTTCCTCCGACCTCTTGAGGGCCTACTGTCAGGGGCAGGGCATTGAGCAGTCGTTCACACTTCCGGCCTCTCCACAGCAGAATGGGGTTGCTGAGTGCCGCATTGGCCTGGTCATGGAGGTCGCTCGTACCTCCTTGATCCATGCGGCTGCCCCCCACTTTCTGTGGCCGTTTGCGGTCCGATACGCTGCGCATCAGCTCAACCTCTGGCCCCGTGTCTCTGTTCTGGAGACATCGCCGACACTGCGTTGGACGGGAGAGGTTGGCGATGCGTCACGTTTCCGGGTCTGGGGATCTCGAGCTTTTGTTCGCGATACGTCCGCGGACAAGCTCTCCTCCCGCACTGTTCCTTGTGTCTTCCTTGGCTTTGTCCCGGACGCGTCTGGTTGGCAGTTTTACCACGCCACCTCGCGCCGTGTCCTGCCTTCTCAGGACGTCACGTTCGACGAGTCGGTCCCCTACTACCGCCTCTTCCCCTACCGCACTGCCCCGCTCCCCCCCCCCGCCTCTCTTCCTCGCACCAAGTGCTGCTGTGGTAGACCCCCTCCCCCCTCAGGGTGCCGCTCCCTCAGGTGTGTCCCAGGTAGACCCGGTTGAGCCTGTCGAGGTAGCTGTCGACTCTCGTCCTGCTAGGGGTGTTGAGCCTGAGAGTGCGGAGCCTGGGGGTGCGGAGCCTGGGGGTGCTGAGCCTGAGCGTGCGGAGCCTGGGGGTGCGGAGCCTGGGGGTGCGGAGCCTGAGCGTGAGGAGTCTGGGGGTGCTGAGCTTGAGGGTGCTGAGTCTGGGGGTGCTGAGCCTGAGGGTGCTGAGTCTGGGGGTGCTGAGCATGAGAGTGCTACGTCTGAGGGTACTGAGCCTAGGGGTGCTGCGACTGACCGTGCGGCGCCTGGAGGTGCTCCCTCTTCACAGCAACTGCGTGAGTGGTACTCCCGGTACTGCAGCCTCAGGAGGGATGCTTCTGGGGCTAGGGGTGCTGCTGCTGGAGCTGGTGCTCGTGGTTCCCCGCCTAGGCGGGAGCTGCCCTCTCCCCAGCGGCTCCGAGAGTGGTACGCTCGGCGCTGCAGTCTCCGGAGTGGCGCTACTGGTGCCGAGGACCCTGGCGCAGGAGCTGCTGGAGGTGCCGCTGGTGCTGGAGCTGCTGGTGGTGCTGCTGGAGGTGCTACTGGTGCTGGAGCTGCTGGAGACGCTGCTGGTGCTGGAGGTGCTGGAGGTGCTGGTGCTGCTGGCGCAGGAGCTGCTGCTGGTGCTGCTGGAGGTACTGCTGCTGCGGGAGTTGTAGCTGGAGACCCTGGGGCTGAGGGTACTGGTGCTGTCTCTACTGTTTCAGGAGGTGCTGAGCGGCCGCGGCCGTCCTACGTTCCGCTCCTTCAGCAGGTTCTTGGCCTCCCGCCCTCTCCTGGTCCTACTCCTCCCCTATGGAGTCCACCGCCTGTCCAGTCGCAGTAACGGTTACAGCCAGCCTCTCCACTGCCTGGTCCTTCTCCTTACGCTGAGCCGACGGGAGGTCTTACGGAGCGTCGTGAGCCTGAGTCTCGTCCTCCGTCGCCTGAGACTCGTCCAGAGTCGTCTGAGTCGCGTCCAGAGTCGCCTGTCCGCGCTGTCCGCGCTGGTCGTCGTGCTCCGCGTCAGCGTCCTCCTCCTGTCCTTGGCACTCACTATATGACCCTGCGTCCTTCCACTGCTCCACAGCGTGTCCCTCTGCCGTCTCCTCCAGCGTCCTCTCTTCCTGCTCTTGCTGACCCGGAGTCTGACTCTCTTCGTGCTGCCAGTCCTACTGTCACGCGTCTCCTTGCCACTGTTGTCACTGACCCTTCCTTTGAGTCCTCTGCTGCGTCTGCTCTAGTCGCTGAGCTTGTTGACTTTGCTGCCACCTGTCGTCTAGACTACGCCGCTAGCCTTGTTGCTGAGTCTACGTCTGTCTGTCCTCCGTCCGTCGGGGGTGAGTGTGCTCTTGGCACGGACGTCCTTGAGGACAGACAGGAGGAGTTTGAGTGCTTTGCCGCTGCTTTACCTCATCTCGTGCCCATGCTGATTGCCCCTGAGGGAGACCCGGATGCACCAGACATCCCGACCCCACGCTCTTACGCAGAGGCGATGGAGGGTCCCTACTCCTCTCAGTGGCAGACAGCCATGGACGCAGAGATGGCTTCCTGGAAGTCCACAGGCACCTACGTAGACGAGGTTCCCCCACCTGGGGCGAACATCGTCAGTGGCATGTGGATTTTCAGGGTGAAGCGGCCGCCGGGTTCTCCGCCTGTCTTCAAGGCGCGTTACGTTGCACGAGGCTTCAGTCAACGTGAGGGAGTTGACTTCTTCCAGACCTTCTCCCCGACCCCGAAGATGACCACTCTTCGGGTTCTGCTGCACGTCGCCGCTCAGCGTGACTACGAGCTCCACTCTCTTGACTTCAGCACTGCTTTCCTACAGGGCAGCTTGCACGAGGAGATCTGGCTGCGCGGCCCACCTGGCTTCACTGGGTCGTTCCCTCCTGGTACCCAGTAGAGCCTCCGGCGGCCAGTCTACGGTCTCCGCCAGGCACCCCGTGAGTGGCACGACACACTGAGGACTACTCTTGCTGCTCTTGGGTTTGCTCCTTCTACTGCTGACCCGTCGCTGTTTCTACGCACCGACACCAATCTGCCGCTGTTCTACGTTCTCGTGTACGTAGACGACTTGGTCTTTGCTACTGCTGACACTGAGGCACTCGCCCACGTGAAGTCAGAGCTGCAGAAGAGACACACGTGCACAGACCTGGGTGAGCTGACAAGCTATCTTGGCTTGCGGATCACTCGAGACAGAGCACAGCGCACCATCACCTTGACTCAGGCACACATGGTGCAGCAGGTCCTTCAGCGCTTCCGCTTCACGTACTCCTCGCCTCAGCCCACTCCTCTGCCTACCGGTCACTCGCTCTCAGCTCTGCCTTCGGATGAGTCCGTAGAGCCGAGTGGCCCGTATCCAGAGCTTGTGGGCTGCCCCATGTACCTGATGACATGCACTCGACCTGACCTTGCATACCCTCGTAGCATCCTAGCACGCTATGTCGCTCCTGGCCGTCACCGGAAGGAGCACATGGATGCAGCTAAGAGGGTGTTGCGCTACCTGTGCAGTACGTCGGGCATGGGGCTTGTGCTTGGAGGACGGACTCGAGTTGTCCTCACTGGGCACTCAGACGCTTCTTGGGCTGACGACCAGGCTACGCAGCGGTCGTCTCAGGGTTACACCTTCAGCCTTGGCTCTGGTTCAGTTTCTTGGCGTTCTACATGCTCGTCTTCAGTTCTCAGCTCCAGTTGTGAGGCTGAGATCTACGCCACAGCCATGGCTGCACAGGAGTTACGCTGGCTCACCTACCTGCTGACCGACCTGGGAGAGCGGCCTCGTTCTCCTCCAGTGCTGTACGTCGACAACAAGGCCGCCATTGCCCTGTGTCAGGAGCACAGACTGGAGCACAGAACGAAGCACATCGCTCTGCGCTACTTCCTTGCTCGAGAGCTGCAGCAGCGTGGTCAGCTTCGTCTTGCGTACGTGGCCACTCGGGCCAACACTGCCGATGTGTTCACCAAGGCGCATCAGCCTTGTGATCATCAGCGTTTCTGTACTGTTCTAGGCCTTGTGCCTACTGTCCCTCACTTGCTCACTTCTTGACTCTGCTTGTACTGTGATCTCTATGTATATACCTGCATGCTTACACTTGCTAGGTTGTGATCACTGTACCTCTTGTTATATTATCAAACTGCATGTGAACTGGTCTTGTGACCACTTGCTTGTGCTCGGAATTTGTGTGGTTTCCTTGAGATCCACCCTGAGCTTGTTTTGCTTTGCTTTGCTTTGACTGGTCTTGTGACCCCTTGCTCTCCCCCACTTTGCCTATGGGGGTGTGTCAAACATTATATATGTTACTGCTGTGTAGGCTACAGTGGGTTAGCCTTTAGGGGGTACATTACTCTAGGGTTTCCTACTTGTACTCTCAACATTCCTAGTTCAATCATTCTCGTTCAGTTATACATTCTAACACACACTTCCCCCGCTTCCGCTCCACCCATTTCCTCTTGTGATTGTCGCTCTCTCACCTTACCTACCCTTCTTCTCCATCATCGTCTCGGCCATCCAAACTTCCCTCTCCTTCGCAGCATGGTCCATTCGAAGCTGCTTCATGATCTTCCCTCCTCTCTCCCGCCCCTTCCTCCCTCTCCCGCCCCTCTATGCACTCCTTGGGTTCAAGTCAAGCTCTCTCAGTCTCCTCATCCCTCTTCCCCTTCTGCCTCCCCCCAGCCTCTTGATCTCGTGCATATGGACCTCTGGGGTCCTTCCCCAATTGCCTCCCGACAAGGTCACCGTTACTTTCTCCTTCTCGTTGATGACCATTCCCGATTTGCCACTGTCTATCCACTTCGTGCCAAATCTGACGCCCCTTCCCTCATCATTCGTTGGGCTGAACAGGCTCGCCTTCGGTTCGGGCGTCCTATCGCGCATTTCCACTCCGACGGTAGTGGCGAGTTCTTTAATCATTCTCTCTCCTCTTACTGCTCCTCTCATGGCATTCGCCAAACCTCGACCCTCCCGCACTCTCCTGAACAGAATGGCGTTGCCGAGCGTCGCGATCGCACTCTCATGGAGATCACTCGATGTCTCCTCACCCATGCTTCCGCTCCACGCTCTCTTTGGAGCTATGCTCTTGTTCACGCAACTCTTCTTTCCAACCTTCGCCCTCATCCCCTTCGCCCCATTATTACCCCCTTTCAGCTCTGGACGGGCCGCCAGCCCTCTGCTCGCCCTCTTCGGGTGTGGGGCTGTGTCGCTCATGTCCTCGTCAATCCGGCTGATCGGGCACGTCAGGGTGGGAAACTCTCTCCTAAGACGCAGCTCTGTGCATTCATTGGCATCAACTCTGATTGTCCTGGCTACCTTTTCTATGCTCCCTCCTCTCGGCAGCTCATTCGCAGCCAAGATGTCATCTTTGACGAAACTCGCTCTCCATTTCTCACTCCCCCTCCCACCCCCCCTGCTCCTTCTCTCCATTGGTCTGACTTTGATCCGCGTCCCTCCTCTCCTCCCTCCGCTACCCTCTCCCCACCTCCCCTTCCCCCCGCCCCTGCTCCTCCTCTCCCGCCTGCCCCCTCCGCCCCTCCTTCCGCCGTCACATCAGGCAACTCTCCTCCTGCCTCTTCCTCTTCAGCTCCCACGCCCTCTCCATCACCACCTTCTGATGCTTCCCTTCCTTCTGTTCCCATTCCCCTGCCCTCCCCGCGCCTCACTCGCTCCATGACCCGCGCAATGTCCACTTTTCAACACTCCGCTCTTTTCACTCGTCTATCTTCCTCTCAGGACCCCAATCTTCTTGAAGATCGGTTTGAGGAACTCTTCTCTATTCACCCTGTCTCCCCTCTTCTCTGTGTCACCATCGGCGGCTTCAGCAATTCACCCACTCTTCTCTCAGCCGACACTGCCGCCATTCCCATCCCTCAGTCCTTTTCCGAGGCTGTTTCTAGCTTTCACGCCTCGTAGTGGATGGCTGCCATCATTGCTGAATGTGAGGCGTTCACTCGTACCAATTCCTACGTCGACTATGTCCCCCCCCCTAGTGCCACCATTGTCAAGGGCAAATGGGTCTTACGTGTCAAGCAGTTGCCCGGGGAGCTTCCTCTCTTCAAGCCCGCTATTGCGCCAAAGGCTTCACCCAGCGTGAAGGCATTGACTACTTCGCCACTTACTCTCCCACTGCTCGCCTCCCCACCCTTCGCCTCCTTCTTGAACTAGGTGCTCGCTGGGATTGGGAGATCCATTCCATGGATGTTTCCAATGCTTTCCTTCAGGGCGAGCTTCATGAGCGCATTTTCCTTGAGCGCCCCGCAGGCTTTCCTCGCCCCTTTCCTCCATGCACCGTCTGGGAGCTGAAGCGCCCTGTGTATAACCTCAAGCAGGCTCCTCGCGAGTGGCATGCCAAGCTCGCCTCAACTCTTCACTCTCTTGGTTTCTCCACCTCTACCTCCGACCCCAGTCTTTTCATTCGCACTTCCCCTCACAGGCTTTACATTCTTGCCTATGTGGACGACTTGGTGCTACTTGCTGAGGATTCTGCCGATTTGGCTGCTGTCAAGAAGGCCCTGCAGGCGCGTCTTCTGTGCAAGGATCTCGGCGAGCTTCGTCACTATCTTGGCATGGAGATTTACCGCGATCGTGCTGCGGAGATAACTAGTGCAACGGGAGCTAGACTACGGGCTAGGCACGGGGCAAGGGTGATCGTAGCGTTCGTTCGTTCCTTAGTCGTTTCCAAGTGCTAACACTGCTTGCTAGTTCACGGGGAAAATTTGCAAGAGTTTCACTAGGAAATCATCACAACAAAAGTTCAGAATGATTGCATCAACATTGGCAACACTGACTACATCAGACCTAGCAAGGCTGCTAGTCCACTGCCAGCGCAGCACGGTCGACCGCGTGCCAGCACGACTTGGTCGACCGCGCTCCAGCAGAGCAGAGTCGCGGCGTGCCAACGTTGCAAGTCCGCGGTGCGCCAACGCTGCAGTATGTCGGCTGCACAGCGTCGCATCCGCGGGACAACGGTGCACCAGCTTCGCAGGTGCGTGCAGCTGGTTGGCGCCCAATTCCCCGTCACATGCCCAGCGCAGACACTCCGCCCGTGACGGCGCCCACCAGCCACGTCGACCTCGGGATACCACCCCCGAGATCGCCATCGTAGATAACATCCCCGGCGACTTTCGCGTACGTCGCCCGGGTATCCTGGTTGACCGGATACTTCGCGGTCCTCCCGCGGTTTCTCGGTCACCGCGGTCCTCCGCGGTTTCGTGGATCCACGATCCCCCGTGATTTCGTGGCTCCGCGGTCCCCCACGATTTCGTGGCTCCGCGGTCCCCCACGATTTCGTGGCTCCGCGGTCCCCCACGATTTCGTGGCTCCGCGGTCCCCCACGATTTCGTGGCTCCCACGGGCCACTGCAATTTCGTGGCTCCCACGGGCCACTGCAATTTCGTGGCTCCCACGGGCCACTGCAATTTCGTGGCTCCCACGGTCGGCTCCGCCCAAGAGAGGACGGGGCCAAACACAACTCCCGTTGACACGTGCTGCCCGCACCATCTCTCTTTCTCAGTCGTTCTACATTCACTCCATCCTTCAGCGGTTCAAAATGTCCCATGCCAAACTGGTCTCCACTCCTCTTCCGTTTAACCATCGGCTCACTGCCCCTGCTGTCCCAGCTCCCACCTCAGAATTGCGACCCTATCCAGAGCTCGTTGGGTCACTCATGTATGCTATGATGTGCACTCGCCCTGATCTTGCTTATCCCCTCAGTGACCTCTCTCGTTTTGTTAGCCTTGGTCGCCACACTGACGTGCACTGGGCGGCTGCCAAGCGCGTTCTCCGCTATCTTCGCGCTACCTCTGATCTTGCACTCACTCTTGGTGGCTCTTCTCCCCCCATTCTTTCCGGTTACAGTGATTCCTCCTACGGTGATTCTTGCCCTGATCGGCGCTCTTCCCAGGGTTATGGTTTTAGTCTTGGCAACAGTCTCATCAGCTGGCGCTCTACTCGCTCGTCCTCTGTCTGTCTTTCCACCTGTGAGGCTGAGTTGTACGCAGGCACGTTGGCAGCTCAGGAGGCTTGCTGGCTCTCCTTTCTCCTTGCTGAGCTTGGTCACTCTCAGCAGTCTGTGACGCTTTCCTGTGACAGTGCGAGCATGATTCATCTCACTGAAAATCCTGTCTATCACGCCCGCACCAAGCACATAGAGGTCCGCTACTACTTTGTGCGCGAGCTGGTGCAGTCTGGTTTCCTCTGCCTTCGCAAGGTGACCGCAGACGCTAACCTTGCTGACCTTTTCACCAAGGCCCTCCTTCGTGCGCCGCACCGTTTCTACGTCCGCGCGCTTGGTCTCACTCGTCTCGCCACTTCTGGGGGTGTTCCAGTTCGCTAGGTGTTCTGTTCCAGAGCTTCACCTAGCCTGGGGGTGTGTTGGAGTAGGCTAGTGTTCGCTCTGCATTTCTTTTTGGCCTTATATTATTTTTCGGCCACTTTTAGACTTGGTTTCAATTCTGGTTCATCTCAGGTTCACTTTGCAGTTTGTCTCTGCATTGAACACACCCTAGGTTCAGTTGGGGTTTCCCAACCCTATCTTTCAATTGTCTCTCGACTCTTTCTCTAGTTTAACTTTTTTCCCTCGTTACTTCACTCACTAGCCATGGCTGCCACAAACCTAACATTAACATTTCAGACCTTCGCGCCTACCCTAAAGATGACCACTCTTTGGGTGTTACTGCACGTAGCACTACGTAGCAGAGAGACTACGATCTACACTTTTTCGACTTCTCTACTGCTTTCCTTCAGGGTAGCCTACACGAGGAGGTCTGGTTGCGCCGTCCCTCTACGGTCTCCGTCAGGCTCCTCGTGAGTGTCACAACTTCCTTCGTTCTACCCTGTCTGACCTCGGTTACTAGCCGTCTTCTGCCGACCCGTCGCTGTTTGTTCGGCGTGGCTCCACACCGTTCTTTGTACTGGTCTACGTCGACGACCTAGTTTTCGCCACTGTCGACAGGGTTGCTTTAGCTGACGTGAAGCACGGACTGCAGAAGAGACACACGTGCAATGACCTTGGTGAGCTGCGCCGCTACCTTGGACTGCAGATCACCAGGGACAGAGCTGCTCGCACCATTACACTCTCACAGTCACACATGGTGCCACAGGTTCTTCAGCGCTCGGGCTTCAGCACTCCACAGTACAACGCACACCTCGTGCTGTTGACCACAGACTCACTGGACCCTTTCCTGACGAGCCGTTTGAGCCTAGTGGTCCCTACGCAAAGCTTGTGGGCTGCCTCATGTACCTGATGACTTGTACTCGCCCGGACCTCGCCTTCCCTCTCAGCATCCTTGCTCGCTTTGTTGCACCAGGGAGACACCGTCTAGTTCACTGGACAGCTGCTGCGAGGTGGCGAAGTACCTAGCGACGGCATCAAGCGTGGGGCTGGTTCTTGGAGGGTGGCAGTCTGTTGTACTTACTGGACACTGTGACTCTTCTTACGCTGACGACGCCGAGACTCACAGGTCTGCTTAGGGGTATTGCTTCAGCCTGGGCTCTGGAGCTGTTTCGTGGAGGTCCACGCATTCCTCCTCGGTCTCGACCTCTACTGCTGAGGCCGAGATCTACGCTGGAGCCATGGATGTACAGGAGCTGCGTTGGTTGACCTTCTTGCTCACCGACCTTGGTGAGCGGCCGAGCTCTGCACCAACCTTGTTCACTGACAACAAGGCGTCACTTCTCCTCTGTCGAGAGCCGCGACTGGAGAGCGGAGTTAAGCACATCAACGTCGGGTACTTTCTTCTGCGAGATTTGCAGAGGCGTGGACAGGCTTGCTTTGACTTTGTGGAGTCCGAGGCCAACACTGCAGACATCTTCACCAAGGCGCTTCCGCCTTGTGACCAACAGAGGTGTTGTGTGCAGTTAGGTCTCGTTGACACAAGTTCTCGCCTTGCTTAGTCTTGAGTTCTCAGCTTGCTTTGTTTGTACGCTTTATATATACCTCGGTGAACTCTTGAACTGGCCTTGTGGCTCTTTTGCTTGTGCTCAGAGTGTGTGATGAGGGTGTGATCCACCCTGAGCTTTGTTTCTTTGTGACTGGTCTTGTGACCGTACACTTATGGTTTTGCTTGACACCCCTCACTTAGACTATGGGGGTGTGTCAAATGTTGTAGTCTTATTGAGGTGTGTTATAGGGGGTACAACTGTTAGGGTTAGGTTTATGTACACCGACCAACCTTAGTCAAACAACACTTTCATTTTTTACATGCTAACCCTACTTGGGTTGTACCCCATATCAGCTACCCCACTACAGCCTAGACAACACACACAACATCATACCTTGACAGGGCCAGCGGCGTGCGAAGACCGTGCGCGCGGAGGCTCAGCGCACGGGCAGGCGCGGCGCACGGGCAACAGAGTGCGGGGTAACGAAAAGGGCGCGCGTAGGGCAGCGTGCGGGGCGGACCGAACGGCTCGCAAGGGGCGGCGAGAAGGGCACGTGCGGGGCAGTAAGGGGCAGAATGTACGAGGGGCAGCTGCGCGTCGGACAGGCACAGGTAACTGGCGGTAGGTACGGATGTAATCCAAGTTTTGAAACCATGTTAAGAATCAGAATTACTGTAGCGGAATGACGTTCACTAGGAAGAACGGGGTACAAGTACAAACCCTAACAAGTGTTGTACCCTATATTGTGTACCTTAATAAAGTGTAACAAGCAAGGTTATACTGTGACACATTTTATCATCAGATCATGAGCCTTTGTAATTGGCTCGAACACCGTCTGTTACAGTCTTTATACTGGCCAAGCTCCATCTGTACAAATCACTGTCTTTTGGTTCCAAGTCACGACGTCTTATACTTGGCGAGCTCCTTTTGTGTCTCCTCTAGCTTCTGTCGCAGCTCCTTCACCTCTTGCTCCAGCTCCCCCAATCGTGTTGCGACAGGTGGCACCGGCCGGGGAACGTAAGGTGTGATGAGGTGTTTCCCAAAAGACTTGAGGGCGTCCACTCCTCGTACCTGGTGGGGAAGAGGTGAGGTGAGATGAGGTGAGGTGAGGAATACGCAAAGGTGGAAAGGTATGCAGTTAGGTGGGAGACGCATGGCATGAGGAGGTGATGCTTGCAGAGGAATTCTAAGAAGTCCACTCCTCGCAGAATTCACACGTCCCAGAATTCTGTTCTGAGATGTCTCAAAAGTTTTGAGACGTCTCAAAACGTGAGGAGGTGGTTGCAGTGGGATCCTACGGAGTCCACTCCTTGCAGCTGGCTCATGCAGCATGGGGTGGACGATAAGTGGGTTCTGAGACATTGCAAACAACACATGCACCATTGGTTGAACAATCTCTGGGGTTTTTAACATGGAAGATATGAGTGTGCATGACAACTCACCAGATGTGCACACACCCACACACAGAAATAAACTCAGCAAGCACATGCTGGCACACACACACACAAACGGACACACATATCCATACACTTCCTGCGTTCCCCTTGGCACAAGCGGATGCATGGACAAAAACATGCTCCCCCCACCCACCCCCCCCTTCCCCCCCATCCCCCCCATCCCCCCACCTCCTCCTCCAGCAATGGTAAGCGCGTGATGTTGAAGTCCTCGTACAGCTCGTTGAACTGATCCAAGTACTTCTGCTGCATCTTCACCCGCGCTGCTAGCAGCTTCGACTCCCCGGCTGTGTGGGAGAAAGAGAACAATGGGGGGGGGGGGGGGGGGAGGGGGGAGGGAACAGGGGAAATCGGGCTTTGAGTGGCTCTCCACACAGCTCGCTGAATTCGCCGCTTCATCCGCCTGCTGGTATGACTCCCCATCTGATGGTAGAAAGAGAACATGGGGAGGAAAAGAGGGAAATGATGAGGGAAATCTTGTATACATGAATTAATGCCTCATACAGCTCGCTGCTTCTGCTGCTAGCAGCTTCGACTCCCCGGCTTTGTGGGATAAACAGGAGGAGGAGGGGGATGGGAAAGGGAGGGGAGGAAGGGAATAGTGAGTTCTGAAAACCTTTTTCAGGGACGTTTGTCCTCAAGCTGTGGTTGCATTGGCCGATGCAACAGCTGAGTTACCTAGTGACGATGGAATCAGCTCAAGAGTTCCCCTCCTGGAACCGCACTCGGCTGATCATGATCCCGTGAGTGTCCATCTCAAACCGCTCTGAACCGCTCTTGCTGCAGTCTGACAGAAGAGGTGCAAGCCATCTCACCTTCCCCCTGGACCAGCACTTGGGTTGATCACGATGCCGTGAGTGTCGATCTCAAACCGCGCTGCAACCAAGGATACCTGATGACCACTGTATCGACTCAGACCTTCCCTTGTGAAGGTGCAGCGCAGCTCACCTTCCTCCTGGAAGAGCACTTGGTTGATGACGATGTTGTGCGTGTCTATCTCAAAGCGCGCGAGCTCCTGAACGAGGCGCTCTGTCTCGTAGAGCGAGAGGAACTCGGGGATGCACACACATACGAACGTCGTCATGTCCTGGCGGGGCCAAGGCACAGGCGAAGGGAGATGGCTAGAAGCTCAGACCAGCTAGCAGCAAGCACACAGACCAGGCACGCTGTGGCGTAGAGAGAGAGAGGAGCCCGGGGATGCACACACACACACGAATGTGGTCATGTCCTGGTGGGACGGGGACACAGGGAAAGAGACATTTGAAACTCGTCCGGATACACACACATGCACATGAATGTGGACATGCCTGCAGACGGGGGGGAAGACTTGACTTGCATTTACCAGCGTTGTTAAACAGGGTCTTGCTGCATGCTGACTTGCATTCACTCGCGCTCATACGCAGGGGCTTTGAACTGCATGTTTGCCAGCGTGTTGACTTGCATTGACTCACATGGTGCATGTTGACCTGCGTTGACTGGCGTTGACCGGCGTTGACTCACAGGGTCTTTGAACTGCATGTTGACCTTCTCAACCACGCTCTTCATGCTCTCCAGCTTCGATGTCACCACGTCCTCCCCTAGCTCCTCGCCCACCCCCATCATCCGCGTCACCTGGGGGGGGGAGATGCATGCGCACATACATGCATGCACATACATGCATGCACGGAGTGTGATACCAAGATGAGACCACAAGAATGTCACCATATCCTCCCCTTGCTCCTCGCCCACACCGACCCACCATGCGCGCCACCTGGAGGGAGAAAACGGGGAAACGCACATACATGCGCACGCAAGCGCATACAAACAGATACATGCAAGCACCAAGCATGGCACAAAGAGCAGTGAGAGAGTGAGATATGGAGGGCGTTACTCCGTCCTCCCCTAGCTGCTCGCCCACCCCTCCCATCATCCGCAACACCTGGGGGGAGGGATGCATCTGCGTGCACATACATGCACATACACGTGCCACGAGCTTGCCAAGCCCCTTCTTGAGCATGGAGGGAACTGCAGCAGCCACCTGGCCACAGCACCACACATCTAAACACCTCATCATTACCGCTCAAGAGTGGTGCGGAACTGCAGCAGCCACAGAATCACAGACCTACTCACCGCACAAATTGTCTCATCACCGCATTCAACACCTCGTCACCGCACTACACACCTGGTCCATCATCCCGCCAAACTTGTTTTTGAGCGCCATGAGCTTGCCGAGGCCCTTCTCGAGAGTGGAGGGGAACTGCAGCAGGCGCAGGGTGTGGCCCGTGGGGGCCGTGTCAAACACGATGCAGCTGTAGTCCATCGTCTGCACCAGCCTGCGGGACGAGAGGGGGGTGGGGGACGGGGCCAAAGGGGGGAAGAGTTATTTGATCCAGAAATCAAAAGCTCCTGGGTGTTGTGTCAAGCACAACGCAGCTGTAGCCCATTGTTTGCACGAGCCTGAGGGATGGGGCGGTGGGCAGGGGGAGAAGGAAGGAGTGATGCAAACTCAGCAGCCCATCAATCAAAGGACACAAGGCCCCTGAGACCGAGTTGAATGCTCTGCAGCAGTCAACTGTGTTCTGGTCCGGTCAGGTTCAGCCTGGTCTGCTCTGGTCCGGTCCGGTCTGGGCCGATCCAGTCTGGTCGGGTCTGGTCTGGTCTGGTCTGGTCTGGTCCAGTCCAGTCTGGTCGGGTCCGGTCTGGTCCCGTCTGGTCTGGTCCGGTCCGGTCCCGGTCTGGTCCAGTGTGGCGTGGTCTAGTCTGGTCCGGTCCGGTCTGGTCTGGTCTGGTATGATTCTGGTGCGGACTATCCTATCACGGCCCCCCCCTTACTTGATCATCTCGCCGAAGCTCATGGCCTCGTCAATCCCAGGGATAGCGCCTGCCAGCTCCGACACGCTCCCCATGCCGCTGCCCGCCAGC
The DNA here is from genome assembly GCA_947471745.1 of Closterium sp. Naga37s-1. Lineage (NCBI taxonomy): Eukaryota > Viridiplantae > Streptophyta > Zygnematophyceae > Desmidiales > Closteriaceae > Closterium > Closterium sp. Naga37s-1. The sequence goes on from CANJKZ010000214.1 coordinate 450,142, forward strand.
AGCCCGCTCAGCCCCCCCGCTGGTCCCCCTGCGCCGCCCAGCCCGCTTGACTGCGCCAATTGCCCCGCCATCTGGTCGAAATCGTCCGTCTCGACCGTCGGATCCACCTCCTGTTGACAAATCAACGGTAAGGGTGAGAACAGTTGAGGATTGGAGAGGGTTGAGAATCACTCGCACACTCGGCAGACCTTGGAATTACCAAGACCAAGAGCTTGGATCGCACACGCAACATCATGCACATGTATCTCGTGTGTGCAATGGCACTAAGCGGCCAACTGTGCGCATGGCGCTACTCGTCCGGGAGTCTTATGGCGCGCTACGCGTCGTACCATCATGGCACAGAGGTTCGAGAAGCCGTTGACCGAAAGTGATTTTTTAGAAAACCCAAAAACGACTCGAGTCGCGGTTGTACCATGGCGTAGAGATTCGAGAAGCCATTAACGAGAGTCGGCGTGCGGGTGAACTTCTGCCGAAACGCGTCGCTAAGATTGTGCGCGGGATCCGTGGAGATTATAAGAACCTTCTCGCGAACCGCCGCTAATAGCACCGCCAAGCAGCTACTACACGTCGTCTTGCCAACGCCGCCTTTCCCGCCAACGAATATCCACTTTAAAGACGTCTGGTCTAGGATATTCTGAAGCGTTGGCGCCAATCCGTCTGCGTCTGCGTCTCCTGCCATGTCAGACGATCACGAAGCAATCCCAGGAGTGGCCTTCACGACTCCTACCAGAAAAAAACTGAACGCACGGCTGCGTTCTGTAGGCACGCCAGAGGGGGGAGAGGTGGTAAATAGGAACCTTCCCCCACCTTCGTTTTTTGGGTCGAAAGGGCGGTCAGCCCGGAAAATGGTCCGAGCCTCCCATTTACCCTCCGAACCCAAACGAAGGCAAATGGCAACAGAACAGCCATTTACCCTGGAGGATATGAGGTCGTAGGAAGCCGCCCATTTCCCCTCCCCACCTTCCTGCGCTGGCAAATTTTGCCTCCTTCTCCCCGCCCTACGAAAGCTGCTATTTCGGGGTGGTGCGATGGAGGTGGAAGGGAGGCGCTGGGATAGGGAACACCACGCTCAACCCTATAGAGCAAACAACCCTATCCTCGAATATCCCAAACAGGGTCGCAGCAACACTAGCAGGAAAACAAATCATCAAGTTTTGTGTCTTGCAGGTGGGTGTGATGGGGGTCGAATTTCTTCCATCTGAAACCCTTCTCTCAACTTCAACCCTCGTTCTGATTTGGGGAAGCTCTATCTACCCATGAAGTGTGCGTACGAAATTGGCTGCGTTCTGTAGGTATACGCCGAGGGAGGGAGGAGGGGGGGCGAAGGTAAATGACGAGGGTTCCCAAGCAGTTTCCCCTTCGATATCAAACCCCCCCTGCTACAACCGAAAGTGGGAAATTTCGAATTCTCGGGTGGAAGGTTCTGAAGGTAAATGACGAAAAGACAAGAACAATTTCGTACGCACACTTCATGGGTAGATAGAGCTTCCCCAAATCAGAACGAGGGTTGAAGTTGAGAGAAGGGTTTCAGATGGAAGAAATTCGACCCCCATCACACCCACCTGCAAGACACAAAACTTGATGATTTGTTTTCCTGCTAGTGTTGCTGCGACCCTGTTTGGGATATTCGAGGATAGGGTTGTTTGCTCTATAGGGTTGAGCGTGGTGTTCCCTATCCCAGCGCCTCCCTTCCACCTCCATCGCACCACCCCGAAATAGCAGCTTTCGTAGGGCGGGGAGAAGGAGGCAAAATTTGCCAGCGCAGGAAGGTGGGGAGGGGAAATGGGCGGCTTCCTACGACCTCATATCCTCCAGGGTAAATGGCTGTTCTGTTGCCATTTGCCTTCGTTTGGGTTCGGAGGGTAAATGGGAGGCTCGGACCATTTTCCGGGCTGACCGCCCTTTCGACCCAAAAAACGAAGGTGGGGGAAGGTTCCTATTTACCACCTCTCCCCCCTCTGGCGTGCCTACAGAACGCAGCCATTGTTCTTGTCTTTTCGTCATTTACCTTCAGAACCTTCCACCCGAGAATTCGAAATTTCCCACTTTCGGTTGTAGCAGGGGGGGTTTGATATCGAAGGGGAAACTGCTTGGGAACCCTCGTCATTTACCTTCGCCCCCCCTCCTCCCTCCCTCGGCGTATGCCTACAGAACGCAGCCACTTTGTACATACAGAGAAGTTTGGATCTGCTGAAAACCGCCGACGTTTAGCGCGTATGTTTACAGCTCACCACACGATACGTACGAGAATATTTGATGTAACCACAATACTTCACTTGTTATGAGTTGTAAGGAGAGTGCGCGGAATAACGAATAACGAGGTTGTGACTCAATGAACTGCGAATACAATGAAATGCATGTGTCTATATAGCGGGTCAACCTAGCTAGGCGGGAACCTCGGGAATGCGAGGTTGGGTGCAGGTTGGGCAAAGGAAAGCCGAAGGCGACGCGGGGTTGTTTCGGCAGCAAGTAAACCGGCCGAACGTGCACTTTCGAAAGTCGGGGTTGTACGCGGTTGAGTAAACCCCAGTAAGGAAAAGGTTTTTTCCTTACACTACCCCCCCCCCCATAGCTCGCTTGCGGGCGAGGTAATCACCAAGAAGCGGAGAAGCTTCAAGCGAGGCAGATGTCACCCAAGTGTCGTCCTCACTGGTGCGGTCAGTCCAACGGAGTAGAAAATCCACGTGGCGTCCAGAAGCATTGAGCCGAACACGATGCGCCATAATCTTGGACGGATCAAGTGTCAGGCAGTCGGGGCAACGTTCTGGCGCGCGATGTCTGTCGTGGCAGGCACGAACTTGCGAAGTAGGCTGACATGGAAGGCGTCATGTATACGCAAGTCGTCGTATAGCAGCAGCTTCGCGGTGACAGGTGTCACCATCTGGATGATCTTGAAAGGCCCACAAAATAGTGGCCGTAATTTTGACGAGCCAGGTAGGCGAAGGTTCTTCGTGCCGAGCAGCACTAGTTGCCGAGCTGTCATGATGATTTCCCGTCGCAGAAGGTCCGTGCATTTTCGGGAAGTGGTATTCGCCTTGCGAATTGCATCTGCAATTTTTTCGCGAATCTCCTGAAGTTCCGTCACAAATGTTTGTGATCTCGGGACCGGGTTTTCGAGTGTGGACGTTGTAGGCACCACCGGGTCCATCCCGTCATTGTTGAACGCTAGCATGGCGAGCAAAGCTTCCCAGCAAGCGGGGTCGGGGCAGTTTGTCCTAATCAATTGCTCCATCGTCTGATTGGTCCACTCGGTCTTGCCGTCGGTTTGCGGGTGGTAGGTCGACGAGAACTGTAGCTTCGTGCCGTACTGCGCCCATGTTTCCTTCCAAAACTTTGACCTGAACTTCGATCCTTGTCGCTGATGATTGCCGAGGGGATTCCGTGCAGTCGCACGACGGTCGAGATGAAGAGGCGCGCTGTTTCTTCGGCTGCGATTGTTGTACGACATGGTGCGAAGTGCGCCATTTTCTTGTTGGATCTTATTGGGGAGATTTTGTTTATATAATTTCAGCATGAGAACAGAGTCAACATGAATATTTCATGCATGAATGTCCTTAGATTTCAACTTATGTAGTCGTGTAAATGACAGCCAAATCTATATTTCAACCAGATATACGATTTAGTTTGATATTTTAGATCAAAAAGCCTAAATCGAGCTACCTCGTTGCCAACACAATATCAGCTCCAACGGGCACTGCAACAACTTTCCAGTTCGGATCGCGCGCTGTAAACTTCTTCCCAAGCCAGCTGTGAATTTTCGCCGCGATATGAGCAGGGCAGCGGTTGGGGCATGTGGGGCAGAGGAGACGGTGTTGGTCCAGGATCGTATTCGCGCGGAAGCCTTATAATAGTCTTAAGAAAAGCTGTAAAGAACTCTTACTAAAAGCCTTGGAAAGGCCCCTTAAAAGTATTCTGCAAGTCTCATTCGAGTCTCATGTGAGTCTCATTTGAGCTTCATTTGAGTCTTCATGGGAGTTCCATGGGATCACTCGTCTCATGTGAGTCTCATGGCTCATTGGGGTTTAATGTGAGCTTTTATGCAAGCCTCATGGGAGCACTAAGTAAATCTCACCAGCAAGATTCAAACTTGAGTCACCGACTTCACAATATCGAAATAGGATATGGTTCAACTGAAAAACCCACAAGCTTTGTATCAAACTAACACACCCCAAAATGCGACTCGATGTGCGCGATTTGTTGAACTATATTTATATATGTTCTTTATAATTGTCTGCAGTGTAGAGTGTAGCACATCCCAATTTGCTGTAGGTGGTGCACCATGCTTCTCCTTGCTATATCTTGTACTCATCTTTCTTAGTGAACTTCCTTCTTCTTGCTTCAACCCTCTCGACACCTCCTTCAACCCTAAAACCTAAGTTATTCCCTACTAAAGCTATGGCTCCTAAGCCTAGCTGTCCTTAGTGGTTCTGACATGCTATCAGAGCAGGTCGACCCTCCTGGGTCGATCCTGTGGGTGGGCCCCACCCGATGCTTCCGCTGCTCTACTGCTGTCGCGCGCCCCGGGCGCGCGACCCTTTCTTCCTGCCGCGCACTCGGAGCGCGCAGCGTTTTTCATCCCGCCGTGCGCTCGGGGCGTGCGGCGGTTTTCTGCCCGCCGGCGCCCCGAGGCGCGCGGCGGTTTCCTACTTCGCGCGGCGGTTTTCTGCCCGTCGTGGCGCCCCCGGGGACCTGCGCGCTGCCCCCCGTCGCCCGTCGCGGCGCCCTGAGGGCCCGCGCGTCGCCCTCCTCGCGTCGCCTCGTCGCGGCGCCCTGGGGGCCCGCGCGCCGGCCCCTCCCGTCGCCTCGTCGCGGCGCCTTGGGGGCCCGCGCGTCGCCCCCTCCCGTCGCCTCGTCGCGGCGCCTTGGGGGCCCGCGCGCCGCCCCCTCCCGTCGCCTCGTCGCGGCGCCTTGGGGGCCCGCGCGCGGCCCCTCCCGTCGCCCGTCGAGCCGCCCTCGGGGGCCCGTGCGCGGCCCCCCTCCCGTCACCCGCCGTGGCGCCCTCGTGGCGCCCTGGAGACCCCCCTGCCGCCTCCCTTTCCCTCCGTGAACCGCCCCTGCTGCTTCCCGCGCTCCTGCCTGCGTTAGGGTTTGGGGGTGGCGGGCATGGGGGTGACCGGTGTGGGTAACCTGCAGCTCCTCCTCCTCCTCCTCCGTCTCCCACTGCTGCAGCTACCGCTGAGGGGGGTGGGTGTGTGGGAGCCGAGGGTTTAGGGTTTAAGGGGGGTGCCGTGGGAGTGGAGCTAGGGTTTCAGCAGGGGGTGTGTGAGAGGGGCGTGGGACGGTTGGGGGAGGTTGCGTGGAGGCTGTCGTCGTGTCGCCTGCAGCGCCAGTAGTCCGGAGCCGTCGTGCTCTCGGTAGCCCAGATTGCCTGCTGTGCTTGTCGCCCGTGGGTCCGTCGCTCTTGCCGCTCCTCGTAGCCGCCGAGCCAGTTACTCCAGTAGTCCGGGGCGCTGTCCCGGTAGCCACTGTGTGCGCGCTCCTGTTGCCCGTGTGTCTGCAGCTTCAGCCGTCGTCTCCAATCTTCTCTCCCCTCACAGTCCCTCCTCCTCCTCACTTGCCCTCTGTGATTACCTCTAGCTTTGCTTATAATTGTGAACTATTGCTATGCCTGCTCATTGTGCTGATTACACCCCACTTTGGCTATGGGGGTGTGTCAGAATGTTATTATTGTCTAGCCTGCAGTGGGGTACTCTATAGTGAGTACAACCCAATTAGGGTTTCCTATATGTATGCCAACTGCTGCTAGTGCAAACCATCCTTTCTTCATTTCTGTTCCTGACTTCTCATTCTGACATGGTATCTAGAGCGAGCATGTTCCTGCCGCCTAGCTTAACGGACCCACCAACTGCTTCCGCTGCCGTACTGTCCGTCGCGCGCCCCGTGGTGCGCGGCGCTGCATTTTTCTTCCCGCCACGCGCTCCGAGCGCGTGGCGGCTTTTTCTGCCCGCCACGCGCTCGGGGCGCGTGGGCGGTTTCACCGTCCGTCGAGGCGCCCTCAGGGGGGCCTGCGCGCTGCCCTCCCCGTCGCCCATCGCGGCGCCTCCGGGGGACCTGCGCGCTGCCCTCCCGTCGCCCGTCGTGGCGCCCCCGGGTGGCCTGCGCGCTGCCCTCCCTGTCGCCCGTTGCGGCGCCCTCAGGGGGCACGCGCGCGACCCCCCCCCCCCCCCCCCCCCCGTCGCCGACCCTGCAGCAGCGCGCGACCCGCCCGTGCAGCAGCTCGCGACGCCGCCCCTGCAGCAGCGCGCGACCCGCCCCTGCAGCAGCGCGCGAGCCGCCCCTGCACCAGCAGCAATCAAACTATATTTCTATAGCTTGTGTAGTTCTAGTCTAGGTGTTCTCCCTTGTGTTATTTTTGTACTTGCACTAGGGTTAGGTTTTGCATATATCTTGTTTGTACTTTCTGTTTTTTTAGTTAACTTTTACATTGTGACATGGTATCAGAGCGAAGGTCTCGGGTTCGAATCCCGGTGTGTGCACTTCGGGCATCCCAGTGCGGGGGGGTGTCAGAGGTCCACTGGTGATCCCCGATTGATCCTAGGGAAGGGTTACAGGCACGTCGGCCTGGGGGGTTATGGGCGCACTCACCCGCTACACCCCCAGACACGACAGGGACTGGACGCTGCGGGCAGGACTCCTGCTCTACCCTTTCCTGGTGCGGCGGTGACTCCTCCTCTACACTCCCCTTCGCGTCCTGCCCCGTCAGGTGTGTCGCACGTCACTCCGCAGTCGTCCCCCCCGCAGCGTCCAGTCCCTGTCGTGTCTGGGGGTGCAGAAGGTGCAGTTGCGGAGGGTGAGGGTACTGGGGCTGCAGGAGCTGGTGGTGTCGGTTCTGGGGGTGCAGGGGTTGTGGGCATGGAGGTCACTCCTGTGGAGGACACGGCAGCCTCGAGTCGGCGGCCTCGCCCCGCCTCACCCCCTGGCTTCCCGTCCGTCCCGCAGTTTCCTCCTCGTCCTTCTCTGCCGCCGGTCGCTGCGGAGCCTGGGGGTGTTCCTGCGGGAGGTACTGGAGGCCCCGGGGGTGTCGGTGTTGAAGGTGCTGGTTTTGGGGGTGCTGGAGCTAGAGGCACTGGCACTGTGGCACCTACACCGCGCACTGTACGTTTCCTGACCCGTGAGCAGCATCTCCTTCGGTTGGAGAGGGAGGAGCGTGAGCGGTTTGAGAGGGCACAGCAGCAGCAGCAGTAGCAGCAGCAGCAGCAGCAGGAGAGAGTAGAGGAGGAGTCACAGCCGCAGCAGGAGAGTGTAGAGGAGGAGTCACGGCCGCACCAGGAGAGGGTAGAGCAGGAGTCCTGCCCGCAGCAGCAGGTGCAGTTACAGACACAGCAGGAGAGAGTAGAGGAGCAGTCCCAGCCGCACCAGGAGAGGGTAGAGCAGGAGTCCCACCCGCAGCAACAGGTGCAGTTACAGACCCAGCAGGAGAGAGTAGAGGAGGATTCACGGCCGCAGCATGAGAGGGTAGCGCAGGAGTCCCGGTCGCAGCAGCGGGTGCAGCTGCAGTCGCAGCAGGAGAGGGCAGAGGCGGAGCCACAGGAGCAGCAGCAGGGGCCGGTACCGTCGCAGCAGACGCCAGAGGAGGCGGAGCAGCAGCGACTGCGACTACGCGACCTCCCCGACCCAGCACCTGCACGCTTTGTTCGTGGTCCCCTACCGTCCCCACCTGTTCCCCCTGTTGAGTCCCTTTCCTCGTCCCAGTGGACTCGTCGTTCTTCCCTCAGTCGTGCTGTGTCCCCAGAGCGTCGTCGGTCCCGTTACCGTGCAGACGGTCCGTTCCACCTTGTTCTTCGCTCGCGTGTTCCACCTCCTCCTGTCCTTCCACAGCCCCTTGAGTCATCCCTCACTGTGCTTCACGACCCGTTGTCCGACTACCTCCGTGCCTCCCGTCCTGTGGTCTCCCGTGTTTTGTCCGCGTTGGTCACTCACCCGACTGCACCTCTGTCGTCTGTCTCCGCTCTTGTTACCACTGTCGCTGGCTTTGCCTCTTCCCACCGCCTTGACTACGCCGCTCACGTGGTGAGTGGCCCTGCTCGTTATCGGTTCTCTGGGGGTGCTCCTGTCCTTCCCCTGGAGGTCCTCGAGGACAGGCAGTTCAAGCTTGGTTTCCTTGCGGCCGCTGTTCCTCATCTCTGCGCCATGCTACTTGCCCCTGAGGGGGATCCAGACGCCCTTGACATCCCGATCCCTCGCACTCACGCCGAGGCGATCTCGGGACCCTGGGCTTCGTACTGGATAGCAGCTGAGGAGGCTGAGATGGCATCTTATAGGTCCACATGCACTTACGTCGACGCAGTCCCACCACCTGGGACGAACGTCGTCAGTGGCCGATGGCTCTACAAGGTGAAGCGGCCGCCTGGATCACCACCTGTGTTCAAGGCGCGCTATGTGGCGAGAGGCTTCAGTCAGCGAGAGGGGGTGGACTTCTTCCAGACCTTCGCTCCCACGCCAAAGATGAGTACCCTACGGGTGTTGCTGCATATTGCAGCCCAGCGCGACTACGAGTTGCACTCCTTGGACTTTTCCACCGCGTTCCTTCAGGGGAGCCTGCACGAGCAGATCTAGCTGCATCGCCCGCCTGGCTTCACTGGCTCTTTCCCACCTGGGACCCAGTGGCAGCTGCGTCGACCAGTCTACGGCCTGCGTCAGGCTCCACGTGAGTGGCACGACACACTTCGCTCGACCCTTGCAGCTCTTGACTTCTTCCCGTCGTCTGCTGACCCGTCACTGTTCGTTTGCCGTGGCTCGACCCCGTTCTTTGTCCTGGTCTACGTCGACGACCTGGTGTTCGCCACTCCCGACCAACGCGCGCTGGCCTCCGTGAAGGAGGAACTGCAGAGGAGACACACTTGCACTGACCTTGGTGAGCTGCAGCACTACCTTGGCCTGCAGATCACCAGGGACAGGGCAGCTCGCACCATTACGCTGACTCAGTCGCATATGGTCGAGCAGATCCTCAAGCGGTTTCGCTTCCCGTTCTCCAAGGTACAGCTCACCCCTCTTGGTGTGGATCATGGGCTCACGGCTCCACCTTCGGACGAGCCATTTGAGTCCAGCGGTCCATATCCTGAGCTGGTGGGTTGTCTCATGTACCTGATGACCTGCACTCGCCCAGACCTAGCTTACCCTCTTAGTGTCCTTGCGCGCTTTGTTGCGCCTGGGAGACACCGACCTTCCCACTGGTACGCGGCTAAGAGGGTGGCGAAGTATGTGGCGAGTACATCAGGCATGGGACTTGTCCTTGGAGGGAAGCAGCCAGTTACACTTACAGGTTACTCGGACTCGTCGTGGGCCGACGACGCGGAGACGCGTCGGTCTACACAGGGGTACTCCTTTAGCCTCGGGGCAGGTGCTGTTTCGTGGCGGTCGACTCGGGCGTCGTCTGTCGCCGGTTCCAGCTGTGAGGCCGAGGTGTACGCAGCAGCCATGGCCGCTCAGGAGCTTCGCTGGCTGTCTTTCCTTCTCACCGACCTTGGTGAGCGGCCTCGCTCTCCCCCAGTCTTGTTCGCCGACAACAGGTCTGCTGTCCTGTTGTGTGAGGAGCCCCGACTGGTTGGGAAGGCGAAACACATCCAGCTTCGTTACTTCCTTCTGCGTGAGTTGCAGCAGCGTGGCCAGGCCCGCGTGGTCCGTGTGGTCTCTGAGGCCAACACTGCAGATATCTTCACCAAGGCGTTGCCGCCTTGTGACCACCAGCGTTTTTGCACCCAGCTTGGCCTTGTGCCTGCCCGTCCTCATTTGCTTACGTAGAGATGCCTTGTCCTGCATGTCTTGTACTCTTGCATCTATATATATTTGCTATATACCTGCATGTGGACTGGCCTTGTGGCCCCTTGCTTGTTCTCGGAGTGTGTGGTGACTTTGAGCTCCACCCTGAGATTTGTCTTGTTCTTGTGGACTGGTCTTGTGACCGTTGCTTGCTCTTGTTGTTTCTACAGGACTACCGTCACCTAGACTATGGGGGTGTGTCAAACTATATTTCTATAGCTTGTGTAGTTCTAGTCTAGGTGTTCTCCCTTGTGTTATTTTTGTACTTGCACTAGGGTTAGGTTTTGCATATATCTTGTTTGTACTTTCTGTTTTTTTTAGTTAACTTTTACATTGTGACAGCAGCAGCTCGCGACGCCGCCCCTGCAGCAGCGCGCGACCCGCCCCTGCAGCAGCGCGCGAGCCGCCCCTGGACCAGCAGCAGCCGCCCCTGGCCCCTGGAGCAGCCGCCCCTGCAGCAGCCGCCCCTGGCCCCTGGAGCAGCCGCCCCTGGAGCAGCCGCCCCTGCAGCAGCCGCCCCTGGCCCCTGGAGCAGCCGCCACTGCAGCAGCCGCCCCTGGCCCCTTGAGCAGCCGCACCTGCAGCCGCCCCTGGCCCCTGGAGCAGCCGCCACTGCAGGAGCCGCCCCTGGCCCCTGGAGCAGCCGCCCCTGGAGCAGCCGCCCCTGCAGCAGCCACCCCTGGCCCCTGGAGCAGCCGCCACTGCAGCAGCCGCCCCTGGCCCCTGGAGCAGCCGCCCCTGCAGCAGCCGCCCCTGGCCCCTGGAGCAGCCGCCCCTGCAGCAGCCGACCCTGCAGCTGCCCGCGACGCCGCTCCTGGACCCTGTGCAGCCGTGGGGGGAGGGTATGGGGGTGGCGGGTGTGGGGGTTATTGTCAGAATATTATGCTCTAGCCTGTAGTGGGGTGCTCTATAGCGAGTACAACTCTTCTAGGGTTTTGCTATTTGTATCCCCATTCTTGCTAGTGCAATCCTCTTCTTTCTTCTAAACTTTAACATGCTATCAGAGCAGGTCGATCCCCTTGGATCGATCCTGTGGGTGGGCTCACCACCTTGTTGCTTCCGCTGCAACTGCTACTGCTACTCTCTGTGCCGCACGCCCCGTGGCGTGCGGCAGTTTTTCTTCCCGCCGTGCGCCCCGAGGCGCGCGGCGGTTTTCTGCCCGCCGTGCGCCCCGAGGCGCGCGGCGGTTTTCTGCCCGCCGTACGCCCCGAGGCGCGCGACGGGTTTCTGCCCCGTCACTCGCCGCGTCGCCCCCGGGAGGCGCTGCGACGGGCGACGGGGACCCGTCGCGCCGCCCAGGGGAGCCGCGCGCGGCCCCTGCTGCCCCGTCGCGCGGCCCTGCTGCCCCGTCGCGCTGCCCAGGGGAGCCGCGCGCGGCCCCTGCTGCCCCGTCGCGCGGCCCTGCTGCCCCGTCGCGCTGCCCAGGGGAGCCGTGCGCGGCCCCTGCTGCCCCGTCCCGGACCTGCCCCGGCCCCGACCTGCCCCGGCCCCGACCTGCCCCGGCCCAACTCCCGTCGCCCGTCGCGGCGCCCTGGGGGGGGTCTACAGGGGGCCGCGCGTTGCCCCCCCCCCCCCTACCTCCCTACCCTGTTTTTAGGGTTTGGGGGGTGGCGGTTGGGGGGTGGCGGTTGGGGGGTGGCGGGTGTGTGGCGTCGCCTGCTCCTCCTCCTCCTTCGTCTCCCACTGCTGCAGCTATCGCTGAGGGGGGTGGATGTGTGGGAGTGTACGGAGTGGTGCTAGGGGGGTGGAGTGTGAGTAGAGCTAGGGTTTGAACAGGGGGTGTGTGAAATGGGGGTGGGACAGTTGGGGGAGGTTGAATGGAGGCGGTCGTCGTGTCGTCAGCAGCAGCAGCAGTCCGGAGGCTACAATCTCCGGTAGTCGCCAGTCGCCCGTGGGTCCGTTGCTCGTCTGCCGCTACTTTTAGCCGCGGGGCCAGTTACCCCAGTAGTCCGGAGCGCTGTTCCGGTAGCCACTGAGCCAGCAGCTCGTCTGTGTGTCTGCAGCGTCAGCAGTCGCCTCCCATCTTCTCTCCCCCACAGTCTCTCCTCCTCCTCACTTGCCCTCTGTGATAGCCTCTAGCTTTGCTTATATTTGTTAACTATAAAACTGCTACCTCTTGTACTTGTGCTCAGAATGTGTGGTGACATTGTGATCCACCCTGAGCTTGTTTTCTTTTGCTTGCTCTGCTGATTACACCCCACTTTGGCTATGGGGGTGTGTCAGAATATTATGCTCTAGCCTGTAGTGGGGTGCTCTATAGCGAGTACAACTCTTCTAGGGTTTTGCTATTTGTATCCCCATTCTTGCTAGTGCAATCCTCTTCTTTCTTCTAAACTTTAACAGTTATGAGTGTGGGTGCTACCCTTCCCTTCCTCCTCCTTCTTCGTCTCCCACTGCTGCAGCTGCCGCTGAAGGGGGGTGGATGTGTGGCAGCTGAGGGGAGTGGAGCTAAGGGGGTGTCGTGGGAGTGGAGACAGGGGTGCAGCAAGGGGGTGTGTGAGAAGGGGGTGTGGGACTGTTAGGGGAGGTAGAGCGGAGGTCGCCGTCGTGTCGTCAGCAGCGCCAGTAGTCCGGAGCCCTCGTGCTCTCGGTAGCCCAGCGAGCCTGCTTCGCCAGTCGCCTGTGGGTCCGTTGCTCCTGCCGCTCGTCGTAGCCGCGGAGCCAGATACTCCCGTAGTCCGGTGCCCTCGTACGCTCGGTAGCCACTGTGCGCGCCGCTCCTGTTGCCCGTGTGACTGCGGCTTCACCTGTCACCTCCTATCTCCACTCCTCTCACAGTCCCTCCTCCTCCTCCTCCTCACTTCGCCTCTTCTTCTGCTGCGCCCTGCAGGGTGTACCACTTCAGGGGATGTTCTGTACATGGTTCTCACTGCAATCAATTAGGGGGTGTGTTGAACTATATTTATATATGTTCTTTATAATTGTCTGCAGTGTAGAGTGTAGCACATCCCAATTTGCTGTAGGTGGTGCACCATGCTTCTCCTTGCTATATCTTGTACTCATCTTTCTTAGTGAACTTCCTTCTTCTTGCTTCAACCCTCTCGACACCTCCTTCAACCCTAAAACCTAAGTTATTCCCTACTAAAGCTATGGCTCCTAAGCCTAGCTGTCCTTAGTGATTCTGACACGATTCGTGTAACTTGTCGCGCACGTTTCATGCCGCGTCGCATACGCAACCAAACACACATTTGTCGAACAACCCCCGAATCCGAAATCGGACCCTTGTTGAACAAGCAACCATTTTACTCCAATGTCCCCCCCAGTCAATCAGATTCTACTCCCATTTCATCCCTTCCACCGTCAATTCGACTCCTTCTCGCTAGCTTCTTCCAAACATCCTAGTTTCTCCCCATGCCGTAGTCTTCACGCCTTAGCCTCTTAAGAACTTCGTGGTATCTTCGTAGATCGTTTTCCACACGCCACCGCCTTAAAGTCGTCGTCGGTCAGAATTTCCACCGTTTCTTGAGTGTGGTTCCGCGAACCACTCCAACAACCTCCCCTGTGGTTCGTGAACCACACACTCCTCTAATTCTTGTAGTCTTCATACTCCCTTGCACCTCCTGAAGCTTGATCCCCGGATTTCTTGGCTTGTAATTGACCGCCTTGACGTCCAATCCGCGATAAAGACTCTCAAGCCTTGCACTCCTCATTGGCTGCATCTTTGCAGCTACTTTGACCTTCATTCCCTTCGCCACGCCAGGTCCTTTTTCAGCTTCAATTCCATCACACTCCACGCTTGCAGCTTCATTTTCAATGATGATCGTTGATGCACAAATGTTGACATGCATCTCCTCTTTCGCCTTCACTGCTTCCTCCACAAGCACATCCTTCTCCTTGGTGAATGTTCGTATTCACACTAGATGCCGTATCTCCATTGTCATCAACCCCAACCTCAATGAAGAATTTCGACTTCACCCCCACCTTATAAAACTCACCATCATCATACACCGTATCCATGTCATTCAATGCAATCAAGCTCATCTCATAAAATCCATCGTTGAAGTACCCATCCGCATATTTCTCCCACAATGGACCAAATACCGACACCTTACCGTCATCATAGAACACCTTGCACGCTAAATCATCAAGCTGTGATTGGCTAAAAAGATTTACCTTCAAGTCCTCAACAGGCAAAACATTCTCAAGTCTCATCCCACCGTAAAGACTCTGTAGCACCACATCACCTTGTCCCGTCACTGGAAGCTTCTCGTTGTTACCTTGTAAAAATGAATTCCTCGCTTGACTCTCTCATGTTCTCCACCAACTCCGACCTATATGTCATGTGACGTGTGCATCCGCTGTCCAAGAGCCATGCATCATTCTTACCACAATCCATCAGCTCGTTTACCTTAGGCACTCGCACCACGTTGGCACGGTGTGTACCTCCAAGAATGACATCTTCCTTCTCCACCTCTGCCACGTTTACCTTTGCAGCCACGCTCCTTGGCTGCGTTCCTTCGTAGCTCTTGCTATTCGGGTTGGAGAAGCAATCCGCGGCCTTATGTCCGTAGCGCCCGCAATAGTCGCATTTGCCGCCAAATCCGCGTTCATCCGCTCCTCCGTTATCTCCATGGTCGTTCTCCCCCGTTTTCCCTTTGTAGTTCTTGCTCCTCGGGTTCTCATAGCAGTTGATCGCCTTGTGCCCCCTCTTTGAGAAGTGGAAGCACGCTCCAAAGGCCTTCGTTGCATTCACCATAGCAGGCCTCTCGTCTTCGGTTTCCTTCAGCGCTTTCTTCTTCCTTATTTCCTTCACCGTCTCAAGGGATTGAAGAATCTCTTGCAACTTCATCAGGCTGTTTGGCGGTTGATACGTGAACATCCCAACGTCGGATTCATATTCCTTAGGAAGCCCTTCAATGATTTAGTCGATCATCGCTTGCTCCGACTCCGCGGCTCCCATCACCCGTAGGTCGTCATTATAGCTCCTTGCCCTGTTGATGTAGGTGATGATGTTCTCGCCCTTCTCCATGTTCAACATAATCAGTTGCTTCCTCACGGCCATTCTGCTAGTATCATTGGTGCCCATGTAGGTGGACTCCAAGTACTCCCACGCTCGTTGTGCCGAATTTAGCTCCCCTACAAATTGGTCCAAATCCACCGCAATAGTATCAGCAACCGAATTGCAAAGTTGAAAGAACGCTTTCTTACTTTGCTTCTTAAATAACACCACATTTTGCGGCGGATCCGTCTTAGGAGGTGGAACTCCTTCCTTCGTCTCTTCATCGGGACGAGAGAGCGGTAAGAGCTCAACCTCCTCTGCCCTTCGAATAAACTTCTTCCGCCACACATTGTAGTTGCTTCCCTTGAAGCGTTGGGCTTCACTGAGCCCGATCGTCGGCTTCATCACCACGCGGCCACTTGCAGCAAGGGCCTCGAGAAGATTCTTCAACTGCGGGTCTCCAAGACTCAAACTGGAACCCGAACTCGCCTCGTCCCCCATGGCGTAGGCGTGAAGAACTCCTTTTCTCCTCCGATTTCACTTAGCGACGAGTTGTGCGCGCCCGTTCTCCTCGACGAGTAGCGCACGCCCGTTCTCCAAGCTCTGATACCAGCTGTTGGTCCAGGATCGTAGCGCGGAAGCCTTATAATAGTCTTAAGAAAAACTGTAAAGAACTCTTACTAAAAGCCTTTGAAAGGCCTCTTAAAAGTATTCTGCAAGTCTTATTTGAGTCTCATGTGAGTCTCATGGCTCATTGGAGTCTCATGTGAGCTTTTATGCAAGCCTCATGGGAGCACTAAGTAAATGTTACCAGCAAGATTCGAACTTGAGTCTCCAACTTCACAATATCGAAATAGGATATGGTTCAACTGACAAACCCACAAGCTTTGTATCAAACTAACACACCCCAAAATGCGACTCGACGTGCGCGATTCGTGTAACCTGTCGCGCACGTTTCATGTCGCGTCGCACACGCAACCAAACACACATTCGTCGAACAACCCCCGAGTCCGAAATCGGACCCTTGTTGAACAAGCAACCATTTGACTCCAATGTTCCCCCCAGTCAAACAGATTCTACTCCCATTTCATCCCTTCCACCGTCAATTTGACTTCTTGCTAGCTTCTTCCAAACATCCTAGTTTCTTCCCATGCCGTAGACTTCACGCCTTAGCCTCTTAGGAACTTCGTAGTATCTTCGTAGATCATTTTCCACACGCCACCGCCTTAAAGTCGTCGTCGGTCCGAATTTCCACCGTTCTTGAGTGTGGTTCCGCGAACCACTCCAACAGACGGCAGAGCGCGATCGAGGCGAGGTCGATGAGGCATGCAGGGCCCCACTCTACGCGCACTCCACCTCCTTACTGCTCCTTCAACCTCCTCCTCTTCGCCTTCCCGCACGCTCTTTCCTCGCCGCCTTCCCGCCCCTCACCATGCACTGCGCCGGCCCCCCGCCACCGCTCTCCAACACCTTCCCCCCCGCGCCCGCCCTGCGCGCCATGCCAATGCCCTCCGCCCCCTCGCCTTGGCCTGCCTTTCCGTCACCCGCCCCTCGCAGCGTCGCGTGCAGCCCTTCCGCTGCCTCGCTTGCTGCGACCGCTGCTGCCCGTACTGCCGACCACGCCGCACGCCTCGAGAAGCACGCTTGTCGGCCGCTCTCGTGGCTCGCTGGCCACGACTCCCTACGCGCCGCTTCCCCCATACTACCGTACCTATCTGCACGTCACCTCCTTGCCCCGCGCGCGCCCTCCGCCACGAGCAGCAGCCCCCCCTACTCCGCGCGCTCATGCGTGGTGGGATCCGACTGGGGGAGCAATGCGGATAATGCTCAGGGGAGGGGCGGCCACGTGGGGAAGAAGGAGGTGGCGGACGTGGGGGGGATGGGAGGTGCAGCGATGAGGTGAAGCGTGCATGCGTGGCAGCGATGCGTGGGGCGGGAGAAGCGGAGAGAAGCAATGCAGGCGCACAGCACAGCGGTGGCGGCAGCACGAGCAGGAGGCACAGCAGTTGGCACGAGCAATGCAGGTGCTCGCAGCTGGTTGGCGTCCTGTGCCCTGTCATATGCACAGCGCGGACGCCACACCGACAACGTGCCCACGTCTGCACCTGATCCCCCACGTCGTCCTCGGGATACCACACCGAGGTCGGCTTCGCCAAAAACACCTGGGCGACTCTCTCGCGCACTCCGCAGTACTTCGTCGCTCGTGTAACTTGGTCGACCTGGCAACCAGGCGCCCAAGCCGGCGTCCAGGATGCCCAGGTCGGCATCTAGATGCCCAGGCCGGCGTCCAGGCGCCCAGACCGGCGTCCAGGACGCCCAGGTCGGCGTCCAGGCGCCTAGGACGCCGTCCAGGCGCCCAGGTTGGCGTTCCAGGCGCCCAGGACGCCGTCCAGGCGCCCAAGACAGCGTCTAAACGCCCAAGACGTCTTCTAGGCGCGCAGGACGGCGTCCAAATGCCCAGGACGCCGTCCAGGCGCCCAGGACGGCGTCCCCATTACAGCAGGTCGGATGCGCTCCCCGCAAACCCGACAACGAAGTCGGCTCCGACCAAGCGAAGACGGGGCCGACACACAACTCCCGTCGACACTCGCGACCCTGGGTTGCAGGAAATGTCACGTGAAGACCTTGATGCGCTGAGGGACAGGCTGAACCCGGAATTGCAGCGACATGAAACTGGCAGCACCCAACACCAGTTACTTCCCCAAACACCCACTACATAAACAGTCGTCGAGGAATTGAACAAAACTTTTGCAACTGCAGATGTTTTCGCCGATACCTCTCGGCCTGAAACCGAGAAGGACGAAAACACACTCAATGCTCTACTCGACGAGGGCGAAGGGCCTGCCGAGGGTGAGGAGCAGGACGAGGGTGAGGGCCATCCCGACGAATGCGAGCTAGCGGAAACTCCCGTTGAACTGCCTCGGGACGATCCAACCGAGGATGACTGTACTAAGAAGCGTAGGCAAACCGCCGATATCGCTGACCTCATAGGCGGCGATGGAGGAGCTCAAGCATCCGCATGTGTGAAAAAACCGAAGCCACCAGGTTAGTGACTTGGTGATTGGTGTTCATTACAAGTACTGCACTCCCCTGCTTCTACACCTCATCTCTCAAAATTCCTATTAACGCAATGTACTTATATTACTTTGGATGTAGCGTGAGCAATTCCTGTTGACGACCAGGTGGCACAGAACCGCGATAAGGAATGTACTATCGCGCATCAGGCTGACACAGTCGCGGCCCTCCGCTGGCAGCTGGAAGAGCAGACACAGGAGGATGCACGAATACGAGCAGTCGTTGCTGCTCGCCAGCCCAGCCGCCTGCCCCAGCAACGACCGGCAGTCCCGGCCTATCATCATCCAATAGCCAGACTACCGCAGCTGGTGTTGGTGTGCTTCACGCCACAGCACTGCGCAGCCCGTTGGCGACCATCAACGCCACTGGGCTCGCGATGGCACCAGTGGTGCGCGATGGTGCGCCCGCCTGTGCTCCGCGATGGTAAGTCTCTTTCCAGATTTTATTGTTCATGATTTCTTGGGTACCGAATCTTTGTTTCATATACACCCGCTCTCGTGCCTGCTTGACACATAGTGTTTCATCGTAACAACTTATGTTTTTTTTCACTGTCGTCGTGCGTGCAGCAAAGTGCAACGATCCAGTGAACTATTTCATTGCGTGTACTCCGGCGAGTGAGCAGTCCTTTTACCCCACCCATGCAAAGCTTAGGCGCAAGGTTCAAGAGCTGTACGAAGATGTCGGCATGCCTGCCGTATGATGGCCACAAGGTTCAAGAGCGTGATTAAATTCCGCTACAAAAAATGTCGGAGAGCCGGTGCAACATCTATTCGGCGAGCAAGCCATTCGCCCATGGCCCTGGTGGCTTTGTCAGTGAGAGAAAGTGGCACTGCTCGCGAGTGAGAACATTGCGCCCAATAGACGACGCACTGCCTCAGTGTGGCACGCATATTTTCGCGAGGGTGAGTTTGGCTTGTATTCAGGGAAGTAATTTACACTTCCTGCTGTCCGAGTAATCTAAATCTTTATTTTCGTGCCCGTGGCAGAGGTGTACGGCTCGAATTGGCACTGCGACGGATCTAGCTGCCCCTTCGCCAACCGCTCTTTCGAGCTTGTCTTGTGCAAGGGACTTGGCGGCAAGTGATGCAACAGGATCAATGTCAAGATCCCCGATGTCGCCACAATCCGCCACGTGGTATGTGTGTGAAGGTTCTCCCCCTCCAGATATGTAAACGTGTGAATGTATAAAACATATGAACTCATGCCGATGTGCTGCTCTGCAAGTGGAATGGCCCATGGCAAACCACAACGGCCGTGCCAACCCGTCCCTTGATGCATCTGACGAGAACAACAGGGCTGCAGTAGCTGCAAAAATCCTGGTCGTTGTTGCATGGATCAAGGCACTTCTAGAAGCATGTGAAGCCATCTACACCAACGAAGCCCCTGCATGGTTTGTCGAGGGCAGTGGTGCAGTCAAGATTCTTATTGAAGGTTTTGAGGCTGCTTTTGATGGGTTGATCCTCTAGTGCAAGCATCATTAGCAGTCTAGAGTAGTGAGTTAGTTGGGTTAGTGTAATGTAGTGTTAGTATCATGAGCAGCAACACAGGTGTACTAATTTGTTGTAACTGCTAACTGGAATAAATAGTCATTCCAATTCGTACTGGTGGAAATATCAATGGGAAATGTAGTAAATGTCAGTGCTGTACATAGTGGAAAACGACCCCCGCATACCTACAAATTATGTGGCAATTTATGGTGATTTATGACAAACATGAATTACAGGAAGACAATAAATATCGATTTACGGGGTTGCAATATGCAGGCATTTATTGGAATGCCTTTAACACCTATGAATGGCAGGCCAATTTTTGGGCAATCGCCCCCCATATACGGCCTTGAATAGCCGCTTCACTGTAGCTGTATACAACCATAAACAGCCATTCTGCTCAATATACAAGCGGGCAATTCATAGGCCATAAACGCCTACGAAGCAGCCTGTGTACAGCCCGTCAGTTCACAGCCATAAAGCTGCCATTTGCATGGCGAAAATGGCTGTAAATTGCCATTTTTAAGGCTGGCATTTTTTAGATGGCCGTTAGGCCTCACACCTCCACAAGCTCCAAAGTCGCTGCACCCACAAGCGGCATCACCACCCTCGTCGTCTCGCACCGTTCCTTCCTCCACCGGCACCTTCCTGCACCCCTTACAACCATGGACTCGCGCCGATCACGTCTCACCTGCAGCCACGGCCAGCAGCAGCCCCGGGATGTCGTCCACACATACGATGCTTCCGCCCAGTCCGCGTCAAGCTGACGGCAGCAGAGCCGGTGCTAAAACGCACGGTTCAGCCCCGCACACACCTTCTGTGCCGATTACCATTCCCTTGGCCAGCGTGCCCGATGTGACCGCCACAATTTCAAAGGGTGGGACGGCAGAGGCACCACGGGATGCACGCACGCAGACAGGAATGGCGGAGGCAAGCACTGCGTCTGGTGCTGCCTCGTCACCACTGCCAGGCGAAGCCAAGTGCGCGTATCGAGCCTGCAAGAAGAAACCTGAGAGGATGCGGAGTAAGAAGTTGGCCACGGTGGGCAAAGTGGAGGGTGTGGGCTCACATCCAGCGGTGGATGGCAATGCGGAGAAGATGGAAGGCGCGCGAGCGGTTGGATAAAGGATGCCATGGTGGGGACTGTAGGGCAGTGAGATGCTGTTGAATTGAGGCAGCTAGCAGTGGCAAGCCACCCACCACATGGTCGTGTGTGACTCACACGCGTCGCTCCTCCCCCCATCCCTCACCCACCAGGCACCCTCGCCAGTCTCATGCCCCCTCCAAGCGCGCGAGGCATCACCACCAGCCCACCGCCTGGTTCGTGTTATAAGAATGGAGAGCGAGCTGCTGTGCTTCATTGCTTCTCTCCACCACCTATCTACCCCCCCCCCCCCCCCCCACCCCCTCCGAACCATGCCTTCCCGCCATCTCTCACTGTCTCTTTGTTGCTGATTGCAGAGGTGGAGGTGGGGCAGACGCGTGTATTTTTTCAGTGGACGAGCGATCTTTGGAGCGGTCGCAAATAAGAGAGAAGTACATGAAGGGCATTTACACTGTGGACCTACATGACGTATTCAGATTGGCCGCCCTTCTTATCCTCGTTGATTATCGTCATGGTGAGCTCTACGATGGGAGAAAGTGGGGTGTGGCAAAAAGGGGCGGGGGAGGGGGGGGGGGGGGGGGGGTGGGGGGAGAGCTATAATTGGCAGCATAGAACGTTTTATGCCCTCGGGTGAATGTGTTGCCTCTGCCTCTCAGGTACGCCCTCCGCCCCTCAGGTACCACGCGATTCGTAGGCGTAGGCATCACTCAATGGAATCATACCACGCGGTGTTCTACAAAAAATTCTGTCCCAACTGTTGATTGAGAGGGTGGAGTTGCACTACAGGGAACTGGTACGTACATCACAAGGATTGTGTGTGACAGTTGAATATCCACCACTCGATTCATTTTTCTTGCAACATTCTCATGTGATATTGGTTTACCATGTAGTGATATGTTTCTTATTTTCTTCGATAAGCAAGTTCTACTATGTATCTTGTTGCGTCCACCTCTTCTCCTTGCTTCCCTGCCTCCCTTCCTCCCCTCCCCTTTCCTCTATTCCTCCTGCAACTCCTCCTTCCCATTCCTCCCCTCTGCTTTCCTCTCGAAATTTAACCCCTCCCCCCCCGTTTACTTCCCTCATTCGCCCATTTCCCTTCCCTCCCAACACCTTGCTCCCTCTTCCCACTCTTCTCATCCATACTCCCCTTCCTATCCCCCTCCTCATCCTCACCCCCCCCCTCTCTCTCCGCACCTTACAACCCCCCCTTCTTTCCCCCTCCGACTCTCCATCTCGCCTCGCCTCTCCCTTTTCGCCATTCCCTCCCACGCCCTCGCACTCCAAATCTCCTCCCTTCTCACTTTCTTCCCCAGATGCATCCCTCTCACTTGAACCGTTTCTTTCCCCGTCAACAATCCCTGTGGCTCCTTTGCTTTCCCCGTCAATCTCTGAGGCTCCTTTCCTTTCCTCGTCAATCTTTGGGGTTCCCTATAGTCTCTTGTTGCTGCATGCACCCTTCCCGTCCATCCATACCCTGCATGAGCTTGGTTTCTTCTCCCCAACCTCTCACGCCACATGTATGCTGCTCAATGGCTTCACCTTTTTCCTCTTTGCCTTAGGTTCTATGTCTGCATGCAGCTACACCTTCCCCACTCCGTCTTATGTCTCTCCCTTCTCCCTCTCGCCCCCTGGTTGTACCCAATCCACCTTCCTCATTCCGCCTTGTGTCTCTCCCTTCTCCCTCCTGCCCTTGGGCTCTGCCCGCACATTTCAACTCAGATTTATAAAAAAAAAAACAAAAACAAAAATTACGGAGCCTGTGTGATCTTCTAAACAGTGATTCTGTTTTCTATAAATCAAAGCTAAAAAAACATCTTCCCAAGGTGATGCCAGAAGATGTGCTGATCGGGAAACAATGAAGGAGTGAATTGAAGTTCTCACTGTGCTACGTATGCATGTTGGTGGTTGTTTTTATGTCACGCCCTGCAGGGAACGTCAAGAGCCAAGACACTCATTAATACTGTGTACCGCTTCCATACACAACGACACAACAGCTTGTTTGCCCTAATCAAATGAGATTGTTCCATGAGCAAGATAGAGGCTCCCCAGTCTTTTTCCCTGTACTCCTCCCCTTTCCACTCCCTCTCCCCCTCCCAATCCCCCTCTTCCTGCCACTGCCTTTGTTCCTGCCCTTGCCCTTGCCCCGCCCCTGCCCTTGCCCCTGCACCCCCTCCTGCCCCTCCCCATGCCCCTCCCCATGCCCCTCCCTCTACACCTCGTCCTGCCCCTCTCCCTGCCGCTCCCCTCCCCTCCCTTCCCTTCTCGCCCCTTCATACATATGCAGGTCCACTTTGTGGATAAGAAGATCAATGTATGCCTACGGAAATCATGTCATACCGACAAATCACTGGCACACTTCATATTGATACAAATCAACATAATGTATGAACCAAGTTTTCATTTCGCACCAACAAATGGGAGCAAATATGCCGTGACATTGACACACATAGGCGGCAACAGGTATAGCAAATACATTCTTCCCGACTTGTTCTCTTTGTGCTTATTGTATTTACGGGCCTCAAAAGTGGGCAAATTGGTCATAAAAAATAAAGCATATGGTAGAGCAATAGGGACTTCAAAGGAAGACAGTTTGGAGGGTAAAAGATGAAGAACTTTAGAACTTTTGCCGTTCAATTCTTCTTCCTCCCTTCCAGTTCCCCTCCATCTCCGTTATCCTGTTTCTTCCCAACAAGATCATGCCCTCTCCTTTGATTGAACTTCCTCTACCTCCCTTCCTCATCTCCTCCCCACCCAAGGCTCAAAATTGGTCTTAGGCCACCCTGCCTAATCACCGTCTCAGCCTGTCCCAACGTGATGGCCTAGGGTTCTGATACGCTGACAAATACAGGTAAAAAAAAAAAAAAAAAAAAAAAAAAAAAAAAAAGCCTGATTGATTCAGGGACAATTAGACATGAAAGTTTTTAGTGGCATAGAGACCGTCAGTTTGTGACTCAGTCAGTTAACGAATTTCTTCCGAATGGCAAGACAGCAGGTTCGAACTCTGATGTAGTCGAATAGTCTACGGAACGTATGCGCGTTTCTTCGAAACGGTACTAGTGTAATTCATATGTTACACTTTGTAGTCACGGAATAAAAACCACTACGCTGTTTTTGAAAGGGTAAAAAAGAATCCACTAATTTGAAGAAAGGGTAACTGTACGGTTAGCCTGCCTTGATCAAGGTAACTGAAAAAAGCGGCCCACAGAAAGGGCAAAAGGGGAAATTGTGAAATTTTAAAAAGAATTAAGAAGAAGGAGGGTTGCACTAGCAAGAATGAGGATACAAATAGCAAACCCTAGAAGGGTTGTACTCGCTATAGAGCACCCCACTACAGGCTAGAGCATAATATTCTGACACACCCCCATAGCCAAAGTGGGGTGTAATCAGCAGAGCAAGCACAGCAGTACAAGCTCAGGGTGGATCACAATGTCACCACACATTCTGAGCACAAGTTCAAGAAGCAATAGTTTAAAGTTCACAATTATGAGCAAAGCTAGAGGCTATCGCAGAGGGCAAGTGAGGAGGAGGAGAGACTGTGAGGGAAGAGAAGATAGGAGGCGACTGCTGACGCTGCAGACACACAGACGAGCTGCTGGCTCAGTGGCTACCGGAACAACGCTCCGGACTACTGGGGTAACTGGCCCCGCGGCTAAAAGTAGCGGCAGACGAGCAACGGACCCACGGGCGACTGGCGACTACCGGAGATTGTAGCCTCCGGACTGCTGCTGCTGCTGACGACAAGACTGCTGCCTCCACTCGACCTCCCCCAAACAGTACCACCCCTCCTGACACACACCCGCTGCTACACCGCTAGCTCCACTCCCCCTTCACCCCCCCTTAGCACCACTCCAACGGCTCCAACAAGTCCACCCCCCCCTCAGCGGCAGCTGCAGCACAGGGAGACGGAGGAGGAGGAGGAGCAGGGAACGGCACACAGTAGTTTCACCCCCATACCCCTCACCCCCAAACCCTAATTCAGGAGAACGGGCTGTAGGAGGGGTGGGGCGCCAGCAGAAGCACGGGGGACAGCGGGGAGGGCAGGGGCAGCGAGGAAAGGGCCGCCCACGGGCCTGGCACAGCCTCTCGAACCGCGCGCAGGCGGCCCGAGCCGCGCGCGGGCCTGGCGCAGCCCGTACGGGCCGCGCGCGGGCCTGGCGCAGCCCGTACGGGCCGCGCGCGGGCCTGGCGCAGCCCGTACGGGCCGCGCGCGGGCCTGGCGCAGCCCGTACGGGCCGCGCGCCGGCTGTACGGGCCGCGCGCAGGCCACGACGGGCGACGGGGGGCGACGCGCGGGTCCCCGTCGCCCGTCGCAGCGCCTCCCGAGGGCGACGCGGCGAGTGACGGGGTAGAAGCCCGCCGCGCGCCTCGGGGCGCACAGCGGGCAGAGAACCGCCGCGCGCCACGGGGCGCACGGCGGGCAGAAAACCGCCGCGCGCCTCGGGGCGCACGGCGGGAAGAAAAACTGCCGCACGCCACGGGGCGTGCGGCACAGAAGGTAGTAGTGGAAGTTGCAGCGGAAGCAACGAGGTGGTGAGCCCACCCACAGGATCGATCCAAGGGGATCGACCTGCTCTAATACCATGTGAAATTTTAAAAAGAATTAAGAAGAAGGAGGGTTGCACTAGCAAGAATGAGGATACAAATAGCAAACCCTAGAAGGGTTGTACTCGCTATAGAGCACCCCACTACAGGCTAGAGCATAATATTCTGACAGTAATTTACATTGATATTCTGGGCCCTGTTCCCCCCCCCCCCCCCTCGCCCCTCCCGCGGGCTTACCTGCTGCTCCCTTGTCCCTCGTTTCCCCAACAGGTTTCTGCGCCTCCCACTGTGCCTCTCGCCCCTCCCACTGACCTTCCCACCCCCTTTACGGAGGCTCCCACCTCCTTTACCGAGCTGTCTGTCTCTCGTACCGAGCCCCCCGCCCTTTTACCCAGCCTCCTGCGACCGAAGGGGATGGGAGACCGCAGTTAGAGCAGGATGGGAGAGGGGTCGACGAAGAGGAGGGAGGAGGGGATGAAGAGGAGGAAGGAATAGGGGCGAAAGAGAAGGAAAGAGGACAGAAAGAGGAGGGGGGAAAAGGGGTGGAAGAGGTGAGGAGCAAGAAAGAAGATGATGAGGGGAAAGGGGGGCGGGTGGAGAATGGGAGAGGGGAGGAAGGGGAGGAGGGGAGACGTCAGGAAGCGGTTGAAGGGGGAGTGGGGCGAGAAGTGGAAGGGAGTAGGGAGGAAGTGGAAGGGGGAAGAGGAAAAAAAAAGAGGTGGAGGGTACAGGGGCTAAAGTGGAGGGACGAGGGGAGAAAGAGGGGGAGGGAAGAGGGGGTAAAGAGGAAAAGCGAAAGGGGCAGGCAGTCGAGGAGGGGAAAGCTGGAAAAGAGGAGAGGGGAATGTCGAATAAGGAGGGGAGAGGAGAGGATGAAGGGGAGGGGAGAGGGGAGAAAGGACAGGAGGAGAGAGGGCAGGATGCGGTTGAGGGTAGCGAGGAGGACAAGGAGGTGATGGGTGGGGAAGACAAGGTGGTAGGGAGCGAAGGGGACAGGAGGTCGAGGGTGGGGAGGACAGGGAGGTAAAGAGCGGGGAGGGCAAGGAGGTTGGGGGAAGGGAGGACAAGGAGGTGACAGGTGGGGAAGACAAGGTAGTAGGGAGTGAGGAGGACAGGGAGGTAGGGGGTGGGGAGGACAAGGAGGTTGGGGGCGGGGAGGGCAAGGAGGTTGGGTAAGGGAGGGAGAGGAGACGGCGAAGGCAAATCAGAATTCAATTGCGTGGGGAGATCGGATTCTTGTCAAGAGGGGTCGGCATACGATTTCAACCGTTGCATGGAAGATGGGACGGGTGTAGAGGTTGTGGGTGGGGGCCGTGGTAGAGTGGGATCGTACAGAGCAATGGCACGCACTGGCACCATGGAGCCATGTACTGGTGCAGCGATTGGAGCGAGTCGTGAGACGGGAGGAGATCGGCTGGATGAGGTAGTGAGGAATTTAGGGGTGGTGGTGATCGATAAGTTCTCTAAAATGGGACACTTCATCCCGACCAACGCCACAGCTACTACTGAAGCAACTGTTCGCCTCTTCTTCGACCGCATCATCACCATCCACGGCATCCCCACTACACTCATCTCAGAAAGGGACCCAGATTTCACTAGCTTGTTCTGGAGGGAACTCATGGGATTGTTGGGGACAAAGCTTGCGATGTCTTCAGAGTATCACCCCCAGACTGACGAACAGACAGAGCGACTCAATCAGGTGGTTGAACGGTTACTGCGCACAGCTTGCAAAGATGACATCAGCCATTGGGATCTACAATTACCGATGCTTGAGTTCCCTTATAACAACGCTTCACATGCGGACATGGAAATCTCTTTTCTTCCTTTGCTACGGACGGGAACCACTCACACCACACTAGCCAACCATACCGGCACACGTCCAAGCCGCACACGACTTTGTCACCACCATGCAGTAGCTATGGGAGAAGACTCAGCGACATCTCACCACGATGCAGAACTTCCAAAAGCAGTATGCCGATCGACAGCGACGAGATCACTCGGTAGCAGTCGGAGATCTGGTGCTTCTTGACACACGCAACTTGGACCTCTCCCATCTTACGTCCCATCTCCGGCCTCGCTTCTATGGTCCCTTTTGCGTTGAGGCGATGGTGATACCAGTAACATTTCGCTTGCGCTTACGTATCACGTCGAAGCTTTACAACGCTTTCCATGTTCAGCTACAGAAGTCCTACAAGGTTCCAGGGACGATAGCTACCATCAGCACCACCTGTTCTCATACATGATGAACCAGGGTACGAGGTGGAACGAGTGTTCGCTCATCGACGCAGGCGCGGCAATACATTCGAGTTTCTAATACGCTGTAAGGGATATGACCCGTCGGAGGACAGTTGGGTTGCAGAAGCTGATATGGACAATGCACGCCGCGCTCTGAAGGATTATCTTGTCAAGCAGGGTGTATCTCACACCACCCAGTTTTTAGGGGAGGATGTGTGAGAGTACGACAGCTAGCCTCACCATTATTAACCTTAATATGCTTTACTTTGCTCGCTTTTTTTTCTTATGCATGCTTTTGCTCGTTTCTCTTAAAAACGGCGCTTACTATACTTTATTATAGTTATAGCACCGTTCTAGGTTGCGTGCACCGATTTCTAGGCTTTTCGGTTGCCACCAAATTGCCTTCTACTGAATTCGTGAAGGACCCGTACGGGATGCTTCACGACCCGCGAAACCTTCTAGTAACACCCGGGTTACTGCCTTTGTGTCAAGCCTATATATAGCCTCGTGTTGTACCGAGGTGATCGTATTAAAATTTATGAACCAGTTCCTTTGATCATCACACTTGCAGATCAAGATGGAAGACAACTCGATCCACACGTTCCGTACCAGATACGGCTCCTACGAATATATAGTGATGTCGTTCGGACCATGCAACGCACCGGCAAAGTTCCAGGCGGAGATGAATCACATCCTACGGCCCCTTTACGATATACTGATCTACACCAAGAACGTGAAGGAGTGTTGGTGCAACCCCATGGTTCGCACTCGGCTTGTTGTCCTTGTGCGCGTGTGTGCATGGAATGGTATGAAGTTAATATATATTTCATGCATATAATAGTGTGTTATTGATGAGTAATGATGTCGAATGCGTATGTCGAGTCAATAGTGAGTTATCGTTAGTCGTGTGTCACGTCGTAGTTTGCGTGTCGTGTGTGTTTTCTCTTTTGCTCGGGGCATTGAATCTGCTCTGCGCGCCTCACCAAACCCCTCAATTGTCGCCTAGTTTCGTCCCTCCCACCTTCCATCTCGCACTTCCCTCACTTATTTCTCGCCAGCCCTCTTCTTGTCACCCTTTCCTTCCACCTCACACACCCCTCCCACCCAACCGCAACCTTCACCAGCCCCACCCCACACCCCTCGAATCCCTCCCCTCCCTCACCCCTCTTCCTCGCCAGATTAGCTATGTACTCCGCTATTGCTTTTATATTTTTAGGGGAGCGGCATGCCACACTTCTCCCGCCTTCCCCCTCTTTTCCCATTCCCTTTTTCAATCCTCACAGGCCATTGAAACGAGCAGCACTGGGTGCCAGTGCAGGGGGGGGAACGTGTCCCATGGAGGGCGCATCTGGAGAAGGTGGCAACTGCCCGGCGTCCTTTGACGGGGTGAACGAGCGCCTCTTTCTGGCGGAGCGAGGAATCCTGGACGGGCATGGCATCGGGCCTCAGTACACGTGGTTCAAGCACCTGGTGGGTGGGACGGTCGTGGTATAACATTCTGTACGGGTGGCTGACTGAGTGTCGATGGGTTTGCTGTGCTGCATGCAAATTGCACTCAAGTGTGGATCACGGGAGTTGGAGGGGTTGAATGATTGTCTGTCGAGCGGGGGTTTCTAGATGGGCATGGCATCGGGCCTCAATACAAGTGGTTCAAGCACCTGGTGGGTGGAAGAATGATGCTACTGTGAGGCGGGTTATTGGTGTGACATGCATGTGGAGTGCGGTGGAGTGCGGTAAGTCCACAACGGACCGTACTACACGTGGTTCAAACACCTGGTGCTTGGGAGGGAAGACTCACGGTGTGAGGCAGTGAAGGGGTGGATGGGTGTGGGTGGGTGTGTTGTGGTACAACGCAGTTGAAAGGGTTGAGTGGGCGTCCGTTTCTGGCAAAGAGGGGGTTCCTGGCCGGGCAAGGTATTGGATCGCACTACACTTGATTCAGGCAGCCATCTGGTGGGTGGGAGGGAAGAGGCACGGTGTGAGGTAGAGTGTGAGGGTGGGTGAGCTTTAAAGCACGTCAAGCACCTCTTGTCGAAACGACCTGATCATATTCTGATCAATTCAGTGCCTCGAAAGTGGTCCGAGGATGGAACTGTGAGGTGCGGTAGATGCTTCAAACGGCGGTATGCTCGTGGCGGCATGTGTGTGGAATGGTGTATTGTTCACCACACATGGTGTACCATACATGGTGTGAAGTTTGTGCGCGTGCGTGCGTGCGTGTTTTGTTTTGCTTTGCTTTGCTTTGTTTTTTTCTCTCAAAAGTGACTCAGATGCGGTCTACATAATGATTATAAACACTCCCTAATCCAGTTTCAGAAAGTCGCCGATCTCCTTTCTTTTCCCAACCAGCCAGGCGCATTGGCCCAAGGAGAATGACAGCGACATGGTGTGTGTATGGTGTAGACGCTGCCGGGTCCAAGTTCAATAAAAATGTAAACCAAGGTGTGCTCCTTGAAACCCATCATCAAGACTCATCTTGAATCTCCTTTCCTTTCTCAACACTCCCCTGGCAGGTGTACGGCCCTGATAAGGACAACGTCTATGCCACGTCAGTATTTTCAGGCATCCGTGATGCCATTGCTGATGTCATCAAGAGCAGTGCCTCTAAGGGAAATCTCGAGGATGGGGCGGGTGGTGCTGTGAAGGGGAGAAGGAGTAGTGAGGGTGGGGAGAAGTGGAGTGCGGTGCAGCATGAGATTTTCCGGGCGGCATGGGCAATTGAGAGGGCAGCGAAGATCCTCAAGGGGCAGCTGCTGTGAGTTGGGATGTGCAGTACGGTGCTGTGAGATGGTGTGCAGTGTTGTGAAATGGTGGAGCTGTGTCACAACGTGCACAACGTGGTTCGTGGACCATCGTGGTTCTTGGACCGTGGCGCAACGTGGTTCGTGGACCGTGGCACAACGTGCCGTGGAGCGTGGCACAGTGCAGTGGAGCATGGCACAGAGTGCAGTAGAGCGTGGCACAGCGTGCAGTAGAGCGTGGTGCAGGGCCTGCTCTTGGTGCTCACACATACTTCGCCATGCTAGTATTAGAGCCTCCTGTGCTCTATGGTGCAGGGTAAAGGGCGTCGACAGTGCTTCCACACAAGCACTGCCATGGATAATGGTTGGTGATGGTGGGGGATGGTGGTGATGGTATAGTTGGTGGTGGAGATTTTATAATGGTGGTGATTGTGGTGAACGGGTTTGTTTTTTTATGATGTTTGTCCACACAGGTATGTGCACAGTGGCATGTGTATGTGTATATTGCTCAATGCAGTTGCATCAACAATCAGCAACAAGGGCCACACTCGTGCAAGCCTAAGACTTCAACAGCATCTGTGTCACGCCCTTGGAGCTGATTCTTGATGCGCTACACCTAACATCGTCTCTCTGCTACAAACTATTCCCTCCTCAGAGATGAGGCACGGCACGCCATTACACCGGCGCGCATCCAAGGTTGATGACAATGCTACCCCTGGTGAAGAACAGGAAGTCAGGCAATGATACAAGAGGACAAAAAGAAACACACAAATGTTAAGAAAAACATGTAACCGAAGTGAGGAAGTTGTTAGAATACTCCTTCAGTACTAGGAAAGTGTTGGGTGTGAGAATTTACCGATTGGTGTGCATGTTGAAAGCCTTGGAGTTGGAGTAGGCCCAGATCATGTTGTTGCTACCCGTGTAGCTGACCGGACTCAGAACACCCTTGCCCGAGCGAGTGAACCTGAAATAAAAGTAACACATCATAGCACGTTAATAATTCTGAGGAAAGTGCAATGCATTTCGGTCCCGCGGCGGGAACAGATGGAACTCACTTCACAATCTTGCCACCATCTGCAGTGGTAACCACCGATTTTGCAGAGAGCTTCAGCGCTGCTGAGGTTGACTTCTTGATCATATTAAAGGCCAAGGTCTTGCCCTTCATAGTGTAGGCCACAATGGTGTTTGGTGCTTTCAGATTCCCCACCACCGCATCGGCAGGAGCCATGAGGCCGGCTTTCTACGTCCAGCCAATGGACATCCAGCCCGTCTCGGCGCCGCTGCCGTGCTTCGCCTCGAGGGCAGCGATGATTCCGTCGTTCTTCGCGGTGATGTTCCAGTGTAGGAGAAACAATCTGGCGGGGAGAGCATGGGAGAAAGGGAGTGAGACATTTATCTAGGCGCCTGAATGATCATTAGAAAGAACGGGAGTACTTAAGGGAGAAAAACTGATTCGAAACAGTCACATACCCGTCAGGTGTCAGTTGAACAGATTTGGCGTATGGCGCGAGAGTCGACTTGGTGCAGGCGGCTGCTGCGGGATTAACAGCCGCCGTGCCAGCGTAGTGTCGCGCCAAAGCGCTGCTAGTTATGGCGAGGATCAGAATGGCGAGCGACTTCGCGAGGAAGGAAAGCCGGGCCATTATAATAAATTCTATGCAAGAAGGAAACGAGAGGCGAAGATGTTGGAGGTCACGGTGTGATGAGCTGAGATGCTGAGATTGTTTGATGAGATGACTGTCGGCCTAGTAGTAATACGCGTTTGGGAAGCTTGTTCCTCAGCGTTGGCTTGGGATGTGAGTGCGAATTCACAAGACGCGACTTCATCAAATCCGCGTTTCGTCGCCAAACGAGAATTCACCGAACCATTACTCAAATGTTTTCTTCAACATCATCACCGTTCCCCGCACCTTCAAACCGATCAGTGCGATCAACCAGCACGCACATTTGATTCTGGGCACCGACCGAGCCCAGCCTCACTGCGGCGCGTTTCCGCTACCCAGAAGAGGCTTCACAGAATGACACGTCACTTGGCACGTGATCAGACATGCGCTGTCACCGAACCACTTGCCCTTGCTGTACACCTGGTCGCGTTCCACTAGTTTCAACGTGCGTCGTGTTCGCTGACGTGGCTTGGGTGGACCCTCCGCACCACATGCCAAAATCACCAGCAATAACCTTCACCGACAAGCCGCCCAAGTTTAGCCTCGTTATTATCGACTGTAATATTTGACCGCGTTTTATATTCATATGAGACCCACACTTTTATAGCATTTCGCATTAACACAAAATGCCGACATATCCACAAAATATGATTGGCACGATAGCATGACTATCAGTGATTTTTTTATTGTGTTTATTTCACTTTTACCGTGATGAGACCGGTCTCGGTTGGCGGAGGAAATATAGTTTTTCCGCCATAGCGATGTCGTTGAATATGGTGACATTGCAGAATAAGATTTCTTGCGCGATGTCGTGTTTCAAGCCGCCGACATATAGCGGTCGTTGCGTTCAGCTTCGTGCATGTACCTCACCTGCTCGCAGAATGCAAAAAATCCGTTGGTGTAGTCTTGGACAACCAAGTTGGCGCCAAGTGCGGAGCTTCTGACATGCTAAGATCGACGCCGCAATTGTCTCGAATCTCCTGCGTAGACATGCGCACCACGCGTCCCACATGCGATACTCGGTTACCTTCTCGAAACATGACGGCGCTCAAGGTCCAATTGGGCCTTCTCGTGGTGGTGGTACCTCGTAGGCGCTCGGGTTCGTTACAATGATGCTCATTTAATCCAAGGCGGGTCCTTGCAGCAATGACACGGCGTAGCGAATCTTCTACGCGCCTGACGAGACATAGTTCGCATAAAAAAGCGCGTTCATCATGAAGATCCACGCTAGAACCGTAGGACCACCGCATTGACTTGGGTCGAAACACGGCGGACGCTGTGGCTTGAGTGACATCGGCGATGGGATCGCCAATTCGTCGTTTGGTGTCGTGATGTGGATGTGTCGCTGGGCTCCTGCCGCATTCATTGCCTCGAGGTGTGCCGTTCCGTGGTCGTCGCGCGCTTCTTCCCGGACGATGCCGTCACTAGCAGTGCTCCAGCATTGTGCCACGCTCTTGAGCCAGGATGCGGATGGTGTTGCCTATGTTGGTGTTGTCTGTGTCTGCGTCCGTGTATGTGCTTGCGCCTGGTTGATGTCGTGTTAGGGTTACTCGCTTTCCACCATCAGCGTCGTGATTTCTTCGATGCTTTCGCGCAAATGGCGCGTCAGCTCGTCCAGGTGTTCCTGCGTAAGGTTGGTAAGATCAATCCGGCCCCCCATGTCCAAAGGGTGTCGGCCGGCTTAGGTGCTAGGCACAGTTGTGGCTGCATACGCTCGCGAGAGAGCGAGAGGATAGCGGCTCCTAGTACGATAAGGGGCGTGAAAGAAAAATAAATACTATTTTTTGTTGGTTGCGGAAATGCACGGTCCGAAAACAAAGTGGCTCTGGTAGCAAAGTGCTATTGCTGTAGTTGTGAGGATCTAGGATCGAGCTTAGAAAAGAGAGTTTGAATTGAATGAATCACTTGGGTACAACACGAGGCTATATATAGGCTCGACACAAGGCCCAGTAATCAGGTGTTACGCGAAGGTTCCGAGGGTCGCGAAGCGTCCCGAACAGAACCTTCCCGAATTCGGTAGAAGGCAATTCAGTGGCAACCGAAAAGCTCATAATTTGGTGTACGCAACCTAGCTCGGTGCTAGGAAATATAGGAAAGCACCCAGCCTAGGAAATCAAGCAATTCATGCATGCATAAAATAAACCTATGCTAGAAATAGCATAATAAAGCAAAGGCAAGCAAGCATAGCTGGCATAAGCCGTCGTATACCCACACGTCCCCCCCTCAAAGCTGGGTGGCGTGAGATACACCCTACTTCACAAGATAGTCATTGAGAGCACGGTGTGCGTTGCCCATATCAGCTTCTGCAACCCGACTGTCCTCAGTGGGGTCATTTCCCTTCCAGCGGATCAAAAACTCGAGGGTCCTGCCGCCGCGGCGCCGACGAGTGAGAACGCGCTCGATCTCGTATTCTGGTTCATCCTGTACGAGTACAGGTGGTGGTGGCGGTAGCTGTTGTCCATGGAACTGTTGGTTGGGGTCCTTGTAGGGTTTCAGTAGCTGAACATGGAAAGCATTGTGAAGCTTCCACGTATCTGGTAAGCGCAAGCGGAATGTAACTGGTGTCATCTGTGCCTCAACGAGAAAAGGACCACAGAAGCGAGGCCGGAGCTTGGATGGGAGGTGAGACAGGTTAAAGTTGCGCGTGTCAAGAAGCACCTGATCTCCGACTGCTACTGTGTGATCACGTCGCTGACGATCGGCATACTGCTTCTGGGAGTTATGCATCGTGGTGAGACGTCGCTGAGTATTCTCCCATAGCTGCTGCTTGGTGGTGACGAAGTCATGTGCGGCTTGGTCGTGTGCCGGTGTGGTTGGCTGCTGGGGTGTGAGTAGTTCCCGTCCGTAACACAGGAAGAAAGGAGTTTTTCCTGTGCCCGCATGCGAGACGTTTTTGTAAGCGAACTCTAAGGTCGGTAACTGTATGTCCTAGTGGCTGATGTCGTCTTTGCAAGCTGTGCGCAGTAACTGTTCAACCACCTGATTGAGTCGCTCCGTCTGTCCGTCAGTCTGGGGATGGTATGCTGAAGACATCGCAAGCTTAGTCCCCAACAGTCCCATGAGCTCCTTCCAGAACTAACTAGTGAATTTTGGGTCTCTGTCTGAGATGAGTGTAGCGGGGATGCCGTGGATGGTGATGATGCGGTCGAAGAAGAGGCGAGCAATTGCTTCAGCCGTAGCCGTGGCGTTGGTCGGGATGAAATGTCCCATCTTAGAGAACTTGTCGATCACCACGAGTATAGCGTCATGCCCTCGTGAGGTCGAAGGAAGTCCTATGATGAAGTCGAGGCTAACGACTTGCCGTGGCTGCTCCGGTAAGGGGAGAGGCTGAAGTAACCTTGCTTTTTCTGCTTGCTGCTCTTCATCCGCTAGCATGTGTCGCAAGAGGTGACGAACTGCTGCACGTCTGCTGCCATGCCGGGCCAGTAGTAATACTTCGCTATCCCTGCTAACGTCTTGTTGCTCCCGAAATGTCCCGCGTATGGTACGTCGTGAAACTCCTCCAGTAGAATCTGTCGGAGCGGGGCATAGTTCGGTACCCAAATCTTTCCTGTGCCCTTCCTTACAGCTAAGTCTTTCTCCCACTGTAACAGCTTCTGTTTCTGTGCTGTAGCGATCTCTGCGTCTACGGAGTACCCATGTTGGAATAGACCCTTGAGCAGAAGGTTCATCCCGTCAAGTTGGATGCCTGCTACATGACCGGGGCGGCTCAATGCGTCTGCCTTGTTGTGTAGCTCGGGCTTGTAGACGATGTCATAGTGGAAGTGAGTTTCCAGGAAGTCCACCCACCGCACCTGTCGTCGTGAGAGCGTCGGCTATGACTTAAGGTAACTGAGACTGCAGTGGTCAGTATAGACTGTTGTCTTGGCTCCCTCTTAGGTAACACCTCCACGCCTTGAAGGCTACGACTATGGCTAAGGCTTCCTTGTCGTGAATGGGGTAGTTCAGTTCTGCTCCGTGTAGCTTTTTACTGAGATAGGCGATAGGCTGTAAACCGTGTCCGTGATCCTGCATCAGTACTGTTCCGACTGCTTGGTCACTAGCGTCTGCTTCAACTATGTAGTCCTTGTCTGGATCCGGTAGGATAAGTACTAGTGCTGTAGTCAGTGTTGTTTGTAGCTGTTCCATGGCTTGCTGATGAGGAGTATCCCACTTGAAGGGCGTATCCTTTTTCAGTAGGTCGGTCATTGGCGCTGCTAACTTAGCGTACTGCGGCACGAACCTGTTGTAGTAGTTGGCAAAGCCTAGGATCTGCTGCAACTCCTTCACGTTCTCTGGAACTTTCCACTTCTTGACGGCTTCGATCCTCCGCGGGTCCACGTGTACGCCCTCGGCACTCACCATGTGCCCGAGAAACTGCACCTTCTTCAGTGCCAAGTCGCTTTTTGACAGCGTCACGTAGAACTTATTTTTCCGCAGGATCTCGAACACCTTCTGCAGATGCTCCACGTGCTCCTTCATGTTCTTGGAGTAGATGAGTATGTCGTCAAGGTACACCACCACACACTCGTCCAGCAGGGGCCGTAGGATGTGGTTCATCTCTGCCTGAAACGTTGCTGGTGCGTTGCAGAGTCTGAACGGCATCACCAAGTATCCGTAAGAGCCGTATCTGGTACGGAACGCCGTCTTGTGGATCGAGTTTTCCGCCATCTTGATCTGCCAGTAACCCGACCGTAGGTCCAGCTTCGAAAAGACTGTCGCACCACGCAGTTGGTCCAGTAGGTCGTCTGCGCGGTATGGGGTATTTGTTTTTTACCGTCTGTTTGTTCAGTGCGCGGCAGTCGATACACATCCGTAAACTGCTGTCTGGTTTTGGAGTGAATAGAACTGGTGCACCGTAGGGAGAGGTGGATGAGCGGATAAGTTGTCTGTCCAGTAGATACTCTATCTGCTTCTTCATGTCTGTCAGTTCTGTCGGACTCAGTCGGTATGGTGCACGTGAGACGGGTTTCGCACCTGGTTCCTCCACGATCTCGTGCTTGTGGGTGCATGCTGGAGGTACACCTGTGGGTAGGTCGTCGGGCATTATATCCTTGTACTGCTCCAAGACCTCCTTCACCACTGCAGGTAGCTATGCGTTCGGCTTCTCCTCCTCTGCTGCTTCCATAACCAGTGCTAAGTAACATGTGTTACTCTGGTTCACCATCCGTTCGAACCGTGCCAGTGTCATTTTAGGAACGCTCCCTGTATCCGTCGAGCTTCTCAGCTCCACTCGTTTCCCGTTGTTGTAGATGCACGCCTTCCTGTTGACCCAGTCGATCTCGGGGTTGAACCGCTTCAGGAATTCTCGCCCCAATATGGAATCTAAACCCTTGATGTTCGTGATCGGCAACGTCGACTTCCACCTCAGCGCCCCTATGTGCAGCTGCAGTGATGCTTCGCCGTGGATGGGAAGTTTCGTACCGTCCACCATTGTTGCCGAGAACTTGTTCTCCTCTGAAGGTTCTCCAAATTTCTCCAACGTCCCGCGGTCGCACATCGAGTGAGATGCACCGCTGTCCACCACTGCCTGGAGGCGTCGCCCGTTGCAGATCACCTCGAGTAGTAGTGGTTGTTGCTGCTCCGAGTAACCGTAGATGGTCTCGCTTATAGGATCATAGGGTATGTCGAATATATCTCCCCTAAGTTTTGCGCTCGAAGCTGCTGACTAAACATCAGTTTCCAACTGAGCAGGGTTAGAAGGATTTATCCGAGGCCGATTCAGCTTCGTCGAGGCCTGAAACCTTCCCCTAAGCCTTTGATGTGAGAATAAGAACGAGGAATGAATGCATTGAGCAGCATGAGGAGTACAAGTAGTAAACCCTAACACTACTGTACCCCATAAGGAGTGCCCCACTACAGCCTACAATATAGTTCTAACACACCCCCATAGGCAAAGTGGGGGACAAGCAAGAGAACAAGGCAAGGTCAAGATCAGGGTGGATCACAACGTCACCACACATTCTGAGCACAAGTTCAAGGCCACAAGGCCAGTTCACATGCAGGATTATAAATCAAGGTGAACAAGCAAGACAGTGATCTCAACCTAACAAGGGTAAGCATGCAAGTGCAGGTATATATAGATCACAGTACAAGCAAAGTCAAGAGGTAAGCAAGTGAGGCCCGGTAGGCACAAGACCTAGCATAGTACAGAAACGCTGATGATCACAAGGCTGAAGTGCCTTGGTAAAGATATCAGCAGTGTTGGCCCAAGAGGCCACGGAAGCAAGACGAAGCTGACCACGCTGCTGCAACTCTCGAGCAAGGAAGTAGCGCAGAACAATGTGCTTCGTTCTGTGCTCCAGTCTGTGCTCCTGACACAAGGCCAGCATGGCCTTGTTGTCGACGTACAGAACTGGAGGAGAACGAGGCGCCTCTCCCAAGTCGATCAGTAGGTAGGTGAGCCAGCGTAACTCCTGTGCAGCCATGGCCCCAGCGTAGATCTCAGCCTCACAACTGGAGCTGAGAACAGAAGACGAGCGGGTAGACCGCCACGAAATAGAGACGGAACCAAGACTGAAGGTATAACCCTGTGGCGACCGCTGCGTAGCCAAGCCGTCAACCCAAGAAGCGTCAGTGTGACCAGTGAGGACAACTCGAGCCCGTCCTCCAAGCACGAGCCCCATGCCCGACGTACTGCACAGGTAGCGCAACACCCTCTTCGCTGCAGCCATGTGCTCTGGTCGGTGTCTCCTAGGAGCAACATAGCGAGCCAAGATGCTAAGAGGGTATGCCAAGTCAGGTCGAGTGCAGGTCATTAGGTACATGAGGCAGCCAAAAAGCTCTGGGTACGGCCCACTCGACTCTACGTACTCATCCGAAGGCAGAGCTGAGAGCGAGTGGCGAGTAGACAGAGGAGTGGCCTGAGGCAAGGAGTACGTGAAGTTGAAGCGCTGAAGGACCTGCTGCACCATGTGTGACTGAGTCAAGGTAATGGTGTGCCGTGCTCTGTCCCGGGTGATATGCAAGCCAAGATAGCTGCGCAGCTCACCCAGGTCTGTGCACGTGTGTCTCTTCTGCAGCTCCGACTTCACGTGGGCCAGTCTAGCAGTGTCAGCAGTAGCAAAAACCAAGTCGTCGACGTACACGAGGATGTAGAACAGCGGCAGAGTAGTGTCGGTGCGGAGAAACAGCGACGGGTCAGCAGTAGAAGGAGCAAACCCAAGAGCCGCAAGCGTAGTCCTCAGTGTGTCGTGCCACTCGCGGGGCGCCTGGCGGAGACCAAATAATGGCCGCCGGAGGCTCCACTCAGAACCAGGAGGAAACGACCCAGTGAAGCCAGGTGGGCGGCGCAACCAGACCTCCTCGTGCAGGCTGCCCTGTAGGTAGCAGTGCTGAAGTCAAGAGAGTGAAGCTCGTAGTCACGCTGAGCAGCGACGT
Organism: Closterium sp. Naga37s-1; assembly: GCA_947471745.1. Lineage (NCBI taxonomy): Eukaryota > Viridiplantae > Streptophyta > Zygnematophyceae > Desmidiales > Closteriaceae > Closterium > Closterium sp. Naga37s-1. The sequence goes on from CANJKZ010000214.1 coordinate 489,048, forward strand.
GCAGCAGTACCCGAAGAGTGGTCATCTTCGCGGTCGGGGAGATGGTCTGGAAGAAGTCAACTCCCTGTCGCTGACTGAAGCCTCGAGCAACGTAACGCGCCTTGAAGACAGGCGGAGAACCCGGCGGCCGCTTTACCCTGAAAATCCACATGCCGCTGACGATGTTTGCCCCAGGAGGGGGAACCTCGTCGACGTAGGTGTCTGTGGACTTCCAGGATGCCATCTCTGCGTCCATGGCTGACTGCCACTGAGAGGAGTAGGGACCCTCTATCGCCTCTGCGTAAGAGCGTGGGGTCGGGATGTCTGGTGCATCCGGGTCTCCCTCAGGTGCAATCAGATGGACACGAGATGAGGTACAGCGGCTGCAAAGCACTCAAAGTCCTCCTGCCTGTCCTCAAGGACGTCCGTGCCAAGAGCACACTCACCCCCGACGGACGGAGGACAGACAGACTCAGACTCATCAACAAGACTCGCGGCGTAGTCTAGACGACAGTGAGCAGCAAAGTCGACAAGCTCAGCAACTAAGGCAGACGCAGCAGTGGACTCAAAGGAAGGGTCAGTGACAACAGTGGCCAGGAGACGCGTGACAGTAGGACTAGCAGCACGAAGGGAGTCAGACTCCGGGTCAGCAAGGGCAGGATGAGAGGACGCAGGAGGAGACGGCAGAGGGACACGCTGCGGAGCAGTGGAAGGGCGCAGAGCCATCCGGTGCGTGCCAGGGACAGGAGGAGGACGCTGACGCGAACCACGACGACTAGTGCTAGCAGAACGAACAGGCGACGCAGGACAACACGCAGGCTCACGACGCTCAGCAAGACCTCCAGTTGGACCAGTGTAAGGAGAAGGAGCAGGCAGTGGGGAAGCGGGCTGCAACTGTGACTGCAACAGGACAGGCAGTGGACACTCTAAGGAAGGAGCAGGACCAGTAGAAGGCGGAAGACCAAGAACCTGCTGAAGGAGCGGAACGTAGTACGGCCGCGGCCGCGCAGCGCCTCTAGAACCAGCAGGGACAGCACCAGCACCCCCAGCAGGAGCTCCAACTCCAGCAGCACCACCAGCTCCAGCAGCACCTCCAGCTGCTCCAGTAGCGCCAACTCCAGCACCCACAGGAGCACCGGCTCCAGCACCACCTCCAGCTCGAGCACCTCCAGCAGCTCCAGCTCCAGCAGGACCACCAGAAGACCCAGCAGCTCCAGCAGCCCCAGCTCCAGTACCTCCAGCAGCACCTGCTCCAGCAGCACCGCCAGCTCCAGCACCGCGAGCAGCTCCGTCTCCAGCAGCACCACCAGGCCCAGCAGCTCCAGTACCTCCAGTACGAGCACCTCCGGGACCCGTGGCTCCAGATTCCCCAGCAGCTTCAGCAGCAGCAGGACCTCCAGCAGCAGCAGGACCTCCAGCGCCCGTAGCACCACCAGCTCCCGCAGTACGGCTCCAACGCCAAGCAAACCACTCGCGCAGCTGCTGTGGAGAGAGTGGCTCCCGACGGGATGAAGCACCCGAAGGACCGCCAGGCTCAGCACCTCCAGACTCCACACACGCAGGCTCAGCGCCCTCACGCTCCGCACCCCCAGACTCAGCAACCCCAGGCTCAGCACCCCAAGTCTCAGCACCCCCAGACTCAGCAACCCCAGGCTCAGCACCCGCAAGCTCCGCACCCGCAGGCTCAGCACCCCCAGACCCGACACCCGCAGGCTCAACACCCCTAGTAGCACCAGAGTCAACAGCTACCTCGACAGGCTCGGCTGCGTCTACCTGGGACACACCTGAGGGGGCAGGACCCTGAGGGGGGAGGGGGTCTACCGGGGGGGGACCAGGCGCAAGGAAGAGCGGCGGGGGGGGGAGGGGGGCAGCGCAGTAGGGGAAGAGACGGTAGTAAGGAACCGACTCGTCAAACGTGACATCCTGAGAAGACAGAACACGGCGCGAGGTGGGGTGGTAAAACTGCCAACCAGGCGCGTCAGGGGGGAAGCCAAGGAAGACGCAGGGAACAGCACGGGAGGACAGCTTGTCTGCAGACAAGTCGCGGACGAAAGCTCGAGATCCCCAGACACGGAATGCAGACGCATCGCCAACCTTCCCCGTCCACCGCAGAGTAGGTGTGGTCTCCGGCATGGAGACCCGAGGCTGGAGGTTGAGCTGATGCGCAGCGTACTTAACCGCGAACGGCCACAGAAAATGGGGAGCAGCCGCATGGATCATGGACGTATGAGCGACGTCCATGACCATGCCAATGCGGTGCTCAGCAATCCCATTTTGCTGTGGAGAGGCCGGAAACGTGAACGTCTGGCGGATGCCCTCCGCACGAAAGAAGGCTCGCAGAAGGTCGGAGGAAAACTCTCCACCACTGTCGGAGTGCAGACGCAGAACAGGAAGGTCCGAGCCGAAACTCTCACTGAGCTGGCGACGGGCTGCGCGGATCCAATCGATCAGCACCTCACTGACCTCACCCTTGCGGCGCAAGGGGAAGACTGTGGTGTAACGCGAGTAGTCGTCAACGACGAGCAGAAAGTAGCGCTCGTGACCCTGTCCACGGACGCGGGCTGGGCCCCACACGTCCATGTGAAGAGTCTGCAAGATAGCCTACGTCGGAGGGAACTCGGAGGAGTGAGGAGCGGCGCGCTGCCGCCCCTCGACGCAAGGAACACAGGTAGGGGCGGGCCCCGTGGGGAGGGGAGGGAGAGACTGGGGAAGAACAGTGACAAGGACACGGGAGGCCATGCCTCGGAGACGAGGCAGGGAGGGGTGACCAAGGCGGTGGTGCCAGAGGAGAGTCTGGTGAGACAGGAGGCGACACGAGCAGGGGGCGGACTCAGGACCAGACCGGGATGCTGCAGCAAACACCTGTCCTGACGCGGCTACCTGACCAGACTCAGCAACCAGAGGAGACACGGTAGTCAGGGTGTACAGGCTCGACCCATGCTGACGGGTGAACGTGGCCAGGTGCCGGCCCGTCCGAGTACACGAACAGTGGGTCACCCGCTGACCTCCAGGAGTGAACTGGTCAACCCACGCGTCCTGAAGGTCAGCTCCACTCACCAAGTTCGTGGAGAACGAGGGGAGGTGGAGGCCAGACAGAGAGCCAGACGGGACTGCCGGACACGGAAGAACCGTGGAGGAGTGTGCAAGGACCGGACCCCCAGAGGGGTCAGCCAGATAGACTGCCACTGGCCGACTGAGCGGCGAGAGTGTGGTGCAGTCGCGAAAGAAGGAGCGGGAAGCACCCGAGTCAAGGGTGAAAGTGTGCAAGGCCGCAGCAGGCACAGTACCAGAGAGAGCAGACTCACTAGCACCTGGAGCAGTGGACTCACTAGCGCCTAGAGCAGCAGCCTCACCAGCACCTGGAGTAGGAAACACGCCAGCACCTAGAGCAGCAGCCTCACCAGCACCTAGAGCAGCAGACTCTTGTCAGAATGCTGTATTTGTCTAGCCTGCAGTGGGGTACTCTATAGCGAGTACAGCCCAATTTAGGGTTTTCTATTTGTATCCTACTGCTTGCTAGTGCAACCTCTCCTTTCTGCTGCTAAACTTTGCTTACCTCTCGACATGCTATCAGAGCAGGTCGACCCTCCTGGGTCGATCCTGTGGGTGGGCCCCACCCGATGCTTCCGCTGCTCTACTGCCTGTAACGCGCTCCGGGCGCGTGCTGTTTCCTGCATGCCGCGCGCTCCGGACGCGCAGCGATTTTTTCTTCCCGCCGCGCGCTCGGGGCGCGCGGCGGTTTTCTGCCCCGTCGAACCGCGCGTCGCCCCCTGCCGACCGTCGCGTCGCCCCCCGTCGCCCGTCGCGGCCTGCGCGACCTGCGCCAGGCCCGCGCGCGGCCCGTACGGGCTGCGCCAGGCCCGCGCGCGACCCGTACGGGCTGCGCCAGGCCCGCGCGCGGCCCGTACAGCCCGCGCGCGGCCCGTACGGGCTGCGCCAGGCCCGCGCGCGGCCCGTACAGCCCGCGCGCGGCCCGTATGGGCTGCGCCAGACCCGCGCGCGGCCCGTACGGGCTGCGCCAGGCCCGTGCGCGGCCCCCCTCCCGTCACCCGCCGTGGCGCCCTCGGGGGGCCCGCACCCTGCTCCTTCGTGGCGCCCAGGAGACCCCCCGCCGCCTCCCTTTCCCTCCGTGAACCGTCCCTGCTACTTCCCGCGCTCCTGCCTGCGTTAGGGTTTGGGGGTGGCGGGCATGGGGGTGACCGGTGTGGGTAACCTGCAGCTCCTTCTCCTCCTCCGTCTCCCACTGCTGCTGCTGCCGCTGAGGGGGGTGGGTGTGTGGGAGCCGAGGGTTTAGGGTTTAAGGGGGGTGTCGTGGGAGTGGAGCTAGGGGTGCAGCAGGGGGTGTGTGATAGGGGCGTGGGGCAGTTGGCGGAGGTTGAACGGAGGTCGCAGTCGTGTCGCCAGCAGCACCAGTAGTCCGGAGGCTACAATCTCCGGTAGTCGCCAGTCGCCTGTGGGTCAGTTGCTCCAGTCAGGAGGCTACAATCTCCGCGGAGCCAGTTACTCCTGTAGTCCGGGCCTTTGCTTCGGTAGCCACTGAGCCAGCAGCTCCTGTGTGTCTGCAGCTTCAGCAGTCGCCTCCCATCTTCTCGCCCCCAGAGTCTCTCCTCCTCCTCACTTGCCCTCTGTGATAGCCACTAGCTTTGCTTATCATTGTGAACTATTGCTCTGCATGCTTGTTGTGCTGATTACACCCCACTTTGGCTATGGGGGTGTGTCAGAATGCTGTATTTGTCTAGCCTGCAGTGGGGTACTCTATAGCGAGTACAGCCCAATTTAGGGTTTCCTATATGTACTCAACTGCTTGCTAGTGCAACCTCTCCTTTCTGCTGCTAAACTTTTGCTTACCTCTCGACAACTCTATACCTGGATCAGGCGGCACACACAGGTAACAGGCACCCTCAGTACTAGTAGGCAATGCATACATGGCAGTGAGGATTGCATCAGAGTCAAGAGCAAAGATATGTACCCTCCGCCTAAGCAGCTCCAGCCAGGAGGGGAGCTCAGCCGCGTCGCCAAACTCTGTACGCCAGGCGTCGCTCAGAGAGGAGAAGCAGCGGGACTCTGTGTGACCAACCGTCCCGCAAGGCTGACCAGCCCGAGCACCAGTGCGAATGACGTACGGGCAGTGAGCAGTACTCCGTGACCCTCTACTATGAGCGTACCACTCACGAAGCTGCTGGGGCGAAAGGGTCGCGCGCGGACGCCGCTGCAGCTGCACCTGGTCACTACAAGAAGCTCCCGAACGACCCGCGCCATGGCGACTCCAACCACTGCCACCCCTACAACCCCAACTAGCGTACCACTCACGAAGCTGCTGGGGCGAAAGGATCTCGCGCGGACGCCGCTGCAGCTGCACCTGGCCACTACAAGAGGCTCCCAAACGACCCGCTCCAGGGCGACTCCTACCACGGCCACCCCGACAACCCCAACTAGTGTACCACTCACGAAGCTGTTGGGGCATGAGGGACTCACGCGGACGCCGCTGGAGCTGCATTTGGCCGCCGCCAGTTGCAGCAGTAGCAGTAGTAGTAGCGCGGGCAGGGCAGTGCGGCTCCGTAGAGCAGGGCTGCACAGCTCGGCAGCACGACTCGGCTCGGCGGGGCGGCTCGGCGCGGCTGAGCAGCGCGGCTCAGCTGGGCGGCGCGGCTGGGCTGGCAGGCAAGCGCGGCAGGCAGGCAGGCAGGCCGGCGCAGCAGCGCGCTACTAAGGCAGGTACGCGGGAAGCGCGGGTAGGGCACGTGCTCACCAGTGGCGGGAAGGGCCGACGGCGGTGACGGCGGGGCCGCGACAGCTGCAGGGCGGGGCCGCGACAGCGGCAGGGCGGGGCCCTGACGGCGGCAGGGGGGCTCCGCGGCAGCTGCTACAGGGCGGGGCCGTGATAGCGGCAGGGGGCTCCGCGGCAGCTGCTGCAGGGCGGGGCCTCAACTGCTGCAGGGGGCTCCGCGGCAACTGCTGCAGGGCGGGGCCGCGACTGCTGCAGGGGGGGGCTCCGCGACGAGCAGGGACGGCGCCCAGGGGGCGCCGCGACGAGCAGAAACGGCGCCCAGTGGGCGCCGCGACGAGGAAGGGCGACGCCGCGGGGGTGCCCCGACGAGCAGAGACGGCGCCCAGGGGGCGCCGCGACGAGCAGAGACGGCGCCCAGTGGGCGCCGCGACGAGTAAGCGCGACGCCCCGGGGGCGCCGCGACGAGCAGAGACGGCGCCCAGGGGGCGCCGCGACACGCAGGGGCGACGCTCAGGGGGGGGGGGACCGCGTCGAGTAAGGGCGACGCCCCGGGGGCGCCGCGACGAGTAGGGGCGGCGTCCAGGGGGCGCCGCGACGAGCAGGGGGGGGACGCCGCGCGGGTCCCGCAGGGGCGTCGCGACGAGCAGGGTTTAGGGCGGCGCGCGGGCTGCAGAGGCAGCTCCCACGGGCTGCAGAGGCAGGCACGGCTGCAGGGGCAGCGCCCACGGGCTGCAGGGGCAGGCACGGCTGCAGAGGCTGCGCCCACGGGCTGCAGGGGCAGGCACGGCTGCAGAGGCAGCGCCCACGGGCTGCAGGGGCAGGCACGGCTGCAGGGGCAGGCACGGCTGCAGGGGCAGGCACGGCTGCAGGGGCAGGCACATCTGCTCGAGAGGGCGGCGCGGGGGCTGCAGAGGCAGCTCCCACGGGCTGCAGAGGAAGGCACGGCTGCAGGGGCAGGCACGGCTGTAGGGGCAGCACGGTCGCAGGGGCAGCACGCGGGCTGCAAGGGCAGCGCGGCTGCATGGGCAACTAAAAAAAAAAATTCAGTTAGGGCAGGGCGGAACGTTTGGTGGGCCCTAGGAGCGATTCTGCTCTAATACCATGTGAGAATAAGAACGAGGAATGAATGCATTGAGCAGCATGAGGAGTACAAGTAGTTAACCCTAACACTACTATACCCCATAAGGAGTGCCCCACTACAGCCTACAATATAGTTCTGACATTTGCAGCTGTGTAGGCTTCACCTGTGGTCAATGGGGAGCGTTAACACCGTGCTGCGGGGAGAGAATATTAACTCCTTGGAACACACGACCCGTTTCAACGCTCCGCAGTGGTTTGCCCAACTTCTCAGGTACCTGAATAATGTTTAAATTTAAAGGCTTTTTCTTGGCCTCTAAATCTCCCCTGAATTTCTCAAAGGCTTGAAAACCTCGAGAGGAAATGTTCTGACTCTCGGGGGTGTTCGGCTGGAGTTTCCCGGTCGGTGCATAGTCTTTTTTCGCGGAGCCTCCATATGTCTCGGCAATTTCCCCTGTTGCCGGCCGGTCGTGACGTTTTAATTTCGCGCCACTATGTCCTCCTTTTTTCGCCCGCTCCGAAGTCGCCATGTCTTTTGACTTCGGGGATGCCGCACTGTTGTTGCCCTGCAGCTCCTCTCGTGCCTTCTTCATTTTCCAACACGCCAAGAGTCGATGTCCTGCTGCGCCGCAAAATTCACATTTCTCGCTTTTTGTCGGCCGCTGCTTCGCGTCGATCTTGTCGATATCCATCGGGTCGGCGGTTGTGGGTGGTGCCGATCGCTCCGTGCCGAATAATCTGTTCAGCACGCGTCGTCGTGGTTCGGGTTGACCTCGAGTCAGCGCATCGAATCTCTCTGCTGCACACACCATGTCGCGGTAGTTGTTGTAGTTCGCGGCAATCACCTATTGGATTTTTTCCCCTTCGGTCAGGTCGGTAATCCGGTTGAAGAGGCTCTCCATTTGCTGCGTGTACTGTGTTACACTGCCGAATTGTTTATGCTGATGAATCTGCTGCCGCGCCATGTAGCTGGAGTTGATGGGTTCAAAACGTTGAGTTAAAGCTTCCCGAAACTGCGTCCATGACCCCTCGCCTCGGATCTCATTACTGTTGTAAATCCACTCGAGCGCCGAGCCTCGCAACAGTGTCGCTGCGAGCCGAATTCGCATTGCATCGTGTGTCGGGGTCGTACAGCCAACGGCCTTGAAGTAAATTTCGAGGGTCGCAATGAATTAACGAACGTCGGCGTCTCTTGCATTCGAATTGAATTTCTCCGGTAGCCTCGGACGTGCCACTTCAAGATTCACTGTAGACGCTGCCGCTGCTGCTGGGTGAAGTGTCGGTGTCGCCGCTGCTGCTGCTGCCGTCGCTGCTGCATTTGCTGCTGCGTTCGCTGCTGCTGTGGCGGCTGCCGACTGGTTCGCGAGAAGCTCCTCTATTCGCTGGAGTGCCGCTCGCGTCTGGTCCACGTCGGTGTGTAACTCCGTAATTTTTCGTACGGAATTATCACCATTTTCCTCCATTTGGCAATTTATAGGAAGATTTGTGACGAAAACAATTAAATTCTATGCATTGGTCGACTTACTGCGAGTCGAATCGAATGTAGAAATGACGAGCGCTGATTCTGTAGGTCGCGTAATTCTCCCTTAGTCAAAATTCGCGTCCGATCTCGGCTGTTGAGAAGAAAGTCGATCCGACGCTCCAAATTCCAACCTTTTTGGGCGAAACTCTCAGGGTAGTTGAGTTTCGAATCGGTATGATGGTCGAAATTCCAACTTTTTCGCCACTGGACCTGAGGAGTGTTCGAAAATCGGTTCAAGGGGGGCGTAAAAAAATAGCGCGGAACTGGTTTACGTACCCGAAGTCGGCGCTTTTCGTCGTCGCCCCCGCGGTTTTAAAAGCTAGGTTTGAGCGGTCGAAAAACTTCGCGTGCAAACAGGCTCTGATTACCAAGTGTGAGGATCTAGGATCGAGCTCAGAAAAGAGAGTTTGAACTGAATGAATCACATGGGTACAACACGAGGCTATATATAGGCTCGACACAAGGCCCAGTAACCAGGTGTTACGCGAAGGTTCCGAGGGTCGCGAAGCGTCCCGAACAGAGCCTTCCCGAATTCGGTAAAAGGCAATTCGGTGGCAACCGAAAAGCTCATAATTCGGTGTACGCAACCTAGCTCGGTGCTATAACTATAATAAATTTTAGCAAAACACATAGCCTAGGAAAACAAGCAATTCATGCATGCATAAAAAAAAACCTTTGCTAGAATTAGCATAATAAGGTAAAGGCAAGCAAGCATAGCTGGCATATGCCGTCCTACTCTCACAGTAGTAGATCGAGGTATTAAGGTTTGCACTAAGTTGGCAAACCAGTACAACGTATGAGCGAAGGCATGAGCGAATACTTATAAGCGAAACATATGCAAACGGTAACGTGGTGCGTGCAAGCTAGCTAGTGATGCCAGCAGCGAGGTTCGAGCTAGTCCCGAAGCATGGGCCGACTTGGGCCAATCCAGCGATGCATAAATTGGTAAACGTGGCGCGCGGAGGCGGCGAAAGCTCTGTTAGCAGTAATGGGCAAAGAACGTGTAGTGCTTGTTAGCGGGAATGGAGTATTGGCCCCGCCCTCGCTTGGGAGACGCCGACTGTCAAACATTTATCATAAAGCTTGTCTAGGCTATAGTGGGGTAGACACTAAGGGGTACAGTTTCCTAGGGTTTCCTACTTGTACCCAACCTTGTTCTAGTTCATCCATTCCTCTTCCTTCACATGGTATTAGAGCGGGTTCCCTAGTGGGACCGTTTCTTCCTAAGGGCCCACCATTAAATTTTTTTTTTCCTAACCTGCCCAAATCGCGCTTCGCGCTCTGACCTGCCCTACCCTTTCGCGGCCCCTTAGCGGCCTGCCCTGCTCCTGAGGCCCGTCGTGGCCCCCCTTTGCGGCCCCTTCGCGGCCCCTTCGCGGCCCCTCAGCGGCCCCTTCGCGGCCCCTTAGCGGCCCCCTTCGCGGCCCCTTAGCGGCCCCTTCGCGGCCCCTTCGCGGCCCCTTAGCGGCCCCTTCGCGACCCCTTCGCGACCCCTTAGCGGCCCCTTCGCGGCCCCTTCGCGGCCCCTTAGCGGCCCCTTCGCGGCCCCGCCCCGTTGCCCGTAGCGGCCCCGCCCCGTCGCCAGTCGCGGCCCCGCCCCGTCGCCACCCGGGTGTCGCCCCTGCCTCGTTGCGACGCCTCAGCGGGACCCGCGCGTCGCCCCTGCCTCGTCGCGACGCCCCTGCGGGACCCGCGAGGCGCGGCTCCTGCGCGTCGCGACGCCCCAATGGGACCCGGGCGTCGCCCCCGCTCGTCGCGACGCCCCTGCGGGACCCGCGCGGCGTCGCCCTTGCCCGCCGCGGCGCCCTGCCCTAACCCGCGCCCGACCTTCGGACGGCCGTCCCTGCCCCCCCCTGGAGCAGCCGCCCTTGCAGCAGCCGCCCCTGCAGCAGCCGCCCCTGGCCCCTGGAGCAGCCGCCCCTGGCCCCTGGAGCAGCCGCCCCTGCAGCAGCCGCCCCTGGCCACTGGAGCAGCCGCCCCTGCAGCAGCCGCCCCTGGCCCCTGGGGCAGCCGCCCCTGGCCCCTGGAGCAGCCGCCCCTGCAGCAGCCGCCCCTAGCCCCTGGAGCAGCCGCCCCTGGAGCAGCCGCCCCTGCAGCTGCCGCGGAGCCCTCGCCCTGCAGTGGTAGCGGCCTCGCCGTTGCTGCCGTCGTACGCCTGCCCTTCTCGCCACTGGTGAGCACTGCCCTGCCCGTACTGCTGTTACTGCTGCTCCTGCTGCTACTGCTCTTTCTACTGCTACTGCTGCTCCTGGCGTGGCCAGATGCAGCTCCAGCGCCGTCCGCGTGAGTCCCTCACGCCCCAACAGCTTCGTGAGTGGTACGCTAGTTGGGGTTGTAGGGGTGGCCGCGCTGCTACTACTGCTACTGCTGCTACTGCTGCTAGTGCGGCTACTACTGCTACTGCTGCTACTGCTGCTACTGCGGCTACTACTGCTACTGCTACTCCTGGCGGTGGACAGCTGCAGCTCCAGCGACGTCCGCGTGAGTCCCTCACGCCCCAGCAGCTTCGTGAGTGGTACGCTAGTTGGGGTTGTCGGGGTGGCCGTAGTGGGAGTCGTCCTGGAGTGAGTAGTTCGGGAGCTTCGTATAGTGGCCAGGTGCAGCTGTAGCGTCGTCCGCGCGAGACCCTTTCGCCCCAGGAGCTTCGCGAGTGGTACGCTCAGAATAGAGGGTCACTGAGTACTGCTCGCTGCCCGTACGTCATTCGCATGGGTGTCCGGACTGGTCAGCCTTGCGGGACACCTGGTCACACAGAGTCCCGCTGCTTCGCCCGTCTGAGCGACGCTTGGCGTACAGAGTTTGGCGACGACGCTGAGCTCCCCTCCTGGCTGGAGCTGCTTAGGCAGAGGGTAGATATCTTTGCTCTTGACTACGATGCTATCCTCACTGCCATGTATGCATTGTCTACTAGTGCTGAGGGTGCCTGTCACCTGTGTGTGCCGCCTGACCCCGGTATCCAGTCTGCTGCTCTAGGTGCTGGTGAGGCTGCTGCTCTAGGTGCTGGTACGTCCCCTGCTCCAGGTGCCGGTGAGGCTGCTGCTCTAGGTGCTCGTGAGTCTACTGCTCCAGGTGCTGGTGAGTCTGCTCTCACTGGTGCTGCGCCTGCTGCGGTCTTGCACACCTTCACCCTTGACTCGGGTGCTTCCCGCTCCTTCTTTCGAGACCGCACCACACTCACGCCGCTTAGTCGGCCGGTTGCAGTCTCCCTGGCAGACCCCTCTGGGGGTCCTGTCCTTGCCCACTACTCCACTATCCTACCGTGTCCGGCGGCCCCGTCTGGCTCCCTGTCAGGTCTTTACCTCCCCTCGTTCTCTACGAACCTGGTGAGTGGTGCTGACCTACAGGATGGAGGGGTTGACCAGTTCACTCCTGCGAGTCAGCGAGTGACCCACTGCACGTGTGCTCGGACGGGCCGACACTTGGCCACGTTTACCCGTCAGCCGGGGTCGAGCCTATACACACTGACTACCGAGTCTCCTCCGGTTACTGCGTCTGGTCAGGTAACTGCGTCGGGTCAGGTATTTGCTGCAGCGTCTCGGTCTGGTCCTGAGTCTGCCCCCTGCTCGTGTCGCCTCCTGTCCCACCAGACTCTCCTCTGGCACCACCGCCTTGGGCACCCCTCCCTGCATCGTTTCCGAGGCATGGCCTCCCGTGTCCTTGTTTCTGGTCTCCCCCGGTCCCTCCCTCCCCTTCCTCCGGGGCCTGCCCCTACCTGCGTTCCCTGCGTCGAGGGGCGGCAGCGCGCCGCTCCTCACTCCTCCGAGTTTCCTCCGACTGAGGCTGCGCTGCAGACTCTCCACATGGACGTGTGGGGCCCAGCCCGCGTCCGTGGACAGGGTCACGAGCGTTACTTCCTGCTGGTGGTTGACGACTACTCGCATTACACCACAGTCTTCCCCTTGCGCCGCAAGGGTGAGGTCACTGAGGTGTTGATCGACTGGATCCGCGCTGCCCGTCTCCAGCTCAGAGAGAGTTTCGGCTCAGACCTTCCTGTTCTGCGTCTGCACTCCGACAGAGGTGGAGAGTTTTCCTCCGACCTTCTGCGAGCCTTCTATCGTGCGGAGGGCATCTGCCAGACGTTCATGCTTCCGGCCTCTCCACAGCAAAATGGGATTGCTGAGCGCCGCATTGGCATGGTCATGGACGTCGCTCGTACGTCCATGATCCATGCGGCTGCTCCCCATTTTCTGTGGCCGTTCGCGGTTCAGTACGCGGCGCATCAGATCAACCTTCAGCCCCGGGTCTCCATGCCGGAAACCTCCCCTACTCTGCGGTGGACGGGGAAGGTTGGCGATGCGTCTGCGTTCCGTGTCTGGGGATCTCGAGCTTTCGTCCGCGACTTGTCTGCGGACAAGCTGTCCTCCCGTGCTGTTCCCTGCGTCTTCCTTGGCTCCCCCCCTGACGCGCCTGGTTGGCAGTTTTACCACCCCACCTCGCGCCGTGTTCTGTCCTCCCTGGACGTCACGTTTGACGAGTCGGTTCCTTACTACCGTCTCTTCCCCTACCGCGCTGCCCCCCTCCCCCCCCCGCCGCTCTTTCTCGCGCTAGGTCCCCCCCCGGTAGACCCCCTCCCCCCTCAGGGTCCTGCCCCCTCAGGTGTGTCCCAGGTAGACGCAGTCGAGCCTGTCGAGGTAGCTGTTGACTCTGGTGCTGCTAGGGGTGCTGAGCCTGCGGGTGCCGGGTCTAGGGGTGCTGAGCCTGAGCGTGCGGAGCCTGGGGGTGCTGAGCCTTGGGGTGCTGAGCCTGGGGTTGCTGAGTCTGGGGGTGCGGAGCATGAGGGTGCTGAGCCTGCGTGTGTGGAGTCTGGAGGTGCTGAGCCTGGCGGTCCTTTGGGTGCTTCGTCCAGGCGGGAGCTACTCTCTCCACAGCAGCTGCGCGAGTGGTTTGCTCGGCGCTGGAGCCGTGCTGCTGGAGTTGGTGGTCCTGCCGGCGCTGGAGTTTCTACTGCTGCTGGGGGTGCTGGAGCCACGGGTCCCGGAGGTGCTCGTACTGGAGGTACTGGAGCTGCTGGGCCTGGTGGTGCTGCTGGTGCTGGAGCTGCTGGCGGTGCTGGAGCTGGCGGTGCTGCTGGAGTAGGTGCTGCTGGAGGTACTGGAGCCGGAGCTGCTGCGTATTCCGGTGGTCCTGCTGGAGCTGGAGCTGCTGGAGGTGCTGGAGCTGGAGGTGCTGCTGGAGCCGGTGCTGCTGTGGGCGCTGGAGTTGGCGCTTCTGGAGCAGCTGGTGGTGCTGCTGGAGCTGGTGGCGCTACTGGAGTCGGAGCTGACGCTGGGGGTGCTGGTGCTGTCTCTGCTGGTTCTGGAGGTGCTTCGTGACCACGGCCGTACTTCGTTCCGCTCCTTGAGCAGGTTCTTGGTCTTCCGCCTTCTACTGGTCCTGCTCCTTCCTTAGAGTGTCCACCGCCTGTCCAGTCCGAGTCACAGTTACAGCTGGCCTCCCCACTGCCTGCTCCTTCTCCCTACACTGGTCCTACTGGAGGTCTTGTACCTACCTGGCCTCACTTGCTTACCTCTTGACTTTGCTTTGTACTGTGATCTATATATACCTGCACCTGCATGTTTACCTTTATATATAATCCTGCATGTGAACTGGCCTTGTGGCCTTTGAACTTGTGTTCGGAATGTGTGGTGACGTTGTGATCCACCCTGAGCTTGCTGTGCTTTGCTTGACTGGTCTTGTGACCTCTTGTTCTCCCCCACTTTGCCTATGGGGGTGTGTCAAACATTTATCATATAGCTTGTCTAGGCTATAGTGGGGTAGACACTAAGGGGTACAGTTTCCTAGGGTTTCCTACTTGTACCCAACCTTGTTCTAGTTCATCCATTCCTCTTTCTTCACACCGACTTCCTAGTCGGGTGCACGGGACATACAACCGACCATACGCAGTGGTCGATGCCAGCCTGGGTGAGCAGCTCGACGGGTTTTGTCGAGCTGTTGGGGACCGCTACAACGATGTCGTTGACTATCGGGGCTCGACGGCTACAACTGACTGAGTTGGTCGACGGACGGGCTATCGACCAGGTTCGTCTTCGACGCGCGCGGTGGTCGACGAAGGAGGTCGTCGAGCTGGGTGGTCGACCTGGTCGTCCAGGTTACCTCGACGAGGATCTGCGGAGGCACGCGATCATCGTCGAGGTCGCGATGGCGAAGGCAACATCGGGCTGGTATCCCGAGGTCGTGGAGCTTCTAGCACGAGTGTCGGCATGTGGCCGACTTGGCACCCACGCGACGGTAGAGGATGCGCTCGACTGACGCCGTGCACCTACGAATTGGGTGCGCACCTGCGCTATTGTCAGCATCGTTGGCGAGCCGTATACTTGCTATGTTGGCGGGTCGCTCTTCAGCAACGCTGGCGCGGTGCCTCTACACTACGCTGGCAGACAGTCGACCTTGCTGCGTTGGCGGTCGACCAGCTTGCCTGCTAGGTTGGTAGGCTCTGATGTAGTCATTCTTTCATTTGCTTGTTATGTAATTCTGTAATGCAATCATTGCTAGTGAAACTCTTGCCAATTCGTCCTGTGAATGTGTGCGTAGAGAGAACCTAAGCTAGCAGTTACAATCACTCACACAACCATACCCTCCCTCGTAGTCTAGCTCCCACCGTTGTAGAGTTTCTTTATACATGGTGCAGTGAGCGTGGAACGAACTCGCGACCTTCACATAGAGTCGACCGATCACTTATCTAAGTTGTTCGTAGGCTGACAGCCGATCACTTACCTTCGTCGACGGGAGTGGCATTGTCCACGACTTGACGTGCCCCTACACTCCACTTCTGAACGGTATGGCAGAGCGGGAGATGCGGACGGTGGTCAAGTCGGTTCAGACGATGTTGTCGCACATGGGAGTGCAGCACCACCGGTGGCATCTCGCTATGCGGCAGGCCATCTGGGTGCGCAACAACTTGGAGTGGTCGTCGACGCCGCCGGGGACGACGCCGTACCAGCTGCTGACCGGGAAGAAGCCTGACCTCACACTAGCGCGGATATGGGGTTGCATGGTGCAGTTCATGATCCCCGAGCAGCAGCGCGGTGGGAAGTTGGAGCCAAAGGCTTGCTGGGGAATTCACCTGGGAGTGTCGCCGAAAAGCAACGGCTAGGAAGTGCTCGATCTAATGGACAACAAGGTGGTCACGTCGGTCGAGGTCATCTTCTATGAGACGTTGTCGCTGGAGGTGTGGAAGGCGAAGTATGGGCCGGCATCGGGACGAAGCACACCCGCCGACGGACATCTCGACGGCAACGTTCCCGCTGCTCGCAGAGGTCGACGAGCCTGCTGACGAGGACGTTGAGGATGTTCCACCTCCTCCTCCTCCTCCTCCTCCTCCTCCTCCTCCTCCTCCTCCTCCTCCTCCTCCTCCTCCTCCTCCTCCTGTTCCTGTTACGCCACCCCTTCTCGTGGACATGCCTGTGTCGATCCGGTCATCGGCCTCTGGCGATAAGGGGAGCAGTGAGGCGTCGCCAGTGGCGCCGGCCAGTGGCATCGCCGGCGGCCGACAGGACGCCGAGTCCGTTGACGAGGATATGAAGCCGTTGACAACAGGGGAGCAGAAGGCAAGGGAGCTGGTCGGGAAGGAGGTAGCAGCAGAAGTGTCGCCGACAGAGGTGCAAAAGATGGGACGGTCGACAGGGGAGCTGTCGACGAAAGAGAATTCGGCAAGTGGGCCGACGAGAGGAGAGCAGCCGATCAAAGGGCCAACCCTTGAACAGCAGATCGTAGACGACGAGGCCGTCGACGACGAAGGGGAGCTGTCGGCAGGAGAGGTGTCTACCGACAGCTGTCAGGAGGTTCCGGTCGAGAAGCCCGAGCTTCGACGTTCCGGTCGAATTCGGAAGCCGCCCGAACAACTGAGCTTACACGCCTGCCTGCCGCTAGTCGCCTTCCCTACGCTGCTCGACGACGCTAAGGCCGATATCGACCTGCCCGAACTCGGCCCCGACATTCACGCTGACCCTGAGCACCGCTGGGACATCGCGACGATAACGGTGAATGAGGCGTTGCCGAGCTGGAAGGGAAAGGAGGTAAAGGCTGCGATGGATGAGAAGATCTGGAGCCTCATCACCAACGGCACGTGGGAGCTGGTCGAACGCCCGTGCGGTGTCAACATTATGAACTGGTGGGTGTTGATGACGAAGTACCACATTGATGACACGGTCGAGCGCGAGAAGGCGAGGCTGGTCATAAAGGACTTCACGCAGGTGTATGGCGCTGACTATGAAGAAACGTACGCACCAGTCAGGAGCTACGTTACGCTGAGGATCTTCCTCATCATTTTCGCTGTTCTCGACCTCAACCTTATGCAGCTCGACATGAAGAACGCCTTCCTGCAGAGCAAGCTCGATCAGATGATGTACATGTACCAGCCAGACTACTACAACGATGGAACCGGCCGGGTGTGCAAGCGGCTCAAGAGCCCATACGGGCTAAAAGCAGTCGCCGATGTTGCGGTACAAGGTGCTCGACGACGTGCTGACTGGTGCCGACTTGAAGAAAAGCCAGGTCGACGAGGCACTCTACTTCAAGGTCGGCGACGACAGAGTGACCTGCTGGATGCTGGTCTACGTCGACGACCTTCTCGTCGCCAGCAGCAGCACCGCGATGCTGAAGGAGCTCAAGGAGCTGCTAGAGGCAGCCTTCGAGCTGCGCAAGATCTCACCGGTCGTGAAGTACCTCGGACTGGAAATCGTGCGGGACAGGGCGGCGAGGAAACTGTGGCTGTATCAGCGGAGCTACGTCGACAAGCTGCACAGGTGCTCCATCAATGAGGAGCAGACCGGGAAAATCCTGAGGACGCCAGTCCCCGTCAAAGCCTATGCCGAGCTCACATTCGACGACGAGGAGGCGCAGGAGCACGACGAGGAGGAGTACCGGTAGAAGGTCGGCTCGCTGCAATTTGCTGCGACGATGACAGGGCCAGACATCGCCTTCGCGAGCAGCAAGCTGGGGAGCGGCCTGATAGTGAGGAGCGACCTGCACTGGCGCAACGTTGAAAGTTGCATCGCCTACCTCGCCGACACCTGTGACACCTCCCTGGAGTTCGGCGGTGGAGCAGAGTCGCTGAACTTGGTCGGCTACGTCGGCGACAAGCGGAATCGGACGAGAACGAGCGGCTACGTATTTGTCTTCAACGGGCCGCCATCTCCTGGTCGAGACAGCGCATAAAGTGCGCGAAGCTCTCGTCGATCGAGTCGGAGTACGTCGTGGCCACGGAAGCTGGCAAGGAGGGACGCCGGATTCGCGTCCCTCTTGCAGAGTTCCAGCTGCTCGACGTTGGGACGCCGAGCTGAAGGCTTGGGGCTGAAGGGCAACCTCAAGCACATGGAGCGAAACGCGGGAAGTTCGTGCTGAAGTACATCCCGACCACCAAGCAGCCGAGTGATTTCTTGATGAAGGCTCTGCAGTTTCCGGCCTTCAACTGGTGCTCCGTCGCAATCGGCCAAGTGCACCTGGCCGATGTCGGCAGCGGCTATGACAATGTGCAGCAGTGACGGCGTGCTGTGCGTCGGATGCACGCCGGCGACGAGTTTTCTCCGTAGAGTTCTGTCATGCGGGTAGGGTGCCCAAGCATGAGCATGGCAGGGGAGTATTAACAGGAATGGAGTGTTGGCTCCGCCCTCGCTTGGGCGACGCCGACTTCCTGGTCGGGTGCATGGGAGACGCAGCCGACCGCACGTAGTGGTCGACGCCAGCCTGGACAATCAGCTCGACGGGTTTCGCCGAGCTGCACGGGACCGCTGCGACAATGTCGTCGACTGTGGGAGCTCAACGGCTGCAGCTGACTGAGTTGGTCAACGGATGGGCCATCGACCATGGTCGTCTTCTACGGGCGCGGTGGTAGACGAAGGAGGTCGTCGACCAGGGGCACGCTGGGTGACCGAACCAATCGACCAGGTTGCCTCGATGAGGATCTGCGGAGGCACACGACCGTCGTCGAGGTCGCGATGGCGAAGGCAACCTTGGGCTGGTATCCCAAGGTCGTCGTGGAGCTTCTAGCGAGAGTGTTGGCACGTGGTCAACCTGGCACCCGCACGACGATAGATGACATGCTCGACCGTCGCCACGCACCTACGAAGTGGGTGCGCACCTGCGCTATTGTCACCTGCGGATGCAGCGCTGGTAGACCGCCTTGGTGCAGCGTTGGCGAGCCGCAGACTTGCTACTTTGGCGGGTCGCTCTTCAGCAACGCTGGCGCGGTGCCTCTATGCTACGTTGGCAGATTGTCGACCTTGCTACGCTGGCGGTCGACCAGCTTGCCTGTGTTGGAATCACTGAACAGGAATGAATGAACTAGCAATGAAAAGAGTACAAGTACCTAACCCTAGAATTGTGTACCCCCTATAGGCTAACCCACTGTAGCCTAAACTAACACAACATATATAATGTTTGACACACCCCCATAGGCAAAGTGGGGGAGAACTAGGGGTCACAAGACCAGTCAAGGCAAAGCAATGCAAAACAAGCTCAGGGTGGATCTCAAGGATACCACACAAATTCCGAGCACAAGCAAGTGGTCACAAGGCCAGTTCACATGCAGGTTTATATATAGAGATCACAGTACAAACAGACTCAAGAAGTAAGCAAGTGAGGTCCAGTAGGCACAAGGCCTAGAAGAGTGCAAAAGCGCTGATGGTCACAAGGCTGAAGCGCCTTGGTGAACACATCAGCAGTGTTGGCCTCAGAGGCCACGTAACGCAGGCGAAGCTGACCACGCTGCTGCAGCTCTCGAGCAAGGAAGTAACGCAGAGCAATGTGCTTCGTTCTGTGCTCCAGTCTGTGCTCCTCACACAAGGCAATGGCTGCCTTGTTGTCGACGTACAGCACTGGAGGAGAACGAGGCTGCTCTCCAAGGTCGGTCAGCAAGTAGGTGAGCCAGCGTAGCTCCTGGGCCGCCATGGCTGTGGCGTAGATCTCAGCCTCACAACTGGAGCTGAGAACAGAAGAAGAGCGAGTAGAACGCTAAGAAACAGAACCAGAGCCAAGACTGAAGGAGTAACCCTGAGACGACCGCTGAGTAGCCTGGTCGTCTGCCCAAGAAGCGTCTGAGTGCCCAGTGAGAACAACTGGGACTCGCCCTCCAAGCACTAGCCCCATGCCCGACGTACTGCACAAGTAGCGCAACACCCTCTTAGCTGCATCCATGTGCTCCTTCCGGTGACGGCCGGGAGCGACATAGCGTGCAAGAATGCTGAGAGGGTATGCAAGGTCTGGTCGAGTGCAGGTCATCAGGTACATGAGGCAACCCACAAGCTCTGGATACGGGCCACTCGGCTCTACGGACTCATCCGAAGGCAGAGCTGAGAGCGAGTGACCGGTAGGCAGAGGAGTGGGCTGAGGCGAGGAGTACGTGAAGCGGAAGCGCTGAAGGACCTGCTGCACCATGTGTGACTGAGTCAAGGTGATGGTGCGGCGTGCTCTGTCCCGGGTGATCCGCAAGCCAAGATAGCTTGTCAGTTCACCCAGGTCTGTGCAAGTGTGTCTCTTCTGCAGCTCCGACTTCACGTGGGCGAGTGCCACAGTGTCAGCAGTAGCAAAGACCAAGTCGTCGACGTACACAAGGACGTAGAACGGCGGCAGTGAGGTGTCGGTGCGTAGAAACAGCGACGGGTCAGCAGTAGAAGGCGCGAACCCAAGAGCCGCAAGCGTAGTCCTCAGTGTGTCGTGCCACTCACGAGGCGCCTGGCGGAGACCGTAGACTGGCCGTCGGAGGCTCCACTGGGTACCAGGAGGGAAGGACCCAGTGAAGCCAGGTGGACGGCACAGCCAGATCTCCTCGTGGAGGCTGCCCTGCAGGAAAGCAGTGCTGAAGTCAAGCGAGTGGAGCTCGTAGTCACGCTGAGCGGCGACGTGCAGAAGAACCCGAAGAGTGGTCATCTTCGGGGTCGGGGAGAAGGTCTGGAAGAAGTCAACTCCCTCGCGCTGACTGAAGACTCGTGCAATGTAACGCGCCTTGAAGACAGGCGGAGAACCCGGCGGCCGCTTCACCCTGAAAATCCACATGCCACTGACGATGTTCGCCCCAGGCGGGGGAACCTCGTCGACGTAGGTGCCTGTGGACTTCCAGGAAGCCATCTCTGTGTCCATGGCTGACTGCCACTGAGAGGAGTAGGGACCGGCCATCGCCTCTGCGTAAGAGCGTGGGGTCGGGATGTCTGGTGCATCCGGGTCTCCCTCAGGGGCAACAAGCATGGACACGAGATGGGGCAAAGCGGCAGCAAAGCACTCAAACTCCTCCTGCCTGTCCTCAAGGACGTCAGTGCCAAGAGCACACTCACCCCCGACGGACGGAGGACAGACAGACTCAGACTCAGCAACTAGGCTAGCAGCGTAGTCTAGACGACAGCGAGCAGCAAAGTCGACAAGCTCAGCAACTAAGGCAGACGCAGCAGCAGACTCAAAGGAAGGGTCAGTGACAACAGTGGCCAGGAGACGCGTGACAGTAGGACTGGTAGCACGAAGAGAGTCTGACCCAGGGTCAGTAAGAGCAGGAAGAGAGGAAGCAGGAGGAGACGGCAGTGGGACACGCTGTGGAGCAGTGGACGGACGAAGCGCCATCCGGTGAGTGCCTGGGACAGCAGGAAGACGCTGACGCTGGACTCGACTACTAGAGAGAGCAGTGCGGACAGGCGACCCAGGACGAGACTCAGGCGACACAGGACGAGACGCAGGCTCACGCCGCTCAGTAAGACCTCCAGTCGGACCAGTGTAAGGAGCAGGACCAAGGAGAGAGGCGGCAGACGGTAACGCCGACTGCAGCTGGACAGGCGGAGGACACTCTAAGGAGGGAGGAGGAAAAGGAGGAGGAAGCTGACCAAGAACCTGCTGAAGGAGCGGAACAAAGTACGGCTGAGACCGAGCAGCGACACCAGAGCCAGCAGGGACACCCGCACCAGGGTCCGCAGCACCAGCAGCAGCTCCAGCGCCCACGTCCTCAGCACCAGCGGTAGCTCCAACGCCCGGGTCCTCAGCACCAGTAGTAGCTCCAACGCCCGGGTCCGCAGCACCAGCGGCAGCTCCAACGCCTGGGTCCTCAGCACCAGCAGCAGCTCCAACGCCCGGGTCCTTAGCACCAGCAGCGGCTCCAACGCCCGGGTCCTCAGCACCAGCAGCAGCTCCAACGCCCGGGTCCTCAGCACCAGCAGCAGCTCCAACGCCCGGGTCCTCAGCACCAGCAGCAGCTCCAACAGCAGCGGGGTCCGTAACACGAGGCACGCCACTTCGAAGAGTGCAGCGCCGCTCGTACCACTCACGGATCCGCTCGCGGGAGGGGAGCTCCCGAACGGGAGAAGAAGTACTAGCACCAGTCCCAGTAGTACGTCCGGCTCGAGCGGTACCTCTCCGGAGGCTGCAGTACTCTAAGTACCACGCACGTAGCTGCTCCGAGGAGAGGGCTCCTCCAGGTGCAGGACTCCCAGACCTCGTACCTCCAGACGCAGAACCCCCAGACTCCGGACTTCGCAGCTCAGTACCACGAGGCTCCACACCCCCAAGCTCAGCACCCTCAAGCTCCACACCCCCAGGCTCCACACCCCCAGGCTCCACACCCCCAGGCTCCACACCCCCAGGCTCAGCACCCCCAGGCTCAGCACCCCCAGTAGGACGAGAGTCGACAGCTACCTCAACAGGCTCAACCGGGTCTACCTGAGACACACCTGAGGGAGCGGCACCCTGAGGGGGGAGGGGGTCTGCAACAGCAGCACCTGGCGAGAGGAAGAGAGGAGGGGGGGGGAGCGGGGCAGTGCGGTAGGGGAAGAGGCGGTAGTAGGGGACGGACTCGTCAAAAGTGACGTCCTGGGAGGGCAAGACTCGGCGCGAGGTGGCGTGGTAAAACTGCCAACCAGACGCGTCCGGGACAAAGCCGAGGAAGACGCAGGGAACAGCACGGGAGGAGAGCTTGTCCGCAGACGAATCGCGGACAAAAGCTCGAGACCCCCAGACCCGGAAACGCGACGCATCGCCAACCTCCCCCGTCCACAGTAGCGTGGGCGAGGTCTCCGGCAAGGAGACACGGGGCCAGAGGTTGAGCTGATGCGCAGCGTACCGGACCGCAAACGGCCACAGAAAGTGGGGGGCAGCCGCATGGATCAAGGAGGTACGGGCGACCTCCATGACCAGGCCAATGCGGCGCTCCGCAACCCCATTCTGCTGTGGAGAAGCCGGAAGCGTGAACGACTGCTCAATGCCGTGCTCAGCACAGTAGGCTGCCAAGAGGTCGGAGGAGAACTCACCACCTCTGTCAGAGTGCAAGCGCAGGACAGGAAAGTCCGAGTGAAAACGCTCGCTGAGCTGGAGACGGGCTCGGCGGATCCAAGGGATCAAGACATCAGGGACCTCACCCTTGGTGCGCAAGGGGAAGACCGAGGTGTAGCGCGAGTAGTCGTCAACAACTATCAGGAAGTACCTCTCCTGACCCTGACCACGGACGCGGGCTGGGCCCCACACGTCCATGTGGAGTGTCTGCAAGGGAGCAGTCGTCGGGGGGAACGAGGAGGAGTGAGGAGCGGCGCGCTGCCGTCCCTCGACACAGGGGAGACAGGTAGGAGCAGGCGAGGGTGGGAGGGGAGGAAGGACCCTGGGCAGGCCAGAGACAAGGTACCTGGAGTGCATGGCACGAAGGCGCTGCACAGACGGGTGGCCAAGGCGGTGGTGCCAGAGGACAGTCTCGTGTGCCAAAGAGCGACACGAGCAGGGGGCGGACAGCTGGCCTGACGCGGACGCGGACGCAGTCGCAGCAACCTGAGGGGACTCAGTAGTCAGTGTGTACAGGTCCGACCCCGGCTGCCAAGTGAAGGTAGCCAAGTGACGGCCCGTACGAGCACACGTGCAGTGTGTCACGCGCTCGTAGGCAGGGGTGAACTGGTGAACACCCCCGTCCTGGAGTGCACAGCCTGCCACCAAGTTCGTAGAGAACGAGGGGAGGTGGAGACCTGACAGTGTGCCCGACGGGACCGCAGGGCAGGGAAGGACAGTGGAAGAGGTCGCAATGACCGGACCCCCAGAGGGGTCAGCAAGGGAGACAGCAACTGGCCGAGCAAGCGGCTCAAGGGCAGTGCGGTCACGAAAGAAGCAGCGAGAAGCACCTGAGTCCAGTGTGAAGGTGTGCAGTGCGGCAGTCGACGCAGTACCAAGGGGGGGAGACACACGAGCACCTAGAGCAGCAGCCTCACCAGCACCTGGGGTAGCCGACACGTGAGTACCTGGAGCGGCAGACGCACTGGCCCTAATGCCCGGGTCGGGCGGCACACACAAGTACTCAGCACCCTCTCCACTAGTAGACATCACATACATGGCAGATAGAATAGCATCAAAGTCTAGAGCATAGATATCAATCCCCTTCTTCAGGAGATCAAGCCAGCGGGGCAGCTCAGTGGCCTGAGGGAACTGAACACGCCAAGCGTCGTCGAGACGAGAGAAGCAGCGCTGTGTGGCGTGCGGTCGTCCACACTGCTGACCAGTGCGGTCACCAGTGCGAATGACGTACGTGCAGCTAAGACCACCCCCACCCCCGTGCTGAGAGTACCACTCACGGACTTCCTGGGGCGAGAGAGTGTGCTGCTGGCCCTGGCCACCGCCAGTGCCTCCACGGCCACCACCACCGCTGCCACCTCCTCGACCACCCCAACCCCTGCCGCCGCCTCGTCCACCGCCACCCAAACCGTCGCCTCCACTCCTGCCACCTCCCCCGCCGCTGCCGCCACCACCCCCACCGCTACCACTCGCCCCTCCAGCCGAGCCACCACCCCCACTGCCTCCACCGCCCCCACCGCCGCCTCCCCCGCCGTCACCGCCACCACCCTTGCCCCCTTTGCCCTTGCCGCTGCGGCGTCCGCTCGAGGCAGACGCAGCGCCGACCTTCTCAGGACCAAGAAGGTCGACAGCAGCAGCAGAGGCGACAGAGGGAAGAAGGGGGGAAGGAGAACACCCCTCAAAGAACGGGGTACGGGGGTCGCCACGAGAGGCACCTACAGCGACTATGCTAGCCTCAGCTGCAAGTAGTTCCTTCTCGAGGAGGGCAATGGTGAGCTCAGTGGGGCAACGAGCTAGGAAGTGGTCCCTGACAGCACGCAGTGTGTCAGGGAGGCGGGTGACTAGGTGATAGAGAGTGAGCCAGAGTGGAGGGGGGTGCGTGGCAAGGAACTCAGCAGGCATGGCGGCACGGAAGCGGGCCTCACTAGTACGGAGGTGCGTGATGAGGTCAGCGACTGTGTGAAAGGAGGCCAGGTCGGGAAACAGGTAGGGGAGGGAGAGACGGCCTAGTGCGGCAGAGGCAGGTGAGGAGTAGCGAGCAACTACAGCTGTGTACAGTGCCTGTGCAGTCTTGTGCTGACCAAAGTGCTCGCGTTCGTCTATCGGCAGGGAGTTGCGAATGGCGAAGCGAGCGTGGGCATCACGAGTCTGCCACTGTGAGCGAGCAGTGCTGTCAGCAGTAGCAGCAGGGGCAGTGACAAGGCCTAGGGCTTGATCGTACAGTGAGATGTCATCCTTGGCTGTGAGCTGTAGGTAGAGGTGCAGGTCATCGAGCCAGGTGTCAAACTTCACAGGGCGGCCCTCAGCATCGAACACGAGAACCTGTGGGCTAGCCATAGGAACAGTAGAAATAGCAGCAGTAGCAGTAGGAGAAGCAGGTAGGACGAACCAGGTAGGGCAGGGCGGCGCGGCTCGGTTCAGGTCGGGTCGCGGCTCGGCTGGGTGGCGCGGCTCGGCTCGGGGCGCGCGGCTCGGCTCGGGTCACGGCGGGGACGGGCCGCCCGCTCTCCCTCGTGTGCTGCGGCGGGAACGGGCCGCCCGGGGCCTCTGGGTGGTGGGCACGGGTCGGCGAGGTCGGCACGGGGCCGGTTGGGGCCCTAGAGGGGCGAGCGCGGGGCCGATCGGGGCCTGAGCGGGGGTAGCGCGGGGCCAAACGGGGCCTTGACGGGGCTAGCAAGGGGCCGACGGGGCCTGAACGGGGCTAGCGCGGGGCCGACGGGGCCTGAAACGGGGCCGAAGGGGCCTGAAACGGGGCTAGCGCGGGCCTGATCGGGGCCTGAATGGGGCTAGCGCGGGGCCGACGGGGCCTGAGAGGGGCTAGCGCGGGGCCTACGGGGCCTGAAACGGGGCTAGCGCGGGCCGACGGGGCCTGAGAGGGGCTAGCGCGGGGCCGACGGGGCCTGAAAAGGGGCCGACGGGGCCTGAAACGGGGCTAGCGCGGGCCGACGGGGCCTGAGAGGGGCTAGCGCGGGGCCGACGGGGCCTGAAACGGGGCCGACGGGGCCTAAACGGGGCTAGCGCGGGGCCGGAACGGGGCCTTAAAGGGGCCGACGGGGCCTGAACGGGGCTAGCGCGGGGCCGTCAAGAGGGGCCTCTAGGGGCGTGACACGCCGAGGCGCCCTAGGGCACGGGTAGGTAGGTAGGTAGGTAGTTACGTAGTGGTGGGCCCTTAGAAAATTTCGGTCCTAGGAAGGACCTGCTCTATACCATGTTGGAATCACTGAACAGGAATGAATGAACTAGCAATGAAAAGAGTACAAGTACCTAACCCTAGAATTGTGTACCCCCTATAGGCTAACCCACTGTAGCCTAAACTAACACAACATATATAATGTTTGACAGCCTGCTAGGTTCCTAGGCCCTGATGTGGTCATTCTTGCCATTGCTTATTCGGTTATTCTGTAATGCAATCTTTGCTAGTGAAACTCTTGCCCATTCTCCCCGTGAATGTGTGCGTAGAGAGAACCTAAGCTAGCAGCTACGATCACCCATACAACCGTGCCCTCCCCCATAGTCTAGCTCCCACCGTTGTAGAGTGTCTCTCCGCAGTGATAAGGATCTTGGATAGGACATGTTAGCTTAAGAGTAGTGTAGCGGAAGTCTTGGTCGTAATTGGAACCTTGTATATAGTAAATGTAAATGACAAAATTGATTAAATTACATTCGTAAATAGATCTAGCTAGCCATGTACTCTAAGGGGTATATTCCCTTATTATATATGTTTTACAGGCATTGCTACAATAATCATGACTGTTGCTCTTCTCCTGTTGTCGGATTGCTGCATGTAACTGTACAGACAGTTACGTCTGTTGCATTTTTCGCAGGTAACCGCTCGGTCCAGGATGGTCAACAGTCGCGACAGTTGACTTGGCAACTTTTGACCTGCATGCCCTATATGGGCTAACGCGATACTGCTGCTGGTGTTGCTTCGCTTGTGGCTGGTACGATACTGTTGCACCTTCGGGAATGCTTGAGTAATTCCCTACTTACTCCAACACTCCCATTCATTCTTGAATGTGTACCACGTGGCTTCTCTCGACGACCCACACAGGTTCGCGCAATACTGGAACTTCTGAAATGGCAGCTTCTTCGTCAAAAAGTCAGCGGCCATTTTGTCATTTGGGTTGTAGGTGAGCTGAACCTTCCCTTTATCGATGCGTCCTTGACGAAAAAAGTAATGGAGGGCGATGTGTTTCATGCAGTTGACGAAGCCAGGTTTGTTCATGATCTTGATCGCGCTCTGGTTGTCGCGTAGTAACTTGAATGACTTGTTCATCGCCGTTTTCGTTTCTTGCAGGAGCTCCGTGAGGTAGAGGCCTTCGCGAACTACTGCACTTGTTGCGATAAACTCGGCTTTGGTTGACTAGGGGGCGATGAGTTCCAGCTAGAGATGGTTCCTGTAGGTTCCAGTTTGAAGATAAATCCCGTGCGGGACCTCCTGTTATCTGCATCCCCTACGTGTTCAGCGTCCCCGTAGCCAGTGAGTTGGAGATTAGCCGTCAAATTCGCCTTGTAGGTCAGGCCGACGTTAGGAATAGCGACGAAATATTGTATAGCGCGTCGTAGGTCCGCCATGTTCTCCCCTTCAGGTCGGCGCAGGTACTGGGCGAGCTGGCTAGCGGCGTACGATAAGTTCGGTCGGCACGTGACAGCGGCAAGAAGCAGGCATCCGAGTTGTTGCTAGTAGAGGCGGTGATCGGAGGAAGACAGTAGAGTTATGCCGGTTTCGTGGTTAGGAGGAGAAACGCGGAAGGGGATGGTGAGGTTAACCGGAGTGATGCCGAACTTCTTAGCAAGTGTTTCAGCGTACTTCGCGGTGGACAGGTAATCCTGTCGGCTGACTGTGTCACGTTGAGGCCGAGAAATTGAGTGACGTTGTGACTCACGGTCCCTTCCAGATTCTCCTTGATCTTGCGTTCAAACCATTCAAGAAGCTCCTCGCTGTCTCCGGTAAAGAGCAGGTCGTCGACATAGGTGACGAGCAGGATGAAGCTACCGCGGGACTCGAGCCGGTACATCCCCTGGTCGTGGGGCAGCTGCTGGAACTCGAGCTTGATGAGAACGCCGTAGAGGCATTGCTGCCACAGGCGTAATGCCTACTTGATCCCATCGAGGGATTTTTGCAGGAGGCAGATCGCGTAACCGTCTTCTTTGAAAGCTTGCGGCTTCTCGACGTACATGATGGCGTCGACGATTACGCAGAGAAAGGCGATTGAAATGTTGATATGGCGGAGTGGGCGCTACTTCACGGCTGCAACGCATATGAGGATTTGCACGGATGTGAGTCGCCCGACAGGTGCGAATGCCTTGTCATAGTCGACGAATTGAGCTTTCTCAAATCTGCGGACTACCCAGCGTGCCTTGTGTTTGTCAATGGCGCCGTTGGCGAGGGTCTTGATTCAAAACACCCATTTTCCGCCAATTATCTTTCTCCCTTTTGCGTGTCGTCGTGGTACCAGCTTCCAGGTTTCATGCCTCAGGAGTGCAGCGACTTCGGCGGCCATGGCTGCTCTCCACTTCTCTACATCAGGTCCTTGCAGAGCTCGGCGAAATGTGGTAGGTTTGACGAGTTACTGGTTACCGCGGTTGGGGTCTTCTTACATAGGTGAATGCATTTTTGCATTCGTGTAATTGTGTTGTGCTTGTACTACCTCGCGTTGATCAGGATATATTGGGAAGAAGGTCGCTGTGCCGAACTGCTTCATAACGGGTTTGAAGTGTGTTCGTTCTGTGGCTGGTTCCTCTAGATGTTCTTCTGCCACATCAACCTCGTCCTGATCACTTACGTACGTATGCTCCTCGTGGAAAATGTTGTTTGGTGTGTTAAGTGCGGTGCTTGCGGCACGGTTGCAGCGTCAGTCTTTCGTAGAAGATGCAGTCACGTGAACGCGCCACTTGGTGGGTGGTGAAGTCGAGGATGGTCCAAGCGTGGTACTCTAGTTTGATGCCAAAGTAAATGCCTCAGTGTGCTTGATCTTCAAAATTTCCGGTTGTGGGGGTGGTATTGTACCACGTTGCTGAAGACTTGAAGCATGCGCGTATCCGGATTCTTGCCAGTGCACTCCTTCATAGGTGAGTTGTTGTTGGGCAGCGCTTTCGAAGAAAGAATGTTGTGCGGGCGCACAGCATGTGCCATAGCATATGGCCAGTAGATGGTCGGCACGGAAGATTGCTTCATGAGGGCTTGCACTTTTGTCGCGAGGCTCCTGTTGGTCCATTCCGCCAAGCCCTGTTGTTTGTGAGTGTAGAGAAGGGAGATCATCTGCAGGATCCCTTCCTCCACACAGAGGGTTTTGAACTCCTCTGTCTGGTACTCTAGGGCCCCATCCGTATGAAATGCCTTCAGCATCTTCCCCTTGCTTTGTTTCTCCACCATCCTTAGCGACAGATAGAAGCAGTCGTACGCAACGTGGCGATTAGAGACGTTTGCGGCCCAAACGAAGCGCGTGCCGGCGTCGATGAAGGCAATTGTGTATTGTTTCCCTTTTGATCCCTTTGCTGTTAGCACCAGAAAATCGTTGTAGACCTTGTCAAGTGGCTCGTAACGTTCTGCTTCAGGGATCTTCACAGTGAAGGGAGTGTGACGCAGCGCGGCTTCTGGACAGACTGTGCAGTTGGGTAGGTCCTTTCGTGGCAGTAGCAGTTCTCCATCAGGCAGCAGTAGTGCATCTTCCACGAACACCTTGGCCTTGATGTAGTTGTTAAGGACTCCCACCGTGGGATGTCCAAACCTCTTGTGCCAGATGTCGGCATCAGCCCGATACCCTCGTGTGTGTGCGTACAACTCGTTCTCCCGTGCTGATATCTGTTGTGTTGTCTCTTTCTCCACCCTATCTGCAGGTTCTTCCGGCACGATAACTTGGACTGCTGCTGCGCGGACGGCTTCGATTCTGATCTCGTAATATTCTCGACTGGAATCGCCAATGGTGGCGGTGTCAATTGTTATGCGAAGCTCCAGCATTTTTTCCGGGGACTTCGTTCTCGATCGGCGAACTTCGGGCTGAGTGATTTCTTCTTCTTCGAAGGCGGTATCACCGATCACTACTCCCCTTGTCTCGAGACGGAGATAACTTCTTCCGTCCATTGCGATGGAATAAGGTGAGGTTCGAACTCGGTCAGTGACTCTTCTATTGCTTCCTGAGGTGCCTCTTCAGTGACCTCCGGCTCTTCTTCTTCTGCAGGTGCGAGGCTCGCCCATCCCGTTTTGACTTCAGAGGCTTCTTTAGGTCGCGCAATGGCCAGTTGACGTCTACTGTGTCCCATCCTTCAGCGACATTCCAGCCGGTAGGTTGCTCGACTCTGGGCCAGTTTGCTTGTCCCTGTCCTCCAGTTGAACTTTCTCCTGCTGAGCTGATTTCCTCTAATGCTTCCACTACTTGTGGTCCTGTGCCTAGGGTTCGTGGTTGATGCAACAAGCACTGCGAGAGCATGGAAGGTTTTGTCCGATCCTGGATGTTGATAGTCTGTTTCTTCCATATGACTCTAAGCAGGTGGTGATGGATGTCTTGGTAGATTGAAGACTATGATATGGCCAACGTCGCCAGTTAAGAACAAAAACTCCGTTCTCGTTTCTTCCCTTGCCGATCAAGGTATTGTCACGTATTAAGTGAAATTCTTCTTCGAATGTGCGCAGGTGCACGCCACACTTCATCAACTGGGCAACCGACATAAGATTGAATTGCAGTTCCGGTACGACAAAGACTTCGCTGATGTGGATGCAGGAGTTCGTGTCCTTTGATTCCAGTTTAATCTGTCCGCGACTTTCCGCGTAATTCAACTAATTTTTGGCGTCGGCGATCTCGATTTCGTTGAAGAGTGGTTCATTGTTGAGGATGTAGCGGCTGGATGAGACCATGTGCTGTCCGCAACAACTGTCCAGGTACCATATATCAAAATCCTTCGTGTCCCTTGCGATGCATGCAATTCGCGGAGTGAGATGATGCTCCATGTCGTGGTCCTCTTCATAACTCCAGCCTTCGTTGCAATGAGTGCAGGTGGCGACTCTTGGATCCACGGTAGTGCCTCCCAATCATACGGAATGCGTCCGACCGTTAGCTCGTCGTATGCGGGTCGTTCTCCGGTTCTTCCTTGACTGATCCTTCTAGCTTCTCTTTAGGTAGGTTTGCGAACATGTCTTCCCAGCTACGAAAGAAGCGGTACTCGCGATTGATTCGAGGTGGTCCGTGTTGCACCATGCACATTAACACCTTGTTTTTCCATTTGTCGTTCGCAAGGATTCGTGTTGGAGCTTGCGAGGTGCTGGTGGTCTGGCGATATGTTGGTAAGACGATCCTTGTCGTTGTCCATCGTTGCTGTTGCCGTTCAGCTTCCAGCATTCCTTGATAGTATGCCCGATCTTCTTGCAGTATTTACAGAAGAGCCTTTTCTCGCCTGGTGGTCCTTCTGCACCGGTTGCGTATAACGCAATTTTCTCCTTCTTGTTTCCCCTTCGTTGTATAGGTCGGTTTTTTGTTGTTTGGCGAGGAGCGAGGTGCAAAGTGACATTTTCCTCAGTGTGCCTTGAGTGTGGAGAAGTGACTTGCAGTGGCGCCAATCCCACCTCAATCCAGCAAAGATGACAGTGACAAACATGTCGTCAGGGAAGTTTTCACCGCTTTTCTTAAACTGGTCCCTCAGATTTTATGTAGCGGTTTATATATGCTCATGCTTTCTCTCCAGGGAAAATCCTGACGTTGTTCAACTGATTTATTAGGCATCTGTGTGTCATTGCGTCAGTTGCCATGTGCGCAGGTGCTCCCAAGATTGTTGCACGGGCGCCTAACGGTTTTGAACGAGCGAATGCTGAGCTGCTCCGCGGGTGTCAGGTTTCGGATCAAGACGGTGAAGGCGAGGAACGACTCGTTGTAGTATTGAGTCTTCTCCTAAGGTGAGCTGTTGATCGGGAATGGTAAGGATCCGTCGTAGTACATCCAAATCTGCGCGCTTGGAGCTCGAATACGAAGCTCCAGGGATAGAAGCCATTCCCGTCGAAAAGCGCAGACGTTCTGAGCTTGGAGGTTGATAAGAACTTGCTCTGTATTGACGTTATTGCTTCATAATGTGCTTGCTGTGCTTGCGCATGGCCTTGTGCTCCACGGTTGTCAAAGGTGAATGATTGCTTGGAGTGAGGGCCTTGCGGATCGGGAGGACTGCGGGAGTAGCTGGAGCCGTCAATGCTCATCGGCTCGTGATGGCTCTCCATGGCGTCAATGTGGGTAATCAGCTGCTCGATGAGTGTGGGATCCAACACGGATTAAAACTGTGACGAATTGCAATTTTTCCAGCAATTCAACACCCATTTTCACTTTGTTTGACTTTCGAGGGCCTCACTGGTTGCGAGTCCAGTCAGGAAAGCTGGCACACGAGCAAAGTGATGCGCCAAAGCTCTGTGCACCGTCACAGAATCGCCCTCGCGCGATTCTGATTCAGGACGCTGTAAAAGTTTGATTCGATTGAACATACGAGACTGAAATGTACAATTTGGTGCGTTTAAGTTGTATTTCTGTATTTCTCATTATATAAGCGCCGGCGCTTATGGCCGATACTCAATTACAAGCGCCCCCCTTAAAAAAACTGATTGTATTATAAGCGCATATGCACTACTATCCGGGGTGATACGGTAGTGCTACTAGTGTTGCTTCGGTAGTGGTTGGTGCGATACTGCTGCACCTTCAGAAATGCTAGAGTAATTCTTTACTTAATACAACATAACGGTTGGTCGTGTAGGCGATGTTGACATGCGCGGCAAAGAATGCAAAAATATTCCTTACAACTCCATAAAAGCAACTCCTGTATAAGGATGTAAGTAAGTCTAGTTCACACCTAACAATCACCCTCAGCACCTCGTTTTGCAACCGTAGAAACATTTTGTAAGGAAATTTCTCGGATTCCTTACTGGGTCACACTATACGCGTACAACCCCGGTTTTCGGAAACCCAGGCTCGGTCCGCCGACCTCGCCTTCCGAACCATCACCGCGTCGCCTTCGAGTTTCCCAACCCCGAACCTGCACCCAACCATCTCGCGACCCTGCGACCTCGGCCTAGCTAGCATTGCTATATTAGTTCTAGGCCTCGTTGTTCCTTCAGACATTGTAATCACTTCCGCGTTATTGAATTCTGCGCACTCTTCTTTTCACAACTCATAACACTTGATATCAGTGTCAGATTATAATGCTTGTCTAGCCTGCAGTGGGGTGTCAGATTTATATGACATAGCTACTGTAGGCTATAGTGGGGTAGCACATATGGGGTACAGTTTTCTAGGGTTTGTATTTGTACCCAACTTTCCCTTAGTCAATTCATTCTCGTTCAGTTTCTCATGGGGTACTCTGTAGTGAGTACGGCCCCTTAGGGTTTCCTATTTGTATCCCAACTGTTGCTAGTCAAACCCTCCTTTGCTCATTTCTCTCTTGCCTAGCTAGGTAAACCCTAGCTATGGCTCCTGCTTATGCCTACTATTGTGACATGGTATCAGAGGGCGGCGTGTCACTGCCGCCTTCCTGTATGGGCCCACCACCTGCTTCCGCTGCCGTACTGTCCGCCGCGCGCCCCGTGGTGCGCGGCGCAGAAACCCTAATTTCTGCCCGCCGCGCGTTCGGGGCGCGTGGCGGTTTATCCCACCGTGGCGCCCGTCGTGGCGCCCCTCGGGGGCATGTGCGCTATCCCCCCCCCCCCCCCTCGTCGCCCGTCGTGGCGACCCCGGGGGGGGCCCGTCGCGGCGCCCGTCCCGTCGCCCGTCGAGGCGTTCCGGGGGGCCCGCGCGGCGCCCTTCCCGTCGCCCGTCGCGGCGGCCCTGGGGGCCCGCGCGGCGCCCCTCCCGTCGCCCGTCGTGGCGACCCCCGGGGGGCCCGTCGCGGCGCCCGTCGCGGCGGCCCTGGGGGCCCGCGCGGCGCCCTTCCTGTCGCCCGTCGCGGCGGCCTTGGGGGGCCGCGCGGCTCCCTTCCCGTCGCCCGTCGAGGTGCCCTGGGGGCCGCGCGCCTCCCCTCCCTTCTTCCCTTTCACCTGCAGCGGCCGCCCCTGGAGCAGCCCGCACCTGCAGCAGCCGCCCCTGGAGCAGCCCGCACCTGCAGCAGCCGCCCCTGGAGCAGCCCGTGCCTGCAGCAGCCGCCCCAGGATCCGCGCGAGCTGCCCCTGCAGCAGCCCGCGACCTGTCCCTGCAGCCCGTCCCGTCCCCCCCCCCCCCCCCCCCGTGCTGCCCATTGCTCCCATTCCGCCGTGCATTCCGCGGTGGTGGGGGTGTGGGGTGGCGAGCATGGGGGTGACCGGTGTGGGTAACCTGCAGCTCCTCCTCCTCCTCCGTCTCCCACTGCTGCAGCTGCCGCTGAGGGGGGTGGGTGTGTGGGAGCCGAGGGTTTAGGGTTTAAGGGGGGTGACGTGGGAGTGGAGCTAGGGGTGCAGCAAGGGGTGTGTGAAAGGGGGTGGGACAGTTGGGGGAAGTTGGGCGGAGGCAGCAGTCGTGTCGCCAGCAGTGCCAATAGTCCGGAGGCTACAATCTCCGGTAGTCGCCAGTCGCCTGTGGGTCAGTTGCTCCTGTCAGGAGGCTACAATCTCCGCGGAGCCAGTTACTCCTGTAGTCCGGGCCATTGCTTCGGTAGCCACTGAGCCAGCCGCTCCTGTGTGTCTGCAGCTTCCACCGTCGCCTCCCATCTCCTCTCCTCTCACAGTCACTCCTCCTCCTCACTTGCCCTCTGCGACTGCCTCTAGCTTTACTTGTGCATGTGAACCTGCTCTATGACTATTTGCTCTGCTGATTATACCCCATTTTGACTATGGGGGTGTGTCAGATTATAATGCTTGTCTAGCCTGCAGTGGGGTACTCTGTAGTGAGTACGGCCCCTTAGGGTTTCCTATTTGTATCCCAACTGTTGCTAGTCAAACCCTCCTTTGCTCATTTCTCTCTTGCCTAGCTAGGTAAACCCTAGCTATGGCTCCTGCTTATGCCTACTATTGTGACAATCAAAGCCTACTTTCCTAGGTTACCCTCGCGTTTCCGAGGTAGTTTGTATAAGGGGGGCGATAGACTTGGCGGGCTGTAAAGCGGTCGGCCCGTGAAATAGATACGATTATTTCACTTCGACTACGATAGCATTTACGCCTTCACCGAAGTCAGAAAAATCGCTAGCCACCCCCTGCCCGTTCGACGAAGCCTGAGGCACATGGATCAGGCCGAGTTTAACGAGTTCATGCAACAGTTCCGTGCGATGCAGGCCAACTTGCAGGGCATGAGTGCAGAGATGGAGCATCTACGGAAGGAAAACGCCGAACTACACCAGGCGCGTGGCGAAGCGCGCCAGGAGTCGCCTGTCGTTGAGGATGCAAGTAGCAGCTCCACGCCAGACGAGCGGGTCTGGAGCGAGTTGGAAGGCTCCATGGATGCGGACGATGCGAGGCAGGCACAGCAGCAACAGTCACCGCAACAGTCGCATGCAGCACCGACACGTGCAGCAGCGACAGCTCCGGCGACGACAGCAGCAGTGCCAATAGTTCACGCGGCATTAATGGCTTCAACAACTATCAAAATCAAGCCGACAAACCCGCCCCTGTTTAACCCAAGTGACAAGTTCGTCACTGTTTCTGCATGGTTGTTCGGAGTGGAGGTGTTTTTTAATGCTGCTATGATTAATGACGATGCCACCCGCATTAACTTCGCAGTTTCACTGTTGAGAGGACCTGCGCTGGAGTGATGGCGACGAACGTTGCAAGACGAAGGGACTTCGGCAGAAATAGCACGTGCGAACGACGGGGCTTCGACACCTGTCACGCAACGAGCAGCTTCGATTTTTGGGATGGCCACGATACGCACATGGAGAGAGTGGGGCGCCGCCCTGCGAACCAGGTTCGAGCACATATCCGCCTCGGACTCTGCTCGCATGAAGCTGCGTGCCTGGAAGCAGCTGACTTCGGTCCAGAAATATACCAGCACATTCTGCAACTTGGCGGATCAAGTGGACGACATGAGCGACGCGGAGTGGTTGGATCGCTACGTGGCGGGCCTGAAATATGAGATACAGTACGAGGTCCGATGAACGCGGCCACGCAGCTTTAACGACGCCGTCCGAGAAGCCAGGTCAACGGATGCACTGATACAGTGGGCGAGATCGAGCTCTCGGGAGGACCCTCGATTTCGCGGACCGACTCAGTAGCCCACGATCAACGGCGTGGATGCGCCAAGCCGAGCCCTCGGCCCGTGCTTCATATGCAACCAGCTGGGCACCTGAAAAAAGACTGACCGAGGCTTAAGCAGGGGAAGAAGAACGACGGAGAAGGGTCGGGAAAAGAGACGAGTCAGTAGCAGACGGGCGCCCTCCTAACGAGACCCTGTCGCTCGACAATCACCATCCACACCGGTTCGTGGTACCGATCAGAGCTATCAACCAGAACCGGACGAATAACGTGGGTGAACACGTGGACTACCCTGTGCTGGTGGTAGGGAGGGTTAACAGTTATAAAATAAAAATATTCGTTGACGGTGGGGCGAGTCACAGCCTCGTCAACCTGGCAACGGCCAAAAAAGTAGGGGTGAAGCTGAACAGGTGTCTGCCGGAAATCGATGCAAGGTTGGTGGATGGAACACCGCTGGCCATCCGAGATGAGGCGCGAAAAAATCGGATTGCGTGTGGCGACAATTTCGGGTTCGGCATGAAGAAGTTGGCGACAACTTTGGACGGCTGCGATGTGTTGCTGGGACGAGACTGGCTGCAGTGTTTCAATCCGACGATCGACTGGACGACAGGGGCATGCGTCGTGCGAGGACATGCAGGGCTGACGACGCTCCCGAAATGGACGGAACCAGAGCCGGTGACGACACGTGTCAATGCCGTCAACATGCCGCAAGCGATCAACAGTGGAGCTCAGGCCTACGCAGTGCACCTGTACGAGGTGGCAGCTTCCGAAAAGATCGCGGACATCGACACGCTCTGCGCGGCAGTCCCTGAGGAGTTGGCGAGCATTATTCGGAAGTATCCCGAAATTTTCGCGGATGACCTCCCGGATGGCCTGCCCCCCCTCAGCGTCCAGAAGACCATCGGATCCAGCTGGAACCCGGCGCGCAACCCACTGTGCGGACACAGTGGCGGCTCAGCCAACCAGAGCTCGACGAGTTGCAGAGCCAGCTGGATTACCTGCTAGCCAAGGGGTTCATACGGCCAAGCACGTCACCATTTGCATCGCCGATACTGTTCACGCCGAAGAAGGACGGGGGCCTACGCATATGCATTGATTATCGGGCGCTGAACCGGGTCACGATAAAATCGCGTTACCCGATCCCGCGAACTGACGATCTGCTGGATCAACTTCGCGGAGCTCGCTACTTTTCGAAGATCGACCTACGAGGAGGCTACCACCAAATTCGCGTGTTCACCGATGACTGCCCAAAGACAGCTTTTCGCACACGCTACGTCAGTTATGAATATACAGTGATGCCGTTCGGACTGACAAACGCGCCCTCGACGTTCCAGCTGACGATGAACGGGATTTTCCGGGAACATGCTGGACAAAAAGGTCATCGTGTACCTCGACGACATCATGGTGTACAGCAAGACGAAAGAAGAACATTTACGAGATTTGGAGGAGGTGTTCCGGCGTCTACAGGAGCATCGGCTAATTACGAAGGGGTCTAAGTGCGAGTTCCTGAAGCCGGAGTTGGAGTTATTGGGGCACGTCTTTTCCGGCGAAGGCATCAAAATCGACCCGCGTAAGGTGGACGCCATCGTTAAGTGGAAGCCGCCGACTAATATCCCCGAATTACAGAGTTTTTTGGGATTTGTTAACTACGTTCGCCGTTTTGTACCTAATATGGCAGGGATAACCAAGCCGCTGACCGACCTGCTACACAAGGACACTCATTTTCGGTGGGGGGAGAGGGAGCAGTCCGCCTTCGACGCACTCAAAAACATTTTGAGTTCACCCCCGGTACTCCGCCTCCCCGACCCATCTCGACCGTTCGAAGTCATCACGGACGCCAGCGATTTCGCCGTCGGCGCCGTCCTACTACAGTTTTTCGGCAACGGGCTGCAACCCATCGCCTACGAATCACGCAAGATGCAGCCACCCGAGCGCAACTACCCGGTCCACGACAAACAAATGCTGGCCATCGTCCCCGCGTTTCGTACCTGGCGCTGCTACCTCACGGGAGCCGACGTGACAATTCGAACCGACCACAAATCACTACTATACATGCGCACGCAACCGACACTCAACCCGCGACAAATCCGGTGGTTGGACTTTCTCGAGTCCAATTTTCGGGACAACCTGCGCAAGGAACAAGAAACATCGTCAGCTGCATGGCAAGACTGACCGACTCCTGCATCACCGAGTCACCGTCGCACTACTCACCAGAAGAACAACTCGACGAAAGTACTACACGGCGTGAGTCACTACAACCGAACCCGACATACGCAGCTATCGCCCAAGGCGAACCATCCGGGAAGGACACCTGGTTCTTGGACAGTTGCTGCGGGCAGCATATGTGTTCCTCGGGTCGTTTCGTTCAACGCGAACACCAACTTTAGCGCGAAGTCGTCATCACCGTCGCCAACAATCAGGACCTGCGCACACGACGATAGGGCGTAGTGCAACTTCAGTCAGAAAGACAAACGTCATACTGCAAATGTCAAAAGTTTTAATTGCAGAGGGACTCGGCTACAACTTACTGAGTGTCAGTCAGCTGATGGCGAAAGGTATCCACCTCAAAGCAGACAGCACAACACAGGAGTTCAAGCTGTACCACGGGAAATGAGGCCTCTACATCGGCAAGGCCGAGCTGAAGAACAACGTGTTCGTCCTCGACTTCGTTCCAGATCTAGGCACCGCCGACAGCGACGGAATCGTCACCTTCACCTCCTGGATGCACCCATCGGATCTCGATCCTGACTTCAGCCCCGAAGGTTTCTGGTATTCGCACACCATCCCTGAGGCAGAACGAACAAGAGCATTAGCAACAATTCAATCGGCAGCAGCAGAGACAACATCAGCAGAAACAGAGACAACATCGGCAGCAGCAGAGACAACATCGCCAGCAGCAGAGACAACATCGGCAGCAGCAGAGACAACATCGGCAGCAGTAGAGACAACATCGGCAGCAGCAGAGACAACATCGGCAGCAGCAGAGACAACATCGGCACCAATCGCGGGTCCTTCAACTGCACCAGCCCCAATCGACGACGACACTCCACCGACTTCTGCGCAGCAACTGAAATTAACACCACGAGAAGTACATCGAAGCGCAAACCTCACCGCAAGCTTCTACTCCAACTCCGACTTGTACCGTCGCTCACCCGGACATCGAGCCGACGAAGATATCTGGCACGCATGAATGGGACATCCAAGCCACACGGTGTTAAATAACACAATTAGAGCAGGGGTGCTCGACAAAGACTCATTACTTCTAACCGACGGAAGCGAACTTCGACGAGCTCGCGGAACGTGCTTTACCTGCCCCGAAGCCGACTTACCACATCGGCCGTTTGTTTCTCACCACAACCCGAGCGCACCAGCTTACGCACCACTCGAGAAAGTGTACAGCGACATCCTGTACAATCGCGAACCTGGAGAAGGAGCATACAGCTACACCATCACATTCATCGATGCCGCCACACGCTACGTTTGGCACCTCAATCTTCCGAGCAAAGATATGGCTTTCGAGGCTTTCGTCGCCTGGCTCCCAGTAGCAGAACGAGAATCAGGCGTGAAACTAAAGAGCTTCCAGTCAGACGGAGGAGGAGAATACACCTCACAGAGGTTCAAGCAGTACTTGGCAGAGAGGGGAATCAAGCGGCTCATCTCCCTTCCCTACGCCCATCAACAGCAAGGTGTAGCAGAAAGAATGAACAGGACTCTCCAGAACACCATGCGCAAGCTGCTACGTGGCATGCGGCTTCCCAACCACCAATGGCCCGAAGCAATGGACCACGCTGTCATGCTGCACAACTTGCTCTCGTCATCATCGCTCCCGAACAACGCATCACCGCACTTGCTGTGGACAGGAAAACAGGGCAGCACAAAAATGTTAAGAGTTTTCGGCTGCATGGTACAGTACCGACCCCTAGCTGCACGAGCTGTCCGATTCTCCCAACGCGCACAGTGGGGACTACACCTGGGCATCGAAAAGAATTACAACGCGTGGAAGTTTTTTTACGTCCACTCAAAGGAAACAGTAGCAGCATGTGATGTCATTTTCTACGAGCGACTCACACTTCCGACGTACCTTGCCAACCTAGAAGAAGACCGGGACCCCACAGGTGGTTTTCATGGTGACCGAGCCTTCGCTTCGGCAGCAAACGAAGCTGACTGGGACGAACAGAACGTGGACGAAGCCTCGGAGGAAGCCGGACCTCTCCCTTACAGCTCTGTCGACGTCCCAATGGATGACGAAAATCCTCGCGAAAGTGTCGACGCCGAAGTATATTACCACTTCGCCGACAACGGTTACGTTACACCTGCAAGAGTCAACACCAACGAAGCAGAACGCATAGGGCCCAATTTCATACCTGACCTAGAAGCAGGAGACGAAGCAGCTTATCCCGAGGACACGACACTTCCCCGCTACACCCAGAGTGGCCTCCAAATACTCGGCCTCGTCACCGCGGTCCACAGCACAGCGATTCCTAAGGAGCCTGCCACAGTTCAGCAGGCTCTGGGGGGGGAGCATAAGGAAAAATGGCACGAAGCCATGGACAAGGAACTGAAAGCGCTGGAAGAACGGAACACCTGGAAAGTCGCTCCCATCGGTGTGGCACGCAACAAAACGGTACTTACCGGAAAATGGGTTTTCCGTGTGAAGACAAAGGCAGACGGCACCATCGACAAGTTTAAGGCGCGTTGGGTCGTGCGCGGTTTCGACCAAGAGCACGGACGTGATTTCACCGAGACGTTCGCCCCGGTCAGCCGACACACTTCGCTTCGAATTCTCCTCGCGATCGCCGCCATGAAGAAGAAGAAGCTGCGGCAAATTGACGTCGCCAATGCATTTCTCTACGCACCTGTTGACGCTGAAATCTTCGTCGAACTTCCACAGGGCTCCAACGAGAGCCCAACCAAGTCTGTCAGCTACTGAAGTCCCTGTACGGTATTAAATAGGCCCCGAGACTGTGGCAACAGTACCTACACGCTAGACTCATCCGCATCGGATTCCGCCAACTTCCGCACGACCAGGGCATGTACCGGCTCACGAAAGGTGACGACTACATTCTGCTCATCGTCTACGTGGACGATCTGCTTTACATCTACTCGACTGACAGCGTCACTACTTGGTTT
Source organism: Closterium sp. Naga37s-1 (assembly GCA_947471745.1). Classification (NCBI taxonomy): domain Eukaryota; kingdom Viridiplantae; phylum Streptophyta; class Zygnematophyceae; order Desmidiales; family Closteriaceae; genus Closterium; species Closterium sp. Naga37s-1. The sequence goes on from CANJKZ010000214.1 coordinate 529,845, forward strand.
GAAGGGGAGCTGCAGCAGGACCTCACTCTCACAGTGTCATCAACCGTCACGCAATACCTCGGCCTCAACATCCAGGAAGAGGAAGGCGCGATCTATCTGAACGCCGCGAAATACGCCGACACCATCGCCAAACGCTTCGGACTCTCCCCGACCGCCATCTCCACGCCATACCGCTACACCACCGGAAATCACAAGGAAAGCTCCGCTCTACTCAAACCCGCTGGCATACGCGACTACCAACGAAAACTAGGATGTCTGCTCTTCGCAGCCGTCACCTGCCGACCGGATCTCTCGTACTCCGCAAGCCAACTCGCTACCTACCTCAAGAAACCTGAAGCAGAGCATATGGCGGAGCTCGACCGCGCACTACACTACCTCGTTAGCACCCCGACGATCGGACTAACTTACTACAAGACCGGAACTACGGCGCCTAAGCTAATCGGCTACGTCAACGCTGATCACGCCGGCGACTCAGACAACAGGCGCTCGCGCACCGGCTATATCTACCGACTCGAGCCTATCGGGCCCATCTCATGGCAGTCGAGCAAGCAGGAACTAATTGCTCTCTCCTCAGCTGAAGCAGAATATATTGCACTCTGCTCAGCCACCAAGGAAGGACTTTACCTTCGCGAACTGCTGGAAGAGGCGAAACTGGCCCAGTTACCCAGCTTCTCTCTATTCTGCGACAACCAGTCTGCAATTTGCATCGCGAACAAAAACGGATTCGCGAACAGGACGAAGCACATCGCCCTGCGATATTTCTTCGTGAAGGACGAGATCGAGAAAGGCAGACTCGAGCTGTCTTACTGCCCCACGTGATGGCAGCTGATTACTTGACCAAGAAGCTCGGAAAGCAGAAGTTCGAGTACTGCATGCTGCTAACTGGACAAGGCCACGTCACCAGCAACGACACTCCAGAAGCGAAGGGGAGTGTTGGAAACAAGTAATTTAAGCGCCTCTGTCGTGTCGAAGCACTAAGTCGTAAACGAAGCGAAATACAGTGAAGCATCGTTGAGTCAACACTTGGAGGTTGAGAAGTGAAGAAACCGCTGGAGGTTACGCGAAAGTCAAAGGTCAGCGACCTTTGACCTGACAAGTACAGCGCGACAGCAAGGACAAACAGTTGACTCGTTATTGAGCAGTTGCCCGAGTCGTCACTGTATCGAACCGCAACAGCAACAGTAAAACAGTTATTTACTGTATCTCTTCATATTCCTGTCAAACTATATTTATATAGTTTCTATATGTTAGTCTAGGTGTTGTACAATATGTTACGCTTGTACTAGGACACTTGCTAGGGTTTCCTATATCTTGTTTTGTTCATCCTTTTCCTTAGTCAATTTCTCACGCTAGTTAGTTCTTGACATGGTATAGAGCTAAGCGATCCGATGGGCCCACCGCCCTGTGACCCGACCTAGCCCGAAGCGCCCTAAGGCCCGAAGCGCCCCGGTAGCCTCGTAGCCCGTGCGTCACCCGTTTTCCGCCCGTCGCGTCACCCGTTTAGGCCCTCGCGTCACCCGTTTCTGCCCCGCGCGTGATCCTCTATGCCGGACCAGAGATGAACTTTCCACCGTGGTCAAAGTGCATGCCAAGTACATGACGGCCTTGACATAGAGGTGGAAAGGAGACACTGGCCAGAAGCACCATCAACCCTCGCTTGTTTTGCACCAACCTAATTCTGAACTATCTGACATAGAGGTAGAAAGGAGGGGTGACCTAGTTGATGGTGCAAAACAAGCAACTGGTGGGTGAGAGACCGACAAGAGCTGGATGCAGCTATTTGGCCAGAAGCAGACACTGGGGTAGACTCAATGCGCGCAGTGAAAAGACCAAACACAGGCTTCCAAGTGGCACGGGGAGCCCCAGTGGCAGCGTATGTACAGGTCGCAAACGGCTCATGCCCACGAAATGTGGTGACACCCTCGATCTGAAGGTGACCAACACCCAATATTTTCTTGGAGAACGAGGGGATATGCAAACCAGTAAGAGCGTTACGCACAATGTCTGGTCCACGGGTCAGCCTGTGCAAAAGCAACGGGAGCTCGAAGAGGCATAAGGCTAGCACGCTTGTGGAAGAAGCACTGGGAAGCGCCAGAGTCGAGCGTGAAGGAGAGCGACATGGCTGTCGAGGTCACACCTGTGCTAGTAACAGTAGACGGTCCTACACATGCAACAGCTACTGATCCTAGACTACATAAAAAGGAATAATAGGGTCCAAAAACACTAGAGTCATGAGTATACAAAGGACCAGACACATCATCCATGCTCATAGTGAAAACAGGCACACCATGACGCCACAGAGAGCACTAGGCTGGAGAGGGGTGGGGGGGGGGGGGGGGGGGGGAGGGGGTGTGGCCTGAAGGCCAAAGCGCAGCAGGTAGAGGTCGTCGAGGTGGCGTAAGCAGCGGGCCGAAGAGTGGTCCAGGCGGCCGCATAGCTAGGAAGCGTCACGACCAAACTTAAGACAGTACTGGCATGGCCTGACATCATGGCGGCTCGACGCCCAGCTGGAAGGGCCGCCACCATGACCGACAACTAGGGAGGCGAGTCGCGAGGAGGTGAAGAATGAGAGCGATAGGGGGAGGGAACGGGAACTTTACACACTGCTCAACAAAGGAAGCGTCAGTGAAGCGAGGTCAAGCGTGCGGAGGTGGTTCATGAGGTTAAAAACACAGTGAAACAAGGGGAAGTCAGGAAAGAGATACGACATGATCAGACGGCCTAGGGTGGTAGATGAGGGAGTAGAGTATCGGACAATAATAGCATCCAAGAGCTCCTTGGCCGTCCTACTACCGCTGAAGTGCACGCTCTCAGAGTGCGGAAGGAGGATGCTAAGGGCAAGATGAGTAGTTGTGTCACGGGACACCCAAACAGAGTACATGGTCTAATCCACAGCATACGCCTTCCTCTCAGCATCAGTGGGAGCAGTAACAAGGGCAGGGGGGGCGCTCGAGGGCAGGCAGATCACCAGACACATGGGCACACATGTCGTCCTGGCGCTTGCTCTGCAGGTACAGCTTCACGTTGTCCAAGCACACATCGAAGTCAAGCTGTAAACCCTCCGTGTCAAAGTGCAGTACGAACTCAGGGGCATAAGTAGGAGCGATACGGGACAGCAGGAGTGGGAAGAACAGCTACAATACGAGCAGCAGTGACTGTAGTAGGGGCGGCAACGGCGGCTCGGGCGGCGGTCTATGCGGCCAAGGGCGGTAGCACTGGCACGAGCGAATGCGGCTGGCACTCTCGCTGCTGCTGCTGCTGCTGGCGCTTGTGGGCGGCAGTCTATTTGCAGCTGGTGCTTGCTAGAGCCAGCCTAGCTGCTGGCACCTACTGGGGTGGCCTAACTGCTGCTGGCGCTTGCTGGCACAATTGGCGCACTAGTTGCGCGCTGCTGGCTGCGAGCTGTTGCATTCGCGCTGCTGGCGCGGCAGCGAGGCTACGGGATGGGAAGGGGCGAGAGGGGCCACAGGGGCTTTCTACGCACGATGCGACGGGCCCTCTAGAGGGCGTCCTAAGCTCGACGTGATGGACCCATGAGGGCCTTCCTACGCGCGACGGGACGTGCCCTTGGGGGCTGTAGGGTTCAACGGGAGGGGCCCGTGGCGGCCGTTTTGGGGGCAATGCTAGGGCCCACGGAGGCCTTGCAAGAGTGCGACGTGAGAGGCCCACGAGGTCGTTGTAGAGGGGCCACAAGAATCTCTAACGAGGGGCTATAGGAGGTTCTAATGAGGGTCAGCGAGTGGCTCTGACGAGGGTCCACTAGAGGCTGTAACGAGGGGTCGTGGAAGGCTCTAACGAGGGGCAGTGGGAGGCTCTTACGAGCGGCCGTGGGAAGCTCTAACGAGGGCCCATAAGAGAAGGCCGTGAGTAGCGCGGGAGAGAGCGAATGGACGGTAAACGAGGGCGCACAGCTGGGCGCAGCAGGGCGCAGGAGGGCGCACAGCAGTGCGCGCACCACTAGGCGCGCGGTAGGCGCGCGGCATGGCATGGCAGGGCGTGCGGCAGGCGTGCAACAGGGCGCAGGATGGCGCGGCAGGGCATGCGGCAGGCATGAGGCAAGGACTCGACGGATCTTTTAGGGTGTAACGGGGCTGCGGAGCCACGGCTAGGGCGTAGCGGGGCTTGGGAACCACGGCTAGGGCGCTACGACAGGGCGCAGTTAGGGTGTCATGGGGGTGCTAGTGGGCGCTACGTGAGGGCACGAGGGCAGCTAGGGAAGTCTGGAATTATAGCCTCATGGCGCTCACACGGTGATGGGGTGTGATGGGGTGGAATGTGTTGGAAACAAGTAACTTAAACGCTTCTGATGTGTCGCAACAGCGAGCTGAAAACGAAGCGAACTACAACGAAGCAACGGCGAGTCAACCATCGGAGGTTGACAAGAGAAGTAACTGCTGGAGGTTACGTGAAGGTCAAAGGTCAGCGACCTTTGACTTGACAACTACAGCGCGACAGCAAGGACAAGCAACTGACTCGCTATTGAGCAGTTGCCCGAGTTGTTAGTGTATCAAACCGCAACAGCAACAGTAAAATGGTTAATAGTTGCATCTTTTCATATTCCTTGTACTCTTATAAAACCTTGTATCTTCTTGCTTTAATCAATTTATCTTGCCCTCACATACTAGCGCAAGGTGGTTCAACACTTCATCATTGAAACGCTTTTGCAACTACAACAATTCTACTCAAAATTTAGCCTTGTAAAGATCCTGAGGGTTTTTCTCAGCCCAACATGGTATCAGAGCAGTCAAGGCAAATTCAACTGCATTAAAATCTTCTACAACATCAGAAAGCATGGCAACGCAGTAGGAGAGGAGCTCCTCCAACGGCTCTAATGGCACTACTCCTACTCCACCTCCAGCCTCCGCCCTGCAGACAGAGGGAGGTACAGCAACAAGACCAGCAGCTGAGTCTACTTAGACTCCCGTGAACCAAGCGACAGGCTTCGACCCAAGCATGATGGAGAAGTTCTTCTCCTTCATGTCCTTCTACGAAGAGCATCAGCAAACGGCACCTGCGCAGTCAAACAACAGCAACAACAACAACGATGTTACGCCCATGAGTCTTGATGGCTCTTCCTATGCGCGCGGAAACCAGCAGCAACCCACCTTCGCCCCGTATGAGCCTCAACGTGGCTCGATCGGCTTCATGCCCCACCAGCAGCCTCAACCTGGACAAGAGAAGACACTGGATGCACTTCAGGTTCAATCGTAGACCGCGCACGTCTTGAAACTGCAGACACCAACGCCTTTCGACGGCAAAGATTTCTATACCTGGTCATTCGAGTTCGAACTGATGATGGAAGGCGCGCAGACTCTTGGATTCTTCGACGGGTCCCTGCCATACCCAACACACGGGATGCAATACGACAAGCAGCAGTACACATTTCAGTCGACGATGGCATAGACGATCCTGCTGAGGAATATAACTTCAAACCAGCAGCAGAACATCCGGTCTTATCAGGGAAACGGCAACTCCGCCGAGCTCGCGTACAACCATTTGAAGGACCTGTATCAAGCAAAAGACAGCGTCAATCAGAGTCGGTTAATGGCACAGCTGACAACAGTAGAGATGAAACCCGGCAAAAAGGGAATTGCGCGAATTGCGCGACAAACTCCTTCGATGCGGAGGTTCGATATCTAAAGAAGCCTTCGTCACAGTCGTCATCTCCGGTCTTGGCCCTCATTGGCGCTCCACTCGAGCCATACTCCGAGCTCACGGGAAGATCTCCAAAGCGGCACTTTGCGCCGAAATACACGCCGAACAACAAGACATGGACCTACACGAGGAGCGGCACAAGAGGAAAACATCAGTACCCGAATTTGCATTTTACACCCAACGGCGCTTCAACAACTCCAACCGATAGAATAAATAACAGCAGCAACAGCACGTACCTCCGTTCTAGAAGCACGTACCCACGTACCAACCGGAAGAACGACTCGATAAAAGCACCCCTCGCCGCGAGTCACTGGAGCCGAACCCGACATACGCAGCCATCGCCCAGAGCGAACCATCCGGGAAAGACACCTGGTTCTAGGACAGATGCTGCGGACAACACATGTGCTCCTCGGGTCGCTTCGTCCAACGGGAACACCAACTTCAACGCGAAGTAGTCATCACTGTTGCCAACAAGAACCTGCGCACATGACGGCAAGGCATCGTTCAACTTCAGTTAAGAGAAACTAATGTCATACTTAAAATGTCAAAGGTTTTAATTGCGGAGGGACTCAGCTACAAATTACTCAGCGTCAGCCAGTTGATGGCAAAAGGCATCCACCTCGAAGCAGACAGCACCACACAGGAGTTTAAGCTGTACCACGGGAAAGGAGGTCTCTACATTGGCAAGGCGGTGCTGGAGAACAATGTTTTCGTCCTCGACTTTGTTCCAGATCAAGGCACCGCCGACAGCGACGGGATCGTCACCTTCGCTCCTTGGACACATCCATCGGACCTCGACCCCGACTTCAGCCTCGACGGCTTCTGGTACTCAAACACCGTACCTGAGGCAGAACGAACACGAGCATTAGCGACAATCCAACAAGCTGAGACAACATCGACAGCAGCAGAGACAACATCAGCAGCAGCAGAGACAACTTCGACAGCAGCAGAGACAACATCAGCAGCAACAGAGACAACATCGGCAGCAGCAGAGACAACACCAATCACGACACCAATCGCGGGTCCTTCAACGACACCAGCCCCAATCGACGACGACACTCCACCGACTCCTGCGCAGCAGCTAACTCCCACTCCACGAGAAGTCCACAGAAGCGCCAACTTCACCGCCGGTTTTTACTCCAACTCCGACTTGTACAGGCGCTCACCCTGACATCGCGCCGGCGAAGACATCTGGCACGCAAGAATGGGACATCCGAGCAACACGACGTTGAATAACACGATAAGAGCACGAGTACTTGATAAAGACTCGCTATTTCTACCCGACGGCAGAGAACTTCAACGAGTTCGAGGAACATGCCTCACCTACCCAGAAGCCGACTTACCGCATCAGCCGTTCGTCTCACATCACAACCCGAGCGCACCAGCATACGCACTACTGTACAATCGCGAGCCTGGTCAAGGAGCATACAACTACGTCATCACCTTCATCGACGCCGCCACACGATACGTATGGCATCTTAACCTTCCGAGTCGCGACATGGCCTTGGAAGCTTTCGACGCCTGGCTTCCAGTAGCAGAACGAGAATCAGGAGTGAAGCTAAAAAGCTTCCAATCAGACGGGGGAGGGAAATATACGTCACAAAGGTTCACGCAGTACTTGGCAGAGAGAGGCATCAAGAGACTCCTCTCCCTTCCCTACGCTCACCAACAGCAAGGCGTGGCAGAAAGAATGAACAGGATGTGAAATGATCGAACAAGGAATGAGTGAACTAGCAAGGAGATGGGTACAATTAAGAAAACCTAGCAGTGTTGTACCCCATATAGTCTACCCCACTACAGCCTACACTGACTATATCATATATGTTTGACACACCCCCATAGGCAAAGTGGGGGAGAACAAGAGGTCAAAAGACCAGTCAAGCAAAGCAAGGCAAGCTCAGGGTGGATCACAACGTCACCATACAATCTGAGCACAAGCACAAGGCCACAAGGCCAGTTCACATGCAGAGTTATATATCAAGGTGAACAAGCAAGACAGTGATCTCAACCTAGCAAGGGTAAGCATGCAAGTGCAGGTATGTATAGATCACAGTACAAGCAAAGTCAAGAAGTGAGCAAGTGAGGCCAAGTAGGCACAAGACCTAGCATCGTACAAAAGCACTGATTATCACAAGGCTGAAGTGCCTTGGTAAAGATATCAGCAGTGTTGGCCCGAGAGGCCACGTAAGCAAGGCGCAGCTGACCACGCTGCTGCAGCTCACGAGCAAGGAAGTAGCGAAGAGCAATGTGCTTCGTTCTGTGCTCCAGTCTGTGCTCCCGACACAAGGCCAGCATGGCCTTGTTGTCTACGTACAGAATTGGAGGAGAACGAGGCGGCTCTCCCAGATCAGTCAGCAGGTAGGTGAGCCAGCATAACTCCTGTGCAGCCATGGCCCCTGCGTAGATCTCAGCCTCACAGCTGGAGCTGAGAACAGAAGACGAGCGGGTAGACCGCCACGAAACAGAGCCGAACCAAGGCTGAAGGTGTAACCCTGTGAAGACCGCTGTGTAGCCAAGTCGTCAACCCAAGACGCGTCTGCGTGACTAGTGAGGACCACTAGACTCCGCCCTCCAAGCACGAGCCCCATGCCCGACGTACTGCACAAGTAGCGCAACACCCTCTTCGCTGCAGCCATGTGCTCTGGTCGGTGTCTCCCAGGAGCAACATAGCGTTCCAAGATGCTAAGAGGGTATGCCAGGTCAGGTCGAGTGCAGGTCATCAGGTACATGAGGCAGCCAACAAGCTCTAGGTACAGGCCACTTGGCTCTACGGACTCATCCGAAGGCAGAGCTGAGAGCGAGTGGCGAGTAGACAGAGGAGTGGCCAGAGGCGAGGAGTACGTGAATTTGAAGCGCTGAAGAACCTGCTGCACCATGTGTGACTGAGTCATGGTAATGGTGCGCCGTGCTCTGTCCCGGGTGATCTGCAAGCCAAGATAGCTGCGCAGTTCACCTCGGTCTGTGCACGTGTGTCTCTTCTACAGCTCCGACTTCACGTGGGCGAGTCCAGCAGTGTCAGCAGTAGCAAAGACCAAGTCGTCGACGTACACGAGGATGTAGAACGGCGGCAAAGAGGTGTCGGTGCGTAGAAACAGCGATGGGTCAGCAGTAGAAGGAGCAAACCCAAGAGCCGCAAGCGTAGTCCTCAGTGTGTCGTGCCACTCACGGGGCGCCTAGCGGAGACCGTAGACTGGCCGGCGGAGGCTCCACTGGGTACCAGGAGGAAACGACCCAGTGAAGCCAGGTGGGCGGCGCAGCCAGATCTCCTCGTGCAGGCTGCCCTGTAGGAAAGCAGTGCTGAAGTCAAGAGAGTCAAGCTCGTAGTCGCGCTGAGCGGCTATGTGCAGCAGCACCCGAAGAGTGGTCATCTTCGGGGTGGGAGAGAAGGTCTGGAAGTAGTCAACTCCCTGTCGCTGACTGAAGCCTCGAGCTACGTAACGCGCCTTGAAGACAGGTGGAGAACCCGGCGGTCGCTTCACCCTGAAGATCCACATGCCACTGACGATGTTCGCCCCAGGTGGGGGAACCTCGTCGACGTAGGTGCCTGTGGACTTCCAAGAAGCCATCTCTGCGTCCATGGCTGTCTGCCACTGAGAGAAGTAGGGACCCTCTATCGCCTCTGCGTAAGAGCGCGGGGTCGGGATGTCTGGTGCATCCGGGTCTCCCTCAGGGGCAAGCAGCATGGACACGAGATGAGGTAAAGCAGCAGCAAAACACTGGAACTCCTCCTCCCTGTCCTCTATGACGTCCATGCTAAGAGCACACTCACCCCCGACGGACGGAGGATAGACAGACTCAGACTCAGCAACAAGACTAGCGGCGTAGTCTAGACGACAGTGAGCAGCAAAGTCGACAAGCTCAGCAACTAAGGCAGACGCAGCAGTGGTCTCAAAGGAAGGGTCAGTGACAACAGTAGCCAGGAGACGCGTGACAGTAGGACTGGCAGCACGAAGGGAGTCAGACTCCGGGTCAGCAAGAGCAGGAAGAGAGGACTCTGGAGGAGACGGCAAAGGGACACGCAGTGGAGCAGTGGAAGGACGAAGTGCCATCTGGTGCGTGCCTGAAACCGCAGGAGGACGCGGACGTGGAACACGACGACCAGTGCGAGCAGCACGAACAGGTGACGCAGGACGAGACTGAGGCTCACGACGCTCAGCAAGACCTCCAGTAGGACCAGTGTAGGGAGAAGGAGCAGGCAGTGGGAAGGCCAGCTGTAACTGTGACTCGGACTGGACAGGCGGTGGACACTCTAAGGAAGGGGCAGGACCAGTAGAAGGCGGGAGACCAAGAACCTGCTCAAGGAGCGGAACGAAGTACGGCCGTGGCCGCGCAGCACCTCCAGAACCAGCAAGGATAGCACCAGCATCCCCAGCGTCAGCTCCAACAGCTCCAGCAGCACCACCAGCTGCTCCAGTAGCGCCAGCTCCAGCACCCACAGGAGCACCGGCTCCAACAGCACCTCCAGCTCCAGCACCGCCAGCACCTCCAGCTCCAGCAGGACTACCGGAAGACGAAGCAGCTCCAACTCCAGTACCTCCTGCAGGACCTACTCCAGCACCACCGCCAGCTCCAGCACCGCCAGCAGCTCCAGCACCAGTAGCACCACCAGGCCCGGCAGCTCCAGTACCTCCAGTACGAGCACCTCCGGGACCCGTGGCTCCAGAACCCCCAGCAGCCCCAGCAGCAGAAGGACCTCTAGCAGCAGTAGAACCTCCAGCGCCGGAAGCACCACCAGCTCCAGCAGCACGGCTCCAGCGCCGAGCAAACCACTAGCGCAGCTCCTGCTGAGAGAGTAGCTCCCGCCGGGACGAAGCACCCGAAGGACCTCCAGGCCCAGCACCGCCAGACTCCACACGAGCAGGCCCAGCACCCTCAGGCTCCGCACCCCCAGACCCAGCAACCCCAGGCTCAGCACCCCCAGACTCAGCATCCCCAGGCTCAGCACCCTCAGGCTCCGCACGCTCATGCTCAGCACCCCTAGCAGCACCAGAGTCAACAGCTATCTCGACAGGCTCGACTGCGTCTACTTGGGACACGCCTAACGGGGCAGGACCCTGAGGGGGGAGGGGGTCTACCGGGGGGGGACCTGGCGCGAGGAAGAGCGGCGGGGGGGGGGGAGGGGGGCAGTGCGGTAGGGGAAGAGACGGTAGTAAGGAACCGACTCGTCAAACGTGACGTCATGGGAGGACAGAACACGGCGCGAGGTGGGGTGGTAAAACTGCCAACCAGGCGCGTCAGGGGGGAAGCCAAGGAAGACGCAGGGAACAGCACGGGAGGACAGCTTGTCCGCAGACAAGTCGCGGACGAAAGCTCGAGATCCCCAGACACGGAACGCAGACGCATCGCCAACCTTCCCCGTCCACCGCAGAGTAGGGGAGGTCTCCGGCATGGAGACCCGGGGCTGAAGGTTGATCTGATGCGTCGCGTACTGAACCGCGAACGGCCACAGAAAATGGGGAGCAGCCGCATGGATCATGGACGTACGAGCGACGTCCATGACCATGCCAATGCGGCGCTCAGCAATCCCATTTTGCTGCGCAGAGGCCGGAAGCGTGAACGTCTGGCGGATGCCCTCCGCACGACACAAGGCTCGCAGAAGGTCGGAGGAAAACTCTCCACCTCTGTCGGAGTACAGACGCAGAACAGGAAAGTCCGAGCCGAAACTCTCTCTGAGATGGAGACGGGCAGCGCGGATCCAGTCAATCAACACCTCAGTGACCTCACCCTTGCGGCGCAAGGGGAAGACTGTGGTCTAACGCGAGTAGTCGTCAACCACCAGCAGGAAGTAACGCTCGTGACCCTGTCCACGGACGCCGGCTGGGCCTCACACGTCCATGTGGAGAGTCTGCAGCGGAGCCTCTGTCAGAGGAAACTCGGAGGAGTGAGGAGCGGCGCGCTGCCGCCCCTCGACGCAGGGAACGCAGGTAGGGGCAAGCCCCGGGGGAAGGGGAGGGAGGGACCGGGGGAGACCAGAGACAAGGACACGAGAGGCCATGCCTCGGAGACGAGGCAGGGAGGGGTGACCAAGGCGGTGGTGCCAGAGGAGAGTCTGGTGAGACAGGAGACGATTGAGCAGGGGGCAGACTCAGGACCAGACCTGGATGCTGCAGCAAACACCTGACCCGATGCAGCTGCTTGACCAGACGCAGTAACCGGAGCAGACTCGGTAGTCAGTGTGTACAAGCTCGACCCTGGCTGACGGGTAAACGTGGCCAAGTGTCGGCCCGTCCGAGCACACGTGCAGTGGGTCACTCGCTGACTCGCAGGAGTGAACTGGTCAACCCTCCCATCCTGCAGGTCAGCACCACTCACCAAGTTCGTAGAGAACGAGGGGAGGTAAAGACCTGACAGGGAGCCAGACGGGGCCGCCGGACACGGTAGGACAGTGGAGTATTGGGCAAGGACAGGACCCCCAGAGGGGTCTGCCAGGGAGACTGCAACCGGCCGACTAAGCGGCGTAAGTGTGGTGCGGTCTCGAAAGAAGGAGCGGGAAGCACCCGAGTCAAGGGTGAAGGTGTGCAAGACTGCAGCAGGTGCAGCACTAGAGAGAGCAGACTCACCAGCACCTGGAGCAGTAGACTCACCAGCGCCTAGAGCAGCAGCCTCACCAACACCTGGAGCAGGAGACGCACGAGCACCTAGAGCAGCAGCCTCACCGGCACCTGGAGCAGGAATTGCACCAGCACCTAGAGCAGCAGCCTCACCAGCACCTAGAGCAGCAGACTGGATACCGGGGTCAGGCGGCACACACAGGTAACAGGCACCCTCAGCACTAGTAGACAATGCATACATGGCAGTGAGGATAGCATCATAGTCAAGAGCAAAGATATCTACCCTCTGCCTAAGCAGCTCCAGCCAGGAGGGGAGCTCAGCGTCGTCGCCAAACTCTGTACGGCAAGCGTCGCTCAGACGGGCGAAGCAGCGGGATTCTGTGTGACTAGGTGTCCCGCAAGGCTGACCAGTCCGGACACCCGTGCAAATGACGTACGGGCAGCGAGCAGTACTCAGTGACCCTCTACTCTGAACGTACCACTCACGAAGCTGCTGGGGCGAAAGAGCCTCGCGGGGACGACGCTGCAGCTGCACCTGGCCACTACCAGAAGCTCCCGAACTACCCACTCCAGGGCGACTCCCACTACGGCCACCCTGACAACCCCAACTAGCGTACCACTCACGAAGCTGCTGGGGCGTGAGGGACTTGCGCGGACGACGCTGCAGCTGCACCGGGCCACTACAAGAAGCTCCCGAACTACCCACTCCAGGACGACTCCCACTACGGCCACCCCGACAACCCCAACTAGCGTACCACGCACGAAGCTGCTGGGGCGTGAGGGACTCACGCGGACGGCCCTGGAGCTGCAACTGGCCACGCCAGGAGTAGCAGTAGCAGCAGTAGTAGTAGCAGTAGGAGTAGTAAAAGCAGTAGCAGCAGTAGCAGCGGTAGCAGCGCGGGCAGGGCAGTGCTCACCAGTGGTGGGAAGGGCAGGCGCAAGACGGCGGCGACGGCAGGGCCGCTACAGCTGCAGGGCGGGGCCGCGACCGCGGCAGGGAGCTCCGCGGCAGTTGCAGCAGGGCGGGGCCGGGCCGCGAAGGCAGCTACTGCAGGGCGGGGACAGGGCCGCGACGGCCGCTGCTGCAGGGTGGGACAGGGCCGCGACGGCAGTTGCTGCAGGGTGGGGCAGGCCGGGACGGCAGCTGCTGAAAGGCAGGGCAGGGCCTCAACGGCAGCTGCTGCACGGCGGGGCAGGGCCGCGACGGCAGCTGCTGCAGGGCTGGGCAGTACGCGACGGCCGCTGTTGTAGGGCGGGGCAGGGCCGCGACGGCAGGATGCTGCAGGGCGGGGCAGGGGCGGCCGTCCCAAGGGCGGGCGCGGGGTAGGGCAGGGCGCCGCGGCGGGCAGGGCCGACGCCGCGCGGGTCCCGCAGGGGCGTCGCGACGAGTGGGGGGGGGGGGGGGGGGGGGGGGGCCGACGCCCGGGTCCCGTTGGGGCGTCACGACGAGGCGGGGGCGACGCGCGGGTCCCGCAGGGGCGTCGCGACGAGGCAGGGGCGACGCCCGGGTCCCGCAGAGGCGCCGCGACGAGGCGGGGGGCGACGCGCGGGTCCCGCAAGGGCATCGCGACGAGGCAGGGGCGACGCCCGGGTCCCGCAGAGGCGTCGCGACGAGGCGGGGGCGACGCGCGGGTCCCGCAGGGGCGTCGCGACGAGGCAGGGGCGACGCCCGGGTCCCGCAGAGGCGTCGCGACGAGCAGGGCGACGCGTCGCGGGGTCCAAGGGCGGCTTCGCGGGTGCAGGGCAGGCTCGCGCGCGGCCTGCAGGGCAGGGCGGCAGGGTGGCGCTCAAGGGCGCGGGTAGGCAGGCGCTCAAGGGCGCGGGTAGGCAGGCGCTCGAGGGCGCGGGTAGGCAGGCGCTCGAGGGCGCGGGTAGGCAGGCGCTCGAGGGCGCGGGTAGGCAGGCGCTCGAGGGCGCGGGTAGTCAGGCGCAAGGCACGACAGTGTGATTCAGGCAGGGCAGAAAAAAATTCGTGGTGGGCCCTAAAAAAAAACCGGTCCCACTAGGGAACCTGCTCTCAAACCATGTGAAATGATAGAACAAGGAATGAGTGAACTAGCAAGGAGATGGGTACAAGTAAGAAAACCTAGCAGTGTTGTACCCCATATAGTCTACCCCACTACAGCCTACACAGACTATATCATATATGTTTGACACAAGACCCTCCAGAACACCATGCACAAGCTGCTACGTGGCATGCGGCTACCCAACCACCAGTGGCCTGAGGCGATGGACCATGCTGTCATGCTGCACAACTTGCTTTCGTCATCATCGCTCCCGAACAACGCATCACCGCATCTGCTGTGGACAGGAAAATTGGGCAACACAAAAATGTTATGAGTGTTCGGCTGCATGGTGCAGTACCGACCCCCAGCTGCACGCGGTGGTCGATTCTCCCAACGCGCACAATGGGGACTACACCTGGGCATCGAGAAACATTACAATGCATGGAAGATTTTTTACATCAACACAAAGGAAACAGGGGCAGCACGTGATGTCATCTTCTAAGAACGTCTCACCCTTCCAACTTACCTGTACAACTTGGAAACCTCACGGGATGTCACAGGCGGAATTCGTTGAGACCGAGCCTTCGCTTCGGCAGCAGATGAAGCTGACTGGGATGAGCAGAACGTGGACTGAGCTTCGGAAGAAGCCGGGCCTCTTCCCTACTGCTCAGTGGACATCCCAATGGATGATGACAACCCTCGCGAAAGCATCAACGCCGAAGTCTTCTACGAATTCGCTGACACCGGTTACGTTACACCCGCACGAGTCAACACCGACGAAGCAGAACGCATAGGGCCCAATTTCTTACCTGATCCAGAAGCAGGAGACGAAGCAGCTTATCCCGAGGACGCAAATCTCCCCCGCTACACACAGAGTGGACTCCAGATACTCGGGCTCATCACCGCAGTCCACGGCACGGCGTCACCTAAGGAGCCTGCCACAGTTCAGCAGGCTCTGGGGGGGGAACACAGGGAAAAATGGCGCGAAGCCATGGACAAGGAGTTAAAAGCGCTAGAAGAATGCAATACTTGGAAAATCGTTCCCATCGGCGTAGCACGCAACAAGACAATCCTCACCGGGAAATGGGTTTTTCGTGTGAAAACCAAAGCAGACGGCACCATCGACAAGTTCAAGGCGCGTTGGGTCGTACGCGGCTTTGACCAAGAGCACGGACGGGACTTCACAGAAACGTTTGCGCCGGTCAGCCGACACACCTACCTGCGGATTCTCCTCGCGATAGCCGCCATGAAGAGGAAGAAGCTACGCCAAATCGACGTTGCCAACGCCTTTTTCCACGCGCCCGTCGATGTTGAAATCTTCGTCGAGCAACCACACGGTTCCAATGAAGACCCCAACCAAATCTGTCAACTGCTGAAGTCTCTGTACGGCATTAAACAGGCTCCGAGGTTGTGGCAGCAATACCTACACGCTCGACTCATCCGCATCGGATTCCGCCAGCTACCGCACGAACAGGGCATGTACTGGCTCACGAAAGGCACCGACTACATCCTGCTCATCGTCTACGTGGACGATCTACTCTACATCGGCTCAACCGACGGCATCACAACCTGGTTCGAAGGGGAGGTGCAGCAGGACCTCACGCTCACGGTTTCATCTACCGTAACGCAATACCTCGGGCTCAACATTCAAGAAGAGGAGAACGCAATCTACCTCAGCGCTGCGAAATACGCCGACACCATCGCTAAGCGCTTCGGACTAACTCCAGCCGCCATTTCCACGCCATACCGCACCACCGCAGGAAACCACAATGAAATCTCCGCCCCGCTCAAGCCCGCCGGCATACGTGACTACCAGCGAAAGCTGGGATGTCTCCTCTTCGTAGACGCCGCCCACGCCGGCGACGCAGACAATAGGCGCTCGCGCACCGGCTATATTTACTGACTCGAACCTATCGGCCCTATCTCGTGGCAGTCAAGCAAGCAGGAACTAATCGCTCTCTCTTCAGCTGAAAAAGAATATATTGCACTCTGCTCAGCCACCAAGGAAGGTTTGTACCTTCGCGAACTGCTGGAAGAAGCAAAGTTGGCTCAGTTACCCAGCTTCACTCTGTTCTGCGACAGCCAATCCGCAATTTGCATAGCAAACAAGAATGGGTTCGCGAACCGGACGAAGCACATCACTCTACGATATTTCTTCGTGAAAGTCGAGATCGAGAAGGGGAGACTCGAGCTGTCCTACTGTCCCACATCCGAGATGGCAGCCGATTACTTGATCAAGAAGCTCGGAAAGCAGAAGTTCGAGTACTGCATGCTGCTGACTGGACAAGGCCACGTCTCCAGCAATGACACTCCAGAAGCGAAGGGGAGTGTTGGAAACAAGTAACTTAAACGCTTCCGATGTGTCGCATTAGCGAGCTGAAAACGAAGCGAACTACAACGAAGCAACGGCGAGTCAACCATCGGAGGTTGAGAAGAGAAGTAACTGCTGGAGGTTACGCGAAGGTCAAAGGTCAGCGACCTTTGACTTGACAAATACAGCGCGACAGCAAACAACTGACTCGCTATTGAGCAGTTGCATCTTTTCATATTCCTTGTACTCTTATAAAACCTTGTATCTTCTTGCTTTAATCAATCTATCTTGCCCTCACATACTAGCGCAAGGTGGTTCAACACTTCATCATTGAAACGCTTCCGCAACTACAACAACTCTACTCAGAATTTAGCCTTGTAAAGATCCGAAGGGTTTTTCTCAGTCCAACAGAATGGAATGGAGTGGGGTGGAATAGGATTCGATGGGATGCAGTGGGTCCAAGGTCAGCTGGTGGGCTAAAGAACTGTAGGAGGTCTGGAATCACTGCCTTCTCCGCAGTGTTGAACCGCCTAATCTTCCCTAAGCCAGCACAGATTGTACCGATGTAATTTTGCCTCATACGGTATGGAACTGAAACAAAAATTACTACTGAAAAAAGTACGTTCAGTTATGGATTTATGGAACGATCTAAAATCGTCAGAATTAATCAACACATACACGCATCAACAATCAGTCACAAGGTTGCACCTTTGGTGGTGGTGTGCCACAGCCTATGTAAAGGCACTGTCACTGTCGCCCCGTCAGCTGATTGTGAATGCCACAATTCTACCTACTAGAATAGGCAGTAGAGTACCATGCCCCGCATTTTCCTCTTGGACTGGGCCGGTGTTCGGGTAGAAACGCACGCCATCAATGTTGACCTAGCATCCGAGGTTGACAACGGCGCTCCCCCTGATCAACAAGAACAAGAGAAAGGAGGTTCAATGAAACCATATCAAAATGAGAAATCAAATGCTTGTGCGTGGCGCGTTACAAGGGTGTGAAGAATTAGTACCGTTTGGTGTGGTAGCCGAAAGTTTGGGAGCTCGAGTAGGCCCAGATCAAGTTGTTGATGCCCGTGTAATTGACCGGAGCCGAACCGCCGCCGCCGGTGCGAGTGAACCTGAAATTCGTGCAACACGCGCAGAATAATCGAGAGTAAGAATTAGCATCCGGACGGAACACCGCCGAACGAGATTTGACAACCGAACGTGACGCAGTTGGGAGATAAAATAATTGTCGCACGTCGAGATGGACGAGCGGTTTCAGAACTCACTTGACAATCTTGCCACCAGCGGGGGTAGTGGCTACCACAGATGTCGCCGAGAGCGTGACGGCAGCTGTCGTTTGAATCCCGGCACTCGGGTAGGTCTTGCTGGTCATCGCGTAGGCCTGCACGGTGTTTGGCGCCGGGAGATTCCCCACCACCGCTTCGGAGTTGCACATTTTGCCACGTGTGGCCGTCCAGCCAACGGATATCCAGCCCTTCTCGGCGCCGCTACCCTTGCCCGCCACAATCGCAGCGTTGATTCCGTCCTTCGCCGCGGTGATGCTCCAGTGCAATGTCAGGCTGAGGTACAAGTAGACGGGTGGGGAGTATGGGAATCGAGAATGAGGAGGTGCAATTAGTCAGTGACTACTAGTAATGTAGCGCAAACACAAAAAGGGAGGGCATCCATGCGGCGTTTCGCCGCTGGGTGATGTCAACAACATAATATCGAGGGTTTTGGGGTTTAGAAAAGTTCACGCACACGCCGAGCGTGACGGATTTCGTGTAGGTCGCCAGAGTCGACTTCTTGCAGACGAGGGGCTTAACAACGGCGGGGGCAGCCGCGTGTTGTCGTGCGAATGCGCAGCTGGCTGTGGCGAAGAGCAGAACCGCGAGCGACGCTGCTAGGAAGGAGAACCGCGAGGAGGCCATGATGGAAGCGCGATGAGATTGATCTGGCGATAGGCGAGGGCGGGGTGTGGTGTAGGAACGGCGAGTGAAAGGAGGTGGACTCGGGGTGGAATGAGAAATTGTAAGAAATGATCTGCCTACATATACTCCGTTGCGTCCTCTTGTCCCAAGTGTGATAAGCGATACCCAGCCGTTGGCTCGGCGGGGCTCGTTCCTTTGGTCCTGGTTGGTTCGTCTTGTCGGGCCTGGTTCGGTGAGGTTGGTGAGGGAAGGAGGATGCAGCGGACCTGTATCTCCCTTGCCTCTCCTTCCAAACCTAACAGACGAAGAGCGAACCTGCATGGCAAGCGAGGGAGGCAACTTCACGTTCAGTCGAAGCTGGTGTGGCTGATGTTGTTGAATTTCCAAATTCGTTCTGTGGTCATGATGGCCCACACACCCTCAGGAACGACAATGCTCCGAGCAAAGGCTCGGTGCGGTGCGCGTTTTGCAGGCTACAGTCAACAAAGGCATAGCGCGTGAGTGGCTTACGGCGAGACGAGTTTTGTAACCGACCAGCCGTCGTGTACGCTTTTCACTGGTCACCGACATGGCTGACTGAGCCATGGTTGCAATTCCACGATTTTCAACGTGAGGTCCGTTGGCGGAGGGGATTCTTGGATGACGTCAAGAACTGATTGTGTGGTTATCGTATCCAGTCGACGGGCACTGACATTATCTCCACGCGCAAAATCGTGATACGGTTGTCTGAGAGGGCTTATCGGGGAAGCAGCTCACCACACCACCACCACATGCCCGCTGTACGCCATCACCACACAACCACCGGTCTTGGTCCAGGCCAGGGCCCACTAGTACCCAACGATCACATACTTCTCAATACACCATTCAATCACTAGATATCATTGATTATTGTAAGGAATTTTCTCGACATTCCTTAGCGCATCCTGCAACATCGCGTACAGCAGCAGCCGTTGTTCGCCCGTTACTGCTAACGGGGCTTCGCCGACTTCGCGCGCACTGTTTTACCAAAGCGTGCACCGCTGGCCCGGCCGTGTCGGCCTACGCTTCGGGACTAGCCAGAGCCTCGATACTAGCCTAGCACTAGCTAGCTCGCACGCACCACGTTACCGTTTGCATGTTCAGCGTATAAATGTTCGCTCATGCCTTCGCTCACATTTGGTACTCGTTTGACACTTAGTGCAATCCTCGCTACCTCGATTCATTGCACCCGTAACACTTGGTATTCATAGCTTCTTTCTTTCGGACCGCGCATCTCCGCACCCCATGAAATCAACTTTTGATTTTTCACTCGAAGGGACTCACGCACCTTAGCCCCTAGGAGCCGCTGTCATCGCGTTCTCTCGTAACCGCGTGCAGCCACGACTACGCCTAGAACTAAGACGAGCCGACACCCTTCGAAATGGCCGAACACATCGGCGCCACCATCCTCACGCAGGACCGCCTGGACGAGCTGCTGCGAAAACTGCACGAAAATTCCGAAGAAATCGCGGCGCTGACGGCCGAACGTACCTCCCTGCAAAATGACGTCGCACGAGCACAATCTCAAGCACCTGGCACTCCGGTACAGCCCGCACCACAGACATCACAACACTGAAGTGTGGGGCAACCCGCGAGCGCGGCTAGTGATGGCGTCGTCCGCCACGACGGAGACAACGACCACGGCGCGGCACACCCCGAGGTGACAAATGTGGCTCGAAGCCAACCGCGCGTCACGATTTCGGCACCGATCAACGATTCGGCACTGCCATCACCGATGCCGCTGAAGCCGCAGCGTCCGCCATGCTTTGATCCGAGTCAACGGGGTGGTCCCACCGTTCAGGCGTGGTTGTTCACGATGAACGTATTTTTCGACGCCAACTACGTCTCGGAGGATACGTCGAAGACCCGTCTCGCTACGTCGTGTCGCTGCTGCGAGGACCCGCCATAGACTGGTGGCGTGTCATCGTCATGAAGCCGAATGACTACGCGACTCTACCGACACGGGAAGGACAAACCGGACCCTGGGCGCCGTCGTATTTTGTGGAGGTGCCCCAATATCGCACGTGGGATGCGTGGTGCGTAGGTCTGCGCGCTCGATTTGAGCCAATTGCGGCTTTGATCTCGGCGCGTCAGAAACTCCGCACTTGGCGCAACTCGGTTCCGTCCAAGATTACACCAGCGGGTTTCTGGCGCTATGCGAGCAAGTGGGTTATATGCACGAGGGCGAGCGTATCGACCGCTACATCGGCAGCCTGAAGCATGACATCGCCCAAGATATCCATCTTCGCGGCGTCACGGATTTTCAGGAGATTCTCGCCATGGCGGAGAAGCTCGACTTTTTCCGCCGACCGAGACCGGGGTCCTACGGAAGCAGTAACTGGGGACATCGGTCTCGTGGGACGAACGAGGGCGCTACGATACGTGTCATCGCCGCGAACGCCGCTGCCGCACCATTCAAAGGGCGCTGCTTCGCGTGAAATCGGCCGGGACACCGTAAGAGCGAATGCCCGGAAAACGCTAAGGGAAAGGGGGAAGCTGAGCAGCAGAAACAGACCAAGCAGCAGGGAAACGCTAGGAGTTAGTAGCAGACGGGCCCTCTTCTAACAGGTCACACCGCTCGCTCGACCTAACCGACCCTCACCGAGTGATTGTGCCGGTTCACGCAATCGACCACAACCTGTCAGAATCAAGAAGTGTGTGAACTATGAAACATTGGAGTACAAGTAGGAAACCCTAGATTTGTGTACCCCCTAAAGGCTAACCCACTATAGCCTACACAACAATAACACATATAGTGTTTGACACACCCCCATAGGCAAAGTGGGGGAGAGCAAGGGGTCACAAGACCAGTCAAGAAAGGCAAGCAAACTCAGGGTGGATCACAACGTCACCACACATTCCGAGCACAAGCAAAGGGCCACAGGGCCAGTTCACATGCAGAGGCATATATGCAACACAAACAGCAAGGTGATCTCAACCTAGCAGAGCAAACAGGCAGGAGTATATATATAGAGATCACAGTACAGGCAAAGCCTACAGCAAGTGAGGAAAAGCGGGCACCAGCCCCAGCAAAGTGCAGAAGCGCTGATGATCACCAGGCTGAAGTGCCTTGGTGAATATATCAGCGGTGTTGGCCTGAGAGGCCACGTAACGCAGATGAAGCTGACCGCGCTGCTGCAGCTCTCGAGCTAGGAAGTAGCGGAGAGCGATGTGCTTCGTTCTGTGCTCCAGTCTGTGCTCCTCACACAAGGCAATGGCAGCCTTGTTGTCGACGTACAGCACTGGAGGAGAACTAGGCCGCTCTCCCAGGTCAGTCAGCAGGTAGGTGAGCCAGCGTAACTCCTGTGCAGCCATGGCTGTGGCGTAGATCTCAGCCTCACAACTGGAGCTGAGAACTGAAGACGAACGAGTAGAACGCCACGAAACTGAGCCAGAGCCAAGGCTGAAGGTGTAACCCTGTGACGACCGCTGAGTAGCCTGGTCGTCAACCCAAGAAGCGTCTGAGTGCCCAGTGAGAACAACTGAGCTCCCTCCTCCAAGCACGAGCCCCATGCCCGATGTACTGCACAAGTAGCGCAATACCCTCTTTGCAGCATCCCAGCGCACCTTTCGGTGCCTGCCAGGAGCCACGTAGCGGGCCAGAAGGCCAAGAGGGTATGCTAGGTCAGGACGAGTGCAAGTCATCAGGTACATGAGGCAACCAACTAGCTCTGGGTAAGGACCACTCGGCTCTACGGACTCATCCGAAGGCAGAGCTGAGAGCGAGTGACCTATAGCCAGAGGAGTGGCCTGTGCTGAGGACCAGGTGAAGCCGAAGCGCTGAAGGACCTGCTGCACCATGTGTGACTGAGTCAGGGTAATGGTGCGGCGTGCTCTGTCCCGGGTGATCTGCAAGCCAAGGTAGCTGCGCAGTTCACCCAGGTCTGTGCATGTGTGTCTCTTCTGCAGCTCCAACTTCACGTGGGCGAGAGCCTCAGTGTCAGCAGTGGCAAAGACCAAGTCGTCGACGTACACGAGGATGTAGAACGGCGGCAGTGAAGTGTCGGTGCGCAGAAACAGCGACGGGTCAGCAGTAGAAGGAGCGAACCCAAGTGCCGCAAGAGTAGTCCTCAGTGTGTCGTGCCACTCACGTGGCGCCTGGCGGAGACCGTAGACCGGCCGCCGGAGGCTCCACTGGGTACCAGGAGGAAACGACCCAGTGAAGCCAGGAGGGCGGCGCAGCCAGATCTCCTCGTGCAGGCTGCCCTGCAAGAAAGCGGTGCTGAAGTCAAGAGAGTGAAGCTCGTAGTCACGCTGAGCAGCAACGTGCAGTAGTACCCGAAGAGTGGTCATCTTCGGGGTGGGGGAGAAGGTCTGAAAGAAGTCTACTCCCTCTCGCTGACTGAAGCCTCGAGCAACGTAACGAGCCTTGAAGACAGGCGGAGAACCCGGCGGCCGCTTCACCCTGAAAATCCACATGCCACTGACGATGTTCGCCCCAGGTGGGGGAACCTCGTCGAGGTAGGTGCCTGTGGACTTCCAGGAAGCCATCTCTGCGTCCATGGCTGACTGCCACTGTGAGGAGTAGGGACCCTCGATCGCCTCAGCGTACGATCGAGGAGTCGGGATGTCTGGTGCATCCGGGTCTCCCTCAGGGGCAATCAGCATGGACACGAGATGGGGCGCAGCGGCTGCAAGACACTCAAGGTCCTCCTGTCTGTCCTCAAAGACGTCCGTGCCTAGAGCACACTCACCCCCGACGGACGGAGGACAGACAGACTCAGACTCAGCAACAAGACTCGCAGCGTAGTCTAGACGACAGCGAGCAGCAAAGTCGACAAGCTCAGCAACTAGGGCAGACGCAGCAGCCGACTCAAAAGAAGGGTCAGTGACAGCAGTGGCCAGGAGACGCGTGACAGTAGGACTGGTAGCACGAAGAGAGTCAGACTCCGGGTCAGCAAGGACAGGAAGAGAGGACGCAGGAGGAGACGGCAGAGGGACACGCTGTGGAGCAGTGGAAGGACGCAGAGTCATATAGTGTGTGCCAGGGACAGGTGGAGGACGCTCACGCGGACCACGGCGACCAGTGCGAGTAGCACGAACAGGTGACACAGGACGAGACACAGGCGACACAGGACGAGACTCAGGCTCACGACGCTCTGTAAGACCGCCTGTCGGACCAGTGTAGGGAGAAGGACCAGGAAGTGGCGAGGCAGGCGGTAGCTGTGACTGCGACTGGACAGGAGGAGGACACTCTAAGGAGAGAGGAGGACTAGGAGGAGGCGGCTGACCAAGAACCTGCTGAAGGAGCGGAACGAAGTACGGCCGCGGCCGTGAAGTGCCCCCAGACGCAGCAGAGACAGCACCAGAACCTCCAGCCGAACCAGCACCAGCAGCACCTCCGGCAGCTCCAGAACCTCCAGCAGCACCGGCAGCACCTCCAGCAGCTCCAGAACCTCCAGCAGCACCAGTAGCACCTCCAGCCGCTCCAGGACCTCCAGCAGCACCAGCAGCTCCTCCAACAGCTCCAGGACCTCCAGCAGCACCAGCAGCACCTCCAGCAGCACCAGCACCAGCAGTACCTCCAGCAGCACCAGGACCTACAGTAGCAGCAGGGCCTCCAGCTGGCGGTACCTCAACACCAGGAGCTCCACTCCTAAGGCTGCAGCGCCGAGCGTACCACTCACGTAGCCGCTGAGGGGAGGGAGGCTCTGGCTGCGACACTGCACCTGCGGGGCCACCAGCCCCGACTCCAGCAGACCCCCCAGCTCTAGTAGCCCCACGACGGAGGCTGTAGCGCTGGGAGTACCACTCACGCAGCTGCTGTGAAGAGGGAGCGCCACCAGGCTCAGCACCCCCAGTCTCAGCACCCCCAGGCTCAGCACCCCCAGTCGCAGCACCTCCAGGCTCAGCACCCCCAGTCTCAGCACCCCCAGGCTCAGCACCACCAGGCTCAGCACGCTCAGCACCCCTCGCAGGACCAGAGTCAACAGCTACCTCGACAGGCTCGACCGGGTCTACCTGGGAAACACTTGAGGGAGCAGCACCCTGGGGAGGGAGGGGGTCTACCGACGGGACACCTGGGGTGAGGAAGAGCGGGGGGGGGGGGAGCGGGGCAGTGACAAAGGTGACGTCCTGAGAGGCGAAGACACGGCGCGAGGTGGGGTGGTAAAACTGCCAGCCAGGCGCGTCAGGGACAAAGCCAAGGAAGACACAGGGAACGGCACGGGAGGAGAGCTTGTCCGCGGACGTATCGCGGACAAAGGCTCCACATCCCCAGACGCGGAACACCGACGCATCGCCAACCTCCCCCGTCCAACGCAGGGTAGGCGAGGTCTCCGGAACAGAGACTCGGGGCCAGAGGTTGAGCTGATGCGCGGCGTACTGCACTGCAAACGGCCACAGGAAATGGGGGGCAGCCGCATGGATCATGGAGGTACGAGCGACCTCCATGACAAGACCAATGCGGCGCTCAGCAACCCCATTCTGCTGCGGAGAGGCCGGGAGTGTGAACGACTGGGTGATGCCGTGCTCCGCACAGTAGGCTGCCAAGAGGTCAGAGGAAAACTCGCCACCTCTGTCAGAGTGCAGACGCAGGACAGGAAAGTCCGACTGGAACCGCTGGCGGAGCTGGAGACGAGCAGCGCGGATCCAGGGGATCAAGACATCAGGGACCTCACCCTTGGTACGCAAGGGGAAGACCGTGGTGTAGCGCGTGTAGTCGTCGACGACCAGCAGAAAGTACCGCTCGTGGCCCTGTCCCCGGACGCGGGCGGGGCCCCACACGTCCAGGTGGAGAGTCTGCAGGGGAGCCTCTGTGGGAGGGAACGAGGAGGAGTGAGGAGCGGCGCGCTGCCGCCCCTCGACACAGGGAAGACAAGGAGGAGCAGGCGAGGGTGGGAGGGGAGGGAGAACCCTGGGAAGACCAGAGACAAGGTACCTGAAGTGCATGCCGCGAAGGCGCTGCACTGACGGGTGACCAAGGCCGTGGTGCCAGAGGACAGTCCTGTGTGACAGGGAGCGACACGAGCAGGGGGCCGACAGCTGACCTGACGCAGACGCAGACGCAGACGCAGCTACCTGAGGGGACTCAGTGGTCAGTGTGTACAAGTCCGACCCCGGCTGCCGAGCAAAGGTAGCCAGGTGACGACCCGTCCGCGCACACGTGCAGTGCGTCACACGCTCGTAGGCCAGGGTGAACTGGTGAACACCCGCGTCCAAGAGCGCGGAACCTGCCACCAAGTTCGTAGAGAACGAGGGGAGGTAGAGGCCCGAAAGCGTGCCAGACGGGACAGCAGGACAAGGGAGGGCAGTGGTGGAGGTCGCAAGGACCGGACCCCCTGAGGGGTCAGCCAGGGAGACAGCAACCGGTCGAGGAAGCTGCTCTAGGGCAGTGCGGTCGCGGAAGAAACAGCGGGAAGCACCTGAGTCCAGTGTGAAGGTGTGCAGTGCCTCAGTAGGTGCGGTACCAGCAGACGTAGACGCACTAGCACCTAGGGCAGCAGCCTCACCAGGACCTACAGCAGCAGACGCGCTAGCACCTAGAGCTGCAGCCTCACTGGTCCCATTGCCCGGGTCGGGCGGTACACTCAGGTAACAGTCACCCTCAGCACTAATAGTCAATGCATACATAGCAGCAAGGATAGCATCATAATCAAGAGCAAAGATATCAATCCCCTTCCTAAGTAGATCAGCCCAGCGGGGCAGCTCAGAGGCGTCAGGGAACTGTTCGCGCCAGGCGTCGTCAAGGCGAAAGAAGCAGCGCTGCGCCGTGTGAAACTTCCCACAAGTCTGGCCAGTGCGGTCACCTGTGCGGATGACATACGGGCAAGTACCCCCTCCCCCAGACCCCCCACGCTGAGAGTACCACTCACGGAGCTGCTGGGGCGAGGGAGTCTCGCCGGGGCACTGCTGCTGCTGCCTCTGGCCACCGCCAAACCCCCCACGCTGCACCGCTCCACCGCGCCCGCCACCCGCTCCACCGCCGCCACCACTGCCACCACCACCTCCACCATCCCCCACCACCGCCGCCGCCGCCACCACCCCCTGTGCCGCCACTGACCCCCCCACCACCCGCGCCACTCCCACTCCCGCCACCACCCCCGCCCCCTCCACCTCCTCCACCGCCGCTGCCCCCACCTCCACCTCCACCACCCCTGCCCCCCTTGCCCCTGCCGCCCTTGCGTCTCCCACTAGGAGCAGACGCGGCCCCGACCCCCTCAGCTCCGAGGTAGTCGACAGCAGCAGCAGATGCAATGGAGGGGAGGAGGGGGGAGGGGGAGCACCCCTCAAAGAAGGGGGTGCGGGGGTCACCACGAGAGGCACCTATAGCTACAATGCTCTTCTCAGCTGCTAGGAGCTCCTTCTCGAGGAGGTCGACAGTGAGGTCAGTGGGGGAGAGGGCGAGAAACTGGTCCCTGACAGTGCGAAGGGAGTCAGGGAGGCGGGTGACAAGGTGGTACAGTGTGAGGTACATCGGGGGGGGGTTCTTGGCGAGGAAATCGGGGGGGAGCGCGGCACGGTAGCGGAGGTCACTGGTACGGAGGTGGGTGATGAGGTCAGCTACAGTGGCAAAGGCGGACAGGTCGGGGAAGAGGTAGGGCAGTGAGAGACGGCCTATAGCAGTAGTGGCAGGGGAGGAGTAGCGCGCGACTACTGCGTCGTACAGCTCCTTGGCGGTCTTATGCTGTCCGAAGTGCTCGCGCTCATCTAACGGTAGGTGACTGCGAACGGCTAGGCGAGCGTGG
Source organism: Closterium sp. Naga37s-1 (assembly GCA_947471745.1). Lineage (NCBI taxonomy): Eukaryota > Viridiplantae > Streptophyta > Zygnematophyceae > Desmidiales > Closteriaceae > Closterium > Closterium sp. Naga37s-1. The sequence goes on from CANJKZ010000214.1 coordinate 556,994, forward strand.
GCATCACGGGTCTGCCACTGGGAGCGAGCAGTGCTATCAGCAGTAGCGGGAGGTACGGGAGCAGCGCCGGACGTGTGGTCATAGAGGGAAACATCGTCCTTGGCAGTGATCTGAAGGTACAGGTGTAGGTCATCAAGCCAGACATCGAACTTAATCGGGCGGCCCCCGGCGTCAAAGGTGAGAACAGTGGGACTGGCCATAGTGGCAGTAGCAGGTAGCAGTAGTAGCAGGAGCAGCAGTAGCAGTAGCAGCAGTAGTAGCAGAAGCAACAGTAGTAGCAGTAGGAGCCGGTAGGGCGGCGCGACTCGGTCAGGACGGCGCGGCTCGGGGGGCGCGACTCGGGCGGCGCGACTCGGGCGGCGCGGCTCGGGTGGGTAGGGCGGCGCGACGCCGGGCCTATGCTCGGTGCGCGGCGGCGCCTAGGGTGCGGCTGCGCGCGGGCCGCGGCTGCGTTCTAGCGGCGGCTAAGCGCGCGGGCCGCGGCTGCGTTCTAGCGCGGGCTGCAGCAGCCGACGCGCGATCGCCGCGGCGCGCTGGCTGCGACCTGCGGGCGGGCGGCTGTGGGTCGCGCGTCGGCCTAGGGGCTGGCGGGGCCTACGGGCGACGGCCTGCTGGGGCTCGCGAGAAAAAAAATTGAGCCGCCCTAGGCGGCGGTTTTCCTACGCGGGCTAAAACGGCGGGGCCGCGCTCGGGCTGCTAGCGGGCTGCACACGGGCAGCGTGAGAGGAGAGCGCACGAGGGCGCACGAGAGGAGAGGCGCACGAGGGCGCTAAAAAAAAGGGCGCACGAGGGCACCACTAGCGGAACAGTGGGCCCTTAGGTCTAGAACCTATAGCTCTTAATACCATGTCAGAATCAAGAAGTGTGTGAACTATGAAACATTGGAGTACAAGTAGGAAACCCTAGATTTGTGTACCCCCTAAAGGCTAACCCACTATAGCCTACACAACAATAACACATATAGTGTTTGACACAACCGGGCGAATAAAGAGGGTACTACGGTAGACGGCCCCATACTGCTTAGTGGGAAAATCGGGACGGACTTAGTAAAATGATTCGTAGACAGGGGAGCCAGCTACAGCCTCATCAACACTGCCACAGCACGGAAGCTGAAACTGCCACTAAACAGATGCTTACCTGAGATCGACGCAAGACTGGTTGACGGCACGCCACTGGCGATACAGGAACGCGTGGACCGAGTTCAGATTCGATGCGGGGGTAACTTCAGGTTTAGCCAGGAAATGCTCGCGACTGTGAGGATCTAGGATCGAGCTCAGAAAAGAGAATTGTAATTGAATGATTCACCTGGGTACAACACGAGGCTATATATAGGCTCGACACATTGAGGTAACCCAGGTGTTACGCGAATGTTCTGAGGGTCGCGAAGCGCCCCGAACATAACCTTCCCGAACTCAGTAGAAAGCAATTCGTTGGAAACCGAATAGGCTTGAGTTCGGTACACGTAACCTGGTTCGGTGCTATAACTATAATAAAATATAGGAATGCACCTAACCTAGGAAATCAAGCATATCTACGCATGATAAATAAAACCCAAGCTAGATATAGCGTAATAAAGTCTAGGCAAGCAAACATAGCTGGCATAAGCCGTCGTACTCTCACACGTCTCCCCCTCAAAGCTGGGTGGCGTGAGATACACCCTGCTTGACAAGATAGTCCTTGAGAGCACGGCGTGCGTTGCCCATATCAGCTTCTGCAACCCAACTGTCCTCAGTGGGGTCATATTTCTTCCAGCGTATCAGGAACTCGAGGGTCTTGACGCCGCGGCGCCGATGAGTGAGAACGTGCTCGATCTCGTACTCAGGTTCATCCTGGATGAGAACAGGTGGTGGTGGCGGTAGCTGCCGTCCTTGGAACTGTTGGTTGGGGTCTTTGTAGGGTTTCAGTAGCTGAACATGGAAAGCGTTGTGAAGCTTCCATGTATCTGGTAAGCGCAAGCGGAATGTAACTGGTGTCACCAGAGCCTCAACGAGAAAAGGACCACAGAAGCGAGGCCGGAGTTTGGATGGGAGGTGAGACAGGTTCAAGTTGCGCGTGTCAAGAAGCACCTGATCTCCGACTGCTACTGAGTGATCTCGTCGCTGTCGATCGGCATACTGCTTCTGGGAGGTCTGCATCGTGATGAGTCGTCGCTGAGTCTTCTCCCATAGCTGCTGCATGGTGGTGACGAAGTCATGTGCGGCTTGGACGTGTGCCGGTGTGGTTGGCTGCTGTGGTGTGAGTGGTTCTCGTCCGTAACACAGGAAGAAAGGAGTTTTCCCTGTGGCCGCATGTGATGCGTTGTTGTAAGCGAACTCTAGGGTCGGTAACTGTGTGTCCCAGTGGCTGACGTCGTCCTTGCAAGCTGTGCGCAGTAACTGTTCAACCACCTGATTGAGTTGCTCTGTCTATCCGTCAGTCTGGGGGTGGTATGCTTAAGACATTGCAAGTTTTGTCCCCAACAGTCCCATGAGCTCCTTCCAGAACTTACTGGTGAATTTGGGGTCTCTGTCTGAGATGAGTGTAGCGGGGATGCCGTGGATGGTGATGATGCGGTCGAAGAAGAGGCGAGCAGTTGCTTCAGCTGTAGCTGTGGCGTTGGTCGGTATGAAGTGACCCATTTTAGAGAACTTGTCGATCACCACGAGTATGGCATCATGCCCTCGTGAGGTCGAAGGAAGTCCCGTGATGAAGTCGAGGCTAACGACTTGCCATGGCTGCTCCGGTACGGGTAGAGGCTGAAGTAACCCTGCTTTTTTCTGCTTGCTGCTCTTCATCCGCTGGCACGTGTCGCATGAGGTGACAAACTGCTGCACGTCTGCTGCCATCCCGGGCCAGTAATAATGCTTAGCTATTCCTGCTAACGTCTTGTTGCTCCCGAAATGTCCCGCGTAAGGTACGTCGTGAAACTCCTCCAATAGGATCTGCCGTAGCGGGGCGTAATTCGGTACCCAAATCTTTCCTGTGCCCTTCCTTACAGCTAAGTCTTTCTCCCACTATAACAGCTTCTTGGTCTGTGCTGTAGCAATCTCTGCGTCCACGAAGTACCCATGTTGGAATAGACCCTTGAGCAGAGGGTTCATCTCGTTGAGCTGGATGCCTGCCACATGTCCGGGGAGGCTCAATGCGTCTGCTTTGTTGTGTAGCCCGGGCTTGTAGACGATGTCGTAGTGGAAGTGAGTTTCCAAGAAGTCCACCCACCGCACCTGTCGTCGAGAGAGCGTCGGCTGCGACTTCAGGTATTTGAGGCTACAGTGGTCAGTATAAACTGTAGTCTTGGCTCCCTCTAGGTAACACCTCCACGCCTTGAAGGCTATGACTATCGCTAAGACTTCCTTGTCATGGATGGGGTAGTTCAGTTCTGCTCCGTGTAGCTTCTTACTGAGGTAGGCGATGGGCTGCAAACCGCGTCCGTGATCCTGCATCAGTACTGCTCCGACTGCTTGGTCACTAGCGTCTGCTTCCACCACGTAGTCCTTGTCTGGGTCCGGTAGGATGAGTACTGGCACTGTAGTCAGTGCTGTCTGTAGCTGCTCCATGGCTTGCTGATGAGGAGTATCCCATTTGTAGGGCGTATCCTTTTTCAGTAGGTCGGTCAGTGGCGCTGCTATCTTAGCATACTGCGGCACGAACCTGTTGTAGTAGTTGGCGAAGCCTAGGAACTGCTGCAACTCCTTCACGTTCTCCGGTACTTTCCACTTCTTGACGGCTTCGATCTTCCGCGGGTCCACGTGTACGCCCTCGGCACTCACCATGTGCCCGAGAAACTGCACCTTCTTCAGGGCGAAGTCGCTCTTCGACAGCTTCACGTAGAACTTGTTCTTCCGCACGATCTCGAACACCTTCCGTAGATGCTCCACGTGCTCCTTCATGTTCTTGGAGTAGATGAGAATGTCGTCCAGGTACACCACCACGCATTCGTCCAACAGGGGTCGTAAGATGTGATTCATCTCCGCCTGGAACGTTGCTGGTGCGTTGCAGAGTCCGAACGGCATCACCAAGTATTCGTAGGAGCCGTATCTGGTACGGAACGCCCTCTTGTGGACCGAGTTGTCCGCCATCTTGATCTGCCAGTAACCCGACCGTAGGTCCAGCTTCGAGAAGACTGTTGCACCACGCAGTTGGTCCAGTAGGTTGTCTATGCGCGGTATGGGGTATTTGTTTTTAACTGTCTGTTTGTTCAGTGCGCGGTAGTCGATGCACATCCGTAAACTGCCGTCTGGTTTTGGAGTGAAGAGGACTGGTGCACCGTAGGGAGAGGTGGATGGGCGGATCAGTTGTCTGTCCAGTAGATACTCTATCTGTTTCTTCATGTCTGTCAGTCCGGTCGGACTCAGTCGGTATGGTGCACGTGAGACGGGTTTCGCACCTGGTTCCTCCACGATCTCATGCTCGTGGGTGCGTGCTGGAGGTACGCCTGCGGGTAGGTCGTCGGGCATTATATCTTTGTACTGCTCCAAGACCTCTTTCACTGCTGCAGGTAGCTCTGTGTTTGGCTTCTCCTCCTCTGCTACTGCCATAACCAGTGCTAGGTATCCCGTGTTGCTCTCGTTCACCATCCGTTCGAACCGTGCCAGTGTCGTTCCAGGAACGCTCCCTGTATCCGTCCAGCTTCGCAGCTCCACTCGTTTCCCGTTGTTGTAGATGCGCGCCTTCCTGTTGACCCAGTCGATCTCGGGGTTGAACCGCTTCAAGAAATCTCGCCCCAAGATGAAATCTGATCCCTTGATGTTTGTGATCGGCAATGTCGGCTTCCACCTCAGCGCCCCTATGTGCAGCTGCAGTGATGCTTCGCCGTGGATGGGAAGTTTCGTACCGTCCACCATTGTTGCTGTGAACTTGGTCTCCTCGGAAGGTTCCCCAATTTTCTCCAACGCCTCGCGGTCGCACACCGAGTGAGACGCACCGCTGTCCACCAGTGCCTGGAGGCGTCGCCCGTTGCAGATCACCTCGAGTAGTAGTGGTTGTTGCTGCTCCGAGTAACCGTAGATGGTCTCGCTTATAGGATTGTAGGGTACGTCGAATAGATCATCCCTCGGTCCTGTGCTCGAAGCTGCTGACTCCATATCAGTTTCCAACTGAGTAGGGTTGGAAGGATTTATCCGAGGCCGATTCAGCTTCGTCTTGGCCTGGAACCTTCCCTTAAGCCTTTGCAGCTGTGTAGGCTTCTCCTGTGGGCAATGAGGAGCCTTAACACTATGCTGCGGGGAGAGAATATGAACTCCTTGGAACGCACGACCCTTTTCAACGCTCCGGAGTGGTTTGCCCAACTTCTCAGGTACCTGAATAATGTCTGAAGGCTTTTTCTTGGCCTTGAAATCTCCCCTGAATTTTTTAAAGGCTTGAAAACCTCGAGAGAAAATATTCTTACTCTCGGGGGTGTTCGGCTGGAGTTTCCCGGTCGGTGCAGAATCTTGTTTCGCGGAGCCTCCATTTGTCTCGGCGATTTCCCCTGTTGCCGGCCGGTCGTGGCGTTTTGAATTCGCGCCATCGTGTCCTCCTTTTTTCGCCCGCTCTGAAGTCATCATGTCTTTTGACTTCGAGGGTGCTGCACTGTTGTTGCCCTTTAGCTCCGCTCGTGCCTTCTTCATTTTCCAACACGCCAAGAGTCGATGTCCTGCTGAGCCGCAAAATTCGCAGTTCTCATATTTTTTCGACCGCTGCTTCGCGTCGATCTTGTCGATATCCATCGGGTCGGCGGTCGTGGGTGGTGCCGATCGCTTCATGTCGAATGATCTGTTCGGCACGTGGCGTCGTGTCTCGGGTTGATCTCGCGTCAGCGCATCGAATCTCTCTTCTGCACACACCATGTCGCGGTAGATGTTGTAGTTCGCGGCAATCACATGTCGGCGGACTTCCATCTTTAGCCCCTTAGTATACGCTTTCAAAAGTAGTAGGAGTACGGCCTAGGCTTAGTAGCCTAGGCCACAGTAGGACTAGTAACGAGGAGCCAAGTACGAGCTAGGATTGTGTGCAGGAACAGAATTGAGAAGGAATGATTGAACTAGCAAGCAGCAGGATACAAATAGCAAACCCTACGGGGCTGTACTCACTATAGAGTACCCCACTGCAGGCTACACAAACAACATATTCTGACACACCCCCATAGCCAAAGTGGGGTGTAATCCGCACAATGAGCAGTCATAGCAATAGTTCATAATTATCAGCAAAGCTAGAGGCTATCACAGAGGGCAGGTGAGGAGGAGGAGGGACTATGAAAGGAGAGAAGATGGGAGGCGACGACTGAAGCTGCAGACAAACGGGCAACAGAAGCGGCTGACACAGTGGCGGCTGACACAGTGGCTACCGAGACAGAGCGCCCCGGAATACTGGAGTAACTGGCTCTGCGGCTACGACGAGCGGCAGAAGCAACGGACCCACGGGCGACTGGTGCAGCAGGCTCTCAGTGGCTACCGAGACAGTGCGTCCCGGAATACAGGAGTAACAGGCTCTGCGGCTGCGACGAGCGGCAGGAGCAACGGACCCACGGGCAACAGGTGCAGCAGGCTCTCTGAGCTACCAGGACAGTGCGCCCCGGACTACAGGTGCTGCGGACGACAAGACAGCAGCCTCCACTCAACCTCCCCCAACAGTCCCACACCCCTCTCACACACCCCCTGCTTCCCTCCCATCACCCCCCTAGTGCCACTCCCCACGACTCCCACACCTCCACCCCCCTCAGCGGCAGCTGCAGCAGTGGGAGACGAAAAAGGAGGAGGGGAGAACCCACACCTCTCACCCCCATGCTCGCCACCCCACACCCCAGCCACCGCGGAACGCACGGTGGAATGGGAGCAATGGGCAGCACCGGGGGGGGGGGGGGGGGGACGGGGCGGGCTTCTGCAGAGGCGGCTCGCGCGGGTCCTGGGGCGGCTGCTGCAGGTGCGGGCTGCTCCAGGGGCGGCTGCTGCAGGTGCGGGCTGCTCCAGGGGCGGCTGCTGCAGTGGCGGGCGGCTCCAGGGGCTGCTGCTGCAGTGGCGGGCGGCTCCAGGGGCGGCCGCCGCAGTTGAAAGGCAGAAGGGGGGGGGGGGGGGAAACGCACGGCCCCCAGGGCGCCCCGAGGGGCGACGAGAAGGGAGCCGCGCGGCCCCCCCCCGGGGCGCCGCGACGGGCACCAGGGAGGGCGCCGCGACGAGCCCCCAGAGCCGCCTCGACGGGCGACGGGGAGGGTGCCGCGCGTGCCCCCCGAAGTCGCCTCGACGGGCGACGGGGAGGGCGCCGCGCGGGCCCCCCGAAGTCGCCTCGACGGGCGACGGGGAGGGCCGCGCACGGCCCCCGAAGTCGCCTCGACGGGCGACGGGAGGGGACCGCGCGCGGCCCCCGTGGTCGCCACGACGGGCGACTGGTGGGGAGGCCGCGCGGGCCCCCAAGGTCGCCTCGACGGGCGACGGGAGGGGAGGCCGCGCGGGTCCCCGAGGTCGCCTCGACGGGCGACGGGAGGGGAGGCCGCGCGGGTCCCCGAGAGCGCCTCGACGGGCGCTTCGACGGGAGGGGACCGCGGAGGCCCCCCCAAGGGCACCACGACGGGCGCCACGGAAGGGAAAACCGCCAGGCGCCCCGAGCGCGCGGCGGGCAGAAATTAGGGTTTCGTCGCCGCGCACCACGGGGCGCGCGGCGGACAGTACGGCAGCGGAAGCGGGTGGTGGGCCCATACACAGGAAGGCGGCAGACATGCCGCCCTCTGATACCATTTCAGAAGTAGTAGGAGTACGGCCTAGGCTTAGTAGCCTAGGCCACAGTAGGACTAGTAACGAGGAGCCAAGTACGAGCTAGGATTGTGTGCAGGAACAGAATTGAGAAGGAATGATTGAACTAGGAAGCAGCAGGATACAAATAGCAAACCCTAAGGGGCTGTACTCACTATAGAGTACCCCACTGCAGGCTACACAAACAACATATTCTGACATACGCTTGGATTTTTTCCCCTTCGGTCAGGTCGGTTATTCGGTTGAAGAGGCTCTCCATCTGCTGCGTGTACTGTGTTACACTGCCGAACTGTTTATGCCGATGAATCTGCTGCCGCGCCATGTAGCTGGAGTTGATTGGTTCGAAACGTTGAATTAAAGCTTCCCGAAACTGCGTCCATGACCCCTCGCCTCGGATCTTATTGCTGTTGTAAATCCACTCGAGCGCCGGGCCTCGTAACAGTGTCGCTGCGAGCCGAATCCGCATTGCATCGTGTGTCGGGGTCGTACAGCCAACGGCCTCAAAGTAAATTTCGAGGGTCGCAATGAATCGACGGACGTCGGTGTCTTTCGCATTCGGATTGAATGTTTCCGGTAGCCTCGGACGTGCCGCCTCAAGATTCACTGTAGCCACTGCCGCTGCTGCTGGGTGAAGTGTCGGTGTCGCCGCTGCTGCTGCTGCGTTCGCTGCTGCTGTGGCGGCTGCCGACTGGTTCGCGAGAAGCTCTTCTATTCGCTGGAGTGCCGCTCGCATCTGGTCCAGGCCGGTATGTAACTCCGTATTTTTTCGTACGGAATTATCCCCGTTTTCCTCCATTTGGCGATTTACAGGAAGATTTGCGATGAAAATAAATGAATTCTAGGCGCTGGGCATCTTACTGTGAGTCGAATCGACTGTAGAAATGACGAGCGCTGATTCTGTAGGTTGCGTAATTCTTCCTAAGTCGAAATTCGCGTCCGATCTCGGCCGTTGAGAAGAAATTCGATCCGACGCTCCCAAATCCAACTGTTTTGGGCGAAATTCTCAGGGCCGTTGAGATTCGAAACGATCTGACGGTCGAAATTCCAACTTTTTCGCCACTGGACCTGAGAAGTGTTCGAAAACCGGTTCGAGGGGGACGTTAAAAAATGAGGCGGAACTGGTTTACATACCCGTAATCGGCGCTTTTCGTCGTCGCCCCCGCGGTTTTAAAAGCTAGGTTTTAGCGGTCGAAAAAACTTCGCGTGCAAACAGGCTCTGATTACCAAGTGTGAGGATCTAGGATCGAGCTCAGAAAAGAGAATTGTAATTGAATGATCACCTGGGTACAACACGAGGCTGTATATAGGCTCGACACATTGAGGTAACCCAGGTGTTACGCGAATCTTCTGAGGGTCGCGAAGCGCCCCGAACAGAACCTTCCCGAACTCAGTAGAAAGCAATTCGGTGGAAACCGAATAGGCTTGAGTTCGGTACACGTAAACCTGGTTCGGTGCTATAACTATAATAAAATATAGGAATGCACCTAACCTAGGAAATCAAGCATATCTATGCATGATAAATAAAACCCAAGCTAGATATAGCGTAATAAAGTCTAGGCAAGCAAGCATAGCTGGCATAAGCCGTCATACTCTCACAGCGACAACCCTTGACAGAACCGACATTTTACTCCGCCGTGATTGACTGCGACGACACAATCCGCAAATCGACTGGACGACGGGTGACTACATCGTACGAGTGAACGGTAACAACATTGCCTTACCTCGCTGGGGCTCGCCTGAGTCTTCGTCGGTGAGTGTCAACGCGATCACGATGAAATGCGCCGTAGCGGCAGGAGCTAACGTGTACCTGGTTGAAATTTGGGAAGCCGAGGTAGCAGACAAAGGGAGGGATTTACAGAAACTGCTAGCCGACGTACCGAATGAATTGGCAGCACTCCTGAAGCAGTACAGTGGGATATTTCCGGATGACCTACCGAGGGGATTGCCACCTCAGCGACCGCACGACCACATGATATAGTTAGGACTGGGGGCACAGCCGACAGTACAGCGACAATTCCGACTGACCCAACCCGAACGGGACGAACTGAGGAAGCAACTGGATTACCTGCTGAGTTCATTCGCCCGAGTTCGTCACCCTTCGCAGCACCGATACTATTCACACCAAAAAAGGACGGGGGGTTTCGCATGTGCATAGACTACAGAGCACTAAACAGGGTTACCATCAAATCCTGTTACCCCATCCCACGAGCCGACGAACTGATCGACCAACTACGAACAGCCCGGGTTTTCTCGAAAATCGACCTTCGAGGAGGCTACCACCAGATCCAAGTCAATCCACCCGACTGCCTGAAAACAGCCTTTCGAACACGCTACGAAACCTTCGAATACACAGTCATGCCCTTTGGACTGACCAACGCCCCCGCCACCTTCCAAATGACGATGAACGAAGCCTTCCGCCCGCTTTTAGATAAGTGCGTCATCGTGTACCTCGACGACATACTGATTTACAGCCCAGACAGAGCACAGCATTTACAAGACATCGAAGCAATTTTTAAAATATTGTGTAAAAACTGCCTACTGACCAAAGCTTCTTAGTGTGAGTTTTTACAGGACAGACTGGAGTTTTGGGGACACATTATTTCAGCTGAAGGAGTGGAAATAGTGTGAGAAAGTAGGAATCAGGAATGACTAGAAATAGGACAGTACAAGGTTTGTATAGGCAAAACCTAACAATACTGTACCCCATAAGGAGTGCCCCACTACAACCTACAATATAGTTCTGATACATCAACATAGGCAAAGTGGGGGACAAGCAAGAGAACAAGGCAAGGTCAAGCTCAGGGTGGATCACAACGTCACCACGCATTCTGAGCACAAGTACAAGGCCACAAGGCCAGTTCACATGCAGGATTATAAATCAAGGTGAGCAGGCAAGATAGTGATCTCAAACTAGCAAGGGTAAGCATGCAGGTGCAGGTATATATAGATCACAATACAACCAAATTCAAGAGGTAAGCAAGTGAGGCCAGGTAGGCACAAGACCTAACATTGTTCAAAAACGCTGATGATCACAAGGCTGAAGTGCCTTGGTAAAGACATTAGCAGTGTTGGCCCGAATGGCCACGTAAGCAAGACCAAGCTGACCACGCTGCTGCAATTCTCGAGCAAGGAAGTAGCGCAGAGCAATGTGCTTCGTCAGTCTGTGCTCCTGACACAAGGCCATCATGGCCTTGTTGTCGACGTACAGAACTGGAGGAGAACGAGGCGCCTCTCCCAAGTCGGTCAGCAGGTAGGTGAGCCAGCGTAACTCCTGTGCAGCCATGGCCCCAGTGTAGATCTCAGCCTCACAACTGGAGCTGAGAACAGAAGACGAGCGGGTAGACCGCCACGAAATAGAGCGGGATCCAAGGCTGAAGGTGTAACCCTGTGACGACCGCTACGTAGCCAAGTCGTCAACCTAAGAAGCGTCTGCGTGACCAGTGAGGACAACTCGAGCCCGTCCTCCAAGCACGAGCCCCATGCCCGACGTACTGCACAGGTAGCGCAACACCCTCTTAGCTGCATCCATGTGCTCTGGTCGGTGTCTCCCAGGAGCAACATAGCGTGCCAAGATGCTAAGAGGGTATGCCAGGTCAGTCGAGAGCAGGTCATCAGGTACATGAGGCAGCCAACAAGCTCTGGGTACGGGCCACTCGGCTCTACGGACTCATTCGAAGGCAGAGCTGAGAGCGAGTGGCGAGTAGATAGAGGAGTGGCCTGAGGCGAGGAGTACGTGAAGCTGAAGCGCTGAAGGACCTGCTGCACCATGTGTGACTGAGTCAAGGTAATGGTGCGCCGTGCTCTGTCCCGGGTGATCTGCAAGCCAAGATAGCTGCGCAGTTCACCCCGGTGTGTGCACGTGTGTCTCTTCTGCAGCTCCGACTTCACGTGGGCGAGTCCAGCAGTGTCAGCAGTAGCAAAGACCAAGTCGTCGACGTACACGAGGATGTAGAACGGCGGCAGAGAAGTGTCGGTGCGGAGAAACAGCGATGGGTCAGCAGTAGAAGGAGCAAACCCAAGAGCCGCAAGAGTCGTCCTCAGTGTGTCGTGCCACTCACGGGGCGCCTGGCGGAGACCGTAGACTGGCCGCCGGAGGCTCCACGGGGTACCAGGAGGAAATGACCCAGTGAAGCCAAGTGGGCGGCGCAGCCAGATCTCCTCGTGCAGGCTGCCCTGTAGGAAGGCTGTGCTAAAGTCAAGAGAGTGAAGCTCGTAGTCACGCTGAGCAGCAACGTGCAGCAGTACCCGAAGAGTGGTCATCTTCGAGGTGGGAGAGAAGGTCTGAAAGTAGTCAACTCCCTGCCGCTGACTGAAGCCTCGAGCCTCGTAACGCGCCTTGAAGACAGGCGGAGAACCCGGCGGCCGCTTCACCCTGAAGATCCACATGCCATCGACAATGTTCGCCCAAGGTGGGGGAACCTCGTCGACGTAGGTGCCTGTGAACTTCCAGGAAGCCATCTCTGCGTCCATGGCTGTCTGCCACTGAGAGGAGTAGGGACCCTCTATCGCCTTTGCGTAAGAGTGCGGGGTCGGGATGGCTCGAGGTTGGGATTTGTTCGAATCCCACATTTCGCCCGGAGGGGGCGGTGGTGGGGGTGGCGGAGGGGGCGGTGGTGGAGGTGGCGTAGGGGGTGGTGGTGGAGGAGGTGGAGGGGGTGGGAGTGGTGGAGGAGGCGGAGGAGGAGGCAGTGGAGGTGGAGGTAGTGGGGCCCCCCAGCAGTAGCAGCCTCACCAGCAGCAGCCGCAGCAGCCGCAGCCACAGCAGCAGCGGCAGCAGCAGTTCCAGGGCCAGCGCCAGCAGACGCCGCAGCAGCAGTGGAGGTCCCCTGGACCCGGGAGCTCTGTCAGCAGCAGCGGCCCGCCCAGCTGGACGTCGCGTGGTCCAGCCCAGCACCCCCCCTGCCAGTATAGGGTGCTGACTGGGCCGCGTGGAGGCTACCCTTGTGGCCGCTTCCACCCCCCGGGTCAGTGCTTTGCACAGCTCACTGACCGCTACCGTGCGCAGTTTTTTTTTTGGGGTGTCTAGCGGTCGGGATGTCTGGGGCACCGAAGGGCGAAATGTGGGATTCGAACAAATCCCAACCTCGAGCCGCACATTGGAAATGTGCAAGCCGAGGTTGGGTAAGGTCACCCACGCCCACTCACTCGATGCCTATTGTTCAGTATTCTTTCATACTAGTGCAGGGCTGTCATCCTAGCTACTACACGCGGTGGCACAGCACTAAGAAGGAACCGGTGGGGTGAGGGAGTAATCCCGTTCAGGGGGCAGTGAGTGACTGAGGCAGGGCAGCACAGAGCAGGGAGTGTTGAAGAAGAACAACAGGAAGAAGAGCAGGTGCTGGTGAGGGTCCCACACTCCGACATCAGCTCCAACTCCAGCAGCACCACCAGCTCCAGCAGCACCTCCAGCAGCACCAGTAGCGCCAACTCCAGCACCCACAGGAGCACCAGCTCCAGCAGTACCTCCAGCTCTAGCACCTCCAGCAGCTCCAGCTCAAGCAGGACCAGCAGAAGCCCCAGCAGCCCCAGTAGCGCCAGCTCCAGTACCTCCAGCAGCACCTGCTCCAGCACCTCCAGCAGCTCCAGCTCCATCTCCAGCAGCACCACCAGGCCCAGCAGCTCCAGTACCTCCAGTACGAGCACCTCCGGGACCAGTGGCTCCAGAACCCCCAGCAGCTCCAGCAGCAGCAGGACCTCCAGCGCCCGTAGCACTACCAGCTCCAGCAGCACGGCTCCAGCGCCGAGCAAACCACTCGAGCACCTGCTGTGGAGAGAGTGGCTCCCGTCGAGCCGAAGCACCCGAGGGACCTCCAGGCCCAGCACCTCCAGACTCCACACGCACAGGCTCTGCACCCTCAGGCTCCGCATTATTAGACTCAGCAACCCCAGGCTCAGCGCCCCCAGGCTCAGCACCCCCGGACTCAGCACCCCCAGACTCAGCACCCCCAGACTTAGCACCCCCAGGCTATGCACGCTCAGGCTCAGCACCCCCAGACCCAGCACCCGCAGGCTCAGCACCCCTAGCAGCACCAGAGTCAACAGATACCTCGACATGCTCGACTGCGTCTACCTGGGACACACCTGAAGGGGCAGGACCCTGAGGGGGGAGGGGGTCTACCGGGGGAGGACCTGGCGCAAGGAAGAGCGGCGGGGGGGGGAGGGGGGCAGTGCGGTAGGGGAAGAGACGGTAGTAAGGAACCGACTCGTCAAACGTGACGTCCTGAGAGGACAGAACACGGCGCGAGGTGGGGTGGTAAAACTGCCAACCAGGCGCGTCAGGGGGGAAGCCAAGGAAGACGTAGGGAACAGCACGGGAGGACAGCTTGTCCGCAGACAAGTCGCGGACGAAAGCTCGAGATCCCCAGAAACGGAACGCAGACGCATCGCCAACCTTCCCCGTCCACCGCAGAGTAGGTGTGGTCTCCGGCATGGAGACGCGGGGCTGGAGGTTGAGCTGATGCGCAGCGTACTGAACCGCGAAGGGCCACAGAAAATGGGGAGCAGCCGCATGGATCATGGACGTACGAGCGACGTCCATGACCATGCCAATGCGGCGCTCAGCAATCCCATTTTGCTGCGGAGAGGCCGGAAGCGTGAACGTCTGGCGGATGCCCTCCGCACGACAGAAGGCTCGCAGAAGGTCGGAGGAAAACTCTCCACCTCTGTCGGAGTGCAGACGCAAAACAGGAAGGTCCGAGCCGAAACTCTCGCTGAGCTGACGACGGGCAGCGCGGATCCAGTCGATCAGCACCTCAGTGTCCTCACCCTTGTGGCGCAAGGGGAAGACCGTGGTGTAACGCGAGTAGTCGTCAACGACCAGCAAAAAGTAGCGATCGTGACCCTGTCCACGGACGCGGGCGGGGCCCCACACGTCCATGTGAAGAGTCTGCAGGGGAGCCTCCGTCGGAGGGAACTCGGAGGAGTGAGGAGCGGCGCGCTGCCGCCCCTCGACGTAAGGAACACAGGTAGGGGCAGGCCCCGGGGGAAGGGGAGGGAGAGACCGGGGAAGACCAGTGACAAGGACACGGGAGGCCATGCCTCGGAGATGAGGCAGGGAGGGGTGACCAAGGCGGTGGTGCCAGAGGAGAGTCTGGTGAGACAGGAGGCGACACGAGCAGGGGGCAGACTCAGGACCAAACCGGGACGCTGCAGCAAACACCTGATCCGACGCGGCTACCTGAACAGACTCAGCAACTGGAGGAGACACGGTAGTCAGAGTATACAGGCTCGACCCAGGCTGACGGGTTAACGTGGCCAGGTGCCGGCCCGTCCGAGTACACGAACAGTGGGTCACCCGCTGACCTCCAGGAGTGAACTGGTCAACCCACGCGTCCTGAAGGTCAGCTCCACTCACCAAGTTCGTAGAGAACGAGGGGACGTGGAGGCCAGATAGAGAGCCAGACGGGACCGCCGGACACGGCAGAACCGTGGAGGAGTGTGCAAGGACCGGACCCCCAGAGGGGTGTGCCAGAGAGACTGCCACTGGCCGACTGAGCGGCGAGAGTGTGGTGCAGTCGCGAAAGAAGGAGCGGGAAGCACCCGAGTGTGAAGACCTGAGCCGACGCGGTATCTGAGAGAGCAGACTCACCAGCACCTGGAGCAGCAGACTTACTAGCACCTAGAGCAGCAGCCTCAATGCCCGGGACAGGCGGAACACACAGGTAACAGTCACCCTCAGCACTAGTATACACAGCATACATAGCAGCAAGGATAGCATCATAATCAAGATCAAAGATAGCAACCCCCGACTTAAGCAAATCACCCCAGCGTGGGATCTCAGTGGCGTCAGGAAACTGTGCACGCCAGGCGTCAGTCAGGCGGCCGAAACAGCGGTGCGTGGCATGCGGCCATCCGCACGTCTCCCCACTGCGCTCGCCGGTGCGAAGAACGTAAGCACAGGGACCAGCACCCCCAGACCTCCCACGCCCAGCGTACCACTCACGAAGCTGCTGGGGCGTCAGGGTCTCACGAGAACGCTGCTGCTGCTGCTGCTGCTGGCGCTGGCCACCACCAAAGCCCCCCCGCTGCACAGCGCCACCCCAACCAGCACCACTACCGCTGCCACCCCCACTGCCGCTGCCGCCGCCGCCTTCACCTCCATCACTGCCACCGACGCCCCCACTCTCGCCACCACCCCCACCTCCACCCCCACCCCCTCCGCCGCCTCCACCGCCACCACCGCCGCCCCCGCCGTCTCCTCCAGCACCCTTGCTCGCCTTGCTCCTGCCGCTGCGGCCCCTCCCACTAGGAGCAGACGCAGCGCCGACCGACTCGGTGCCAACGAGGTCGACAGCAGCAGTAGAGGCAACAGATGGCAAAAGGGGGACGGGGGAGCACCCCTCAAAGAAAGGGGCACGAGGGTCACCACGAGAGGCTCCTACAGTGACTATACTCTTCTCAATTGCAAGGAGGCGCTCCTCGAGGAGGTCAACGGTGAGCGTGGTGGGGCAAAGGGAGAGAAAGTGGTCCCTGACCGAGCGAAGGGAGTCAGGGAGCCGGGTGACGAGATAGTAGAGAGTGATGTACATAGGGGGGTGGGTTTTTGGCGCAAAACTCGGTAGGAAGCGCAGCGCGGTAGCGGGTGTCACTAGTGCGGAGGTGCGTAATGAGGTCAGCGACTGTGGCAAAGGCGGCTAGGTCAGGGAACAGGTACGGCAGCATGAGGCGGCTAAGGGCAGCAGTGGCAGGGGAGGAGTAGCGCGCAACAACAGCGTCGTACAGAGTCTGAGCAGTCTTTTACTGGCTAAAGTGCGCGCGCTCAGCAGACGGCAGGTGACTACGGACAGCAAGACGGGCAGCAGCATCGCGCGTGGTCCACTGCGAGCAAACTGCACTGTCAGCATTGGCAGCAAGTGCAACAGAGACGCCGGATGTGTGATCGAACAGTGAGACTCTGTCCCTAGAGTCGCACTGCAGGAAAAGCTGCAGATCATCGACCCAGACCTTGAAATCGACTGCTTGACCCTCAACATTGAAGGTAAGGACATTAGGGCTAGCCATGACAGCAGGAGCAGCAGCAGTAGCCTAGCAGCAGCCGTAGCAGTAGCAGCGCGACTCGGCAGGGCGGCGCGGCTCGGCAGGGCGGCGCGGCTCGGCAGGGCGGCGCGGCTCGATAGGGCGGCGCGGCTCGGCAGGGCGGCGCGGGTGCGGCAGTGCGCTTACCAGAGGTGGGAGGGGAGGGTAGAGGCCGCGACTGGTGGGGCAGGGCCGTGGCGCGCCGGCAGGGCAGGGGCCGTGACAAGGAGGGCCGCGATGAGGCGGCAGGGCAGGGCCGCGACGCGGCTGCAGGGTCAGGGCCGCGTGAGGCAGGGCCGCGATGAGGCGGCAGAGCAGGGCCGCGACGGCGGGGCCTCAGCAGCGACGACGGCGGCGGTCGCACCGGCGGCTGCAGGCTCGACGGCGGCAGAAGGGCCGCTACGGCGGCAGCAGGGTAAGGGGGGGGGGGGGGGGGGGGGGGGGGGGGGCGGGCGACGTGGGGCGGCAGGATCAGGGGCCGCGACAGCGGCTGCAGGTCAGTGGCCGCGACGTAGGGCGGCAGGGCAGGGCCGCGACGAAGGGCGGCAGGGCAGGGCCGCGACGGCCGGCAAAGCAGGGCCGCAACGGGCGGCAGGGTAGGCAGGGCCGCGACGGGCAGGGCCGCAACGACAGGGGCGTGACGGCAGGGCAGGAGCTCGACGGCGCAAGTGAGGCAGGCGCGAGGCGCGCGATAGGGCAGGAAGGCGCGGCAGCGCGCTTCGGGCAGGGCAGGAAAAAAATATCGTGGTGGGCCCTTGAAAAAAAAGTTCGGTCCCACTAGGGAACCTGCTCAGAATACCAGGTGAGAAAGTAGGAATCAGGAATGACTAGAAACAGGACAGCACAAGGTTTGTATAGGCAAAACGTAACAATACTGTACCCCATGAGGAGTGCCCCACTACAGCCTACAATATAGTTCTGACAAATAGACCGAAGAAGATCGCGACGATTCAAGCGTGGCACGCGCCGACAAACTTGACTGAGTTGCAGAGCTTTTTAGGGTTCGTCAACTACGTGCGCCGGTTCGTCCCCGACATGGTAAAGTTGGTCCCCGAAATGGGTCTTCCGCATCAAAACACTCGCTGATGTTTCCACTGATAAGTACAAAGCAAGATGGGTGGTGCGCCTGTCGACGCCATCATCTTCGTCGACCACACGCCTTCGAAGAAAGTGACGGTGCCGTCTGCCTTCTCTAGAAAGCCCTTTATGGGATCAAACAAGCACCTCGTCTATGGCAGCAGTAACTGCACACCGTTCTCACAGAGCTCGGATTTGCTCATCTGCCGCATGACCTTGGGATGTACCGGAAGGAGTCGCGCAGCAAATTCATCATTCTCGTCGCCTAAGTCGATGTCCTCCTCTACACCGGCTACGATACGGAACCGCTCGACCAGTTTGAGGAAGAAATCCAGGAGAAGCTCGAGGTGACGATCAACCACAACGTCACGCAGTTCCTAGGTCTCAATATTACCCAGTCCGCCACCTCCATTCACCTCTCCGCTGCCAAATACGCGGAAACACTCGCGAAAAAAATCGCCATCGCCCCGATCAACCTCACCACCCCCTTTCATAATCCTCCTCCTAATCATGAACCCGACACCTCGCCGCTCTCCATCGACAACCATCTGCTCTATCAGCAGCAGCTGGGGTGTCTCCTGTTCGCCGCCGTCACGTGCCGGCCGGACCTCTCGTACGTCGCAAGCCAGCTCGTAAAGTACCTGAAACGACCTAAAGGGGAGAATCTACTGGACCTAGGTCGAGCACTCCAATATTTCATTTCTACCCCTGACGTCGGACTCACCTACGAAGCCAACCTAACCGCTACCCTGCAACTTCACTGCTACGTAGACGCAGATCATGCGGGAGACATTGAAGACAGACGCTCCTGCACAGGATTGTTTTTTCAACTCCAACCTGCTGGACTCATCTCCTGGTACTCCTAGAAGTAGGAGCTCATCGCCCTTTCATCAGTCAAAGCTGATTTCATCGTTGCCAGTGCAGCTGTTCGCGAAGGACTGTACCTGATGGAGCTCTTGCAGGAAGCGAAAGTAACAATGAACAGGCACTTCACGTTACTCTGCGACAATTATTGCGCGTTCAAGATCGCGAACAAGCCCGGCTTCTTGAACTTCACGAAGCACATCGCGCATCGTTGCTTCTTCGTCAAAGACGAGATCCACAAGGGCAAGGTCGAGCTCACGTACTGGCCAACTGAAAGGTTATTATAACATTTTCAAAGGTTCTCTCCTAAGTGCACCACTTCATAATGAAGCAGTGCTACTATACGAGTACCGCAACAACTCATATAGAGCACGCGGCAGACAGAGAGTTACCTGAAGGTCAACAGCCGCTGTAAGTCAAAGGTCGCGACTGTTGACCGCCCAGTAACCGCACTTGGTAGTTACGCGATGCAACATGGTAACTGTCGAGAAGAGCAATAGTAGTGGTTACTGTAGCAACGCAAGACAGTTAATAAGGGAATGCACCCCTCAGAGTACATGTCTAGCTAGTTTGCTATTCATACCCTTGTACTTCTACCTTATATTCATCTTGTTCTCTTTCAACTTTATTAACAAGGTCACCACAAAGACTTCGTTGTCTTACTTGAACCTTAGCGGTACTATCTGTTGAATAACGAGTTAACTAGGAGCTGGGGTTTTGGAGAGGCTTAGCAAGGAGAATTATGGAGGGAGAGGTTTGGCCAAAAGAAGGGATTTGATATTAGGCAAGAGTACAAGATATAGGAGAAGGAAGAGAGAAGAAGAGGGTACACCACCAGCAGTTGATGCTAATAACTAAACTAATACACTAGCAAGCTATAGGCAGGTATAAGATATGCAATATCAATTAACACACCCCCGTAACTGCCTATGGCTATAGCTAGTGGTGTCTGGCACCAGGTCGCCTGGAGAACATTTGCTTGTAGCTGGGATATGCACAGAAACAGCGGTTGCTGACCGGCAGCACCTGTGAACGCCCGAACGGAGGACGGCGCGGAGAGCGCGGAGGAGGGCTGGGATAGCCGGAGGGCGAAGGATGCTGGTCGCTCGCCATCTACGAGCAAACACAACTGTTGGTGAGGAGGAGGAAGCTGCTGGTGGTGCACAGGAGGAGAGCAAAGGAGAGGCAACTAGAGGAGAGGAGAGGAGGAGGAGATGTGGCTGGAGGAGAGGAGAGGAGGAGGAGATGCGGCTGGAGGAGAGGAGAGGAGGAGAGGAGAAGGAGAGAGTAGGAGGAAAGATGGCTGGAGGCTCCCACCACCCCCTCATCCTCCCTCCCCCCCCCCACCCGCTGCAGGAGCAGCAGGGAGAGGGAGGAAAGAGGAGGAGGCGGCTGGACGAGAGGAGAGAGGAGAGGAGAGGAGAAGAGGAGGAGGAAACGTGAAGAGAGGCGGCTGGAGGAGAGGAGAGAGGAGGGGCGGCTCTGGTCATACCCGCCACCCCCACACCCCTTCCCCCTCCCCCCCACTGCAGCACGGGCGGCAAGGGAAGAGAGGATGGGCGGGGGTGCTGGTGCTGCCAGCCAACTCACGCCACCCTTTCACCTTCGCCCCCCGTCCCTGCCACATCCCCCCCCCAAAGTAGATGCCGCGGGTGAGGCGTGGCAGGGCGCGGGTGTTGCTGCTGGGAGCTCACGGCGGCCAACCGCCCCACACCACGTCCCTAGCAGGTCTGCTGGCGCGCTGGCGGGTCCGGAGGCGCATTGGCGGACCGCTGGCGGGGCCGTTGGCGGGCTCCCTTGCGCGCTGACGAGTAGGCTGGCGCAGTCGCTGGCCCTCGCGTTGACACACGTCGCTGGCGCAGGCGGCCGTCGTTGGCGCTAGTGTCAGAATGTTGTATTTGTCTAGCCTGCAGTGGGGTACTCTATAGCGAGTACAGCCCAATCTAGGGTTTCCTATATGTACTCAACTGCTTGCTAGTGAACCTCCTCCTTTCTTCATTCTTACTTTCTACTGCTAGTTCTGACATGCTATCAGAGCAGGTCGATCCCCTTGGGTCGATCCTGTGGGTGGGCCCACCACCTCACTGCTTCCGCTGCTACTGCTACTCTGTGTGTTGCACGCCCCGTGGCGTGCGACGGATTTTTCATCCCGCCGCGCGCTCGGAGCGTGCGGCGGTTTTCTGCCCGCCGTGCGCCCCGAGGCGCGCGGCGGTTTTCTGCCCGCCGTGCGCCCCGAGGCGCGCGGCGGTTTTCTGCCCGCCGTGCGCCCCGAGGCGCGCTGCGGCTTTCTCCCCCGTCACTCCGCGCGTCGCTCCCGGGAGGCGCTGCGACGGGCGACGGGGACCCGCGCGTCGCCCCCCGTCGCCCCCCGTCGCCTGTCGCGGCCTGCGCGACCTGCGTAGGGCCCGCGCGCGGCCCGTACAGCCTGCGCGCGGCCCGTACGGGCTGCGCCAGGCCCGCGCGCGGCCCGTACGGGCTGCGCCAGGCCCGCGCGCGGCCCGTACGGGCAGCGCCAGGCCCGCGCGCGGCCCGTACGGACTGCGCCAGGCCAGGGCGCGCCTCGGGCCGCCCGCACGCGGTTCGTACGGGCTGCGCCAGGCCCGTGGGCGCCCTGTTTTCTCTGCCCCTGCGCTGCCCGCTGTCCCCCGTGCTTCTGACGGCGCCCCACCCCTGCTGCTGCCCGTTCTCCTGAATTAGGGTTTGGGGGTGGGGGGTATGGGGGTGCAGTTTCTGTGTGTCGTCCCCTACTCCTCCTCCTCCTCCGTCTCCCAGTGCTGCAGCTGCCGCTGAGGGGGGTGGGTGTGTGGGAGCCGAAGGAGTGGTACTAGGGGGGTGACGTGCAAGTGGAGTTAGGAGTGAAGCAGTGGGTGTGTGGGGGGTGTGTGGGACAGTTGGAGGAGGTTGAGCGGAGGCTGCTGTCTTGTCGTCCGCAGCACCTGTAGTCCGGGGCGCACTGTCCTGGTAGCCCAGAGAGTCTGCTGCGCCTGTCGCCCGAGGGTCCGTTGCTCCTGTAGCTCGTCGTAGCCCGTGAGCCAGTTACTCCAGTAGTCCGGGGCGCACTGTCCCGGTAGCCACTGTGCCAGCAGCTCCTGTTGCCCGTGTGTCTGCAGCTTCAGCCGCCGTCTCTCATCTTCTCTCCTCTCACAGTCCCTCCTCCTCCTCACTTGCCCGCTGTGATTACCTCTAACTTTGCTTCTTATTGTGAACTCCTGCTATACCTGCTCATTGTGCTGATTACACCCCACTTTGGCTATGGGGGTGTGTCAGAATGTTGTATTTGTCTAGCCTGCAGTGGGGTACTCTATAGCGAGTACAGCCCAATCTAGGGTTTCCTATATGTACTCAACTGCTTGCTAGTGAACCTCCTCCTTTCTTCATTCTTACTTTCTACTGCTAGTTCTGACAGCTAGCGCTGGCGCTAACGCTGGCGACGGTCGCTGGCGCTGGCACTGGCGCTCGCGACCAGCGAGCGGGCGACGAGGCTGCTCGTGTGCGGCCGCGCGCGCGGCTGCTGATGCTCTCGTGACGGGACGGGGCGGGACAGCGCGAGGGGCGAGCAATGAGTGGGGCGGGCATCGCGGGACGGGGCAGCCAGCACACGGTGTGCTAACGGGCTGCGCGACTGGTGGGCCCATGGTTCTTAGGTCCTAGGAAAGGACCTGCTCTGATACCATGTTGAATAACGAGTTAACTAGGAGCTGGGGTTTTGGAGAGGCTTAGCAAGGAGAATCATGGAGGGAGAGGTTTGGCCAAAAGAAGGGATTTGATATTAGGCAAGAGTACAAGATATAGGAGAACGAAGAGAGAAGAAGAGGGTACACCACCAGCAGTTGATGCTAATAACTAAACTAATACACTAGCAAGCTATAGGCAGGTATAAGATATGCAATATCAATTAACACTATCATACCCAAGGACCTCGGAGGATTAATTTCATGATCCACGGGAAATAGATGAAAGATTGAACGCCAACTAAAAATAAAGATCGTACGCCAAGTGAAAACAGCTGGTAACCCCGAACAGCATTGTGAATTACCTTGTCATCCAGGAGTGTTGCACGATCCGGGGATTCCGCGACGTGTACGCTTTGACTTAGACGAAAAGGCCTTTTCAGGAGGAGGGTAGTGTATGATTTCTTTATTTCGTACAGCGCCCGGCCGCTCATTGTTACTGTTTGAAAACATTCGTCACTTCGTGCGACAACTTTACCAAACCATGCACGTCTGTACTTGGCCGAGTCGACCTGCGCTTCCAAACTAGCCCGAACCTGGATGCCAATGTGAATCTCGCTAGCTCGCAAGTCCGCGTTACTGTTTGCATGTTTCGTTATAATGCTCACTCATGCCTTTGCTCACATTGTAATCTAGCACTTAAGTGCAATCCTAGCTAATTTCATTCAATTGCATTTGTAACAGAATTTTTTAAGAACTAAATCCTTTGTATAAAGCCGCTGGTACACGCCCTAGTTGCTTCAAAATGTGGAGGTGAGGTGGTGGCTGCTGTGCGGCTCCGAGTGCGAGGCGAAGCGGCGGTGGTGGCGCACTGCGATTGGTTATGGTGATTGTAGTAAGCCTGACTTCTTGGTTCGGCATCACTTCCAAGCGTCTTCGATTTGGGCATCCGCGTCTTGTGTGGAAGCTCGGTTTGTCCAAACCAACTAAACGCCCACCTGCCGTTTGATGTTTGGCTGATTTGACCTGTGGTGTGGCAAATGATATATTCCCCAGCTGAACGAGCCTTGAAATGCAAGCTCTAGCGCGAGGCTCATGGCGAAAAGAATCTCAAGCAGTTTCCAGTCTCGTTACTGCGTTACCCTTTCAGTCTCCGCTCTTGGAGTCCAGACAAGTAGGCACAGAACCTTTTAGGAGGCTCTCTTTCGTTACTCCGATCACAGCTAGCGGCTAGCAGCTAGCAACTGATCAGTGTTCGTTCAATCCTCGCTTGAGCCTTTCTAGCCGCTCCTGCTGCCGCTTTCAACGGCGTGCTAATATCGATCGCATTGTTTCCGTGATTTTTTTCCAACTTTCAAAAAAATTGAAGTATTACACCAACTGTCAGTGTGTCTCAAATTACCATCCCCACTCGCCATTTCCACCGAACCCAGTCACACGCTGTGAGCTGGCTCCCGTCTTGCATATGAAGCCGGTCAGTCGGTTAGCAGCCATGGCAGCCGGCACAATCGCCGCCGATTTCGCACATGCACTTCGCTCGTCCTCGCAAATAAACCTTTCTCACCGATTACACACTCAAAGTGGCAGCGTCCTCCCGTCCCCCCGATTTCCGCTCGCGGCTTCTGCGAATCGCATCGCAGCCGTAGAATGCCGTGTAGCGGAGCCGCTGTTATCGCGGATGGGAGGCTTTCCCGGATCGCGGCGTGCGGGAGTGAGAGAATATCAAACGCGGGGAAGGTTCCCCCGACAGCGCGGGAGCGGAAGCGGAAGCCCTCTCCGCGCGCCCCCCGCGTTGGCACGCGCAGCCGCGGTCATGGGCCGACTGGCGGAAGCCCCGCCCGCCAACGGCGCAGCAAATGGCACCGCGAGTAGGACAAAACGGGGGGGATCCGTGAACGGGCGGTTGTCGTCGGGATACGATTTGATGATGGAAGATTTGGTGGACGGCCAGGTTTGTCATATTCTGGACCGGCCGTCTAAGAAGCAGGTGTGCCTGTTCTACTGTAGCGAGATGGCGGAACTCGCGGCGAGTATCGCGGAGGACCTGGATAATATCGAGCTGAAGCCGATCGAATGGGGGTGAGTGGCCGCGCGGGTGCGAGATGCAGGGTCTTAAGACTCACATGCATTGTATTCTTAGCTGAGCACGCTACTTGGCTCCTCTCGCCTCCCCTTCCCAACTTCTCCCCCTTGAGTGCCGTTTCCCTTCACCTTCACTCTCCCAACCCCACCTTCCCCCACTCACTCGTTAACCCCACACACCCACCCCCCCTCCCAACTCCCCTCTCCCCCACTCCCCCTCCCCCCTCATTTTCGCACCCCCCGCCTCTCTCAGTGCCTTCAGCCTCCCCTTCGCCCCCACTTGACCCCCATTCGGACAATCATTCACCCTTGAACTTCTTTGTGTCACACGCTTTCCCCCCTTTCCCCCTCCCCCTCCATGCTTCCCCCCTTCCCCTCCCCCCTTCCCCCCTCCTCCCCCCTTCTCCCACCCCATCCCCCTCCCCCCACTTTCCTCCTATTCCATCCCCCTTCCCCCTTTTCCTCCCACCCCATCCCCTCCCCCCTCTCCCCCCCACCCCATCCCCCCCTCACACTCTTTCCCCAGCAAGTTTGAGGACGGCTTTCCGAACCTCTTTGTGCCGAACGCGCATGGAATCAGAGGCCGCCACGTGGCTTTCCTGGCGTCGTTCAGCTCGCCAGCTGTCATCTTCGAGCAGCTGTCCATCATCTACGCCATCCCGCGCATGTTCGTCGAGTCCTTCACGCTCGTCCTACCTTTCTTCCCGACAGGAACTAGGTGAGAACATTCACTGAATGTTCCCTACTAGCGTTAGGTCAAGCCATTTTTTAACAGCTGTCCATCATCTACGCCATCCCGCGGATGTTTGTCGAGTCCTTCACGCTCGTCCTGCCATTCTTCCCGACTGGGACCAGGTGAAGATTCAGTGAATGTTCCCAACTAGCACTGAGTGAAGCATCAGGCGAACGAGGTGAATCTTCAGTGAGAAAGCCATCTTCGAGCAGCTTTCCATCACTTCTTCCATCGGGCGGATGTTCGTTGAGTTGTTCACTCTGGTCCTGCCCTTCTTCTGCCCTTCTTCAACCAATGGCGTGCATTCCTATCCTGCCCTCCCTCGCTCGTTTCATTTCATTTCCACTGCTCCTCCTCCCTCCCTCCCTTCCCTCCCTGCCCTCCCCTCAAACCCCACCCCCCCTCCTCCCCCCTTGCCTGCAGCGAGAGAATGGAGGACGAGGGGGATGTGGCGACGGCATTCACTCTCTCTCGGATCCTCTCCAACATCCCCATCTCGCGAGGGGGGCCCACCAGCCTCGTCATCTTCGACATTCACGCGCTGCAGGTTGGTGCTGTGGGGAAGGCAGTTATGTAACCGGGGGGCAGGTACTTGGTAGCCCGTCTTCACCCTCTCGCGCATCCTCTCCAACATCCCCATCTCTCGTGGAGGGCCCGCCAGCCTCGTGATCTTCAACATTCATGCCCTGCAGGTACTCTCATGACTGGCAGTGGTAAAAACCGGGGGGGGGGGAGGGGGGGAGAACTGGGGTGGGTAGGTACTGGGGTGGCCCCACCTTTCTACCTCGTCTCCAACATCCCCATCTCGCGAGGGGGACCCACCACCCTCGTCATCTTTGACATTCACGCGCTGCAGGTGGGTACCAAGGGGAAGGTGGGCGGGGCGGTGGTTTCTGGGGAGGGTGGAATCCCCTCTTCCTGTGCAAACACCCACCCACTCTTCCTGGCTGGTACTGAACGGTCGTGTTAACGGGGAGAGTATGAAGGGGAAGCACAAGCCCACCCACTCTTGAAGGGCCGTTGTCTTAGAGTATGATGGGAAGGATAACAAAACAACCCTCCCCCTTTCCCTCCCCCTCCCCCTCCCCCTCTCCCTCCCCCAACCCCTTTCTCTTCCCCGCTTCCTTTCCCCACATCAGGAGCGGTTTTACTTTGGAGACAACGTGCTGCCGTGCTTTGAAAGCGGCATCCCTCTGCTTAAGCACCGCCTTCACCAACTGCCGGACTCGGATAATGTGAGTCAGGATCGGGGAGGGTGGGTGGGGTGGGAGTAGGTGTGATAATGGGAGTGGGGGATGAAAAAGGGGAGGGGGGTGGATGGGAGGAGGTGTGATAGCGCTTGGTGTTGGCGTCAAGGATTGAATTTGGGTATGGACAGATAGAAGGAAGAGGAATAATGGGTTGCTGGTGAATCATAATTGCTCTCTTATGTCCCTGTTCCACATTCGATTTGCCATATGCCACGTGTCCATATATGACGTGTCATACATGCGACGTTCGCCTCTCATGAATCCATCCGTGTGTCATGATGTGCCATGTGTGAGCAGTCAGATTAAGTCGCATTTCCCAACTGCATGGAACGGCTTTTTAAGGAACCTCAAGGGCGATCTTTGGGTCATGCACCCCTCGTGCCATGTCCCATGCGTGTGCAGATAACAATCGCATTCCCGGATGAAGGTGCATGGAAGAGGTTCCACAAGCAACTGCAGCACTACCCCATGGTACGTTGCCTCAAGTGTTGGTCTTTCAAAGAGTTGAATGGATTTGAGCCGGAAACATGGCGTGCTTGATATTGCTGCTTGCTTTCCAACATGCTGTTCTCCCAAACCATGGCACATAGGAACGTGCAGTGCACTGCAGGTGGTTTGAGAACTGCTGTTGGCTGAGTACCTGCTTTGTGCTGCTCCTTGTTTGCCCAATTTGCCCTTGTTCTGCCAGGTGATCTGCACCAAGGCGCGCAAAGGGGAGAAGCGGATCGTGCAGCTGAAGGAGGGTCGTGGGTGCTGATTTGCTCACTCTCTGTGTCGCTCCTTGTCTGTACCACCAGGTGATCTGCACCAAGGTTCGGGAAGGGGAGAAGCGCATCGTGCAGCTGAAAGAGGGATCTGACTGCCATTGCTCATTCAAGCATACTCTCTGTGCCACCCCCCCTTGCACATCCCTCTTGCACCACCAGGTGATCTGCACCAAGGTGCGCGAGGGGGAGAAGCGCATTGTTCAGCTCAAGGAGGGCAACCCCAAGGGGCGGCACGTGGTGATCGTGGATGACTTGGTGCAGTCGGGATCGACGCTCATTGAATGCCAGGTGGGGTGGGATTAGAGTGGCGGGTACGGCAGACTGTGAAGTTGGGGGGGAGCACTAAGGGGCGGCACGTGGTGATTGTAGAGGACTTGGTGCAGTCGGGATCGACGCTCATTGAATGCCAGGTGCGTTGGGATGCGGCATTGTTTGTGGCTATTAGCACACCAGCTCAAGGAGGGTAACCCCGAGGGCCGGCATCTGGTGATTGTGGATGACTTGTGCAGTTGGGATTGACGCTCATTGAGTGCCAGGCGGGGTGTGTCTGTACAGAATTTCCCAGCATGCAGACACGTGGTGTCGTGGGTGCTCTTGTGCATTCAGGGTTAATGCTCACAGGGTGCCAGGTGGTTGTGTGACAAAAAAGCATCACCCTAACTGGTGGGAACCTTTGGGGGTGGCACGTGCAATGCAATGTAATGATTTACGTTATGACCAACACCCCTATTGCCTCTGCGTCCCATACGTGCGTTCGATCAACTTACAGAGCCTGCTGGCTGCATATGGGCCCGGGAAAGACGTTTTTCAAGGCGCGTAAGAAATCGGCTGCCGCATGACATTTAGTGATATTATAAGTTATGACCAAAATCATTCTGTATTTGATTCCCGTGTGTGCGCTGCATCATCTTACAGAGGCTCCTGGCAGCGCATGGAGCAGCGAAAGTGAGTGCGTATGTGACCCACGGGGTGTTCCCCAACCAGACATGGCGACGATTCAACCACGATGCCAACGGTGAGAAAAGGGTGTGTTCAGTCACGTCAAAACACGTCATATGTGACCCACGGGGTGTGTCCGAACAAGACACGGCGACACTTCAACCACGATGCCAATGGTGAGAAGAGTCTGTTGACTAAGTTATAATGTGCATATGATTCACTTATGATGCACATAGTATCAACCTTGGAGGCATGCAATCATGCTTGGGGCACCTAAAAGCACGCCTTAAGGGGTGCATGGGGTGTTCTCCCACCGGAATGGTGCCACTTCAGCATGATGGGAATGGAGAGGCCACAGAGCGGGCATGTTGAAAATTAGGGTACTGGTTACGGTAGTCCTCTCAGAGGCAAGGGGGAATGTTATGAAACTGCAATTGAGTGTCACTGCTTATCCTTCCTCCTCCTTGTGAGCTGAGCACCCTCACCAGCACAAAACTGTTCTGAATAACAATACAGTAGTAGTTATAATATTGTGAATGATGGGAATGGTGAGGCCACAGAGCTGGCATGTTGACAGCTTAGCAGTGACATGGACTCACTTGTGTGCGCCACCATTTTTGCTTCCAGGCAATCCATCGGAGGGCTTCGCACACTTCTGGATAACGGACTCCTGCCCCGCTACAGCCAAGGCTGTGGCCGAACGGCCACCGTTTGAGATCCTCTCACTCACACGCTCCATCCAAGCAGCTCTGCAAGTATGACATCATCCCATGACGTCATTTCATGACATCATCCGATGACATGATCTCATGGCATCCGTGTCGTGTGACAACAGTGAGCGACATCACCTCGTGATGACACAGTGGTCCATTAGGTGACACGAAATGGCTCCAAGAGCATCCATGTTACTATGGGGGGGACATGTGGAACATGTGTCCAGCAGCAGGAGTTGATACTAGCTCTTCTAGTACTCCCACCAAGCTGCCCCACAGGCATAACTTCGCCTCATGGCATTATGGTGCAGTAAGCAGCACGGAATGATGCAGAGGGGGTAGGATCTGTGCTGTTAGGGAGGTAGCTTGTGATGAGCAGCACGCGTTGATGTTCTCCCCCTCACCCACTGTTCTCAAGTATGGCTGCCACTCATGGTGTTGCTAGGGTATTAGCTCTATGCAGGGCCAGCATAGATCGGATGCCCGGATATGAGTGTCTAATGTCACAGCATGTTGAAAGCATGCCCGGATATGAGTGTCGAATGTCACAGCATGTTGAAAGCATGCCCGGATATGAGTGTCTAATGTCACAGCATGTTGAAAGCATGCAAGGATTCTTGAACGGCATTAAAATATCACACAGATTGTCATAAAATCGGTTGATAAGGTACATCCGCTTGATCTCAATACGGTAGCTGCCTTAGACTACCTGTGCCTTTCAGGGTTTCTCGAAACATGTAGGGAAGGGAATCAAAAGATTAACGACAAATCAATCACAGAAGACGGTGACAAAGAGCCAGGAAATGTGCAGAGAATACAACCACGGACAAGAGTCGTCCACGTTCGGAAACTAAAAAGGCCATGAACGAGCTCCAAAGAACTACCTGTCTGGCGTCTTTCTAGTGGAAATATACAGCTTAGAAAAGCATGAAGCCCTAGCGCTTGGAAAGATAAAATCACTTCGCTAAGTCCGCAAATTGTAGATTTCTGAGCACCCATCGATCGCGTCCGGCATTAATGGCAGCACAGCTAATTGTCAGGCGACTAATTGTAGTAAAGCTCGAGACCCATGCCGTCATGAATCTCGTAGTCGGCGAGCGTGATGTGGTCCTTATAGATGTTGTACCACTTCTGAATCCGAATCTTCTCGGGCCGCGTCCCCGTCTGAGCTGCGACCAGCTTCTTCAGGTCTCCGATAGTGTCATCCTCGTTACACTTGACCCTAATCTTCTTCCCTAACCGGTCGTTGAGCACCACTTCAATCATCTCTTCTGACTAGAGAAAGAACCAGATGGTACTATCTCCTTCCGTCTAGTCACAGAGGGAAAATACTGAGCGTACTAAAACTGAGCGTACTAAGACCGAGCGTACTAAGAGATTCGTATGTATCTCTACAGAAGGTCAGCACTCGAAGATAGTGAGTGACCGACGGCAAAATCGATGTTTCTGGAAATAAGTGTGTGGCGAACATAGGTTGCGTGTAGACTGGAAGAAAAGTGCAACGAGTTGTGGTTGTTCTGGCGAACGTCGTGTCACCTGCAAAATGTTTTTTTCGGAGCATTCGTCTGTAACTACCTGCTACTGACTTTCATAACCGCGAATATATCGGCTGGATACAAATACGAGTCACCCAAACACACACTCCTTGCAGTAGCGCGTACAGGTGCATGGCCGGCCCTCACAATTTGTCGCTCCCTCTTGAGGCAGCTTTTTACGGGATTAGAGGTGGTTTTGTTGGGTCTAGACTGGTACACAGGAGATTCTGTGCGGTGGGGAGCCCGTCTTCAGCCCCTCATTCCTTGAGATTGCCAGCTTACCCTGCATCCTCGATCGCATGATCGCATTCTATGGCGTAGCGCCACACTTCTCATCCTCCCCACCCGCCCAACGGTCTTTACGATCGCTAACTCTTCTCTCCGTCACGCCCCTAGCTTATTGTCTTATGCTCCTTTCGCGCCGCGCACTCGCAGTGACATTGCTGCAAGCGCTCTCCGAGTCGCTCGTCGTCGCCGTATCTCATCCTTTCGTGTTCAAACCGCGGGATCCTCCCCGAGATCCCTCCGACCGTACCTCTCTTTCGTTAGTCTCGTCCTTCCTGCCACGTCAGATTCGCCCCGGTCTCTGACTCGAGATAAGTCCATACCTCGACGTCGCGATCCGATCGTCGCACCGTTCGATCAAAGAGACTAGCACCGACACAGATCCTGTATTCACTCGTTGTCACCGAATCCAACCGCGATTCACCGTGGCGCACCCCCACCCGCCTCGTCCCCCTCCCACCTTCTTCCGCGCCTTCCCTTCCCATCCGCCCTCTCCTTCCCCACCCCCCCCTGCTCATATCCCAGTCTCCGCACCTCCATCATCACTCCCCTTCCTCCCCCCCGCCTCCCCCTCACGCACATCCGCCATGGGTCGACCCACAGACTCCACACCCTCCGCCTCTTCCCCCTCTCTCGCCCAAACCCCCTTAACCGCATCCGACCGCACTGCATCTCCTTCTTCACCTGATATCCCTTCCAAGTCGGTTCAAGACTCCCGCGAGCCAGATGCTACATCCGGTTCCTTGGAAGGGCCCGAGGCGGCATTTGCTTCTCTAATTGCCGGTAAGGAGTCTGCCATTGTAGCTGTCGGGATTCCCCAAAAGCAACTCCAATATGCGCTGTAGTCCCGCGAGCCAGATTCTACATCGAGCTCTTTGGAAGGGCCCGAGGTGGCATTTGCATCTCTGATTGCTGGTAAGATGACATTTCAGCTGTCTCAAAAGTCGAACCGGTTCCATATAGGGACCCGAGACGGCCTTAGCTTCTCTGATTGCTGGCAAGGCGTTACCCATATGGTGCTTTTGAGAAATTTCTAAAGCAACTTCATTATGTGCCGGAGTCCCACGAGTCTGGACGCTAGATCTGGTCCCATCGAGGTGCCCTAGGCGGCCTTAGCTTCTCTTATTGCTGGCAATGCGACAATTGAGTCGACTCAAATGGCGATCCGGTTCCTAGAAGTGCCCGAGGTGTCTTTTTCTTTGCTTATTGTTGTTAATTGAGTCGTTTGGCATTGATATCGCTTCTCATATTGCTCGTATGCAAGGATTAAAAATACAGTCGTTTTTTTGAAAAGTTACGGTAAAAAACGGTTTTGTATAATAGGCTCCTGTGAGAAATCGTAGAGCAAATTAAAAAAAACGACCGTATTTTTTAACCTTGCTCGTATGTATCCTGGAGTCTTGTTACCCATGGCCGTTGCACCACGGATCAGGCCCTGAATCCTCCTTGTCCCGTTCTAGGGTGGCGAGTAGGATGGTTGCGTCACCATCAATCTTGCATGCTTGTATGCATAGTGCTTATTAATACAACGGACCATTCGGGTGTCATGTCCTTTGCTGCCATCGTTCTAGCTGCTTTCGAGTCGACTCAAAAGTCACTTCTAGGGTGTCATGTCCCTTGCTGCCATCGTTCTAGCTGCTTTCGAGTGGACTCAAAAGTCACTTCTAGGGTGTCATGTCCCTTGCTGCCATCGTTCTAGCTGCTTTCGAGTGGACTCAAAAGTCACTTCTAGGGTGTCATGTCCCTTGCTGCCATCGTTCTAGCTGCTTTCGAGTGGACTCAAAAGTCACTTCTAGGGTGTCATGTCCCTTGCTGCCATCGTTTTAGCTGCTTTCGAGTCGACTCAAAAGTCACTTCTAGGGTGCCATGTCCCTTGCTGCCATCGTTCTAGCTGCTTTTGAGTCGACTCAAAAGTCACTTCTAGGGTGTCACGTCCCTTGCTGCCATCGTTCTAGCTGCTTTCGAGTCGACTCAAAAGTCACTTCTAGGGTGTCATGTCCCTTGCTGCCATCGTTCTAGCTGCTTTCGAGTCGACTCAAAAGTCACTTCTAGGGTGTCATGTCCCTTGCTGCCATCGTTCTAGCTGCTTTCGAGTCGACTCAAAAGTCACTTCTAGGGTGTCATGTCCCTTGCTGCCATCGTTCTAGCTGCTTTCGAGTGGACTCAAAAGTCACTTCTAGGGTGTCATGTCCCTTGCTGCCATCGTTCTAGCTGCTTTCGAGTGGACTCAAAAGTCACTTCTAGGGTGTCATGTCCCTTGCTGCCATCGTTCTAGCTGCTTTCGAGTCGACTCAAAAGTCACTTCTAGGGTGTCATGTCCCTTGCTGCCATCGTTCTAGCTGCTTTCGAGTCGACTCAAAAGTCACTTCTAGGGTGTCATGTCCCTTGCTGCCATCGTTCTAGCTGCTTTCGAGTCGACTCAAAAGTCACTTCTAGGGTGTCATGTCCCTTGTTGCCATCGTTCTAGCTGCTTTCGAGTCGACTCAAAAGTCACTTCTAGGGTGTCATGTCCCTTGCTGCCATCGTTCTAGCTGCTTTCGAGTCGACTCAAAAGTCACTTCTAGGGTGTCATGTCCCTTGCTGCCATCGTTCTAGCTGCTTCTTATACGTATTCTGCGCATTCGTCGTTGCTGCCATCGCTTCCCCACTTTCCCCTCCTGCTAGTTAATCGGCATTGATTAGGTTGAGTTGAAGACAGTTTCTGCTTCACCCAAGTTTAGAGGCGCCTCAAACGAGTAATTCTGCTAAGCTCCCATCCATCCATCCCATGTCGTGCCCTTCCCCCACCAGAGGCGGGGAGTCAAGCCACAGGAGGGAGAGAGGGAGGCGGAGGGGGGGAGGCGGAGAGTGATGAGGAGAGGGCGAGGAGGGCCCTGGATTGTCCGTGTTTGGACAAGCTGAGGGACGGCGCGTGCTGGGAGCAGTTTGCAGAGAGCTTCCGGTGTTACTACGTCAGCAAGGAGGAGGATCAGGTGAGAATGGGGGGGAGGGAGGAGGGGGAGGCTTTGAGGTGATGGGGATGAGTGGGGATTGCCAGTGCTGATACTAAGATTCTGGCGAAATTGGTTCGGGTGCAGTTTGCAGAGAGCTTATGGTGTTACTATGTTAGCAAGGAGGACTAGGTGAGAATGGGGGGGAGAAGATGAGGAGGGAGGATGGGATGAGCAGGTGAGAGGAGCAGACGAGGATTGCCATTGCTGCAGATGGGAGCGGTGCAGGGGCCTGCTGAGAGCAGCTTGCACAAGGTGACTTTTGAGTCGACTCAAAAGTCAGTGCTGCAGATGGGAGCGGTGCAGGGGCGTGCTGAGGGCAGTTTGCAGAGAGCTTCCGGTGTTACTATGTCAGCAAGGAGGAGGATCAGGTGAGGGGGATGAGGGGAGGAGGAGGGTAAGGTGAGGGTTCGAGCTGCATCTTGCAATTCTACGCCTTGAGGTTGTTTGCACATCTCTACCAACGCCTTGAGGTGATTTTTGAGGCGCTTAAAACATTTGTGCGTCTCAACCAACGCCTCTCACATACACACCCTCCCTCCCCCTCTTCCCCCAGCTCATGTCTCTGACTGCAGGGCTCAGACCGTTTCTCGCAATTCTCCGCACTACAGTCCTGCATCTCGGCTAACGCATCTCACGTGCTCACGCCTCCCTGCGCATCTCACCCCCTTTCCCTCTCCCCTTGTCACTGTGCCTGCGGGGTTCAGACTGTGTCTCCCAGTTCTCCGTACTGCAGACCTGCATCTCTGCCAACGAACTCGCATGCAACACATGACTTCCCATCCCCTCCCCTCCCCTCCCATCCCCCATGACTGTGGTTGTGACTGTGACTGCAGGGCTCGGACTGTGTCTCCCAGTTCTCCGCGCTGCAGACCTGCATCTCTGCCAACGCCGCTCACTTCCAGCAGTACCTCGTGGAGGAGGGGGAGGCTGACCTGTTGAATGCACCTGCAGAGGCAGACGGGAAGTCATGAGTGCGGCAGTGAGCAAGCAAGCTCTTGGTTCTTCTCTGTCCTGCACACGTGCATATCGGCCAACGCCGCTCACTTCCAGCAGTACCTCGTGGAGGGAAGGGGGGGTTGCCCTGCTGAATTGTGTAGGAGAGAGGGGGGGGAGGGGGGGGGGGGGGAGGGGGCATGCTGAATGCGCCTGCAGAGGCAGACGGAAAACCATGTTTGCAGCTTCATTTTTCTCAGACCGCATGTCTTCGCAAAGGGGATATGGTAAAAGGAGAATATCTGCAGTCTGCCTGTGGGAAGGGCCTGAGAGGCTGAAGTCTGCATTCAAATTGTTGCTGCGAAAAAAAAAAAAAAAAAAAAAAAAAAAAAAAAAAAAAAAAAAAAAAAAAAAAAAAACGTCCCCAGTTGTTTTCTCACCCTTGTGCGTTTGACCGCTTCAATGTGAAACTTGAGTCTGGATAGAAAAAAGAATCTCCTGCTCTTTGCGCTAATTCGGCACTAACGCGTCAGATTATGTTTTGATGCACAATTTCCTCCTGACTGACACACTGCACCAAATTTGCCCAATCTTTGGTGAGTTAGAAGCGCCAAAATTCCGCAAGTTTATAGGATTCTAGGGGCGTTCTTCCCGAAGTTATTGTCAATCTCAACATACCGTAATCCCCCGTATATAAGACCCTAGGGTATTATGATAATCACCCCTAAAAAGGCTGGGGGGTATAATTATATGGTATACTTTTTAGAAGACCCGGGTCTGTTCATATTGACATTTATAGGAATGCACGATGTTGTACATTTCAGTCTCGTAAGTTCAATCGAATCGAACTTTTACAGCGTCCTGAATCAGAATCGCGCGAGGGCGTTTCCCTGACTGTGCATAGAGATTTGGCACGCCACTTTGCCCGCGTGCCAGCTCATCCTGACTGGACGCGCAACAAGTGAAGCCTTCGAAAGTCAAACACATTGAAAATGGGTGTTGACTCATTTGAAATTCGAAATTCGT
The DNA here is from genome assembly GCA_947471745.1 of Closterium sp. Naga37s-1. NCBI lineage: Eukaryota > Viridiplantae > Streptophyta > Zygnematophyceae > Desmidiales > Closteriaceae > Closterium > Closterium sp. Naga37s-1. Next base: position 592,580 of record CANJKZ010000214.1, read on the forward strand.
TACCGTTTTCATTAGGATTGTAAAATAAAATAATGCATGCGCTTATAATAAAACAGGGCTTTACAGGGTGGTGCCTCAACCGCAACCCGTCTCAGGCTCGACCACACAGCGACTTGTCGCAGGCGGTCGCCGCCGGAGGCACACGAGGCAGACGGGGTCGGGGACAACCACTAGGGGACTTACGCCAGGATTCGTCTTGGTGGCGAGGTACCTCCAGTGGTACATGCCCCGGCACCAGAGCCGACTGTGGGGGTTACGTGTTACCTTCCCCTCTGAAGCCAACGCCCATCCGGGTACGGCTTTCCCCGAAACGGGGCACGCGCTTATGGTGATCGATGGGGGTTTTGGCGACTAAACGCACAGCCGGTATAATGCTGCTTACCGAAGCGCCTTCTCCCTACGGGGGGTTGGTTTCCTCCGGGGATCTCCTTAAAGCCCAAAAAAAAAAAAAAAAACAGGGGGGGGCGCTTATAATCGAATTCCGGCCACAAGCGCCATGCTCCAGATAGAAGCGCCGGCGCCTTTAATCGGACGGCGCCTATATCCGGGGCCATAGGGTATGACCATTTTCAATTGCATTTTTGTAAAATCCGCACTTCTCTAGGATGTGGGGGGGTCTTATAATGTTAGGAGCCATTTAGGGGGGTATAACTCAGATGTACTCGAATAGAGTACCCGGGTCCGTATTATAGACCCGGAGGTCTACAACTGGGGGGGGTCCTATATACGGGGGATTACGGTATACCGTGCATTTGCATGTGTACTTCTAGGCTACGCTGGGTTGGGATGTAGTACAAAAGGTATGTGATGTTAGATATACTTGTTAAAGTAGGAAGACAGGAATGATGAATGACTAGCAACAGGGAGATACAAGTATGAAACCCTAACTAGGGTTGTACCCTATACTAACACCTCACAGTAGCCTCGCCGATCTAAGAACATACAAATATGTTTTGACACACCCCCCTAGACAAAGTGAGGGATAGCCAACACAACAAACGGTCACAAGACCAGTCAGGCAAGAGAACAATGCAATGCAAAGCCCATGGTGGATCTCAAGATCACCACTCATTCTGAGTACAAGCAAGCGGCCACAAGGCCAGTTCACATGCAGAGTTATAATAGCAAGGCAGTACACTGATCACAACCTAGCAAGAGTAGACATGCAGGTATAAATATAGATATCAACGTACAACAAGTGAAAGATCAAGAGACAAGCAGGTGAGGCAGAACGGACAGAAGCCCTAGAGCAGTGCAAAAACACTGATGATCACCAGACCCAAGGGCCTTGGTGAAGACATCAGCAGTGTTGGTTCGAGAGGCCACGTAGGAAAGGAGAGGCTGACCACGCTGCTGCAGCTCTCGAGCAAGAAAGTAGCGAAGAGCAATATGCTTCGTTCTGTGCTCCAGTCTCTGCTTGTGACACAAGGCCAGCATGGCCTTGTTGTCGACGTACAGAACTGGAGGAGAACAAGGCCGCTCCCCCAAGTCGGTCAGCAGGTAGGTCAGCCAGCATAGCTCCTGTGCAGCCATAGATCTCGGCCTCACAGTTGGAACCAAGCACAAAAGAAGAACGAGTGGACCTCCATGAGACAGAGCTATAGCCAAGACCGAAGGCGTAACCCTGTGAGTACCACTGAACCCTGTCCTCCAAGCACGAGCCCCATGCCCGATGTACTGCACAAGTAACGCAGTACTCTCTTCGCAGCATCCCAGTGCACCTTTCGGTGTTTACCGGGAGCCACGTAGCGAGCCAGGAGGCTGAGAGGGTACGAGAGGTCAGGTCGTGTGCACGTCATCAGGTACATGAGGCAACCCACAAGCTCTGGATACGGACCACTCGGCTCTACGGACTCTTCTGAAGGTGGAGCTGAGAGCGAGTCGCCAGTAGGCAGAGGAGTGGGCTGTGACTGAGTCAGGGTGATGGTGCGTCGTGCTCCCTCCCGGGTGATCAGCAAGCCAAGATAGTTCCGCAGCTCACCCACGTCAGTGCAGGTGTGTCTCTCCTGCAGCTCCGCCTTCACTAGGGCCAGCGCTTCATTGTCAGCAGTAGCACAAACCAAGTCGTCGACGTACACGAGAACGTAGAACGGCTGCAGAGAAGTGTCGTTGCGTAGAAACAGCGACGGGTCAGCAGAGGAAGGAGCAAAACCAAGAGCAGCAAGTGTCGTCCTCAGTGTGTCGTGCCACTCGCGGGGCGCCTGGCGGAGAGTGTAGATTGGCCGCCGGAGGCTCCACTGGGTACCTGCAGGAAACGACCAAGTGAAGCCAGGTGGGCGCCGCTGCCAGACCTCCTCGTGAAGGCTGCGCTACAAGAAAGCTGTGGAGAAAGTCGAGGGAGTGCAGCTCGTAGTCACGCTGTGCTACAACGTGCAGCAACACTCGAAGAGTAGTCATCTTCGGGGTGGGGGAGAAGGTCTTGAACAAGTCGACCCCCTGTCGCAAACTGAATCCTCGAGCAACGTAACGTGCCTTCAAGGCAGGCGGAGAACCGGGCGGCCGCTTCACTCTGAAAATTCACATGCCATCGACTATGTTCGCCCCAGGAGGAGGAGCCTCGTCGACGTAGGTGCCTGTGGACTTTCAGGAAGCCATCTCTGCGTCCATGGCTGTCTGTCAGTGAGAGGAGTACTCACCCACGATCGCCTCAGCGTAAGAGCGCGGGGTAGGGATGTCAAGTGCATCCGGGTCTCCCTCAGGGCAAAGCAGCATGGATGCAAAACATGGTAAAGTGGCCGCGAGACACTCAAGCTCAAACTGCCTGTTGTCAAGGACGTCACTGCGAAGGGCAGGCTCACCCCCGACGGACGGAGGACAGACAAGCTCAAACTCAGTAACAAGACTCGCGACGTAGTCAAGACGACTCCTAGCAGCAAAGTCTACTAGCTCAGTGACTAGGGAAAACGCAGCAGTAGACTCAAAGTCAGGGTCAGTGACGGCAGTAGCGAGGAGACGAGTGACAGTAGGACTAGCAGCACGAGCAAGGTCGGACTCAGGGTCAGGCACGTCAGGAAGAGAGGACGCTGGAGGAGACGGCATAGCAACACGCTGTGGAACAGAGGAAGGACGAAGTGCCATAGCGTGAGTGCCTGGGACAGCAGGAGGACGAGGACGGGTGACACGACGAGCACAAAGAGCTGTGAAGGCACGAGACGCAGGCTCACGACGCTTAGTCAGGGAGTCTGGCAGCTCAGTGTAGGGAGAAGGAGCAGGCAGTGGGGAGCCAGGTGGCAACTGTGACTGAGACGGGCCAGACGGTGGACATAGGAGAGGAGGAGTGAGGCCAGTGGAAGACGGGAGAATAAGAACCTGGTGAAGGGTCGAATCAGGCGGTGGCAGGGACGACTGCTGCTGCGGGTAGAAAAACGGTCGGCGCAGCGCAGTACCCGTACCATCAGCAGCTCCAGCATCTCCAGTACCTCCAGCTCCAGCACCTCTAGTAGCACCTCCAGCACCTCCAGCACTAGCAGAACCACTAGCTCCAGCAGCTCCAGCACCTCTAGTACCTCCAGTACCTCCAGCTCCAGCGCCTCCAGCACAAGCAGCACCTCCAGCACCTCCTGATAAAGTAGTAACGTGAGAATGAATTGGCTAAGGAAGATGAGAAACAAGCAAGATATAGGAAGCGTAACCCTAACCCTAGGAAAACATGAAGTGCACCTAGACTAACACAAATAATCTACAACAAATATTGCTTGACACACCCCATAGTCTAGGTGATGGTAGTCATGTGGAAAGCAACACACAGCAAGGGTCACAGGACCAGTTCACAAAAACACAACAAATCTCAGGGTGGATCTCAAGATCACCACACAGTCCGAGAACAATCAAGGGGCCACAAGGCCAGTCCACAAACACACACACATATATATATATATAGCAAATAAAAAAAGATGCAAGAGTACAATGCAAAACATCTCTACGCAAGCAAGTGAGGGCCTGTAGGCACAAGGCGTAGCTGGGTGCAGAAACGCTGGTGGTCACAAGGCGGAAACGCCTTAGTGAAGATATCTGTAGTGTTGGCCTCAGAGACCACACGTACCACGCGCGCCTGGCCATGCTGCTGCAACTCCCAAAGAAGGAAGTAACGAAGCTGGATGTGCTTCGCCTTCCCAACCAGTCGGGGCTCCCCGCACAACAGGATAGCAGATCTGTTCTCGGCGAACAAGACTGGGGGAGAGCGAGGCCGCTCACCAAGGTCGGTGAGGAGGAAAGACAGCCAGCGAAGCTCCTGAGCGGCCATGGCCGCAGCGTACACCTCTGCCTCACAGCTGGAACTGGAGACTGACGACGCCCGAGTCGACCTCCACGAAACAACACCTGTCCCAAGGCTAAAGGAGTACCCCTGTGTAGACCGACGCATCTCCGCGTCGTCGGCCCACGACGAGTTCGAGTAACCTGGCTGCTTCATCACCCTCTTAGCAACGTACCAGTGGTCTGGGCGACTACAGGTCATCAGGTACATGAGACAACCCACCAGCTCAGAATATGGACCACTGGACTCAAATGACTCATCCGAAGGTGGAGCCGTGAGCCCATGATCCACACCAAGAGGGGTGAGCTGTACCTTGGAGAACGGGAAGCGAAACCGCGTGAGGATCTGCTCGACCATATGCGACTGCGTCAGCGTAATGGTGCGAGCTGCCCTGTCCCTGGTGATCTGCAGGCCAAGGTAGTGCTGCAGCTCACCAAGGTCAGTGCAAGTGTATCTCTTATGCAGTTCCTCCTTCACGGAGGCCAGCGCGCGTCGGTTTGGAGTGGCGAACACCCGGTCGTCGACGTAGACCAGAACAAAGAATGGGGTTGATCCACGGCGGATGAACAGTGACGGGTTGGCAGATGACAGAAAGAAGTCAAGCGCTGCAAGGGTCGTGCCACTCACGTGAAGCCTGACGTAGGCCGTAGACTGGTCGACGCAGCTGCCACTGGGTCCCAAGTGGGAAAGAGCCAGTGTAGCCAGGCGGACAACGCAGCCAGATCCGCTCGTGCAAGCTCCCCTGAAGGAACGCGGTAGAAAAGTCCAAGGAGTGCAACTCGTAGTCGCGCTGGGCTGCAATATGCAGCAACACCCGAAAAGTACTCATCTTCGAGGTGAGAGCAAAGGTCTGGAAGAAGTCCACCCCCTCTCCCTGACTGAAGCCTCTCGCCACATAGTGCGCCTTGAACACTGGTGGTGATCCAGGCGGCCGCTTCACCTTGTAGAGCCATCGGCCACTTACGACATTCGTCCCAGGTGGTGAGACTGAGTCGACGCAAGTGCCTGTGGACCTATAAGATGCCATCTCTGCCTCCTCAGCTGCTATCCAGTACGAGGCCCAAGGTCCCGAGACCACCTCAGCGTGATTGCGAGGGATCGGGATGTCAAGAGCGTCTGGATCCCCCTCAGGTGCAAGCAGCATGGCGCAGAGATGAGGAAACCAAGCTCGAACTGCCTGTCCTCCAGGACCTTCAAGGGAAAGACGGGAACACCCCCAGAGGACAGAGAACGAACAGGGCACTCACTAGGTGAGCGACGTAGTCAAGGCGTTGGGAAGAGGCAAAGCCAGCAAAAGTGGTAACACGTGCTGAGATAGACGACATGGGTGCAGTCGGGTGAGTGACCAACGCGGACATATCACGGGAGACGACAGGACGGGAGGCACGGAGGTGTCGGACAACGGGTCGTGAAGCACAGTGAGGGACGACTCAGGAGGCTGTAGAAGGACTGAAGGAGGTGGAAAACGAGAGCAGAGAACAAGGTGAAACAGGCCGTCTGCACGGTAAACCGACGGGGCTCTAGAGACACACCACGACCAAGGGGAGAACGACGAGTCCACTGGGACGAGGAAAGGGACTGGACGGGGGGAACAGGAGGGGACGGTAGGGGACCACGAACCAAGCGTGCAGGTGCTGGGTCGGGCAGGTCGCGCAGTCGCAGTCGATGCTGCTCCGCCTCCTCTGGCGTCTGCTGCGATGATACCTGCCCCTGCTGCTGCTCCTGTGGCTCCTTCTCTACCCTCTCTTGCTGCGGCTGCAGCTGTACCCACTCCTGCGACCGGAACTCCTGCGCTACCCTCTCCTGCTGCGGTCGTGACTCCTCCTCTACTATCTCCTGCCGCTGCGACTGAGACTGCTCCTGCTCCTGCTACTGCTGCTGCTGTGCCCTCTCAAACCGCTCACGCTCCTCCCTCTCCGGCCAAAGGAGACGCTGCTCATGGGTCAGAAAACGTACAGCGCGCGGTGTAGGCGCCACAGTGCCAGTGCCTCCAGCTCCAGCACCCCCAGAACCAGCACCTCCACCACCGACACCCCCGGGGCCTCCAGTACCTCTCGTAGGAACACCCCCAGGCTCCGCAGCAACCGGCTGCAGAGAACGATGAGGGAACTGCGGGACGGACGGGAAGCCAGGGGGTGACGTGGGGCGAGGACGCCGAGTCGAGGCTGACGTGTCCTCCACGGAAGTGACCTCCACGCCTACACCCCCTGCACCCCCAGAGCCGACACCACCAGCTCCTTCAGCCCCAGTACCCTCACCCTCAGCAACTGCACCTCCTACACCCCCAGACACGACAGGGACTGGACGCTGCGGGGGGGACGACTGCGGAGTGACGTGCGACACACATGACGGGGCAGGATGCGAAGGGGGGGGGGGCTACCGGGGCGACTGGTGGGGGCTCAAGGGTGAGGAACAGCGGGGGGGAAAAGGCCTCAGTACCTCGGTGGGGGCGACTCTTGTAGTAACAGACAGACTCGTCGGACGTGACGTCATGAGAAGCGAAGAACTGGTAGGTGACCGAGTCGTAGAACACCCAGCCGGAGGCGTCCAAAGGGAAGCCAAGAAAGACGCAGGCACGAGTGCGCGGAGACAACTTGTTCGCGCCAGGGGCGCGAGCGTGAGCCAGAGAACCCCAGACACGGAAGTCAGCTGCTACGCCCGGAGAACCTGTCCAAAGAGAGACCGGCGTCACCCATGGCCATGCGTCACTGGGCCACAGGTTCAGCTGGTGCGCGGCGTAGCGGACTGCCTGAGGCCACAGGAACTGAGGGGCACCAGCATGGCACATGGAGGTCTGGGCAACCTCCATGACCAGGCCAATGCGTTGCTCGGCTACCCCGTTCTGCTGCGGCGAGGCTGGTAGCGTGTAAGACCGGATGATCCCCCAACCCTGCAGAACGTCTCTAGGCAAGTGGAAGAAAACTCACCACCACGGTCCAAGTGCAGGCGGAGCCCACAAAGGGCCTGGGCGCCACCCCTCGCTAGTAGCCACGGCTCGAGGATGGTAGGCACGTCGGCCTTCCGTCGCACGGGGAAAACCGTGGTGTAGCGGGAGTAGTCGTACACCACAATCAGGAAGTAGCGCGCCTGACGTGGGCCAAGGACCGGGGAGGGGGCCGAGACGTCCAAGTGCAAGGTTTGGAAGGGAGCCGTGGTGGGGGAGAACGAGGAGGAGTGAGGGGCAGCGCGCTGCCGACCCTCGACGCAAGGAGTACACGGTGGTGCAGGCGAGCGAGGAAGCGGGGCAAGCGATGCCGGGAGACCTGAGACCAGACGGTGACGTGCCATATTACTAAGACGTGGGAACGACGGGTGACCTAGACGGTGGTGCCAGAGGACCGACGGGTGGGGTGAGTGACCGACAGTCGCACGACACAGCAACTACCTGACCTGACCTGACCTGACCTGACTCAGTGTGGCGGGACCCAGTATGTAGTGAGTATAGACCAGAGCTCGGCTCCCTGTGGAAAGTGGCCAGAGGAGCCCCAGTGGCACCAACTGTGTAGGAGGGAACAGGCTCGTCCAGTGGGAAAGTAGTGACTACACCTAGGTCGTGGAGGTGACTGACACCGACCAGGTTCCTGGAGAACGAGGGGGTGTAATAACATGTGAGAAACCTAGAGGGAGCCGTCGAACACGGGAGAGTGGTGGTGCTGCGAGCAACTACAGGTCCCACAGAGGGGTCAGCCAAGGCGATAGTGACTGGAGTGCGCAGTGGTGTGAGGCTAGTACAGTCGCGAAAGAAACAGCTGGACGCTCCAGAGTCTAGGGTGAAGGAAAGTTGTGCAGTCTGTGAGGTCGCACCCGAGCGAGCGCCAAAGGCTAATACTAGACTAGTAGTAGCTGCAGCTCCCACACAAAGATCCTCAGTGGCGCCTGGACTGGGAACTGCACATGCACCTAGACTGGAAACACAGGTCTCTAGTGCTGCTGCCGGGAAAGGTCCTAGACCAGGTAGGTGAGAATCAACTGGTGCAGTAGTGCGCTGGCGAAGACGCGAGGGCCAGTGCGGTGACGTCCAGTCTGGGAGCATGTATAGATCGCCACACGCTGCCCTCCAGGGATAAAGGTATCAACCCAGACATCCTGAAGGACTGCGTTGCTCACCAAGTTTGTCGAGAAACGAGGGGAGGTGGAGGCCTGAAAGAGAGCCAGAGGGGACTGCCGGACACGGGAGGTTCAGTCAAGGCTCGCGCTACAACTAGGGTTCCAATGGGGTCAGCCACTGAGACTGGGACAGGTGCTGCGAGCGGTGTGACTGTGGTGCAATCACGAAAGAAGCAACGTGACGCTCCTGAGTACAGTGTGAAAGTGTGCAAGGCCTCAGCTGAGGCAGCAGACTCACTAGCACCTGTGGCAGCAGACGCACTAGCACCTAGAGCGGAAGCAAACTCACTAGCACCTAGAGCGGAAGCAAACTCACTAGCACCTAGAGCAGCAGCACCGACACTACAAGAGACGCGTCGCTACTGTCCAGTACCGCCTGTACGCAAGTAATCCCAAGCTCCAGGACCAGATCGGCCTCGCTGAATAACCCACTCACGAGGCTGCTGTGGCGATAGAGTGTCCGGGTGAGGCAGTGGCTGCTGCTGTCCACCCCTAGACGTTGCTACGACCGTGATAGTGGCCATGACATGCAGTGGCAGACAGTTGGCAGCAGTAGCGCAGGCGGCAGAAGCAGCTTAGGTGGCAGCAGTAGCGCAGCAGCAGCAGCAGCACAGCAGCGAGCCTAAGGGCAGGGCGGCGCGCGGGCCTAAGGGCAGGGCAGCGCAGCGTGTGGGCTGCAAGGCAGGGCGGCGCGCAGGCCTAAGGGCAAGGCAGCGCAGCTCGCGGGCTGCAAGGCAGGGCAGCGCGCAGGCCTAAGGGCAGGGCGGGCTGCAGGGCGAGCGCGGGCTGCAGGGGCAAGCGCGGGCTGCAGGGGCGAGCACGTCTTCAGGGGCGAGCGCGGGCTGCAGGGGCTAGTGCAGGCTGCAGGGGCGAGCGCGGGCTGCAGGGGCGAGCGCGGCTGTAGGGGCGAGCGCGGGCTGCAGGGGCAAGCGTAGGCTGCAGGGGCGAGCGCGGCTGCAGGGACCAGCGCGGGCAGCAGGGGCGAGCGCGGGCTGCAGGGGCGAGTGCGGGCTGCAGGGGCGAGCGCGGGCTGCAGGGGCGAGCGCGGCTGCAGGGGCGAGCGCGGGCTGCAGGGGCGAGCACAGGCTCCAGGGGCGAGCGCGGCTGCAGGGGCGAGCGCAGGCTACAAGGGCGAGCGCAAGCTGCAGGGGCAAGCGCAGGCTACAGGGGCGAGCGCAGGCTGCAGGGGCGAGCGCAGGCAGCAGGGGCGAGCGCGGGCAGCAGGGGCGAGCGCGGCTGCAGGGGCGAGCGCGGGCTGCAGGGGCGAGCGCGGCTGCAGGGGCCAGCGCGGGCAGCAGGTGCCAGCGCAGGCTGCAGGGGCGAGCGCGGGCTGCAGGGGCGAGCGCGGGCTGCAGGGGTGAGCGCGGGTTGCAGGGGCGAGTGTAGGCTGCAGGGGCAAGCGCGGCTGCAGGGGCGAGCGCGGGCTGCAGAGGCGAGCGCGGGCTGCAGGGGCGAGTGCGGTCTGCAGAGGCGAGCGCGGGCTGCAGGGCAGGGCGGCGCGTGGGCCTAAGGGCAGGGCAGGGCAGTGCGCCTAAGGGCAGGGCAGCGCAGCGCGCAGGCTGCAGTGCAGGGCTGCGCGCGGGCCTAAGGGCAGGGCCGAAAAAAATTACGGGCAAGATAGGGCGGGACGTTCGGTGGGCCCTAGGAACGATCATGCTCTAAAACCATGTTAAAGTAGGAAGACAGGAATGATGAATGACTAGAAACAGGGAGATACAAGTATGAAACCCTAAATGGGGTTGTACCCTATACTGAGCACCTCACTGTAGACAAGCAGAACTAAGAACATACAAACATGTTTTGACAATACTCCCTTCGTATGTCTTCATCAGTAATTCATTATGTTTCAAACATGGTATCACGAGTAGGTTAGATCCCTCGCTTCCGCCCCTCCTACCTCCCTAGCTGTCCCTCGTGCCCTCACGGACCCCTCTAGCGTCCCCCCTCTAACGCTCCCCACCTCTAGCACCACCCCCCTTTTGGCAGGCCCCCTCTAGCAGCCCCCCTCTGTCGCAGCACTGTCGCCGCCCCATCGTGACCCTGCTGCTACCGTGTCGTGGCGCCGTAACGGCCCCGGCGCGGCCCCGCCGGCGCGGCCTCATCGAGCACCATCGCGACCCTGCGGCCGCAACCCCCAACCCTTTGCCCTGTCATGGCCCCATCCTAGCCTCGCCGTCGAGTGTGCAGCTGCTGCCCGATGTTGTGTCTTCTTCTGCTCGACGCCGCCGCGCCTGCCGCTGCTGTCCGCCACCGCGTCTGCAGCTGCTGCCCCCCGCCGCGTCTGCTGCTCCTCGACATCGCCGCGCATGTTGCTCTTGCCCCTCACCGCGCCTACTGCTGCTGTACGCCGCTGCGTCTGCAGCTGTTGCACGACGCGGCATCTGCAACTGCTGCCCGCCGCCGCCTCTGCTGTTGGTCGACGCCACCCCGTCTACAGCCGTGACCCTGCAACTACCATGCCGCGGCCGCGTCGCTGTGCTGCCTGCTGTCTGCCTGTTTGCCTCTGTCTGTCTCCTTCTCCGCCTATGGCTGTTTCCTTACACCAGCTGCACCTGTGCCCCTGCTCACTCCTGTCATGGCGTCTGAGTTCGTACTACGGCTCGATGAATAGGGGCGGGCAATCCACTTTGATGCGTGGCTTCTCGGCGTCAAGCTCCATATGCAAAGCCGGTAGCGGTAAAGCAAAGCTCAACGGTAGCTCCTGTGGGCAGCAACAGGCAGCAGCAGTAGGTGCAGGTGGCGGCAGGAGCAGCAGCAGGAGGTGCCACTGTGGCAGCAGGCAGCAGATGCTCGGCGGCTGCAGGAGAGGAGGAGGAGCCACAAGAGCAGGAGGAAAGCGCATCGGAAGTGAGAGGAAGTGAAAAGGAGAGGAAGCAGGAGGAGAAGGCGCAGCGAACAAAGAGAGAGAGGAGGAGGAGGACGGCGGTTGGAGCTGCAATTTCACTCCTTCCAACCCCTCAAGCCCCCCTCCCACAGTGGCGGCGCGGCATGGCAGAGGTTATTGGGCGGCTGGCGCTATAGGGGAAGTCCCGCCAACTCCCGCCCACCCCTCAGTCTCCCTCCATAGCGGTAGAGGTGGCACGATAGGAGGAGGGGCATCCGATGGTGCAGGAGGAGGGAGGCAATGGGAGCTGGTGGCGCTGGCGGTGGCGCTGGTGAATGCTGCTGGTGCTGGCGACGGCGGTCGGCGATGGTGCTGGCGGTCGCTGTAGACTTATGACCGCCACCCCCTTCCAACCTTCCTCTTCCCCATAGCGACCTTCAGTGCAGACGCGCAGGACCGTAACGGAGGAGTGGGGGGACGAATTGGGGGGCCGCATGGGGGCGCGGGGAATCTGCAGCAGGAACAGCAGAGGGGCGCATGGGTGCCTCGACTGATGTCGTTGCGAAGTTCACTGGTGCGACTGTCATGACCGTCGCATCGGATTTGGCGACTGCCATGCGACGCGGAACGCGACGGGGAGACGCCATGACTAAAAAAACGGGAAGCACTAGGAGCATAACCGCTACAATACCATGTCAAGATCTGCTTTCTTTGCCATGTATTAGGATGAGTCTCGTGTTGCCGGATTCGATTTTTCGTGTGTGCCTAGACTAGGTTCTCATGTTGTGTCTAGTGTAGGTTCCTCGGCTATTCACTGCTCAGTTGCATCCACTGCCGATGCGTTCCTCTCCTTCTATGAGGATCTAGGATCGAGCTCAAAAAAGAGAATTGTAATTGATTGATTCACCTGGGTACAACACGAGGCTATATATAGGCTCAACACAAGGCAGGTAACCCAGGTGTTACGCGAATGTTCTGAGGATCACGAAGCGTCCCGAACAGAACCTTCCCAAACTCAGTAGAAAGCAAATCGGTGGAAACCGAATAGGCTTGAGTTCGGTACACGTAACCTGGTTCGGTGCTATAACTATAATAAAATATAGGAATGCACCTAACCTAGGAAATCAAGCATATCTATGCATGATAAATAAAACCCAAGCTAGATATAGCATAATAAAGTATAGGCAAGCTAGCAAAGCCAGCATAAGCCGTCGTACTCTCACACGTCCCCCCCTCAATGTGGCGTGAGAAACACCCTGCTTGACAAGACAGTCCTTGAGAGCACGGCGTGCGTTGCCCATATCACCTTCTGCAACCTAACTGTCCTCAGTGGGGTCGTATCCCTTCCAGCGGATCAGGAACTCGAGGGTCTTGCCGCCGCGGCGCCGATGAGTGAGAACGCGCTCCACTTCGTACTCGGGTTCATCCTGTACGAGAACAGGTGGTGGTGGCAGTAGCTGCCGTCCCTGGAACTGTTGGTTGGGGTCCATGTAGGGTTTCAGTAGCTGAACATGGAAAGCATTGTGAAGCTTCCATGTATCTGGTAAGCGCAAGCGGAATGTTACTGGTGTCACCTGTGTCTCAACGAGAAAAGGACCACAGAAGCGAGGCCGGAGTTTGGATGGGAGGTGAGACAGGTTCAAGTTGCGGGTGTCAAGAAGCACCTGATCTTCGACTGCTACTGAGTGGTCTCGTCGCTGTCGATCGGCATACTGCTTCTGGGAGGTCTGCATCGTCGTGAGTCGTCGCTGAGTCTTCTCCCATAGTTGTTGCATGGTGGTGACGAAGTCGTGTGCAGCTTGGACATGGGCCGGTGTGGTTGGCTGCTGTGGTGTGAGTGGTTCCCGTCCGTAACACAGGAAGAAAGGAGTTTTTCCCGTGGCCGCATGTGACGCGTTGTTGTAAGCGAAATCTAGGGTCGGTAACTGTGTGTCCCAGTGGCTGACATCGTCTTTGCAAGCTGTGCGCAGTAACTGTTTAACCACTTGATTGAGTCGCTCTGTCTGTCCGTCAGTCTGTGGGTGGTATGCTGAGGACATCGCAAGTTTGGTCCCCAATAATCCCATAAGCTCCTTCCAGAACTTACTCGTGAATTTGGGGTCTCTGTCTGAGATGAGTGTAGCAGGATGCCGTGGATGGTGATGATGCGGTCGAAGAAGAGGCGAGCAGTTGCTTCAGCTGTAGCCGTGGCGTTGGTCGGAATGAAGTGACCCATTTTAGAGAACTTGTCGATCACCACGAGTATAGCGTCATGCCCTCGTGTGGTCGAAGGAAGTCCCGTGATGAAGTCGAGGCTAACGACTTGCCATGGCTGCTCCGGTACGGGTAGAGGCTGAAATAACCCTGCTTTTTTCTGCTTCCTGCTCTTCATCCGCTGGCACGTATCGCATGAGGTGACGAACTGCTGCACGTCTGCTGCCATCCCGGGCCAGTAGTAATACTTTGCTATTCCCGCTAACGTCTTGTTGCTCCCGAAATGTCCCGCGTATGGTACGTCGTGAAACTCCTCCAATAGGATCTGCCGTAGCGGGGCGTAATTCGGTACCCAAATCTTTCCTGAACCCTTCCTTACAGCTAAGTCTTTCTCCCACTGTAACAGCTTCTTAGTTTGTGCTGTAGCGATCTCTGCGTCCACGGAGTATCCATGTTGGAATAGACCCTTGAGCAGAGGGTTCATCCCATCGAGCTGGATGCCTGCTACATGACCGGGGCGGCTCAACGCGTCTGTTTTGTTGTGTAGCCCGGGCTTGTAGATGATGTCGTAGTGGAAGTGAGTTTCCAGGAAGTCCACCCACCGCACCTGTCGTCGTGAGAGCGTCGGCTGCGACTTCAGGTATTTGAGACTGCAGTGGTCAGTATAGACTGTAGTCTTGGCTCCCTCTAGGTAACACCTCCACGCCTTGAAGGCTACGACTATGGCTAAGGCTTCCTTGTTGTGTATGGGGTAGTTCAGTTCTTCTCCGTGTAGCTTCTTACTGAGGTAGGCGATAGGCTGTAAACCATTCCCGTGATCTTGCATCAGTACTGCTCCGACTGCCTGGTCACTAGCGTCTGCTTCAACTACGTAGTCCTTGTCTGGGTCCGGTACGATGAGTACTGGTGCTGTAGTCAGTGCTGTCTGTAACTGCTCCATGGCTTGCTGATGAGGCATATCCCATTTGTAGGGCGTATCCTTTTTCAGTAGGTCGGTCAGTGGCGCTGCTATCTTAGCATACTGTGGCACGAACCTGTTGTAGTAGTTGGCGAAGCCTAGGAACTGCTGCAACTCCTTCACGTTCTCCGGTATTTTCCACTTCTTGACAGCTTCGATCTTCCGCGGGTCCACGTGTACACCCTCGGCACTCACCATGTGCCCGAGAAACTGCACCTTCTTCAGGGCAAAGTTGCTCTTCGACAGCTTCACATAGAACTTGTTTTTCCGCAGGATCTCGAACACCTTCCGCAGATGCTCCACGTGCTCCTTCATGTTCTTGGAGTAGATAAGAATGTCGTCCAGGTACACCACTACGCACTCGTCTAGCAGGGGTCGTAAGATGTGATTCATCTCCACCTGAAATGTTGCTGGTGCGTTGCAGAATCCGAACGGCATCACCACGTATTCGTAGGAGCCGTATCTGGTACGGAACGCCGTCTTGTGGACCGAGTTGTCTGCCATCTTGATCTGCCAGTAACCCGACCGTAGGCCCAGCTTCGAAAAGACTGTTGCACCACGCAGTTGGTCCAGTGGGTCGTCTATGCGCGGTATGGGGTATTTGTTCTTGACTGTCTGTTTGTTCAGTGCGCGGTAGTCGATGCACATCCGTAAACTGCCGTCTGGTTTTGGAGTGAAGAGAACGGGTGCACCGTAGGGAGAGGTGGATGGGCGAATCAGCTGTCTGTCCAGTAGATACTCTATCTATTTCTTCATGTCTGTCAGTTCGGTCGGACTCAGTCGGTATGGTGCACGTGAGACGGGTTTCGCACCTGGTTCCTCCACGATCTCGTGCTCGTGGGTGCGTGCCGGTGGTACGCCTGCAGGTAGGTCGTCGGGCATTATATCTTTGTACTGCTCCAAGACCTCCTTTACTGCTGCAGGTAGCTCTGTGTTCGACTTCTCCTCCTCTGCTACTGCCATAACCAGTGCTAGGTATCCCGTGTTACTCTCGTTCACCGTCTGCTCAAACCGTGCCAGTGTCGTTTCAGGAACGTTCCCTGTATCCGTCCAGCTTCGTAGTGCTATCCGCTTCCCGTTGTTGTAGATGCACACCTTCCTGTTGACCCAATCGATCTTGGGGTTGAACCGCTTCAAGAAATCTCGTCCCAAGATGAAATCTGAACCTTTGATGTTCGTGATCGGCAACGTCAGCTTCCACCTCAGCGCCCCTATGTGCAGCTGCAGTGATGCTTCGCCGTTGATGGGAAGTTTCGTACCGTCCACCATCGTTGCCGTGAACTTGGTCTCCTCGGAAGGTTCCCCAATTTTCTCCAACGTCCCGCGGTCACACACTTAGTGAGATGCACCGCTGTCCTCCAGTGCCTGGAGGCGTCGTCCTTTGAATAACACCTCGAGGAGTAGTGGTGCCTGCTGCGCTGAGTAGCCAAAGAGGGTCTCATTGGTAGGATCATAGGGTACATCAAAATGAATACCATCCCTATTTCCTATACCTGACTCAGCACTTTTCTCTTCCAACTTCACCTGGGGGGTAGGAGGATTTTTCCGAGGCTTGCACAACTTCTCAGGAGCTTGGAATTTTCCTCTAAGCCTTTGCAGCTGTGTAGGCTTCACCTGTGGGCAACGGGGAGCCTTAACACTGTGCTGCGGGGAGAGAATATTAACTCCACGGAACGCACGACCCTTCTCTACGCTCCGTAGTAATATGCCCAACTTCTCAGGTACCTGAATAATCTCTAAAGGCTTTTTTTTGGCCTCTAAATCTCCCCTGATTTTTTCAAAGGCTTGAAAACCACGAGAAGCAATATTCTTTGTTAGAGTATCTTTATAGGATACTTTTAACGAATTCTTACTTTTGTGGGTGTTCGGCTGGAGTTTCCCGGTCGGTGCAGAGTCTTTTTTCGCGGAGCATCCATTTGCCTCGGCAATTTCCCCTGATGCCGGCCGGTCGTGACGTTTTATATTCGCGCCATCATTTTCTCCTTTTTTCACCCGCTCCGAAGTCGCCACGCCGTCGCCCTTTTCTGCTTTTCGGATCTTTACACGATCGCCAGGTCGATCCGCGGCTACTGGCGATTTCCGTTTTTTTACTTCGGGGGTGCTCCAATATTGTTGCCCAGTAGTGCCGCACGTGCTTTTTTCATCTTGTAGCACGACAAGAATTGATGTCCCGCTGCGCCGCAAAATTCGCATTTTGTCGGCTGCTGCTTCGCGTCGTATTTGTCGATTTCCATCGGTTCGGCGAACGTGGGGGTTGCCGATCGCTCCGGGCCAAATGTACGGTTTGGCCCGTAGCGTCGTGTGTCGGGTTGACCTCTCGTCAACGCGTCGTACCTTTCTGCTGCCGTACGATGTCGCGGTAGCTACTGTAGTTCGCCGAAATCACCTGCCGTCGAATCTCCATTTTTAATCCTTCGTTGTACGCCTTGATTTTTTCGCCTTCGGTCAGTGATTCGGTTGAACAGTAATTCCATCTGCTGCGTGTACTGTGCTACGCTGCCGTACTGTTTGTGTCGGTGAATCTGCTGCCGCGCCATGTAGGCCGAATTGATTGGTTCGAAGCGTTCGATTAGATCCTCCCGAAACTGCTGCCACGTTTTCTCCCCGCGGGCCACGTCAGTGTAATAAATCCACTCGAGTGCTGGTCCCCTCAACAGTGTCGCTGCGAGCCGAATCCGTGCTATGTCGTGTGTCGGGGTCGAACAGCCAATGGCCTCGAAATAAATTTCGAGGGTCGCCACAAAACGTCGAACGCCAGATCCTTTCGCGCTTGGATCGAACGCTTCGGGGAGCCTCGGGCGAGCTGCTTCGAGGTTCGGCGTCGGTGGTGACATCGGTCCGTGAAAAGTCGGTGTCGCTGACGCTGCTGCTGCTGTCGCTGCTACGTTCGCTGCTGCATTGACTGCTGCGGTGGCGGCTGCGGATTGGTTTGTCAGAAGGGCCTCGAGTCGCCGAATCGCCGCCTGCGTCTGTTCCATGTCGGTGCGAATGCTGGCGATGTCGCTCGTCGTCGCATAGTTGTCGCCTTGACCCTCCATGCGTGACATTGCGCGTTCGAAAAAACCAAAACGAGGAGGAGCGAAAAACACGGAACCGGTTTTACGTACCCGAAATCGGTGTTTATCAGCGTCGCCCCCGCGGTTTTTGAAGACTTGGTTTTAGCGGTCGAAAAACTGTCGCGTGTAAACAGGCTCTGATTACCAAGTGTGAGGATCTAGGATCGAGCTCAGAAAAGAGAATTGTAATTGATTGATTCACCTGGGTACAACACGAGGCTACATATAGGCTCGACACAAGGCAGGTAACCCAGGTGTTACGCGAATGTTCTATCGCGAAGCGTCCCAAACAGAACCTTCCCGAACTCAGTAGAAAGCAATTCTGTGGAAACCGAATAGGCTTGAGTTCGGTACACGTAACCTGGTTCGGTGCTATAACTATATTAAAATATAGGAATGCACCTAACCTAGGAAATCAAGCATATTTATGCATGATAAATAAAACCCAAGCCAGATATAGCATAATAAAGTCTAGGCAAGCTAGCAAAGCCAGCATAAGCCGTCGTACTCTCACACCTTCACTCTGGACTCCGATGTGTCCTAGTGCTTCTTCCGCGACTGCACCACCCTCTTGCCACTTCCAGCTCATGTAGCAATCTCCTTGGCCAGCTCCTCCTCTAGACCGGTCGTCGCACTAACGCTATTGCACTCCCGTGCTTGGCAGTCCCATCTAGCTCCCTCACATGTCCGTACATCCCCTCATTGTCTAGGAACTTGGTGGGTGTTTGTTGACTTCAGGACTTCGGCGTTATCACCACATTTCTTGGACACAAATGGTTCCCAGCCTGTATGGACGCTACCACTGCGGCACCTCTTCCCACGTTTCCTCCGGATCCAGTGTCAGGTCTTTACAATGCACACTGCGTCAACCCACGTTCCTGCGTTCCGTTAGGTAGTTGCGTCGTGCTCATGCTGGTCACTCACTCATCCGTTGCTTCTGTGGCACTACCGTCTAGGTCCCCCCGCTTCCCCGCGTCTCCGTCATAAGGCTCAACACGGTCTGGTCTCTGGTCTCTCGTCATCACTCCCCGCTCTCCCTCCCTCGACTTTACCGATGTCGAGGGCAGGCAACGCACCGCCTCTCACTCCTCGTTTCTTCCCACCACTGCACCTCTTTGAACCTCGCACATGGACGTCTGGGGCCCTGACCCGTCCCCGGGCTACACCATGACCACGTCTTCCTGGTCGTCGTGGAAGACTATATGCCGCAGAATGGGGTTGCTGAGCATTGCATTAGCTTGGCGCAGCCATTGCCGCAGTCTCTTCCATCATCGGCGTCGTCCTTGCTGTCACCGCAGCAACCTTTGTTGCCGCCAAAGTGTTCGTCGCCGCCCTAGCTAGTCGCTGTGGACTCTAAAAGTGCTAAGGTTCTGAAGATGTTGCTGCTGTTAGTGCTGGCTCTGGTGGTGCTGGTTGTAGGGGTGCTGACGCTCGGAGTGCTGGTTCTGGGGGTGCTTTTGCAGGAGGTACTTGTACTTGGGGTGCCGCAGGCATGAGACATCCAGCCCCGCAACACCCGCAGCCGCCGTCGCTGCCGCCACCTGCACTTCGCCTTCTTGGTCTTTCTTTTGGCTCGATTGACTGACCACCTGCTCCTTCCCCACCGTCTCTCGCAGTCTACAGCCCCACGTTTCCTCCTTCGATCTCATCTCCAACTTGTCTTCCTCCTCGTTCACAGTCTTCTCCTCTTTTGTATTCTGACCCGACTCCTCCCTCCCACCACTTGGTCTGTCATCCCTCGCGTGCTCGTCCCAGGTCTCCCCTTCCTACTATCCACCCTATGCTCCTCCGTTCTTGCGTCTCTCGTGCTCCGCCACCCTCTGTTCTCTCGTCGCCTCCTCTGTCATCTCTTATTGTCTCCTCTTCTCCGTTCTTTGACTTTCTCCGGGCCGCTCGCCCTATAGTCTCCGGTGTCCTTTCCTCCAGCATTACTGACCCTATTGCTCCTCCTCCATCCATCTCTGCTCTTTTCCTTCTTGACAATGACTTTACCTCACTTGCCACCTCCACTATGCCATTCAGTTGGTCTTTGCTCCTGCCCGTCTTCCGTCCATCGAGGGTGCTCCTGCCGTTGACAATGACGTCCTAGAGTACAGGCAGTATGCTTTGGCTTTCCTTGCAGCCGCTGCTCCTCATATTTGTGTCAGGTTGCTAGCCCATGAGAGTGATCCAGACGCTCTTGACATCCCGACCTCTCGCACCTACACAGAGGTAGTCTCAATACCCTAGGCCTCTCAGTGGATAGTATCCATGGATGCAAAGATGGAGTCTCAGGGTTCTACAGGCACCTACGTCGACGTAGTTCCCCCTCCTGGGACGAACGTAGTCTATGACATGTGGGTCTTGAAGGTGAAGTGCCCACCTGAAGAGCCGCCTGTCTTCAAAGCATGCTACATGGCTAGAGGCTCTAGTCAACGAGATGGGGTTAGCGTTTTTCAGACCTTCACCCCCACCTCGAAGATGACCACTCTCTTGGTACTGCTGTGCATCACGGTGCAGCGTGACTATGAGCTTCATACGCTTGACTTCTCTACTCCCTTTCTCTAGGGCAGCCCGCATGAGCAGATCTTCCTTCATAGCCCACCTGGCTTCATGAGGTCCTTTCCTCCAGGAACCCAGGGGAGCCTTTGACGACCCATCTATGGTCCGCGTCGGGCTCCTCGTGAGTGGCACAATGCACTGCGCACTACTCTGGCTGGCCTCCACTTCTTCCCGTCCTCTGCTGAGTCGTCTCTCTTCGTTCGCTCTGGCTCTACTCCATTCTACATTCTGGTCCACGTAGATGACCTAGTCTTCAGTACTCCAAACAGAGTCGCACTGGCCTCGATGAAGGCCGAGCTACTGAGGAGACATGGTTGCACTGACTTAGGTGACTTGCGCTGATATCTTGGCATGCAGATCATTAGGGATAGAGTAGTGTGCACCATCACTCTCACTCAGTCACATGGTTCAGCAAATCCTCCAGCGCTTCAGCCTTCAGTTCTCCTCAGCACAACGCACTCCTTTACTGGTTGGCCATAAACCCTCAGCATGTGTCCTTGTTGAGCATGTAGAGCCACGTGGTTAGTATGTAGAGCTGGTGGGGTGCCTCATGTACCTGATGACCTGTACTCGCCCCGATCTCGCTTATCCTCTCAGCGTCCTTGCTTGCTTTCTTGTGACTGAGAGTTACGACCTAAGCACTGGTTTGCTGCTTAGATGGCATTGTGCTAGATGGATATTACATCAGGCACGGGGCCTCTGCTCGGAGGACGATAGCCATTTGCACTCACGGGACACATTGATGCGTTGTGGGCAGACGAAATTGAGACTCTCAAATCATCTCAAGGCTACTGCTTCACCCTTGAAGCAGGAGCGGTCTCGTTGAGGTACACGTGCTCATCATTGGTGGCACATTCCAGCTGTGGGGCAGAGATCTACGCTAGTGCTATGGATGCTCAGGAGCTCCGCTGCCTGATCTTCCTGCTTACTGACTTAGGTTAGCCACCTACCTCTGCCCCCGTCCTATTTGTCGATAACAGGGCCATGGTCCTCCAGTGTAAGGAGTCTAGACTAGAGGGCAGAGCGAAGCACATCCAGCTGTAGTATTTTGTATTGTGTGAATTACAGCATCGTGGCCATGCACGCGAAGTACACTTGGCCTCAGGGGTCAACACCACTAATAACTTCACGAAGGCGTTCTCGCCTCGTAATCATAAGCGGCTTTGCACATAGCATGGCCTTCCTAGCAATACCTCACTTGTTAGGATCTTGATCTAAGTACACTGTCTTGTGGCCCTTTGTGGTAGTATTGTCTTGAGTTGTACCTCATACACCTTCGTTGTACACAGGCCTTGTGTCCCCTTGCCTCAGAGGCTGGAGCATTAGTGTCCCCTGAGTTGTTTCTTATTTTGTAGACACTGTCCCTTACCTAGCCTAGCAGGTGTGTCAACTTACACATATGCAATTGCATGTATGCTATGTAAGCTAGGCTGGGTTGTACTACAGATGGTATGGTATGTTATACCCCCTATGTATGTCCTCATCAATTATTCATTATTTTTCTAACGATTGTGTCTCAAAAACTGGTGGAGGTGGTCTGATTGGAGCATGACATGACCTTGGGCCATCTTAAGAAATAAAAATTTACTGTCTATTTCTTTCCTCAAGGACATAAGGGCACCAGGTAGCACAATCATTAGGTGGTTATGAATTGAAGCTTCATACAACAAAAATCGGTATATAACAATATAAACGACACATGGTGTAGCAAGGCTGCCACTCATTTGAATGTCATCAACCTTGCACCGCTACTAAATCCTCGTCCACCATCTCTGGGAAGAGGTCATCCCACCAATTTCTAGATCCTTCACCTTGAGCCTCCCTGTCTTCATTATAGGCACACACTTGAAGAATTGTGGGCCCATCCAATGGTGAGGGCCCACCCAAATCTGAGGATCCACCCAAAGATGAAGGTGCATCCGACGGTGAGGACCTATCCAACGGTGATAGGCCATCCAACGGTGAGGGCCCATCCAATAATGAGGGCCCATCCAGCCTCTCTCCCACTTGCTTGCTCGTCTCATGCCCGCCCTCCTCCTCATCCAGCCCACAGATGTCAATCGAATCAAGCGAGCCAGCTTTCTCCGAGCTCCCAGGCGAGTCCCTTTGCTGCTGCGGACGCCCTCTTGCTTGCAGCTCCTGGCACAGGCGCTGCATGGACGGCATCTGAAGCAGTTGCACCTGTGACCCTTGCCGAGAAGAGCGCTGCACCAAGGGTGCTTGCACAAGGGGTGCCTGCACCAGATGCGCTTGCACCATAGGTGCATGAGCAAGAACCATACTGTGGGAAGCCTGAAAGCCAACCGCGGGTGCAGGAGCCTCATGTGCCATGGCCAAATTGTTTTGCTCTATAAGCTTAGAAACCGGTACCACCCTATGGGTCGCCTCATCATACACCATGGGGCTAGGAACAACAGCTGGCACCATTCCCTCAGTCGCCTCATCATGCACCATGGGCCTGGGAGGAGCCTTGCTGCGGTAGCTGCACACAGAAAGGGTTCTCAGGAGTGGGCCGCTCAGCATCCCAGAGGTGTTGGGCTGCGGGGAGGAGCTTGCAAAACAGCTTCCAATAGACTCGTCTGAAGAGACAGGCTGGGTGGCAGAGGGGGCTAGTTCCGAAGGTGCCAGGTTTGATGGGGCGTGTGGTGGGTATGATGGGTAGGAAGGGTGTGGTGGGTAGGAGGGGTGTGGTGGGCATGGTGGGTACGATGACTATGATGGGTGTGGTGGGTAAGGTGGATACGTTGGGTTCGGTGGGTAGGACTGATATGGCACAGCAGCAGCAGGATCAGCCAAAGGAGGAGAGGCAGCAGCAGCAGGCGAAAATGCAGGATCAAGAGCAGGAGCAGGAGCAGGAGCAGGAGCAGAAGCAGTAGCAGGAGCAGGAGCAGGAGCAGAAGCAGAAGCAGTAGCAGGAGCAGGAGCAGGAGCGGGAGCGGGAGCGGGAGCAGGAGCTGGAGCAGAAGCAGAAGCAGGAGCACCAGTAGCAGTAGCAGCAGGAGCAGCAGGAGGAGGAGCAGGAGTAAGAGAAGCAGGAGCAGCAGTAGCAGTAGCAGCAGGAGCAGCAGGAGGAGGAGCAGGAGCAAGAGAAGCAGGAGCAAGAGAAGCAGGAGCAAGAGAAGCAGGAGCAGCAGCAGCATGGGCACTATGGACAGGGGAACGATCAATGGGCTGTCTGATTTCTGGGGCTGCGTGCTGGATCGAGTGGGAGGTCGGTGTGCTGTCATGCGAGGGGTGGGTGACAATGGGCCGTCCTTCTTCCCCCGTGCGTCTCTTTGCTTGGGATGATGTTAACATGTACCAGCTGGAGTGGGGAAAGAATGGTAGGAGGGAAGGGGGAAAGGAGGTAGGGAGAATGGTGGTGAGATGGGGAGGGGGTGGGCACTGAAGGAAACGAGTTACGAGGGCGAAAGTGGGAATCGTTCTGGAGGACGGGGTTTCAGAGGTGAGGGCAGAGGAGGAGAAGTATGAGGGAGAAACAGAGAGGGGAGGGGAGAGGGAGAGGAGGGGGGAAGCGGAGAGGATTAGAAGCGAGGGGAGTTGGAGGCGGGGAAAAGGATTAGGGGATAGGGAGAGGCGATAGGGATAAAGGAGGGTGTGGGATGAGGGAGAGGGTAGAGGGGAGGGAAGTGGGGAGAGGGGGAAGGGGGGAATGGGGAGAGGGGAGAGGGGAGATGGGAGAGGGGTGAAGGGAGAGGGGAGAGGGGAGAGGGGGGAGTGGAGATGAGAGGGGAAAGGGAATGAGGGAAGAAGTGAGAGGGGAGAGAGAGGAGTAGAGAGGGGAGGGGGTACGTGGAAGGAAATTGAGGGAAGAGGAGAGAAGGGAGTGGAAGGAAGGGGAGAGGGGAGATGGGAGAGGAGACAGGAGAGAGGAAAGAGGGAAGAGGGAAGAGGGAAGAGGGAAGAAGTAAGAGGGGAGAGGGGAGAGGGGAGAAGGGAGAGGGGAGAGGGGAGAGGGGAGAGGGGAGAGGGGAAGAGGGGAGAAGGGAAGTGGGGAGAAGGGAAGAGGGGAGAAGGGAAGTGGGGAGAAGGGAAGAGGGGAGAAGGGAAGTGGGGAGAAGGGAAGAGGGGAGAAGGGAAGAGGGGAGCGGTAGAAGGTGAATGGGGAGCGAGAAGAGGGTTGTGCTCACCTGAGCGCCTTGTGCTCACCTGAGCGCCTTGTGCTCACCTGAGCGCCTTGTGCTCAGCGTCGTGCAGCTGTCGCTTCCTTGTCTGCTGCGCCAACACCTGTGGCGGCTGCATCGCTTCCTCCAACATCTGCCACTGCTGCGCTATCACCGCCCTCACCTCCTCCTCCTGCTGATCGTGATGCCCCCCCTCCTCCTCCTTCTCTTGATGCCACTGCTGTGTTAGTGCCTGCGTTGTCTCCTTATTTTCCTCCTCCTCCTCACCCCCTTCCTGCGGAAGATAATGTTTCGTCTCCCTTCGTTGCTGTTCCTCCTTTTGCTGCTTCTCCTGACGTTCTTGATTCTGATTATGCTCCTGCTCTTGCTTCTGCTCCTGCAGCAGCTGTTGCTGCTGCTGCAGGTGTGCAGGGGAGGGCGGCAGAGGAGAGGGGGTGTGCGGAGAAGGGCAGGAGAGCGCTGCAGGGTCTGCGGCATCAAGGCGGAATTCGGAGAGACCGGCGGAGGAGTAGTAGCTCCGGTGACTGTCCCCAGTGAGACCAGAGACTGAAGCAGCCCCGGAGTGCGGAGAGATTAAGTGCTGCGGCTGCTCGTTCAGGGTCGTGGGTTGAGTGGCAGCCGAAGGGGAAGGGCTGGCGCTTTGAGGTGGAGAGGCGAGGGGGGGTTGGGCAGGCGTGGGGGGAGATGCAGGCGTCATCACGGGGGAAACTGCGGGCGAGATGCGAGAGGCCGGCATGAGAGGAGCGGCAGCAGCTGGTGCAGCGACGGAGGAAACGGGAAGAAGTTGTGTCGGCAGTGGCAGGAGCGGCAGTGAACTTGTCGCCGGAAACGGCTGCGGTGCGAAGGGCGCCTGGCCTCGAAGAAACTTTCTGCGGAGGGTTCACAGTGGTAGAGAGCGAAGACAGAGGAGTGCGAAGCGGTTGAGTGCGGTGAAGTGGGGTGAGTACTATGAGCACCAGGGTGAATTCTGTGCAATAAGGTGGGTAGAGTGGACAGGGATGATAACGAAGAGCAAAGACGCAGGGTTTAGTTCAGCAGAAGGTATTTACGTCTCTTCTGGCTTCCTGTGCACTTTTTCAGGAGCAGGAAGCAGTTGAAGCAGCCTTCGCGTCACGGCGAGACGATTTTTGAGGCCCCTCAAAATTCGTCTCACAAATTGATTACTACTACTAGTAGCTTCGGGCACACCTTTTGAGCAGCAGGAAGCGGTTGCAGCAGGCCTTGGCATCGCGGTGAGGGGCCAAACGCCTGCTTCGGTGTAAGTCATGCCACTTGGAGCTTCCATGTGTCATGACGTGGTTGAGCAGTATCGTGTCCTCCTGTAACGGGGATTTCGAGAGTGGAAGAAGTCGCATTGAGAAAAAATTAGGCCTTCATTCAAGCTCAAAAGGCTAGTACATTTGGCCAGCCAGACTTGCACTGGCCAAGCTTTGTAACCATGCTCTGACAAAGCTTTTTCAGAAGCAAGCTCCGTATAGAAACCTAGCTCTGTTTAAAAGCAAGCTGAAGAATCAGGCTGTCAAAAAACAAGTTCTGTTAGAGATCACCTGCCAAAAGCAGACATAAATTATCGAAAAAAGAAACAGAATTTGTCATAAGCTTCATCAAAACAAAGCTCGTCCAAACCAAGCACAAAATTCTGTCAATAACCACTCTCTGTCTAACACTTTTTCTGTGAATAACCAAGCTCTGACAAATTTAAAAAACCGTCTAACCAACCTCTGTAGAAACCCAGTTCTATGATCAAGCCCAAGCAGAATTCAATTGTGTGTGATCAATGCATGATTTTTAGTACCTCAAAAGTCCATCGTGCAGCATAATGCCGCTGCGTGACATGCGGAGATCTGGCCGCCATCATCATGGCTGTAATATCTCGGCCTGATGAATTCCGAGTGCGGATGGAGAATCCTTCGCTGGTGCCTTGGTAGTAGTAGGCTCCTGAAATTGGCCTGAGCTCAGTGAAAACCAGATATTTTGGTCCAGCTCCGGAGTCTGGATAATCCTGTTCACTCTCCCAGGCACATTAGTAGCACTACTACTTCGTAGGGGCGAGCCCTGCCTTCTCAGAAGCGCAAGCAATGTAGGTTAAGATGAACAGAAGTACTGCCACTGTTCCAGAGGAAGATGGATCGTGGAAGTATTACTAGTACACACGACACGAATGTTTGGAAAAACAGCCTCTGAGAAGAGAAAGACAGAGGGGTTTTGCTCAGTTTTGGCGGCAGAATGAGGATCACCACCACTGGCACACTGATTTCTGCGGCGGGGTGAGGAGGAAATGTGCAAGCCCAGGTGGAAAGCAGGGTAGTGTATCCACGTGGCTGATTCTGATTCCGCCTCTGCCCTTTGGCATTGCTGAAAGGCCCATCACCTGAACAGTTTTTTAGCGGCGCCAGCTCGGCTGATAATGGACAAGGCGACGTCGCAATAGCTGATACAGTGGCAGTTACGAGTAGCTGAGCACTAGAACCAATGAGGACCTAGAAAGTTCCCATCACGATGGAAGGCGTGAGAGATATTTGGTGGACAATGCATGCCATGCCGCGGCACTGCACGGCTGGGCCCTGGCACCAAGCGGTGGTTTGTGTGGCAGGTGAGTTCCTCTTCTCTGTTTGCCGGGGCCTGGGACCTTCTGCCTGCCCTACTCGACGTTAGCGGGTTTGAATTTGAAGCTTCGACTTGTGTTTTGGGGAAGAGGCACACTGTACGAGGACGTTTCCGGTCCGGATAATGTGCACGGCTTGGAGCAGCATGATCCAGGCATGCTTGATGCATCAGCTGTATTACGTTTCAAGCGCTGTGTCCCGCTTGTGCTACTTGCACCACACACATGCCGCAGCAGCGAAACGCATAAGGACCTCCCTGCCAAGCAACAAACAGATCCCAAATTCCCGCTCTCAATTTTGAGCTACACCGTGTCTCTGTTGCCCCTGACGTTTCGTTCCCTGGTTTTCCAGCATTTCTACCCGAAAATGTTTCATTACGTGTATTGCACCCCCACAGAGAAATTTCATGCGTCTAGTGAAGGTTCGTTTCAGACAAAACTACCACCGAATTACTTGTCGCTGAGCAAAGAGCTGAGCAGCAACGGGTTGTACAGTCCACAATGTCGGTGATTTTAGGATAACAAATCTCCCCTCTTTGGATTGCGGGGTACAGTACGTACACCTGAAATCGATCAGCTGTGGCCAAGCCAGACAAATCCCATCACGAGTCGCGTAAAATGGCATATGCGAATAAATTCCACAAAAGGCATCTCTTGTTAGCATCGAGTCGCACGCCAGCTAGGCGCCGCACAAGCTTGAGTGGAACGCGTCGAACGGTTGGATCGTCCACATCATCAAACAGAGTGCACGATCGTCGTAGAATGACGCCAGCATCAGCAATGATAAACCCATGTGGCATTTCGGTACACGCTCCATCGCTCGCAAACGAAGTGCGTGTCGCACCTACAATATCAGACGCGGTACAAGGAAAATCATTTGTGGTGTTTGTTCCCCGACACTAATAACATACACGCGTGCCAAATCCGCTGTGGTGAAAAAAACATTTCTTTGAGTCAAATGTAAAATTCTCCCCCAAATAGCATAGGCATTTTGTAGCTGAACAAACGATGACCTACCCAGAATTCCAGGCCAGGTGTGTGACATACCAAAAAGTGGAAAGAATATATTCATACTTCAACGAACATCAAAATTTGTAGGATCCATGTACATCTAGCGGATGTGGTGGACACTCACTCCAATTTACAAAACACATCAGCTGACTAAATTGGCGGAGTTCAAGAGCACAGAATTGTTCCATGTCTGGGGCAGCAGCACACGCTATGGTACCGTACTCAGCATGACTGAGTATGGTTTACGACCTGTGTTACTTATTTTAACAAGAAAACAAGAGAGGAAGATAATGTAAGGCCTAAGAATCAACCACCGACTGTAGACAGACAGCAGAGGTACCGGCGTTTCTAGGTATCAAACCGACCTTTTCAGATATTTAAGAGGTAACAGCCAAGTATCAAAGGAAGATACCGGCCTTTATAAGGTATCAAAGCCACTGTACGACTTAAGAGGGGGCGCCAAGGAAGGCAGCAAGGCGCAGAAGGTCGCTGAACACACCCCCCGCAGTGACCTCTGCGCCGGCACCAGGCCCGCGGACGATGAGGGGCTGCACGTTGTAGCGGTAGGTGACGAATGAGATGATGTTGTCTGAGCCCACTAGCTGCGTGAAGGCGTGTGTGCGCGGGTACTGGCGCAGCTCCACCCGCCCCTCCCTCTTGTCCATGTCCACCACCCCTACGTAGCGCAGGACCTGGAGGAAGAGGGGGGATGATTGGGCGAGAGGAAGAAAGGGAAAATAGGTCCCGCGGATGAATGATATGGGGTACTGGTACCGCTCCCTAGGTCCATAGCGCAGGACCTAGGGAAGGGGAGGGATGTGTGGAAGGTATGGTAAGAGGACAAGGAGAGGAAACAAAAGAGAGGACGAGAGGAAGCGAAGGGGAGAGGGAGATGAGGTGGAGCAAAGGAAGGAGATGATGTTGTTGGAGGGAACCAGCGGCACCAGCATCACCAAGGAACACTTGCAACGCACAGGATTGAGCAGGACAGCTCGAGAGCATACAACCTACAGTCGCCGCACCCACACTCACCTCGCCCGTCTCCTCGGCCGCCTTTCTCTTGGCCTCCATCTCATCGTCGAATTCAGGCAGCCGCTGCATGAACTCGTCCACACTCGCCACGTGCTGCCCGACACACAAAGGGGGTGGGGGGGAGAGGAAAGGGGGGGAATAAACGGGGTTGAAGGGGAGTTAGATGCCCTTCAAGAAAGAGGGCTGCTGTTTCAGCCTATTCGTAGATTCTAGTTACCGTAGTGTGTCGTTACACTTAAAAAGCTCGATTGCCATACCTGGAATGCTTCAACATCGTGTCTGACAAGCCTCAATACCATGCCTGAAGAACCTACTGTACCTCGAGAGGCTTGGTACCGTACCTGGAGAGCCTCGGGCACAAGGCTTTTCACGGGTACTTGGTCGAGCTCCAGGCGAAGACCACACTCCCGAGCCAAGATGACCACCTGTGAGTGGAGAGAGAACAGGGATGAGTGGGGTGGGTGGGGGAGCGAGATGAGTGGGATGAGGAGACAGTGAGTTCCTATATTCTGCCATTTAATCTGCCGTGCTACCATCCTCTCAATGCTCCACCTTCCTGACCTTCCTTTTCACGCCCTCCTCACCTCACCATGCCCATGCGCTCGAGGTCATCTGTAGGGTCCGACTCAATGGATCATTTGCACCCCTCCCATCGCTCCTCTCACCTTCCGCGCCACGTCCATGCCCTCCAGGTCCCTGGGATCAGGCTCCGCAAACCCGTTGGCACGCGCCTCCGCCACGATCAACACTCACCCCATCAGCTACTAAGCGCCCCTCACCAACCCGCATATTCTCTTTCACGCCCTCCTTCTCACCTTCCTCGCCACGTCCATGCCCTCCAGGTCGTCCCTGGGGTCAGGCTCAGTGAACCCGTTGGCGCGAGCCTCTGCCACGATCTGCGAGAAGGGCTTGCTGCCGTCAAAGTTGTTGAAGATGTAGCTCAGCGTGCCGCTGGTGGTGGGGAAAGGAAGGAGGGGTTAAAGGGGGAAAAGGGGGAGGGGGGGAAGAGTAAGTGCGGAATAGGGGGGAAATAGGAGCGGAGGAGGTGTGAGAGGTTTCGTGCGCAAACGGGAAACACTTCACACGCTCAATGGGAGACCATCTCCCAACTAAAGTTGCCTCAGATGCAGTGCATGCACATGAGTCAAGCAGCCACTTGGGATTGCTTACTATGCCTGCTATACACGTGCAGTCGCCTACCTCTCATCCATGGCTCATCTGAAGATGCCTTCGATGCAGTGAATGTGATTGCCTGTGTCCAACGGCCCCTTGAGCGTCGCCACAATGGGCAGCTCTTGGGAGCGCCTACAACACACTGCTATGTGCATGCGAGCACACACCACAAGCATCCACTCGTATCCCACTGCACACCTGAAGTTGCCTTCGATGCGCTGAATGTGGTCGCCCGTGTCCAGCCGCCCTTGGGTGTCGCCACTATGGGCAGCCCTTGCGCCATACAGCCACATTCCACCCCACACACACCCACACCATGAGTTCAACAGGCCCACTAGCAGGCCTATTCCCCACACCTGAAGTTGCCTTCGATGCAGTGAATGTGGTCACTCGTGTCCAGCAGCCCCTTGGGTGTCGCCACGATGGCAGCCCGTGGGAAAGCGCCTACAACTTGTAGCTATGTATCGCGAAGCGAGCACACCACAAGCATCCACCCATATCTCTCTGCATCCCTCTGCACACCTGAAAATGCCTTCAATGCGGTGGATGTGGTCGCCCGTGTCCAGCAGCCCCTTGAGTGTCGCCACGATGGGCAGCCCCGCCCCCACAGTGGCCTCATACAGGTAGTGCGTGCAGAGCTCGCGCTGCAACTGACGGATCTTGAGGTACTGGAGGAGGGGAGACATAGGGCAAGAAAGAGGTGGGAGAGACGGGTGGTGGGGAGGGAAGGATGAGCGGGCAGTGGTGCGACACCGGCTCCCACGGTAGCCTCATGCAGGTAGTGCGTGCACAACTCGCGCTGCAGCTGACGAATCTTGAGGTAATGGTGGAGAGGAAGGGAAGGGAAAGGGATGGAACGGGGGAAGGAGTGGACGGAGTTTGTGAACAGAGAGGTGGGAGGAGTGGAGGTATGGCACTAGCCCGGCTCCCACAGTGGCCTCGTACAGGTAGTGCGTGCACAGCTCGCGCTGCAACTGACGGATCTTGAGGTACTGGAGGCAGCGTGGGGAGGGTAGGAGGAGGAACGGGGAGAAAAAGGTTCGGTGCTGTGCGAATCGTGCAACGCAGCACCTGCAGCTACGTGACTTTTGAGACGTCTCAAAAGTTGCAACGTGGCACCTGCACTGCAGCCATGATGGGTAGTACAGTCCACCACCACCAGCCACGATGGGCGACCCGCTAGAGACGCCCTAGGGAGCCGCACCCCTGCACTTTGACCGTCTAGCCCTCTAGTGTCTGGAGTGTTATCAGTGGCCGTACCTCTTTAAGAGGCCCGGAATTGGCCTTCTTGTTGGGGGTGACCACGTGAAGCCCCTCAGCGAGCCACGTGGGGTATTTGTCCGCCACGTCGCTGCTGGCAGTGCAGTCCACCACCACTGTGTTGGGCGATGGGGCATGGGGAATGGGCGGCACCTGTAGACGCCCTAGAGAGCCCTAACCCCCGTGCCTTGACCATCTAGCCTTTTAGGTTCTGGACTGCTAGCAGTGGCCGTACCTCCTTGAGGGGTCCGGAGTTGGCCTTCTTGTTGGGAGTGACCACGTGGAGCCCCTCAGCGAGCCACGTGGGGTATTTGTCCGCCACGTCGCTGCTGGCAGTGCAGTCCACCACCACCGTGTTGGGCAGCCCGTGGTGGCCGTCCATCAGCGACGCCTCGAACGCCACCATGTCTGCTGCCTCGCCTCTCGTCTCCAGCTCCTCCCGCCAGTTGCTCAGGTGCACGCCTCTGGAACGGGAGCACAGGGGGTGTGGAGGAAAGGAGGGAAAGCGGGCACGTTTAGACGCGCCTGGAACCGGGGGGAAAGGCCTGAGGAGAGTTGGGAGGAGGCGGGAGGGGCGAGTGTGCGGCTGCTGGCAGTGCAGTCCACCACCACCGTGTTGGGCAGCCCGTGGTGGCCGTCCATCAGCGACGCCTCGAATGCCACCATGTCTGCCTTCTCGCCCCTCGTTTCCAGCTCCTCCCGCCAGTTGCTCAGGTGCACGCCCCTGCGGGGGTGGGGGAGGTGTGGTGTGGGAGGGGCAAGGGAGTAATTGAGCAGCTGGCGAAGGGAGGGGGGGGAAGGGAGACGAAGAGCAAAGAGCAACTGCTGCAGGGCAGCTCACCACCTCCGAGTTGCACCGCCCATTCTCCCCCGTCTGGTGAATTCGACTAAATTCAATAACATCCTATTCGCCCCCAATAACGACACCCCACCACATGAGTCTCTCCCTCCCCCCGCACCCACCTCCAATCCCCTCCCAAAACATACTCGTCCTCTGCTCCCTGATTTGACGTAATCCACCACAGCCCACCCCGAATCCCCGCCCCCCCCCTTCCCCTCAACCGCCCTCACCTGTTATCGATGAGCATCCTATTCGCCCCGATGATGCCCAACACGCCCTCTGGTCCCGTAACTCAACCACCCTCTGGCTTCAGCCCAAGCACCCACAGTACCGCCCTCACCTGTTATCGATCAGCATCCTGTTCGCGCCAATGATCCCCACCACGCGCATGTCAACGCTAAACTCCTTCTTCAGGCTCGCCCGCTGGTCCCTGATCTGATCCAGCAGCGTGCCGCCAATCAGCCCCGGGCCAATCAGCGCCACCGCCAGCGGAATCTGCGAGTGGTAGAACCGCCCGTGCGCCGCCCGCAGCGCCGCCACCGCATCACTCCGATCGACCACCACCGTGATATTATACTCCGAGCATCCCTGCGCGATTGCACGCACGTTCACCCGCGCCTTGGCCAGCGCGGCGAAGAGAGCAGCCGAGACCCCCGGAGTGCTGGCCATGCGCTGCCCGACGGCTGCGAGGACTGTGCAGTGCGGGATGACTTCGATATCGTGCACGCGATTTGATTCGATTGCGCGGCGGAAGGTGGTGCGCAGGGCCGCGGCAACCATGTCGGCCTCGGGTTCCGGGACGGCGAAGCACACCGAGTGCTCTGAGGAGGCCTGTGAGATGGCGATGACGTTGGCCCCCACGTTCTTGACTGAGTTGAAGATCTGACTCGCGATACCTGGCACCCCTGCCATGCCCGTGCTGGAGTGAGGCAGGAAAGGGAGAGGGGGGAACAAGGGAAGGGGAAGGGGAAAGGAGAACAGGGGAATGGGGTGAGAAAGAAGGGTTAGTGAGGCTGCCAGATGGTGGGGTTAAGCGGCGGCCACCATGTCGGCCTCGGGCTCGGGCACGGCAAAGCACACCGAGTGCTCTGAGGAGGCCTGTGAGATGGCGATGACGTTGGCCCCCACGTTCTTGACTGAGTTGAAGATCTGACTCGCGATACCTGGCACCCCTGCCATGCCCGTGCTGGAGTGAGGCAGGAAAGGGAGAGGGGGGGAACAAGGGAAGGGGAAGGGGAAAGGAGAACAGGGGAATGGGGTGAGAAAGAAGGGTTAGTGAGGCTGCCAGATGGTGGGGTTAAGCGGCGGCCACCATGTCGGCCTCGGGCTCGGGCACGGCAAAGCACACCGAGTGCTCTGAGGAGGCCTGCGAGATGGCGATGACGTTGGCCCCCACGTTCTTGACTGAGATGACGACCTGACTCGCGATACCTGGCACCCCTGCCATGCCCGTGCTGGAGTGAGGCAGGAAAGGGAGGGGGGGGAACAAGGGAAGGGGAAGGGGAAGGGGAAAGGAGAACAGGGGAATGGGGTGAGAAAGAATTGTTAATGAGGCTGCCAGATGGTGGGGTTGAGAGGCGGCGGCCACCATGTCGCTATACCGGGCACCCCTGCCATGCCTGTGCTGGGGGTGGGGCGAGGGCAGAGGGAAAGGGAGAAGAGGGGAGGGGACGATGGATGCGGGAAGAAGGGAAGAGAAGATGAGATTTGTTGGGTGGGGTGGGGTTTAGCTTCATTGTGCCGTACGAATTTCGTCCAGACAAGTGGCCAACGCTGCAGCACAACGGCACATGAGTGAACCAAACAGAAGGACTCACCCAGGCACGTTGACGAGCGCCACGTTCTCAATGGTGGCAAAGCCCTTCACGACGGCGTCAAGCGCGTCCGTGCCCTCCTCCAGCAGCTCGTTGTGCGCCGCCTCGTGCTCCTCGTCCGAGAAGGCGTCGTGGGAGCGGCCAACCCAACAGCACGACGGCACACTGGCACCATGGGGTATGATATGAACGGACCCCAAGGACTCACCCAGCCACGTTGACGAGCGCCACGTTCTCAATGGTGGCAAAGCCCTTCACGACGGCGTCCAGAGGGTCAGCCCCATCCTCCAGCAGCTCGTTGTGCGCCGCCTCGTGCTCCTCGTCCGAGAAGGCGTCGTGGGAGCGGCCGATGCGCGTGCCGGGCGCCGTGGGGTTGAAGGCGTTGCGGATGAACATGGGGATGGCGTACTTCATCACCGGCAGGGTGGTGCGCGGGTGGAGCACGTTGGCTCCAAAATAAGACTGCAAACATAGGGGGAGAGGCAGGGAACAGGGTGGAATGCATTGCGGATGAACATGGGGATGGCGTACTTCATCACTGGGAGGGTGGTGCGCGGATGCAGCACGTTGGCTCCGAAGTAGGACTGTTGAGAGGGTGATGTGCAGGAGGGGAAAGGGAGGGCGGAAGTGGATGCTATGTAGTGTTGCTTGATACTACTATGCTACTAGGTTATGTGATGGAATGCTGTATCACGCTGTGGTGTGGATCGTAGTGCCACAGCATGCTATAACATAATCTTCTAGGTTTACCACCTCCAAGGTGCCACACCCCATACCCCATACCCTATATCCCATAGCCCATACCCCTTGCAACATGTCCGTGCCCCTTGCAACATGTCCGTGCCCCTTGCAACATGTCCGTGCCCCTTGCAACATGTCCGTGCCCCATGCCCCATGCTGATGCAACGTCTCACGGCTTACCAGCTCCCACGCCTCTTGGTAGGAGAGGTTCTTGAGAATCACAGCATCAGGCACTGGAGACGGAGCGAGTGGGGAGGAGGGGGCGAGAGGGGGAGAGGGGAAGAACAAGGAATGACGAGAGAGACAAGTGAGGGAGTAGGCATGATGGCTTACGGGGGAGTAATGCTGTAGCTCATGAGCTAGGAAGGCACCCCACCCTCTTCCATCTCTCCCCCCCTTACACTCCCACACTCACACACACCTTTCCGGGGGTCAGCGGAGTACACGCCATCCACGTCCGTCCAGATGATCACTCTCCCAGCGCGCAGCAGCGACCCAAAGATGGCCGCAGACAGGTCACTCCCATCTCGCTTGAGCGTGGTGGGCACGCCGTCCTCTGTGCGCGCAATGAACCCCGTCGCCACCACCAGGTCCGGGCCCCCGCCCTCATAGTGCCCGTCGTCCCCCCTGGCAGCGTACCAGGCGTGAAGGTTCTCCTCACAGCGCTCGTAGTTGGGATCCACCTGGGGTGGGCGATAGAGGATCAGGAGCAGAGAGGGACAGGAAAACGGTGGGGAAGGGGAAGGGGGGGAAGGGGTGGTGGGGATGACACTAAGTCACCGCCGTCCCTCTTGAGCACTAAGACACTAAGGGGTGGTGGGCACGCCGTCCTCTGTGCGCGCAATGAACCCCGTCGCCACCACCAGGTCCGGGCCACCTCCTTCATAATGGCCATCATCGCCCCTGGCAGCGTACCAGGCGTGCAGATTCTCCTCACACCTCTCATAGTTGGGATCAACCTGGGGTAGCATGACAGGGCACGTGGTGCATGTACGAGGTGATGTGGCTGACGCCCAACGCAAGATTGCCGCCCAGACTTATACCTGACAGCCGCCCAGAAGCGTACCTGACAACACCGCCCAATATCAATCACCTTACATATTTTCCCGCCCACAATTGCACCGGACTGCCACCCAGAATCAACCACCGTACTTGACTGCCGCCCAGAATCAACCACCGTACTTGACTGCCACCCAGAATCAACCACCGTATTTGACTGCCACCCAGAATCAACCACCGTACTTGACTGCCGCCCAGAATCAACAGCCGTACCTGATTGCCGCCCTCCGCTGGGTGCACCACGAGCACGTCGCGCGCATCCATGAACGCCACCTTCTTGCCCGTCACCTGGGGTAATGGGGGGAGGAGAGGGTGTGAGGGAAGAGGGGAAAGAGGATGAGACGATAGAGTGCTGACTGCACGTCGCGCGCATCCATGAACGCCACCTTCTTGCCCGTCACCTGGGGTAATGGGGGGAGGAGAGGGTGTGAGTGAAGAGGGGAAAGAGGATGAGACGATAGAGTGCTGACTGCACGTCGCGCGTATCCATGAACGCCTCCTTCTTGCCCGTCACCTGGGGGGAGAGGGGGGAGGGGGGAGGGGACAGGGGACAGGGAAGGGGAAAGAGGAAGAAGAGGTGGGAGGGAGTTAGGAAGGGACACGGGAGAAAAGGGGAAGGGGTTGAGACGGCCTCCATGCTAAGGGCACATCAAGAGCTTCCCCAATGCCGCGAGGGAGGAGCACACATAGAAGAGAAACCCCTCTCTGCCTTTTTTCAGCGTAGCACGGAGGAACAAAAGCCAGTGTGGTGTTGCATGGCATACAGCGGCTCTCACCTTGTGCAGCGGCTCTCACCTTCATGGCGTCCCACCCTCCGTAGCGTGGCATGTCATGCAAGGGCTCTCACCTTCTGCAGCGTGGCGGTGAGGATCATGGCGGACCAGAGCTCACCGTGCCACACGATGAGTGTGAGCACGCATGAGGAGTACCTTCCTGCCCTGCCCATGTACCACGCGCCATGCCATGCAGCCGCTCTCTCTCACCTTCTGCAGCGCGTCTCACCTTCTGCAACGCGTCTCACCTTCTGCACCGTGGCGGCGAGGATCATGGCGGACCAGAGCTCGCCGTGCCCCACGATGAAGTCCGTGAAGATCTCCGTCGACGTGCCCGCTGGTAGAGGGGGAGAGAGAGGGGAGGGGATTCCGGGGGAAAACAGCAGGATGAATATTTTCCGTGGTGCTGCCCGGTGGGGAGAGGTGAAGAAAGGCGGGGTGGGGGGAAGCCGGAGGGCGGCGGAGCGTGAGGAGAGCGGGAGGGGAGTATAGAGGAGGACCATTGAACACGGATTCTTACACGCACGAAGGTTTATTATGTCCTCGTCACTATTATCCATCCTTAGCCGACTACAGTTCCCATGTCTTAAACGCACTCCTCACCAATGAAGATTGCTCTCAGCATGGCTTCCAGGTTGGGCATTCCGTCCTCGATCGCCCTCTCCGTGATCTTCCCACTCTTCTCATGCATTCGGCCCCTCTACTACTCACCGATGGAGATGGCTTTAAGCATGGCTTTAAGGTTGATCAGGTCCTCATCAATGCGCTCCAGGATCTTCTTCGTCTCCTCGTCCTCCTCCCCCAGCAGCTCCGCCGCCGCCGCGCGGTGCTTCTCGCGCAGCTGCGCTATAAGCTCCGCCCACCCGCTCACGTCCTTGGCGGCCGCCTTGTCCAATAACGAGTACAGAATGTTGGTGACCTTGGGAGTGCCGCCCATGGCCGACACGACGACGAAGCGACGCTCCGCGGGGTCGCTGGCGACGATGCGTGCGACGTTCAGGATTCGCTCGGCGGATCCCACGCACGTGCCGCCGAACTTGTGCACGGACCAGCTGCCGCCCTGCGGCATGGTCATGTCCGCCACCTCAAAGTCCGTGTTGATGTCCTCTGCGGAGGGACGCAGGTGTGGGAGAGAAGAGAACCGGTACAAAGAGAAACAGCTCTGCGATGATGCCCCCTGAGAGCCAACCGCGCGTTCAATTGTATGGAAATCGGAGAAAATCGGATGAAATCGAACTAGGGGTTCGATAGAGATCCTGTCACTAGTTGCTCTAATGGAAATCACTCCAAGACGCATTTTGCGAGAAAGCAAACCAGAATATGGAGGTCTTGACTCTGAGGTGCTTGAAAAACACATTCTGAAGGCACATTCCGTGAGACGACTCTGCAGGTCTGGAAGAAAACTCGGCTCTGGACTTGGCAGTGCTGCTTCTGTGGTGCGAACAGATGCTTTCGTAAGGGTGCGGCAGTAATCCCACCTAGCCCTAGGTTATGGCATCTTTCAAGGGATACAAACAAAGGAATTTATGGACGAGGTACCGGTTGAAACCCGTGTCGTCTCAAGGAGGATCAGACGCTTACCGGCAATAGCGGCGCGAACCGCGGTAGAGGGACGCGATGCAGGCACAGGAGCAGCCCTAGCGGTACTGCATTTATGGAGTGGGAAAGGCAGGGGAGACCGAGGAGATGTCAGAAATCTCGAGAAGCACGCCTACGTTGCCGGCACTACCTAGGTACAGAGTGGGTATGTGCCTACGGAGTAAACCGGAGAAACATGGATAACAAGACAAGTTTGAATCGCGAATACGGAGTTGAAACACCTTAGTGATCGAAAAAGCAGGGGAGCATGAAGTAAGGAGGGGAAGTGGTTAGGAAAATAAGGCCGTAAGAACATCCGCATTATCATCCGCATTCTCGGTTTCTTCTGAAGATTAGCCACATTCACCAAGCAAGCGACAGAAGAAGGCATCCTGGGTGTAAAGCAAAACAGGATATGCTTTGTAGCAATGCAACACGCACGGTTACGTTCTTTGCAAGATGAGCGCGTCCTATACAGAATAAAGACAGTGGCGTGTTATGTTCAGCGCACTCACCCCTTGAGCTTCTGCTTCGCAGCAGACTTGTTCGTTTTAGAAGCCTTGAGTCCATTGAATGATGGGAGAGCGCTTTCTTTAGCGGCGACCGTCGGGACGGATTTGGCAGGCGTGAGTCCCAACACCTTGGCACACTGGAGAGCAGCCATGGTTTCGTGATGACCCCACTATCTAAGCTTTTCCAATGTGCAGCGAGCTGGATCGGCAATGACAGATCGTGTTGCTGTGCCGAGAGCTCTGCAAGTCACAGATGAAAGATCCTGTGACGAAGTTATTGACTGGAGAATCTTCACACAATCCGAGAGGCAAAGAAGAAACGCTTCAGTGGGTTTGTTGGTGTTGCGTTGTACTAGCAGCCTTGGGATTAGCAGAGTTGGGAATATAGAATGACGAAGAAATCTGCTCGATGCGAAAACTGTGCGAAACGAATCGAGAAATTACCATGCTGCGTCGACTTCTCGTAACGGAAAGGAAACTGACGGCGACGAGGATTGACCCCGCATTCAGGACAGGTGAGCAAAGAGCTCCATCTTCACTGGATGAGGCTGAATGCCACGTTGGCTGCAGCCGAATCTGCACCCAGCTATTCGCGCGGGAAGGCCGCATCGTACTTGAAGCTCTCTTTCCATTAGCTGCGACGAGCCACCGTTCATTCGTAACTGGTTGTTCGAAAGCATGTGCCAAATCATCTCAATTGGATGATTTCGTAAACCAATCTAAGTATAAGCCCTCCGAGAAATGCTGGAAAGCCCTCGGCGCCGAACAAGAACTGTTGATCCAGTCGCCTTCCACGACAGCACGTGACAGGCTGGCGGAACTTCTGGATGTAGCCAGATCAGCAAAACCTTCCAAAAATCCAGCGACATTCCCATGTGCTAGTCATGCAATTTGTTCTTGTAACATCAACACGTATTGATTACACATTTCTAATTACATTTCAAGGTAGCACACTCAATGCTGCTGATTGAGAAATATATCAGTAGTAGGTGTGCGTATATTAATGCTGTTATCATATACACTCCTTTGCAAAAACAAAATCGTACAAGACATGCAGTCAAGCACTTGTTCTCTTAACAATAGCACTATCGCCTACAGCCATCTTGACCTCTCTTGATCCCCGCCCTTCTTTCCTGCTGGGTCGGCTAGTTTTGGCAGCAGGTGCACTAGTCGGGGATCTCTGGGCGGCAGACACAAGATACTCCTCCAACCTGAGCACATCCGCGCCCTCACTAGCAGACAAAAACGGAACAGTAGACTCGCACAAGGTGACAAACGCAGAGAACGGGGCGGCGCGAATCCCAAGCGAAACCATTTCCCTCGCAACCGCTTCCCTCACTCCCAACCTCTCTCCTCCAACTCCCATCCTCCCACCACCACCACCGCCGCTGCCGCCGCCGCCACCACCACCTCTGCCATTCCCCGCTCCTCCCAAAAGTGCTCGCCCCAAACTCTCCACCACCTTACCCAGATTCTCCACGTCCCTCTGCTTGCCACTCCCAAACCGCACCAAGGCAGCGCCGCTGTCAACCGGTTCCAGCTCCAGGGGAGTGTTGCGGCCCAGGGCTCCCCGCAGGAGAAAGCGCAGGCGCTGGTGGGGGAGGGAGGCGGGCAGACCCCACAGGAAGAGCACGTTGGAGCGGTCCTCCTCCTCCCTGCCGCTGCTGCTGCTGCTGCTGCTGCTGCTGAGGGTGCTGCGGGTGCTGGTGCTGGTGCTACTGGTGCTTGCGGTGCTGGTGGTGGGGGAGGAGGAGGAGGAGGAATACGGGGGTCCAAAGGGGAAAGTATCAAGGGAGGGGAGGAGGGGAGCGGCACGGGAGCCAATGGCAGCATGCCCCGTGGCGAGGTCCAGGTGGATGTCCCGTGCACCCTTACCTATGAGGGTCATGATGTTGGATAGTCCAGCCACTGCTGCTTCTGCTGCTGAATGTGCTGATTCTGCTGCTGTTGCTGCTGATTCTGATGCTGTTTCTGTTGCTGCTGATAGTTCTGATTCCGATGCTGCTGCTGATAGTTCTGATTCTGAAGCTGCTTGCCCAGTTGCTGTTGCTGCGCTTCCGTCGCTGCTTTCTTCACTGTGCTCCCTGTCAGCCTCTATCCTCCCACTCACGACCCCCTCTCCGCGCCTCCACCTCTCCACCACCCATCTCCTCCCTTCCCCCTCTCTCCCAAACTCACCTCTCCCCACCCCGTCTCCCTCCCCTTCTCCTTCTCCCCGTCTCCCTCTCCTCTCCTCTCTCCACCTCCCTGCCTCCTCCTTTGCAGCGGCAGCAGCAGCAGAAGCGGCAGGGGGGAGGGAGGAGAGTCGGTGGGGGGAGAGACCAAGGCGGTGGCAAGTCTGGGCGAACACCACTCCAGTCATGAACGCATCATATGCTGCCTCGTGCCTTGGATCCTGACCGTTGGATGCGGAATATCTGACGGTTCAGAAGGGGTGAGAAAGAACGTTACAAACGTGCAGTGGGTGGAGTGCACATGGCAAGCAAAGATGGAATGTTTTTTTTTGGAATTCTAAAAAATGGAGTGTACACCCCTGCTGTTGTAGGCATGTAGGTCTACTTGATAATTTCACCAAACATGGCTATAAACAGTGGGGGGATGGATGGCATGCCAACAGCTACAACACCTGATCTCACTCACTCTCCCACCTATTCTCATCCTCCTCTCCTCTCTCACCCCCTACATTCCTTGCTCACCCTCTCCTCCTCTTTCACCCTCCTCCTCCTCTCTCACCATCCTCCCTCGCCCCCCTTTCCCCCCTCTTTCCCTCTCTCCTTAATTCACCTGGCAGCCTCGTGACTGAACCGCACTCGCATGGGCGCCTCATCCACAAACGGAAGGTTCCTGGAAGCATCATAGAGAGCGCCCAGTGACGCCCGCCTGTTGGTGCTTGCAGCTTCCTGGAAGGTCCAGGGCAGAGAAGGAGGCGGTTGCTTAGAGAGACGAGAAGAAAAAGAAGGAGATTCGTTTTGAAACGCATCAGAATAGATCTCGTGACTTTCACGTCGCTTGCAGCTTCCTGTTGTTTGGTTAGAGAAACCTGCCTCCTGCAAGATTAAGGGCCAACTGCATTCCATACCACCTGAATCCCACCTGCTGCACACACACTTGCTACACAGACCTGCACACAATTGCGCTAGAAGAGTGCAGAGCAGCACAGTCACATGCACACCCCATGCACGGCGCCACACGGACCTGTGCTAGAAGCGAAGCAGAGCAGCACAGTCACACGCACCCGTTCCCGTTGCATGCCTGACATACCAATGCACGGCACCACACGGACCTGTGCTAGAAGCGAGGCAGCAGCAAGGCTGCTGGTGTCGAAGAGAGCGGGGAAGAGCCGGCAGACCTCGCGAGAGAAGAGCGCTGGGGAGGGCGGCACTCGGCCCACAAACTTGTGCAGAATGTGGGAGAGGTCTGCGTGGGCGGGGGACAGGTGAGATGGGGACGGATGTGAGTTGAGGAGGAAGAGGATGATGAAGGTGCATGGGAGGGTGGCACTCGGCCCACAAACTTGTGCAGAATGTGGGAGAGGTCGGTGTGGGAATGGGGGATGGGTGGAATGGGGATAGATGAGATGAAACCAGTGAACAAGCAAAGGTGCTGTGTAGGTGAAACCAATGGGTGGCACTCGACTCGACCCACACAGCTCTGGCGGACGAAGATGCTGTAGCTGAGAGGGAGTGTGGGAGCGCGGAACTCGCGGAGAGTATGGGGAGTTTTGGTGAACGAGAGGAGAGCGAGTGCGTGCATGCGTGAGCGAGTGTGTTGCGTGCGTGCGTGCGTGCGTGCGTGTTTGTGTGTTTTGTGTGTGTTTATGTGCACAAGAACGCACCAAGGAAGCAGCAGTGCCCCACCAGCGGCTTATTCTGGCATGCCCAGAGGCAAGGCATCCACCAAGCGCTTCACCCCCACTGCTCGTGGTGTGTGTGTGTGTGTGTGTGGGTGTGTGTGTGTGTGTGTGTGTGTGTGTGTGTGTATGTTGTGGGTGCGCGTGCGTGAATGTGAAGGCAAGTGTGCATGCGGGCACACACATACCAAGGAAGCAGCAGTGCCCCACCAGCGGCTTATTCTGGCATGCCAGAGACAAGGCATCCACCACTCGCCTCACCCCCACTGCTCTGCGCACCACTGCTGCTGCTCCGGCCTGCC
Source organism: Closterium sp. Naga37s-1 (assembly GCA_947471745.1). NCBI lineage: Eukaryota > Viridiplantae > Streptophyta > Zygnematophyceae > Desmidiales > Closteriaceae > Closterium > Closterium sp. Naga37s-1. The sequence goes on from CANJKZ010000214.1 coordinate 635,189, forward strand.
GCAGCTCCAGCAGCCGCCCCTGCAGGCAGTGCAGCACAGAGGAAAGCGGCCAGAAAATGGAAAGAAGGGGAAAATGGTGACAGAGCAAGTGGATTTTTGCAGGCAGTGCAGTGAGAACGAAAGAAGTCAGAACATGGAAAGAAAGGTGAGAATGGAGGAGAATGGTGACACAGGGAAAACGGTGACAGAAGGGAGAATGGTAACGCTGTGAGTCGGTTATTGCAGCCTGCAGGTGTGGTGGAAGGGAGAATGGTGACAGAAAGAGGGAGTTGGTAACTACAGTTCCACTCCTACAGTCCCTCACCTGCTGCAGCCAGTCCCCTTCGCCTATTCTTGCATCGATATATAAATAAACAAATACACTCACCTGCAGGTCCTCAGCCTCCTCCTTGGACCCGCACAGGAAGAGCCGCACTCTCTTGTATGCACCAATCCGCTCCTCGTGTGACGTCAGATAGGGGTGCTTATAACGAATTGCCTGTTGATGAAGGTTCAGGCATTTGGGAAAAAAGGGGGGGAAGGGGGAGAAGAGGCGTGAGTGCGTGGTAATGAGCCGATTCCTTACGACTAGAAAATGACTTTTGAGGCGCCTAAAAAATGTCGGAGTGAGTGATGATGTTGGCAGAGGGAAAGGTGAAATGCCAAGCCGTGCCGTACCACCTCACAAGCGTACCACATTAAGCAAATGGCAAAACTTGTGAGGTGCCTCAAGCATAACTTATGCTGGAAACGATATGGCATGGCATTGACAAACAAGGCATGGCATGGCATGTCATACCATGGCATTGTTAGTGTTAGACCTCAATCTCACAGTTTGTATTTTGTACTTTCTATATCCTAGCGTAGTGTAGTTTTGCACTTTGAGTTTGGTTGGGTGTACACCAACATCCCAACCGAACCCAAATGTGATCTCCAAGCAATCTCCAACCCACCAATTGGAGATTGCCTTGGGATTACCCCCAATCCCTAGAGATTGCCCCTGATTCCCTTCCCATCCTTTCCTTGCCCATCCTGGATGTACTTAAAGAGCTTCAAGCGCATTACTAATGCATGGATTCTAAGCTCAAGTTCTGACAGGCATTGCATGGCATGTCATACCATGGCATCGCATGGTATGTCATACCATGGCATTGCATCGCATGGCATTGCATACATGGCACATCATCTCACCTGGTCGGCAGCATGGCAGTTAAATGCATCGTTGATTCGAAGAGAGAGCCACGGCCTCTTCCCCACCACTGCTGCTAACGCAGGACTGACGCTGCTCCCATCCCCTCCCACACCCCCTACCGCAGCCTCCCCTGCAAATTCCTCTACACCCTCCCCTGCACCCTCCCCACGCACGCCACTCGCAACAGCCCTTGCCAATAGCTGCTCCTGCTGCGCTGCTGCTCTCAAGCCCGCGAGCCACAGATCAACGCGGGCCAGGCTCTTCACTGCAAACTGCACGCCGGGGAACGGCGGGCTCGAGGGGTCGCTGCTGTTACTGCTATTGCGCCAGCTGTATCGGCTGCTGCTGCTGCTGCTACTGCTGTCGATGCTGCTGCTGGTGCTTGTGCTGGGTTGCGTGTAACTGGTGGTGGGTTGTGCCGCACCAAAGCTGCCTTGGTTCTTGTTGGTTGCTTTTGAAGATGGGGGAGGGATGTCAAGAAACTTCCATGCGGCTTCTTCTTGCTCGTAGGACAGGTATGAAATTCCTGTGGGTATGAACGGACAAGATTACACCAGTCATGTGGGTATGAGACGGGAAAACACTTGCATAAATGGATGCGTGGCTGCAAGGATGATAACTGCATGGATGCATGACTAGCACAGTTGCCACCACCAGCACCACCTCCCACCGCCACCCACCGTGGCGCACCCAGGAGTTGAAGTCGAGGTAATGTGCTGCCAGGAACTCCAACGAAGATGGCTGGCACTGGAAGGAGTGTGCTACACGCAACTCACCCCACCACCCCCCACCACTCTTCACCCATCACTAAACATCCCCACCCACCAGCACCGCGACCCACCATGCTGCACCCAGGAGTTGAAGTCGAGGTGGTGTGCTGCCAGGAAGTCCAAGGAGGATGGCTGGCACTGGAAGGCACAGCTTGCAGTCCCCTCACCTCACCCCACCCCACCCCACCAACAGCCTCACGACTCTTCACCCATTACTAGAAATTCCCATTCACCAGCACCACCACCCACCCCCACCCACCGCCACCCACCGTGGTGCACCCAGGAGTTGAAGTCGAGGTGGTGTGCTGCCAGGAACTCCAACGAGGACGGCTGGCACTGGAAGGAATGGATTACAGGCACCTCACACCACATCACCACCCCCCACCACTCATCACCCACCACACACCGTGGTGCACCCAGGAGTTGAAGTCGAGGTGGTGTGTTGCCAGGAACTCCAACGAGGACGGCTGGCACTGGAAGGAGTGTGCTGGCACGCCCTTAAACCCCGGGATTTCTGATCGTGGAAACACCTTGAAGTTGAACCTGAGGGGGGAGCGTTGCAGGCGAGGAGGAAAAGGGAGAGAGGGTGACGCCGCGTGTTGGCACTGGAAGGAGTGTGCCAGCTGGAACACCGTGAAATTGAACCTGGGTACACAAGAGGGGAAGGGTTGGGATAGCGGTGGATGGGGGCAGCGGAACGGGTGGGGTAGTGGTGGGGGGCGGGGGGAGGGAAGAGTGAGAAGGCTGAGCTGCAAAGGAGACGGCTTGCTGTTGCTGCGACCTTGACTAGACAGAATGCTCACGGGTGAACGATAAATTTACCTTTGCTGCTCGTCCCACTTGAACGTGCACACGCCTAGTTGCATCACTGCGAACTGCATGGCGCTGTGCCGCCCGTGCAGGCACTCACGGGTTCTCACTTGAACATGCACGCGCTCAAATGCATGATGCGTCACACTATCCAGGTACTCATGGGTGCTCAAATTCATTTGAACGTGATTATACAAGGATACTTACGGGTGAACGATGAACTCTCTTCTGTCTTCGTCCCACTTGAACGTGCACACGCCTAGCTGCATCACTGCGAATTGCATCGCGCTGTGCCGCCCGTGCAGGAACCGCGTTGCTACAGTGTCCGAATCCAACGGTCGCCTGAACGACCCCGAATCCAGACCGCTCATTTCTAGATCCAGACAAACGAAGTCAGCCGCTTGCAGCGCGGGTTGGAATTGGGTTTCGAACACCTCCTCGAAGTTGTCGCGGGTTACCGAGGCTACGGTGAGGTTCGGAGGCAGGTTCGGTGGCTGGTGCCGAGGCTCAGGTTTGGGTTGTGCCGAGCCTGGAAGTTGGACGGTGGAGATGCTGCGGCGACCAACGGCAAGGGACGTGATATCCGGCGGAAATTGCGCTGGCAAGTGCGTGTCGACGCAAAATCGCGTTCCCCAGAGGAAGGAGCGAAGAGACTTCTTCGGCGGTGTGTGTGCGGGCGACGTGGAATAGCTAATCTGCCTGAGTGCTACTATCGAGGGACGGTGCTGGAAGTGTGACAATGTGGAATGAGCGGTGCGGCTGGTGGGAATGCGCGTCGAGGAAGATGGGCCGGCGCGATATGAAGTGTTGGATGGACTAGCCGGTAGACTAGCCGGCATACCGGCTGTCATACTGAATGCGGCGCGGTGAAGCTTAAAACGCGGATGGAGTGTACTCTGAACGATGGAGGGGTAAGTCGAGGATGCTGACGAAGATGCAGCTGACGACGTAAGTGGGTGGCACGCGATTAAAGAGCGCGAGGTGATTAATGTCGGAGGGGTGACAAAAGACGGAATGGTCAGTCGAGTACCGATCGTCCGATCACAGGAAGCGCAAGCGGATCCAAGTCGCGACAATATCGAGGCGGGCGAGGCCGTCACTATCGAGGCGCGCGAGGCGGTCAGAATCGAGGCGCGCGAGGTTTTTAATACCGAGGCACGCGACGCCGAGAGAGAGCACGCCATCACTCCGAGAGATTTCGAGCCTGATCCTCTGAAACTCTTCACACCGCCAGCTGCGTTGCTCTCCGCGCCTTAGACGCTAGTCCATCTGGTAATAAGGATCTCCAAGGGACCACGGCGGATGGCTCCAGACCAGAACAGATGGGTGGCACTAAGGATCTCGAAAAATATAATATTATGAGCCTCGTTACTGCGTACAGTTATAAAAGAAATTGAACGGTCATGCTGTGTGAGTGTTATCAAATTTTCAAGTTTAGTACAGTTCAGACTCGACCAGGAATTACGGTTGTTGAATGGGCCAGGCAAGGAAGCAGCACTCGGTGCTGCTTGGTCCAACCAAAATCTGGTTTGATACAAACTGATTGAGGAAGGTTAAGAGCGGCACAGGCTGATTCACTGGGAAGCTTCTTTCCTTGATTGACTGACTGGTTCGCTGCCAAGCCTAGGAAAAATCTCTTAGAGAGGTGCGGAAGTCGGACCTGAGCCCGAACCGACGTGTGCTACGGCATTTTGCGGTGCACACCGCACGCTCGGAAACACCAAGGGGAAAGGTGGATGAAAAAACAAGAGATGAACCGCTCTCAATCGCATAAAAACGCATCTCACCGTAACAAAAGAAACTCTTGTGACGCTTCCTGAGGGACGTGCGCGCGCGCGAGGTGATGGGCAGCGGTAGCTAGCCCTCGAAAGGTCAGGCATATTCACATTTGTGACTCGCCCGCGCCGAACCCAACCTGGCGTGATGGTTTGGTGAGTGGCGTGGCAAATCGTGTGTCACACGGGGACTCACGACAACCGTCACCCAGGTCAGGACTCAGCAGGGGGTCAGGTCAGGATCAGCGCGTGAGAGTTTGCAAGGATTCCCAGAAGCAGGAATTCCGAGTCACTACTTTCCTCGCACGCCAAGCCATGCCTGCCTGTAGAGGACTAGTACAAATTCAGAGACTATTTCCGCGGGAGCTCGTTTCTCCCGCGTTCTTCAAGTGCAGTGATAGCGGTGTTCGTGCCGACAAAGCTGTTAATTATAATTAAACACTCTCCGCTCGCGCAATTGCATCGATCATTTCGTTTCACTTCCCAGCGAGAGCGGCACTGGTCCTGCCGACGAAGCGGTTCACATAGAAGCATTGACCGCTCACGCATTCCCGTGATACCTTTCGTGCCTTTTCCTTTGCGCGGAGAGTTCTGAGTCGACTTAGAAGTCACTTGCAATAGAAACTCCGTCCGTTCTCGCATTCGCGTCAAACCTTGTACTGTCTTCTCCTATGCGCGGAGAGCTCGGCATGGGGTGGGCCGCGCCGCGTCGTTCCGTGGCGTCAATATCCGCGTTAGTAGTCGCCGCTCTTCTCGTCAGCATACCTCCGAGGGTCTGTTTCGCGGCCACGGACCCCGCTCAAGGTAGGAAGATCCCACTCTCGTTGACAAAATCCTGGCTCGATTTTTATGACGGAGTGGTGACTGGCGGTTAACAACGGATATTTACCATTGTAGAGGAGAGTGTCTTAATGAGAACATAGTGTCTGCAGGTCGTTTTTGAGAGATTCAATTAACGACCTCTGAAATAACCCCCGTTCTGCTCCAGTGCTCTAGGGCACGGGTGTTATGCCTGGGAATTCAGAAAGTAGCGCGCGACTTCGCGCCAAGGGCTTAACCGTGAGGCTCGCGCTTTTTCTTCTGAAACCCCTACTTAGCTCCCCATGCATCGGGTTTCCGCAGGTGCTGTTTTTCGAAAATCTCTTGACTCTGCTCGGCAATCCCCATGTTCTTCTCGGCAATCCCTATGCTCTTTCGGCAATCTCTAAGCTCTTTCGGCAATCCCATGCTATTCTAGGCAATCCCTATGTTCTTTCGGCAATCCCTATGCTCCCTTCGGTAATCCTCATGCATCCACTGCCATCACGTCACCCCACAGTGGCCATTATGCAACAGATTGCGGGCCTGGGGAATGCTAATGACGCCAGACGACACGTGGAAGGGCATAACCCGTGCCACCTAACCCTATCTATCACTCTTGGGCTCCATTCCTTCATCCCACTTCCATCCTTTTACCATACGCAGTGGCCATTCTGCAGCAGCTTGCGGGCATGGGGAACGCTAACAACGCGCCCTTCAACACGTGGACGGGCGGCGACCCGTGTGGGGCGGCATGGGACGGTGTCAGGTGTTCTGCTGGCGGTGGCGGTTACAATGTGGTTACCGAACTGTGAGTGTAGCTGCGAGTGGTTTTTGAGTCGAATCAAGAGTCATGTGCTGCTTGGGCTGGCGTCAGGTGCTCTGCTGGTGGTGGCGGTTACGACGTGGTTACCGAACTGTGAGTGCCATTGTGATGGTAGGTTCCTCGAGTGTTGTTGCGTGAGTGTTGCTGCGATGTTTAACTGGTGCGCACGAGTGTAAGAGTGGGTGTAGTGTGTGAGTGTATCCGAGAGCGGCGATGCGATTTGCGCATGAGTGTAGGCGCATGTTCTCGACTCAAGAAGTGCTTTCATGCCTTTTTCATTCTCTCATCTCATCTCTATTTCCCACCTCCGTTGCTCCTCTCTCCCTCCTCCCACGCCTCCTCTCTCTCGCCGCCTTTCCCAGCTCGCGCCGCCTCCTCTGAAGGATGCAAGCTGACTGGCAGTCTGCTCCCATCCCTTCTCCCTCCTCCCATCCCTTCCCCCTCCCCCCCCCCCCCCCCCCCCCCCCCCCTCCCCCCCCCCTCTCCTTCCACCCTACCAGCTTTTTCCGGAGGCGAAACTGACTAGCACTTTGCTATTTGGGACGCCCCATAAGTCACCTTCTCTCTTCCCCCTCCTCCTCTCGCCCCTTCCTCTACCAGCATTTTCGAGGATGCAGAGCTGACTGGCACTTGGCCATTTGTGGCGCCCCAAAACTGACTAATTCGTTGTCCTCCCTCCTCCTCTCATCCCCTTTTAAGACGACGTCTCAAAACTGACAAATTCTCTCTTCCCCCTCCTCCTCTCGCCCCCTCCCTCCTCTACCAGCATTCTCGAGGATGCACAGCTGACTGGCACCTTGCCGCCCTCCCTCTTCGACCTCACAACCCTACACACGCTGTGAGCAAGCTCTCCCCCACTCCCTCCCTCCTCCCCTCTCCCTCTCCCTTCTGCTCCACCAACCCCCTGGCCAGTCATTTTTGAGAGTTCTCAAAAGTGATCCCAACAATGCCCTGCCGCCATTCTATTCGTCTTTACCTCATGGTGACTTTTGAGCTAAGTCGACTCAAAAGTCACCTCTAAAGCGACTCAAATAATGCCTTGCAGCCACTCGTCATCACCACCTCCAACCGAATCCACCCAATCACTTCTTGACACCCCACTTCCCCACCGTTTTCCCATCTTCCACCCTCTCACCCATTCCGCTCCAACCTAGACAAGAACCCAGGCCTCCAGGGCTCCTTTCCCCCGTAGCCATACATTCAGAATTGTCCCCCATTCCCTCCCCCTCCCTCCTCTACCACCACCACTTCTTTTCCAACCCTCCCCTCTTTTTGAGCTTTCTTCACCCCCCTGCCCCCCCCCCCCCCCAGCGACCCGGGCAAGAACCCGGCTCTGCAGGGCTCCCTTGCTTCACAGTCATGAGTGTTTGTCTCGCCATCCCCCACCCGATCACTCTCCCCCGGCCCCCTCCCTTCTCCGTCCCCCCTCTTTCCCCCCCCACCAGCGACCTGGGCAAGCACCCCGGCCTGCAGGGCCCCCTCTCTCCGCAGCCATTTGTTGTGTTCCATACCCCCACCTTCCTTCCTCCCCCACCCGCCCCCGTGTCCCCCTCTCTCGCCCCCTCCCCCTTGCAGCGACCTGGGCAAGAACCCGGGCCTGCAGGGCTCCATACCAACAACCATTGGGAACCTCGCGCAGCTCACTCTCCTGTAAGCTCATGGGCTTCGGTACTTGGCTGTGATGTGCTGTGTTACACTGCTGACTCTCCTGTAAGCGCAGCTGACTCTGCCCCGTGCCTTGCCTTATTTAATCCCTGTACCCCTGTGTCTCCCTGTGTACCCCTCTGTACCCCTCTTGTCGGGCGAATCTTTCCTTCCCCCACAGTAACCTGCAGGGCTGCAGTCTCTCAGGCCCCGTCCCCACTTCCATAGGCAATCTGACCCAATTAGTCTACTTCCTGGTAGCTCAGAACCAGTTTTCCGGACCTCTCCCGGACCAGTTCGGGCTGCTGCCGAACCTGTTTCAGATTGACATCATAGACAATCAATTCAATGGCACTCTGCCCACATTTGCTGGGGCGTCAAATTTAGTGCACCTGTGAGTATTGATCTCCCGACCTTTGAGTAGATTGAGTCTGATGTCACAGCCCGCTAGGCCAATTGAGTGTTTTGTTGTTGGTGTAGAGTTGGGTATGCAATCTTCTCGTTTCCACCCTCTCGCCTTTCTCCTTTCTCACCTCTCAATTGCTCTTTTCTCTTACGCATCCCACCATCCTTCCCAATATCCATCTTGTTATCTTTCCCCCTATTGCCCATCCCCCCATTTGCCCTCCCCGTGCCCATCTCCCTTCCATTCCGACCCTTATGCCTTCCCTTGTTGCTTCCTCCTCTCAACCCCCTCCTTCCGCTCCGTCCTCGCCCTCGCTCGTTCCCGCCTGCCACATGAGTTGCAATCGCCTCTCATCCATCTTTTCCAAAATCTAGTTTTAGGACATGGCATATACTCCCTCCAACCCCCTCCTTCCCCTGCCTCCTCTCCCCCCCTCATTCCCGCCAGGCACATGAGTCGCAATCGCCTCTCATCCGTCCCTTCCGAAATCGCCCAGCTGCCGAGCCTACAGCATTTGTAAGTCCCCTTGTGGAGCCTACTGCATTTGTGAGTCCCGTGCCGAGCCTACAGCATCGGTAAGTTCCCTCGCCAAGTTCACTACACTGCGAGCCTACAGCTTATCATGCTGCAGCCTTTTTGCATTTGTGCCGAACTGCTGGCTGCACTTGTCATCCCCTCTCTCCTCGTTACACGTTCCATATCACATCACATCACAGCCCCTCCTGCCCGTCCTTCCTCTTTTTCCTGCCACCAACCACACGGTGCGCACCGTGCCTTTCCTCTCGTCGTAACTGCCCCCATCCATGTGTACCCGGGGGCTTCTGAGTCAACTTAAGTGTCCCCATTCCTCGCAACTCACATGTTGCCATTCCTCGCAGGGGTTACTAACAGGGGTTATTGGACCAAGCTGATTTTTTTCGTTTATACCCCACTGCTCATGCCACAGTTATTGGAGCGGCAACACCATCACCGAGTCTCTGCCTTTGGTCTGGAATCTTCCAAACCTGAAGGACTTGTGAGTCCCTCCCCCCTCCCACACCACTTCTCAGAAACGTTTGCACATATTCCAAACCTGAAGGACGCACAAGGTTTCTTGCAACTCATTGTTTCTACAGAAAAGGAAAAAAATACATTGGCTTCTCTGTAGATCATATTGTTTGGAGGTCAACGTTCCTTTGTAAGCTAGGAGTAGATTTTCTTTCCATACGAGTCCTTGTCTTGGACGCTACGTCTACGTTTCTGTGTAAACACTCTTTCCCCCAACCCCATGCACTCGTCTCGTCATAACCGTGCATCCACCATGCACACACCCCGTGCACCCACCATGCACTCATCATCATTCATCCCCCATCCACCATGCACTCATCATACCCATGCATCCACCATGCGTCCCCCATCAATCCACCCATGCATGCAGCCTCGCCAGCAACTGCAGCATTCCAGCACAGGCGCTGCCATCCTTCCCCCAGTCCAAGGTCCTCGCCAATCTGTAAGTCCCTTTGTGCAATCTGTCTGTTCCTCCCCCAACCCTCCGCCCCTCTCTCCTCCTTCGTCTCTTTGCCGCTTCCTCATTCTTTTCCGCCTCCCGACTCTCTCCACTACCTTCCCACTTTCCCGCAGCAAAAAAAATCCGGAAAAACATCATAAACAGATGCCTCAGGTCCCTTGCCCCTGGCCTCATTGTGGCACATCAACTAGCTCTCCGTCTCCCTTCTTCCCTTCCGCCTCGTTCCAGAGACTTGAGTCAGAACAAATTTGGCGGGCCGGTTCCCGGCTCACTTTTCACCGACAAACCCCAACTTGGTCAACCTGTGAGTGGAGGAAGCAAACAGGCAACCTGTGAGTACAGAGAAAGACGCAAACAAAGAGGTTGTGAGTGCAGCACGCAAGGCAAAGGGTCAGTCCGGGGGTCCAGCAGCAAGCAAGCAGTCTAATCAGCCTGTGCGACTGGAAAGAACTAGTTATTGGCAGTTTGTTGGTAGCCACTTGTACTCATGTGGTCGTGAGCTTGTGACTAGTAGGAGCAGATTGCAAAGACGGATGTGGGTGCTGCACATGCTCTTATTCAACCAGCACAAAAAGTCCAACCTGAATTGACTTTTGAGTCGTCTCAAAAGTCAAAAGTCAACTTTTGAGTCGACTCAAAAGTCAACTCGGATGTGGGTGCTGCACCAGCACAAAAAGTCCAACCTGGGTTAAGGGTGAGGAAAGAGAGAAACATGAGATTGCTGGTAGTCCGTTTGCTTCCAATTGATTGTGGTCAATTCAAGTTTGAAATTAAGTGGTTGAAAACCCTAGGCACTCTAGCCACTCTCTCCCTCCATCCCCTTTTTCCCTCTCGCATCCCCCCTCCTTCATCCACCCCCTGTTCCTCTCCCTCCCGACCCCCCTCCTTTCTCCCTCTCAAACTCTCCCTTCCCAGCAACCTCGCCAACAACGCTCTCAAGTATGTCCCACTCTCCCTTCTCCCCTCTCCCCCCCTCCCGCATCCCTCCCCCCCTCCTCTCCCTCCCCAGCACCCTGGCCAACAACGCTCTAGAATATGCCCCACTTTCCCTTTTTCCCTCTCCCCCTCTCCCTCCCTCCCACATCCCTCCTCAGCAACCTCGCCAACAACGCTCTAGAGTACGCCCTCCCCGCTGACATCAACCAGGCAGCCAACCTGCAATCGCTGTAAGCCAACCTGCAGTCCTTGTGAGCCAAGCAACGCTGCCACCCAGCATGTGTACACTTCTCATGCGTGTAACTTGTAAGTCAGTCAGTCAGTCAGTCAGATCTGGCATCCAATGATCATACACAATCCGCCTCGTGAGGGTAATCAGAAGCCACTGTGGTTCTTATCTTGGTTCCTATCTCGTGGTTTTACACCGTTCTCCTCCTCTCACGCATTTTGTTCCGTGCCCCCTTTCCCCCCACTCCATACACCACACACCCACAGCTTCCTCTCGGGCAATCGCCTCACAGGCAGGCTGCCGGACCTCTCAGGCCTGAGCGGAGCCTTCTAAGGACATGCTCCTCTCCTCATTCTCCTTCCTGTGTACTTTCACTCCCCTCCCTCTATCTCCCAGCTTCCTCTCAGGCAATCGCCTCACAGGCTGGTTGCTGGACCTCCCAGGCCCGAGCAAGGCAGCGCACTCTCTTTCTACCACAACCACCTCACAGTCTCCTACTCTTTGCTCTCTGCACCTCCCTCACCCCCCCACAGCTTCCTCTCAGGCAATCGCCTCACAGGCAGGCTGCCGGACCTCTCAGGCCTCAGCAATGCAGTCTCCCTATCCTTCTACGACAACCTCCTCACAGGCCCTCTGCCCCGCCTCAACCGCTCCGACATCACCTTGCAGTGAGTGCCCTCCCCCCTCTTGCTGACATCACTCTGCGCTGCAGTGAGAACCCCTCTCCTCCTTTCCGTGCGCCCTTACTTGCTGATGTCACACCCTGCAATGAGTGCCCTCTCTGCTCTGCTGACGTCAGCAGCAGTGAGTGCGCTCTCTTGCTGACGTCACTCTGAGGCGCGTGCTTCCCTTGCTGACATCACTCTGCTCTCCAACTGCTCTGAAGTACACCGTTTTTGCCTCTCTTACCTCTCCCCTCTCCCCTCCCCCCAGGCTATACGGCAACCCTCTCTGCTCGCCCTACACTCCGGAAAAACAAGCCGCCTACTCCCCCCCAGCCGACCTCACGCAGTACACCGCACCCTCCTTCTGCTGGGGCCTTTCCCGTCAGGGCTTTGCTTGCCAAGGGGACCTCTACAGCCCCTGCTGCACCTGAGGCTGCTTTACAGCATACATATTTTTCCTCTCTTCCCTACCCATCCCTTCCTTCCTCCCCTCCCCGCCCTTCCTTCCCCCTCCTCTCTCTCCAGGCTATACGGCAACCCGCTCTGCTCGCCCTACACTCCCGACAAGCAAGCCCCCTGCTCCCCACCGGCCGAGCTCACCCAGTACACAGCACCCTCCTTCTGCCAGGGCCACCTCTACAGCCCCCCACCTGTGCCTGAGGCTGCTCTGAAGAGCACAAGCTTTCCCTCTTCCCCATCCCCTCCTCTCCGTCCCCACCTCCCCATCCTTCCCCCTCCTCTCCCTCCAGGCTATACGGCAACCCTCTCTGCTCGCCCTACACTCCTGACAAGCAAGCCGCCTGCTCCCCACCAGCCGACCTCATGCAGTACACCGCACCCTCCTTCTGCCAGGGCTTCGCCTGTGAGGGCGACCTGTACAGCCCCAGCATGCCGCTCTTTCAGCAGTCCAGCCTCTGCATCTGCGTGTCGCCACTGCGCGCTGACGTGGCGCTTTACCTGTCGTCCTACGTGGTGTTTAATCAAGCGCTTGTGGATCGGCTCGAGGAGATTCTGTTTCAGGAGCTGGTTGGCGGGAAGTTTGGGCTCAATATCACCAAATCACAGGTGAGCCTTTCGATTTGGTAGGTAGCCTTGTACTGAAGTGTATATTGCATATCGTGCTTGAGGGGCTTCGCTCCCCTTCCCCAACTCCTTCCTTCTCACCCTTCACTCCCTTCCCCCTACCCTCTCTCCCTCCCCTCCCCTTTCCCGCTCCCCTTTTCCCCCATTCCCCTCCCCCCACCCAGGTCCTTGTACCAGCCATCAAGAGCCCTTCATCCCTCCCATCATTGGCTCCCTCCTTTGCATCGGACCACACCACACACGAGTCCACCACCACCGTCTCACCCCCCTTCCCTTCCCCCTGCCCCGTACCCCTCCCCTCCCCCAGGTGCTAATTTCAGCAATCAAGAGCCCCTCCTCTCTCCCCTCCCTCGCCTCCACCTTTGCATCGGACCACACCACCCACGAGTCCACCACCACCGTCTCCATCCTCTTCTTCCCTCCGGTCGGGGACGACAGCTGGTACCCGCGCGACCTCCCAAAGGGCATCAAGCAGGCACTCTCGCTGCGCAACACCGATCCCACGCAGCAGATGAATCTGAGTGAATTCGGGTCGATCCTCTCTGTGCACTTCCACGGCCCTGCGCGTGAGTGGGCTGGATGGGTGGTTTGGTTGCATCTGCTCTGTAGAATCAGGGGTTGTAACTTGTACCTCCCAAAGGGCATCAAGCAGGCACTCTCGCTGTGCAACACTGATCCTACGCAGCAGAGAACTTGAGTGAATTCGTGTCCATTCTGTCCGTGCACTTTCACGGCCCCGCTCGTGAGTTGCCTGGGGGTTTCTTTCTCTTTTTCTTTTTATTATTTTCCTGTATTTTCTTTCTTTGCCACCACTGTTTGGTTTGGTGGAGCCTCGTGGGCTGAGCACAGTCGCCAATGCGGCCGTCTCAGCGTCCCTCTTCCTCTCTGTGCGTGTTTTTAGTCGACTCAAAACCCGCTTCAGTTTCTCTCTCTTCTTCTCTGTGTGCCCTCTTTCAAATCCAATCATCCACCCCACAGCCTATACCCCCTCACTGCAGCATTCATCATCAGGGCTGGGCACAGGCACCAGCTTGGCCATCTCAGTCTCTCCTCTCTCATCCCCTTCGTTTTTCCCTTCGCCTGCGTTTCCTTTCCCTCCTTTCCCTTCTTTCCCCCCTTCCAGTTACAGCCTACAACCCCCCATTGCAGCCGGCCTCGTCTGGGCTGTGCCACGTGGCCATCTCTGTGTGCTCTCTTGTCACTTCTGTCTTCTCCTTCACCTGTGTTTTCCTTTGATCCTTCTCTTTTAAATCACAGCATACAACCCTCCATTGCAGCCGGCCGCATCGGGGCTGAGCACGGGTGCCATCGTGGCCATCTCTGTGTGCTCCGCTGCTGTTGCCATCGCCCTCATCGTTGCTCTGCTCATGCGCCCATGGGAGAGACGAGGTGAGTGGGAGAAGGGAACTGAGAGGGAAACGAGAGGCGAATGGGAGAAGGGAGGTGGGAGAGAGGAAGTGAGGGGAAAGAGAGAGGTGAGAGGAGGGGAGAAAGAGTGGTTGTGAAGGGTAGGGATGATGTAGAAGCTCATAGTTGTTGTGCCAAGAGTTTGCAGCGAGGGAAAATGGAAGCTAATGGTAAATCTGGTTTCTGAGAACTATGCGGACTAGAGGCACTGGAGGGCATAAACCTGCAGCAGGCTTGTTGACCTTCCCCCCTCCTTCCCTCCATAAGCTCTCGAGCCTTAATTTTACATTCATGCCTCTTCCCCATTCCCCCTTCCCCAGGGTGGAGCAATGCGGACTTCGAGGCACTGGAGGGTATCACCCAGCAGCACGCCTGTTGACCTCTCCCCCTCCCTTCCTTTGTCACCCGCTCATCCCCCCCTGTCCCTCCCCTCCCTCCCCTCCCAGGGTGGAGCAATGCGGACTACGAGGCTCTGGAGGGCATCAACCTGCAGCACGCGCGGCGCTACTCGCTGTGGCAGCTGGCAGAGGCAACCCATGGGTTCGATGACTTGGCGGTTCTGGGAGAGGGAGGGTTCGGCACGGTAAGAATAGCGCAAGAGTGAATATGGAAAGGCATTTTCTGGAGGGAATGTGAAGGAGGGTTTGGCATAGTAATATTCGCTGTAAGAGTGGATATGGAAAGCTAGTGTTTGAAGGGCATCAACCTGCAGCACGCGCAGCGCTACTCCCTGTGGCAGCTGGCAGAGGCGACTCATGGGTTCGATGACTCGGCCGTGCTGGGAGAGGGAGGATTTGGCACGGTAAGTGTGAGAGGGAGAGGCTTTTCTTGCGTTTTTTTTTTTTAGGAATTTAATTGGAAGGATTGGAAGAATTGCTGTTGTTGCTTTCTTCTTCTTCTTCTTTGTAAGCCATGTCGGCAGATATTTTTCCCCCATTCCTCCTACCTAGGTGTACCGGGGAGTGCTGAACGGTGAGCCGGTGGCGATCAAGAAGGCGAATGAGAAGCGGCGGCACGACGGGGTGGATTTCAAGAACGAGATCGAGATGTTGACGGCGGTGTCACACGGCAACCTGGTGAAGCTCACCGGCTTCTGTGTGGAGAAGGACGAGCAGCTGCTGGTGTTCGAGTTCATGGAGGGGGGGGCTCTGGATGCTTGGATCAAAGGTGGGTTCACATTGGGTGTAGCGTGGTTGTGTGCGGCTGGGAGCGGTTGGGTGCGGTTGGGTGCGGTTGAATGTGTGGATCAAGGATGTTTGTTCTGTGTGGAGAAGGATGAGCAACTGCTGGTATTCGTGTTCATGGAGGGGGGGGCTCTGGACGCCTGGATCAAAGGTGTGTGTGGCTCCCACTGGATCAAAGGTGGGTTGACGCTGGATTGTTGAGTGCAAAACGTGGTTCGCACGTCAACCTACCGCCTATTTGCCGACGGTAAAGGAAAATGAAGTGTTACGTTTAAAGGTATTTTGTGGAGTTTGAGGATCGCATTTGTGTGCTTTACATTTGTACGTTTACGGTTTGTGAATCGCTTTAGCGATTCATAAGTTATGTGCATTTTTTGTGTGTCAGTGCATTTCATGAATGTCCATGAAAGCGCATGAAAGTTCGTGAGTTTCGGCAAGTTCGCGTGAGTTCGCGAGTGTTCATGAGCTTAAGTGTGTGTGCATTATTTCTCATATGCTTTTGTGGATTTCCATGAGAGTTCATGAGAGTTGATGTTTTTTGTGGGTTTTAGTGAGTGGCGAGTATTTTGCCACGTTGACCGTTTCGCGCTGGTCGAGGTGAACTGCGCGCGAAAGTCAAGACCCGTGTGTGGGGTCCTGACATGATCGTGTGGCCCCTCAGGGCTCGCGCTTGTGCCGTCGCACTGTTGCGAGCATGGCAGGACCCACGATCGCACTAGGACTGGGCACTTTATGGCCCTGTCCTGCGCAGGACAAAGCGTGATCACGTCAGCTATTCGCATTTCCTATTTGACCGAGGGTGCTCGGGATTTCGGTTGAGAAACCGTATCCCGCGCTGACTTGGGAAACATGAAATTTCGCCAGAAAGTCGCGCTATTTTGCGTGATGACTTCGTTTAAGGTACCAAAAAGTAAATGCTTTTTTACAACGGTAAATTCCATTTTACAAAGGAAAACTGTATTCCCACACGAGCCTTAAAGCTGTCGCCTACATACCTGGCGGGAGAGGCTCTGGTTTATCACTTGAAAACCAGGTAGCCTTCTGCTTCCGTGGCGAGGCTTGTTTCCCAGTTTGTGACAGCACAACCCCCGCTTGAAATTTCCCTGCTCATGATTGGCTATAAAATTTCGCCAATCCCCTCCCCAACCCAACCTCATGAAATGATCGCGGAGTCGTCGAGGGTTGTTTCCCAACCGAACTTCCTCACGAAACTGGCGGAATTCGCCAGTTTCGTTTGGCTCCCTCGCACCTACTGATTCTGGAAGATGGTCATTCGTAAACAAATCAGCGTGCGTCGTTGGGTGTGTGTCGTAAACAACCCCCAAAAATACCCCGATGAATGTAGACCGCCGCTGTAATGAATACTCATGGGATTTCATAAGGATAGTTAATCTAAGAAAGCGGATCAAGCCAAATGCAGCTCAAATTTGACAACCGTTTTACCAAGACAACATGTCGAAGTCCAAAATTATAGTTTAATAACTGTTTGGTGTTTGTTTTGTGTTTGTATTTGCTCATGCATTAGTAGTTCTATAAATATGTGCTTGTATTAAGCTGTATCAATCTTTTGTAATCCGTTGACGAGTGAAAATATTCTCTATCGATGTATGACGCGAGGAGAATTTTCTGCACACGAGCTTATTAATCATCTAACGTTTCCGAATAAGTTTGGGAATGCTCTAATGCACACGATGGTTTTCATGGTTAGGGAAATCCTCTACAAACATGGACCATTGGATAGGGGCTGGTTCTACCAGGCTCCCAAGAATCCTTAGAGGTGACCCTGTGGAAACTACTTTGTGTGGATTAAAATTGTGCTGAAGAGCTTCTAAGTCCCAAATAGCTGTCAACATGGATGCTGTGCAGTTGCGGTTGAATGGACAAGTGTAATTAGGGATTCGTGCACTTTTCCTTGCCGTCTTGCCACGGTTTTTGTCTTGTACATTCTTTTCATTCACACTTACCCCTCATTCACTTCCTGATCGTGTGCTGTGCAACCTACTTGCTTTACTTACGTGAACAGGAAAGACGGGGCGCGTTCTATCGTGGAAGGAGCGGATGCGGATTGCTCTTGATGCGGCGAGTGCGCTTCACTACTTGCACAAGGAGATGAGACCCGGCATCATCCACCGTGATATCAAGGTACGCTGCCATACGGTACCAGCTCTGGATATGTTTGTCAATATCTATAAAAAGAGTATATGGTACCATTCACTCGCACAAGGAAATGAGGCCCGGCATCATCCACCGTGTAGGTAATTTGGAAATGTCAGGAAGCCGTGTGTAACCAACCACTTGTAACAATTTTTTTGCAATGTGTCAAAGCTTATTTGCTTGTTACCATCATCAAGGTTTGCAGCCATTCTTGTACGTACATCATGCATCTACCTCCATTCCTTTCCTTTGTAATAGTATTTCCACCGTTCTTAACCTGATAACATCTTTCTTTTGTCTTTTTCCTCCCCCTTCCTTTCCCTCCCAGCCGGCCAACATTCTGCTGACAGCATCTCTGGAAGCCAAGGTGGCGGACTTTGGCATTTCCAAGTCGCTGCAAGAAAAGGGAGAGCTGGTGCAGGAGGAGATCATCGGAAGCAAGGTGAGATTATTGAAACCACATGCTCAATAAACTGTGTGTGGGTATGTGTGTGTGTGTGCATGTGTGCGTGCGTGCGTGCGTGCATAGCCTGTTCCACGATTTGTGAGTCTAACTGTGGGTTTTTTTTTGTTTTGTCCATTTCTGTTGGGTTTTTTTTGTCTTGTCCATTTCTGTTGTGTGTGTGTGTGTGTTTTTTTTTTTTTTTTTTTTTTTTTTTGGTCAACCTTTGTCAGGGCTACATCGATCCGCACTTTGCGGTGTCAGAGGTGCTGACGGAGCGCAGTGACGTGTTCAGCTTCGGGGTGGTGCTGCTGCAGCTGGCCACGGGGCAGCCGCCCGTCATTCAGGGAGTGCCGCTCAGCCAGGTCGTGCTGCACCTCGCCTTCGGCCCGCAAGGCCTCTCCGCTGCTGTCGACCCCAAACTCTCCCACTTCCTCCGCGCCCGGGGGGATCCCACTGCTGCTGCTGCTCCTGCTGCTGCCTCCGCTGCTGCTGCTCCAGCTGCTTCTGCCGCTGTTGCAAAAACTAGCTCTACTGGTGCTGCTGCCGCTGCTGCCGCTGCCGGTGCTGCTGCTGCGGGTGGGGAAGTGAGTGCAGGGGAGATGGTGGAGGGGTTGGAGGAGACGTTCGCCACGTTCCTGCGGGTGGCGCTGTGGTGCACGGCAGAGCACCCATCGCTTCGTCCCGACATGGAGCAGGTCGTATCTGCGCTGCGCAGCATCAGGGACCAACTCAGGGCGCTACCTGGGGGAGGCGCTGCTGCTGACGGCTCACTTCCCCACCATGCTGGCAGTGCAGCAGCAGCAGGTGCAGGTGCAGGTGCTGCTGGTATTGTGGGACCTGCAGGAGCAATCCCTAGCGGCGCCAATGGTTATAACGCAGCTGCTGGTAACCAGCGAGGTTCAGCAGCAGCAGGGTTCAGCCCAGGGGGGAGATCTCCTGAGACTGGGCTCACAGGGGCACCGTCTAGTATGACCA
This sequence comes from Closterium sp. Naga37s-1, assembly GCA_947471745.1. Taxonomy (NCBI): domain Eukaryota; kingdom Viridiplantae; phylum Streptophyta; class Zygnematophyceae; order Desmidiales; family Closteriaceae; genus Closterium; species Closterium sp. Naga37s-1. The sequence goes on from CANJKZ010000214.1 coordinate 653,974, forward strand.
CTCTGTGGAACCCCATGGGGGATTCTTCGTCCGGTCAACCCGGGTCAAACTGGTCAAACCTGGGTGAGGAGCAGACGACGTTGATGGACGGGTATGACGACACAGGCACACAGAACCACACGTTGACGGGGCCGCGTGCCCGATAGGTGCGGCTTTTCTGGTAAACTAGGATCAACCACGGTCAAACCGATAGGTTATCTTGGAACTCATTTGCTGATCATTCATCTGCTGCGTAGTGCAGTTTGTACATTTGTGTGCGTGCGTGCTTGCGTGGGTGGGTGTGGATGTACCATTGAAGTATTGCACTCACTTGACGAATGTAACACAAGGCTTGTTTGATTGTGACAACCCTTTGCGAGGTAACCTGCCCTAATCCCGCTGCTTCGCGACACACAATTCACAACACTCCCTAGCTCACAACCCTTCGCAAAGCCCGGTTACTGTTAGGCTGAGAAAAAGCCCTTAGGATATTTTCAAGGCTAAACTCTGAGTAGAGGTGTTGTATTTGCGGAAGCGTTTAGTAACAAGTGTTGAACCACCTTGCGCTAGTTTGTGAGGGCAAGATAGATTGATTAAAGCAAGAAGATACAAGGTTTTATAAGAGTACAAGGAATATGAAAGGATACAACTAATAACCATTTTACTGTTGCTGTTGCGGTTCGATACAGTGACGACTCGGGCAACTGCTCAATAACGAGTCAGTTGTTTGTCCTTGCTGTCGCGCTGTATTTGTCAAGTCGAAGGTCGCTAACCTTTGACCTTCGCGTAACCTCAAGCAGTTACTTCTCTTGTCAACCTCCGATGGTTTGACTCGTCGTTGTTCTTCTGTTGTTCGCCTCGTTTGTAGTTCGGTGTTGTGACACATAAGAAGCGTTTAATTAATTGTTTCCAACACTCCCCTTCGCTTCTGGAGTGTCGCTGCTGGTGACGTGACCTTATCCAGTCAGCAGCATGCAGTACTCGAATTTCTGTTTTTCGAGCTTCTTGGTCAAATAGTCGGCTGCCATCTCGGTCGTGGGACAATAAGATAGCTCAAGTATCCCCTTCTCGATCTCGTCTTTCACGAAGAAGTATCGCAGGGCAAAATGCTTCGTTCGGTTCGCGAACCCGTTCTTGTTCGCTATGCAAATTGCAGATTGGTTGTCGCAGAACAGAGAGAAGTTGGGTAACTGGGCCAACTTCGCTTCTTCCAGCAGTTCGAAAAGATACAAGCCTTCCTTGGTGGCTGAGCAGAGTGCAATATATTCTGCTTCAGCTGAGGAGAGAGCGATTAGTTCCTGCTTGCTCGACTGCCACGAGATAGGCCCGATAGGTTCGAGTCGGTAGATGTAGCCGGTGCGCGAACGCATGTTGTCTGCGTCGTCGGCGTGGTCGGCGTCTACATAGTGGATTAGCTTAGGTGTCGAGGTTCCATTTTTGTGGTAGGTCAGGCCGATTGTCGGGGTGCTGACGAGGTAGTGGAGTGTGCGGTGGAGTTCCGCCATGTGCTTGTCAAAACATATGCATAATTGTATCTAGGCTATATTGGGGTTAGCCTTAGGGGGTACAGAAATAGTCTCGACACTCTAGTCTTGTACCCCAATCTTGACCTAATCATCATTCTCGTTCTTTACTCACCTAGCTAGTGATTCTAACATGGTATTAAGAGCACAATGCTCCTTAGGACCGAATTTTTAAAAGGGCCCACCACTACTATTTCGATCTACTGCCCGAGCCGCGCCCCTAGGAGAAATGCGAAATTCGAAACCGTGCTCTAGGCGAGACGGTTCCCTAGACGCGATTTTCCCTCCTAGTCACGTGCGACCCCCCCCTGACCGCGCCCTAGCTGCCAGTACAGCCCGCGTAGGCTCGTCGCGAAGCCCGTACAGCCCGCGTAGGCCCGTCGCGAAGCCCGTACAGCCCGCGTAGGCCCGTCGCGAAGCCCGTACAGCCCGCGCCAGGCCGTCGCGCAGCCCGTACAGCCCGCGCCAGGCCGTCGCGCAGCCCGTACAGCTCACGTCAGGCCCGCACCCAGCGCGTAAAGCCCGCGCCAGGCGCGCACGCAGCCCTTACAGCCCGCGCCTGGCCCGCACGCGGCCCGTGTTATTGCTACTCACTGCTGCTGCTACTGAAGCTAGTGCTGCTACAGCTAGTGCTACTGCTGCCGCTGCTACTACGGCACTTGCTACAGCTACTATTGACTGAAACTACTCCAGCTACAGCTAGTGCTACTGCTGCAGCTCCTACTACTGCACTTGCTACAGCTACTATTGACTGAAACTACTCCAGCTACAGCTAGTGCTACTGCTGCAGCTCCTACTACTGCACTTGCTACAGCTAGTGCTACTGCTGCAGCTCCTACTCCAGCGCTTACTGCAGCTGCTCCTGACTGAAGCTACTGCTGCTACAGCCCCTGAAGCAGCCGCCCCTGGTGCAGCCGCCCCTGGACCCTCGAGCAGCCGCCCCTGGACCCAGAGCAGCCGCCCCTGGCCCCTGAAGCAGCCGCCCCTGGTGCAGCCGCCCCTGGACCCAGAGCAGCCGCCCCCGACCCCTGAAGCAGCCGCCCCTGGTGCAGCCGCTTTGCACGCCCTCGCGTGCCCCTAGCGTACCGGCCCCGCCCCACTAGCCTGCCCTTGCTGGCCCCGTGAGACCAGGCCCCGCCCTACTCTGCACGCCCTCGCGTGCCTCCCCCCGCGCAGCCCTGCCCTTGCAGCCCCGCTTGCACCCTGTCACACCCGAGCCGCGCCGCCCAGCCGAGCCGCGCCGCCCCACCGAACCGCGCCGCCCTGCTAGAGCCGCGCCGCCTTCCCGAGCCGCGCCACCTTACCGAGCCGCGCTACTGCTCCTACTGCAACTATGGCTAGCCCTACTGTGCTCGCTTTCGATGCTGAGGGCCGCCCACTGAAATTTGACACCTGGCTCGATGACCTGCACCTTTTCCTCCAACTCACTGCTGTTATAGTCACAATAGGCTTGAATGTGCCTAAAACGAAAGATAGAGAGCACAGACGGATTTCTGCACAGCAGCTTCAAACGTTGATAACGTTCTGCTCACAGCTGCAAATGACCTGATTCAAATTGGATCTGGAGCGTCTTCACGTCGTCTACAATTAGCAATTTAGATTGCACGATTTGATAAAGAATTGACGACACAGCGTCGGTTTGAACGAACGGTACTATGGCAGCCACTATAGTCTTAGAACACAAGATAGGAAGAGTTACGAGTTGGGAATGACTCCCAGCTCCTACAAACCCCAAGAGCCGAGGTACAGTGATGTGGAACAGTGCCACACTGTCCCCAACCACGAAGGGTCTCGAAACTACCCTTCACTAGGGCCTACACCAAGTGAAATGTTACACTACACAAAGTAATGTAAATATCTTCAATATCTTGAGGTGTACCCTTTTTGGCGAGCTTCGAAATCACTTGAGGCTTGACACCAAGGCTCGGGCTCTTCATCACAAACTCATCCTTGAGTTCTTGATGGGTCTGCTGCACACACCTGCGACACGCCGAACGTTCGACACAGGACAACATAGAAACCGCGCACGACAAAATAGAAACCGCGCGCGAGACACAAACGACCGCGTAACACGCGTCTAGCGATAACTCGCTATTGACTCGACACACACACTCGACATCATGACTCAACATTCACACACAATTATAAGCATGAAATATATATTATCCCATGCCCTCATACCATTCCATACACACACACATTCACGCACACGGACAACAAGCCGAGTGCAAACCGTAGGGTTGCACCAACAACTGCCAAGGAGGATATTTCACTGTACGATCACGCGCTAGGACACGCTGCTGCTCCTGCTGCCACTGCTGACAGCACTGCCCGTTCACAGTAGCAGACTCGTGACGCCCACGCTCGCTTCGCTATTCGCAACTCCCTGCCGATAGATGAACGCGAACACTTTGGCCAGCACAAGACTGCACAGGCACTGTACACTGCTGTAGTCGCACGCTACTCCTCACCCGCCTCTGCTGCGCTAGGCCGTCTCTCACTCCCCTACCTGTTCCCAGACCTGTCCGCTTTCTCCACAGTCGTTGACCTCATCACGCACCTCCGCTCTAGTGAGGCCCGCTTCCGTGCCGCTATGCCCGCTGAGTTTCTTGCCAAGAACCCCCCCCCGCTGTGGCTGACGCTCTACCACCTAGTCACCCGTCTCCCTGACTCCCTTCGTGCTGTTAGGGACCACTTCCTCGCTCGCTGCCCCACTGAGCTCACCATTGACCTCCTCGAGAAGGAACTGTTTGCAGCTGAGGCTAGCATAGTCGCTGTAGGTACCTCTCGTGGCGACCCCCGCACCCCTTTCTTCGAGGGGTGTTCCCCTTCCCCCCTCCTCCCCTCTGTCGCCTCTGCTGCTGCTGTCGACCTCCTAGGTACTGAGCAGGTCGGGACTGCGTCCACTCCGAGTGGACGCCGCAGCGGCAAGGGCAAAGGGGGCAAGGGAGGTGGTGGTGACGGCGGGGGAGGCGGTGGTGGGGGTGGTGGCTGTTGGATGCACGTCATTCTGAGTGCATGTCATCCTAACGTCCTGCCGAGTGCTCGTGCTATTCATGCGTGCATTGTTTGCATGAGCATATGTCATTGTGCATGGCTGTTGGATATTTTCATCTCTGTGTTTTTTCTCCAAGTTTAAATGCTTGATCATGCAGGAGAAATCCAGAGCTTTCCAACGATACCAAGATCGCCTTATTCCGACCAAGATCGCCTTATTCCGACCAAGATCGCCCAAGTTACAAGATTTCCAAGTTTTGGGAATTCTATCTCATTTTGAGATATTATCTACATTAGGGTGATTATTGGGTCATGGCTATAAAGGGATCTTTGGTTGGGTGGTTAGGAAGGCAACTTTGACTTTTGGATTGGGGTGGCTAGAAGTTTCTAGCATGGGTTGCAAATGTTGCAACACCTAGGCAAAATCCAACTAGATTGGATTTTGCATGTGACACCTCAAGGACCTCATGATGAGGGTTGCATCCTTGCTGCTAGGAAGGTTCCTACCATCCTTCCCTAGCTCTTGGAGAACCCTTTCCCTCTCATGGTTCTCTTGGAGGTTCCCAACTCCAACTTCCTATGCCCTAATGCTTGTACTTCCTCCACCTTTCTAGTCATGCAGCTGCTGAACGTTTTCAATTGGTTCTCACTCTATAGACCATCTTAACAAATGATTCAACTTGGAGATGGTAGCTAAGCCTAAGGCGCACAATCCTACCGAGCGGATTTGAGTTTAGTTGAGTAATTAGTTCGTCGTAAGCTCTCAAAGTGACGGATCCTGAACAACAAGTGGTATCAGAGCGGGTAGTCGACTTTGAGACGACAAATCGTCGTGAATTCTCAACCAATGTTGTCGAGTGAGACCATTTTCTAGTATCTCAGCTCGCGAACTTTCGATTGGTGGTCGAACCGCGTTCTAATTCGAAGTATCCAGTCCGCGACGGCGATTTTTGTAGAATCGAAATTTCTGGCAGAATTCTCTCCAAACGATTTCTCAAGTTTCCACCGTTCATAAGGCCTCAATATGATTGGTACGAACTCCGGAGGTGCTAGTGGCGAGATGGATAGAAGTAGAGAGGCTGGAGAGCAGGGGGGAGTTGCTGGTGCAGGAGTGGGGACTCACCAACCAGCCAACCCTACGCTACCTACTTTTTCTACACCATCTCCTACTACCGTGGATCCTGTGAAAGCTTTCTCTATTGAGAAATTCATGGGGGAGGACTACGAGCACTGGAGCTTCCGCATGAGGCTGATGTACACCCAATACAAGCTATTGGATCTGGTGGAGGGGAAGGAGAAAATGCCGGAGGCCGCGGAGCTGAAAGGAGCGTGGATGAAGCGATCGTTTGGCGCGTACATGCTAATGGTGCAAGCGGTTGGCGGGCGACAACTTGACCACATCAAGGACCTCTTGGGTGATCCAGAGTGTGGCCCCAAGGCTTGGAGGAAGCTTCTGGATGTGCACTCACCGACACATGCTACCGGCATCGTGCTACTCGCGCGGCGGCTGCGCGACATCAAGTTCGTTGATGGAGAGCCGATGCAACCAGTGTTGGATGAGATGCGGGACATCTTTACGAAGCTCCAAGGCGGCGGTGTGGTGTACCCGGAGCTCGTGCAATGCGTCGAGATCGTGATACGGCTGCCGGAGTCGTGGTCTTCCCTTGCGATCAACCTCAACACTCAACAGCCCCAGTGGAGCGTGGATTACATTCGCGCGCGCATTCTAGAGGAGGACCTGCGGCGGCGGAGTGTGGAGCGCTCGGAGGAAGGGGCTGGCTATGGATTTGGAGGTGGAAAGAGTGGCTTCAAGAAGAAGTGGAAGGGCAAGAACAAGGATAACCCTAAGGATGATGGCGGTGGGGGTCAAGGGGAGGTGTGCTTCTACTGCAAGAAGCGCGGACATCGTTGGCGGAAGTGCTACCAACGACCCAAGGATTGGACCCCGCCTTCATCAAGCAACCAGCGTGGTGGCACGAGGAGTGGGGGAGTCATGGGAGCTAGTGGAGAGGAGAAGGAGGAGGAGAAAGGCGGCAAATCTGAGGAGCGGAAGGCCGGGTTCTTCTTCTTCGTGAACGAAGGCGCAACCGACCTCGCTATGGCTGCCAAGGTTCTCCTACACCCCCTCACCCATTGGGTGATTGACTCGGGAAGCTCCTGACACATGACTCCTCGTGCGGACCTACTCGATGAGATTCAGCCCGCACCTATCTCTACGGTCACATCCGCGACGGGCGCCAAGGCCAAGGTCATGGGCATGGGATGCGCCAAGTTCATGGGAGCGGATGGAGAGCTCGTGGGGCTGAAGAACGTGCTGTGGGTGCCGGACTTGTGCGCGAACCTGATTTCTACCGGCCGGTTGGGAGATGCGGGTGTGAACACCGAGACGATTGGCTCGGAGCGCTATCGTGCCTACAACGATGAGCGGCTGATTTGGGACCTGCAGTGGAAAGGGGATGTCCACAAGCGCATGTGGCAGATCCTGGTCCTCCCTTGGCGGAAATCGGGCAAGGCGGCAGCGGCGGCATCTATGGAGGAGGGCGTCACTGAGGAGGAGCAGCAAGGTGTACAAGGAGAGGAGCTGATTGGAGGAAGCGCGGCGGTGAAGGCGTCGGCTACCTCGGGCCAAGCGGATTGGGAGACTTGGCATCGGCGGCTCGCACACGTGGCTGTTTCCACATTGGAGGTGATGCACAAGGAGAAGTGCGTGCATGGGCTGCAACTGCAAGGAGATGGCGCTCACTATGGCAGCTGCGAGGCGTGCATGCAAAACAAGTTTGCGCGGTTCCCGTTTCCACGTGCGGAGGGATCAGTGAAGGCGCCACTGGAGGTGGTGCACATGGACCTGGTGGGTCCTATGAGGACTGAGGGGACTGGGGGAGTGCTGTACTTCCTCACCATGGTGGACGAATGGAGCCGTTTCACGTGGGCACGTCCCTTGTCCAAGAAGAGCGATGCTGCAGCGGCAATCAAGGAGGATTGGTTGCCGATGGTGGAGCGGCAAGCGATGCGGCTGGTGAAGGTGCTGAGGAGCGACCGAGGTGGAGAGTTCCTTGGAGCGGAATTCACCAAGTTCCTCAAGAGAAATGGCATCCGACATCAGCTGACCTGCCCTGGAACACCGCAGCAGAACGGCATTGCTGAGCGTGCCAACCGGACCATTGGCGAGGCGGCTAAGACCTTGTTGGGGGCTGCTGGGATGCCTTACAAGTTCTGGCCTGAAGCTGTTCGCCATGTCATCACGGTCAAGAACAGGGTCTTGACGCATGTTGGCGACAAGCACTGGGTGCCGTACGAGCGTTGGCTTGGGAAGAAGCCATCCATGGACATGCTGCGGGTGTGGGGCTGCATGGGGCTTGTGATGGTGCCTAAGGAGCAGAGGCACAAGCTGGAAGTTGCTGCTGTGTGGGCTGTCCATCTTGGGATGGCTCCTGACTCGAAGGGGTGGCTGATGTGGGACCCCAAGAGCAAGAAGACGCTGGTCAGTTGTGACGTCAAGTTTGTGGAGGACGTCATGTACAAGGATTGGCAGCAGCAGCAGCAGGTGCAGATTGGCTTGCGTCTGCAGGAGATTGAGCGGTCTGCAGGAGATTGAGCGGTCTGCAGTGGAGGAGGTTCAGCTGCACCTTGAGGATCTCCCTGGGTCAGAGCTGACCAGTGACCACAGTGGCGGTGGTGAGCAGCAAGGTGCTGGTCCTGCTGCGGAGGAGGGGTTGGAGGATGAGTCGGCACGTGTGGACTCACCATCTCAGCCCGTGCCTGCTGCAAACGCCAAGGTCACCAAGAGGAGTGTGCAGAGAGGAGCTTCACCACATGGGCAGCAGATTGCAACCCGCGAGAAGAGAGTGGTAGCAGCACCCTCAAGGCTGAAGTATAGCCGTTTGGGAGGACCCAAGCAAGGTGCCATGGCGGTTCAGGCGGATGAGGGGGAGGATGAGGAGATGGCGTTCTGTTTCTTCACACCCTTGCCTGGAGAACCAGCCACAGTGGAGGAGGCACTCAGTGGACCCCAGAAGGAGGAGTGGAAGGCTGCCATGGATGCGGAGTTCAACAGTCTCATTGAGAATGGGACTTGGGAGCTTGTTGAGTTACCCGAGGGGCGACGGCCGATCAGCAGCAAGTGGGTCTTCAAGGTGAAGAGTGGAGCTGATGGTGCGTTGGAGCGGTTCAAGAGCCGCTTGGTCGCCAAGGGGTTTCAGCAGAAAGAGAAGGTCGACTTTGGGGAGATCTTCGCTCCCGTTGCTAAGCCAGTAACACTGAGGACTTTGATGGCTGGCGCAGCTGTGAAGGGATGGCACGTGAAGCAGATGGATATCACCACTGCGTTCCTCAATGGAATACTGCTGGAGGATATCTACATGGCGCAGCCTGACGGCTATGAGGATAGGACCAGCCGGGTGTGCAAGCTTAAGAAGGCCATCTATGGCCTTAAGCAAGCGCCCAGGTGTTGGTACGAGAAGCTGGAGGAGGTGCTGCTGGGTGGAGGCTTCAAGACGTCCCAGGCGGATCACAGCCTGTTTCTGCTTGGTGAGGGGGAGCAGCTGCTCTTGCTGCTGGTGTATGTCGATGACATACTGCTGTTCTCACCTTCCATGGAGCAGATTGAGAGGACACAGAAGCTGCTGATGGACAACTTCAAGTGCAAGATGCTGGGGGATGTCCACTACTACTTGGGGCTGCAGATTGAGAGGGATGTTGAGAGGACGTGGCTGAAGGTGCATCAGTCACACTACATCTCTGGTGTCATGGAGCGGTATGGTGTGACTGGGGGTCGCACTGTGATGACACCATTCCCTGCGGGCTTCAAACTGAAGAAGGCAGCTGAGGAGGATGATGTACTCGAGGATGAGCAGCAAAATGAGTACCAGTCACTCATTGGGAGTGTGATGTATGCTGCAGTGCATACGCGACCCGATGCTTCATTCGGAGTGGGGCAGCTGGCCAGAGTTGTGCAGCGGCCCACTGAGGAGCAGTTAGAGGTGGCAAAGCGCTTGGTGCGCTACCTCGGATCAACGGCATCTGCTGGTGTTCAGTTTTCAGCTGGCGGCCAACTGAAGCAGATTGGAGCAGATGGGGTCACGCCTGGAACCTTGAAGCTGTCGTGCTTCACCGATGCCACATGGGCCTCAGAGGATGAGGATCAATCATCGGTTGGCGGCTTTGTGTGCATGGTCAGAGGTGGACCAGTGAGCTGGAGGTCCAAGAAGCAGAGTGAGATTGCTCAGTCTTCCGGAGAGGCAGAGTACATGGCGATGTACCATGCCATCAAGGAGATTGTGCTCCTGAGGAAGCTGCTGGAGGACATGGGAGCTGAACAGCAGGGACCTACACCACTTTTCTCCGACAGCGAGGCTGCTATTGGCATGGCCAATAATCCTATCCTGAATGGGCTGAACAAGCACATGAAGATTAAGTGGCACTGGGTGAGGCAGATGGTGAAGGAGGGAGCTGTTGAGCTTCACCATGTGAAGTCTAGCAAGCAGGCGGCAGATTTTCTCACCAAGAGACTTCCCGAGAGCGCACATTGGAAGTGTGCTAAGATGTGTGGCATGGCATTGCACTAGTGTGGGCAGCAGTGTCATGAGTGCATGTGTGATTGTGTGCATGAGAGTTTACATTCGTGTGAGTGTGTGTGCATGCAGTCCGTTAGTCTGAGGGGGAGTTTGTTGGATGCACGTCATTCTGAGTGCATGTCATCCTAACGTCCTGCCGAGTGCTCGTGCTATTCATGCGTGCATTGTTTGCATGAGCATATGTCATTGTGCATGGCTGTTGGATATTTTCATCTCTGTGTTTTTTCTCCAAGTTTAAATGCTTGATCATGCAGGAGAAATCCAGAGCTTTCCAACGATACCAAGATCGCCTTATTCCGACCAAGATCGCCCAAGTTACAAGATTTCCAAGTTTTGGGAATTCTATCTCATTTTGAGATATTATCTACATTGGGTGATTATTGGGTCATGACTATAAAGGGATCTTTGGTTGGGTGGTTTGGGAAGGCAACTTTGACTTTTGGATTGGGGTGGCTAGAAGTTTCTAGCATGGGTTGCAAATGTTGCAACACCTAGGCAAAATCCAACTAGATTGGATTTTGCATGTGACACCTCAAGGACCTCATGATGAGGGTTGCATCCTTGCTGCTAGGAAGGTTCCTACCATCCTTCCCTAGCTCTTGGAGAACCCCTTCCCTCTCATGGTTCTCTTGGAGGTTCCCAACTCCAACTTCCTATGCCCTAATGCTTGTACTTCCTCCACATTTCTAGTCATGCAGCTGCTGAACGTTTTCAATTGGTTCTCACTCTATAGACCATCTTAACAAATGATTCAACTTGGAGATGGTAGCTAAGCCTAAGGCGCACAATCCTACCGAGCGGATTTGCGTTTAGTTGAGTAATTAGTTCGTCGTAAGCTCTCAAAGTGACGGATCCTGAACAATAGTGGCGGTGGTGGGGGTGGTGGCGGGGCTGGAGGGGCTAGTGGCAGCAGTGGGGGTGGTGGCGGCAGTGGGGGTGGTGGCGGCAGTGGGGGTGGTGGCGGCAGCGGCGGAGGAGGTGGCCGGGGTGGGGGCGGTGGTGGTGGCGGCAATGGACGCGGTGGAGGCAGGGGTGGTGGTGGCCGAGGTGGTGGTCGAGGTGGTGGTCAGCGCCAGCAGCAGACTCTCTCGCCCCAGGAGCTTCGTGAGTGGTACTCTCAGCATGGGGGGGGGGGTGGCCTTAGCTGCACGTACGTCATTCGCACAGGTGACCGCACTGGTCAGACGTGTGGGAGGGCTCACACCGCGCAGCGCTGCTTCTCTCGCCTTGACGATGCCTGGCGCACCCAGTTTCCTGGTGCCACTGAGCTGCCCCGCTGGGCTGATCTGATGAGGAAGAACATTGATGTCTATGCTCTTGACTTTGATGCTATTCTTGGTGCCATGTATGTGATGTCTGATAGTGGAGAGAGTGCTCAGTACCTGCGTGTTCCGCCCGATCCGGGCATTCGGACCAGTGAGGCTGCCGCTCTAGGTGCTAGTGAGGCTGCCGCTCCAGGTGCTAGCGTGTCTGCTGCCCCAGGTGCTGGTGAGGCTGCTGCTCTAGGTGCTCGTGCGTCTCCCCCCCCTGGTACTGAGCCTACTGAGGCACTGCACACCTTCACACTGGACTCAGGTGCTTCTCGCTGTTTCTTTCGTGACCGCACTGCCCTTGAGCAGCTTGCTCGGCCAGTTGCAGTCTCCCTTGCTGACCCCTCTGGGGGTCCGGTCATTGCGACCTCCTCCACTGTCCTCCCCTGTCCTGCGGTCCCGTCGGGCACACTGTCCGGTCTCTACATCCCCTCGTTCTCTACGAACTTGGTGGCCGGTAGCGCACTCCAGGACGGGGGTGTTCACCAGTTCACCCCTGCCTACGAGCGCGTGACCCACTGCACGTGTGCTCGGACGGGTCGCCACTTGGCTACCTTCACTCGGCAGCCGGGGTCGGACCTGTACACACTGACCACTGAGTCCCCTCAGGTAGCTGCGTCTGCGTCGGCGTCTACGTCTGGTCAGCTGTCGGCCCCCTGCTCTTGTCGCTCCCTGTCGCACCAGACTGTCCTCTGGCACCACCGCCTTGGTCACCCGTCCGTGCAGCGCCTTCGTGGCATGCACAAACGGTACCTTGTCTCTGGTTTGCCCAGAGTGCTCCCTCCCCTCCCACCCTCACCTGCTCCTCCCTGTCTTCCCTGTGTCGAGGGGCGGCAGCGCGCCGCTCCTCACTCCTCCTCCTTTCCCCCGACGACTGCTCCTCTGCAGACACTCCACATGGACGTGTGGGGCCCAGCCCGCGTCCGTGGACAGGGTCAGGAGCGGTACTTCTTGATAGTTGTTGACGACTACACGCGTTACACCACGGTCTTCCCCTTGCGCACCAAGGGTGAAGTCCCTGGTGTTTTGATCCCTTGGATCCGCGCTGCCCGTCTCCAGCTCAGCGAGAGGTTCCGCTCCGACCTTCCTGTCCTGCGTCTGCACTCTGACAGAGGTGGGGAGTTTTCCTCCGGCCTCCTGGAGGCCTTCTGTCAGAAGGAGGGCATTGAGCAGTCGTTCACGCTACCGACCTCTCCACAGTAGAATGGGGTTGCTGAGCGCCGCATTGGCTTGGTCATGGAGGTCGCTTGTACCTCCTTGATCCATGCGGCTGCCCCCCACTTTCTGTGGCCGTTTGCAGTCCGATACGCTGCGCATCAGCTCAACCTCTGGCCCCGTGTCTCCGTTCCGGAGACTTCGCCGACACTGCGTTGGACGGGCAAGGTTGGCGATGCGTCACGCTTTCGGGTCTGGGGATCTCGAGCCTTTGTTCGCGATACGTCCGCGGACAAGCTCTCCTCCCGCACTGTTCCTTGTGTCTTCCTTGGCTTTGTCCCGGACGCGTCTGGTTGGCAGTTTTACCAGCCCACCTCGCGCCGTGTCCTGCCCTCTCAGGACGTCACTTTTGACGAGTCCGTCCCCTACTACCGCCTCTTCCCCTACCGCACTGCCCCGCTCCCCCCCCCGCCTCTCTTCCTCGCTCCAGGTGCTGCTGTAGTAGACCCCCTCCCCCCTCAGGGTGCCGCTCCCTCAGGTGTGTCCCAGGTAGACCCGGTTGAGCCTGTCGAGGTAGCTGTCGACTCTCGTCCTGCTTGGGGTGCTGAGCCTGAGTGTGCGGAGCCTGGGGGTGCTGAGCCTGGGGGTGCTGAGCCTGGAGGTGCGGAGCCTGAGGGTGCGGAGCCTGGGGGTGCGGAGCCTGGGGGTGCTGGACCTGAGAGTGCTACGTCTGAGGGTGCTGAGCCTAGGGGTGCTGCGACTGAGGGTGCTGAGCCTGGGGGTGCTACTCCGGGGCGTTCGGCGCCTGGAGACCCTCCTTCTTCCCAGCAGCTGCGTGAGTGGTACTCGCGGTACTGCAGCCTCAGGAGAGGTGCTGCTGCCGCTGGTGCTCGTGGTTCCCCGCCTCGGTGGGAGCTACCCTCTCCCCAGCGACTCCGAGAGTGGTACGCTCGGCGCTGCAGTCTCCGGAGTGGCGCTGCTGGTGCTGGGGACCCTGGAGCTGGAGCTACTGCTGGTGCTGCGGACCCTGGCGTTGGAGCTGCTGCTGATGCTGAGGACCCGGGCGTTAGAGCTGCTTCTGGTGCTGCGGACCCGGGCGTTGGAGCTGCTGCTGGTGCTGCGGACCCGGGCGTTGGAGCTGCTGCTGGTGCTGCGGACCCTGGAGTTGGAGCTGCTGCTGGTGCTGCGGACCCTGGAGTTGGAGCTGCTGCTGGTGCTGCGGACCCTGCAGTTGGAGCTGCTGCTGGTGCTGCGGACCCTGGAGTTGGAGCTGCTGCTGGTGCTGAGGACTCTGGAGTTGGAGCTGCTGGTGCTACTGGTGCTGGAGGTGCTGGCGCTGCTGGAGCTACTGGTGGTCCTGCGGGCGCTGTAGCTGGAGACCCTGGAGCTGAGGCTACTGGTCGTTTCCCTGCTGGTTCTGGCGGCGCTCTGCGGCCGCAGCCGTACTTCGTTCCGCTCCTTCAGCAGGTTCTTGGTCAGTCGCCTCCTCCTTGTCCTGCTCCCTCCTTAGAGTGTCTTCCGCCACTCCAGTCGCAGTCACAGTTACCTCCTGCCTTACCACTCCCTGGTCCTTCTCCTTACACTGGTCCGACTGGAGGTCTTACCGAGCGTCGTGAGCCTGAGTCTCGTCCTGCGTCGCCCGAGTCTCGTCGTGCGTCGCCTGTTCGTGCTGCTCACACTGGTCGTCGTGTCCCTCGTCAGCGTCCTCCTGCTGCCCCAGGCACTCACAATATGGCGCTTCGTCCTTCCACTGCTCCTCAGCGCGCCCCTTTGCCGTCTCCTCCTGCGTCCTCTCTTCCTGCTCTTGCTGACCCGGAGTCTGACTCCCTTCGTGCTGCCAGTCCTACTGTCACGCGTCTCCTCGCCACTGTTGTCACTGACCCTTCCTTTGAGTCCTCTGCTGCATCTGCTCTAGTCGCTGAGTTAGTTGACTTTGCTGACGCTTGTCGTCTAGACTACGCCGCTAGCCTTGTCGCTGAGTCTGAGTCTGAGTCTGAGTCTGTCTGTCCTCCGTCCGTCGGGGGTGAGTGTGCTCTTGGCACGGACGTCCTTGAGGACAGGCAGGAGGAGTTTGAGTGCTTTGCCGCTGCTTTACCTCATCTCGTGTCCATGCTGGTTGCCCCTGAGGGAGACCCGGATGCTCCAGACATCCCGACCCCGCGCTCTTACGCAGAGGCGATCGCGGGTGAGTACTCCTCTCAGTGGCAGACAGCCATGGACGCAGAGATGGCTTCCTGGAAGTCCACAGGCACCTACGTCGACGAGGTTCCCCCACCTGGGGCGAACATCGTCAGTGGCATGTGGATTTTCAGGGTGAAGCGGCCGCCGGGTTCTCCGCCTGTCTTCAAGGCGCGTTACGTTGCACGAGGCTTCAGTCAGCGAGAGGGAGTTGACTTCTTCCAGACCTTCTCCCCGACCCCGAAGATGACCACTCTTCGGGTTCTGCTGCACGTCGCCGCTCAGCGTGACTACGAGCTCCACTCTCTTGACTTCAGCACTGCTTTCCTACAGGGCAGCCTGCACGAGGAGATCTGGCTGCGCCCCCCACCTGGCTTCACTGGGTCGTTCCCTCCTGGTACCCAGTGGAGCCTCAGGCGGCCAATCTACGGTCTCCGCCAGGCACCCCGTGAGTGGCACGACACACTGAGGACTACTCTTGCTGCTCTTGGGTTTTCTCCTTCTACTGCTGACCCGTCGCTGTTTCTGCGCACCGACACCACTCTGCCGCCGTTCTACGTTCTCGTTTACGTAGACGACTTGGTCTTTTCTACTGCTGACACTGCGTCACTTGCCCACGTGAAGTCGGAGCTGCAGAAGAGACACACGTGCACCGACCTGGGTGAACTGACAAGCTATCTTGGCTTGCGGATCACCCGGGACAGAGCACAGCGCACCATCACCTTGACTCAGTCACACATGGTGCAGCAGGTCCTTCAGCGCTTCCGCTTCACGTACTCCTCGCCTCAGGCCACTCCTCTTCCTACGGGTCACTCGCTCTCAGCTCTGCCTTCGGATGAGTCCGTAGAGCCGAGTGGCCCGTATCCAGAGCTTGTGGGCTGCCTCATGTACCTGATGACCTGCACTCGACCTGACCTTGCATACCCTCTTAGCATCCTCGCACGCTATGTCGCTCCTGGCCGTCACCGGAAGGAGCACATGGATGCAGCTAAGAGGGTGTTGCGCTACTTGTGCAGTACGTCGGGCATGGGGCTAGTGCTTGGAGGACGGGCTCGAGTTGTCCTCACTGGGCACTCAGACGCTTCTTGGGCTGACGACCAGGCTACTCAGCGGTCGTCTCAGGGTTACACCTTCAGCCTTGGCTCTGGTTCAGTTTCTTGGCGTTCTACTCGCTCGTCTTCAGTTCTCAGCTCCAGTTGTGAGGCTGAGATCTACGCCACAGCCATGGCTGCACAGGAGTTACGCTGGCTCACCTACCTGCTGACTGACCTCGGAGAGCGGCCTCGTTCTCATCCAGTGCTGTACGTAGACAACAAGGCCACCATTGCCTTGTGTCAGGAGCACAGAATGGAGCACAGGACGAAGCACATCGCTCTACGCTACTTCCTTGCTCGAGAGCTGCAGCAGCGAGGTCAGCTTCGTCTTGCTTACGTGGCCACTCGGGCCAACACTGCTGATGTGTTCACCAAGGCTCTTCAGCCTTGTGATCATCAGCGCTTCTGTACTGTTCTAGGCCTTGTGCCTACTGTGCCTCACTTGCTTACTTCTTGACTCTGTTTGTATTGTGATCTCTAGATATATACCTGCATGCTTACACTTGCTAGGTTGTGATCACTGTACCCCTTGCTATATTATTAAACTGCATGTGAACTGGTCTTGTGACCACTTGCTTGTGCTCGGAATTTGTGTGGTTTCCTCGAGATCCACCCTGAGCTTGCTTTGCCCTTCCTGACTGGTCTTGTGACCACTACTTGCTCTGGCTATCCCCCATTTCGCCTATGGGGGTGTGTCAAAACATATGCATAATTGTATCTAGGCTATATTGGGGTTAGCCTTAGGGGGTACAGAAATAGTCTCGACACTCTAGTCTTGTACCCCAATCTTGACCTAATCATCATTCTCGTTCTTTCCTCACCTAGATAGTGATTCTAACAGTGCTCTGCTTCAGGTTTCTTAAGGTAGGTGGCGAGCTGGCTTGCTGAATACGATAGGCCTGGTCGGCAGGTGACGGCTACGAATAGCAGGCATCCTAGTTTTCGCTGATAGTCGCGTATACCGGCGGGCTTGAGTGGAGCAGAGGTTCCTTCGTGACTTGCGGAGGTGTAGCGGTACGATGTGGAGATAGCAGTTGGAGTTAATCCGAAGCGTTTGGCGATGGTGTCGGCGTATTTTGCGGCGCTGAGGTGGATCGTGTTCTCGCCGTCCTGTATGTTGAGTCCTAGGTACTGCGTCATGGTTGATGAGACGGTAAGAGTTAAGTCCCGCTGCAGCTCCCCTTCGAACCAGGTTGTGACGCCGTCGGTCGAGCCGATGTAGAGCAGATCGTCCACGTAGACGATGAGTAGGATGTAGTCGGCTCCTTTCGTGAGACGGTACATCCCTTAATCGTGCGGCAGTTGCCTGAATCCGATGCGGATTAGCCGGGCGTGTAGGTACTGTTGCCACAGTCTCGGGGCCTGTTTGATGCCATACAGGGACTTCAGTAGTTGACATACTTGATTGGGGTCTGCGTTGGAGCCATGCGGTTGCTTGACAAAGATTTCAGCGTCGACGGGTGCGTAGAGAAAGGCGTTGGCGACGTCGATTTGATGAAGCTTCTTCCGCTTCATGGCGGCTATCGCGAGGAGAATCCGCAGTGAGGTGTGCCGACTAACCGGTGCGAATGTTTCGGTGAAGTCTTGTCCGTGCTCTTGGTCGAAGCCACGTACGACCCAGCGCGCCTTGGATTTGTCGATGGTTCCGTCTGCCTTTTTTTTCACCCGAAAAACCCATTTTCCGGTGAGAATGGTCTTGTTCTGTGTCACCCCGATAGGTACGACCTTCCAGGTGTTGCGTTCTTCAAGTGCCTTTGATTCCCTGTCCATGGCTTCGCGCCATTTTTCCCTGTGCTCCCCCCCCAGAGCCTGCTGAACTGTGGCAGGCTCCTTAGGTGGCGCCGTGCCGTGGACTGCGGTGACGAGTCCGAGTATCTGGAGTCCATTCTGCGTGTAGCGAGGGAGATTTGCGTCCTCGGGAAAGTTGCTTCGTCTCCCGCTTCTGGATCAGGTATGAAATTAGGTCCTACTCGTTCGGCTTCGTCGGTGTTGACTTTCGCGGGTGTAACGTAACCGTTGCCAGCGAGGTCGTAGAAGACTTCGGTGTTGATGCTTCCGCGAGGGTTGTCGTCGTCCATTGTGACATCCACTGAACAGTAGGGAAGAGATCCGGCTTCTTCCGAAGCTCTGTCCACGTTCTGCTCGTCCCAGTCAGCTTCATCTGCTGCCGAAGCGAAGGCTCGGTCCCCACGAAATCCGCCTGTGACGTCCCGTGAGGTTTCCAAGTTGTACAGGTACGTCGGAAGAGTGAGACGTTTGTAGAAGATCACGTCACGTGCTGCTACTGTTTCCTTTGTGTGGACGTCGAAGATCTTCCATGCGTTGTAGTGTATTTCGATGCCCAGGTGTAGCCCCCACTGTGCGCGTTGGGAGAAACGACCTGCTCGTGCAGCTGGGGGTCGGTACTGTACCATGCAGCCGAACACTTGTAACATTTTTGTGTTGCCCGATTTTCCTGTCCACAGCAGGTGCGGTGATGCGTTGTTCGGGAGCGATGATGACGAAAGCAAGTTGTGCAGCATGACAGCATGGTCCATCGCCTCGGGCCACTGGTGGTTGGGTAGCAGCATGCCACGCAACAGTTTGCGCATGGTGTTGTGGAGAGTCCTGTTCATTCTTTCTGCCACGCCTTGCTGTTGATGGGCGTAGGGAAGGGAGATGAGCCTTTTTATGCTTCTTTCTGCCAGGTAGTCCTTGAACCTCTCGGACTGATATTCTCCTCCCCCGTCTGACTGGAAGCTTTTTAGCTTCACTCCTGATTCTCGTTCTGCTACTGGAAGCCAGGCGATGAAAGCTTCGAAGGCCATGTCGCGACTCGGAAGATTGAGATGCCAGACGTATCGAGTGGCGGCGTCGATGAACGTGATGACGTAGAAATACGCTCCTTGTCCGGGTTCGCGATTGTAAAGTATGTAACTGTACACCTTCTCCAGAGGTGCGTATGCCAGCGCGCTTGGGTTGTGGTGAGAGACGAACGGCTGATGCGGTAAGTCGGCTCGGGGCAGGTGAAGCATGTTCCTCGAACTCGTTGAAGTTCTCTGCCGTCGAGTAGGAGTAGCGAGTTTTTATCAAGTACTCCTGCTCTTATCGTGTTTTTCAGCGCTGTGTTGCTGGAATGTCCTAACCTTTGATGCCATAACGATTCGTCAGCGCGATGTCCAGGTAAACGCCTGTACAAGTCGGAGTTAGAGTAGAAGCTTGCGGTGATGTTGGCGCTTCGATGAACTTCTCGTGGAGTGAGAATGAACTGCTGCGCAGGAGTCGATGGAGTATCGTCGATTGGAGCTGGTGCCGTTGAAGGACCCGCGATTGGTGTTGTCTCTGCTACTGCCGATGTTGTCTCTGCTACTGCCGATGTTGTCTCTGCTGTTGCCGATGTTGTCTCTGCTGCTGCCGATGTTGTCTCTGCTGTTGTCGATGTTGTCTCCGCTTGTTGGATTGTCACTAATGCTCGTGTTCGTTCTGCCTCGGGTATGGTGTTCGAGTACCAGAAGCCGCCAGGGCTGAAGTCGGGGTCGAGATCCGGCGGATGTGTCCAGGGAGCAACGGTGACGATTCCGTCGCTGTCGGCGGTGCCTTGATCTGGAACGAAGTCGAGGACGAAGACATTGTTCTTCAACACTGCCTTGCCGATGTAGAGTCCGCCCCTTCCGTGGTACAGTTTGAACTCCTGAGTGGTGCTATCTGCTTCGAGATGAATTCCTTTTGCCATCACCTGACTGACACTGAGTAAGTTGTACCCGAGTCCCTCTGCGATTAAAACCTTCGACATTTGTAGTAAGACATTGGTCTCTCTTGACTGAAGTTGAACGATGCCTTGTCATCGTGTGCGCAGGTTCTGGTTGTTGGCGACGGTAATTACGACTTCACGTTGAAGTTGGTGTTCCCGTTGAACGAAGCGACCCGAGGAGCACATGTGCTGTCCGCAGCAGCTGTCCAAGAACCAGGTGTCTTTCCCGGACGGCTCGCTTTGGGCGATGGCTGCGTATGTCGGGTTCGGCTCCAGTGTCTCACGGCGAGGGGTGCTTTCGTCGAGTTGTTCTTCCGGTGAGTAGTACGGTGGTGACTCAGTGATGCAGGAGACTGTCAATCTTGCCATGCAGCTGACGATGTCTCTTGTTCCTTGTGCAGATTGCGTCGTCGATGTTGTTGAAGACTGCGGTTGACTGGTGGGGTGCGCCTGTGTGGAGGCCACTTGACTGCGTGAAGGCCGAAGTTGACGCTGCGGTGTCGTTAACTGCTGCTGATTAGGGCAATGTGTCCGAGGATGTCCTGACGTCTTGCAGAGATGACAGAACGGCGGTACGTGCTGTTTCTGTCGTTGTTTATTCTGTCGGTTGGGGTTGTTGAAGCACCGTTGGGTGTGGAATGCAAATTCGGGAACTGACGTTTTCCTCTTGTGCCGCTCCTCGTGCAGATCCATGTCTTATTGTTCAGCGTGTATTTCGGCGCAGAGTGCCGCTTAAAAGATCTTCCCGTGAGCTCAGAGTATAGCTCGAGTGGAGCGCCAATGAGGACCAAGGCTGGAGATGACGAATGACGAAGGCTTCTTCAGATATCGATCCTCCGCATCGAAGAAGTCTGTCGCGCAATCCGCGACAACGGCTGATATACGCCATCCCCTTTTCGTCGGGTTTCATTTCCACTGTTGTCAGCTGTGCCATTAACCGACTCTGATTGACGTTGTTTGTTGCTTGGTACAGGTTCTTCAAGTGGTTGTACGCGAGCTCGGCGGAGTTGCCGTATCCCCGATAAGACAGGATAATTTGCTGTTGGTTCGGAGTTATGTTCCTCAGCAGGATCGTGTACGCCATCATCGACTGATATGTATACTGTTGTTTGTCGTACTGCGTCCCGTATGTTGGGTATGGCAGGGATCCGTCGAAGAATCCAAGAATCTACGCGCCTTCCATCATCAGCTCAAACTCAAATGACCAGGTATAAAAATCTTTGCCGTCGAAAGGCGTCGATGTCTTTAGTTTCAAGACGTGCGCGAACTGCGATTGAACCTGAAGCGCATACAGTGTCTTCTCCTATCCAGGTCGAGGCTGTTGGTGCGGCATGAAGCTGATCGAGCCACGTTGAGGCTCATACGGAGCAAAGGTGGGTTGCTGCTAGTTTCCGCGCGCATAGGATGAACCATCGAGACTCATGGGTGTAACATCGTCGTTGTTGTTGCTGATCTTGGACTGCGCAGGTGCCGCTTGCTGATGCTGTTCGTAGAAGGACATGAAGGAGAAAAACTTCTCCAACATGCTTGGGTCGAAGCCTGTCGCTTGGTTCGCGGGAGTCTCAGTAGACTCAGCAGCTGGTCTTGTCGCTGTACCTCCCTCTGTCTGTAGGCCGGAGGCTGGAGGTGGAGTAGGAGTAGTGCTAGGAGAGCCGTTAGAGGAGCTTCTCTCCTTCTGTGTTGCCATGCTTTCTGATGTTGTAGGGAACTTGAATGTAGTTGAATTTGCCTTGACAGCTCTCATACCATGTTGGGCTGAGAAAAAACCCTTAGGATCTTTTCAAGGCTAAACTCTGAGTAGAGGTTTTGTATTTGCGGAAGCGTTTAGTAACAAGTGTTGAACCACCTTGCGCTAGTGTGTGAGGGCAAGATAGATTGATTAAAGCAAGAAGATACAAGGTTTTATAAGAGGACAAGGAATATGAAAAGATGCAACTATTAACCATTTTACTGTTGCTGTTGCGGTTCGATATAGTGACGACTCGGGCAACTGCTCAATAACGAGTCAGTTTTTTGTCCTGGCTGTAGCGGTGTACTTGTCAAGTCAAAGGTCGCTGACCTTTGACCTTCGCGTAACCTCCAGCAGTTACTTCTCTTGTCAACCTTCGATGGTTTGACTCGCCGTTGTTCTTCTGTAGTTCGCCTCGTCTGTAGCTCAGTGTTGTGACACATAAGAAGCATTTAATTAATTGTTTCCAACAGTTATGATGTGAGCACGGCAATTTCCGGTAGGGGCTGTCAGCATCTCAACTCCTTCCCTTGCTTTCCAAGCGTTTTTGCGAAGCGCACGAAGCACCACGCGGCTTCGCGAAGCGCAATGTCGATTCACAAAGAACCACGCGGATTCGCGAACCTGCTGGGCGTGTCCCAGCCCGAGCTTTCTCTTGACGGTGCAAGATAGCTCTAGAACCACTGCCACAAGTCTCGCCACTCTTAGGACGCGTCACCTGAACGCCGATCATGCGATCGATCGTCGAAAATCGATCTTCCACCGCATTTTAATTACGCGCATCGTAGTAAAAACCTCTAGATGCAAAATAAACCACGCACAAATTCGATCCTACGTAGGATCGATCCTGCGATCGGCGTTGAGGTGACGCGTCCTTATAAATACCAATCTGCTGGTGGAGGAGCCATCATTCAACCTACAATCGTCGACCACAAACAAACCAGCATACTTTGAATTCAGCTTACGACGATCTCAAGACTTAGACAAAGTCTTATTCTTAAAATCGTATTAGCTTCGCCAGCACCTTATTCGACAGAGACGGTAATCAGAGAATGGCATTTGGAATGTCAGATTTGCTGTTCGATCGACAACAACCCCACGTTTTCGCACCTCCTTACGCGAGCCATTATCACTCCCAACCGTCACCTTGGAACTTTGCCTCCTCGCCCTTTCCGCTTTTTGGCGATCCCTTCCAATTCAACGATGGCTTTGACTCGCCAGCGGGGAACTTGGCGCAGAGGCGACGCAATGACACGCGGAAACATGAGACTGTGCGGAAGCAGCAAGCGCACGAGCTTAAAACCAGGGTCTCAAGTAAGAGATTCTGCCATCAACTGCAAAACATTTGAGACTGAGTTACCTTGTTTTTCTAGGCGAGGCGGACTGGTTGGCTAGGGAAGTTGGCGTGCGACACTCCCCCACTTTTGCCTCAGCACCAATAGCAAAACAAATTTCAGGTACATGAGACTTTCGACAACTCTTGACATTTCACTGGCAATGTAGCTTCGGCTCCGAACCTGTTTCCGTACCTAGAAGGTTTGGAACACAGCAAACGATTTTGTTCCCTTCGTATCCCTCGCTGCACCCCTTTTCGTTTTTCCAACCTCATCAACCAATGGGAAACGGGGGTTTCCCATCAATTGCAAATCAAATGATCTACGTGGGACCCTGGTTTTAACGCGCGAAGGCAGACAGCGCGCGTGGGAAGCGCGCAGCAAGATGTGAATGGAACGAAGATTCGACAACCACGGAAGCAAGGACAAACAGTTATCCCTCAAATACCCGTCCAGCACCCAGCAAGCAATAGTAGAACGCGACCCGACACGCCGGCAGCGTCGCCAATGGCGGGCGTCGCCCGCATTCCTGCTGCTAAAGTCGCTCCCGTATCGTTATTAACGGCTAACGATGCTGCTCGGAAGTTGCAAGCAGCATGGCGGGGCTATTCTGTGCGCGAAGACAAGCCTCTCAAACTGGCTCGGTCCATAGCTGACGCTCGGAAACTGGTTAACGAGATGGACGAGCAGCTTCGGGACAACGCTTTCGTGGCTTTGATGGCTTCCGACCCTATGGAGAAGCTTCGGGTGAGCGAGACGATCATGAGCTGGCTGCTTCGGTTGGACGAGGTGCAGTCCTCGAACCAGGACGTTCGGAACTTACGGCGAGACATGGCCAGGAAGCTGATGAAGCTGCTAAACAGGGTCGACATTCTCACAAGTACTCAACCACAGGAAGCTGAGGCTCCCCTTGATGTTGCCGATGACACGAGGGCTACCACAATGGATGATTCAAGAGCGTATGTGGACTCACCATGCGCGAGCAAGGATTGCTGCCATTGTGGCAGTCAAAGCAGCAACAATAGCTGTATGAGCTGTGAGAGCTCTATGAAGGAATACTATGGAGAGTGTTACAATGGCGAGAGAGCTTCTACTAACACGATGGTGTTGCGCTAGCAACTCGGTAGCATTCCGGTAGTGTTTGTCTCCAAGGACTTAGTGAGAATTCAAGTAGCAATTGGGCCAAGTAGAATTGTAATATCAACTATGAATACAAAAGCAAACACACAACTAGATATAGGCTACGGGAAGGTTTCACAAAGTTGGCGTGGTGCTGCGCAGTAACCCAACCCCACGAAAGTGGTGTGCAGGTGGGTTGAACGCGCCTCGTACAATTTCAACCCAACTCAGCAGCGGAATTGCCTTTCACACGCCACCCCAGCCAACACCAACTCCAACTCGGCAATACCACATATGACGCCCACTGACTTGCTAGGAAGTGGCACGCTTCCCAAGAATCGTGCTCACAACTTCCCTAGACTAGCAGCACCCCAGCACGGACTTCGTTGGCACTGCAGTAGTCGCGCGACATCAGCGCACTCCTTGCGTTGGTGTCTTTCAATGCCCGTCTTAGCGTAGTTGTCTTGCCAAGTCGTCGAGGGCCCTTGCTGTCGTAGGGCCCTCTAACACTCCCCTGCCATACTACAGCAAGGCCCTTTATAATCACAGGGCATGCATACACGCATACACACCAAAAGAAAGGGAACACACAAACGAAGTACTCTCAACGTGCAAACACGCACCGCACCAGCCATGGATAGGCCATGGCACCATCCACATCATGGAGTGTCTAGGTCTCACTCCCCTCGCTCGAGAGCCTCACCTGCCCTACAGCCTCGAAGCAACGACTAAAGGCGGGGAAATGCAATGCCTTGGTAAGGTAGTCAGCAGGCTGCTCGCTCGTAGGGATGTACTGCAGCTGCAGCTTCCTGCGCTTGACCATGTGCTGCAACCACATGTGACGACGCTCCATGTGCTTGAGGCTCCCCTTGAGCCCCATGCCACCTGCCACTGAAATGGCGGAGGAGTTGTCCACAAAGAGGGTAGTGGGCTCCTCACTCCTCAGCAGTTGAAACTCTGCCAGCAAGAAGCGCAGCCTGCGTGCCTCCTTCCCTGCCTCCACAGCAGCAACGTACTCAGACTCAGTGGAGGAGAGAGTGGTGCAACGAATCCTCTGGCTCGCCCATGAGACAGCAGCACCCCCGAGCACGAAGACATAGCCACCAGTGCTGGTCCTGTTCTGCTTGTCCCCTGCATCATCAGCATCGGCGTAGCCACCAGCTCCATGGACTCCGGCCCACCACCAAACTCCAGCGCCACATCTCGGCTCCCTACCAAGTACGCCAAGCACCGGTCCAACTCCTTCCAGTGCTGGTCACTCCGCACAGTCTGGCCCGACCCCAGCTTACTGCAGGCGAACGAGATGTCGGGACGGGTGGTACAGGCCGCGAACTGCAAGGATCCCACCTTCTGCTTATACTCCTCCTCCTGGTGAGACTGCCATCCCACATCCTCGAAGGTCTGCACACTGAAAGGGTCAGAGGAAAGAGGGGTGCGAGGCACTCGCAGCGGCTGCTCCCCGTCGAAGAAGCACCTATGGACCTTGTCCACATAGGCCCCCTGGTGCAGCCACAGCCTCCTCGTAGGCCTGTCCCGAATCAGCTCCAACCCCAAGTACTTCTCCACAGGGCTAATCTCCCGCAGCTGAAACGCACTCTGCACTAGCTCACGCAGCTCCCCCAGCATGCTCTGACTGCGGCTGGCAGCAAGCAGATCATCCACATACACAAGCAGCCAGCACATCTCCCCCTCAGCATTACTCTTGAAGTACAGAGCCTCATCCACCTTGCTCTTCTTCCATCCAGCCCCAAGCAGCACCCCATCCAAGGCCTCATACCACAGCATCGGGCTCTGCTTGAGCCCATACAGACTCTTCACCAACTTACAGACACGAGGAGTCCCATCCTCGTAGTAGCTCGGCTGCTCCATGTAAAGGTCTCGGTCCAGCACGTCGTGGAGGAACGCATTCTTCACATCCAGCTGCATCAGGTCCAAATCAAGTGCAGCTGCAATCGCCAGAAGCACACGTGCCGTCACATAGCTTCCCACATGGGCGTACGTCTCCTCATAGTCCACCCCTGCCACCTGTGTGAACCCCTTCACCACCAACCTCGCCTTCTCTCGCTCCACTATCCCATCTGGTCGGAATTTGGTGTTCAAAATCCAGCGGTTCTTCATCACATTCACCCCTGGAGGACGCGGAACCAACTCCCACGTCCCTTGCTCAATCAAGCTCCGCATCTCCTCATCCATCACCTCCTTCACCTTGTCGCCCTTCCAGCAGCCCAAGGCCTCCTTTACTGTTATCTTTGCTATATCCCACTGCCTCTCAGGGTCGGCCACCACGTCGGGGTCCAGGTCCGTCCACTCCTCATCCTCCTCCTCGTCATCCAAACCCGCCGGCTCAACCACTACAGCCCAAGCATAGCGAACAGGCGGGACACCACGAGTGATGCAAGTGGAGAGACACAGCGGTGCAGTGATCGTCCCAGAAGCCACCATACGACCACCATCTCTAATTCCCCACATCTCCTGCTCCCCCGTCTGCGGCCCCCCTGTCTGCTGCTCCCCTGGCTGCTGGTCCACCATCTGCTGGTTCCCAATCTGCTCCTTCCCTATCTGCTGCTCCCCACTCTCCATCCCCCCACTCTGCTGCACTCCATCCATACTGCTCTCCTCCTGCAGCTGCTCAGTCACAAGGTTCTGCCCGTCGGTGATCACCATAGATGGCGGCACCACTATCCCCCCCTCACCAACGGGCGGCGCCGTGGAAGATGAAGAGGAGGATGGAGCAGGGGCAGGAGGGATGGAGGGTGGAAGGGGAGAGGGAATAACAGGAGGAGGAGCGGAAGACAAGGGGGGTGAGGAAGAAGAAGGCGGGGCAGGGGGAACCACATAAGGGTAAACGGAAGGCGGAGGTGGGATGGGGACCGAGGTAGGGACATAGGGCATAGCAGGAGGTGCGACCACCTCCTCCTCTTCCACCGCCTCCTCAAGAGTGATCGGGAAGAGTGAGGGAAGGGGCTCATACGGCATCGGACGCCCCGCATGCTCCTGCTGGTGCCAAGCCTTCCATCCTGCCAGGGACATGGTCTTATAGAACACAGCTTCCACAGTGGTGATGAGGCGGTTGGACTCCAAGTCCAGCACGGTCCAGCCCTTGCTCACTGCTGACACCCCCAAGTGCAACCCCCAGCGAGCCTTAGGCGCCAGCTTCCCCTCGCGCTGCGACTGCGGCACCATGTACTGCAGCATGCAGCCCCAAACACGCACCATACTGACATCGGGTTTGCGTCGGAAGGCGAGCCCGTACGGCGTCACACCAGAGGGCAGCGAGGCGTGCTCCACGCGGTTGCGCACCCAGATGGCCTGCGACAGCGCCAGGTGCCACCAGTGATGCTGCACACCCATGTGCAACAGCATCGTCCGCACCGCCTCCACAATGCTGCGCATCTCCCCTCTCGGCCATCCCATTCTGCTCCGGCGTGTACGGGCACGTGAGGTCGTAGATGATCCCCTTCTCGTCGAGGAAAAGTGTGAAGTCGTGTCCCAGGAACTCGCCACCCCGATCAGTGCGCAGCGCCTTCACTGTGGTCTTGCACTGACGCTCTGCCATCGGGAGCCACTTCTGGAACGCCGCCAGTGCATCGCTTTTCTTGGCCAAAGGGTAGGCCCAGACGAACCGCGTCTTACGATCTTTCATCACCAAGAAGTAGCGGCTGCCGTCCTTAGCTGCTTCACGAAACGGGCCACACAGATCAGCATGCACCACCCCGAGCAATTCATCCTCCTCCTCTCCCACAGAAGGAAAGGTATGACGAGTGATCTTCCCCCCAACACAGGAGACACAAGGTATGCCTGACTTTCCCCCCTTCTCCAAATCCAAGCCCTTCACTGACCCGTGAGCCGCAGTGCGCTCAATGGCATCAATACCAACGTGTGCCATACGCGCATGCCACATGTCTGTCTTAGACCGCATGCCCGTCGCCAAGGTACGAAGCGCCACCGTTTCGCCTTCCTGCTGCTGGGTTGAACACGGCTGGAAGTTCGTGCAGAGAACACGGCCCCTGAACACCGCACGACCAAGAAGCGATCCATCTGGTGCCCTTAGCAGAGTCACGTCGCCCGCATCCAGCAGCTGCACGCCGCTATCACGCAGCTGCCCAGCAGAAAGAAGACTTGCCTGCACTCCAGGTACGTACAGCACGTCCGGCACCAAGATATGCCTGCCCCCCTCTCCAAGAAGAGCGACTGTGCCCCGCCCCTGCACCTCCTGAAGCACGCCGTTGAAGCCAGTAACTAGTTTAATACTGTCGCCGCTGCTCATCTCCACAAAGGCAGAATGATCTCCCATGAGATGGTGGGAGCATCCGCTATCAAGCAGCACGACGCTCGGGTTCGCCTTCACAGCAGCTGCAACAGCCTGTAAGCCCTCTCCGGCCTCAGGCTCTAGCACAACGAGAGGAGTCTGCTCCACAACGGGCTTCACCATCGCACATGATGACTGCCCGCTCCCCTTAGAGCCATCACCCCCCTTGCTGCTGCTACCTCCAAAACCATCTCCACCAGTGTCTGCCTCCTTATCCGCCCGCTACTGACAGTACTTGCAACATGCTCTATTTGTCCACACACGTAGCACCTCCCCTTGAAGCCCCCTTCCCCACCCTTCGGCTGGCCATCCTTACCCCCTTTCCACTTCTCCCCTCCCCCACCAACCCCACCCCCATTCTTAGGCTGCTGCTGCTGTGCCGTAGTGGGAGGGGAAGGAAATGAAGTCTGCTGGAATTGGGGCTTACCCTTCTTGGTAAAGACCTGGTTAGCGTGGGGAAAGAGTTGGTCCTTTCGTCCCTCCGCCGCCAGCGTACACTCCTCCTCGATGATGTAGCTAGCGAGGGTGTCCTCGTCCAACTCCTTGCGCACCTGCGGCAACTTCAGCATCCTGTGTAAGAGGTTGTACTACTGCGGCAACCCCTTCACAACGTGAGTAATGTACGACGCCTGCGAGTAATCTACGCCGACCATCCTCAGGTTCACTAGAATCTGCTGCGCACGGTTGCAATAGGAAGTAGTGGACTCGTGCTCTCCCATCTCGAGGTTAGTGAGCGCCTGCTCTAACTGACCGATGTACAGATTGTCCTTCGCCATGTACGTGCGCATAATAAACTGCCATGCCTGATAGCAGGCATCTACCTTCATGCGACACGCCTTAAGGGCAATCTGTACGGTTGGGGAGCAGCATCGGGAAATGGTGGTGAACGTCAGCAATTGCATCGCGCGGAACTGGGAGAGATGCGCAAGCGCACGCGCTGGTGGAATGGGGGTGGTGCCATCTATGAATCGCTTTAGCTGAGCGATCTCAAGCTGCGGCTCGATCGATTCTGTCCATGTCGATAGGTCGTGCCGTCCTTCTAACGGCCTAGGGACGAAGATCTTGTCTGGAGTGAATTTAAAGTAGCCATAGTTGGGGGCTATTCCCTCGTCCCTCGGCATTGATCCAATCGGGGTAACGCCCGGCATAGCCTCACTATCGTACTCCTCCGCATTCCCTCCTCCAGAAACGCTCCGCCGTCCTACATTCTCATGCTCTCGTGACGCTGCCGCACAATGAACACGCTCCTGTACACCGCCGACGCAAGCCGTACTAAACCGAGTTGGTCCTCGCAGGACCCCACGCGACATCAACCCATCAAGCTCCTCGTCATCGCTATTTCCGCCATCGACAGCCATATCCCACGCACTAGTTCTTCCCGCAGCTTATTCGACATTCTCTACATGAGGCGAAGGGTGCTCACGACGCCGACGCGAGCGCAATCCCTCCAACATGAGCTCGTATTTGATATCACTAATCTCACCACAAGAATAACGAGCCACGAGATCCTCCTCTAGGCCGCGCAAATAACCGGCCTCCACGTTCGCCTCCTCCGTACTCATCCTCTACGACGTCTCTATAA
The DNA here is from genome assembly GCA_947471745.1 of Closterium sp. Naga37s-1. NCBI lineage: Eukaryota > Viridiplantae > Streptophyta > Zygnematophyceae > Desmidiales > Closteriaceae > Closterium > Closterium sp. Naga37s-1. Next base: position 683,586 of record CANJKZ010000214.1, read on the forward strand.
GGTACCACAAATTAAAATAAATTACCCCTTCCTTAAATCCCTCGTCTCGGGTGTCAGTAGAGCTGCACTGTGAGATCCCCGATTGATCCTTGAGGGGTTACAGGCATGTTAGCCTGGGGGGTTATGGGCGCACTGACCCGCTACTGAAACAAGCCCTTTTATCCCAATGGTTTAGTGGTTGGGATTCTGACATCGAAGCCACCTCACAAGGGTCCTCAGACGAGTGGTAATAAATTACCAAACGCCCTATCTTTGGGTCCGATAACGTAACTGGAGGGAAATCAAGAGAGGTTCAACTTAGATTAATAAGCGCCCTTCACTAACACCGCATGTCAAGGCGAGTATACGAACGCGAATATCAACGACGACGGAAATCTATGCGTGTTCGTTCCACGCTCACCGCACCATGAAGGAATACTATGGAGAGCATTACGACGGCGAGAGAGCTTCTACTAACACGATGGTGTTGCGCTAGCAACTCGGTAGCATTCCAGTAGTGTTTGTCTCTAAGGACTTATTGAGAATTCAAGTAGCAATTGGGCCAAGTAGAATTGTAATATCAACTATGAATACAAAAGCAAACACACAAGTAGATATAGGCTACGGGAAGGTTTCACAAAGTTGGCGTGGTGCTGCGCAGTAACCCAACCCCACGAAAGTGGTGTGCAGGTGGGTTGAACGCGCCTCGTACAATTTCAACCCAACTCAGCAGCGGAATTGCCTTTCACACGCCACCCCAGCCAACACCAACTCCAACTGACGCCCACTGACTTGCTAGGAAGTGGCACGCTTCCCAAGAATCGTGCTCACAACTTCCCTAGACTAGCAGCACCCCAGCACAGACTTCGTTGGCACTGCAGTAGTCGCGCGACATCAGCGCACTCCTTGCATTGGTCTCTTTCAATGCCCGTCTTAGTGTAGTTGTCTTGCCAAGTCGTCGAGGGCCCTTGCTGTCGTAGAGCCCTCTAACACTCTGATGTTGCCACAAGCACGCATCAGGTGGGGAGAGTGACGAAGAGGCAAAAGCAAAGGCACTAGAGGGATGCCTTGTGGCAGTGGAAGGAGAGAATGGGTGGAAAGCGAGGTGGTGCATGCTAGTACCTAGGACTGTAAGTTTTGGTACCACATACCGGTACCCCTGAGTACCGCAAGGGTACATGGGGAAATTAGGAAATGTACCTTATACTCTAAATACGGTAACATCATGTTTTATTTCCTACAACACAGGTCAACAACAGTCAAGAAAGGCCAACAATACAGCACTACCGGGCATAGGGGCTTGTGAGCGTCTGATGGTGCGTGCCAGTGTCGTCGTACCCACCCATCCCTCTCTGCTCCACCTCAAAGTTTGACCAGTTTGACCCTGGTTGACTAGTTGAAACAGGCAAGTGGCTCCAGAGGGTTGACAAGCTGGCAGGCCCTCCTGTGACTCCACTCTCAGGTGACCGGGTGGCAGAGGAATTTGCTCCTGCTACTGCACTGCTGGTATGACTGGCGCCACTTGGTGACTTTTGAGTCGACTCAAATTTTCCTGCTACTGCACTGCTGGTACGACTGGCAAACGATGGGGCAGCAGAACCGTAACCACTGGCGCCACTTGAGATAGCCCCTGCAGGGCACACAGGAGTGCCTCCCCCAGGTAGCGCCCGGAGGTGGTCCCTGATGCTGCGCAGCGCAGATACGACCTGCTCCATGTCAGGACGAAGCGAGGGGTGCTCTGCCGTGCACCACAGCGCCACCCGCAGGAACGTGCCGAACGTCTCCTCCAACCCCTCCACCATCTCCCCTGCACTCACTTCCCCTCCTGCCGCAGAAGAAACAACAGCAACGGCAGCAGCAGAAGCACTGTGAAAAGAAGCTCCGTTTACCCCAGCAGCAGTGTGAAAAGAAGCACCGTTCGACGCAGCAGCAGCAGCAGCAGCAGCAGCAGCAGCAGCAGGGGCCTGGAGAAGGTCAGAGAGTTTGGGGTCGATGGCGGCGGGCAGGCCGTGTTGGCCGAAGGCGAGGTGCAGCACGACCTGGCTGAGCGGCACTCCCTGAATGACGGGCGGCTGCCCCGTGGCCAGCTGCAGCAGCACCACCCCGAAGCTGAACACGTCACTGCGCTCCGTCAGCACCTCTGACTGCGCGAAGTGTGGGTCGATGTAGCCCTGCAGGTTGCGCGTGTGGGGGGAGGGGAAGAGGAGGAAATAGAGGGGGAAGAGAGCGGAATGGGAAGCTAAACACGTCACTGCGCTCCATCAGCACCTCCGACACAGCAAAGTGTGGGTCGATGTAGCCCTGACAGTAGAGAGGGTAGGAGATGGGAGGTTGACAGCATAGTGAGCTGACTGTGCAAAGTGTGGGTCGATGTAGCCCCGGAAGAGCGGGGGTGGGGGTGGGGGGGAAGGAAGGGGAAAAGGGGCTGTTGATTGACAACCTAGTAAGTTGACTGTGCGGGCCAATGTAGTCCTGAGGGGGGGGGAAGAGGGGGGGAGAGGAGAGGAATAGGGGGTTGACAACATAGTGAGTTCGACTGAGAAAAGTGCGGGTCCATGCAGTGTTGGGGAGACGGGATAGGAGAGAGAAGAGAGACACACATGGGATGCGACTGGAGGATCTAGAGTGCAAAGAGCAACAAGGTGGTTTTTTAGTCGACTTAAAAATCGCCTCATCACACAAGAGAAAAACACATGGGACTTGAGCATCTAGAGTGCAACTTGAGCAAGAAGGCGCGCAAAAACTCGTCTCGTTTACTACTCGCCACAATCGGGGAATGTGGTCTGATGTCAGTAATGCTCGACAAGGAAACATGTACTTGTTTCCTGCTCGGCCAAAAAGGCAGAAAAAAACTACACGCAAGTTGATTCTCCTCGCAAATTGTTTACCTACTTCACACGTTCTCAACTTGCTGCTAAAATGACAGTTTGTTTTGTGTGTGTGTGTGTGTGCGTGCGTGTGTGTGTGTGCGTGTTTTTGGGGGGAGGATTGTATTTCTCACCCTGCTGCCGATGATTTCCTCCTGCACCAGCTCGCCCCTTTCAGGCAGCGACTTGGAAATGCCAAAGTCGGCCACCTTGGCTTCGAGAGCTGCTGTCAGCAGAATGTTGGCGGGCTGGGAGGGAGAGGAGAGTGACGGAAAGAGAAAAAAGTAAAAGAAAGAAGTTATCAGATTGGGAAGGGTGGGGATGGTATTTAAAAAAAAAAAAAAAAAAAAAAAAAAAAACACAGTTGGGTGGCAGCACACCTTGATATCGCGGTGGATGATGCCGGGTCTCATCTCCTTGTGCAAGTAGTGCAGCGCACTTGCCGCGTCGAGAGCGATCCGCATCCTCTCCCTCCACGATAGAACACGCCCCGTCTTACCTGCAACGCCATTCATTTGGGCAGTGGTAAGCAGACTGTTAAAAAAAAAAAGGAATTCTCTCCTTCCATGATAGAATGCGCCCTGTCTTGCTTGCCGTTTGGCATTCAATGTAGTGTAAAGCAGAATTGAAAAAAAAAGTACAGGACATTACACACAAATGCTTCCAACAAGGGTTAAGGCAAAATCAAGCGGTGTCAAACCTTTCTCCACACACCCAACCAACCGCACACAACCGCACTGCATCCAACGGCAACCCACCTTTGATCCAGGCGTCCAGCGCCCCCCCCTCCATGAATTCGAACACCAGCAGCTGCTCGTCCTTCTCCACACAGAAGCCGGTGAGCTTCACCAGGTTGCCGTGCGACACCGCCGTCAGCATCTCGATCTCGTTCTTGAAATCCACCCCTGCATGCCGATGCTTCTCCGTCGCTTTCTTTATCGCCACCGACTCGCCGTTGAGAATGCCATGGTACACCTGGATAAGAGCGAAGGAAACGGTTTGGTTTTTGAGGGGCTTAAAAAATTGTCTCATGACTCGCGGATTTTATACAGGGAGAATTGAGAATGCCATGGTACACTTGGAGATGAGCAAGGGAAACAAGTATACGAGAGAGAGAGATACATTCCTGAGAACACCTCAGTACACATACCCATCATGTCCCAAGTATGAAATGCTTGGGGACAAGATAATAAAGAACGGCAAATGAGATGGACTGGAGAAGAGAGAAAATCGACTGGAAAACGCGTTATTTGGCCTCAAATTCACCTTGCCATAACCTCCCATGCGCAACACCAGTGAGTCATCAAAGCCACTGGTTGTCTTCGCCAGAGAACTCTATTTCAAGATAAAATGTTACCCTCTCAGGAACACACGAAGACTGCCTTCCTCTCCCTCCCAGATTCACCTTGCGGTAACCGCCCGTGCCCAGCACGAGCGAGTCAACGACATTAGTTGCCTCTGTCAGCTAACAAAAACTATCTGCACACCTCTCCCTTCCAACACTGTTCCACCCTCTCAAGAGCCACAGAAAATGCCTTCCTCTCCCTCCCTCCTCGCCTTCACCTTGCTGTAACCACCCGTGCCCAGCACAAGCGAGTCATCAAAGCCGTTGGTTGCCTCTGCCAGCTGTCGCAGCGTTTCTACCTCTCATGCCCTTCCGGACCCTCTCATCTCATGCTGTCCTGTGCCCTCTCACACGGTCACACCTACCTTGCCGTAACCACCTACCTTGCCGTAACCACCCGTGCCCAGCACAAGAGAGTCATCAAAGCCGTTGGTTGCCTCCGCCAGCTGTCGCAGCGAGTAGCGGCGGGCGTGCTGCAGGGTGATTCCCTCCAGTGCCTCGTAGTCCGCATGGCTCCACCCTGAAAGGAGGAAAGAGGGAGTAGGTGGGCGGGATGAACGTGTGAGAGGGATGGTGGAGCGGGGGGTGGAGAAGAGGGGTCAACGAGCGAAAGCAGGGTGATGCCCTGCCCTCCATGGCCTCGTAGTCCGCATGGCTCCACCCTGCAGTGAGAGGATGAATGGGTGTGAGGGGTTTGGGAGGGGATTTGGAGGGGATTGGGAGGGGATTGGGAAGGGATTGGGAGGGAATTGGGAGGGGATTGTGAGGGGATCGGGAGGGGATTGGAGGAACATGGATGGGAGTTGATGAATGGATGAAAGGATCAATTGCCGGTTGGTGCAATTCCATGCCCGTAGAGCCAGAGCACCTGAAAGGGCAACAGGGTGAAATCTATGGTATGAGGAAAGAGGGGTGTGAGTCTGTGAGGCCATGCTCCATGCCAAACTCTTCTCTACCACACAAACCAGTTTGATGTTTTTTTTTTTTTTTTTTTTTTTTTTTTTTTTTGCCTTAATCAGATTGGAAAACTATGGACCACTGCCTATTACATTCAAAAGCCTGTTTAAGGGTCATGGCATGGATAGTCTTGGAACCGCCTAAACGGAATCTGACGACCTGGTGAAGTGAAACTTGAGCGTTACACACAGAAATGTGTGTAACACACATTTGCGAGATGACATAAATCATGTAACTTGAATTGACATGCTCCGTATACTGCAGCAATAGCTCTGAGACTTCAAAGACTTGGTGAAGCTATAGTGAAGTACTTTCCACATAAAAGAAAAGTATTTTTGAGACGTCTAAAAAATACTCCTTTTTCACATGGCTTTCCCGTAAAGCTTCAGAGGCTGAGCAGGCCTGTAGGCCAAATGGGAGTGCAATGACTGTACCACTGTAGTGCGTTGGCACGAAAAACCTCCTCCTTCATATCCCGCTCACCCCGTTTCTTCCGCCCACCTCTTACCTCCCTCTCGAAGTCTCCTCCCTTTCACCTTTCGTTTTCCTCTCCCCTTCCCTCACCTTTCTCTTTCCCCCCAACTCTCTCCTCTCACACCATCCACTCTTCTCCATGAGGGCGATCACAACAGAAGGAAAATGTGATTCGATGCAAAAACTTTTGAGGCGCCTCAAACGTAGACACCTCTCCTCTCTCCACGCTCACACCATTCACTCCTCTCTATGAGGGTGATTGCCAACAGAGGCGGAATCTGAGTCAAAGAAAACACCACTCACTCCTCTCTATGAGGGTGATTGCCAACAGAGGCGGAATCTGAGTAAAAGAAAACACCACTCACTCCTCTCTATGAGGGTGATGACAACAGAAGAGGCATCTGAGTCGAACAAAAAACCACTCACTTCGCCGCTCCCAGGGGCGCATGAGAAGAGCCACGACGAGGGTGATGGCAACAGCAGCGGAGCACACTGAGATGGCCACGATGGCACCCGTGCTCAGCCCAGAGGAGGCCTGCTGCTGTGACGGGGAGTTGTAGGCTGCATTGGGATGGAGAGAAAGAAGGAACAGGATAAGCAGGTGTAAGGTAGTACGGAAGAGAGGAGGGAGGAGATTGAGATGGCGACAATGGAGCTTGTAATCAGCCCCTGATGTCGCCTGCTGCGATGAGTGCGATGACGAGTTGTAGGCTGTGGGTTGGTTGGATGGGTTGGAAAAGGAGAGCGCAGAGAAAAGAGAGGAGGGAGGAGACTGAGATGGCGACAATAGAGCCTGTAATCAGCCCCTGATGTGGTCTGCTCCGATGGGTGGTTGTAGGCTGCATTTGGAAGGAGAGAAACAAGGGAAAAGGAACGCGGGTGAGGGGTAGGACGGAAGAGACGAGAAAGGAGACTAAGATGACAACAATGGCGCCATTTCGCAGCACCACATATGATCTGCTGCGATGGTAGGAAGTATTTGGAATGAACGAAGAAGACAGATACGCAGGTGAACGGGCAGAAGAGGGATAGCACAGAAAGCGAAATATTTCAGTTGAGAGAAACAGAGACAACTGGCACAAATTGGTGAAATGATGGCTACCAAGCTTGGGATAATTCAGCTCAGACATCTACAACATCACTCGTCCTTAACAGCATTTACAACATTGGGATGAAACATGAAGCCAGACTCACGCGCGGGGCCGTAGAAGCCTGCGACCCGAAAGAGCCCAAAGTTGCCGAGAGCAACGCGCACGGCAAGGTCCCGGGAGGTGAGGGCGTTGCGGATGGCCTGCGGTGTGTCTCGCGGGTACCAGCTGTCATCGCCGCCCGGCGGGAAGAAGAGGACGTTGATGATGAGCGTTGACTCGTGATCGGCGTGCTCCGAGGCGAAGGTGGAGGCGAGCGAGTAGAGAGAGGCGGGGCTGCTGATAGCAGAGATGAGGAGCTGGTGGGGAGTGATGGGAGGAAGAAGGAAAAGGCGAGAGAATGGATGAGAAATCAAGTCCTGGATTCGTGGGTGGTGCGCTTTGGGGATGCCCTGGGGTGTGGTATGTTGCAGGGGAGTCGTCAGACATTGTTGGCCCCTGGGGGGGAAGAAGAGGAGGGTGATGATGAGCATGGACTCATGATCGGCGTGGTCTGAGGCGAAGGTGGAGGCGAGCGAGGAGATAGAGGCAGGGCTGCTGATAGCAGAGATGAGGAGCTGGTGGTTGTGAGAGGGACAGACAGAAAGAGACCGTGACGAAGAGAAGTGACTGATGCATGTGTGGTGTGCTCGGCAGGAAAGGATGATGCGAACGAGCGATCAGTGGGAGGTCGGGCTGCTGATGATGGCAGTACATAGTACCAAACTTAATCTTAGGCAACGCACTTCTACTTGGTATCGAACATAAGCTTAAGTAACGCACTTATACTTCGCACTCGTCGTACCTATGAACCGACCTGGCCAAAAAGATGGGTCGGATCAGATAAGGTCGACGTGATCTGACTGTGCCATTCGAGATTACCCCCGTGTTGCTGATATTGAAGGCTCACTTGGGACCGGCTGATGTTGATCTGAGACTTGCCGGTGAGCTCAGAGAAGAGCCTCTGCCCAGCTGCTGCAGCTCCGAGTAAACCCAGAGGGTAACTGCCCTCCAGCCCAAATACTCGTGTTCCCCTGGGATTTCCTAGACAACTCACTTGCGGCCTGCTGATGTTGATCTGCGCCCTGCTAGTGAGCTCAGAGAAGATCCGCTGCTCTAACTGCGCCACCAACTCCTCATGGTACACCACAAAATCCGATATAAACAGCTCCAGGTCGGCTCTTAACGGGGACACGCACACGCAGGAGCGCGACTCGTTATAGAGCGGTGCGCTAGGGCTGTAGAGGTCGGACTGGCAGGCAAGGCCGTCGCAGAAAGCAGGGGCAGTGTATTGGGTGAGGGGCGTCGGGGGGGAGCAGACTTGCGTGTAGTCTGGAGTGAATGGCTTGCACAGATCGTTGTTGAAAAGCCTGGGGGGGGGTGCGGTTTGGGGGGCAGGGGAGGGAGGGAGGGAGCAATGAATGGTATGTGAATGAGGAGGGAGGGAGGTTGTGGGGGAGCAGACTTGCGTGCAGTTTGGCATGAATGGCTTGCATTGCATAGATCATTGTTGAAAAGCCTGCAGGGGGGAGGGGGTGGAACAGAGATGGTGAAACAGTGGGAGAGAAATGGGTGATGGATGGTGGGAAGGAGCAAGCATTCGTTCCAAGGGCTCATGGCAAAAGGGCTTGCAAACGTTATCATTGCAACGAAAACGACGACGACGACGCATACTGGAGAGAGAGAGAGAGAGAGAGAGAGAGAGAGAGAGAGAGAGAGAGAGAGAGAGAGAGAGAGAGAGAGAGAGAGAGAGGTTGCTCTTGGTGAGCACGGTGGGCGGCACACTAAAGAGGCCACTCACTGCAGCGTGATGTTGTTGCTCTTGGCGAGCATATCGGGCGGTATGGAGGAGAGGGAGTTGTCAAACAGGGAGAGTGACACGATGCTGGGTAGCGCTGAGAGGTCCGGCAGGGGGCCGCTGAGCTGGTTGCCTGAGAGGAAGCTGGAAGGGTGGATGAAACAGGGGAATGAGGGGGAATGATAATAATAATGGTTTGCTTGTCCTCTTTGAAAGGGAACCAGTCACACTGGGAGCCATGAGAGGGATGACTTTGAGACATGGCGGGAGGGAGGCAATGGAAAGGGGAGAAGTGCCGATGGGAAGGAAATGAGAGAATAGAGAGAATAGAGAGAATAGAGAGGCAGCATCAGCAAGACATGGACCTCTTGGAGCAGGCTTATGCTCGCTCTGCTATTGTTATGGCCCTAAATTCTTATCTTGGACATTGTTAGATAGAGCTTAATTCCACGTTCAGGCTAGGTCCAATTTCCTGTCATCATCCTAAGTTGAACACACACCCTAGGTTCAGTTGATGTTTCAACCCAGCCTGCTTGTAACCTTGTTGCACCACGATTTTACACCATACACTTTCTTTCCCGTTCACCACTCGGCTACGTGGAGAAAGACGCACGCGTCCTGCTGCGTCCTGCGTCTGGACGCAGCGTCCAGACGCAGAGACGCAGGACGCCCCCCGTATTTGTTTTCGGGCTGACCGGAAAAAGAAATTGCCCCAGCGCGAAATTGACTAACGATTTCGACGCGACTGTCAATGTTGCGTCATGTCGACCCCCCCTAACCCATTTCGACCATCAAAAACACCCTAGAGGGTTTACAAAGACAATTCTCCTTCGTAAACCCTAAACCCTGAGAATTTGAAGGGGACGATTTTGCCTCAAATGTGTGCATCGTCGTTTCCCCCCCCTTCCCATACCCTATAACATCATTTTTCGGCTGCCCGGGGGTTTTTTTTGCCCTGCCCGGGCATGCGTCTTTTCATGCGTTCTAAAGGCCCTCCTCTAGCGTCTTGCGTCTAAGACGCTGCGTCTGGACGCAAGCATCCTCGATGCAGGACACGTCTTTCTCCACATAGCCACTCGGTTCCTCAAATTTTCCACTTTCCAAATATGCTGTTTATACCAACTATGCCATATATACCAGACATATCAGGTTGAGGTTGGCGGTTCTCCCACTCACACGGACTGCAGATTGGCAGCATCGGCGATTGCTGGAGGGAAGCTCGAGTCAAGATCGTTGTTGGCCAAATTGCTGGCGATGGAGGGAGGAAGGAGGGAAAGATGAGGGGTCATGAAAAGGGGCAGGAAGAAGGGTCTGTTGCAATAAGACTTGAGACTAACACGAAGCTAAAGGCATGGGGTGCATGGTACGGCATGGGGAGCATGGCATGGGGTGCACGGCATGGCATGGGGAGCATGGCATGGGTGCATGGCATGGGGCGCATGGTATGCGCGCGTGGCATGGGGTGCAATGCAAGGCATGGGGTGCAAGGCATGGGTGCATGCATGGGGTGCATGCATGGGGTGCAAGGCATGGGGTGCATGCATGGGGTGCATGCATGGGGTGCATGCATGGGGCGCAAGTCGATGAACAAGGCACAGGCACTGTAGGAAACACAAAGAGAAGAGATGAACTGACAGGTTGACGAGGTTAAGGTGCTCCCAGAATAGAACACCCGGGATGGAGCCTGTGAAACTGTTGCTGCTCAGGTCGCTGGGATAGAGGGGAGAATAAGGAAGAGGAGCTTCTGAGTCGCCTCAAAAGTCATTCTCCCAGAATAGAGAGCCGGGGATGGAGCCTGTGAATGGGTATGGATGAGGAGCAACGGATGAGATGGATGGATGGATGGATGGACGGACGGACGGACGGACGGACGGACGGACGGACGGACGGACGGACGGACGGACGGACGGACGGACGGACGGACGGACGGACGGACGGACGGACGGACGGACGGAGGGAGGGAGGGAGGGAGGGAGGGAGGGAGGGAGGGAGGGAGGGAGGGAGGGAGGGAGGGAGGGAGGGAGGGAGGGAGGGAGGGAGGGAGGGAGGGAGGGAGGGAGGGAGGGAGGGAGGGAGGGAGGGAGGGAGGGAGGGAGGGAGGGAGGGAGGGAGGGAGGGAGGGAGGGAGGGAGGGAGGGAGGGAGGGAGGGAGGGAGGGAGGGAGGGAGGGAGGGAGGGAGGGAGGGAGGGAGGGAGGGAGGGAGGGAGGGAGGGAGGGAGGGAGGGAGGAGGGAGGGAGGGAGGGAGGGAGGGAGGGAGGGAGGGAGGGAGGGAGGGAGGGAGGGAGGGAGGGAGGGAGGGAGGGAGGGAGGGAGGGAGGAGGGAGGGAGGGAGGGAGGGAGGGAGGGGAGGGAGGGAGGGAGGGAGGGAGGGAGGGAGGGAGGGAGGGAGGGAGGGAGGGAGGGAGGGAGGGAGGGAGGGAGGGAGGGAGGGAGGGAGGGAGGGAGGGAGGGAGGGAGGGAGGAGGGAGGGAGGGAGGGAGGGAGGGAGGGAGGGAGGGAGGGAGGGAGGGAGGGAGGGAGGGAGGGAGGGAGGGAGGGAGGGAGGGAGGGAGGGAGGGAGGGAGGGAGGGAGGGAGGGAGGGAGGGAGGGAGGGAGGGAGGGAGGGAGGGAGGGAGGGAGGGAGGGAGGGAGGGAGGGAGGGAGGGAGGGGAGGGAGGGAGGGAGGAGGGAGGGAGGGAGGGAGGGAGGGAGGGAGGGAGGGAGGGAGGGAGGGAGGGAGGGAGGGAGGGAGGGATGGGTGGAGTGAGGTGAGGTGAGGGAGGGAGTGGAGTGGAGGTGGGTGGGTTGGGGGGTGGGTGGGTGGGTGGGTGGTGGGTGGGTGGGTGGGTGGGTGGGTGGGTGGGTGGGTGGGTGGGTGGGTGGATGGATGGGTGGATGGGATGGATGGATGGATGGTGGATGGGATGGATGGGTGGATGGATGGATGGATGGATGGATGGATGGATGGATGGATGGATGGATGGATGGATGGATGGATGGATGGATGGATGGATGGATGGATGGATGGATGGATGGATGGATGGATGGATGGATGGATGGATGGATGGATGGATGGATGGATGGATGGATGGATGGATGGATGGATGGATGGATGGATGGATGGATGGATGGATGGATGGATGGATGGATGGATGGATGGATGGATGGATGGGTGCACTTCCAAAACAAGGCTTACAGGTTGGAGAGGTCGTAAGAGACAGGGAAGGAAGGGAGAGGCTGTCTTGGTAGAGAGCAGTTGCTGAAGAGACTGCGTGAGGATGGGAGAAACATACATGCATCCATGCACACACATGCATGCATGCACACACATGCACATGCGCCCACACACACACATGCGTGCACAAGCAGACTTGGATGTAGTAATCAGATCCACACCATGCATTGCGCACACACACATGAACATAGACACATGATGTTTACACATGGACACATGCACACTTGCAAGGGAAACACATATCCACATGCACATGCACATGCACACTTGCAGGGAAACACATATCACATGCACACGCACATGCACATGCACACTAAGTTGCCAAATACGCTTATAGCGTATATACGCGTATCGTATATACGCTAGCGTATGTACACTATCCGCGTAGGGGGTCAATGTGGACATACGCTTTTTCGGGCAGGGAAAAAACTTTTCGGGCAGGGTGAGAAAAAACGTACTCCGTATTCTCACTATGACGTGCCCTAGCAGCATTCTTCTGAGTCCGAACGGCGGGTGGGGCGGGAGGTGGTATAGACATTTCAGCTAGAGAGAGAAGTAGGAGTGGGCGGGAGGAACTCTGTTGGAAGCGGGAATGATTCGTGTGAAATGACGAATTAGCAGCTAGGGGTCGATTTTGAGAGGTTGGAGTTTGTAGATGGGTTGGGGTTGGAATGGGTTTCAATGCGGTAGATGAGATGGGTTTCAATCAATGTGTAGATCTGAAATTCGACATTTGTGCCAAATGTGCCTGAAAACTTCGAAGTCAGATCCCGGCTAGCCTAGACCACGGATTTTCATTTCGACTTCGGCGAAATGCTCACCTAGAAATTCCGCAACTATTTCGCGATATTTTTTTCGGGCAGCCCGGAAAATGTTCTGAAAGCGTATAGCGTATTCGCGGGCGTATAGCGCATAGCGTACAAACGCTAGCGTACATACGCTATACGCTGAAGGGGTTGAGCGTATTTGGCAACTTAGCATGCACATCCATGTGGTCACATACACATGCACATGCACATCCATGTGGTCACATACACACGTGCATGCGAATAGACACACCCACGCATGCACATGCACATATGCACATTTGGGCGTAGTCACATACAATACCCACATGTACAAACATAGCAAGAATCAAATCAAGCAAGGCAAGAACTATCAGCTGCGCCATCAACCCTGCTCTGCAATAAGTCCAAGTATGAGTTGTTTAAAGAAAAAAATATAGTGAACTTACTATGGGTTGTTCAAGTATGGGTTGTTCAACCCTATAGTTTCTGAGCCGAAGAATGACTCGGGTGGAGGGGAAGGCTCTTGAGGCGCCTCAAAAAGTCGGTTCCTGAGTTGGAGAACGAACGACTTACAAGTCCTTGAGATTGGGGAAGTACCAGGTGGAGGGGAAGGGGCCGGGTATTATGTTGTTGCTCCAGTAGCTGGTTGGAGAGGCAGTGAGGCGGGAGGGACGGGAGGAGGAGGGGAGGGACGGGAGGAGGGGGGAAGGGAGAGGGAAGGGAATGGATTGGGAGGGAAGAGAGGGCGAAGGGGAGGGCGTAGGAGACGAGCAGCAGCAGGTGACGAGCAGCAGCAGGTGACGAGCAGAGCAGCAGGTGACGAGCAGAGCAGCAGGTGACGAGCAGCAGCAGGTGACGAGCAGAGCAGCAGCAGGTGACGAGCAGAGCAGCAGGTGACGAGCAGCAGCAGGTGACGAGCAGAGCAGCAGGTGACGAGCAGCAGCAGGTGACGAGCAGCAGCAGGTGACGAGCAGCAGCAGGTGACGAGCAGAGCAGCAGGTGACGAGCAGCAGCAGGTGACGAGCAGCAGCAGCAGCAGCAGGTGACGAGCAGCAGCAGGTAACGAGCAGAGCAGCAGCAGGTGACGAGAAGAGCAGCAGCAGGTGACGAGCAGAGCAGCAGCAGGTGACGAGCAGCAGCAGGTGACGAACGAGCAACATCAAGAGGTGGTACGATACGAGCACAACGTCAGACTTGTGCAATGCAAGCACTTTCAACACCAGGCGGTGAGGTACCTCACCAAGCTCAACATGGCTGCCCAGTTTGGAAACACGGCAGCGGTGGGAGGTCCGGACCGGACGGGGCCCTGTTTCCCAGTGGGCTGCTTCACAACCCTGGAGCTCCAGTGCTCTTCCCAGTGGGTTGAAACTTCAGTAGGGAAGAAACTAGATGTGACATGTAGAAACTAGATGTGACATGTAGAAACTAGATGTGACATGTAGAAACTAGATGTGACATGTAGAAACTAGATGTGACATGTAGAAACTAGATGTGACAAGTAGAAACTAGATGTGACATGTAGAAACTAGATGTGACATGTAGAAACTAGATGTGACATGTAGAAACTAGATGTGACATGTAGAAACTAGATGTGACATGTAGAAACTAGATGTGACATTGGAAGGGACTCACCTTGTTTAGTTTGACCTTGCCTGCCTTTGGTTGTATGGCATGTAAATACAAGGACCATTTGAGAGAGAGCAAGGGGTCGCAACATAGAGGTGGCGCGAGCGATCACTCTATGCACGGTGCTTGCACCTCTGTGAGCGATCGCAACATGAGCGGTGCTTGCCGAATGCATACTCGGTTCCTACCAGCCTTACTAACACGATTCCTAGCCTGAGTGAAGAAACATGGTTAAAAATGAGGTGACTTTTGAGTCGACTCAAAAGTCATACTCGGTTCCTAACAGCCTTACTAACGAGATTCCTAGCCTGAGTGAAGAAACATGGTTAAAAATGCCTCCCCCGCACATACATGACAGTGAGGTTGGCGTTGTTAAAAGCGAGTGGAGTTTGAGTAAACTCAAAATGACCGCACCGCACACACACACATAGTGGAAAGTGAAGACACATAGTGGAACATTCCACACCGCACACACACACATAGAGGAAAGTGAAGACACATAGTGGAACATTCCCGCACTGCACACACGTACATGACAGTGAGGCTAGTGTTGTTGAAAGCAAGGGGAAAGTCATGGGTGAGACGGTTGCTGTCCATCAGCCTGGCAGAGAACACACGACAGCAGAGCGAACAAGAATATAATTAAGGGGGTGAATCGAATGGAATAGTTACACTAGACTTGTGTGAGACGATTGCTGTCCATCAGCCTGGCAGACAGCATAACACAGTAGCGAACAAGAGTCCAACCAATACGGGTGAACTTCTGAGGCGCCTCAAAAGCGGGTGGAAAGTCTGGGTTTTGAGGCGCCTTAAAAGCGAGTGGAAAGTCACGGGTGAGATGGATGCTGTCCTGTCCATCAGCCTGGCAGGCAGTATAAGAGAGCAGCTGACAAGAGTACTACCAACATTCACCAGGTGCTGAAACCTAAGTTGCTGCCACGTATTTTCTCAATGGTACCTAACTGGTGTCCACTTCCGCTGAGATGGATTCTGTTCTGTCCATCAGCCTGGCAGGCAGTATAAGACAGCAGCTGACAAGAGTCCAACCAACACGGGTGAACAAAAGTGTTTTGAGACGTCTCAAAACAGGCAGTATAAGACAGCAGCGGACAAGAGTCCAACCAATACGGGTGAACAAAATGGAATAGCTACACTACATGTATGGCACAGCCAATTGAACGGCCTGGGCGAGTTTTATTTGAGGTTGGGACTTACAGGGTACGTTAATGAGCACGACTCACACATGCGCGCCCTCAGCTCAGCACGACTCACACATGCGCGCCCTCAGCTCAGCACGACTCACAGGTGCATCAGCTTCGGCAGCCGGCTGATCTCTGCTGGAACAGACGTGAAGAGGTTGTTGCTCATGTGGCTGTAGGGCGAGGGAGACGAGTGGGGAGAGAAGGGTGGAAGAGGGGAATAAGGAAAGCGAACGGAAGAGAGAGAAAAACTGGGGATGGGATAGGATAGGTGAGAGAAAATAGGGATGGGTGATTCTTACAGGTGTGCGAGCTACTTGGCACCCGAGTCGGACAATGGCAGGGGCCCTTCTATCCGGTTGTCCATGGCGTCAAGCATGTTGAGGCGCGGGAGACACAAGGGAGGGCAGCAGGGGCACGTAACTTGATACTCACAGGTGCCCCAGCTCGTTTGCACCCTCAAACATGGGCAGAGGCCCTTCCAGCTGGTTCTCCATGACATCAAGCATGTAGAGGCTGGGGAGGGTGCCTACCTGTGCAGGAGAGGGGGGGTAATATTGATACTCACAGGTGCCCCAGCTCGTTTGCGCCCTCAAATGTCGGCAGAGGCCCTTCCAGCTGGTTGTCCATGACGTCAAGCATGTAGAGGCGGGGGAGGGAGCCGATCTGAGAGGGCAGGGAGCCCGAGAGGCGGTTCTGGTTGACCAGGAAGTATTTGAGGCTGGTGAGACGGCCGATGGTGGATGGTATGGAGCCTGATAGGCTGCACCCGTGCATGCCCCTGCGTGTCATTGATGAGGGCGTGAGATGGGGAGGAAGGAAGAGGCGCCGTGTAAAAAGTGAGTTTTTGAGACGTCTCAAGAACCCTCACAGACCGCACCCATGCATGTCCCTGCTTGTCATTGATGGGGGCGTGAGAAGGGGAGGAAGGAAGAGGCGGTTGTGGTTGACCAGGAAGTATCTGAGGCTGGTGGGGCGCCCTAGGGTGGCTGGGCTGGGATTGAGCCTGATAGGCCACACCCGTGCATGTCCCTGCTTGTTGTTTGGGGTGAGGAGTGAGAAAAGGGGAGTAGGAGAGGAAGTTCGGCCAACCTGTGTGTTTACAACAAACAGTGTGTACGCGTGAATATTAGACGCGGTATGCTTACAATGCAGCAGAGTGTGTACAGCGCAGCAGAGCAGAGAGAGAGCTCACAGCGTGGTAAGCTGCAGGAGGTTCCCGAGTGCATCTGGAAAGCTGCCCGTCAGATTCGGGTTGAGCGCCAGATTGCTGATGAAGGGAGGATAGAAAAGCGGAGGGACACGGATGGGTAAGGAAAAGGAGATGCGAAGGGGAGGGAAAAAAGGAGAAGAGGGGCATGCAGTCAAACTAAGGAGAGGGCTGAGATGAGCAGATGGGAATGGCAACTCACAGCAAGCGAAGTGACGTGAGGTCGAAAATGGAAGGCGGCAAGTCTCCTGCTAGATTGGCGTCCTGAATGTCACTGAGAGGGGAGGGCGAGGGGGCAAGGGGAGGAATATGATGAAAAGTTGAGGGCAGGGCAAGAATATGGTTAGGAAAGAAGAGGCAGAGCCATGATTCCATAAGGCTTCTGTTAGCTTGAATTCCTGCTTGTCACCGATAGGGTTGAGAGAGGGGAGAGGAGCATGAAAACTTTGTTTCCAGCCTTCTTTATCTCCCAAAACTCACTCCTCACAAGTCCCTTTCTAGATTGGCTGCATCAGCATTGCTGCACGGTTGACGGGTCTTCTTCCATCCAAGCACAGGGCGCCACCTCATTGCCCTTCGATGCGCTCAAATCTCAGCCATGGTGCTGTCTGTGTCACGCTTGATGTCCGAGTAATTCGGTGCTTGCTGCACCACATCACCACACTGGTTGTTCCCAGTCCAAGCACAGAGCACCACCTCATTGCCCTTCGATGCGCTCACACCTCAGCCACGGTGCTGTGCGGTACGGGCTGCCTGTGTCACCCTTGATGCCAGCCTATGTGCTCGCCGCACCACATCACCGCACTAGTTGTTCCCAGTCCAAGCACAGAGCACAAACCCCAGTCAGCCCACTTTCCCCCACTCACATCTCAGCCACGGTGCTAGAGGGGCTGCCTGTGTCGCACTTGATGCCAGCCTATGTGCTCGCTGCACTGCACCACATCACCGCACTGGTTGTTCCCAGTCCAAGCACAGAGCACCACCCCAGTCAGTCCACTTTCCCTATCCTGCACTCACATCTCAGCCACAGTGCTATAGGGGGGCTGCCTGCGTCGCACTTGATGCCAGCCCACGCACCCCTCCCCTTCCCCCCCAATTGCCTCGCTACGGGCACAGAGCACCACCACCCCCAATCCCCCATCCTGCACTCACATCTCAGCCACGGTGTTATACGGGCTGCCTGTGTCGCACTTGATGCCAGCCCATGCACTCCCCCCATCTGAGGCACTGCATGCATGTGTCTTCCCCCGTACAAGCACAGTGCTCCATCTCATTACCCCTCACTGCACTCACATCTCAGCCACTGTACTGTATGGGCTGCCTGTGTCGCACTTGATGCCAGCCCACGCGCTCCCCGCATCTGCCCCACACGGATCATCCCCCGTCCACGCGTCGAACGGGGGGCTGCTGGGATTGCCTAGAGCAGCGAAGGTCGTCAGAATGGCCACTGGAATGCGGGTCAGTGGGGGAGGGGGGGAGGGTTGGGGGGGGGGGGGGGGAGGGGGGGGGGGGTGGGGTGGAGACCGCAGACAAGGTACTCTTATGAGGTACCAGCCGTGTGCATGGCTTGGGTTGGGTTGGGGCGACCAAGGTGACCTAAGAGCTGCGAAGGTCCCCCGAATGGGCACTGGAAGGCGGGTGAGCGGGAGAGAAACGCAGAGAGGTTATTCTGTGTGTTTTGTGCCTAGGGAGAGCATGGGCATGAGGCATCAACTGTGCATGTGATGCGGCTGCTTCTGAGGCGTTTCAAAAATCGCTTCAAATAAAGCATGGGCAGGATGGGGCATCAGCCATCTATGCCGCAGGGCTGCTGGGATGGAGAGGGGGGGACGGAGGGTATCGACGCGGGTTATTGTCCCTTGGCGGTACTAGCCTGTACTTTCCTATTGTGGCAAACATTCCTTTTCCTGTCGTCGCGAATGCATCCAGTGCGGCCAATAGCTTTTGAGAAGAGGTGGATGGGGGAAGAAGGGAGAGGGGTGGGGGAGGGCAAGGGGGGGAAGGTAGGGGGAAGAGGGATGCTGATGGGGATGTTGATGCTGAGACGGCGCAGCAGAGCGGCTTACTTTTGAGGCCGCGCTCTCAGTTCAAAGGAGCTTGTGTTCAAGGGGATGCTCCCAGGTCCCTACCAGCACTAGGTATGGCTCTTGAAAGACGTAAGGCATGGGTGGTACGGTTTTTTGCGATGAATTCGTCTCTAAGAAAAGCCACAGTGTGACATCCATGCACTGACGAGATTTATCGCACCTTCATCGTGCGATTTGACGGGAGGATTCTATTGGGGGCGAAGTGGATTCGGTTGGACACCTGTCATGCGATCCAGGCGACCTCTGTCGCTCGCCAAAACAAGGTTCGGTGTCCAAACTGGGGGCCTGCCCCAACTGGACACCATCAGCGTCGGAAAAGTTGTGATGGTGGGAAAACTTGATGGTGTCCCAACTTGAAACCGCAGTCTGAATCATCGTTCTCCGACTTCCTGCACTTGACAGCCAGAAAGACTCCACTGGAGCTCGGCAAAGGTGCAGTGCTTCAACATGTGTAAAATGCGGACACATGGTCCCCCCGAGCATTGGGGTGAATGCGAATGACGATTACCGCTCCAAATATCATCCCGGATGAATGCGCTCAAACTAATTGCGACATCCTACGAGTGGTTGAAACAGGATCCAGCAGATTCGCCTTTGCCTATTCAATCATAGGATTCGGCATTCGGCAGATTCGCCGGGGCATTCGCAGGCGTAATTTCAGGGCTAGCATTCCTTCAGAAGAAACGACGTGACGACTCGAGAAACATGTCGGAACGAATCGCCTACCGTGTGCGGGATCACGGATCGATCGCACTAAGAATCCCAAGGAATCGCCTACCGTCGGAGGAACGAATCGCCTACCATGAGCGGGATCAGTCACAGCGAGAACGCTGCGACTCCGTAGCAAGGCGGCGAGCAGCGCGAGCGTTGCTAGGAGCGGTACTAACTCGCACGACGACGTTGCTCGCAGCGGCGCGTGACACCGAGATCCGACGGAACGACGAGCCATTTTCGTCCTTGCTACTGATTGAGGTGGCGCTTTGAAGAAATATTATCGCCTGGGGCACATTGTCGTGGAGTATTTGCGAGAATAACTCCGCATCAGATTCTGACATTCAAAAGCGACTTGCTAATAGTGGTTGAGACATAACTGTGTGGTGAAGCGACGTCTGCCATCGACGTCTGTGAAATTTGCTTCACCCTGCTTCCTGGCAGTTTACCATCGGATGCGCTTCCTGCAGATTGGCTGCGTTCTGCAGGCACGACAGAGGGCGGGGAGGCGGTAAATAGGAACCTTCCCCCAACTGCGTTTTTTGGATCAAACGCCCGGCCAGCCCGGAAAATGGATCCGAGCCTCCCATTTACCCTCCGAACGTAAACGAAGGTGGTGTTCTGGTGACTCCTGCGGGAGGGGGGGTGGGGAAGAAATGTAAATGATGATCGTTCCGAGGGTGTTTCCTGGCCCGATTTCACCACCTCCCGCTACAACCGAAGATGGGAAATTTCGGGCGCGAGGGGGGGAAGGCTCCGACGGGTGTTTTCTCCCCTAGCTCCTCTCTTACATCTGTCCCAAATCCCCGTGAAGAGTGGTTGCCGAAAGGGGGGGCGAGGGAGGCAAAATTTGCCTGAGGAGGAAGGTGGGGAGCGTAAATGTGCAGCTTCCAAAGGGTGCACATCCCTGAGGGTAAATGAGCGTTCAATTGGCATTTACCTTCGTTTTGGTTCGGAGGGCAAATAGGTGGCTCGGCACGGTTTTACGGGCTGACCGACGTGTCGAACCAAAAATGCAGAGAGGGGAAGATTCCTATTTCCCCTCCCCCCCCCTCCCCGCCAGTGCCTAGAGAACACCACCGAAGGTAAATGGCAACAGAACAGCCATTTACCCTCGTGGATATGAGGGCGTAGGAAGCTGCCTATTTCCCCACCCCAGCTTCCTTCTCTGGCAAAATTTGCCTCCTTCTCCCCCCCTTTCGAAAACTGCTCTTGCCCGGGATGTGAGACGGAGGGGGGAGGGAGGCGCTGGGTTAGGGAACACCACGGTTGAACCCTAGAAAGCAAACAGCCCCTCCCTTAAGTAGCCCAAACAGGGACGCGTCAACCTAGGTTAAAAAAGCACAAGCCACCAACCGAGGTTTGTGTGTTGCTGGAGGGAGTGCTTGGGTGCCATTTTTTCTACATGGTAGCCCCTTTGCTAAAATTCAACCCTTTTTCTGATTTCGCGCTGTTCTCTGTACCCCACCTCTGTGCGTTGGAAATTGTGGCTGTTTTTTCGGCATTTACCTTCAGCAGCTTCGCACCCTAAACCCGAAATTTCCAACTTTCGGTTGTAGCGGGGGGGGGGAGGGATTCGAAGGGGAAACTGCCTCGGAACCATCGTCATTTCCCTTCGCCCCCCCACCTCCCTCCCAAGGGAGATGCCTGCAGAACGCAGCCATTGTCCAACGCATTTCTAGGGTTAGGCCCTGTTCGATAGCAAAAACACCAACCAGTCTCCCACCATTGTTGGGTTTGGGCTGTCGCACAAAAAAAGGACAAATTTCAAGGGGAAAACGCGACTGCAATGTAATTATTGGTGCCAGGTCATTGCCTGCAACAGAAATGGTGGGAAGAAGTGAAACATCTGAACCTCAACGGTCGATTGAAGTGGAACGAGTTTTCACGGTCTTCGTCCGGAAAATGAGCCGCAAACAAAAATTCCAGCTGAAATTTCTACCGCGTGGTTCGTTTCGGTGACAACCGTTTCAAATGGTATTGGCATGCTAGAAACACTTATTTGTACCCTTGCGCCGGGCAGAAAAACAATACTCTTGGACCCCATAAAAACTGAATGAAGTGGCTTGGTTGAAAAGCGGTTTCACAACCATTCTCACACCGTGTGAAGCTTTGCCCCATACACTTGGTAATCATTACGTCTACAGTTACTGTTCGGGCACGCTGTGGAGTCAGGAACCCTGGTCAAACTTCCCGCCTCGTATTCTCGCGTGGGCGGGAAATTCGTGTCATCGCAGGGGATGTCGTTCGCATGGGCGGGAAACTTGTGTCATCGCAGGGGGGTCGTTCGCGCAGGCGGGAATTCAACCTTATCGCACGGGGGTCGCAACAGTCGCATGGAGTCGTAGACCCTTTCCCGCCCATTTTCTCCCACCGTGGGAGAAATTTTACAGTTGGGGTCACCCTGCTATCGAACAGGGCCTTAGTCTGGCGGAAATACATGCTGCGCGCGGACTATGTGCGAAAACCTTCAAACCCCAGGCAAAACGCGATACACATAGCCCCGTAAAGGAAAATTGCATGAAGGGTGGTTTTTGTGCTACTAATTTGTAGATTTCGTATTTTACGTAGATTTGGACCGCGCTTGCTTCAACTTCTCGTCGCACGGTTCCCCGCGGTGATCAATGTCGCATGACTAACGGGCAAAACAAAACAAAATCAATTATGGTTTGGGGGTCGAATAGAAGGCAAAACTTCTGCTTTACCCTGTAAGCGGGATAAATGAGATATCATCGTCGAGCGCGCTGGAGACCGCACGACAGGATTGAGAAGTAATCACGGTCAAGAGAAATAATTACTAACAACTTTAAAGTTAATTATCGAATAAAAAATTACGTCTTTGTCGTTTTCCCTGAATGTTGGGCTGGTTCGATCTGGAGCCTCTGATTGGCTGCGGAGCGTTTGTGCAATGATTTGGTCAAGATGCAAAATTTCCCGCCAAAAAAGGGACTATAGGGGTCGGGCCAACCCTATGCATTATCGGAAAACTCTACTCAAGGGGGAAAGGGGACTCTTTTGGTCAGAGCCTTTAACCCGGAACACCTGTAATTGCTCGAGTGTCTTGATGGGGATTCCCGCAGGCTTTTTTTTACCCGGCATAATACTGCGGAGATAACTTCTACAACGGGAGCTAGACTACGGGCTAGGCACGGGTGCTCGTGTGATCTCTGCGTTCGTTGGTCCTTATTCGGTTTCCTAGTGCACACACTGCTTGCTAGTTCACGGGGCAAGTTGGCAAGAGTTTCACTAGAGAAAGTTGACAACAATGGTAAAATCAGGTTGGCAAGACAAGACTACATCAGAGCTAGCATTCATGTTGGTCAACTGCCAGCGCAACATGGTCGACCGCGTTCCAGCACGACTTGGTCGACCGCGCTCCAGCAGTGCAAAGTCGACGGCGTGCCAACGCTGCAGGGCGACGGCGTGCCAACGCTGCACGGTGTCAGAACATATATATAGCTTATGCTGTTGTGTAGGCTATAGTGGGGTATCCCATAGGGGGTACAACCCAATTAGGGTTTCCTATATGTACTCACTTCATTCATAGTTCATCCATTCTCGTTCTCATTCTCACATGGAATCAGAGCAGGTCCCCTCCTAGGGACTGTTCCTTGGGCCCACCGAAACGCGCCTCGAGTCGCGCCTGCCCTTTTTTTTTTAGCGGCCCGTCGAGTCGCACCTGGCGGCCCGTAGTGCCGCCCTTACGGTCGCGTCGAGCCGCCATAGCGGCTGCGGCGCGCCGCCCCTTTTCCCGGCCCGTCGCCGCCCTTACCCGCGGCGTTACGCCGCCCTCACCGGCGGCTTCGCGCCGCCCCTTACCTGCGGCCCCGCCGCCTCTCTCGTCGCGGCCCCGCCGCCCGTCTTCGCGGCCCCGCCGCCATCTCTCGCTGCGGCCCCGCCGCCACTCACTGCGGCCCCGCCGCCCGTCTTCGCGGCCCCGCCGCCTCTCTCGCGGCGGCCCCGCCGCCTCTCACTGCGGCCCCGCCGCCCTACTCAGCGGCCCCGCCGCCCGACTTCGCGGCCCCGCCGCTTCTCTCGCTGCGGCCCCGCCGCCTCTCTCGCTGCGGCCCCGCCGCCTCTCTCGTTGCGGCCCCGCCGCCCTTCCCTGCGGCCCCGCCGCTTCTCTGCAGCGGCCCCGCCGCCCGTCTTTGCGGCCCCGCCGCCTCGCTACGTCAGCGGCCCAGCCGAGCCGCCCAACAGCAGCGCAGCCGAGCCGCCCAGCAGCAGAGCAACCGAGCCGCCCCGCCGCCGAGCCGAGCTGCAGCCGAGCCGCCCGGCCGCCGAGCCGCCCTGCCGCCGAGCCGCCCTGCTGCCGAGCCGCCCGGGAGCCGAGCAACCGAGCCGCCGTGCAGCTGAGCCGCCCTGCTACCGAGCCGCCCTGCCGCCGAGCCGCCCGGGAGCCGAGCAGCCGAGCCGCCCTGCCGCCGAGCCGCCCTGCCGCCGAGCCGCCCTGCCGTCGAGCCGCCCGGGAGCCGAGCCGCCCAGCGGCCCAGCCGCCGAGCCGCCCAGTCGCCGGGCCGCCCTACTGCCGAGCCGCCCGACCTGCCCTGCCTGGTGAGCACAGCACCACTGTTACTGCGTGCCCTTCCCCTACTGCTTGCACTACTACACTGTCGTCGTCATGGCTACCCCTAGTGTCCTCGCTTTTGACGCTGAGGGTCGAGCCATTGACTTTGAGGTCTGGGTCGACGACCTGCAGCTGTTCTTACAGTGCGATAGGGCGGACGGTCTTTCCCTCTTTGACCTCACCTCTGGCGCCTCTCCTGCCCCTGCTGCTGATGCTGACCCCACTGTTCGCTCTCAGTGGGCCACCCGCGATGCTGCTGCACGTCTTGCTGTGCGTCGCCACCTGCCTACCACTGAGCGCGCGCACTTTAGTCAGTACAAGAGTGCTCAGACCCTGTACGACGCTGTAGTTGCGCGCTACTCTTCCCCTGCCACTGCTGCCCTTAGCCGCCTCATGCTACCGTACCTCTTTCCTGACCTTGCTGCCTTTCCCACTGTCGCTGACCTCATTACGCACCTCCGCACTAGTGACACTCGCTACCGTGCCGCCCTTCCTGCTGAGTTCTGCGCCAAGAACCCCCCCCCCCATGTACATCACTCTCTATTACATAGTCACACGCCTCCCTGACTCCCTTCACGTAGTCAGGGACCACTTCCTCTCAGTCTGTCCCACCACTCTCACTGTTGACCTCCTCGAGAAGTCCCTCCTGGCGGCGGAGAAGAGCATCGTCGCTGTAGGAGCCTCTCGTGGTGACCCTCGCACCCCCATCTTTGAGGGGTGTTCTCCTTCCCCCCTGCTGCCCTCTGTTGCCTCTGCTGCTGCTGCCGACCTGCTTGGTCTTGAGTCGGTCTGCGCGGCGTCTGCCCCTAGCGGGAGACGCCGCCCTGGCAGGGGCAAGGGGGGCAAGGGCGCGGGTGGATCTGGCGGGGGCGGTGGAGGTGGCGGTGGAGGCGGCGGAGGGAGTGGGAGTGGCGGTGGGAGTGGTGGCGGGGGCGGTGGTGGCGGTGTCAGCAGCGGAGGAGGAGGCGGTGGCGGAGGCAGCGGTGGTGGTGGAGGTGGAGGCGGCGGTGGCGGAGGGGGTGGAGCTGGTCGGGGTGGTGCCCCGCAGCGTAGCGGCTCTGGTGGTGGCCAGCGTCAGCAGCAGCAGCAGCAGCAGCGTTCGCGGGACATCCCCCCGCCCCAGCAGCTCCGCGAGTGGTACACGCAGCGTCAGCGGGGTGGGGGGTTTTGGTCCGTGCACCTACGTCCTTCGTTCCGGCGACCGCGCTGGTGAGCAGTGTGGGGGTGCCCACCCCACCCAGCGCTGCTTTGGCCGCCTGACGGACGCTTGGCGTCAGCAGTTCCCCGAGGCTAGTGAGATTCCCCGTTGGGGAGAGCTGTCTAGGGCTGGCGTAGCTATCTTTGATCTTGACTTTGATGCTATCCTTGCTGCCATGTATGCTGTGACTATTAGTGAGGAGGGTGACTGTTACCGGTGTTTCCCGCCCGACCCGGGCATTGGTACTGCTGCGCCAGGTACTTCTGCGGCTGCTGCTCTAGGTGCCAGTGCGTCTGCACTCTCAGGTACTGGTGAGGCTGCGCTCTCAGGTACTGCGTCGGCTTCGGCCTCCCTCACCTTCACGCTTGACTCAGGGGCTTCTCGCTCCTTCTTTCGAGACCGCACCACACTCACGCCGCTTGGCCGGCCGGTTGCAGTCTCCCTGGCTGACCCCTCTGGGGGTCCTGTCCTCTCTCACTTCTCTACTGTCCTCCCGTGTCCGGCTGCCCCCTCGGGCACCTTGTCTGGTCTGTACCTCCCCTCGTTCTCGACGAACTTGGTGAGTGGTGCTGACCTGCAGGATGCGGGGGTTCACCAGTTTACTCCTGCGAGTCAGCGGGTGACCCACTGCTCGGACGCCCGCACAGGCCGACACCTGGCCACGTTTTCGCGTCGGCCGGGGTCGAGTCTCTACACCCTGACCACTGAGTCTCCTCCTGTCCCTGCGTCTGGCCAGGTAGCTGCGTCGGGTCAGGTGTTTGCTGCTGCGTCCAGGTCTGGTCCTGAGTCTGCCCCCTGCTCGTGTCGCCGCCTGTCTCAGGAGACTCTCCTGTGGCACCACCGTCTTGGCCACCCCTCCTTGCCTCGTCTTCGGGGCATGGCTTCCCGTGTCCTTGTCTCTGGTCTTCCCCGGTCTCTCCCTCCCCTTCCCTCGGGACCCGGACCTTCCTGTGTCCCCTGTGTCGAGGGGCGGCTCCGGGCTGCCCCTCACTCCTCCCAGTTTCCCCCGACAGAGGCTCCTCTGCAGACGCTTCACATGGACGTGTGGGGCCCGGCCCGCGTCCGTGGGCAGGGTCACGAGCGCTACTTCCTGCTGGTGGTTGACGACTACTCGCGTTACACCACAGTCTTCCCCTTGCGCAGCAAGGGTGATGTTACTGAGGTGTTGATCGACTGGATCCGCGCAGCTCGTCTCCAGCTCAGGAGGAGCTTCGGCTCGGACTTTCCTGTTCTGCGTCTGCACTCTGACCGAGGTGGCGAGTTCTCCTCTGGCCTTCTGCGAGCCTACTGTCGTGCACGAGGCATCCGCCAGACCTTTACGCTTCCGGACTCTCCACAGCAAAATGGGATTGCTGAGCGCCGCATTGGCATGGTCATGGACGTCGCTCGTACGTCCATGATGCATGCGGCTGCCCCCCATTTTCTGTGGCCGTTTGCGGTTCGGTACGCGGCGCATCAGATCAACCTTCACCCCAGGGTCTCCCGGCCGGAGACCTCCCCAGCTCTGCTGTGGACGGGGAAGGTCGGCGATGCGTCTGCGTTCCGTGTCTGGGGATCTCGGGCGTTTGTCCGCGACTTGTCTGCGGACAAGCTGTCCCCTCGTGCTGCTCCCTGTGTCTTCCTCGGCTTCCCCCCTGACGCCCCAGGGTGGCAGTTCTACCACCCCTCCTCTCGTCGTGTTCTGTCCTCCCAGGACGTCACATTCGACGAGTCAGTCCCCTTCTACCGCCTCTTCCCCTACCGCACTCCTTCCCTCCCCCCGCCACCGCACTTCCTTGTGCCAGGTCCCCCCCCGGTAGACCCCCTTCCCCCTCAGGGTCCTGCCCCTTCAGGTGTGTCCCAGGTAGACGCAGTCGAGCCGGTCGAGGTTGCTGGTGACTCTGGTCCTGCTGCGGGTTCTGAGCCTGGGGGTGCTGACTCTGGGGGTGCTACGCGCGTGGGTGCTGAGCCTGGGGGTGCTGAGCCTGGGGGTGCTGAGTCTGGGGGTACTGAGCCTGGGGGTACTGCGACTGGGGGTGCTGAGCCTGGGGGTGCGGAGTCTGGGGGTGCTGAGCCTGGGGGTGCTGCGACTAGGGGTGCTGAGCCTGGGAGTGCGGAGTCTGGGGGTGCTGAGCCTGGGGGTGCTGAGCCTGGGGGTGCTGCGACTGGGGGTGCTGAGCCAGGGGGTGCTGCGTCTGGTGCTGCTGAGCCTGGAGCTGCGGAGCCTGCGGCCACTGGACCTCCCCTTGTGGCGTCTGGCGGTGCGGGACCTGGCGGTTCTCCGGGTGCTTCGCCTCGGCGGGAGCCCCTCTCTCCACAGGAGCTGCGCGAGTGGTTTGCTCGCCGCTGGAGACGTACTGCTGGAGCTGCAGCTCCTTCGACTGCTGAGGGTACTTGTGCCGCTGGTCCCGGAGCTGCTGGGCCTTCGGGTCCGCCTGGAGCTGGAGCTGCTGCGGGTGTTGGTGCTGCTGGTGCTGCTGGAGGTCCTGCCCCTGGAGGTGCTGTTGGCGCTGGTGCTGCTGCTGAGGGTGCTGTCCCTGCTGTGTCTGGAGTCGCCGCGCGGCCTCGGCCGTACTTCGTTCCACTCCTACAGCAGGTTCTTGGTCTTTCTCCTCCTGCAGCGTGTCCACCGCCTGTTCAGTCACAGTCCCAGTTAGAGCCCGCCTCCCCACTTCCTGCTCCCTCTCCTTACACTGGTCCCACTGGAGGTCTTGCTGAGCGTCGTGAGCCTGCGTCTCGTCCTGCGTCGCCTGTTCGTGCTGCTCGCGCTAGTGGTCGCGGTTCGCGTCAGCGTCCTCCTCCTGTCCCTGGCACGCACCGGATGTCTTTGCGTCCGTCCACTGCTCCACTGCGTGCCCCTTTGCCTTCTCCTCCTGAGTCCTCTCTTCCTGCACTTACCGACCCAGAGTCCGACTCTCTTCGTGCTACCAGTCCTACTGTCACACGTCTCCTTGCTACTGTCGTCACTGACCCCTCTTTTGAGTCCACTGCTGCGTCTGCTCTTGTTGCTGAGCTCGTCGACTTTGCTGCTCGCTGTCGTCTAGACTACGCTGCCGGTCTTGTTGCTGAGTCTGCGTCTGTCTGTCCTCCGTCCGTCGGGGGTGAGTGTGCTCTTGGCACGGACGTCCTTGAGGACAGGCAGGAGGAGTTCCAGTGTCTGGCTGCTGCTTCACCTCATCTCGCGTCCGTACTACTTGCCCCTGAGGGAGACCCGGATGCACTAGACATCCCGACTCCGCGCTCTTACGCGGAGGCCGTAGAGGGTCCCTACTCCTCTCAGTGGCAGGCAGCTATGGATGCAGAGATGGCGTCCTGGAAGTCCACAGGCACCTACGTTGACGCGGTGCCCCCTCCTGGGGCGAACATCGTCAGTGGCATGTGGATCTTCAGGGTGAAACGGCCGCCGGGCTCTCCACCTGTCTTCAAGGCGCGGTACGTCGCTCGTGGCTTCAGTCAGCGGCAGGGAGTTGACTACTTTCAGACCTTCTCTCCCACCCCGAAGATGACCACTCTTCGGGTGCTGCTGCACATAGCCGCTCAGCGCGACTACGAGCTCCACTCTCTTGACTTCAGCACTGCTTTCTTGCAGGGTAGCCTGCACGAGGAGATCTGGCTGCGCCGTCCACCTGGCTTCACTGGGACTTTCCCTCCTGGCACCCAGTGGAGCCTCCGACGGCCAGTCTACGGTCTCCGCCAGGCACCGCGTGAGTGGCACGACACACTGAGGACTACGCTTGCGGCTCTTGGGTTTGCTCCCTCTACTGCTGACCCGTCGTTGTTTCTGCGCACCGACACTTCTTTGCCGCCGTTCTACATCCTCGTGTACGTCGACGACTTGGTCTTTGCCACAGCTGACACTGCTGGACTAGCCTACGTGAAGTCCGAGCTGCAGAAGAGACACACGTGCACAGACCTGGGTGAACTGCGCAGCTACCTTGGCTTGCAGATCACTCGGGACAGAGCACGCCGCACCATTACCTTGACTCAGTCACACATGGTGCAGCAGGTCCTTCAGCGCTTCGGCTTCACGTACTCCTCGCCTCAGGCCACTCCTCTGTCTACTCGCCACTCGCTCTCAGCTCTGCCTTCGGATGAGTCCGTAGAGTCGAGTGGCCCGTACCCAGAGCTTGTTGGTTGCCTCATGTACCTGATGACCTGCACACGACCTGACCTTGCATACCCTCTTAGCATCCTTGCACGCTATGTTGCTCCTGGGAGACACCGACCAGAGCACATGGCTGCAGCGAAGAGGGTGTTGCGCTACTTGTGCAGTACGTCGGGCATGGGGCTAGTGCTTGGAGGGCGGAGTCCAGTGGTGCTCACTGGACACGCGGACGCTTCTTGGGCTGACGACCAGGCTACGCAGCGGTCGTCGCAGGGTTACACCTTCAGTCTTGGTTCCGGCTCTGTCTCGTGGCGGGCTACTCGCTCGTCCTCTGTTCTCGGCTCCAGTTGTGAGGCTGAGATCTACGCCGGGGCCATGGCTGCACAGGAGCTTCGCTGGCTCACCTACCTGCTGACTGACCTTGGAGAGCCGCCTCGTTCTCCTCCAGTGCTGTACGTAGACAACAAGGCCATGCTGGCCTTGTGTCGAGAGCAGCGCTTGGAGCACAGAACGAAGCACATTGCTCTCCGTTACTTTCTTGCTCGTGAGCTGCAGCAGCGTGGTCAGTTGCGACTTGCGTACGTGGCCTCTGAGGCCAACACTGCTGATGTGTTCACCAAGGCACTTCCGCCTTGTGACCATCAGCGCTTCTGCACTCAGCTGGGTCTTGTACCTGTCTTGCCTCACCTGCTCTCCTCTTGACCTTGCTTGTACTTTCACATATATATACCTGCTCTTGCTTGTCTAGCTCTATATATATATGTGCACTCCTGCATGTGAACTGGCCTTGTGGCCTTGTCGTTGTGCTCGGACTGTGTGGTGACTTTGTGATCCACCCTGAGCTTGCTGTTCTTTGCGTGACTGGTCTTGTGACCCCTTGTTCTCCCCCACTTTGCCTATGGGGGTGTGTCAGAACATATATATAGCTTATGCTGTTGTGTAGGCTATAGTGGGGTATCCCATAGGGGGTACAACCCAATTAGGGTTTCCTATATGTACTCACTTCATTCATAGTTCATCCATTCTCGTTCTCATTCTCACACAGGGCGACGGCGTGCCAGCGTTGCTCCCGCAGAACAGCAGCGCACCAGCTTCGCAGGTGCTCGCAGATGATTGGCGTGCTGAGCCTCGTCACCTGCACAACGCACACACCAAGTCATCCTCGTGCTGACGGCTCCACCTGATCCGCCACGTCGACCTCGGGATACCACCACTGAGGTCAGTCTCGCCAACATCGCCTGGGCGACCGTCGCACTCTTCCGCAGAACCTCGTCACCCAGGTAATCTGGTCGACCGGGCAACCACGTCGACTAGCTGCTCCCGTATGTGCCTGTCGACCTCCCAAGTCGACGGCCACCTCCAGTCGACCTCACCAGGTCGACCACACCCCTGGTCGACCAGCTCCAGGTCGACGTCACTCCTGGTCGACCAGTTCCACGTCGACCAGCACAGTCGTCAGCCGACCACCCAAGTCGGCTACCCGAAGTCGGCGTCACCAAGTCGACGCCCCTTCTACGTCGGCGCCGACTCCCGGGCCGACCTCTTGAAGTCGGCGACCTCGCAAGTCGGCGACCTCCCAAGTCGGCGACCTTGCAAGTCGGCGACCTTGCAAGTCGGTGACCTTGCAAGTCGGTGACCTTGCAAGTCGGTGACCTTGCAAGTCGGCGCCGACTTCCAGGTCGACGTGCCACATCGCCGACCACCAGTTGAAGTCGGTCGCCGGCTTCTGAAGTCGGCGGCATTGCAGTGGCCCTGTGCAAGTCGACCAACCCCGTCGACCAGCTCGCCCAAGTCGGCGTCGCCCACTGCTGCAAGTCGGCTGTACCTCCCGTACACCCAACCACAAAGTCGGCTCCGCCCAAGCGTGGACGAGGCCAACACACAACTACCGTTGACAAATACCCTACGAGGGATTTTATCCCTGGGGAGTTTGTCATACGCTCAACTCCTTTGCGTGGGGATGTCCGAGGGTCTGGCCATGTCATCTAAGCTTCGATTATTACCAAAGGGACGGAATTGTAACAAGTCACAGACTTCGTAAGGATTTTTAAAACTTTCCTAAGGCACTCGTTAGCGAGGCCATCCCGAGGGTCACGCGTCGAACCTGTTCGGCCTATTTCGTCGCACCAAACCACTCCCGAGTCGGCCCCGCCCCAATCGCAACATCGTCGAGCCATCCTTCGCCCGACCTCATCACCTAGCTAGGATTCACCTTATAAATTCCTGTCACTTTCCTTGTATCGTCATTCGGTATTCAACATTCTCGTTATTCGTTTTACTGCGCATTTTGCAAGTTCATTCATAACACCTGGTACCAGAGCTACTTTCCTAGCCTACCCCGCTTGGGGGGGGGGGGGGGGGACGAGGAATGATATCTTGGGGTCCAGGAGTTGCGTAGGCCGGCCAGGAGAACGAGTTAGTTGCTCCTCGCGGATATGTTTTTACGAGTACTCCTTTGGCACCGCCGGATCGTTGCCTCGAACGGCCGCGATCGACCATGACCTCCCTCCCCTGGGCAACGGGCAGAAGTAGCTGTCGCGACATAAAGTAAGTAATTTTTTCTGCAATTTCGTGGCGATTTCGGGGGTTGATTCGTATGGCAGCTGTCAGCGGACCTGCGTCGGCATCTGCATGAACAGCCTCGACGTCATCACTAGGTGTGGCTGTTGACGCCGGCGGACTTGAGTTGACGGCTGCGCGAAAATTTCGGAATCGTCTTTACGCGACAAGTGACGACGGTGGCTCGCCGTCATCTTGTGCGTGAGATTCTCGGAAGGGTCTTCGGCAGCTGGCGACAATGGGCTTGCGTCAGCATGGGCGACATTTTCATAGGAACTGTGGAGAAAAAGTCGGTTGGGGAATTCGCAAGGCGCAAATGGAGTTTTGCGTCCGAAAATGTCGGGGGTACCGGTTACGATTCGTGAACTGCCCGATTTATGTGGGGTCAACTGCCGTCGAGCCCGACCTGAAGTGCAGCGGCTTTTACTGTATTGGCAGGCGTGTCATCGAATATTTCGGCAGAATTGCTCGTGGACAAACGAGACTTCATACCTGTTGACACTTACGGGCTGCAACGGAAAACGGGGTGACAAAATCGCACTTAAAGAGAATTGGGGCGCAGGCGACGAGGGAAATCGAGGTAGGTACACCTTGGAAATAACTCGTGCGAAGTTGCGTGCCTGTGTTGTTGCAAGCTGGCCGGCGGTATCGAGAGCGGTTTCTCCTGACCATGGATTTCGTTTTCGAGGACAGCTGCTCACAACCCACGATTAAATGACGTCCAAGGTACCGCCCGACTTTTTCGGAGGGGTCGGTACAGGCTGCCGGGACATACGGGAAGAAACGGCCCAACGACTAAGCGGGGGTTGAAGAACGTGGTGGGGAGCAGATTAAAAGTCGGTGGAATCG
The DNA here is from genome assembly GCA_947471745.1 of Closterium sp. Naga37s-1. Lineage (NCBI taxonomy): Eukaryota > Viridiplantae > Streptophyta > Zygnematophyceae > Desmidiales > Closteriaceae > Closterium > Closterium sp. Naga37s-1. The sequence goes on from CANJKZ010000214.1 coordinate 716,228, forward strand.
ATCTGCGGCCCTTCTTCGCCCGAACCTCACTACCTGTGGTTTCTTCTTCTTCTCCTGGTTCTGATTCATGCAGTCAACCTATTTGGCCGAATAACGGGGGTGAACACGTGCCTACCCTGTGTTGGTTAAAGGCATCTGAATTGGTGCTCGTTCGACAGCTGTACAGAAAAGACAAAAGCGGGCTGGGTGAACGACACGGGAAAAACGGAGCCCCACAAGGAGAAAATTTGATGCAGTCTACGGATTTCTCCTGCCCTGGGCGTCTACGCGAATTGACGGCGCAGCGGCGAAGCTGAGACCAGGGAACTGTGGAGTTTTCGTGGCGTGATATGCACGGCGGGCTGTAAAACGGTTGGGCGATCGTTCCTTTTAACCAAGGCTACCTCGACTTCGATAGTTTTTGCCCCTCCGCCGTGGCCGGGTTCACGCGGACAACACTGACGATACTTCATTCGACAAAAAAGGACGCTGGGTGAACGGCGGGAAGCGAAATTGTTAGGGGGTGAAAAAAAAAAAAAAAAAAACGGAGGGAAAGTCGTGGGTGATTCAGCAGATCACTTGAGTGAGAGGTTGAGCCTGTGCATCACTCCACCGCGAATTTCGGGGTCTACTCAGTAGACACCTGGAAGGGTCCAAATTTTGAACATGGATGTGCGGCGAGGGGTGTATCGCCAAGGATACATGGGATTCGCTAAGTGGCTTCGACGGGTATGACGACGGGTGAACGTCGGAGTACCAGGGTTAACGGCGGAAACGTCGGGGCTACACGGCGGAAAATAACTTCGGAACTACTACCTCAACCATGATTTTCGGGTGATCTTCCTACAAAAGGAATAAAAAGAGAGTTGGAGCTGAGGGTGTTTCTTCGCTTCTTGGTGTGCAGGTGAGCCGTTGGGGGACTTCGCCTGAAGGGTCACTTTTTAAGTCGCTTGGCAAGAAACACAGCGGCGGGGATACCTAGAACCTCCTGGTGTTTAGACGTACACCGTGGATTTTTTTTCAGTAAAAGGGAGCGTGGGAGCAGCCTGAAGTTCCGGAATTTACCCGCCGGCGACAAGCGATGAGGTGAAACTTCTGCAAAGCGACGGTGGGAGAAACATGTTTTTGTTAAACTTCATCGGCGAGAGCAGTTTCGACGACGGGGTCAATGGCGTTGATGCCACTTGAATCCGTGAAAGTCGGTCTCGGAATAACCCAGGGCAGTCCCCGGTCCTCGTTTGAACCCACATGCTGGGGTCGGGTACACCGACGGAAACTACTAGTGACCGGGTGAGCGGCTATAGCACGATCGAAGATTTCGGAGGAGAACAGCACCTGCAGCTGCGGATTTTCGGGGTTGTGTTCGACCGAAATTTTCGGAGTTTAACGTAAGGACTTACCTGTTTTACGGCGAGGAGCGCCGACATTTTCGTGGGAATACTACGACGTTTGGTTAAACGCGCGCGACAACAACGTGGAGCAACATCGCGGGAACTACACGGAGTTTTCAAGGGGTACGAACGACTTACGACGAACTGAAGAAGGCGGCAGCAACAGTGAAAGGGGGGGAGAGACAACTGCAATTTTTCACCTCTGCCCAGGAGCCCTCTGCGCATTACGACAAATTCCTCGGCGAGTCTGGACAAACGGCCCAAAGAAGCTGACGCCGTCCGACACCGAGTACGAGTACAACATTTTCGAGTGAAGTTATTTTCGATAGTTTATTGCTTCAACGACTTTCGTCGTTTCTCGTATTCGACATCGATTCCAATCGTTTTCATGATCGAGTTTTCGTCACACCCCTGTCACGGCTAGGGGATTTCAAGATGAGCCTGTTCCAACTCTACTAACGACAACCCGCCCCTCTCGACCCGCCCACGACAACAACATATAATTCGACCCCGTCAGGTGCTGCCTGCTGCAGCTGCGGAAAGTACCACCGAAAGCTTTGGTGGTGTAACGGCAAACTTTGTCAGAACTATACTCTAGGCTGTAGTGGGGCACTCCTTATGGGGTACAGCCCTGTTAGTTTTTGCATATACAACCTTGTACTTTTCTCATTCTAGTCATTCTCGTTCCTTACTTTGTAACATGGTTTCAGAGCAGGTTCCCTAGTGGGAACGTTATCTTTTAGGGACCACCGCATTTTTTTTTCCTGCCCTGCCCGAAGCGCGCGTCGCGCCTGCCTCGCCTGCGCCGTCGCGCGCCCTGCCCTACTGTCGCACTTAGCGGCCCTGACCTCACGGCCCATCGCGGCCCTACCATCGCGGCCCGTCGCGGCCTTACCCTAACGGCCTGTCGCGGCCCTTTCCTAGCCGCCTCGTCGTGACCCTTTCCTAGCCGCCTCGTCGCCCCCACCCCCCCCCCCCCCCCCCCCCCCGCCCCCCCCTCCCTGCCCTACAGCCGCTGAGTCGCGGCCCTGCCGCCACTCGCCGCGACCTTGCACTGCCGGCCTGTCGCGGCTCTGCCCTGCCGCCTCGTCCCGGCCCTTCCCTGCCGCCTCGTCGCGGCCCTGCCCTGCCGCTTCGTCGCGGCCCTGCCCTGCCGCCTCGTCGCGGCCCTGCCCTGCCGCCTCGTCGCGGCCCTGCCCGGCTCGTCGCGGCCCTACCTTGCCAGACGCGGCCCTACTCCCGCCCCTGGTAAGCGCCCGCCCTGCCGAGCCGCGCCGCGCCACGCCTGCCGAGTCTACCGAGCCGCGCCGCCCTCCCGAGCCGCGCCGCCCTGCCGAGCCGTGCCGCCCTGCAGAGTCGCGCCGCCCTGCCCTACTGCTGCATCTACTGCTACTGCCGCCATGGCCAGCCCTAGTGTTCTTACCTTCGATGCTGAGGGTCGTGCAGTCGATTTCAAGGCCTGGGTCGATGACCTGCAGCTCTTTCTGCAGTGCGACTCTAGGGACGGAGATTCACTGTTCGATCATACGTCTGGCGCCTCTGTTGCACCTGCTGCCGATGCTGACAGTGCTGTTCGCTCGCAGTGGACCACACGTGATGCTGCTGCTCGCCTTGCTGCTCGTAGTCACCTGCCGTCTGCTAAGCGCGCGCACTTTAGCCAGTACAAGACTGCTAAGACTCTGTATGACGCTGTTGTTGCGCGCTACTCCTCCCCTGCCTCTGCTGCCCTCAGCCGCCTCATGCTGCCGTACCTGTTCCCTGACCTTGCCGCTTTTTCCATAGTCGCTGACCTCATTACCCACCTCCGCACTAGTGACACCCGCTACCGCGCTGCGCTTCCTTCCGAGTTCTGCGCCAAGAACCCCCCCCCTATGTACATCACCCTTTTCTACCTCGTCACTCGGCTCCCTGACTCCCTTTGCTCAGTCAGGGACCACTTCCTCTCCCTTTGCCCCACTGAGCTCACCGTTGACCTCCTCGAGGAGCGCCTCTTTGCAGCTGAGTAGAGCATAGTCGCTGTAGGAGCCTCTCGTGGTGACCCTCGTGCCCCTTTCTTTGAGGAGTGCTCCCCCGTCCCCCTGTTGCCCACTGTTGCCTCTGCTGCTGCTCTCGACCTCGTTGGCACTGAGTCGGTCGGGGTTGCGTCTGCTCCTAGTGGGAGGCGCGCAGCGGCAAGGGCAAGGAGGGAAAGGGTGGTGGAGGGGACGGCGGGGGCGGCGGTGGTGGCGGTGGAGGAGGTGGAGGGGGTGGGGGTGGGGGTGGGGGTGGCGGTGGGAGTGGGGGCTTCGGTGGCAGTGGTGGAGGCAGAGACGGCGGCGGCAGCGGCAGTTGGGGTGGCGGCGGGGGTGGTGCTGGTCGGGGTGGAGCTGTGCAGCGGGGAGGCTCTGGCGGTGGCCAGCGCCAGTAGCAGCAGTGTTCCCGTGAGGCCCCGTCGCCCCAGCAGCTTCGTGAGTGGTACGCTGGGCGTGGGAGGTCTGGGGGTGCTGGTCCCTGCGCTTACGTTCTCCGCACCGGTGAGCGCAGTGGGGAGACGTGCAGGCTGCCGCACGCTACGCACCGCTGTTTCGGCCGCCTGACTGACGCCTGGCGTGCACAGTTTCCTGATGCCACTAAGCTCCCTCGCTGGGGTGATCTGCTTAGGTCGGGGGTTGCTATCTTTGATCTTGATTACGATGCTATCCTTGCTGCTATGTATGCTGTGACAATTAGTGCTGAGGGTGACTGTTACCTGTGTGTTCCGCCCGACCCGGGCATTGAGGCTGCTGCTCTAGGTGCTAGTGAGTCTGCTGCTGTAGGTGCTGGTAAGTCTGCTCGCTCAGGTACCGCGCCGGCTCAGGTCTTACACACTTTCACGCTTGACTCAGGTGCTTCCCGTTCCTTCTTTCGCGACTGCACCACACTCACGCCGCTCAGTCGGCCGGTGGCAGTCTCCCTGGCTGACCCCTCTGGGGGTCCGGTCCTTTCACACTCCTCCACGGTCCTGCCGTGTCCGACGGTCCCGTCGGGCTCCCTGTCGGGGCTTCACTTCCCCTCGTTCTCCACGAACTTGGTGAGTGGAGCTGACCTTCAAGACGTGTGGGTTGACCAGTTCACTCCTGGAGGTCAGAGGGTGACCCACTGTACGTATGCTCGGACGGGTCGTCACCTGGCCACGTTTACCCGTCAGCCTGGGTCGAGCCTGTACACCCTGACTACTGTGTCTCCTCCGGTTACTGAGTCTTGTCAGGTAGCTGCGTCTGGTCAGGTGTTTGCTGCAGCGTCCCGGTCTGGTCCTAAGTCTGCCCCCTGCTCGTGTCGCCTCCTGTCTCACCAGACTCTCCTCTGGCACCACCGCCTTGGTCACCCCTCCCTGCCTCGTCTTCGAGGTATGGCCTCCCGTTTCCATGTCACTAGTCTTCCCCGGTCTCTCCCTCCCCTTCCCCCGGGGCCTGCCCCTACCTGCGTTCCTTGCGTCGAGGGACGGCAGCGCGCCGCTCCTCACTCCTCCGAGTTCCCTCCGACGGAGGCTCCCCTGCAGACTCTTCACATGGACGTGTGGGGCCCAGAGACAAGTAAAGGGGAGTGCATGCCACGGAGGCGTGGCAGGGAGGGGTGACCAAGGCGGTGGTGCCAAAGGAGAGTCTGGTGCGACCGGAGGCGACACGAGCAGGGGGCTGCTACCGGACCTGACGTGGACACCTGACCAGACGTAGCTACCTAAGGAGGCTCAGTAGTCAGTGTGTACAGACTCGACCCAGGCCGACGGGTGAACGTGGCCAGGTGACGGCCCGTCCGTGTACACGTGCAGATCGACACACGCTGACCCCCGGAGTGGTGGTAGTGACCATCGCATCCTGGATGGCAGCGGTACTCACCAAGTTGGTAGAGAACGAGGGGAGGTGAAGACCTGAGGGTGAGCCGCCGGACAGAACCACCAGACACGGGAGAACAGTGGAGGAACGTGCAAGAACTGGGCCCCTTGAGGGGTCAGCCAGTCTGACTGCAACAGGTGCAGGGAGTGGTGTGACTGTGGTACTGTCGCGAAAGAAACAGCGGGAAGCACCTGAGTCAAGCGTGAAGGTGTGCAATGCCTCAGCAGGCGCAGTACCAGGGAGAGCAGACTCACTAGCACCTAGAGCAGCAGCCTCTATACCTGGGTCTGGCGGCACACACAGGTAACAGTCACCCTCAGCACTAACAGTTATAGCATACATGCTAGCAAGGATAGTGTCATAGCCAAGAGCAAAGACATCCACACCACCCCTAAGCAGCTCTAGCGACCGGGGGAGCTTAGCCTCGTCGTCAAACTGTGCGCGCCAGGCGTCGTCAAGACAGGTGAAGCAGCGGTACTCTGTGTGACCAACCTTCCCGCAAGTCTGACCAGCGCGATCACCTGTGCGAATGACGTACTGGCAGCGAACACTACCACCAGACGCCCCACGCTGAGCAAACCACTCACGAAGCTGCTGGGGCGTAAGGGTCTCGCGCGGACGCTGCTGCTGCTGCCTCTGGCCACCGCCAGAACCACCCCTCTGTCCGGCTCCACCCAGACCGCTACCACCGCCGCCGCCACCACACCCATTGCCGCCACCACCGCCTCCATCACTCTCACTGCTACCACCACCGTCGCCACCTGCTCCCCCACTCCCGCCACCATTCCCACCGCCACCACGCCACCTCCACCGCCTTCACCACCGCCTCCCCCACTGCCACCTCCACCACGCTTGCCTCCCTTGCCCTTGCCGCTGCGGCGCCTCCCACTAGGAGCAGACACAGCCCAGGCATCCTCAACACTAAGGAAGTCAACAGCAGCAGCAGAAGCGTAAGAGGGGGCAAGGGGGGAGGGGGAACATCCCTCAAAGAAGGGAGTGCGAGGAGTGCCACGAGCAGCACCTACAGCGACTATGCTAGTCTCAGCTGCAAGGAGGTGCTTCTCGAGCAGGTCTACAGAAAGGTCCGTGGGGTCCATGGCGAGAAAGAGGTCCCTGACTACGCTAAGAGAGTCAGGGAGGCGGGTGATGATGAAGTAGAGAGTGATGTACATGGGGGGAGGGTTCTTGTCTAGAAACTTGGTAGGCAGTGCAGCGCGGTAGCGAGTGTCACTAGTGCGAAGGTGGGTGATGAGGTTGTCGACTGTGGCAAAGGTGGACAGCTTGGGAAAAAAGGTAGGGCAGTATAAGGCGGCCGAGAGCAGTAGTGGCAGGGGAGGAGTAACGGGCGACTACAGCGTCGTACATGGCTTTAGCAGTCTTGTGCTGGCCAAAGTGAGCGCGTTCGGCTAACGGTAAGTGGATGCGAACGGCTAGGCGAGCAGCAGCGTCACGGATAAGCCACTGTGAGCGAATCGAACTGTCAGCTGTGTCGGGAGGGGCGAGAGAGGCTCTAGACGTATGGTCAAACAACGAAACGTCGTCTCTAGAATCGCTCAGTAGGTACAGCTGTAAGTCATCGAGCCACGTATCGAACTGGATCGCACGGCCCTCAGGATCGAATGTGAGAACGCTGAGAGTAGCCATAGCGGGCAGAGCCGGGTGGCGCATGACGAGCAGGGCGGCGCGCGTGCACTAGGGAAACGCGCAAGGCAGGGCAGGGCGGCGCGCGGGCAGGAATGGCGGCGCGCGGCAAGGAGGGCAGGGCGCGGGCAGGAAAGGGCGGCGCGCGGGCTGCAAAGGGCGGCGCGGGGGCTTCCAAGGGCGGCGCGCGGGCAGGAGGGCGGGGCGTGGGCTGCAAAGGGCGGCGTAACACGGGGCAGGGCCAAGTGCGCGCGGGCAGCGGGACGCAGGGCAGGGCGTGCGCGGCGCGGCGCGACGGGGGGCAAAGTCAGGCGCGCGCGGGCGGCGTGGTGCAGGGCAGGACGTGCGCGGGCGGCGCGACGCGGGGCAGGGCGTGCGCGGGGCGGCGCAACGCAGGGCAGGGCAGAGCGCGCGCTGGGCAGCGCAACACAGGGCAGGGCAAGGCAGCGCGGCAGCCAGCACGCTGCACGCGGGCAGGGGAGCGCGACTAGTGGGGCAGCTCGACGGACAGGGTAGGGCGCTACGGGCAGGGCAATGCGCTACGGGCAGGGAACTGTACGGTGGGCCCAAAAAAAAAAAACGGTCCTGGAACAGGCCCTGCTCTGAAACCATGTCAGAAGAGTAAGTGAGAATGGATGAACTTTGAGAATGTTGGGTACAAGTACGAACCCTAATTGGGTTGTACCCCATATGGACTACCCCACTACAGCCTACACAACACAAACATTATAATAGTTTGACAGAAAAAACTAGGCAGGGCATTTGGGTGTCAAGTTTGCGGAAGCGAGAAACCCAAACAATGTAAGACAACGCGAGCACATGTTGGTGATCTAATGCGGCATACAACGCTTTTTTTAATGTGTAGGGTGAAGCTATTTAAAACATCATTTATGACTATTGTGCCAAAGAAAAATGTTTATCTGTTGTGTTGAACACACTTAATAATATGGTGGCAAATCAACGTCCGTTTGTTGTTTTAAACGGGGTTTCTTTTGATCTTTCAATCATTTACCATATTCTAAACGTGCTGGTCAGATTTGGTGTCATTCGCAGCATCTGGCAGGGAGATGTGTGTCAAAATAGCTAGTTAATCTTAGGAACCATGGCTAGGGTTGAAGGTACTAGCATGAGTATCGAGAGAGTTGAGCAAAGGAGAAAGGTGGTTTCATTATAGCAAAACAGGAACATATAAGGGAAAGGAGGGGAGGTGCACCACCAAAACAAGAAGCACAAAGCTACACTAGGATCTACTATAGGCAAGTATACAAATGTGTACAAATACATTTCAACACACCCCCTAGCTGCCTACAGTGAGAACCATGTGCAACAGTTCCGCTTGAAAGGGTACACCAGGCGCAACGGAAGAAGGAAAGGGCAAGTGACGAGGAGGAGGGACTATGAGAGGAGAGGAGGTGGTGGGTGGCGGCTGAAGCTGCTGGCACACAGGCAACTGGAGCAACTGGCACACTGGCAACTGGAGAAACTGGCACACGAGCAACTGGAGTAACTGGCTCTGCGGCTAGACGAGCGGCTGGAGCAACTGACTCACGGGCGATAGGAGCAACGGGCTCACAGGCGACTGGCGCAACGGTCTCACGGGCGACTGGAGCTGCTGGCTTCACGGCGTCCACCCCCTTCAACCTCCCCCATTTTCCCAAAACTCCGTTTCACACCCCTCGGCATCCCTGCCGCCACTCCCTTGTCTCCCCCACACCTCCCCTCCCCCACAACGGCATGTACAGCAGTGGGAGAGAGAGGAGGAGAGGCGGCAGCTGATTACTCACACCCGCCACCCTCATACCCTCTCCCCCACTGCTGCACGCGCAGCAGGGGGATGGAGAAGAAGGGGGGGCGGGGGGGCAGGGTAGGAGCTGCGCGGGCGACAGCAGGGCGGGCGGGCGGGCAGAAACCGTCGCGCGTCCAAGGCGCGCGACGGGCAGAAACCGTCGCGCGCCCCGTCGCGCGCCGCAGGAAACCGTCGCACGCACGGGGCGCGCGACGGGCACGAAATCGAAGCACGCCCGGGGCGCGCGACGGGCTGAAAACCGACGCGTGCCACGGGCACGCGACGGGCAGAAAACCGACGCACGCCACGGGCGCACGACAGGCAGAAGCTAACGGTGGGCCCATGAGGGGAAAACGTCCGCGTGAAAGAACAGCTCTTAATACCATGTCAAAATAGCTAGTGAATCTTAAAAGCCATGGCTAGGGTTGAAGGTACTAGCATGAGTATCGAAAGAGTTGAGCAAAGGAGAAAGGTGGTTTCACGATAGCAAAACAAGAACATGTAAGGGAAAGGAGGGGAGGTGCACCACCAAAACAAGAAGCATATAGCTACACTAGGATCTACTGCAGGCAGGTATATTAATGTATACAAATACTTTTCAACAATGTTATGTTCCGAACATAACAGCAGGGGAATCTGTGCAAGGATAGGCATGTGCGACAAGTTGCGACACTCAACGTCCGTTTGTTGTTTTGAACAAGATTTCTTTTGATCATTCAGTCATTTGCTATATTCTAAGCATGCTGGTCAGATTTGGGTGTCATTTGCGGCATCTGACAGAGAGATATGATGTTTAGAACATCAGGGCAGGGGAATCTGAGCAAAGATAGACCTGTGCGACAAGTTGCTCCAAATCAACGTCCGTTTGTTGTTTTAAACAAGGTTTCTTTTGCTCATTTAGTCATATACTATATTCTAAGCGTGCTGGTCAGTTTTATGTCATTTGCAGCACCTGGCAGGAAGATATGATGTTCTGAACATAAGAGCAGAGAACATGTGCAAGGATAGCCCTGTGCGACAAGTTGCTCCAACTAAACGTCCATTTGCTGTTCTAAACAAGGTTTCTTTCGATCACTTAGTTATTTACTATATTCTAAGCACGCTAGTCAAGTTTGGTGTCCTTCGCAGCATCTGGCAGGGAGATATGATGTTGCGAACATAAAAGCAGGGGAATCTGTGCAAGGATAGGCATGTGCGACAAGTTGCACCAAATCAACGTCCGTTTGTTGTTTTGAACAAAATTTCTTTTGATCATTCAGTCATTTACTATATTTTAAGCGTGCTGGTCAGGTTTGGTGTGATTCGCAGCAGGTGGCAGGTGGATATGATGGCTCAAACTTGAGGGCAGGGGGAACCTACGTATGCAAGGATAGGCCTGCTCTACCACGTGGTTTTTAACATCTTAAATTGATGTAATGTAATACTATATTCATAATAAGAATACTGGGTACATTTCAAGACATTATGACAACCAGAACTGATGATATGATGTGTCACCCAAATGAATCCAGTCGTCTTGCTGATGCGGTGCCTGATGTTGTTATGTTAATATGTCTGGTAATTTTTGAACCACCGAGAGCTATGTATAAATGGATGATCTCCACAAAACGTGACAGTAGGATTTTTTTTCCAATGTCTGGTAATACCAAGAGAACACAATGTCTATTTAAAAGGATAAAAAGGTAAAAATGCTTCTTGAAGTTCACAGCAATATGTTACGGTAAATATAATCAAATAACGAGTTTTCAGGGTAGCGTGACAATTTGTGCTCTGCGAAACACTGTGGTATTAAACAGGAGCACTTGAGTCGACTCAAAAGGCACAAGTCGCCGTGGTTCCAAATGGTTTACGATGCCATCTCTTGCACAATACCATTTTTTCTACAGGTGGTGGCAGGACCTCTCGTGGGGTTTTTTCGCTTTTCGTTGCTTACTTTATGCACCATTTCTATCCAACAACCACTGTAGTTATTGTTGGGTGCAAATACTTAATGGGGAGTTTTGTTTTGAAGGTAATTTGTGGCGTGAGAAATGTCTTTTCATTTTGCATTTTGTGTATGCGCTTTTTGTGTGTGTTCTGTGCACATTCGTCCTTACATTTTGTGTGTTTCGTTTTCATTTGTAATTGCATTTTGTCTTTGTGCATTTTCAGTTTCGTGTTCACTGTTCTTGATGCGCTCAAATGAGGCTCACATGATGCGCTCAAATGAAGCTCTCATGAAGCACTCAAATGAGGCTCCCATGACGCGCTCAAATGAAGCTAAAATGAAAGCTCAAATGAAAGCTCTCATGAAGCTCCAATGAGCCTCAAATGAGCTTCCCATGCAAGTCCCAATTGTTTTTCATGTTTCATGCGTGTCCCATGCGAGCGGGTGGTGTACCGTGGGGCGTTTCTGTGGGGCTCGATATTTTGACTGGTCAAAGGCAGGGCTCTCGATTCATTTTGGGGCACGCTGCCTGATCCGAGTTGTGACCCACTACACCCTGCCTCTGCAGTGTGCCTTGGCAGTCGTACCCAAGAAATGGCAGTGTGTTTTTTTTTCGAGGACGAATCTAGCAGGGCGGGTCCCGCAATCGACCCTCCCATTATCGATTGATCCCAGGAGTTAGAAAATATGGTCGAGGACCTTTCTGGCCCGATTTTGAAGTGTGTTCCTCAACCGACAAAGAGGGTGGTCGTCTCCTTGCGTAAGTGCGTGGTGGTTGATGTTTTAGTGGTGTGAGGTGGGGAGATGAGAGGCCTGCTGGTGGGTCTTCTAGGTGCGGTCACTAGCGATAGCACGCCGCTCTCTGTGCTAAATTGAATCTCATGTGTTTCAAGGACTTAGCCGAGTCTGGAATTTCAGTCTCGAACACTACTGGACACATTTCAGTCACAAACGCCACTCACTGTGCTAGAGCTGAATCTCGGGTGTTTCAATTACTTGCCGATTCTGGAAATTTCAGTCACAAATGCTACTGGACACATTTTGGCTTAGAAGAAAAGGTGTGTAGTTAGTGAATTTCTGCAAAAGGGAAAAAGTGGGCAGGGTGTCTGCCGTAACGATTCGGGAAACGGCAGTGTTGCACATAAGCGTAAAATAGCATTTGCAGGGTTTGTTTTTAGCCCTGCCTGACGATAACAGGGTGGACTCCCAGCCAAACCCAATTCTAGCAGTGTGGGTCCAAAATTTCACCCTGAAATGCAGGGCAAACAGGGTCAAACGCCCTGCTATCCTGAGGCCTGGTTAAAGAGGGTGCTGTTGAATTTCGCGCTGGTCAAGCACGCGAAATCTTGACCGCGTGTGTGGTCCTGATTTCGCGTGTGGGCCCTGAGGGCCCGAGCGTGCGCTCGCGCACTATTGCGAGCGTGGCCCACGATCGCAACAAGACAGGGCGAATGATCGCCCTGCCCACGCGCAGTACAGCGCACGTTTTTGCGCTGTACAGCACGACCGCTTTGTCTGGTCGTGCATGATTGCGCACCTGAGGGGTGCGCGTGTGTTTCAGGGGGTGCTGCGAGATTTCGAAGGGTGCTCGGAAATTACAGTTGAGAAACTGTTTTCAATGTTGACTCACGGAACAAGAAATTGCGCACGAAAGTCGCACCGCTTTGCGGAATGATTTCGACGCAGGTACGAAACGGTTATTCCGTTTTTCTCAACGGTAAAAACCGTTATATAACTGTGAGCTTGCATGAAGTCATTAGGGCTACATTGGAGTCACATGCGAGTCTGATCAGTGCACAGATTTGAGTCAGCAGGGGCAACTGTTACAAGTGCTATTTGAAGACGGTTAATTTCAAGTGGTGTTTTAATCCAAATGCTCAAGAAGTTGAGCAACCGTTTTCAAGTTCAGCGTGACGAAGATCCGAAAGTCAGTTTTACAACTGCTTTGCTACTTTCCTTTGCGTGCGTGTTAGACGGAATATAAAATGCTTGCGTGTGCTTGATTGTGATCAATCATTTCTAGTGGAAATATTTTCTGACTCGGTTTGACAAGTTCAGTTGCTCTATCAACGTATTGACGTGAAGAGCTATTCTGCACACGAGCCCATTTCGTCGTCGAATGCTGCGCAATGAAGTTTGGGAAAGCTCTTGAACGCACGATATTTTCCATACTTAGGGAAATCCTTCTACAAACACGGACCCTTGGATAGGGGCTGGCTCTGCCAGGCACCCAAGGACCCTTGGAGGTGACCCCGTGGGGAGTACCTAGTGTGATTTAAAGGTGTTTTAAGAGCCTCTTGATCCCAAATATCAGTCAACAGTTATGCATCGGACACATGAGCCATGATTATAGTTATCGTCAAACACCCGTGGCTGACAATTATTGAAGGAAGGGGAGATTGTGCCAAGATGCAATGCCAGCCGTAGAACATCCCAAAGGTCGCTGGATTTAGGCTTTGGTGCAACTCAGCTCAGAGTGGAAAAGAGGGGCGGTAGCACAGAGGTAAATGCAAGGAATGGAAGGTTCGGAATATCGTTTGAGTGGGGCTGGCCTTCAAGAAGCAACAGAAATGTTGATGAAAACTTGGCATTGGTCCAATCACCTGGCATGGCTCCAATCAGTCACCAGAAACAACACTGTGGAAGGGAAGAAAACCGTGATAAAAATATGTCGACAGTGGGATTTGAACCCACGCCCTTTCGGACTGGAACCTTACTCAGCGCCTTAGATCAGACTTTATTTACAATGTTCCTAGGTACATGTTCTTATAGTATTTACACTATGTACAGGAAGTCCTAATGGAGTGCAAAGGTGTTAGCAATACAGGAAATTGTGAACATGACGAAGAATGGATGAGGAGTGACACAGAACGGAAACATGACAGGGTGCAGGAGTGTTATGAAGGTGTAAAACAACAAAACCCAAAATCAGTGAGTTACAAACAAACATGACAGGAACATGACCAACGTGACCAACATGACCCTTGTGAAACACGTACAGAGCATAACCAACAGACACCAACAAAACATGACCAACTCGGCCATCTCGACACGGAAGCTGTTTTCCTTCACCAGTACAGTTGTTTTTCTGCCAGCCCACACTCGCATTCCCCCCCACATGGGTCTTCCCCCGTCCAAGCACAGAGCAACCCCACACACTCTCCCCATCTGCCTTACACGGTTCATCCCCCCTCCAAGGACTGGGCACCACCATATTGCCCATCGCTGCACTCACATCTCAGCCACGGAATTATACGGGCTGCCTGTGTCGCACTTGATTCTAGCCCACGCACCCTCCCCCCCCCCCCCCCCTCCAAATTTCCTCGCTACGTGCACAGAGTACCACCACCCCCAATCCCCCATCCTGCACTCACATCTTCGTTGCAGTGTTACACGGGCTGCCTGTATCGCACGTGATGCCAGCCTACGTGCTGCTGCACCACATCACCACACTAGTTGTTCCCAGTCCAAGCACAGAGCACCACCCCAGTCAGCCCACTTTCCCCCACTCACATCTCAGCCACGGTGCTATAGGGGCTGCCTGTGTCGCACTTGATGCCAGCCCATGCGCTCCCCCTATCTCCCCCACACGGATCATCCCCCGTCCATGCGTTGAACGGGGGGCTGCCGGGCTTTCCTAGAGCCGCTAAGGTCCTAAGAACGGCCACTGGAATAAGGGGTGAGGTGAGGGAAGGAGGGGAACACAAAGAAGAGCCATGTGTGGATCGACTCAAGAGAGAGAGCGCATGGGATGACATGAGGCCTCAAGAGGTGCACAGCACATCATCTGTGCATGACATGAGGCATGTCTTGGGGCTGCTGGGGTTGCCTAGAGCAGTGAAGGTTCTCTAAATGGCCACTGGATGGCGGGGTAAGCAGGAGAGGAACACCAGAAGGCGTGAGCATGGGCACGAGCATATGAGCATGAGCATATGGGCATGGGCATATGAGCATGGGCATATGAGCATGAGCATATGAGCACGAGCATGAGCATATGAGCATGAGCATGAGCATGAGTATCAGCATCAGCATCAGCATATGAGCATGAGCATGAACATGAGCATGAGCATATGAGCATATGAGCATGAGCATGAGCATGAACATGAGCATATGAGCATATGAGCGTATTAGCATGAGCACAAGCACGAGCATGAGCATGAGCACGGGCATACGAGCATGAGCACGGGCATACGAGCATGAGCATATGAGCATCGGCATGGGCATGGGCATGAGCGCATCATCTAATAAGGATCATTCGCGTAAACAAGATTGAGGCAATATCCAAGACTCGCGGGCCGACATGACATACCATCAAATGACGGAGCAATTGCCTTTGCGGAGCCTTCGAGGAACACCTGCGAAATTAGTGTGTGGCAACCCTAAATCTGACGAATTAGAGTTGTTTTGCACCGTCTGGCGGCAATCACCGCATCATGTCGGCGAATGATGATCGTCGCTATCAATAGCATCCTCACGAAACGCTTTTGCGAACTAATTGCCACGTTTCGCGAGTGATAGGCAACAAAATTACGCAGATTTTCACTTTGTACCTTGCGGTAATGGAAAAGACGCCTTCGCGGGCCAATTCGTACTCGGGCCAATTCGTACTATCAAGGCATACCGTAATTGTGTTGAAGATTCGAAGACATACGTCGGAACGAATCGCCCTACCGTGAGCAGGATCAGTGGCAGCGAGGGCGCCGCGACTCGGAAGAAAGGCAGCGAGCAACGCGAGAGTTACTACGAGCGGCGATGTAATTCGCAGAGGAGACGAGATTCGCACGGGCGATGTTACTTGCAGCGGCGCACGACAACGTGACCTGACCCAACAAGCCATTCTTGAGGCGGTGCCTAAGCTTCCGCCTAGAGTGAATCGCGTGAAATAATTGCGAGAAAAAACTCACCGACAGAGTCCAGAACTGGCAATTACTTGTGGTACCGGATATAAAAAACTCACCGACAGAGTTCAGAGCTTCTTATGAGCGTCTTGCTTCTAGGCTTCTTTGCGGCTCTTGCTGGGCATGTCGTACACGTAGCGTCTCGGGGAGAATGTTGGGCTCGGGGGTGTTCAATTTTCAATACGCGTTTTTGCACGATACAGTAAGGTTTGTGATCTATTGGACTTAGAGCTCAACCCACTTTCTCGTACCACCTTTATGATATGATACCAAATCTTCTAGACATGCCCTGATTTCATCCATAGTGTTACGATAAAGGAATTGTGTGAAGAACATCCCTGTATATCAGAAGTCAGGCGAGCCGAAGAGACGGAAACAGTTGTAGGATGAAGATTGATGCTGGCATAAGCATTTGAATGGAAAATGGTGGGAAAAGGTTTGAACCGTGTTCCCGCGCCGCACAGTTAGATCTCGATGCAATAAGGAAATGTATTCCTTAGAGTGCATGGCTAGCCAGGTCGTTTTTTATTCCTTTATTAACTTACATATACATCTCAGAAGTAGGCTAGCGGAAGTTGGATTCACTAGCGTGGAGAGGGTATAGAATGCAAGTCCTATTATAATTATACCCCTTAGACTGTACCCCTTAGGCTAAGTGGGGGACAGCAAGAAGGAGCAAAGCAACACAAATGGGTCACAAGACCAGTAAAGGCAAACAACAAAATAAAACTGAGGGTGGATCACGATGTCACCGCTAAGTCTGAGCACAAGCAAGTAACCACAAGGTTGGTTCAAGAGTTCACATGTATAAATATATACAACACGACAAGCAACTTACTGGTACAAGATGCAAGTCTACAACAGTCCAGGGCCTGTCTGAACAAGGCCAAGCTACGAACAGGACATGTGGTGGTCACAAGACGCAAGCGCCTTGGTGAAGATGTCCGCAGTGTTGGCCTCTGAGCCCACAACGACAAGACGCGCCTGGCCACGACTATGGAGCTCTCGCAACAAGAAATATCGAACATGGATATGCTTCACTCTACTCTCCAGTCGAGGCTTTCGACACAGGAGGCATGGCCTTGTTGTCAGCAAACAAGGTCGGTGCAGAGCTAGGCTGCTCACCAAGGTCAGTAAGCAAGAGAGTCAACCAGTGCAGCTCATGTGCAGCCACAACACCAATGTAAATCTTAGCCTCAATACTGGAATGCGGTACAGACGGCAACCAAGTAGACCTCCAAGACACAGCACCACAGCCCAAATAATAGTAACTCTGGGAAGACCTGCCTGTCGTCGCGTCGTCGGAGTAAGACGAATCATAGTGTCCGGTAAGTCGTACCGGCTAAGTTCCCCCAAGCACGAGCCCCATGTCTGATGTGGTGGTCAGGTACTTTGCTACTCTCTTAGCCGCCGTCCAATGAGCCTGGCGGCGTCTCCCCATCGCAACAAAGCGAGCAAGGACGCTAAGAGGGTAGGCGAGGTCTGGTCGTGTGCACGTCATCAGGTACATGAGGCAACCCACAAGCTCTATGTAGCGCGCACCAGGCTCATCGGGGTCGTCGGAGGAAGGAGTAGTGAGCTATTGATCCACAGCAAGAGGAGTGGGCTGTGTGGTGGAAAACTGGAAGTCGAACCGTTAAAGGACCTGCTGCACCATGTGTAACTGAGTCAACATGATGGTGCAAGCTGCTCTGTCCCTGATGATCTGCAAGCCAAGAGAGTTGCACAACTTACCGAGGTTAGTGCATGTGTGTCTCTTCAATGTTTCAGACTTTCCCTAAGCCATATCAATCCGGTCTGCATTAGCAAAGAATCAGGTCGTCGACGTAGAAGAGAACGGAGAAGGGAGTGGGTCCGGAACAAAGAAAGAGTGACGGGTCGGCTAAAGAAGGATTGAAGCCAAGGTCGGCGAGAGTAGAGCGAAGAGTCGTGTCACTCACAGGGTGCATGGTGGAGACCGTAGACTGGGCGTCTCAGGCTCCACTGAGTCCCACGCATGAAAGTGCCAGTGAAGCCAGAAGGACGGCGCAGCCATATCTCCTCGTGCAGCCTACCCTGGAGGAAGGCCGTGGAGAAGTCAAGTGAGTGCATGTCGTAGTCCTGCTGTGCTGCAATATGCTACAGTACCCAAAGAGTAATCATCTTCGGCATGGGAGAAGGTATGAAAGAAGTCAACTCCCTCATGATGTCTAAAGCATCTTGCTACATAGTGCGCCTTGAAGACATGCGGTGACCTTCAAGATCCACATGCCATCGACTATGTTCGCCTTAGGAGGAGGACTGTGTCGACGTACGTGCCTCTGGACCTGCAGGAGGCCATCTTTGAGTCCATAGCTGCTATCCACTAAGGCGCGTAGGGTGCTGAAACAGCCTCAAGGTAAGTGCGAGGAGTCAGGATGTCTGGAGCGTCAGGGTTCGCTCAGGGGCTAGCAACATGGCACAGAGATGGGGAGTAGCGGCTGCCAGGAACCGTAGCTCAAACTGCCTAACCTCTAGGAGGTTACAGCAAAGGGCAGACTCGCCCCAGATAAACAGAGGACGGGTAGGAGGATTAGCTACCTAGCGGGTAGCGTAGTCAAGGCGGCGGGTGGCGGCAAAGTCAGTGACAGCAGCTACAAGAGCTAAAACCGATGATGGAGGGGCAGTAGGATCAGTAACGAGATAGGAGAGGACATGAGAGACCAGAGGACGGGCAATGCGAAAGTAGTCTGAGATAGGAAAGGAAGAGAAAGTGAGAGTCGATGAATGCGGGGACGACAAGACAGAGACACGTGGAAGACGAGGAGGACGTGAACAAAGGAGTAAGGAGTGGAGGTCCATGACAGGAGACGTGGCATGAGTATGTGGAGAACGACGGGACCAAGGAGTAAAGGAGAGGCGGAGAAGGAAAGAGAAGGGGGGACAGGCCTGATGGAGGAGAACGAGAAGGAGACACGTCTTGGGGAGGAAACGTAGGACCGTAAACAGGAAGGGAAGGCACGTTGTCGGGAAAGGAAGAGGGCAAACCGAATACTCAAAGACCACTCACAGGTGGTGAAAGTAGCTGCTGCGGCTGCGGAGGCTGCAGCAGCTGCTAATGCTGCTGCCGCTATTATTGCTGCTGCTGTTGCTGTTGTTGCTGTTGTCGCTACCGCTGCTGCTGCTGTTGTTGCTGTGGTCGCTACCGCTACTGCTGCTGTTGCTGTGACCGGAGCCTCGTGAAGTAGCGGTGGCCCGTCGGAGCATGTGCAGTTGTGCCAGTGTCACCGTCTCGAGTACCAGTGTCGCCGTCTCCAGCGCCCCCTGGACGAGCACCGTCAACTCCGGCACCCCCATAGCCAGTACCACCAATATTAGTACCTCCAACGCCAGCACCTCCAAAGCCAGCACCCCCAGCGCCAGCACCTCTAGAGCCAGCACCCCCAGAACAAGCACCACCAACGCCAATGCCTCCAGAGCCAACAACCCCAGAAAGAGCACCTCCACCCCCAGCGCCTCTACGACGAGGACTACGACCGTCAGCGACAGCAGCTCCCGCACCTCCGTCACCAGCACCAGCACCTCCAGTAGCAGTGCCCTCAGAGTCCACAGCTACCGGTCGGAGCAGTGGAGAAGGTCTCTGTGGGTCTGTGACGACGGCGTGGGGAACTGCGGTTAGGGGGGGGACACGGGACGTGGTACCAACGGAAGAGGGGTGGCGTGAGACACACCTGACACATCGGAGGAGCAGCAACAGGAGGAGGCGTAGGAAATAGGAAGAGGGGAAGGGGGGGTACCGGGAGACCTCGGTGGGGATACCTGACGAAGTAGGACACTGACTCGTCAAAGGTGACGTCACGAGAGTCGACAAATTGGTGGAGAGGCGGGTGGTAGAAGGAAAAGTCTGGAGAGTTGAGGGGGAAACCAAAGAAGACGCATGGAAGGGTGCGAGCAGAGAGCTTGTCCGCAGAAGAATCGCGGAGATGCGCAAGGCAGCCCCAGACACGAAACCGTGCTGCGGCACCAGGGGACCCTGTCCAAAGGCAGGTCGGTGAAACCTCTGGCCAAGAGGAGCGAGGCCAGAGGTTCAACTAGTGCGCGGCGTAGAGAACCGCGAAGGGCCACAGAACATGGGGCGAACGGGCATGGACCATGGAGGTATGGGCAATGTCCATGACCAGGCCAATGCGGCGCTCAGCAACCCCATGTTCTTGTGGAGACTCTGGGAGTGTGAAGGACTGAGTGTTACCCTGCTCGCGGCAGAACTCGCCGAGACCACGGGAGGGGAACCCACCCTTACAGTCGGAGTGGAGACAGAGGCCAAGGAGGGAGTGCTGGAGCTGGCTTCTAGTGGTGAGTAGCCACGGGATCAGAGCATCAGGCACGTATGCCTTCTGCTAGAGGGGAAGGTCGTCCAAATTAATGAGGGCCCCCAGACGCCCAAGTGTAGAGTCCGGAAAGGTGCAGTGGCCGAAGGAAGGGAGGAGGAGTGAGGGGTGGCACGAAGGCGACCCTCGACACAAGAAGTGCACGGCGGTGCCAGCGACGGAGGGAGGGACGGGAGGAAAGACGAGAGACCTGAGAAAAACCACCACTGGACATGGCCGGAGGCGTGGGAGGGAGGGTTGACCAAGACAGTGGTGCCAGGCGACTGTCGAGTGAGTGAGCGACCGACAGGAGCACGACGCAACAAACCTGAGAAGACGCAACCGCCTTGGGGGACTCAGTGTGCAGAACGTAGAGACCTAAGCCGGGCTCCCTGGTGAACATGGCAAGGAGTGCACCGGAGGGAGCGAGTGTACAGACCGCAATCCTCCGGTGCCCAAGAAAGGTGATCGTGATCCCAAGGTCCTGAAGGTATCTAACACCCACCAAGTTCCTGGAGAACGAGGGGATGTGAAGACAAGTGAGGGAACCAGAGGGGACAGCTGGACACGGGAGGGTGGTCCTGCTGCGCGTAACGACTGGTCCGGAGGTGGGATCTGCCAAGGCAACAGAGACCGGAGTAGGGGGTGGCGTGACAGCAGTGTGGTCTCAAAGGAAGCACTAGGACGCACCAGAGTCAAGTGTGAAAGAGAGACCCACGTGAGCCGTGGTACCTGTGGAGTGAGCAAGCACATAAGCACCTACGATATTTACACATGCATCATCACTAGTCACAGGCAAGAAACCTAGTCAAGAAGCACACAAGTAAACAGATCATGTGGCACAATAATCAGCATCAACATACATGACATAATTACGTGCATCATCCTTAGACAAATTAAACACCTGTATCTGACGAGTCAGCAGCCTCGCCCAGTGAAGTGGAGTCTCCTGGAGACCGTGGCGGAAACGGTACTGGTTGTCGAGGCAATTGAAACAGCGCGTGACCGAGTGGTCAAGGCACCCGCAGACCTGGCTCCCACGCAGCCTGGTCTGGATAATGTAGTCGAAAATTTCCGTCCGCAAAGCTCGTGTGGGGCAACCGCACAGCCAACGCGCCAACAGAACGCTGCCTCGTATTCAGGGACCATACGATGCCTCGTGTGGGGCAACCGCACAGCCAACGCGCCAACAGGCTCCAGTAGCAGTATGATACAATAATACACACAATCAAGGCCCTAGAAACTATTGCTATGGAACAATCAGGGTTAGAAAATCATATAAAGCCAGCAGCTAGTTGGGTCCACTAGAAAGCTAATGAAAGTTTCAGAAAAGTTTGGCGTTTTTATTTCTGAACAATGCAAGTTCCTGTCAACGAGAGTTGTGCTTGGCCCCGTCCTCGCTTGGGCGGAGCCGAATTCGTGGTCGGGTGTGAGGGTTGCAGCCGACCTCCAGCAGTGGACGGGCTGGTCGACAGGGCTGGTCGACCTGCACGAGGGCCACTGCAAGGGTGGTCGACTTGGGAGGTCGACCTGACTGCATGGTCGACTTGGGAAGTCGACCTGGCTGTGTGGTCGACTTGGGAAGTCGACCTGGCTGTGTGGTCGACTTGGGAAGTCGACCTGGCAGGGTGGTCGACTTGGGAGGTCGACCTGGCAGGGAGTCGACTTGGTGACGCCGACCTAGGGAAGCCGACGTGGTGCGGTCGACTGACAGGAAGTGCTGGTCGACCTGGACCTGGACCTGGTCGACCAGGAGTGTTGTCGACCTGGAGTTGGTCGACCAGGGGGTGTGGTCGACCTGGTGAGGTCGACCGAAGGTGGTCATCGACCTGGGTGGTCGACGGGCACATACAGGAGCAGCTGGTCGACGTGGTTGCCCGGTCGACTAGGTTACCTGGGTGACGAGGTTCTGCGGAGGAGTGCGACGGTCGCCCAGACGAAGTTGGCGAGTCCGATCTCGGTGGTGGTATCCTGAGGTTGACGTGGCTGATCGGATGCACGAGGTTGATTTGGTGTGTGCGCTGTGCAGGGGACAAGGCACGGCACGCCAATCATTTGCGAGCACCTGCGAAGCAGGTGCGCTGCTGTTCTGTCAACCTGCGACATTGGCACGCCATCGACTTGCAGTGTTGGCAAGCCGCGACTTTGCACTGCTGGAACGCGGTCGACCAAGTCGTGTTGTAACGCGGTCGACCATGCTGCGCTGGCAATCGTCCAACTTGCATGCTAGGTCTGATGTAGTCTTGTCATGCCAACTTCTTTGTACCATTGTTGTCAACTTTCTCTAGTGAAACTCTTGCCAACTTGCCCCGTGAACTAGCAAGCAGTGTGTGCACTAGGAAAACGACTAAGGACCAACGAACGCAGAGATCACAGGAGCACCCGTGACTAGTCCGCAGTCTAGCTCCCGTTGATAGAGTTATCTCCGCAGTTCCCAAGCGGATGCAAGACCAATTTTGAGTTGTTTCCAATCCGTGATGCAATCCGTGATATAAAACAATCGCACCATGCACAAAAATGTCGCAAACTTGCTACGACATTTCAACTTCTCCCGCCCATCCAAATTCGCATCGACCTCAATGCATGACTCCTAATCGCAAAAGAACCTGCCAAATTCACATCTGCCACCACACACGCAGCACACACACAACTTTTGAGCTAACGAATAACACAGAGAGAGATGCAACTAACTAGGAAACAGAAGAACGACGAGGTGAAGCGAGAGGAGAGAGAGGGAGGGGGCGACGGGAATTGTGACGCTACGAGTGGGAGAGAGGGCGATAGGGACAAGTATGGTGATGTGAGTTGCGGGAGAGAGAGGACAGTGACAGTGGTGACTGGAGCATTAGAGGAGCGGCTTGAGAGGGGAGATCGTGAGGGAGACAGCGAGGGCGACACGGGTGGAGAGAAAACGACGTTAGGGGAGGGGACGAGGTATCGCGAAGGAAATTTGCCATTCAAGGATGGGAGATCGTGGGCGACGGCAAAAGGAGGGGATCGTGAAGGCGACTGGGGATGGGGGGTCGCTACGAGATTGCGAGGGAGAAAGCGAGGGAGAAGTTTGTCCACGACGGGAAAAATTGCATGCCGTTACTAGCCACTTATCACAACATTACGCACCAGAGCTAAAGTGGACACTGGAAGAAAATAAGAGGGTGACGGGAGGCTGACGGGATAGGAGAGCAGATCACAAAGGCGATCGGAAGGGAGGGCGACGGGAAACGGGAGGGCGACGGAATGAAAGAGCAGGTCGCGATTCGATCTGAAGGGAGGGCGACGGGAAGCGGGGAGGCGACGGGATGGGAGAGCAGATCGCGAAGGCGAACTGAAGGCAGGGCGAGCGTGAGGGGAAGTTTCGCTTGATGCCGATGGCGAGGAAATGTTTTGCTTCGCCTAGAGTTAAGTTTCGACGGTCAGCTGCGGCGACACGATCTGCTGGCTTGGTTAGTCGTGATTGGCAGGCAGGAGAGGCCTCTGACATATTCGCGATATGGCATAGAATAGGAGCGGTTGACATGCCAACACTTCGTTGTTACCGTTTTTACATACTTTAGCGCCTCGCAACGCCAAGCCCAGTATTACTACATTATGCATCCGAGCTGAGTCGATACATGACACAATCAAACTAAGTTAAAATTTGGCGTGCCTAGGATGCAAGCGACCAGGATTTCAGCTATACTGGTGATATGGGAATAGAAAAGTGGCTTGTGAACAGGGCTAATTTTATCTGTGTAAATCACCCTGATACCGTGATCATCAGGGTGAAATTTAATAGTCACACTTTTGCCTTAGGGTAATTGTTTTCAAGACCTTGTTTTCCCTGATCTGTCACGGTTTCCGTTTTAGACACACTGTGGCCTTAGTGTACCGGTTCGTCGTAGTGAGTTTTACCCTGACGCGAGGCATCTGGAGTCCCCCCTTCCCCCCCCCCCCCCCCCCCACCCCCCCTTCCTTCCCCTTACCTGCCCCCAGCCTTCTACCTTTGTCGCTAAGTTGTAGTATCGACGTAATAGTTCTCTCACCTTCAAGTGGATCTGTCCGTACCGGTAGATGTTCTTCGGAAGAATCAGGGCTTGACTTCAATTCCTGGTGGTACTTGTTTTCTGTTTAGAGCTTCAGTAGAAACACAGTTGATCAGGGTTTTTAAAATTCTTACACTGTGACCTTCGGGTTTTTTTTTTTTGAAACTGTGGAAAACCCTGATGGAAAAGAATTTTCTTAAGGGGTCACACTGATAATCAGGGATTTGCACAAGTGCAGGACTGATAATAAGGGTGGCTAAAAATAAAAAATATAGCCCTGCTTGTCAACCCAGTTGCAACTTGAAATCGCAGTTGGGCCAAGCGACCAAAACGATCGCTTTGCTTGCAATGCAACCGTCGTGAGGGTGCAACACGTAGACGCGTGCCAGTTCATTTGAGCTCCAAAATCCATTTGGCGGGAGCCAACGGCATTCTCATCTCGACAATAGCCAATCAGAACATTTAAATCTGAACACATTTGCTGTTTGGATAAGTGTTGTTTCGGGCCGATGCCTTCAGCTTTTCGCGGGACTATTTCAAGCTGGGACGGGGGTCACTATTTTGCGTGCTGGGTTGTCACTATAAAACAGGGGATAGATGCTTATAGCTCTGGTTTGTCAGACTAATAAGACTTTTTAGTCTGATAGCGTTAGCCATGTGTATTTACCACAAATATTCAGACCACATTCGGTCAACTGAGAATGAGTGAAATCTTAATGACATAAGAAAGTCTGGTGCACAGTGATTCTCGAGTCAATAGTGATAAAGCTTCGGCTTGTACAGGAAGCCTTTTTCCAAGCAATCAAGACCCGACGCGTGCTTATGCGTCCTTCAGAGGCAAGCTACAGTGCGGAATTTCGGGCAAAAGGAGGAACACGACGAACGAACTCGTTGAATTTTGAAGAACACTGTACAGTTGTTTAGGGCAGGGATGCCTGGTGGGTTGCTGCTTGTTCGGCGTATCGTGCTGCCCGAAGTGACTCCTCGCTAGCTTAGCTGCCCGGAGCGTGAATTGAACAAGCACTGGGTCGGAAACTGGGCGAGGCGCATCTTGTGTGAGGTGGGGCTGCGTCAAATCAGTAATTGCACTTAATCTCTCCCAACCTCACTGAAGCGTCCATAATCGCCTAAAATGCAGTTCGGAAATGTTCTGGTTTCTGGATCTTTCCTCCAGAAACCCGCACGTGCGCGGAATGTTCAGGGGGAAGCCCCGAATGCGAAGAAATTGCTGGCGGGAAACTTATCATTGACGCTTGTTTACAACGGTTACCAACAACTTCGCAACAATTTGGGGCAAACCTCGCAGGCCCCGGATCCATGTCTGAGGATCGAACATTCTGAGGCGGGTCCCCCTGTCTCTCATGCACAGTTACGACTGTTTATGCGTTGTACACTTGTGTTCTGGTGTATAATTCATATAAGCAAAAAAAAAAAACAACGGTTACCAAAGTTGTAGTGTGTTCAAGGACGGTTCGTTCAAACTTTGGAATGGTGTGACACGTCAAAAGACCAATATTGACAGAGAGGATATCGCTGGCCGACGTCAGTTCACTACATAGTTCCCTAATCTGTCACTATGTCGCTTTTGGAGTGTTTGAACTCTGGAATCTGATGCGGAGTTGTTAACACAAATACTCCACGACAATGTGCCCCAGGCGATAATTTTTCTCAATAGCAACGGACGAAAATGGCTCGTCGTTCCGTCGGATCTCGCTGTCACGCGCTGCTGCGAGCAACATCGTCGTGCGAGTTAGTACCGCTCCTAGCAACGCTCGCGCTGCTCGCTGCCTTGCTACCGAGTCGCGGCGTTCTCGCTGTGACTGATCCCGCTCATGGTAGGCGATTCGTTCCTCCGACGCTAGGCGATTCCCTGGGATTCCTAATGCGAATCACTGATCGCACAGGCGATTCTTGAGTCGTCAAGACGTTTCTTCTGAATAAATGTTAGCCCTACATACGCCTGCGAATGGCCCGGCGATTCTGCCGAATGCCGAATTCTACTGAATAGGCAAAGACGAATCTGCTGGATGCTGTTTCAATCACTCCTAGGATGTCGCAATTTGTTTGAGCGCATTCATCCGGGATGATATTTGAAGCGGTAATCGTCATTCGCATTCCCCCAATGCTGGTTACGTTCGGAGGACAATGTGTTCACATTTTACACATGTTGAAGCAGTGCACCTTTGCCGAGCTCCAGTGGAGTCTTTCTGGCTGTCAGTGCGAGTAGTCGGAGAACGATGATTCCGTTCATGGATTTGACGCTGTGGGTTTTCTTGAGGCGAAATTGCATCGCAAAAATCCGTACCACCCATGACTTACGGCTTTCAAGAGCCATACTTAGTGCTGGTAGTGACCTGGGAGCACCCCCTTGAACGCAAGCTCCTTTGAACTGAGAGCGCCTCAAAAGCTAGCCGCTCTGCTGCGCCGCCTCTCATTTTAGCTGTCCCCCGCCACTCCCCATCAGCATCCCTCTCCCCCCTCCCTTTCCCCCCTTGCCCTCCCCCACCCCTCTCCCTTCTTCCCCCACCCACTCTTTTCAAAACCAATTGGCCGCACTGGATGCACGACAGGGAAAGGAATGTTCACCACAATAGGAATGTACCTAGTGCCGCCAAGGGACAATAACCCGCGTTTTGCCACCTCTAGCCTGAGGCGATACCCTCCGTCCCCCCTCTCCACCCCAGCAGCCCTGCAGCATACATGGCTGATGCCCCATCCTGCCCATGCTTTCTTTGAGGCGGTTTTTGAAACGCCTCAGACACAGCCGCATCACATGCACGGTTGATGACTCATGCCCATTCTGTGCTGTCCCTAGGCACCAAACACACAGCAATGACTTCTCTGCGTTTCCGCTCACCCGCCTTCCAGTGCCCATTCGGAGGACCTTCGCAGCTCTACTTACGTCACCTTGGTCACCCCAACCCAATCCTTTCACACGGCTGGTACCTCATAAGTGTACCTTGTCTGCGTTCCCCTTCCCCACTGACCCACCTTCCAGTGGCCATTCTCAGGACCTTCGCGACTCTAGGCAGCCCCAGCAGCCCCCCTTTCAACGCGTGGACGGGGGATGATCCGTGTGGGGGAGATGCGGGGAGCGCGTGGGCTGGCATCAAGTGCGACACTGGCAGTCCGTACAGTACAGTTGCTGAGATGTGAGTGCGGTGCGGGAGGGGGGCAAAACCGTGCAGGGTGGTACTCCTTGCTTGAACGGGGGGCCAAACCGTGCAGGGCGTATGCAGGGAATGCATGACTGTGCAGGGCATCAAGTGCGACACAGGCAGCCCGTATAACACGTGGCTGAGATGTGCGTGGGGGTAGGGGGCGTTGGGTGGTGCTCCTTGCTTGAACGGGGGGGCAAACCGTGCAGGGCGTATGCAGGGAGCGCATGGGCTGGCATCAAGTGCGACACAGGCAGCCCGTACAACACTGTTTCTGAGATGTGAGTGCGGGAAGGGGGACTATGGTGGCGCTCACTGCTCCTTGCCTGAACGGGCCATGCGAAGCAGGTGGGGGAAGTGCATGGGCTGGGCTGGCATCAAGTGCGACACTTGCAAACCGTTGGCTGGGATGTGAGTGCAGGAAGGGGCAATGAGGTGGTACGCTGTTCGGGAGTCACTTTTGAGAATTAACAAAAGTAACCGTTGGCTGGGATGTGAGTGCAGGAAGGGTCATTGAGGTGGTATGCTGTGCTAGGACTGGGGAAGGCCCGTGCAGGTGGTGGTGCAGATGCAGATGCAGCGAGCGCATTGTGATGTGCACAACGCCAATTTAAAGAAAGACATGTGAGAATTACGTTTTGAGGGAAAGCTGGAACGACAGTTTTCTTACCCCTTCGCCTCTCCTCCTGTCATTTCCTTCCTCCTCTCCCCTCTCTCACCCCCTTCAGTGACATTCAGGACGCCCAGCTATCAGGAGACTTGCCGCCTTCCCTTTTCAACCTCACATCGCTTCGCCTGGTGTGAGTTCCCATGCCACCCCCATCCGCCCGTCCCTCTCTATCATTCGACTGCATGCCCCCCTTCCCCTCTCTTTCATTCGACTGTCTCGCACTTTCCATATCTTCCTCCCCCTTCCCCCTTCACTATCCACAGCCAGCTGAAGATCTCAATTCGTAGCTCATGGAACCTCTTACCCTCAGTAACCCTGACGCTCCCATTGTGACTCCTGTCCCTGCCCCTTTCTGCCCCCCTTTCTTCAGCAATCTGGCGCTCAACCCGAATCTGACGGGCAGCTTTCCAGATGCTCTCGGAAACCTCCTGCAGCTCACCACGCTGTGAGTAGTGAGCACTTCTTTCCTGTGAGCTCTCTCTGCTGCGCTGCGCTGTGAGCACCTGTGTTGTACGGACACTGCTGCATTCTAGGCACTCTGCTGGGCTGTAAGCATTCCGGTGCACCATAAGCGCACTGCATATGGGAAATCTGCATACAGGAGCACACGGGCTATCTGAAATTCCTCTTTCCTGCCCCTTATACCACCCCTTCTGCACCCCCTCCCCCCGCACAAACAACAAGCAGGGAGATGCACAAGTGTTGCCTATCAGTCTCCATCCCGTCCACCATAGGGCGACTCACCAGCCTCAAATACTTCCTAGCCAATCACAACCGCCTCTTCCTTCCCCCAACCCAACCCTCCTTTCGCCGCCCTCCGCAGGGACATGCACGGGTGCAGCCTGTCCGGCTCAATCCCATCCACCATCGGCCGACTCACCAGCCTGAGCTACTTTCTGGTCAACCAGAACCGCCTCTCGGGCTCCCTGCCAACACAGATCGGCACCCTCCCCCAGCTCTACATGCTTGACGTCATGGAGAATCAGCTGGAAGGGCCCCTGCCGACCTTTGAGGGTGCAAACGAGCTCAACCACCTGTGAGTGATACCCACCCTGCCCCTGCAGCCTGCCTGCCCAGATAGGCTCTCTCCCGCGCCTCTACATGCTTGATGTCATGGACAACCGGATGGAAGGGTCCCTGCCAAAGTTCCAGGGGGCAAACGAGCTCAACCACCTGTGAGTGACTCCCCGTCTCCTTCTTCCCTGCGTCGCCTCCACATGCTTAACGCCATGAAGAACCAGATGGAAGGTTCCCTGCCATTGTTCGAGGGTGCAAACGAGCTCAACCACCTGTGAGTGACTCCCCGTCTCCTTCTTCCCTGCGTCGCCTCCACATGCTTAACGCCATGAAGAACCCGATGGAAGGTTCCCTGCCATTGTTCGAGGGTGCAAACGAGCTCAACCACCTGTGAGTGTCAACCATCCCCTCCTATGAGTATCACCCCCATCCCTCTCCCTATGAGTATCACCCCCATCCCTCTCCCTATGAGTATCACCCCCATCCCTCTCCCTATGAGTATCACCCCCATCCCTCTCCCTATGAGTATCACCCCCATCCCTCTCCCTATGAGTATCACCCCCATCCCTCTCCCTATGAGTATCACCCCCATCCCTCTCCCTATGAGTATCACCCCCATCCCTCTCCCTATGAGTATCACCCCCATCCCTCTCCCTATGAGTATCACCCCCATCCCTCTCCCTATGAGTATCACCCCCATCCCTCTCCCTATGAGTATCACCCCCATCCCTCTCCCTATGAGTATCACCCCCATCCCTCTCCCTATGAGTATCACCCCCATCTCTCTCCCTATGAGTATCACCCCCATCCCTCTCCCTATGAGTATCACCCCCAACCCTCTCCCTATGAGTATCACCCCCCCATCCCTCTCCCTATGAGTATCACCCCCATCCCTCTCCCTATGAGTATCACCCCCATCCCTCTCCCTATGAGTATCACCCCCATCCCTCTCCCTATGAGTATCACCCCCATCCCTCTCCCTATGAGTATCACCCCCATCCCTCTCCCTATGAGTATCACCCCCATCTCTCTCCCTATGAGTATCACCCCCATCCCTCTCCCTATGAGTATCACCCCCATCCCTCTCCCTATGAGTATCACCCCCATCCCTCTCCCTATGAGTATCACCCCCATCCCTCTCCCTATGAGTATCACCCCCATCCCTCTCCCTATGAGTATCACCCCCATCCCTCTCCCTATGAGTATCACCCCCATCTCTCTCCCTATGAGTATCACCCCCATCCCTCTCCCTATGAGTATCACCCCATCCCTCTCCCTATGAGTATCACCCCCATCCCTCTCCCTATGAGTATCACCCCCATCCCTCTCCCTATGAGTATCACCCCCATCTCTCTCCCTATGAGTATCACCCCCATCCCTCTCCCTATGAGTATCACCCCCAACCCTCTCCCTATGAGTATCACCCCCCCATCCCTCTCCCTATGAGTATCACCCCCATCCCTCTCCCTATGAGTATCACCCCCATCCCTCTCCCTATAAGTATCACCCCCATCCCTCTCCCTATGAGTATCACCCCCATTCCTCTCCCTATGAGTATCACCCCCATCCCTCTTCCTATGAGTATCACCCCCATCCCTCTCCCTATGAGTATCACCCCCATTCCTCTCCCTATGAGTATCACCCCCATCCCTCTTCCTATGAGTATCACCCCCATCCCTCTCCCTATGAGTATCACCCCTTCCCCCCCCTGTGAGTATCACCCATCCCGCTCGCTGTGAGCCCGCTCGCTGTGAGTATCACCATCCTCACCTGCTTTCACCTCTCCTTTCCCACCCTGAGATCGGGCACCTTTGGGTGTCTGTTGCTCCCTCTCACGTCCTCTCTCCCCACATCTTCTTTTTCTCCGTTCCGTTCGCTTTCCAGTAATCTGTATTTCCCCCCTCCCTCCCCTCTCCCACACTCCCCCCCTGTGGCCCCCCTGCCCGGCAGCCACATGAGCAACAACCTCTTCACGTCTGTTCCAGCAGAGATCAGCAGACTGCCCAAACTGCTGCACCTGTGAGTCGTGCTGAGGGCACGCATGTGTGAGTCGTGCTGTCGAAAGTCATGTGTGAGTCGTGCTGTCGAAACGCATGTGTGAGTCGTGCTGTCGAAACGCATGTGTGAGTCGTGCTGTCGAAACGCATGTGTGAGTCGTGCTGTCGAAACGCATGTGTGAGTCGTGCTGAGTAATGTACCCTGTAATTCCCACCCATACCCTTCGATTGGCTGTGTCATATGTGTAGTTTATCTATTCCATTCTATTCACCCATATTGGTTGGAATCTTGTCCGCTAATGTCTGGCAGGCTGATGGACAGCAACCGTCTCACCCATGACTTTCCACTCGCTTTCAACAACACCAACCTCACTGTCATGTATGTGTTTAGCGAGCGTCGATAACAACACCAACCTCACTGTCATGTATGAGTGGGGGAGCCATTTTCCACGACTTTTGTGTCTTCACTCAGGCTAGGAGTCTTGTTAAATTAGCTGTTAAGAACCGGGTGTGAATTTAGCAAGCACTGTTCGTATCGCATGCATAGAGCGCTCGCTCGCACCACCTTTATGTTGCTTGCCCGTCTCCTGCTGTGTGAGGTAACGTTTGAGTCGAAAGTGCTTGCACAACTCAAAAGTTGTGCGTGTACCACCTCCTGCTCATAAGCTGCTTCTGCTGCTGCTCGTAACCTGCTGCAAGCTAGCGTTGTTGTTCTTAGCTCGTCTTGTGCCGCTCGTCACTACGTGCCTCCATGTTAAAACCAAGTAATCCCCTTGCTCCCCCCTTAGTGTGACCCGTTTTCTCCTCTCCCACTCTCTCCCACCCTCTCCCACACCCTCCCTTCCCGCCCCACCAAGCAAGCAACTGCTGTAGTCACCATAATCCATTGTTCTTCGCCCCCTGCCCTCCACCTTCTCCCCTCTTACCTTCCTTTCCTTTCTTCCTACCCTCTACTGGAGCCACCACTTGAACCTCTCGCCTCCTTCACCTCTCCACTCTGCTCCCTTGCTTTCTCCCTCCATTTCATCCCCCCTCTGTTCTCCCCCACTCATTTCCCTCCCTTCTCCCTTCCCATTCTCTCTCCCTTCCTTCCCCACTTCCTTTCCTCCCCTCCTCACTTTTCTCCCTTTTCCCTCCCCTTCGCCCTCTCTTCCCTCCCAATCCATTCCCTTCCCCATCCCTTCCCCTTCTCTCCCTTCCCTCCCCTCTCTCTGCCTCTCCATCCAGCTACTGGAGCAACAACGTAATACCCGGCCCCTTCCCCTCCACCTCTCCCTTCCCCACCTCTCCCTTCCCTCCCCTCTCCCTGCCTCTCCATCCAGCTACTGGAGCAACAACAGAATACCCGGCCCCTTCCCTTCCACCTGGTTCTTCCCCCGACTCAAGGACTTGTGAGTCTCAAACCTTCTTTTCAACCCCAAGCATTATTCCAGGACTCAAGGACTTGTAAGTTGTTCTCCGACTCGGGAACTTGTAACTTCATGATATAATGTTTCTATGTCGACTCGACATGTTAGCGTATTGCAGAGCAGGGTTGAAGGTGATTTGATGCTTGCTCTGTTTGTAGATGTGGGTATTGCATGTGACTACACCCAAATGTGCATGTGCATGCGTGGATGTGTCTATTTCCATGCGCCTGTGTATGTGTCCATACGCATGTGCATGTGCATGTGTGTGTTTCCCTGCAAGTGTGCATGTGTCCATGTGCATGCATCATGTGTCTATGTTCATGTGTGTGTGCGTAGTGCATGGTATGGATCTCATGACTACATACAAGTCTGCTTGTGCACGCATGTGTGTGCGTGCGTGCGTGTGCGCATGTGCATGTGTGTGCATGCATGCATGTATGTCTATCCCATCCTCACACAGCCTCTTCAGCAACTGCTCTCTACCCAAACAGCCTCTCCCTTCCTTCCCTATCTCTCGCAACCTCTCCAACCTGTAAGCCTTGTTTCGCAATGCACATATCCATCCATCCATCCATCCATCCATCCATCCATCCATCCATCCATCCATCCATCCATCCATCCATCCATCCATCCATCCATCCATCCATCCATCCATCCATCCATCCATCCATCCATCCATCCATCCATCCATCCATCCATCCATCCATCCATCCATCCATCCATCCATCCATCCATCCATCCATCCATCCATCCATCCATCCATCCCCATTCAATTCCCATCAAAATCACCTACATGATCTGCGTTGAACCATTTGAAAGAACTTTCCCACCCCCTTTTCTCTTTTGTCTGGTTTCTATTCACTTCCCCACTTCCACACCATTCTCCCCCCACTTCCCAGCACCTCACCCTCTCAAAGTCTGTCTGCTAGAACGCTACTGAACTCTTCCTGCTAGACCGTTTCTCCCTCCCAACCCCCTTCTCTCCCCCAGTCCCCCTTTTACCCCTTCCCTTCCCTTCTCCCTCCCACTCCCGCATTGCCTCCCCTTCACCTTCCCACATCGCCTCCCAGGGACCTGAGCAGCAACAGTTTTACAGGATCCATCCCGGGTGCTCTATTTTGGCAGCACCCTAACCTCGTCAACCTGTCAGTTCAACTCCTCTGTTTCTGTTTCCTACCGTGCATGTGCATTTCCAAGACATGGCTCAATAGCATTTCATCAGAGCTTTAAACATCACATTTTCCGTGTTTGAATTTCTGCCGAAACGCTGTTGAGCCACGGCAACATCTCAGCAAAGTTTTCACCGTCAACTGTCCGTTGATGAATTCCATCAGGCTGTCTTTTTTTTGTGCCATGCTCCCATGCCATGCACCCAATGCCATGTACCCCATGACATGATCCCATGCCATGCACCCCATGACATGCTCCCATGCCATGCACCCCATGACATGCTCCCATGCCATGCACCCCATGACATGCTCCCATGCCATGCACCCCATGACATGCTCCCATGCCATGCACCCCATGATATGCTCCCATGCCATGCACCCCATGATATGCTCCCATGCCATGCACCCCATGACATGCTCCCATGCCACGCACCCCGTGCCACGCACTTCGTTCAAGTCTCAAGTTCCATTGCAACCAACCCCTCTCCCTGCCCCTTTCCATGACCTCTCCTCTTTCTCTCCTTCCTCCCTCGCTCGCCAGCAATTTGGCTAACAACGATCTTTATTCGAGCTTCCCTCCAGCAATCGCCAATGCTGCCAATCTGCAATCCGTGTGAGTGGGAAAGCCGCCGACATGAACCTGTATATTTGGCATAATTATTCTAGTTGGTATAACCATATTTGGCCATGCAGGTTTTGGAAAGGTGGAGGAACCTAGGAGCCAAGTGGAGAATGAGAGAGAAAGCGAATGATGTACAAGTCATAGTACAAGGTTATAAGCAGGTTGGGTTGAAACATCAACCGAACCGTTGTTCAGCTTAGGATGATGACAGGAAATTGGAACCAGACGGATGAAATGAAACTTGCTCTATCTAAAGATGTCCAGGATAATGATTTAGGTCCACAACAATAGCAGAGCGAGCATAAGCCTGTTCCAACAATGCTGCCTGCTTTGCTTATTGTCCTATTCTCTCATTCCCTTCCTATTGGCTCCTTCTCCCCTTTCCACTATCTCCCTCCCACCATGACTAATGCCCCTTCAAAGGGGAAATGCAAACCATAGTTATTCCCCGCATCCCCCTGTACTCTCCACCCCTCCAGCTTCCTATCAGGCAACCAGCTCAGTGGTCCCCTGCCGGACCTCTCATCGCTGCCCAGCATCGTGTCACTCTCCCTCTTTGACAACTCCCTCTCCTCCCTGCCGCCCGCCCTGCTCGCCAAGAGCAACAACATCACACTGCAGTGAGTGGCTTCTCCAGTGTGCCGCCCTCCAGTGTGCCGCCCTCCAGTGTGGCCCTCCAGTGTGCTGTCGTTTAGTGTGCCGCCCTTTAGTGTGCCGCCCTCCAGTGTGCCGCCCTCTAGTGTGCCGCCCTCTAGTGTGCCGCCCTCTAGTGTGCCGCCCTCTAGTGTGCCACCCTCCAGTCTGCTGCTGTTTAGTGTGTCGTCCTTTAGTTTTCTTCCCTCTAGTGTGCGCCCTCCCTACTCACCAGTGGGAACCTCACTCTGCAGTGATGAGCGTGATCCCTCACAGTCTGTACTTGAAAACGAAAACGAAGATGCCGCTGCTGCTGTCGCTGCTATATAGCACCCCCTTTCTTCCACCCTCTCTTTTCCACCCTCACATTTCCATTTCCTCTTATTCGCCTTCTCTTTTCCACCCCCATTTTCTGTTGTGTTAGCCCTCAATCTCAACCTTTGTACTTGTAATTTTATATCGTAGTGTAGTTTGTAGTTTGAGTTGGTTGAATCTACATCCACATCTCAACCGAACCCAAACATGATAAACTGAAATCTCCAACTTACCAATTGGAGATTTCAGCCAATCCTCTTGGGATTGCTCCCGATTCCCTCCCCATCAATTTCTTGCTTCATTTCAGCCAATTCTCTTGGGATGTAGTTAAAGCGACAGTGGACATTTGCCACCCGAAACCCTAAACCCTGGCGAACTGTTACTTTGGGGGAAAAGTGTCTGCACGAAATCCAGGTTTTCGCCAGCCAACACTTTCGCGCTGGCAAGCCTGGTTCAAAACAAAAACTTCTGAACCTCCGCCAGGCAAATCTAGACCCTCGTTTTAAGAGCCTTGAGCTCAGTACCTGATGTATCACTTCAAGCTCAAGTTCTTACATTCCCGCCCCTCCTCTGTTCCCTTCTGCTCCTGTCCTTCCTTCTCTCTTCTCCACGCCTCCCCATTCTCCCACTTTCCCCTTTGTCTCCCTCTCCCGACCCACCCTCTGCCCCCCCAGGCTTTTCAACAACGATCTCTGCAAGCCATTCAAGCCAGACTACACGCAAGTCTGCTCCCCCCCGACCCCCCTCACCCAATACACCACCCCTGCCTTCTGTGACGGCCTCGCCTGCGAGAACGACCTCTACAGCCCTAGCGCACCACTCTATAACGAGTCACACTCTTGCGTGTGCGTGTCCCCGTTACGAGCCGACCTGGAGCTGTTTATATCGGATTTCGTGGTGTACCATGAGGCGCTGGTGCAGCAGCTGGAGCAGCGGATCTTCTCGGAGCTCACCAGCAAGGCGCAGATCAACATCACCAGGCCACAGGTCAGTTTCCTGGGACAGTTGTGTGGTGTAACTTCTGGGTTTACTCTGAGGTGCCTGCAGCTGGAGCAGCGGACCTTCGCTGAGCTCACCAGCAGGTCCCAGATCAACATCAGTCCACTCACATCATCACCCTCTTCTTCCCCTCTTCACCCGCTTCGTCTCGGAGCACATCAACCACCAGTCAACGCTCATCATCACCCTCTTCTTCCCCACCACTCCTCCTCCCTCCCCACCAGGTCCTCGTCTCTGCAATCAGCAGCCCCTCCACGCTCGACTCACTCGCCTCCACCTTCGCCTCGGAGCACATCAACCACCAGTCAACGCTCATCATCACGCTTCTCTTCTTCCCTCCGGGGGATTCAACAATAGCTGGTGGTGGTCCCCTCGCATCACACCACAGGCCACATGGCATCCCCAAAGTCAAAATCACGAATCAAGGACTTGATTTCTCATACTTCCCCTCTCACTCCCTCTCCTTCCACTTTCCCTCCCACCAGGTCCTCGTCTCTTCCATAAGAAGCCCCGCTTCGCTCGACTCGCTCGCCTCCACCTTTGCCTCGGAGCACATCAACCACGAGTCAACGCTCATCATCACCGTCCTCTTCTTCCCTCCGGGCGGCGATGGCAGCTGGCACCCGCGAGACACACCGCAGGCCATCCGCAGCGCGCTCACCACCCGGGACCTTGCCGTGCGCGTTGCTCTTGGCAACTTTGGGCTCTTTCGAGTGGTTGGATTCTACGGCCCCGCGCGTGAGTCTGGTTTTGTTTCGCTTTATGTGATAATAGTAGAGTTTGGAGACGTCTCAACACTCAACTTTTTATCATGCGGTTGGATTGTACAGCCCGGCGCGTGAGTTTGTCGTATGTGCGTGTGTGGCACCTCTGCTGGGCTGATCATCTTGCTGTCTGCCCCCAGAGACACACACCGGCGGCCCCCAGATGTTCCCCTCTGAGACACACGTCGTCTGGGCTGAGAGTAAGCACTGGTGCCATCGTTGCTATCTCAGTGACTTTTGAGTCGACTCAAAAGTCACCTCGTTACAATGGCACACGACACCGTCACAGCAGACCTCTTCTGGGCTGAGCACTGGCACGGCACCACCGCTGCTATCTCAGTGACCACTTTTGAGGCGCCTCAAAAATGAGCACGGGCGCCATCGTTGCCATCTCAGTGTGCTCTTACCTCTCTTCTGTTTCGCCCTTCCCTTTCCCTTTGTTCTCTCCTTCCAAC
This sequence comes from Closterium sp. Naga37s-1, assembly GCA_947471745.1. Taxonomy (NCBI): domain Eukaryota; kingdom Viridiplantae; phylum Streptophyta; class Zygnematophyceae; order Desmidiales; family Closteriaceae; genus Closterium; species Closterium sp. Naga37s-1. The sequence continues at coordinate 753,256 of CANJKZ010000214.1, forward strand.
TACAGTCTACACTCCTCCAGCGCAGCAGCAGACTGCATCTCCTGGGCTGAGCACAGGCTCCACCGTTGCCATCTCAGTGTGCCTCCCCTCCTCTCTCTGCGCCCTCTTATTCCAACCCATCCAACCACCCCACGCCCACAGCCTACACTCCCCCCCCACCGCCGCAGCAGACTGCTTCCTCTGGGCTGAGCACGGGTGCCATCGTGGCCATCTCAGTGTCCTCCGCTGCTGTTGCCATCGCCCTCATTGTGCTTCTTCTCATGCGCCCCTGGGAGAGGAGAGGTAGGACGGAGAACGGGGAGCGGGATAAGGGTTTTGAGTCGACTCAAAATCTATCTCAGTGTCTTCCGCTGCTGTTGTCATCGCCCTCATTGTGCGACCCTGGGAGAGGAGAGGTGAGCGGGAGAAGCGAGGTGAGAGAGGGAGAAGAGAGGTGAGTAGGAGAAGAGAGGTGAGGAGGAGAAGAGAGGTGAGGAGGAGAAGCGAGGTGAGGAGGAGAAGAGAGGTGAGAGCGAGGAGAGAGGTGAGGAGGAGAAGCGAGGTGAGGAGGAGAAGAGAGGTGAGAGCGAGGAGAGAGGTGAGAGGGAGGAGAGACATGATAGGAAGGAGAGGGGTGAGGTGGTGGAAAATGTTATAAATCGACAAGAGGTGAAACGTGTCAAGGAGGGTACGCATTTTTGGTTGTGAAAAGATGGGTTTGGTTGGATTGGTACTGTGGCCAGCAATTTTGGCCCCTGACAATAATTTGGGTTGGTTCAGTACAAACTTAGTCTGAGTTCAGTCATTAAATCATCCTATATTCCCCCAACCCAACGTTGAATTGCCAACTCTAAGGGAGATTCAGTTGTACACCCAATCAAGGTTTGGGCGCCTAGCTCTGATGATGTAGGTAATATGTAGGATACAAGAAGAGTGATATTCTGACACAACGCCATTCGTCAAAAACTTGACTTGCTCTTCCTGCTCTTGCTTTCCCCATCCCCACAACTTTTTGCCCCTCCCACTTTTCCCCTGCTGCAACAACAACAACAACAGGTGACCTGTGGAGCTTCGAGCACTACAGCCGACAGCACGATCGAGGGGCTCCAGATGCACCAGCGCAAGCTCAAGGAGAGCCAACGTGTGCTCACCACACTTCCCCATCCCTCCTCGCCCCTCCCCATCCCTCCCCATCCTTTCCCCACCTCTATGTTTCCCTGCAACAGGAGACCTGTGGAGTTCAGAGGACTACAGGGCGGTCGAGGGGCTGCAGATGCTGGGCATGCGTCGGTGCGAGCTCAAGGAGAGGCAATATGTGCTCCCCACCCCTCCCCATCTCTCCCCACCCCTCCCCTTCCCTTCCCACCCCTCTTCACCCCTTCCCACCTCTCTGTTCTCCTACAACAGGAGACCTGTGGAGCTCAGAGGACTACAAGGCAATAGAGGGGTTGCAGATGCTGGGGGTGCACCGGTGCAAGCTCAAGGACATAGCGGATGCGACCCAGGGGTTCAAGACACTGCTGGGGGAGGGCGGATACGGACAGGTGTGTATGGGGAGGTATCTCAAATATCTGTGGGGCAAACGGGCTGGGGGAGGGCGGACGGACAGACACGTGTGTAGGGGAGATATATCTGTGGGGCGGACGGGAAGGTACGGAATGCATACAGGTGCAAGGTCAAGGAGATGTCAAATGTGACTATGAGGGGAGGGTGCAGATGGGAAGGTATAGGTAGTTACAGTCTGTCATTGTCACAATAGGCTCCAATGTAACGTAAACGAAAGATAGAGGGCATAGACGGATCTATGCTGAGCCGCTTCAAAACTTGATAGCGTTCTTGTCACAGCATTAAATAAAGTGTTATGAATGGGATCCCGAGCGCCTTGATTTCGTCTACAGTATGCAATTTTAATCACTCGATTTGATGAAGGATTGACAACGTGGCATTAGTTTGAGCGAACGACAGTGTGACAGCAACTGTAGTCTTAGAGCACAAATGAGGAAGAAGTTCGAGTTGGGAATGACTCAAAGCCTCTACAAAACCCAGGGGCCGAGTTCCAGGGACACAATCCACGACCACGAAGGGTCTCAAAAATATATACCACAAGGGCATACACCAAGAGAAATGTTACATTACACAAGGCAATGTAACTATTTTCACTATCTTGATGTTGACCCTTTTGACGAGCTCCGGATTCACTTGAGTCTTAAAACGAAGGCTCTGGTTTATCATTTGAGTTCTTGCTGGTTGGCTGGTTTGCTACACACAACGACAAAACAGAAAACACACACGATACTTAAACGGCGACGTGGCACGTGACTAGCGAAAAATTGCAATTGACGCAACACACACGTTCGACATCATGACTCATCATTCACATACTCATACAAGCATGAAAAATATGTGTTATCCTATGCTCTTATACCATTCCATGCAAACACACACGCAGTACAAGAACAACAAACCGAGTGCAAACCATGAGGTTGCACCATGAGATACAGATAGATACAGACGAGTATGGACAGGTTTGATGGTGTGAGGGGGGAGGGCGCAAATGGGAAGGTACAGACAGGTTCAGACGGATATTGTCGGGTTCGATGGTGTGAGGGGGGAGGGGTCAAGTGGGAAGGTACAGACAGGTGCACGCTCAGGGAGAGAGATAGCGGACACGACCAAGGGCTACAAGGTACTGCTGGGGGAGGGCGGATATGGGCAGGTATATGGCGAGGCATATATGTGAGAGGTGGGGAAGGATATGGGGCAGGTATACTGTATATCTGTGAGGGGGAAGGGGAGGATACGGACAAGTATGATAGTGGTTGGGGTGGAACAGCTTCGCTTCCCATGCCTCCTCCCATTTCCTCTTCCCATGCCTCTTCCCATGCTTCTCCTATTTCCTCTTCCCATTCCTCTTCCCATTCCTCTTCCCATGCCTCTTCTCATGCCTCCTCCATGTGGCTGAAGTTCTGAACCACTGTCAGGTGTACTGAGTGGTGCGGATCTCTGGGGGGTAGCACAGCAATGCTCTGCCTTCACCTCGCCTCCCATCTCTGCTCCCCATGCCTTGCCTATCTGCTCCCCATGCCTTGCCTCTTTGCTCCCCATACCCCAGTGCTGGAATCAGGGGGTGTGGTTCCGTATGTCAAAACACTATGCTGCAACTTTAGGCTTTCCCCGTGCCTCTCCTTCGTCCCATGCCTAAGCCACTCTCAGGTGTACCGAGGAGTAATGGAATGGGGGGAAGTGGTGGCAGTGAAGCGAGCCAAGGGCCACGTGAAGGTGGGTCAGGATGAACTCTGTCAGTCAGGTGAACCTTCAGGTGGGTCTTCAGGTGGGGCATCAATCAAGTGGTACACATGTCTGCATATCTTTCCTTGTGAATCAACGTAATGCGATGCCCGATTGAGTGGATGTAAATGCGTCCTGTCTCCTCTACAATGAACGCTCAATGCCTACCGTGCACGTGTAACCTCTCCGTCCATCCATCTATCCATCCATCCATCCGTCCGTCCGTCCGTCCGTCCGTCCGTCCGTCCGTCCGTCCGTCCGTCCGTCCGTCCGTCCGTCCGTCCGCCCGTCGGTCCGTCCGTCCGTCCATCCATCCATCCATCCATCCATCCATCCATCCATCCATCCATCCATCCATCCATCCATCCATCCATCCATCCATCCATCCATCCATCCATCCATCCATCCATCCATCCATCCATCCATCCATCCATCCATCCATCCATCCATCCATCCATCCATCCATCCATCCATCCATCCATCCATCCATCCATCCATCCATCCATCCATCCATCCATCCATCCATCCATTCGTCCGTCCGTCCGTCCATCCATCCATCCATCCATCCCTCCGTCCATCCATCCATCCCTCCGTCCGTCCGTCCGTCCGTCCGTCCGTCCGTCCGTCCGTCCATCCATCCATCCATCCATCCATCCATCCATCCATCCATCCATCCATCCGTCCACCATCTCACCTTCTATTCCCCACAACCCACCAGCTGTGTGGCACTGATTTCCGCAACGAGAGCTCAGCTCAGCTCAGCTGTGCTCCATCGCAGCTTCGAGGCACTCGCGGGCTTCGGTCTGTGTCTCTCCAACTCACTTCTCTCTACTCTCCCCCACTCCCCCCTATGCACGGCCCACCCACCAGTTGTGCGGCACGAAATTTTGCAACGGCTGCTCTCTGCCTTGTGCCACCGCAACCTCGTCGCACTGAAGGGCTTTTGTCTCCCTCTCCTCTCCTCTCCCATTCAGCTGCTCTCTGCCGTGCGCTACCGCAATCTCAAGGCTCTCAGGGCCTTCTGTGTCCCGCCTACTCACCATCTCTCCCCCAATCCCCTCCCTAGTATGCCCACCCACCCACCCACCCACCCACCCACCAGCTGTGTGGCACTGAGTTTCGCAACGAGATCCAGCTGCTGTCAGCTGTGCGCCACCGCAACCTGATGGCCTTGAAGGCACCCCTCTTCCTCTGTTTCTCCATCTCACCGTCTCTCCTCCTCCCGAACCCCCCCATGCACGCCCCCCCACCCACCAGCTGTGTGGCACTGAGTTTCGCAACGAGATCCAGCTGCTGTCAGCCGTGCGCCACCGCAACCTGGTGGCACTCAAGGGCTTCTGCGTGGAAGCAGGGGAGCAGCTGCTGGTGTATGAATTCATTGAAAGGGGGACGCTGGAAGATCTGCTGAGAGGTGAGTATTGAGTGAGAAGAGGGAGTGGAGGAGTAGGGGGTGAGGAGGAGGGGGGAGGGTAATGATGCCACTTTATGGTGAGTGCACTGACTGGCTTGTGTGTGGAGGCTGGCGAGCAGCTGCTGGTGTATGGATTATATAAAGAGAGAGACACTCGAGGACGTGCTGAGAAGTGAGCATCAAGGAAGCCAGCAATGACGCAGCAATAGTGCAGTTTGGTGGTGCAGAGGCGATGTGACGGGACGACAGGCTTGCGGGTAGGGAGACAACTTTCTATGCTTCTCAAGAGTCGTCAAGTAAATTAACACCCCATACCCTTTCTCTCCCCTTTGTGTGCGGCGCCTATCAGCGGACTCAAAGCATCCGCTGACGTGGCGGCAGCGGGTTGACATCGCGTGTGGCGCAGCCAGTGGGTTCGCATACCTGCACCATCAGATCAAGCCGCCCATCATTCACCGCGATGTGAAGGTGTGTGCACAACCGGGCATGCTCATATGCCTTAGGGGCTTGCATTGCGTGTGGGGCAAGGAAGCCAGTGGGTTTCCCTACCTGCACCATCAGATCAAGCCGCCCATCATCCACCGGGATGTGAAGGTAGGGAGGGGAGGGTCTGTGTGTGTTGGAATATGCATGCGTGCTCATATGTGCGCATCTCGCATCGTGTGTGGGGCAGCTAGTGGGTTTGCATACCTGCACCATCAGATCAAACCCCCCCCATTATCCACCGCAACCTGAGGGTATGGAGGGAGTCTTTGTGTGCATGTGATGCGTGTGCATGTGATGTGTGTGCATGTGATGCGTGTGCATGTGATGTGTGTGCATGTGATGCGTGTGCATGTGATGTGTGTGCATGTGATGTGTGTGCATGTGATGTGTGTGCATGTGATGTGTGTGCATGTGATGTGTGTACATGTGATGCGTGTGCGTGTGATGCGTGTGCATGTGATGTGTGTACATGTGATGTGTGTGCATGTGATGCGTGTGCATGTGATGCGTGTGCATGTGATGTGTGTGCATGTGATGTGTGTGCATGTGATGTGTGTGCGTGTGATGTGTGTGCATGTGATGTGTGTGCATGTGATGTGTGTGCGTGTGATGTGTGTGCATGTGATGTGTGTGCATGTGATGTGTGTGCATGTGATGTGTGTGCATGTGATGCGTGTGCATGTGATGTGTGTGCATGTGATGTGTGTGCATGTGATGTGTGTGCATGTGATGTGTGTGCATGTGATGTGTGTACATGTGATGCGTGTGCGTGTGATGCGTGTGCATGTGATGTGTGTCCATGTGATGTGTGTGCATGTGATGCGTGTGCATGTGATGCGTGTGCGTGTGATGCGTGTGCGTGTGATGCGTGTGCGTGTGATGCGTGTGCGTGTGATGCGTGTGCGTGTGATGCGTGTGCGTGTGATGCGTGTGTGTGCGTGTGATGCGTGTGCGTGTGATGCGTGTGCGTGTGATGCGTGTGCGTGTGATGCGTGTGCGTGTGATGCGTGTGCGTGTGATGCGTGTGCGTGTGATGCGTGTGTGTGTGATGCGTGTGCGTGTGATGCGTGTGCGTGTGATGCGTGTGCGTGTGATGCCTGTGCGTGTGATGCGTGTGCGTGTGATGCGTGTGCGTGTGATGCGTGTGCGTGTGATGCGTGTGCGTGTGATGCGTGTGCGTGTGATGCGTGTGCGTGTCATACATCCATGCTCATGCGTGTTGGACGTGCATGCAAGCTGCGTTGTGTGTGCAGGCATGTGCCAACATGAATGCACCAATGCTCGAGTGGGTGTGCGTGTGTGAACCGTGCTTATGTGTGTGCATGACCCAATGTCGTGACTTTTGAGTCGACTCAAAAGTCACACGAATGAGTCTTGAGTCGACTTTTGAGTTTTGAGTCGACTCAAAACTCAAAAGTCGACTCAAGAGTCAGCTTTTGAGTCGACTCAAAACTCAAAAGCCACACGAATGATCTGGCCAACGGATTGGCGTTGCCGGGTGGGTGCAGTGGGGTTGCCTTGCCTAGCAGTGGAGCTGCATAGCAGCTCCAATGTATACACCCAGCCTTCCTTGCTTATTGCCCCCGGGCTCCTTTCTCCTGACCCCTGCACCCCATTCAAGCCCCATGGCTCCTTGCCCTCGTGCCCCTTGCCCTTCCCCCTATCTCCCCCCCGCCTATCACACCAGATTTACCTCTGTGTTCCCCCCGAAACTGACAGCATATGCACCCCTTTGGCTACTTCCCCCTCTCCTTCCCCCTGCGCCGTTCCTTTCCCCCGCCACACCTACCACCAGACAGCCAACATCCTGATCACAGCAGGCCTCGAGGCCAAGGTGTCCGACTTTGGTATTTCCAAGGCTGAACTCATATATACCCCCCCTGCCTCCGTCATTCCCTCTCCCTTGATCATTCCCCCCATTTTCCCCCACCAGACAGCCAACATCCTGATCACAGCAGGCCTCGAAGCCAAGGTGTCCGACTTTGGTATTTCCAAGGCTGTTCCTGAGGAGGTGGAGAAGGGGGGGAGGCTGGAGACGCAAGTGAAAGGGACTGTGGTGAGTGCAGGGGGGAAGGGGGGAGGCAGGGAGTGACTGAGAATCTCTAAGGCTGTCTTGGAGAGGAGGAGCGGGGAAGCATGGACACACAAGTGAAGGGAACAGTGGGGAGTGCAGGGGTGAGGGAAGTGGTAAGTGTAGGGGTGGGGAAGGTGATTGCAGGGGTGGGGAAGGGAGCCGGAGGTGAGTAACCGAGTATCTCCAAGGTGGTTCCAGCGGAGGTGGGAAGGGGAGGAGGCTGGACACGCAATTGAAGGGGACGGTGGTGAGTGCATTGGGGGAGTGGTGAGTGCATTGGGGGAGTGGTGAGTGCATTGGGGGAGTGGTGAGTGCATTGGGGGAGTGGTGAGTGCATTTGGGGAGTGGCGAGTGCAGGTTGGGAGTGGTGAGTGCAGGGGGAGTTGTGAGTGCATTGGGGGAGTGGTGAGTGCAATGGGGGAGTGGTGAGTGCATTGGGGGAGTGGTGAGTGCATTGGGGGAGTGGTGAGTGCATTGGGGGAGTGGTGAGTGCATTGGGGGAGTGGTGAGTGCATTGGGGGAGGGGGAGGGAGGAGGGAGGGAGTGACGGAGAACTTCGAAGGCTGTTCCAGAGGAGGTGGGGAGGAGGGGGAGGCTGGACACGTAAGTGTGATTTTTCTTATTCGCCTTTGAACCCTTTCAAGCGCCAAAGGGGAGTGAGTGTGTTGATACAGGCTGTTCCAAAATCCTCTTCTCTTCCTCTCTGTTTTCGCCCACCTTGTCTACACCAGGGTTATTTGGACCCACAGTATTTCCAGTGTGATTTACTCACGGAAAAGAGCGACGTGTACAGCTTTGGTATCGTGCTGCTAGAGCTAGCCACTGGTCTCCGGCCTGTGACCAACGGGGAGCATATCCGATCGATCGTGATCGATAGGGTTACCAACCACGGGGGCGTGTACAGTGTAATGGACCCGGTATTGAAAGCCTTGTGGGAGAGGCAGCAGGCGGGGGAGGGGGGGAGCGGGGGGGCAGGGGGAGCGGGAGTGGGAGGGGGAGCGGGAGCAGGAGGGGGAGCGGGAGCGGGAGGGGGAGCAAGGGGAGGAGAGGGCGGAGGTAACAGTGTGAATGGGGAGGGAGGGATGGGTGAGAGCGGGCCTTTGGAGGAAACGTGTGGGAGCGAGGCTCTGGAGGATACGTTTGAGTGGTTCCTGCGGCTGGGGATGCGGTGCAGCCTCAGGCAGGCTCAGATTCGACCCGACATGCAGCAAGTTTTGAAAGAGCTGGATGGGATCAAGAAGATGCTCAACTGTGTCTCTGCCTCCCATAGGGGTACTGGTGCTGATGGTGCTACTGCTGGCGGTTCTGCTGCTGGTGGTGTTGTTTCTGGTAACTCTGGCGCTGCTAGTGGTGCTTCTAGTGGTGGTGGTGATGGCAGCAGCAGGCGTGACTATAGCGAGCGGTCCAATGGGGGGAGGGGGGGGTCTATCGGTGCAGTGAATTCCCAAGCTGGTAGATCATTCTGGGCAGAGATTGTTGCGTCGGCGTCGAAAGGGCCGAGCAGGTTTAAGGAGGAGATTGCGGAGGAGATTGATGAGGAGGAGGAGGAGTCGTGGTTTGCTGAGCGGATGAGGAGGGGGGTGAAGGGGGATGTAGGGAAGGGAGAGACGTCAAGCAGTGAGGCGGATGGGCTGCTGAACCACACGCTGACGTTCACAGGGAGTGAGCCGCAGATCAAAGTGGTTCCGAGATGAAAAAGGAGTGGGGTGGGTGGGGAGGAGTGCTGGCGGGGGCACCATGGGGAATGCCAAGCAGCGATGGGGATGGGCTGATCCACGCGGTGACTTTCACTGGCACTGAGGCGCACATCGAGGTGGTTCCTTGATGCAATAAGAGGAGGGATGGAGGGACGTTAAGCCGCAATGGAGATGTGGTGGCTGTGCCACGCAGTGGCTTTCATCGGGCGGGAGTGCCCCGCAGATTGAGGCGGTTCCTCGATGAACAGGGGAAGGGGCGGGGGAAGGGGGACAGCATGGGGGGAAGGGGGACAGCATGGGGGGAAGGGGGACAGCATGGGGGGAAGGGGGACAGCATGCGGGGAAGTCAAACAGGGCTGGGGATGGGCTTCTGAGCCACGTGGTGATTTTCACCGGGAGTGCCCCGCATATCGAGGTGGTTCCTCGATGAACAGGGGAAGGGGGAACAGCATGGGGGGAAGGGGGAACAGGATGGGGGAAGGGGGAACAGGATGGGGGGAATGCAAGCAGAATTGGGGATGGGTTACTGAGCCACATGGTGGCTTTCACTGTAAGTACACTACAGATCGAGGTGATTCTTGTAATCTAAGGAGTTAAGAGAGAATGATGGATTTAGGTAAGGGAGAGGGGTACTTGAAGGACATCGAGAGGTTTTTTTGTACCCCGTAGGATGCAACTCACTACAGCCTAGATAACTTGTATAACATATCGTACAAAAGGAGTTGCGGGACGCGGCAGCACCAGCCACCCTGATTGCTCAACTACACCCGCAGCTCTCGTTTCTGCTTCTGCACTGCACATACCGTAGGTGTATGCTATGTGCTAATTTCACCATTTGTTCAACCCTATATCATCGTTCGCATCAATTTGGTTGTGCTTCACATAGCGCATGTGCCTGAGGGTTAATCACATCACATCCATCAGAGATTAAAAGCAGTAACATTCTGAAACAAGTACCCACACGTTTCAACACAAATATATCTTATAAGCCTCAAGGGGGATGTTAGCAACAAAAAGGCCAAAAAGGTGCAATATAAACCCCTAAGGCCATCTGTCTGGGTGTTTACAGTAACGCTTAGTATAGCATATAAGCACCATATAATAGTAAGGGAAATATGGTGACGTCTTAATACGGCTTCAAGAAAGTGTCACCGTGAGCCTCAACAAACGTTCTACAAGAGTTCTGGAAAGAGGTCATCCCACCAATGAGCACTCTGAAGCCTCTCTTTGCCTTCCTGCTCCGGTCTGCCACTGCATGCATCCCTACCCGGGCTTGTGCCCAGAAAATCATCAAAACGCATGAAGCAGCTGGTGCTCTCGCTCCCATCCACACTATGTGCCTTACTGAGTTGTGCCTTACTGAGTCCAATTTCCTCCAAAAACCCCTCTTTCCCCGCATCTTCATGCATGCTCCACGTGCTTTCCGCCACGCTGCTCCCACCAGACCCAGCGAGCTGATTGCTCGTCTCGAGCATGTCATGATGGAGAGCAGCAGAGATGAGCGCTCGGCTGCAGGGCTTCAGGTCAGAGACTGATGCCAGAGGGAAGGTCTCTCCTTGATGAGAAGGATGCGGGGAAGTGAAAGGGTTCACAGGGAAGGCAGAGGAAGGGTGAAGCAGAACTGAATCGTGCCCGTGTGCCTGCTGCTGTGCCTCCCTCTGAGCCTCCCACTGCGACTCTGCCTGTTGCTGCCAGCCCCCCTCCTCTCGGCTTTGTGCAAGCCGCCCCAGAGGCGACTCAGAAGCTTCCTCCCACCCCTCACGCAGCTGCTGCTCCCCCCAACCCAGCTCTTCTTGGTGCAGCCAGGGCCGCCCTTCAGCGTTCACCTGTGTGTCATACACGACCACGGAACCTCTGTTCCCCTGGGCCGTTGATTGGAGATACGCCTCTTGTTGATAAGCAGATCCGCGCCGTTGAATTTGTGCTGTACAGAATCCCCTCTGCTGTAGCACGTGGTTATCAGGTGATTCAGCTTCAGGAGATTGCAACAGAGCCAGGTATCCCGTGGTTTCCTCCACTGCAGGACTGCAGTGCAGAAATACATCCCGGACTTGTGATGAAGGAGGGATGGAGGATGCGCAATGAGGGACGGGAAATGGGCATGGAAAATCTGCAGGAAGAGGTTCCAGGGTAGTTGTAGTAGACCAAGAAGCGCGCGGTTCTGATGGTTCTGGGTAGGTTAGAAGTGCAGCAGATGGGTGGAGAGGGGTATTGCAAGTACACTGTGGGTCTGAGCAATGGTGTGGCTGCTGCTGGGAAGTGTAACACGGATGGTGGTGTGGAATTGGGGGGGGCTGAAGGGAAGGGTGGAGGGAGGGATGCTGTGGAGGGCGGTGGTAAGAAGAGGGAGGGGTTGTGTGGGGGGCATTGGGAGGGGCAGTGGGAATGGCAGTGTGAGGGGCAGTGTGAGGGGCAGTGTGAGGGGCAGTGTGAGGGGCAGTGTGAGGGGCAGTGTGAAGGGCAGCGTGAGGGGCAGTGGTAGGAGCAGCGTGAGGAGCAGTGAGAGGAGCAGGGTGAGGGGCAGTGGGATAGGAACAGGGGGGCGGAGGGTGGGGAGTGGGAGGGTGAGTCACAAGGATTGCGGGACAGGGACAATGCTGGCTGATGCGAAGAAGAGGAGGATGAGAGGGGGCGCATGCTTGCTTGGGGACTACTGGTGCATGCTGTGTGACAATCGGTGCATGCTGTGGCATCTGAAGCAACACCTGCTGTGGTGTCGTCTGCTGCACCTGGGGAGCCACTGGTGGTGACACCTGTAGTGGGCCCTGTGGCTGCTGCTGCTGCTGCTGCTGCTGCTGCTGCGGCTGCTGCTGGAGTGGTGGTTGCTTCGGTTGCGGCTGCTGCTGTAACTCCTGCTGCTTGTGCCGTGCTTTCTTTGACTTCGGCCCACCTGCTTCGGCTGCACCAAGCTGCCGCTTCTGCTTCTGCTCCCTCCACCGCTTGGCATGGGCAAACACGAGCATGCACCAGCTGTGAAAGGGGGTGGAATGGGGTGGAGTGCGGTGGGACGAAATAGAGAAGATAACACAGGGTTTAGGGATCATGGGTTTCCTGTTACGGTTGAGGAGCAGGAGGAGGAGCAGCAGCAGCAGCAGCAGCAGCAGCAGCAGCAGCAGCAGCAGAAGCAGCAGCAGCAGCAGCAGCAGCAGCAGCAGCAGCAGCAGCAGCAGCAGCAGCAGCAGCAGCAGGAGTAGGAGGAGGAGGAGGAGGAGGAGGAGGAGGAGGAGGAGGAGGAGGAGGAGGAGGAGGAGGAGGAGGAGGAGGAGGAGGAGGAGGTGGAGGAGAGGAGGAGGAGGAGGATGGGTTGGGGAGGGGGAGGAAAAGTCGAGGAGTAAGGAATAGAAGGGACCTGGAGACAAGGAAGTACCTTAGAGACGGAAACGAAAGGCACGGAAAGGCACCAACAATGGAGTGGTACAGAAACTATCCAATCACAGAGGGTACTGAGGGGGCTACCAGAATGCGGACTCTGACGACGCATGTATGCCAGTGAAGAGGGAAGGCAAGCATGCATGTATGCCATACCTGATGGCCTTGTTGTGCTCGTCCAGACACTTCCTGCTGTCCGCCCGATCACTCGATGACTCAGCTACCTGCCCCGCCCTGGCAGTAGCGCCCGCTGTAAGCGGCGACGAATCAGTTGACGAGGCCGCTGAAGCCAGCCCTGCAGCACCAGCAGGGGTGAAACCGGCAGGGCTGGCACCAGCAGTGGAGCCCCGAGGAGAGGCGCAGGTAGGTGCCTGCATGGGAGTGCTGTCAGTCTCTCGCCCTGCCTCCATCCAAAAGCACGGAGCCGCGGAGAGTCACGCTGGTGGAAGAAGCAGTCCTGCTCAGCAGGCGATTTCCTTGAGCCGTCCATGCTGATGCCGCCTCATTTTGACCGTCCTTCGCAGCAGCAGTGGCTCGGCCAGGGACAGCAGAGGCAGGGTTACCGGAAGTAGTAGGGTTACCACATGTGGTAGGGTTAACAGCGCCGTCAGAGGCACCATTGTTGCCAGCATCAGGGACGACCCCTTCAGGGTTGCCGTCCTCGGCGGCCATTTCAGCAGCGGAGGAGTGCAGGCAGCGCATGATCTCGTGCACGGGCATGGGCGGCACAGGGAAGTCCATCATTGACTCTTCTGAGTCAAACGGGTCGTCCGAGTCAACTCCGCCGCCCAGGCCGCAGCCGCTCATGATGCTGGGGACGGTGCTGGCGCCGGGAGTGCTGCAGGTGGAGTCTGCTTTGTTGGCGTCTTGTATGAACTTTCTGGAGAATGTATCAAAGAAAAGGAGCATGGTTGGATGGGTGAGAAGAGTGAGAGTGGAATTTAGACAAAGAGTCTGCATGACCTTGGGAGGAGTGAGAGTTAGGAAGTAGGGTTTTTGTAAGGCCCGCACGTGCCGATCATTATTCTTTCCTTTTCTTCATCTTCTGTCGATTAAGTCGGCCAATGTGAGCAGTTGTCTTACCCAATCATTGGGTCAAGGACGCACCTCGAGATAGAGACGGTGAAAGGTACCAAACACCAAGTTCAGGGAAAAGGCATTGCCATGATGATTGCTCCCAACGAATCAACGACATGTCTTTAGAACATGCATAAAATGTGCCAACAAAACTATATTTTTTTGCTGCACATAATATGCAACAACGTTGCAAACACCATATCCTTTTCCTTACCTCTTCAGGAGCAAGAATCTGTTACAGCAAGCCTTGCTGTCTCGATGACGTCCCAGCGTATTGCTCTGTTGAAGCAACGCCCATTGCGACGTGCCATTGTACAACACATGCTCGAGAAGTATCTTGTCCTCCTGGAGGGGAAAATAGGAAATAATAGTAAGCAGCTGTAAGCGGCTGCTTGCTTTAATGATGAGCCACAGTAGGCTAATGAAATAAAGTGGCGTATTGTATTTTATGGCAATGTCGTGAGCTTAATGTAGTTAGAATGCCAATTGCGACAACACACCTCCGAACTCCACCGTGCCGCGTACGTTCTGCCCGTTGTGTTACCGCGACTACCCATTTCGATCCAGCTGTCGTCCAGCCGAAGCGCTTCGCAAGATGGTGTCTGTCGCTTCGTCGCCCGTCGCCACCACTCGTCCACCGCGCAGTAACAAGAGGCGACTAGCGGCGACGATTCAATTTCCCCCGCGACAACGGCTCCGGTAAAAGCAACTTGCGAAGCTCGCACGGGTTGGAAGTTCAGGTTCAAACACTTTCCCCTCACACGCCCAATTGCTCAACCGCTCAGCTGCTGTTTCCGTTGCTGATTTCTCGGCTTCTCATGCTTGCTCGTTGCTCCAGTTCTTGTTCTGCTGCTCGCAGCTCAGATGCTCGATGCGACAAAGTCTCTGCTAGCGAGTAGAATGCATCTTCTGATGAAATAGGTTGTCTCAAGGAGCGCGCGAGAATCTCTAATACGCGCCGCGAGACCCAGATTAGAATGCTTGAAAAAACGGCGGCATTCGAGGGAGACCGATATTGCGTCGCAGATCGTAGCGACGGAATTATGCTATCCGCTCAACACCAGAAAGCCTTCTCCCAACAATGCGGGGGGTAGAAATCAGTCGAGACGTTTCGCCGCCTTGTAAGTAGTGCTTTTCGTGGCGATCTCCCAAATTCTCGGGGCAAACTCCGCGCTCAATCGTCGACCCTTGGATCTGTGGAAAGGCCAGCAGCAGCTCATGACAGTCGTCGACCGACAAAGCTTTTGAGGCACCTAAGAAAATGCGGCGTCGTAACATTCAGCGCCACAACTTGAAGCAGACCACGTGAGAGCCAGTCTTAGCAAACAGCATTCAAGCTCTAGAACCCACGGTTAACTGAAAGAACTGCTCCCAACTGAGCTCCGCACCTGACACAATGATGATCGCCGAAGCACAGTGCAGCCTCCGCAGCTTCCGATGAAGCCTCCACTCCAATAGGAGTCCGACTCTCCAAGGGTTTGATCCGAGCCTTGCGCGGGTATCCGTTGTGTCTCTTCCTTCGCGTGAAATTGCCCCTTTTCCTATCTCCCTTGCCCTGTGGCTCTCCTCGCTGTGACGGCCGCTACTTGCACTTCACATGCTATCTCAATGCTGCTCCCCGTGCCGGTGAATGGGGGGATGCTGTGCCCACCTGCTGCACTAGCCCAATGGACAGGGGGGGGATGGGCAGGAGTGGGAGCCCCAGATTGCGGAACGTTGTGGGGGGCAGATCCCGGGATCGAAATATCTCTGAGTGGCCGGATTCACCGTTTATGTTGCGCAAATGCGGCGGGATCTTAGATCTTCTTGGACAAGGAATGCCAGCCAAGTTGACTGTGGATTCACAGATACAGCCAAGACGGTTCGAGAGAAAAAGGCGGGGCGAAAGGCAGGGAGGTGGAGATGATCTGACGTAAGTCGCGCCACCTGGCGCAGGCTGATTGGCGTAATCCGCCGCAATTCGACCTTTCGCTTTGCTGGGAAGCCAGGAAACAACAAGCGCGCAGAGAGAGTCACAGCCTGTCGACGGTCGAGCGGAAACGCGCCGAGGCGGAGGTTCTGGAAGGGTTGGGGAAGCAGATGATTCGTGCGCGAAGTCGCGAGCGTGAGCCAAGTTGCTGTGGGCTCCGCGCTTATGGAGGAAGTGGCAGCTTCGGCAACTTTCTGTTACCCGTTCAGTGCTGTTCGCGACGCACGCTGCACCGCGTGTTACTGTTCGCGGGGACGTGTACTGCGCTAAAGGAGGGCCTTCCACCGGATGGAGGCGCGGTGCGCGGAACAGCAAACAATCGTTGGGGGACCTTCAGACAGTTGAACAGCAGACGATCGTTCTGTGCATGAGTGAGAGAACGAGTGAGGAGGAGAGGCGAGGCGAGGGTCAGGGGGAGCTGCGGTATGAGTGAGGTGTGATCGAGTGTAAGCGGCTTAGGCGGAGGAGGGTGGAAGTGTGAAGAGTGTGGATGAACGGAGTGGAGATTGTCACAAAAGCTGTGAGCGTTCCGCATTGTTTGTTTTGCGACAAGCTAGCCACAAGGAAAGATCGCCGCTAACGAACCGAGACTGGCTTAGCGCGTCGTTTTGTAGGGTGCTGTTACCTGGTGCGCCACTACAGTAACGTGGGAAGAAACTTCAAGAAAGCACTTTTGCTGCCCTGCTAACTAGCGATATGATCCATGAGCATTTTTGTATCTACTCCAATTGCTGTCCTGTCGCTGTCCATCACGCCATGCCTTACAAAGTACATGCCGCCGCCCTGCTGCTTGCAGCCGTCTTGCTTGTACACGTACTGTAAGGAGATTACGCTTAGCAACAAACTGGTCGTTTCCCCTTCCCCGGGTGCGAGGGTGAACGAACACCAAGTGAAAAACGTGAACACAATGCGCCGGGTGGCAAATCCAGAGATTGGACGGGGGAAATTTGCAGAGACGAAGGGTAGCTTTTGTCCTCGAAAAGAATGGACGATGGGACGAGCCGCGATGTAAAAACACGTCAGCACCATAGTTCTTGCCACTCGCAAGCGCAGCGCGCGCGAATTTCTAGTGCTGCACTGGCGAAGGTTGAGGCGTCCCGATGCAATGGAAGTGGTGGAAGTCCTGGGGGTGATTCGTTATGTGCTTTCTACTTACGAAATTTGCTGACATCCCCCTCTAATTTCATATAGACAGTATTACTCCTTCAAAAATACATGATTATATATACATGGGATGTTGTGTACAAATAGATGGACGGAATATCAGCTCTTTTAGACCTTTGGACATACGCTCAGTATGTTCTTTATTAAATTATGAAAGGAATGTGGAATGTGAATGCACTCGAGAGAAAAAAAAGATATTAATAAGCGCATGCGCAAGAAAGAGTACAGTATCTACGAGGATCCACAAGTCCAATTTACATCAGCAAAAGCATCGGAACCAGGGCTCACGTTTGGTTTTGACCAACCCTTACGATCAGTCTAGCACTTGTTCAAAAACCTGATTTTCAGGGTTACCCATTGTGGAAAACCTGATGCGCCAGGGTTTTTGCATGTATTACAAACGACTACCCTGAGGCATCAGTGTACCATATCGCAAAACCATGTTGAAGTTGTTTTTTAACACAGCACACAATAACAACACTAATCATCATCATCAGACATGTCACACGGTTGTTGCTCGTGGTCACTGTCCTCCTCTGGCTCCGGCACTTTCTCCTTGCCTTTTCGTTCCGCTGGGGTCGGCAGGGCCACTGTTTTCGCTGGCCGTCTTGTTTTCTGCTTGCGCCAGATGTCTACCACGTCAGGCCACACGTAGGGGTACTTCTGCATCTGCAGCGTCATGAGGTCGCCAAGGCGAGCATCGCCAAGGGATGTGCGCATCCACGATTTGATGATGTTTTGGCGACTGAAGCCCCTCTCACACTCAACTGTGCTCAGTGGGAGCACAGCGAGTGCCTGCCACATCGTCATCATGTTCGGATAACTGCGACGCCAGTCTCTGCTTTTCATCATGCTCTGCAGGCCCTGGTGGAAATCGTCGCGATCGTGATGACGTGCCAGAAGCTGACAGAAGCTCTTGAGTTCTTTCTTCGCCGCTTTGAGCTGGAAACCTGACGTGGACGGGAACAGGGGGGAGCACGGGTGGGTGGATTTGTTTGGTTTTTTTCTGATGACAACAAGCACATGGCAATCCGACAGGATGGCATGTGTGGTTTACAAACTCACCCGGGAGCATGCCGCCGAAAAGCTCGTCGTTTTGAACCAACCAATCCATGCACTTGATCTCCCGCTGTTCGTCCCTGGACGGCCACGCTCCCACATGCGAAACTTCATTCGCGCCACGATTTCCTTCGCGAACCCCGTGCACAACTTCTCACAGTCCGCGCGCGTGCCACCAAACTTGTGCTTCTTGATTGGTTCCTCGCTCAGCTCAAATCGATGTGATGTCGGCCGGCCCTCGCTGTCAATCCCCTCCACCACCACCGTGCGATTTGCCCCGCCGTGGTCCTTGATGAATCTAGACAGCAACTTGCTGACGCCGCCACCAAAAGTATCCCCGTACACGATGTACCGGTCCGTGATGATGGCGATCGTACGGTCCACTTCCTTCGCCACTTGGGTGATGTCGACCTGGGGAACATTGAATCGCCAATTGGGTTAGTTTCAAGCCTATAGTGTCACGGGCGGGTGTATTGAACGTGTTTGAATACTTGCCTTTCGGTGCTGGAAAAATTGGTTCAGGGCGTTCAGCTCTGCAAGAATGTCAGCCAGGAAGTACAGGCAGAAGTGAAATTTAAATGTCTGCACTGTGGCGGCAATCTTGTGGCCATACTCAACAATCATGACTATAGCTGCCCCGAAAACACGACACAGCCGTGCGATTGCGTCACCCCGCGACAGCCACCGGACATTGAACAGCCCTTGGTGCTCCAGGTTGGTGCGATGAATCTCCTGCTGCAACTCCTTGAACCTCTCGTACCAGATGCTCGAGCGACAGATAATTTCCCCCACTGCTCGCACTCCCGCGTCGATCATGTTGAGGTCGGGGAACTTTTTAGCAGCATCTTTTACGACCAGCGCCTCTCTGCAACAAATTAGAAACGAGTGGGGAAAACGTTAACAACTGTGGGCAACGGGATTATAACATGGAGAAAACAGGTTACAGACATCCAGTGAGAAATCGTGACATTACCGATGCGCAACGCAGTGACATCCGACTAGATGCGGAACGCGTTCTCTCATCCTGACAACAAGACCGCCCTTATCGCCCGTCATGACAGAAGCCCCGTCGGTGCCGACGCCGGACACGCGCTGCATGTCGACGCCGAGAGACTCCAAGTGGCTTATCAGCACGGTGTAGAGCGATGACGCGTCGCACTTCTGCACCGAGAGCAGCACCAAGAATTCTGTCACGGAGACGCCATTCTTGAGGAAAGTGGCAAACACTATCAAGTGTTTGCCACGCGCGCGGTCGGTGCTCTCGTCACAAGTCAGCCCGATGAACGGGGAGGCGAGTAGATGCTGCAGCTGCTGAGTTCGTTGGTACTTTGCCATAGCCGACGCCATTTCGTTGAAGCCGTACCTGCCAAGCGTAGCGGGTTGGTGTCAGTAGGTTTGTTAAGATAGTTACACATGGGAAGATGTACACGCCAAAAGGTAACGACTCGACTTAGTGTGAGATGTAGACCCCGTATGACTTCAACGGAATGTCTTCAACTCCCTCTTCGGCCATGAACTGTACGAGCTGAGGGAACATGGCGATTGGCGCGTCGTGGGTGCAGATGAAGTCTACGGCCCGCATGAGACGAGTCAGCCGCGCACCCTCCTTGTCGGCGTTTGCAAAGTCGTCCAACCGCTTCTGCGTCTCAATCTCTGCCATAAGCGTCCGCTGCTTCTTCAACGCATCATCGTGGCGAACGCTCAGCTCGTGACAGCGCATAGAGCCAGGTTGAAGATCCCGCCCCCCCGGCCCGTTGCGACCAAATTTCGCGTCGTCTTTCCCGTGCTCCACACATATGCTGCATCGCAAGACGGGCAACCCGCCCTCGTTCTTGTCAAGCAGCAACCATTCAAACTTGGGTAGCCACTGCGTGATGTACAGCTGCAGCGCCTTGTCGAACTTCGCCTCGGCCTTTTCGGCATCGGTGAGAACACGAGACACCCGCGAGTGAGGTTTGTCGGGCGCCGGTGTAGGAGTTGGCTTCGGAGGGGGCGTGCCGAACGGGAGCGCGGTTTGCGCAAATCGGCGTTTTTTCCGTGCGGCGGCAGACGAAGACTCGCCCACCTCCGTCACGCTGACGGTGGCGGGAGCACACTCGGGCTCACCGCCAGATGTACCAGGTGGACGAGCAGGCGGATGTTTTTCGCCGGTGCTCGATGGTGGGCCAGCAGTGCTGACGGGCGGAGGGTTCTGATGCAGCCCTCTGAGAAAATCTAAGCCCCTCATCGCTGGAGCGTCACTAGGTGGCTCGTCAGCAGCTTCACCTGCGTCATCGTCTGCTGTGGGAGCCATGGCTGCGAACGGGGGTGTTAGGCCAACAAACAGCAAGCTCAGTGGAAAAAGCACAATCGTGAGAGACGCCTCTCAACAAGACCACTCCACCACCGTGCTGGTGCCCCCAATCCCCTGCGCATTCATGTCCTATCGTGCTGGCAAAGGGAGCAGATGTGCCACCCACAGTAGAGCACAACACGCGGTGCATAGGGTGCAAGTGGGCCTTGTTGTTGTGCTGCAGTAACCCAGGTATCCTGCCAAACCTGTAATGCTGGCATGTCAGACAACAAGACCAACTCGTTACATTGGTGATTCCTCGAAAGAAACTGCCTTTCTGGCCAATGGTGGCCCACCTCGTTCCAGCACACGTCAAGTCCTGCCGAAATCTACATTTTCGACAGTTGGCGAAGGTAAAATCCAGGTTTCGGGGTCGGGTGGTTAGGGGACGGGGGGGGGGGGGGGGGGGGGGGGGGGGGGTGGGGGGAGGGTGTGGGTTCGCTGGTACGCGCTTCAGGGTAAACCTCGATACGCGGAAAGGCAACCCTGAGGCGACAGTGTTCCTTAAACTTAAAACCTGGCACATCAGGGTATATTCAGACCCCAAAAAAATTACCCAACAGCATCAGTGTTACTACCAAAAATCACCCTTGTAATCAGGGCATCAGGGTGATTTACACTGATAACGTGAGCCCTGATCGGAACCTACTCTCTTATGACATTCTCTGGAAACTGAAAATACAACCATACCCCTTGAAATACTGAACTTGGTGAACACAAGGACACACACCCACACACATATTTTCACATTTCAAGTCAACAAGGATGCCTTGGACCCCTCTTAGGCAAGTAGGATGAAAGATACACTTCATCCTCTCCTACACCCCCCAAATCATCCGACTCATCACCAAGATATTTGTCCTCGTCTCTAAGATCCCTATCCGCCACGTCAGCACCATAGTTCCCAGCATCATCGCCAGCACCCCCGTCGTCATCTGCGTCAAGATCCACATCAGCAGGAAAGACACCAGCACCTGCCACATCACCAGCGTCCTCATCCGCCTGTATTGGAGTTGCCACGTCAGCAGCAATATCTCCAGCGACTAGAGCAGCAATGGCTGCCTCGTCAGCATCAGTAGGGTTACCAACAGCGTTACGCGCAGCGGTTGCACCAGTGGGTGTCTGAAGGAGCTCCACCTGGGGCTCAAATGCAGGCCAGTCCTTGCAAGGCCTGCAGGGGACGCAAGGGAGTAAGGAAAGATGCACCAGCGGAGGTTAGCAGGGTTACCAGCAGTGTTACAAGCTGCAGATGCATCTGACGGGGTCTGTAGGAGCTCCACCTGGGGGTCGAATGCAGGTCAGTCCTTGCGAGGCCTGCAGGGGAAGGGAGGAGTTGAGGAAAGCTGAGAAGCATGGGAGGGAGCTTACAGAAGAAACAGAAAGGAACTGGAGAAGTGCTTTTGAGCCACGTCGGAAGACAGACCTGTGACTCAAACCGAAATGCATGCATGCAGCCTAGTGTTGCGAGGCTTGCAATTCTGGAATGATACGACCAGCAGCTCCATCTCCCCCATCCAGCTATCCCGCCCATAACCCACCCTACCTGCCCTGCTTCCTCCGGTGGATTCTCCAAACCCTGCCTTGCCCAGGCAGGACCCGCCCCCACCTTCTCAGGCCGGGCTGTGGTCACAGGGGAGAGGGGCCGGCCAGCATAACCTGCGCTCCGCGCCTAGGGTGCACTCCACGCACCTTCGCACGCACCTTCTCACGCACCTTCTCACGCACCTTCTCAGGCTGATGCCTCCACTATGCGCATGAAGGCCAGAGCCGTGGCCCTGCGCAGCATCCTCTGATGAATTCTCCAACCCATGACCCTACCCAGCCAGACCCTGCCCAGCCAGACCCTACCCAGCCAGACCCCACCCCACCGGGCCCGCCCTCTCCTTCTCACACTGATGCGCCCGTCTGCTCTTCGCATGAAGGCCAGAGTGGTGGTGCCCTCTGGAGGGGGCAGCCTCTGCAGCAGTCACATGCGCCCTGCGTCTAGGGTTCATTGCAGGAGTTTGTTTTCCACCCACCTTCTCACACTGATGCGCCCGTCTGCTCTCCGCATGAAGGCCAGAGCCGTGGTGCCCACAGGCGGGTTGGGAGCGGCAGCTGCTGCTGTGGCCTTTGGGCTGGAAGGGGGTAGGAGGAGGGAAGGAAGGCGAGGAAGAAAGGGGGAGGAGGAACGAGGGAGGAAGAAAGGGGGAGGAGGAACGAGGGAGGAAGAAAGGGGGAGGAGGAACGAGGGAGGAACATAGGTGCAAGGGAGCATGAAAGCGAGGGCGATGATGACACCAAACCAAACCAAGATGGGCCACGAGGTGACTTTGAGTCGAGGGACTTTTACTTTTTGGGCGCCTCAAAGTCGGTTCCTTAAATTGAGGCTCAATTTTGAATTGGCGATTACTGAGGTGCCAAAAAAAATCGTCACCTTGGTGTGGCAGGAGAGGGTCTGCAGTTGCTGTTGTGGTTTTGGGTTGGACCAGCAGGGAGGCAGAAAGGAGAGGGGGAGAGCAGGAGAGAGGGAGAGGAAGAAGAGCGAGGGAGGAGAATAGATTGCAGGCAAACTCTCTCTCTATACCTCGCCTTTCATCCATCATCCCACCTTTCCCTCGACCCACAACACCATACCATACCCCCTCCCCTTCCCCCTGCCACTCACTCGGCGTTCCCCCCGCGCTCCCTCCTTGGCCGCTTGGAGGAGCGCGGCTCTTTGGAAGCGAGCATCTGGCGGGCGAGCTGGTGGGGCAGGCAGAGGGGAGGGGGAGTTCGGGCAAGTAGGGGGGCAGCAAGAATGGGGAGTGGATGAAGTGCGCATAACTTTGAACTCTTGGAGGAGCGGGGCTGCTTGGAGGACAGCATCTTGTGGGCCAGCTGGGAACAGCAGAGGGTGGACGTGGAAAGGAGGAAACGGTGAGGGAGACAGCACGAGCGGGGGTGGTCAAGGGTATATTGACGGAAGGCGAAGTAAACGCGATGTGGAGCAACAGGAAGGAAATGGAAAGCTGGAGGCCAAAGCTCAGCAAACGAACGACCAGAACAACGGAGGATAGGAGGATGTGGAGCAGTCGAGAGAAGCTGCTGGAGTGTTTGCAGCCTCTGCGCGACGCATGTCTTCGAGCTCGGAGTAAGGTAGCAGCAGCAGCAGCAGTGGCGCGAGCAGCACTGATTGTGCCGCGCAGCATGAACACCCACGCAGTACCTATTCCTACAAGAAACGGACTTTTGAGTCGACTCATAAGTCACCTCGACTAAAATGATCCTCTACAAGGAACTGTAACGTATGAAAATGGACAAGCGGACAAACAAACAACACCACTAGAGAACAGAACTTTGCTTGAATGGCCCACCTCGAGTAGTTGTTCTCGTAGTGTCACTGCGACCCAGACCTGCAGGAGGACAGAGAGCACAGCAGGGGAAGGGAGGAGTTGAAGTGAGGGTAAAGGGATCGAGATGCTCCGTACTTATCGCTTAAGTCGGACGTTGCATGTCAGAATGATACTGCATTGCACCGCATTGCAGAGCACAGCAAAGCACAGAAAAACATTGTCTCTGCCTGCCTGCACCTCGCAATGACATGTGGCGATTCTTGAGGAAGCAACAATTATTGCCGCGACTGACGGTGGCACATATCAAGACAAGACCACCACTTTGGAAATCGCAAACAGCTACCTGTGCTTGTGGGTCGGCATCGGTAATCCCGAGATCAGAGCAGAGGCCGGCAGCATAGGCCTCGGGATCCGCGTACGGGTTGTGCAGATCCTGCGATGGGGTGAGGGTGGGAGAGGGAGAGCGATAAGGGCAAGGGGCCTTGAGATGTCGTGAAACTCTATATTATCAAATCAAGATTAGAGCACAGGCCAGCACCTGGCCACAAGAATGATGAAGAATTGGCCATTCTTGGCAAGGCAGTGGCTTACCCACAAGAATTGGTCTCGAATGATACATGTGGCAGTGCATACATCCAGCTGTGCAGTAGGGAAGAGGACACGTGTGCAGGGGTGGAAAAGGGGTGAGATGTGGAAACCAACAATATAGAGAGGTGGCAAGCAGCGGGATATCAAAGGGACGACCTCGCATGATGATGCATGTGGCTGTGCACACATCCAGCTGTGTGGAGGGGAAGTGGACACATGCAGGGATGGATGGATTGTAAGAAATCAATTATCAAAAGGTTAGGGTGGGAGTGATAACAGTATTTTTGCAGTGCTGACATAAACACCACAAAAAGTCGATAGACTGTTGAGTCGACTCAAGAGTCACCTTATATACCGGAAGCGATTGCACACTTGACCATGCCGACCTTCAGCTGGTGCTCGTTTCCCTTCATTATAAGCACTCTCACATAGACTATAAGCACACAACGCTATCACCAAAGCTCCCATTCTAATAACACAATCAGCCTCTTTCCTTCATCAAGCATACATTCGCTCGTATCGAGTGCTCCCACTCCAGCACTATCGCTATAGCCACACACATCACTTTCGCTATAGCCACACACATCACTTTCGCTATAGCCACACACATCACTTTCGCTATAGCCACACACATCACTTTTGCTATAGCCACACACATCACTTTCGCTATAGCCACACTCGCTACAGGGACTCCCTCTCACCTTCACCAGGTGCACGTTCTCCTCACTGGCTCCAAGCACTGCTGCCCGGTCCTGCGCATGCAGCGATCTAAATTCAGCTACCTGGGCCTGCGTGTGTGGACAATGGGATAGGGAGTGAGGGAGTTAGGGGGCGCGGGGAACGGGGGGCACGGGAAGGGGGGAGGAGGGGAAGGGTTGGGGGGGAACGGGGAAAGGGGAAGGGTGGGGAAGAAACGGAATGTATTTTCCCGGAAATCAGCCACCTGACCATGCATGTGTGGAGGGGATGGGGGGTGTGGGACTTAGGAGAAACGGGGGGAGTGAGGAGGTGGGGGGTTGAGTGAAGGCGAAGCGAACAAGTGAAGTGAGGTGCTGTGCAAAAACCACTCCCCCTTTTGAGGCGCCTCAAAGTGAAGTGAGGTGCTGTGCAAGAACCACTCCCCCTTTTGAGGCGCCTCAAAGTGAAGTGAGGTGCTGTGCAAGAACCACTCCCCCTTTTGAGGCGCCTCAAAGTGAAGTGAGGTGCTGTGCAAGAACCACTCCCCCTTTTGAGGCGCCTCAAAGTGAAGTGAGGTGCTGTGCAAGAACCACTCCCCCTTTTGAGGCGCCTCAAAGTGAAGTGAGGTGCTGTGCAAGAACCACTCCCCCTTTTGAGGCGCCTCAAAGTGAAGTGAGGTGCTGTGCAAGAACCACTCCCCCTTTTGAGGCGCCTCAAAGTGAAGTGAGGTGCTGTGCAAGAACCACTCCCCCTTTTGAGGCGCCTCAAAGTGAAGTGAGGTGCTGTGCAAGAACCACTCCCCCTTTTGAGGCGCCTCAAAGTGAAGTGAGGTGCTGTGCAAGAACCACTCCCCCTTTTGAGGCGCCTCAAAGTGAAGTGAGGTGCTGTGCAAGAACCACTCCCCCTTTTGAGGCGCCTCAAAGTGAAGTGAGGTGCTGTGCAAGAACCACTCCCCCTTTTGAGGCGCCTCAAAGTGAAGTGAGGTGCTGTGCAAGAACCACTCCCCCTTTTGAGGCGCCTCAAAGTGAAGTGAGGTGCTGTGCAAGAACCACTCCCCCTTTTGAGGCGCCTCAAAGTGAAGTGAGGTGCTGTGCAAGAACCACTCCCCCTTTTGAGGCGCCTCAAAGTGAAGTGAGGTGCTGTGCAAGAACCACTCCCCCTTTTGAGGCGCCTCAAAGTGAAGTGAGGTGCTGTGCAAGAACCACTCCCCCTTTTGAGGCGCCTCAAAGTGAAGTGAGGTGCTGTGCAAGAACCACTCCCCCTTTTGAGGCGCCTCAAAGTGAAGTGAGGTGCTGTGCAAGAACCACTCCCCCTTTTGAGGCGCCTCAAAGTGAAGTGAGGTGCTGTGCAAGAACCACTCCCCCTTTTGAGGCGCCTCAAAGTGAAGTGAGGTGCTGTGCAAGAACCACTCCCCCTTTTGAGGCGCCTCAAAGTGAAGTGAGGTGCTGTGCAAGAACCACTCCCCCTTTTGAGGCGCCTCAAAGTGAAGTGAGGTGCTGTGCAAGAACCACTCCCCCTTTTGAGGCGCCTCAAAGTGAAGTGAGGTGCTGTGCAAGAACCACTCCCCCTTTTGAGGCGCCTCAAAGTGAAGTGAGGTGCTGTGCAAGAACCACTCCCCCTTTTGAGGCGCCTCAAAGTGAAGTGAGGTGCTGTGCAAGAACCACTCCCCCATTTGAGGCGCCTCAAAGTGAAGTGAGGTGCTGTGCAAGAACCACTCCCCCTTTTGAGGCGCCTCAAAGTGAAGTGAGGTGCTGTGCAAGAACCACTCCCCCTTTTGAGGCGCCTCAAAGTGAAGTGAGGTGCTGTGCAAGAACCACTCCCCCTTTTGAGGCGCCTCAAAGTGAAGTGAGGTGCTGTGCAAGAACCACTCCCCCTTTTGAGGCGCCTCAAAGTGAAGTGAGGTGCTGTGCAAGAACCACTCCCCCATTTGAGGCGCCTCAAAGTGAAGTGAGGTGCTGTGCAAGAACCACTCCCCCTTTTGAGGCGCCTCAAAGTGAAGTGAGGTGCTGTGCAAGAACCACTCCCCCTTTTGAGGCGCCTCAAAGTGAAGTGAGGTGCTGTGCAAGAACCACTCCCCCTTTTGAGGCGCCTCAAAGTGAAGTGAGGTGCTGTGCAAGAACCACTCCCCCTTTTGAGGCGCCTCAAAGTGAAGTGAGGTGCTGTGCAAGAACCACTCCCCCTTTTGAGGCGCCTCAAAGTGAAGTGAGGTGCTGTGCAAGAACCACTCCCCCTTTTGAGGCGCCTCAAAGTGAAGTGAGGTGCTGTGCAAGAACCACTCCCCCTTTTGAGGCTCCTCAAAGTGAAGTGAGGTGCTGTGCAAGAACCACTCCCCCTTTTGAGGCGCCTCAAAGTGAAGTGAGGTGCTGTGCAAGAACCACTCCCCCTCCCATCTCTCATCTCTTCCCCCCTTCCTCATCTCCCTCACCTCTGTACCCCACCCGCCTCTTCCCTCTCCTCCCCTCCGTCCCTCCTTCCTCCTCTCCCCACCAGATGCACACCTGAATGGCTTGTGTGATGTGCGGCAGGAAGTAGGTAGGAAGCTTCGTGTCCCTCACGAGGCCCTCTGCAAAGGCTGCTATCTCCCCATCCGGCTCTGCGGCAAGGGGAGTGGATGGGACGGGGGCGCGAGAGAGGATGGGAAGAGGGCAAGAGGAGGGGAGTGGAGCGGGAGAGGATGGGAGGAGGGCAAGAGGAGGGTATGGGGGCGGGCGGGCAAGCGGAGAGTATGAGGGGATCACAGTGGGAGGGAAGTGGGGGCAATGGAACGGGGAGGCCAACGAAGGGAGGGGGAGCGACGAGAGGGTGGAAGTCAAGGGGAGCCAGGGGGGTGTCACGGGGAGGGAGGGAGGGACGGAAGTCAATAGGAGGTAATCCAAAACAGGGGGGAGGGAAGGAACGAGGAGAAAGGACAGGGGGAAGAAATGGTGAGGGAGGAGGGGAGGGACGGGAAGTGATGGAGAAAGAGCGGAAGGAACGGACGAATGGGGAAGGGCGGGTGCGCAACAGGACAGGCTTTAGTGGGGTGGTGGGTCCGGTGGGGGTTCGGGTGAGGGGGGGCTTGAGAGAGAAAAATCGGGAGTCTGGGAAAAGTGAGTAGAGGCGAAAGGAAGGAATATGTTAGCAGCAAGTGAGAGCCAGTCATGTTACCGTTGCTGTTCCAGCAGAAGGCGTCCTGCAGCCGTTGATCTCCGATCTCGAGGTCCAATCGGACGGGCACGAGCGGGTCATCCACAAGCCTGCAGGGAGGAGCAGAGCAGAGAACAAAAGCAGCGTAGGGCAGAGCACAGAACAAAAGCAGCGTCGGGCAGAGCACCGAAGAAAGCAGGGCAGGGCAGGGCAGGGCAGGGCAGGGCAGGGCAGGGCAGGGCAGGGCAGGGCAGGGCAGGGCAGGGCAGGGCAGGGCAGGGCAGAGCAAGGCAGGGCAGGGCAGGGCAGAGCAAGGCAGGGCAGGGCAGGGCAGGGCAGAGCAGCAGAGCAGGGATGAATGGTGTGTAGGGGCGAGCTTTGCAGCGTCAACGCGCCTCAGCAGGTGGCAGGGATGAATGGCGCGAAGGGGACAAAGGCAGTGCTTCTTGCTTAGATATGCGACGAGTGACGGAGCTTGATGCTCTAAATGTGATTGAAAGTACAAGGCATATCTAAGCATGGCCTCTAAATGGCTTGGCAGGGGTGGATGTGACGTGCGCCTCAAACCATGCGTCGTTGGACGTAAAACGATGGGACGACTGGGGAAGGGAGGGGGAGTTGAAGGGAGCAAAGGCGCGCACGGAGCCACGGAAATCCCGTCGAAGCTCGTTCGGAACCAGGTGATATATTGAGTCGACTCGAATGTCACCTCGCAAAGGCGCGCAAGGAGCCACGGAAATCCCGTCGAAGCTCGTTTGTGGGTCACCCAGTACCCCACATTTGAGGCGCCTCAAAACTAGACGGCGCGAAAGGAGCCATGGAAATCCCACCATTCGTTCCAAACGAATCCCGTCGAAACTCGTTTGGAACCAGAAGAGACGCGACAGTCTACAAAAACTTAAACTTGACAACCCACCACTCTGTACGGGGGATTTACGCCAACCCTAGTTGGACTGTCGCGCCCTACCGCATGGCTGATGCGTGGCTGTCGCGACTGCCGCCACGTGGATCGCTGTTGGGTGCGCCGCCCGGGCCTCGTGGTTCGCCGTTGCGTGCGGCGGGCTGCGCCGTCACTGGTATTACGCAATTATCACTGCCACTGAGGACTCTCAAAAACGATTCGCCGTTAGGAGCGCGCGGCCGTCACAGTTGTGCTGCGAGCTGCGAGTGGCTTTCACGGCGAGACGCGTCGCTACAAGAGCGGATTTTCTCGGCTGTTTTACATTTCCCGCAAGACCCAAAGAAGCGTGAAGAGAGAAAGGGCCATACGGAGCAAAAGGGGCGGGAAGAGAGGAGGAAATCCCAAAATTTTAGGGCGTGTAACCATTTTACTTATAGGCAAAATTCTTATGTCCATATCGGAAGGTTCAATTATCTAGACCCGGACGGTCAAAATTGATGGTTTGGACCGTAACTCCGTTTACCTTTTTAGTTTCCAAAGTATTGCGGCGTTACAGAATTTACGACGCCGTTACAAGATGGATGACGATGCTGCTGACATTTTACAAAACAACGAGGCAGCCTTCTTAGCCTGCCATTTTACTCACGACTCATTGCAAACGCCTCCTCTGCCTGCCTTCTGATACCAAACACGTTATCAGCATCTTTAGCAGCTAGAGCGGGAGGAGCAGGCTGCAGGAGCGTTTGGTGCAGGAGCGCCTGTGGTCACAGCAGTAGTAGCAACAGCAGCAGCAACCACAGTTGCAGCAGTTGTCCCAATCTGTAGTGGTCTTTGGACCCTTGGTCTCCCTTCCTCTCCTCTGT
This sequence comes from Closterium sp. Naga37s-1, assembly GCA_947471745.1. Lineage (NCBI taxonomy): Eukaryota > Viridiplantae > Streptophyta > Zygnematophyceae > Desmidiales > Closteriaceae > Closterium > Closterium sp. Naga37s-1. The sequence continues at coordinate 782,631 of CANJKZ010000214.1, forward strand.
GCCGCTCACCGCCACTTCCTGCTCACGGTCCTACGTTTCCTCCTTCGAACTCATCCCCGGCTGTTTTCTCTCCTTAGTCACAGTCGCTTCCACATGTTGTCCCGCACACTTGGAACACCCATTGCCCCCAAGTACTCGTGCCTCGTCTCTTGTCCAGGACAACCGTTTTGTCTTGTTTCGTAATACTCCTCCTCCTTCTTCGCCTCAGTCTGTTCTCACTTCTCCTCCAGCGTCGTCTCTTACGGCTTCCTTTTACCCTATCACTGACTACCATACCGCGCGTCCTATTGCCTTATGTGTTATCGCCTTTCTCGGACGTCATCGCCCCTCAGTTGTCCGTCTCGGCTCTTGTTGTCGTTGTCACTAACTTTCCCACCACCTCCTGCCTTGACTATACCCCTCGCGTGGTGGCTGCTCCACCGACCAACCCTGTATATGACATGGTTGAGTGTGCCCTTGGCTATGATGTCCTAGAGGACAGGCAATTAGAGCTAGCGTTGGTAACATCTGCTTTTTCCCATCTCTGTACCATGATGCTAGCCCCTGAGGGAGACCTGGACACTCTAGACATTCCAACTCCTTGCACATACAATCAGGGAATGTCGGAACCGTGGACCTCTCAGCAGATAGCAGCCATGGACGCAGATATGGCTTTTTGGAGGTCCACAGGCATGTACGTCAACGAATCCCCCATCCCAGAGCAAACGTCGTTATTCCATGTGGATGTTCAAGGTGTAGCAACCGTTTGGGTTGTCGTCTGTCTTCAAGGCACACTACGTGACTAGAGGCTTCATTCAAAGTGAGGAGGTAGACTTCTTCTAGACCTTCTCCACCACCTCGAAGATGACTACGCTTCGGGTGTTACTACACATTGTGGCACAGCGGGGCCACGGGTTGCACTTATTGAACTTCTCCGCAAGTCAGCGCCCGCATGTCGATGAATCCCTTCGTCGACCAACTACGTCGAAGCCGTCCACCGACTTCACCTTGCCGGCGTTGCGGCAGTGGTCCCGCGGAAGTCGACCAATTTTGTTGATTTCCCTCGGAAGTCGGCGTCGACGACTGATAGCAGCCGTCTGCACTTCCCGCACACCCGACCGCGAAGTCGGCTACGCTCAAGTAAAGGTGGAGCCATTTTCTCGTCAACACGGTATCCTTCATACTGAAAATTGTATACGGTATGGTACTTTACTTTTATCGACTATTCACAATAATCATACCATCAGAACATCCTGCATACACAACCAACAAAGCTTAACTCCCGCACTAGCCCAATCACAAGCCTCTGTTCCTGCTGTATGCCTCTCATGCTCCTGCTCCTGCTCCAGCTTTTGCTCCTGGTATGCTGCAGCAACAAGTGTTGCTTTCCCTGCTCCTCTTTTCGATTGTTGTTGCTGCTCCACCCGCTGCCTTTTCTGCTGCGACGGCCATATAAACTCATGCCGTCATAGCTGTTGCGTCAACAGGCTTGATTGTCGCTGTACACCCAATCTTGTGCAGACCTCTTTATTTTATCCTCAGGCTTCTTCACGTCAGTACAGAGAAGATTTCTGCCGAGGGAGATCTGGGGGAATGGCAAGGGAGGGAAGGAGTAGGGGAAGCAAGAGTGAGGACACGACATATAACACGGTTACTTATTCCTGATGCTTCTACATGTGAGCAGAAAGGGGATTGTTGTGGTGTAGGGGGGGATCTGGGTAACCACAATGGCAAGGAGTAAGGAGAGCAAGAACGGCACGCAGAGAAGAGATGAACCAATTCTCCAATCCTGAGATGAACCCTTAGAGGAGGGCTTTTACACGTCAGCAGGAATAGAGTGGAGTATTGGAGAAAGGGAAAGAGAGGGGTCAGGGGGAACAAGGGTAGCACGAATGAAGATTCAGAAACCAACCGATCGTTTAATGCTACAAAAAGGGAAAAAACATACATAGTACATGATATATACAAAGATGATGGTTACAAACATGGTGGATACATCATAGATACATACATTCTAGAATCACCCTATTGCTTGTCCTTTCACATACTTACATGCTCCTGGCCCACTCATAGTACTCCTCTCCCATCGCTTTCCATTGATACCCCGTTCCACTCACACTCTCATCAAAGATCGGCCTTCCTCTCTCTTCACTCGACTCACCTCCTCTCCAAGCTACAAGGCTCGCAACCTGCGATAAAAACCTTCTCCTTCATCCTATTTCATCCTAGCCCCCACCCATCCTCTTCCCACTCTCCCATTCACTTTCCCCGATCATGTTTCATCACAGTGCGCCCCCCCCCACACCCCTTTCCTCCGCATCCCGTCCCCCCATCCCTTTCCTTCCCATCCCGATCCCCCCACCCCTTTCCTCCCCATCCCTTCCCCCCCACCCCTTTCCTTCCCATCCCGCCCTCCCCCACCCTTTTCCTTCCCATCCCGTCCCCCCCACACCTTCCTTCCCATCCCGTCCCCACTACCCCTTTCCTTCCCATCCCGTCCCCCCCACCCCTTTACTTCGCATCTCATCCCCCCCACCCATTTCCTTCGCACCCCCCCCCCCCCCCCCCCCCCCCCCACATCTTTCTTACACATCCCATCCCCCACTCACCTTTTCTCTGAGGCTGAAGGGTGGCAACCCACGATAAGGGCGGCCGGCACAGCGGAAGGCGTCATCCAAACCACACTGTAGGAAGGTTGAGGGGGGGACTGATGGAGCGGAGGGAAGGGGCGAGTGGGTGAACCGCCTGCCATGGGATGGGACACAGTGACGAGCCTTAAGGGGGACAGCCGGCAGTAGGGACAGCCGGCACAGCGAAAGGTATCTCCTAGCCCACACTGCGGGGAGGGGAGGAGGGTGAGGCATGAGAGCGTGAGCAAAGTGCCAGCCACGGTGTGATGGCATGCCTGAAGGGCAATAAAGCGGAAGGCGTCTCCTAAACAACCTCTGAGCTGCTTAAAGCTCCGGTACATTTGAAGTGAGGGGTTCAAATTCCGTAGGAACTTTAAAAGGTGCCCAAAACTGTGAGGCGCCCTTTTGAACCCTAAACCCCGCTAACAAACGTATACTGTCGTTTAAAAAAAAAAGTGTGTTGTAAGACATTTTTTTTAGGAACATAGAACTATAGCATCCAACCAAAGGTGCTTTTAGGCTTTTCATTACTATGTTTCTAAAAGTAGAGGTAGCCAGTGAGCATAGTAGAAGGTGACTCCTAAACAGCATTGCATGGAGGGGCAAAATGGGGCTTCACTCACACTGCCACACGCTTACTCTGTCAACGGGAGTTGTGTTAGGCCCCGTCCTCGCTTGGGCGGAGCCGACTTCGTGGTCGGGTGTGAGGGGAGCAGCCAACCTGCAGTCGTGGGCGAGCTGGTCGACGGGGTTGGTCGACTTGCACGGGGGCCACTGCAAGGGCGCCGACTTCGGGTGGGCGCCGACTTCGAGGAGGTCGACCTGTGTAGGACGTCGACTTGATGACGCCGACCTGGAGAAGCCGGCTTCGGTGGTCGGCTGACAGCACGGTTGGTCGACATGGAATTGGTCGACCAGGTGGTGGTCGTCGACATGGGCGGTCGACGGGCACGAAGAGGAGAGGCGCCAACTTGGGGGGCGCCGACCTGGGGAGTGGCCGACTTGGTGAAGTCGGCTGGTGGTCGTCGACTTGGATAGTCGACGAGCACATACAACTTCTGGTCGACTTTCCTCGAAGAAGTCGACGCCGACCTGGTGGTTTCCAGGCCGACCAAGTTACCCGGGCGACGAAGTTCTGCGGAGGAACACGCTAGTCGCCCAGGTGTTAGTGGCGAGGCTGACCTAGGTGTGGTATCCCGAGGTCGACGTGGCTGATCAGATGTAGTCGTCAGCGCCAGGTTGATTTGGTATGTGCGCTGTGCATATGACAAGGCACTGCGCGCCAATCATCTACGAGCACCTGCGAAGAAGGTGCGCTGCTGTTCTGCGGATGCAACATTGGCACGCCGTCGACCTGCGACGTTGGCACGCCGTCGACTTGCAGTGTTGGCAAGCCGCGATTTTGCACTGCTGGAGCGCGGTCGACCAAGGCGTGCTGGAACGCGGTCAACCATTCTGCGCTGGCAGTCGACCTGATTGCATGCTGGCTCTGATGTAGTCTTGTCTTGCTAACTTGATTGTATTATTGTTCTCAACTTTTGCTAGTGAAGCTCTTGCGGTTTTGCCCCGTGAATGCACAAGTGCTAGAGAACGACTAAGGGAACGAACGCAGAGATCCCTCCTGCCCCATGCCTAGCCCGTAGTCTAGCTCCCGTTGATAGAGTTATCTCCGCATACTCAAGGTTGGCGGTCTGATCAAAAGTCAGCTTGCTCTTTCCCTATCCCCATTTCCTTCCCCTGACTCTTCCCTAGCCGTTTCTCCCTCTCCCCCCTTGTTTCTTACAACTGAAATAGGTCCCTGGACCGCTCCACTCATGCTGTTGCGAGCTGACTTGGTATTGGTTATCTAACCTAGCCCTGCAATCCCCTGCCCTTCCTCTGCTTCCCCTGCCCTGCATTCCCTCCCCCCCCCCCCCCCCCCCCCCCCCTGTTTCTAACACATGAAATACTCTCCCAATCGCACTCACACCCTCACCACCGCACTCACACTCTCACTCACACACCCACTACCTGTTATAGTCACAATAGGCTTGAATGTGCCTAAAACGAAAGATAGAGAGCACAGACGGATTTCTGCACAGCGGCTTCAAACGTTGATAGCGTTCTGCTCACAGCTGAAAATGACTTGATTCAAATTGGATCTGGAGCGTCTTCACGTCGTCTACAATTAGCAATTTAGATTGCACGATTTGATAAAGAATTGACGACACAGCGTCGGTTTGAACGAACGGTACTATGGCAGCCACTATAGTCTTAGAACACAAGATAGGAAGAGTTACGAGTTGGGAATGACTCCCAGCTCCTACAAACCCCAAGAGCCGAGGTACAGTGATGTGGAACAGTGCCACACTGTCCCCAACCACGAAGGGTCTCGAAACTACCCTTCACTAGGGCCTACACCAAGTGAAATGTTACACTACACAAAGTAATGTAACTATCTTCAATATCTTGAGGTGTACCCTTTTAGCAAGCTTCGAAATCACTTGAGGCTTGACACCAAGGCTCGGGCTCTTCATCACAAACTCATCCTTGAGTTCTTGATGGGTCTGCTGCACACACCTGCGACACACCGAACGTTCGACACAGGACAAAATAGAAACCGCGCACGACAAAATAGAAACCGCGCGCGAGACACAAACGACCGCGTAACACGCGTCTAGCGATAACTCGCTATTGACTCGACACACACACTCGACATCATGACTCAACATTCACACACAATTATAAGCATGAAATATATATTATCCCATGCCCTCATACCATTCCATACACACACACATTCACGCACACGGACAACAAGCCGAGTGCAAACCGTAGGGTTGCACCAACAAACTCCCCCTCGGATTGTTGGCCTTAGGATATGTTGCTCTCTCAGTTCAGAGCCATCCCAGCCAGCTTGCAACACTTCCAATGCTGCTGCTCCACCAGCCTCTTGGTCATCATGTCAGCCGGCTGCCCCGTGGTCTTCACGTAGCGCAACTCAACTTCACCCGCGGTTACCATGCTCCTCGTCCAATGCCACTTCACCCTCATGTGCTTCGTGAGTCCATGCAACACAGGGTTCTTAGCAAGAGCAATGGCACCCTGGCTGTCACAGTACAGTGGGGTAGGTCCTTGCTGCTCCTCCCCCAATTCAGCCAACAAACGCCGCTGCCACACAATCTCCCGTACGGCACGGAAGAGTGCCATGTACTCGGACTCCACCGAGCTCAAAGCTTGGTCAACCTGCTTCTTGCTCTCCCAAGCAGTTGGGCCTCCACCAACACAGCATATGAAGCCTCCCACACTTGTCATGTTCTCTTGTTCTGATGCATATGAAGCATCCGAGTAGGCGGTGAGGAACAAACGCCCGGGTTCAACACCATCCGCGCCCTTTTGGCGCCTTTGTGCTGCCGCCGAGTATTGCAGCCCAACGGTCGGTGTTTGGCCAAGATACTTGGCCACCCTCATTCCAGCTGCTACCTGCTCCTCATTAGGGCATTGCACAACCCTAGCCAGCTGCCCGGTAGCAAACGCGACGTCCGGTCGGGTGTTTACCGCCGCATACATGAGGCTGCCCACCAACGAGTGAAATCGGCGCCTCTCCTCTTCACCAACGCTCTCCTCCTCTGGTCCCTTCACACACTTGAACCCAGAGGGAAAGGGTGTAGCCACATGGCCTTCACTCTGCCCAAAGTTGGCAGCCAATGCCTCCAGGTACTTTCGTTGATGCACCGCATGCACCACTTCTCCACATCTCGTTCGATGTGGAGCCCAAGGTAGAAGCTCACGTCACCAAGGGCCTTGCACTTGAACTTGTCTTGAAGCTTCAGCATCACCTCCTTCACAAGGTCAGAAGAGGGTGAGAAAATGAGGATGTCATCCACATAAACCACCATGAAACTCCTCTGCTCCCCCTCGCCAAGCATGAACAAGGAGTGATCGGCCGTTGAGGGAGTGAAGCCGATCCCCTCCAACACTTCGCGCAGCTTCATGTACCATTGCCTAGGGGCCTGCTTCAGCCCATAGAGGGCCTTCTTCAGCTTCCACACTCTGCCACTACCATCATCATACCCCTCTGGCTGCGCCATAAAAATCTCCTCCTCAAGGATGCCGTTAAGGAATGCCGTTACGATGTCCATTTGCTTTACTACCCATCCTTTGATGGCGGCTCCCGCGAATAGGGTTCGCAGCGTCGTCGGCTTCACCACAGGGGCAAACAGCTCCTTGAAGTCCACCTTCTCCTTCTGCTGGTACCCCTTGGCTACAAGCCTAGACTTGTAGCGCTCGATCTTGCCGTCGGCATCCGACTTGATTTTGAAGAGCCACTTGGACGTTATCGCCGTACGCCCCTCCGGTAGCTCCACCAATTCAAACGTGTCATTCTCCTCGATGCTCTTCAGCTCACTCTCCATGGCCTTCTTCCACTCCTCAGCATCACTACTCTCCAAAGCCTCCTTGAGAGTTGCTGGTTCTCCCGGCATCTCCACCGGAGAGAAGAACGCGAAGGCACACTCCTCGTAGTCACTCTCCTCGTCGTCTCCGACCATCATTGCCGCTCCGGCCAGGGCTGTCTTGCCCTGCTTTCCCGGCGCATCATAGGTCAGCCTATTAGGGGGTTGAACTCTCCTCTTCCCCCTTCCTTCCTCCTCAGCTGCAGGGACTTGAAGGCCTTGGCGTTGCTGCGGTGTGGCTCGAATCCGTGGAGCACTCGTAGTACGGGAAGGGAGTGACGGTGCACGCTCGCTCACTTGCTGCACCTCCTCCTCTTCTTCCTCTGCATCATTGGCCTCCTCTCCCCCATTCACAAGGGAGGATTGCCTTGTGGTTGTGCTGCCGCTGCTCAGCTCCAAAGGCAGCTCCACATGCTCCAAACCGGAACTCTTCACCTCCCCAAACCGCACGCCTATCTTCGCCTCATTCTCCGCCTTCCAATCCTTGTACATGAAGTTCTCCATGAACTTGCAGTCCCTGCTCACCAAGAACTTCTTGGTGAATGGGTCCCAAAGAAGCCATCCCTTGCTGTTTTGAGCCATGCCCAAGTGCACGGCCCACACCGCCTTGGCACCAAGCTTGTTGTGCCGAAGATGCTTAGGCACGAGCGCCATGCACATGCACCCGAACACCCGAAGCATATCCACCTTTGGCTTCCTTCCTAGCCACTCCACATAGGGCACCCATTTGTCTGCTCCCACATGAGTCAAGGCTCTGTTCTTGGCCACACACGCGCTCCGCACCGCATCAGGCCAGAAAGAGTCGGGTAGCCCGGCTTCAATGAGCAACCCGCGTGCCGCCTCCGTGATTGTGCGGTTCGCTCGCTCGGCGATGCCGTTCATTGCAGGGGAGTATGGCATGGTGAGGGAGTGCCGAATACCATTCTTCTTCAGCCACAACCCAAACTCCTTGCTCAGGAACTCTCCCCCTCGATCGGTGCGGATTGACTTGACTAGACGGTCTTGTTGCCGCTCCACCATCGGGAACCAATCCGTCTTCAACGTTTCAGCCACGTCGCTCTTCTTGGCCAGCACGTACACCCAAGTCATGCGGGTGTAGACGTCGACAATGGTGAGAAAATACTCAGCTCCAGCAGCTCCAAGCTTCAGGGGGCCCACCACGTCCATCACCACCTCATCAAGCGGTGCCTTTGCCGTTGCCTCCGAACTAGGGAACGGAAACCGGGTGAACTTGGCTTGAGTGCACGTCGGGCAGCCAAGCACCTCATCGGGCTCCCCCTTCACATGTATGCCAGCAACCATCTCATTCTTCACTAGCTGCTGCAAGATGGGCAGGGCCACATGCCCCATGCGCCGATGCAAGGTGAGCCAATCACACTCCCCCGTAGCCGAAGTTGGATTGGAGAATGCCGCGCTCGCAATAGCGCCCCACATACTCTCTCCGTAGTCCTCCTCCGCTGCTGCCTCTGGGTTCTCCTCACCCTTTTGCTGCTCCTTGGTTGCTGCACCACTCTCCTTAGGTTCACTGAACTTGCTGGTCCCTCCAGGTTTGCTCTTCTTGAGCTCATTCTCCTTAGCGCGACCGTTCGCGCCATCGTCGCTACCGACCGCTCCATCCTTGGTGCTGATGCTTGCTGCTACTTGCCTCTCCTTAGGCATAGGGACCACTGGGATCTGCCACATCTCGTTGTAGACATCCCTGTCCTCATGAAGGTCCCAAAGAATTCGATCGCCAAGCCTTGCGGTGTAGGTCTTGGCTCCCTTCGAGTTCGTGTCCATGCCGGCCTTTGCCAACCGCCGCACGGAAATCAGGTTTGCAGCAAGGCTGGGCACCCAAAGCACGTTCTTGAGGCCCACCATCTTCCCATCAGCACCCTTGAACATGGCCTTGCCCATGCCTTTCACCTCTGCTCGCTGCCCCAAAGCCGATGTGACATGCTTCACCGGTGACGGCTCGAGTTCGGTGAGCAAGTCCGGGCGAGGTGTCATGCTATAGGTAGCGCCACTATCAATCACCCAATAGTCCAGGGGGTGTAGGGTCACCTTCCCCACAGCTGCTGGCTCCTCAAAGCCTTCATCCTTCTCTGGACCAGCCGGTACTTGCGTCGACACGAAGTGAAATAGACCCGGGTATCGATCGTCGCTCGGGTCCTTGTCGTTGTCTCCGCTCTTCATGTTTGCAGCTCCGCCACCGTGACCGCCACGGCCTCCACGGCCTCGTCCTCTCCCTCCTCCCGCTCCTCTACCCTCTTGGCCTTGAGCAGGGGTCCAACCATCAGGGAGTTTGTAGCAGTCGCGCCACATGTGTCCGCTCTTGTGGCAATAGTGACACTCGCCGTCGAATCGGCCGCGACCGCGTCCGTAGCTCTTGTCGTCGCTGCCGTAACCGCCACTCCTGCGGCCTCCGCCGAAGTTGCTGCCACCAAACCTTCCTCCCCCTCGTCCTCTGCCTCTTCCTCGACCATATCCACGGCCGATGCTCGCTGCCCCAGCGCCATCCGCACTCGCCAACTCACGGCGGCGGAAATCCTCTTGAAGGATAGCTCGCTTCACGTCTTCAAGCGAGAGGCGGGGCAAGTCGCGATTAAGGTTGATGATGAGCGAGGACCATGACTCTGGGAGTAAGGCCAGCAACTTGGTCTTCTTTTGGAGCTCACTGTAGTTCAAATCAGCTCCCTCAAGCCGCGTCAACAAGTCGAAGAATTTCTGCACCCCTTCTTCAACCGCTTCGTCTTCTTCAATTCGTAGTGCCGCCATTTGCCGTTCCAACACCACCGCTACCGCCGCTGTTGCAGGAGCATGTACACCCTTGAGAGCAGCCCATGCCTTTGGTCCTTTCTCTGGTTCACGCTGGAATGGCTTGATGTGACGGATCTGACTGCTCCCCAACGCTTGCCCAAGTAAGAGATAGCCTTGTGCGCTCTTCCGCACCCACGGGCTCTTCTCCGGGTCGTTCTCGGGGCGCTTCTCCGTTCCTTCCATCACCTCCAGCAGGTCATAGTGGTCAAAGATGTTCTCCATCTTGAAGGACCATTCAGCAAAGTTGTCACCGTTGAACTTGTCAAGCCCAAACACCCTAGGCTCATCCCTAGGTGGGCCAAGACTTGGTTGCATGGGCGCCATGGCTGAATCACGGGGTTGGCCTTGAGCTTGAGCTTCTCCACTGCCACCAGCACCTCTGCCACCCCTTTCCTCAGGTCCAGACATTGTCGAAACTGCTCCAAGGGCTCTGATACCACTTGTTATAGTCACAATAGGCTTGAATGTGCCTAAAACGAAAGATAGAGAGCACAGACGGATTTCTGCACAGCGGCTTCAAACGTTGATAGCGTTCTGCTCACAGCTGAAAATGACTTGATTCAAATTGGATCTGGAGCGTCTTCACGTCGTCTACAATTAGCAATTTAGATTGCACGATTTGATAAAGAATTGACGACACAGCGTCGGTTTGAACGAACGGTACTATGGCAGCCACTATAGTCTTAGAACACAAGATAGGAAGAGTTACGAGTTGGGAATGACTCCCAGCTCCTACAAACCCCAAGAGCCGAGGTACAGTGATGTGGAACAGTGCCACACTGTCCCCAACCACGAAGGGTCTCGAAACTACCCTTCACTAGGGCCTACACCAAGTGAAATGTTACACTACACAAAGTAATGTAACTATCTTCAATATCTTGAGGTGTACCCTTTTAGCAAGCTTCGAAATCACTTGAGGCTTGACACCAAGGCTCGGGCTCTTCATCACAAACTCATCCTTGAGTTCTTGATGGGTCTGCTGCACACACCTGCGACACACCGAACGTTCGACACAGGACAAAATAGAAACCGCGCACGACAAAATAGAAACCGCGCGCGAGACACAAACGACCGCGTAACACGCGTCTAGCGATAACTCGCTATTGACTCGACACACACACTCGACATCATGACTCAACATTCACACACAATTATAAGCATGAAATATATATTATCCCATGCCCTCATACCATTCCATACACACACACATTCACGCACACGGACAACAAGCCGAGTGCAAACCGTAGGGTTGCACCAACACTACCACACTCACGCTGCCACATGCTGACTTAAGTTTAGTGATCTAGTCGATCGCCAACTTGCTCTTCCCCTGCGCATCCTCTCCCCCTCCCGCATCTTCTGCTGACTGCCGTTATCTTCGTCCATTTATACGAACAATTCACGCTCGCCTTTCTCGATGCCTTGGCCGTGCCACATCATGCAAAAATGTGGCACAGAAGACAGAGAGTAAGAATAAGGGAGAAAGAGCAGGCGGGGTAAGTGGTGGGGTTGGGGGAGTTTCAACCACTCAATCATACCCGCCCGTCCGTACGTGCAGTTCGCGCACGCCCTCCTGGCCATCTTTGCCATGCCACAGCCTGCACAGGCGGATTTGCAAAGAGAGGAGGTGGGGAGAGCAGGAAGGCAGGGTGATAAAATGACTCAAACCATTGCTTCCGTGCCTGCCCACACGTCCAGTGCGTGCAAACCTTCTTTGCAGTCTTTGCCGTGCCACAGCCTGCACAGGTGGATTTGAGAACGGAGAGGAGGGAGGAAGCGGGGATGAGGAGCCATGCATTAACCAAAACCTACCAGAAGTTGTACCACTAGCACCAGCATTAGTAGTACTACAATTGAATGACAACACAACGGTAGTGACATGCCATCGTCCGTACCAGCAGCAGCACTGGCAGGAGGAGGTACAAGAGCCATCCAATCCCCCGTTGTCAGCAGCAAGTCCTCAAAAAGTGCGCTCAATAGCAGCAGCATTGTCAGGGCCAGAATGGCGGCAGCAACTGCTAAAATAGCCTACCCGCAGCAGAAGCATTGTCAGGAATGGGGGCACAGGAGCCTTCAGGTCCTCCGCTATTAGCAGGGAGTCCTCATTCATCAGCTCGTCCTCTTCTCCTCGCCCGCTCCACCAATATTGTAGCAGCAAGATTGCTAGATGACATCGGTAATGACTTACCTGCGGAGGCACTGGAAGGAGAAGGAACAGGAGCCGCTGGGTCTTCCGCTGTCAGCAAAGAGTACTGCTGCTACACTAGCAGCATCTAGGAGCGGCATCATCACCACCCCAAGCAGCAGCAAGGTTACTTCTAGGAGTGACATGACATCGTACCTTCAGCAGAACTCGGTGGGGGAGGCAGGCATAGGAGCCACCAGGTCCTCTGCAATTAGCAGCGAATCCTCCTCCTCCCCTGCTTTGCCAATAACAACCCGCCACGTGACGTGACAGGCGCTGCTGCAGGCGCAGCAGCATCAGTGGATTTGGAGGAGATGCCGGTTTGCCACGCGGGAGATAGATATAAGCAACTTGGGAGAAGAGAAGTGGGGCAGGCGGTTCTTGCCTTATCTCTGTGCCTACAGCTAAGATAGCAAGTGGGGGGGGAAGGGAATGTGGAAAAAGAGGGAATGGGTGACTAGGGGGTTGGGAATGGAGGCAGAGCCCGTTTGGCATGCGGATTTCTGGGCCTCGAGGTGAGAGAGTGTGGGGGGGTGTTGGATGGTAACGTGAATGGGGGAAGGAGGAGGAGAGGCAAGGATTCTACGTACGGGAAAACGAGGAACCAATTTGCCAAGCGGGTTCTTGTGCCTCGAGTTGTGTGGGGGGTGGTGGAGGCAGGGAGGGAGTTAAGGAGGCATGAAGGGAGGGTGGGAGGGAGGGACGGAGGGAGGGAAGGATGGGGGGATGGAGGGAGAGATGGAGGGAGGGATGGAGGGAGGGATGGAGGGAGGGAGGGAGGGAGGGAGGGAGGGAAGGAGGGAGGGAGGGAGGGAGGGAGGGAGGGAGGGAGGGAGGGAGGGAGGGAGGGAGGGAGGGAGGGAGGGAGGGAGGGAGGGAGGGAGGGAGGGAGGGAGGGAGGGAGGGATGGAGGGAGGCAGGGAGGGAGGGAGGGAGGGAGGCAGGGAGGAGGGAGGGAGGGAGGGAGGGAGGGAGGGAGGGAGGGAGGGAGGGAGGGAGGGAGGGAGGGAGGGAGGGAGGGAGGGAGGGAAGGATGGACATGTGAGATATCAGTAACTGAGAGGCAGGGGAAGGAGCCAAAGGGAAAGTAAAATCAACATACCGGAAAGGGGCTCTTGTGATGATCAGGTAGCAGCAGGCGAGATTGCTTGGTTATTTTTAAAAGTTTGTGAAAGAGGGGATGCTGTATTATAATACCTTGAAAGGGACCAGAACGGGGCCCTGAGTTTATCTGATGGTAACGGTTATGATCCTTGTGAACTCCGGGGCCGATCGACCAATCCCACGCTCGCAATAGGGCTCACGACCTGCCACGTGGCGAAGCTTGAAAGGAGGAGCGTTCTTTCCAGCACAACTTGATTGGACATCAAAGGGAGACGCTGATTGTAAGGTCTGAAAGGTAAGAGAACATGGGCGCAATGAGATTCAGTCGCTACCACAATTTTCTCGCTATGGAGTTTGTCAGCAACTCTATAGTCACCCACCTCCTGCTCCACAGCTGCTGTTGGTCTTGCAGCCACGTGTTCCCCTAGCGGCACGCGTGTGATTGTATCAAGAACAAAAGTGTTGGTTCATTGATGTGGGTTAGGGTACATATAGCAAACCCCAACATCTGTACCCCCTAAGACAAACCTCACTACAGGCTACAACATTTGACACACCCCCATAGCCTAAGTGAGGGGTGTCAAGCAAAACCAAAAGTGTACTGTCACAAGACTAGTCACAAAGAAACAAAGCTCAGGGTGGATCACAACGTCACCACACACTCTGAGCACAAGCAACAGGGGCCACAAGGCCAGTTCGAGAGTTCACAAGTGTGTATAGCAAGAGTACAAGCAAAGCAAACAGTAGACTCAAGCCTATACACGACTAGAAACGGTGTCAACAAGGCCTAACTGCACACAACACCTCTGGTGGTCACAAGGCGGAAGCGCCTTGGTGAAGATGTCTGCAGTGTTGGCCTCGGACTCCACAAACTCGAAGCGAGCCTATCCACGTCTCTGCAACTCTCGCAGAAGAAAGTACCTGACGTTAATATGCTTCACTCTGCTCTCCAGTCGCGGCTCTCGACAAAGGAGAATCGACGCCTTGTTGTCAGTGAACAAGGTCGGTGCAGAGCTCGGCCGCTCACCAAGGTCGGCGAGCAAGAAGGTCAACTAACGCACTCATGTGCCGCCATGGCACCAGCGTAGATCTCAGCCTCAGCTGTAGAGGTCGAGACCGAAGAGGAGCGCGTGGACCGCCACGAAACAGCTCCAGAGCCCAAGCTGAAACAGTACCCCTGAGCAGACCTATGAGTCTCAGCGTCGTCAGCATAAGAAGAGTCACAGTGACCAGTAAGTACGACAGGCTGCTGCCCTCCAAGAACTAGCCCCACGCCTGATGTCGTCGCTAGGTACTTCGCCACCCTCACAGCTGCCGTCCAGTGAACAGGACGGTGTCCCTGGCGCAACAAAGCGAGCAAGGATGCTGAGAGGGAAGGCGAGGTCCGGGTGAGTGCAAGTCATCAGGTACATGAGGCAGCCCACCAGCTCTGCGTAGGGACCACTAGACTCAAACGGCTCGACAGGAAAGGGTCCAGTAAGTCTGTGGTCAACAGCAAGAGGTGTGCGCTGTACTGTGGAGTGTGGAAGCTCGAACCGCTGAAGGACCTGCTGCACCATGTGTGACTGTGAGAGTGTAATGGTGCGAGCAGCTCTGTCCCTGGTGATCTGCAAGCCAAAGTAGTGGCGCAGCTCACCAAGGTCAGTGCACGTGTGTCTCTTCTGCAGTTCGGACTTCACGTCTGCCAAGGCAACCCTGTCAGCAGTGGCGAAAACCAGGTCGTGGACGTAGACCAGAACAAAGAACGGTGTGGAGCCACGACGAACGAACAGCGACGGGTCAACAGAAGACGGCTGGAACCCAAGGTCAGAGGGTAGAACGAAGAGTGTCGTGCCACTCACGAGGAGTCTGACGAAGACCGTAGACATGTCGCCTCAGCCTCCACTGGGTCCCAGGAGGGAAAGTGCCAGTGAAGGCAGAGGGACGACGCAGCCAGACCTCCTCATGTAAGCTACCCTGAAGGATAGCAGTGGAGAAGTCAAGAGAGTGTAACTCGAAGTCTCTCTGTGCTGCTACATGCAGTAACACCCGAAGAGTGGTCATCTTCGGGGTAGGCGCGAAGGTCTGAAAGAAGTCAACTCCCTCGCGCTGACTGAAACCTCTAGCCACGTAGCGCGCCTTGAAGACCGGAGGAGATCCCGGTGGCCGCTTCACCCTGTAGATCCACATGCCATCGACTACGTTCGCCCCAGGGGGGGAACCTCGTCGACGTAGGTGCCTGTGGATCTGTAGGAGGCCATCTCTGCATCCATGGCAGCTCTCCACTGAGACGCCCAAGGCCCTGACACTGCCTCAGCGTAGGTGCGAGGAGTCGGTATGTCAAGGGCGTCGGGGTCTCCCTCAGGGGCGAGCAGCATGGCACAGAGATGTGGGGAAGCGGCTGCCAGGAACTCTAGCTCAAACTGCCTGTCCTCTAGGACGTCACATCCAAGGGCAGACTCACCCCCGACGGCCAGAGGACTGGTAGGAGGAGCAGCCACAAGACCGGTGGCGTAGTCAAGGCGGCGAGTGGATGCAAACTCAGTGACTGCGGCAGTAAGGGCGGAGACAGAGGAGACAGAGGCACGAGGGTCGGTAACAAGAGAGGCGAGAACACGAGAGAGAACAGGACGTGCGGTAGTAGTTAGTGACAGGAGTAGAGAGAGAAGCAGTGAAGGCCGACTAAGGAGGAGACGGAAGGAGAGACGGAGACGAACGAGGCGGACTAGAAAGAAAGAGGGCAGTACAAAGGTCAGTAACGAGAACAGGAAACGAGGGACGAGCACGAGGGGAGCGACGAGAGGCCCGAGTCTGAGAAGGAGGAGGGGACAACAAAGGTTGAGAACGAGGGAAAACAGCCGGGGAGGGGTCAGGAGGAGGAAGCGGAGGACCCGAGACGGGAGGAGAGGTGGAGGAGGAAGGAGAGAGAGAGGGGAGACCGAGGGCCCGAAGACCAGAGACAGGAGGAGGAGGCGGCGGCTGCTGCTCCTCCTGCTGCTGCAGCGGCTCCAGCGGCTGCGCCTCCTGCTGCTGCGGTGGCTCCAGCTGCGGCTGCTGCAGCTGCTCCTGCTGCTGCTGCTGCTGCTCCTCAAGCCGCAGCAGCTCCCTCTCCTCTCTCTCCAACTCCAGCTGCTCCTCACGGGCACGGCGAACACGAGCCTGGTGCCGGGTCGGGTAGGGGTGGGGGGGAGGAGTAGTGTCGTGGGCTGCGGCAGCCCCGGGACCGCCCTCCAAAGCACCTGGCGCACCACCCCCAGAGTCAGCACCACCAACAGCAACACGACCAGGCTCACTAGGACCCGAAGAGGGTGCACCCGCACCCCCAGACGTAGCACCCCCAAAGTCAGCAGGACCAACACCAGCTCCCGGAAGACAAGAGTCTCCTGCAACCACGGGCTCAGCTCCAACTCTAGCACCCCCAGAGCTAGCACCTGTAGGGCCCTCTCCACGAGCACCGGCTCCCGTAGGGTCTGCCGCGGGCTGCGAGGAGGACTGCGGGGAAAGAGGCTGCACCTGAGGGCTACCGAGGGGGGAGGGGTAGCCTGGGACACACCTGACGGGGCGGGACCAGGGGGGGGAGGCTGTACAGGGGAAACAGGAGGGGGAGCGGAAGTCAGGAAGAGAGGGGGAGGAGGAACCGGGAGACCTCGACTGGGGTACCTGACGTAGTAGGGGGTGGACTCCTCGAAACGGACGTCACGGGAGTCAAAGAACCGGTGAGAGGGAGGGTGGTAAAAGGTGAAGTCAGAGGAGTCCTCAGCGAAACCAAGGAAGACGCAGGGAACGGCGCGAGGTGAGAGCTTGTCCGCGGAAGTGTCACAGACAAGAGCCAAGCAACCCAAGACACGAAACCTCGACGCAACACCAGGGGACCCGGTCCAAAGACTGTTCGGTGAAGCCTCTGGCCGAGAGACGCGTGGCCAGAGGTTCAGCTGGTGAGCGGCGTACCTAACCGCGTAGGGCCACAGAAAATGGGGGGCACGGGCGTGATTCAAGGTAGTGCGGGCGATCTCCATGACCAAGCCTATGCGGCGCTCAGCAACCCCATTCTGCTGTGGGGACTCTGGAAGCGTCCAGGACTAACGAATGCCCTGCTCACGACAGAATCTAGCGAGAATGCTTGAGCGAAACTCACCCCCACGGTCAGAGTGAAGACAGCTGACACGACGACCACGAGTGCCTCCAGTGGTAAGCAACCACCTGATCAGCGTAGAAGTCACCTCAGACTTCTTCGCCAGGGGGAACACTGTGGTGTAGCGGGAGTAGTCGTCAACGACCACCAAAAAGAAACGCTCGCGCTCAGGGCCAAGGCGAGGGGCGGGGCCCCAGACGTCCAAGTGGAGCGTCTCAAAAGGCTCGGGGGCCGGACGAAGGGAGGAGGAGTGAGGGGTGGCACGCAGCCAACCCTCGACGCAGGGACCGCACGGCGGTGCAAGCGAAGGCGGCAGCGACGGCAAGACACGCGGGAGGCCTAAGACAAGACGCTGACGAGACATAGCGCGCAGACGAGGGAGGGACGGGTGCCCCGTTCGGTGGTGCCACAGAACGGTGCGATGTGCAGGCGACCGGCAGGAGCACGACGCAGCAACTGGACCAGACACGGGAACCTGACCAGACACAGCTACCTGGGTGGACGCAGCAACCTGGTGAGACGCAGGGACCAGACTGGGGGAAGTTACCGGGGCCGGGGGCAGGAGTCGCTGCTGCTGCTGCCGCTACTGTTGCTGCTGCTGCCGCTGCTGCTGTTGCTGCTGCCGCTGCTGCTGCTGCTGCTGCCGCTGCTGCTGCTGCTGCTGCTGCTGCTGCTGCTGCTGCTGCTGCTGCTGCTGTTGCCGCTGCTGCTGCTGCTGCTGCTGCTGCTGCTGCTGCTGCTGCTGCTGCTGCTGCTGCTGCTGCCGCTGCTGCTACTGCTGCTGCTGCTGCTGCTGCTGCTGCTGCTGCTGCTGCTGCTGCTGCTGCTGCTGCTGCTGCCCACCAGGGCTAGTGTGAAGTGTGTAGAGACCAGAGCCCAGCTCGGCAGTAAAGGTGGCAAGAGGCGAGTAAGTGTCGCCGTCAACACAAACCGCCGTCTCACCAGAGGGCTCAATCCACACACCCACGTGCTAAATCACAAGAGGCCTCACGCCCACCAAGTTCCTCGAGAACGGGGGGACGTGGAAGCCAGTCAGAGACCCAGAGGGAACAGCAGGGCAAGGAAGAGTAGTAGTGTAGCGAGCAGTGACTGGTCCCGAGGTGGGATCAGCCAGGGCCACAGAGACTGGCGCAGGAAGTGGAGTAAGTGTCGTGTGGTCGCGGAAGAAGCAGTGCGAAGCCCCAGAGTCCAGAGTGAAAGACAGCGAAGCGTCCTCCGAAGTAGCGCCTGGACTAGTGTCTACACAAGTGCCTACACTAGCAACAGGCAACTCAGCAAGACTAGCACCTAAGCTAACAACACTCGAGTAAACAGAGTCAGAAGCACTAGAGTCAACAACAACATACATAGCATGAGGAGTTCCTAAGAGATCAAGCAACTGAGAAGCAGACATGCCCCAAACAGCGGAGCCGTACGTCTGAACAAGAGGTAACCAGTCAGGGGCAGGGCCGCCAGCGCCGAAGGCCAAGCGAACCGTGTCAGTGAGCTGAGCAAAGCACTGACCAGGAGGGTGGGTGCAGCCACAAGGCTGGCCTCGGTGAGCACCTGTCAGAAGCTGATAGGTGCACGAAGGGTGAACAACACCTCGCTGAGGCTGACGCTGTCCTGGCCCCGAAACCTGCTGCTGCCGCTGCTGCTGCGAGGGCTGCTGCATGCTGCTGCTGCTGGTGCTGCTGCCGCTGGGCCAGGTACCACGCCGCTGCTCCACCCGCCGCGGCCGGCAAACCAGAAGGTGGCTGACGAGCCCGGACGTCGCCTCCACCAGCTGCAGTAGCGGAGTCACCGGCCGCTGCACGCGATGCCTCTCCTGGTCCTGCACTCCCGCCGCCACCAGTCGGCACGCCACCCCCACCACCTCCGCCGCCAACGCCTCCACCGCCGCCGCCACCTGTACCCTGACCGCCCCTCTTGCCACCTCTACCTCGAGACCGCGAAGAAGTCGTAACAGCAGCTGCAGTCACGTCAGTAGCAGCAGTGGCGAGAGAGGCTGTAAAGGTGGGCAGATGAGGGACAGTGCACCCGTGGAACAGTGGAGGGGGCACAGCACCAGAGGCGGAGGCTACGGAGCGGAGGTTGCTCTCGACGTCCTTGAGCGCAGACTCAAGGACCTCGATAGTGAGCTCACTAGGGTGCTTCAGAAGAAGCGTGTCACGGACTGAGGCAAGGCGGTCAAGGAGGCTAGTGGCGATGAAATAGATAGTAATCGCCATGGGGGGAGGGAGCAGTGCAAGCTGTGCCTCAGTGTAAGCAGCGCGGTAGCTAGAATCAAGCGAGCGGAGGTGAGCAATCAAGTCAGCAGAGCGCTCAAACGAGGCGAGGTCAGGGAACAGGAACGTTAGGAAGAGTCGGCCAAGAGAGACAGGGGTGGGAGTAGCGTAGCGGTCCTTAATCGCAGTCAGGAACTCACTAGCAGTGCGAACCTGAGTGAAGTGGGCCTCCTCAGACTCAAGGAGGAGGCTGCTAAGAGCGATGCAGGCCGCAGCGTCACGCGACTTCCACGCCGCCAGGTCAGCACGCTGGCGGGTGAAGTGGTCCCTGGCTGCGTCGTCAGGGGCAGTGCCTAAAGGCGTAGGGTCGTCGGGCGCTGGAAGGTCACCAGTAGCGTGCGCCCAAAGGGACTGGCCCGCCTGAACCTGACTCTCTAAGAGGCGACGCGTGCGTAGGAGCCAGACCGGAAACTCGAGCGGTCTAATGCAGCGTCGAAGCGAAGAACCCTAGGAGTCGCCATAGTGTAAGTAGAAGCGACAAGTCGAGCGGTGGGTGGCACCGGTAGGGACGGTGAGCGGCTAGGGCAAGTCCGTGGCGGGCGCAAAACGCGGGCGCAACGGGGCTAGGGGCGGTCCCCCGGCTGACTGAACGAGTAGGCGCAGCGGTGCGGAGGAAGGGCCTAACGAGCTGGCCCGTAGCGGACCTAACGAGGAGGCGCGGCGGCTGTAAGGGAGGGCCTACGGCGGCTGTAAGGGAGGGCCCGTGGCGGGCCTTAACATTAGGCGCGGCGGCTGTAAGGGAGGGCCCGCGGCGGCTGAAAGGGAGGGCCCGCGGCGGGCCTAACTAGCAGGCGCGGCGGCTGGAAGGGAGGGCCCGCGGCTGCTGCAAGGGAGGGGCCGCGGCGGGCCTAACTAGCAGGCGCGGCGGCTGTAAGGGAGGGCCCGCGGCTGCTGTAAGGGAGGGCCCGCGGCGGGCCTAACTAGTAGGCGCGGCGACGGGCGGTACGGGCAGGCGCGGCGACGAAACGAGGGCGCCGCGATGACGAAAAGCGGGGCACCGCGGCGACGAAACGCGGGGCGCTGCGGCGACGAAACGCGGGGCGGCGCGGCGACGAAACGTGGGGCCCCGCGGCGACGAAATGCGGGCGCCGCGGTGACGAAACGGGGGGCGCCGCGGCGACGAAACGCGGGCGCCGCGGCGACGAAACGCGGGCGTTTAGGGCAGCGGGGGGAGGACGCAACGCGACAAGCAGCGGGGGAGGGCGTGACGGGACGAGAAGCCGGGGAGAGCGCGACGCGACGGGCAGGGGGGGGAAGGCGCTACGCTACGCGGAAAGCGGGTCGACGGAGCGAGGGCTAACGAACGAGCGAGACTGGATCGGGTCGGCGCTGACGAACGAGCGAGACTGGGTCGGGCCGGCGCTAACGAACGAGCGAGACTGGATCGGGCCGGCACTAGGCTCGGGCAAGACGGGTACGACTAGTACGAGAGAGCGAGACAGGCTCGGGCGGAACGAACGAGGACGAAAGGTGCGGGATCCCACAGGATCCTAACCTAGGTGATACCATGTCAAGAACGAAAGTGTTGGTTCATTGATGTGGGTTGGGGTACATATAACAAACCCTAACATCTGTACCCCCTAAGACAAACCTCACTACAGGCTACAACATTTGACAGATTGGGCTGCAGCACGTGAGCCAGCTCAGCAAGAAACGTGGTGTCGTGATGACCTGGACGCTGTGTGCCAGCTCAGCAAGACACGTGGCGTCATAATGACCTGGGCGCTCCGCAATGGAAAGGATGGACTCGAAAGAGCCAAAGGCGACCACAGGAAGCTTCGTGGAATGTGAGGAAGCATGGAACGGCTAGAAGAAACAAAATTGTGCGCAATCGAATTGCGATTAGTCGGGTTTGATAGGAATTTGGAAGGACAAAAGGTACCCCGCATGTTTTTCAGAGATGTTCGGGGAGGGAATTAGACGATACTTGGGGACAGAATGAGAAGGTGTTCGGGTATGCCTTCAAAGAATTGTCTAAAGCAACCTAGAAGGTGTTTTGTGGTATTCGGGCGCTAAGCTGAAAGCAAGAGCCAAGCCTATCCAGCCAATCACGTATGCCTAGCCTATCATGCATGTACAACCTATAAAAGCTCATGAAGCTTACGTAAACCTTTCACGTGTCGTTCTCCAAATTTCGCATTGTGTAAGTCACCTTTTCACAATTCGTTTGCCCAAATTCTCGCTAGAAAAAGGCTCATGGCTCTCCAAGCCACTAACTCTGACCCTAACCATAAGCATACCACGTGCACGAACTAGCGTGTCTCGCGTTTGTCACAACGTCTGCCGACTATATCGCAAAATCCAACCCCGACTTTGAGGGCTCGCTTAATTTAATGCTGATGCTCTTGTAGAAATCGGCGACCAACCGGAAATCACAGACGTGCCGGTCACCACGAGCCGACGTGACATGCTGGAATGAGCAGGAGCCGCCATGGATATTCTAGGGACAACACGCGACGGGGAAGGCTATGCAGAAAACGCTTGCTCCAAGAGATGTGTTATGATAAACTAAGAATAATATATTCCAAGGTAGCACATGTAGGTTGGTACTGGGGAGACATTGATGCATGCTTGGCTGGTGCTATAGAACAGTGTTTTCCATTGCTACTGGGAAAACCAGGTGGAACTGATACCTAACACGCGAAGCAATGATTAAAGAGTATGCATTTCTTAGGCGGCGGTTAGGTGGTGGAATGGTGATGGCGACATGTGCTGCTGAGCTGCAAAGCCTTTCACACACCGAACGTGTGGCCCAAGCATGGAAGTCACAACGCGAGTGCGAGTTGGCTGGTCTTGTAGGCGAGTGTACACGTTGACACACGTTGAATGGGACGCGCTTGAAGGTGGTTTGCGGAAACCCTAACCTTACGTTGAGGTGTAACAAATAAGAATCCTACATGTCAGCTCAAAATGCTGACATCACCTTCCACGCAACCAGCAGCCCCAGCTACACAGTGTTTTTCGGCGAGTCGCTGCCGATATGGACCACCCGGATGCGAGCCGCATTTTCAAGGGCCGAAGTTGCATTGCAGTTTGCAACGCGACTGAAGTTGTATGCGCTTCGCGGAGGGCTTATCTGTTACATCAGCAAACGCACAAGAGTCCTACTTCTGGTTCGGTTCGGACTCAGCTTCGGGAGCGAATTACCACATCTCCTGACCAGGTTATCACGTACGACACTCCCAGAGCATGCATGGTCAGTTCGTTCAGCTCAGTTTTTTTCGGGGGCGGGAAACGGTTGGGAAGGAATCAAGAATCAAGAATCTGGTTCGCTGAGATCTGCGAGGAAGTTACCCATTTCGGCACAACCACCCTCCCCGAGCCAAACCATTTGCGCTCAAAATTCCCCGCGCTTCGAAGCCTTGGTGCGGTATTTAGGGCGACGGGGTTTGTTTGAAATTCTCATCCACACCACCAACGCCCTCATCCCACCAACCGTCACTCTCATCTCACCAGCAAACACTCTCATCTCACCTCAACTCCATCATGGCCTCGCACTTTTCATTCCTATCCGCATCGCTCGCCCTTTTGCTCCTCGCTACGGCGAGCAGCGTATTTGCGCGACACCACTCTTCGGGAATCGCGGCCGTTACTAAGCCCGCCGCAGCCTGCGCCGCGTCGACTCTGCCGTCCTACACGAAGTCCGTCAAACTCACTGATGACGGGTACGTTTCTGAAGGGTTTTCCCGAATTGACCTTAGTACTAGCTTTTTTTGTATTTAGCTGCCTTACTTCTGTGACAGTGTTCGGTTTGCTGTTCCGATCAGCCCCAAGTAACAAAACTAGTACCCTTTATCATTCGTTCCCCAAAATCTTCAGTCTGTTTGTCCTGCACTGGAACATCACCAAGAAGAACGACGGGATCATGGCTGCGATTGAGGCGAAGGCCGGGAGCGGCGGCGAGACGGGGTGGATTTCCATTGGCTGGACGAAGAAGCCCGGCTTCATGGCTCCTGCCGACGCCGTGGTGGGGAATTTGGCGGGAGCCGCGCCAAACAACGTGCTGGCTTACGCGATGACGGGCAAGACTGTGGCCCAGGTCAAGAAGGCAGCCGTAGCCGCAGTGAAACTCTCAGCGAAATCCGTGGTTACCACTTCTGACGGTGGCAAGATCGTCAAGTGAGTTGTGTCTCTTGCGCAAAACCGCCAATGATGATGCCCATAATCTTGCACCTCCAAAGGTTGCTCCTTCCTCAAGTCACCATTCCATGCATTTCAATTCTCATTTCAGGTTCACTCGTATGGGCAAGGGCGGTCTGGGTCCTGTCAACTACCTGGGTAACAACAACATGATCTGGGCCTACTCCGACGCCCAGGCATTCACCTCCCACGCCAATCGGTAAATTATAGAACCCATTCACGTTCTTTGTTATTTCGCATGAATATTATATTGTTGTCCTCTGGTAGTACCAGTGCCTGACTTCGTGTGTTTATTGTCACCAGGGGTTCCCTCGTCGTCAACCTCGCATGCAAGGTGTAATGGCATGCAGTGACTCACGGCTCAGGGGGTTTTAGTAGTTGAAACGAGACAGCTGTAGAATGTAGGGCATCAAAGAATCAGCTATAATGTGACCCTTGTTTGCTGAATGTTGTTGCAAGTGCTTTTTAGCGATTCTGATTGTTGCAAGTGTTTTGAGCAATTCTGATTCTTGTCATTTTTCTAGGTAGCACAAGTATTTATATACAGTACGGTACCAGAAAGGACAAAAGCATAATCTAAACCTACATAATTCAGTAACTAAGGGGCTGGTTTTGGCTTGGATTGTTCTATCAGCTTCTTCAGCTTCTCCTCTGCTTGACTTGATATCACGCAAAAATTGCTTAAGTGGCTCTGGCAGTAAATCGTGCCATCAGCAGCTCGAACATGCAATCCGACGGCTCCAAGACCATCACGCCTGAGTTGAAATCTGTGCCGTCGTTTCCGCGGGCGGAGATCTCGGGGTAGGAGAAGAGAAAGTCAATGCTGTTCAAGAGCAGCTTGGTGTACTCCGTTTGCTGCCACAGCCGCAGCTTGCTGTGATGTGAAGGGGCGTAAGCTACTCGACAAGTTCTGCGGAGGCACGTGAACATCGTCGAGGTCGTGATGGCGAAGGCGACTTCGGGCTGGTATCCCGAAGTCGATGTGGCTCGTCAGGCGCAGACGACAGCCGACGGACGCACAACGAGGCGAGTCGGGCCAATTGTCTGCGCGCACCTGCGAGCGTGCGCACTGCTGTCTTCTACGAAGCAACGCTGGACAGCCGCTCTGCTGCAGCGTTGGCACGCCGTCGACCTGCAGTGTTGGCAGGTCGCCTTTCTGCAGTGCTGGCGTGGCTCCTCTACGCAACACTGGCAGGCGGTCGACCAAGCTGTGCTGGCGGTCGACCAGGCTAGCTGCAGAGTTGCTAGGTGCCTGATGTAGTCATTCTTGTCATTGTGAACTTAACCATTCTGTGATTCCAACTTTGCCTAGTGAAACTCTTGCTGGTTTCTCCCTTGTATGCGCAAGCGCTAAGGAACTAAGCAATGTTGTAGAGGACTCTCCTCTACTTTGCAGAAACTGGGATTTGTACTAAACGATAGAGCACTCTGCTGGCTTTCCAACGAGCCGTCAAACACACGATTCCCAAGTAACGAGGGAGTTCTAGGCGTTTATGTGCTTGCTAGTGCTCTTAGAACAAAGGATGGGAGCTCTCTGGATTTTGTAGTCGAATGTAGCACATACAAAGTGATTCTTGATTTCAGTATGAAACATGCATACAAGTCGAGCACATTTATAGCAACTCAAAATCCTCGAATCGCACATGTAACATCTAGGAACTACTAGATGTGTCGCGAATGTTCCACGAGTAACAATTCGATGTGATGAAATTCGGCAACCGAATTTCACCCATTCGAATCTTCCATTGGTCTCGAACTTTCTGGTGCTGCCATGTGGCACCGAACTTCAAGTCTCCCGAAGTCAACCTGCACTTTCTCGAAACCTGCAGTGAAGTGAATCGGAAGCAACACATTCGGTGGCTGGGAGCAAACCTCCCCCCCCCACGCAACCTCCAACAAGCAAAGCTACGATCACTCCTAGCAGTTTGTGCCAACCCCACTAGTCTAGCTCACTACCGTTATAGAGTGACTCTCTGCATGGTGCGGTGAGCGTGGACGGCCTCGCAGATTACCTTCAGCGAAATTTTGCACCTACTAAGACGCTCGTAGGCCGACAGCACCGCGAGTCACCATGGTCGACCCTGTAGTTGATATGGGCGTAGCGAACACCCCGGAGGCACGTTTGGCTGACGCAAGGAAGTGCCACGCGGATGGCGAGTACGGGACGATCCCCTTGGTGATCGCCGAGTTGGGCATCTGGTCGCAGCGGGCGACGGAACACCCTTCTCGTCCTGCATCTCCTCGACCGGTGCGCAACGAAGGTGTTGGTGCAACCCTACGGTTTGCACTCGGCTTGTTGTCCGTGTGCGTGCATGCGTGCGTGCATGGAATGGTATGAGGGCATGAGATAATATATATTTCATGCTTATACTAGTGTGTGAATGTTGAGTCATGATGTCGAGTGTGTGTGTCGAGTCAATAGAGAGTTATCGCTAGTCGCGTGTCACGCGGTCGTTTGTGTCCCGTGCGCGGTTTCTATTATGTCGTGTGTCTCGTGCACGGTTTCCATTTTGTCGTGTGTGTGGAACGTTCGGCGTGTCGCAGGTGTGTGCAGCAGACCCATCAAGAACTCAAGGACGAGTTTGTGGTGAAGAACCAGAGCCTTGGTGTCAAGATTAAAGTGATCGCGAAGCCCGCGAAATGGGTACACCTCAAGATATTGAAGATGGTTACATTACTTTGTGTAGTGTAACATTTCACATGGTGTAGACCCTAGTGAAGGGTAGTTTCGAGACCCTTCGTGGTTGGGGACAGTGTGGCACTGTTCCACATTACTGTACCTCGGCTCTTGGGGTTTGTAGGAGCTGGGAGTCATTCCCAACTCGTAACTCTTCCTATCTTGTGTTCTAAGACTATAGTGGCTGCCATAGTGCCGTTCGTTCAAACCGACGCTGTGTCGTCAATACTTGGTGAAATCGTGCAATCTAAATTGCCTATTGTAGGCGACGTTAAGACGCTACAGATCCAAGTTGAATCAGGTCATTTGAAGCTGTGACTAGAACGCTATGAACGTTTGAAGCCGATGTGCAGAAATCCGACTGTGCACTTTATCTTTCGTTTTAGGCACATTGAAGCCTACTGTGACTATAACAGAAGGTGGCGTCGACGACAAGGCTGACAGCGGTGCACGAGTCAACAGGGTGATCAAGGTCGACGATGGTGTCGACAGGATTCAGGCGCGAGTCCAGCGGCCGACGGCGGTTGCAGGCAGCTCGAGGGCCGACGTCGATGATCGACGTTGATCTCCTCAACGAAGCAGTGGAGGGCTCTCGGCGACGACGCACGTGATGGCGGGCGGGATTGCACCGTCGTATGGCTACTTCAAGTTCTCACCTGATCGGATCACTGTCGCACCGCTGCAAGGTCGACGGGACCTCATCACCTGGAGGGAGTCGATAGAACCTCAGCTGGAGGTCGCCGGGCTGAAGGGCTTCACTGACGGTACAGTGCCAATTCCGCCCGCGAACGATGTCGAGCTGCGCGGGGAGTTTCGTGCTGCTCACCTGCTCACCTTCATGGTCATCTCGAGGTGCTGCTCGCCGGTGGTGTAGCTAGTGCTCAGGAGCTGTCGAGAGCAACTGGATGCTGGTCACCAAGTGTGGCACTTCATCCAGTCGACGTACCAGGTGAAGGACGGCCTGTACACTGGACATCTGGAGGAGAAGATGACCCACATTCAAATGGACTACTGCAAAAGTGCTCGATGGATCTTGGCTGAGATGCGGATGGCGGGCGCCGAATACTTGACGCCGTCCTACATCACCCACATCCTCAAGGGCCTGCCGCACAGCTACAACCTCATGAATGTTGAAGGAAATTGCCCCCCCCCTCGCATGGGCAAACTGACTTTGTGGTTGGGTGCGTGAGAGGTGCAGCCGACCTTCCACAGAGGCCGACGAAGGTGGTCGTCGACCTGCGCGGAACCAGTGAGACTTCGTCGATGAAGGAGTTCGACGAAGGAGTTCAACGAGGATGGTCGACGAAGCAGTTCGTCGACCAGAGTTGCGCAACTGGTGCAGAAGTTCGCGGGTGTTCGTCTGCGCAGGGTCGCGTCTGACCCTGCGCAACCTTGAGACTGCACAGGCGAATTTTGGCCAGAAATTCGAATGTGCCCTAATTTCGACCAATTAGGGGCTGAAATTTTAAAATGTCAACCGAGGTGCTCAACGAAGGTGCTCGACGAAGGTCGTCGAGCAGCGACGATGAAGGTCGTCAACCCGCGACGACGAAGGTCGTCAACCGGTGATAACGAAGGTCATCATCCTGCAGAGATGTCAGTGACTTCGTCTGGTTGACCAAGTTACCTCCTCGACGAGTGCGCGAAGGTGTGCGAACGTCGTCGAGGCTGCTGTGGCGAAGTCGACCGACGTGGCAGCGCGTGGTCGACGTGGCTCATCAGGTGTAATCGTCAGCATGTGGCTGACAACTTGCACAATGTGCTCGACAGTGCACGTCGTGCATAACTGTCTACAAGCACTTGCGAAGTAGGTGCTTTCACATGCGCTTACAATCACCTGCGGATGCATTGTTGGCAAGCCGCGCGGATATTACGTTGGCAAGCCGCGTGTCAGAACTATATTGTAGGCAGTAGTGGGGTAGACAATATGGGGTACAACACTTTTAGGTTTTCCTACTTGTACCCACCTGCTTGCTAGTTCATTCACTCCTCGTACTTTTCTCACAAGGTATAGAGCGGGTTCCCTAGTGGGACCGTTTTTTTTTAAGGCCCACCACTTATTAAATTCTTTTTTTTCCTGTCCTGGCCGAAGCGCGCTCCTGCCCCTGTCTGCCCTGTCGCGCGCCTCGCGCCTGCCTCACCTGCGCCCCGTGCGCCTACCCTACCGACGCGGCCCTGCCATCGCGGCCCCTGCTGTCGCGGCCCTGTTTGAAGCCGTCGCGGCCCAGCCCTGCCGTCGCGGCCCTGCCGCCCTGCCGTCGCGGCCCTCCCTGCAGCCGTCGCGGCCCCATCCTGCCGTCGCGGCCCTGCCGCCCTGCAGTCGCGGCCCTGCCGCCCTGCCGTCGCAGCCCTCCCTGAAGCCGTCGCGGCCCCACCCTGCCGCCGCGGCCCTGCCGCCCTGCCGTCGCGGCCCTGCCGCCCTGCCGTCGCGGCCCTGCCGCCCTGCCGTCGCGGCCCTGCCGCCTACCGTCGCGGCCCTGCCTGGAGCTGTCGCGGCCCTGCCTGGTGCCGTCGTGGCCCTGCCTGCCGCTGTCGCGGCCCTTCCTACGGCCACGGTTGTGGCCCTGCCTACCGCCGCTGTTGCGGCCCTGCCTACAGCCGCCGTCGTTGCGGCTCTTCCCTGCACCCGTGTCGCGGCCCTGCACTGCCGCCTCGTCGCGGCCCTGACCTGCCGGCGCGCCACGGCCCTGCCCTGCCAGTTGCGGCCCTACCCCGATCCCGCCCTGGTAAGCGCACCGCTGCACCCGCCCCGCCCTGCCGAGCCGCGCAGCCCTACCGAGCCGCGCCGCCCTGCCGAGTCGCGCTGCTCCTGCTGCTGCTGCTACTACTACTACTGCTACTGCTACTGCTGTCATGACTAACCCTAATGTACTTACCTTCGATGCTGAGGGTCGGGCAGTTGATTTTGAGGCCTGGGTCGATGATCTGCAGCTGTTTCTGCAGTGCGATTCTAGGGACGGAGTCTCACTGTTCGATCACACGTCCGGCGTCTCTGTTGCACATGCTGCCGATGCTGACAGTGCTGTTCGCTCACAGTGGACCACGCGCGATGCTGCTGCGTCCTGCTGTTCGTAGTCACCTGCCGTCTGCTGAGCGCGCGCACTTTAGCCAGTACAAGACCGCTAGGACTATGTACGACGCTGTTGTTGCGCGCTACTCCTCCCCTGCCACTGCTGCCCTTAGCCGCCTCATGCTGCCGTACCTGTTCCCTGACCTAGCTTCTTTTGCCACAGTCGCTGACCTCATTACGCACCTCCGCACTAGTGACACCCGCTACCGCGCTGCACTTCCTGCCGAGTTCTGCGCCAACAACCCCCCCCCCTATGTACATCACTCTCTACTACCTCGTCAACCGGCTCTCTGACTCCCTTCGCTTGGTCAGGGACCACTTCTTCTCCCTTTGCCCCACCACGCTCACCATTGAACTCCTCGAGGAGCGCCTCCTTGCAGCTGAGAAGAGTTTAGTCGCTGTAGGAGCCTCTCGTGGTGACCCTCGTGCCCCTTTCTTTGAGGGGTGCTCCCCCGTCCCCCTTTTGCCCTCTGTTGCCTCTGCTGCTGCTGTCGACCTCGTTGGCACCGAGTCGGTAGGCGCTGCGTCTGCTCCTAGTGGGAGGCGCCGCAGCGGCAGGAGCAAGGAGGGCAAGGGTGCTGGAGGAGACGGCGGGGGCGGCGGTGGTGGCGGTGGAGGCGGCGGAGGGGGTGGGGGTGGAGGTGGGGGTGGTGGCGGGAGTGGGGACTTCGGTGGCGGTGGTGGAGGTGGAGGCGGCGGCGGCAGCGGCAGTGGGGGTGGCGGTGGCGGTGGTGCTGGTCGGGGTGGCGCTGTGCAGCGAGGAGGCTTTGGTGGTGGCCAGCGCCAGTAGCAGCTGCGTTCTCGTAAGACCCTGTCGCCCCAGCAGCTCCGTGAATGGTACGCTGGGCGTGGGAGGTCTGGGGGTGCTGGTCCCTGCGCTTACGTTCTCCGGACTGGCGAGCGCATTAGGGAGACGTGCGGAGGGCCGCACGCCACGCAACGCTGTTTTGGCCGCCTGAATGACGCCTGGCGTGCACAGTTTCCTGATGCCACGGAGCTCCCTCGCTGGGGTGAACTGCTTAGTTCCGGGGTTGCTATCTTTGATCTAAACTATGATGCTATCCTTGCCGCTATGTATGCTGTGACTATTAGTGCTGAGGGTGACTGTTACTTGTGTGTTCCGCCCGACCCGGGCATTGAGGCTGCTGCTCTAGGTGCTAGTGAGTCTGCTGCTCCAGGTGCTGGTGAGTTTGCTCTCTCAGGTTCCGCGTCGGCTCAGGTCTTGCACACTTTAACCCTTGACTCGGGTGCTTCCCGCTCCTTCTTTCGCGATTGCACCACACTCTCGCCGCTCAGCCGGCCAGTAGCAGTCTCTCTGGCTGACCCCTCTGGGGGTCCGGTCCTTGCACACTCCTCCACGGTACTGCCGTGTCCGGCGATCCTGTCTGGCTCTCTGTCTGGCCTCCACCTCCCCTCGTTCTCCACGAACTTGGTGAGTGGAGCTGACCTTCAGGACGCGTGGGTTGACCAATTCACTCCTGGAGGTCAGCGGGTGACCCACTGTTCGTGTACTCGGACGGGCCGTCGCCTGGCCACGTTCACCCGTCAGCCTGGGTCGAGCCTGTACATCCTGTCTACCGTGTCTCCTCCGGTTGCTGAGTCTGTTCAGGTAGCTGCGTCGGGTCAGGTGTTTGCTGCAGCGTCCCGGTCTGGTCCTGAGTCTGCCCCCTGCTCGTGTCGCTACCTGTCTCACCAGAATCTCCTCTGGCACCACCGCCTTGGTCACCCCTCTCTGCCTCGTCTCCGAGGCATGGCCTCTCGTGTCCTTGTCACTGGTCTTCACCGGTCTCTCCCTCCCCTCCCCCCGGGGCCTGCCCCTACCTGCGTTCCTTGCGTCGAGGGGCGGCAGCGCGCCGCTCCTCACTCCTCCGAGTTCCCTCCGACGGAGGCTCCCCTACAGACTCTTCACATGGACGTGTGGGGCCCAGCCCGTGTCCGTGGACAGGGTCACAAGCGCTAATTTCTGCTGGTCGTTGGCGACTACTCGCCTTTCACCACAGTCTTCCCCTTGCGCCGCAAGGGTGAGGTCACTGAGGTGCTGATCGACTGGATCCGCGCTGCCCGTCGTCAGCTCAGCGAGAGTTTCGGCTTGGACCTTCCTGTTCTGCGTCTGTACTCCGACAGAGGTGGAAAGTTTTCCTCCGACCTTCTGCGAGCCTTCTGTCGTGCGGAGGGCATCCGCCAGACGTTCACGCTTCCGGCCTCTCCGCAACAAAATGGGATTGCTGAGCGCCGCATTGGCATGGTCATGGACGTCGCTCGTACGTCCATGATCCATGCGGCTGCCCCCCATTTTATGTGGCCGTTCGCGGTTCAGAACGCTGCGCATCAGCTCAACCTCCTGCCCCGGGTCTCCATGCCGGAGACCACACCTACTCTGCGGTGGACGGGGAAGGTTGGCGATGCGTCTGCGTTCCGCGTCTGGGGATCTTGAGCTTTCGTCCGCGACTTGTCTGCGGACAAGCTGTCCTCCCGTGCTGTTCCCTGCGTCTTCCTTGGCTTCCCCCCTGACGCGCCTGGTTGGCAGTTTTAACACCCCACCTCGCGCCGTGTTCTGTCCTCTCAGGACGTCACTTTTGACGAGTCGGTTCCTTACTACCGTCTATTCCCCTACCGCACTGCCCCCCCTCCCCCCCCCACCGCTCTTCCTCGCGCCAGGTCCTCCCCTGGTAGACCCCCTCCCCCCCCTCCTCATGGTCCTGCCCCCTCAGGTGTGTCCCAGGTAGACGCAGTCGAGCCTGTCGAGGTAGCTGTTGACTCTGGTGCTGCTAGGGGTGCTGAGCCTGCGGGTGCCGGGTCTGGGGGTGCTGAGCCTGAGCGTGCGGAGCCTGGGGGTATTGAGTCTGGGGGTGCTGAGCCTGGGGTTGCTGAGTCTGGGGGTGAGGAGCCTGAGGGTGCTGAGCCTGCGCGTGTGGAGTCTGGAGATGCTGAGCCTGGAGGTCCTTCGGGTGCTTCGTCCTGTCGGGAGCCACTCTCTCCACAGCAGCTGCGCGAGTGGTTTGCTCGGCGCTGGAGCCGTGCTGCTGGAGCTGGTGGTGCTGCCGGCGCTGGAGGTCCTGCTACTGCTGGAGCTACTCGAGCTGCTGGGGTTTCTGGTGGTCCTGCTGGAGCTGGAGCTGCTAGGACTTCTGGTGGTCCTGCTGGAGCTGGAGGTGCTGCTTGAGCCGGTGCTTCTGGGGGTGCTGGAGCTGGCGCTACTGTAGCTGCTGGAGGTGCTGCTGGAGCTGGTGGTGCTGCTAGAGTTGGAGCCGACGCTGGAGGTACTGGTGCTGTCTCTGCTGGTTCTGGAGGCGCTGCGTGGCCGCGGCCGTACTTCGTTCCGCTCCTTGCGCAAGTTTTTGGTCTCCCGCCTTCTACTGGTCCTGCTCCTTCCTTAGAGTGTCCACCGCCTGTCCAGTCGTAGTCACAGTTACAGCCCGCCTCCCCACTGCCTGCTCCTTCTCCTTACACTGGTCCGACCGGTGGTCTTACGGAGCGTCGTGAGCCTGAGTCTCGTCCTGCGTCGCCTGTTTGTGCTGCTCGCACTAGTCGTCGTGGTTCGCGTCAGCGTCCTCCTCCTGTCCCTGGCATGCACTACATGGCTCTGCGTCCTTCCACTGCTCCGCAGCATTTCCCTCTGCCGTCTCCTCCTGTGTCCTCTCTTCCTGCCCTTGCTGACCCGGAGTCTGACTCCCTTCGTGCTGCTAGTCCTACTGTCACGCGTCTCCTGGCCACTGTGGTCACTGACCCTTCCTTTGAGTCCACTGCTGCGTCTGCCTTAGTTGCTGAGCTTGTCGACTTTGCTGCTGGCTGTCGTCTAGACTACGCCGCGAGTCTTGTTGCTAAGTCTGAGTCTGTCTGTCCTCTATCCGTCGTGGGTGAGTGTGCTCTTGGCACGAACGTCCTTGAGGACAGGCAGGAGGACTTTGAGTGCTTTGCAGCCGCTATACCTCATCTCGTGTCCATGCTGATTGCACCTGAGGGAGACCCGGATGCACCAGACATTTCGACCCCGCGCTCTTACGCAGAGGCGATAGAAGGTCCCTACTCCTCTCAGTGGCAGTCAGCCATGGACGCAGAGATGGCATCCTGGAAGTCCACAGGCACTTACGTTGACGAGGTTCCCCCTCCTAGGGCGAACATCGTCAGTGGCATGTGGATTTTCAGGATAAAGCGGCCGCCGGGTTCTCCGCTGTCTTCAAGGCGCGTTACGTTGCTCGAGGCTTCAGTCAGCGACAGGGAGTTGACTTCTTCAAGACCTTCTCCCCGACCCCGAAGATGACCACTCTTCGGGTTCTGCTGCACGTCGCTGCTCAGCGTGACTACGAGCTTCACTCTCTTGACTTCAGCACTGCTTTCCTACAGGGCAGCCTGTACGAGGAGATCTGGCTGCGCCGCCCACCTGGCTTCACTGGGTCGTTTCCTCGTGGTACTCAGTGGAGCCTCCGGCGGCCAATCTACGGTCTCCGCCAGGCGCCCCGTGAGTGGCACGACACACTGAGGACTACGCTTGCGGCTCTTGGGTTTGCTCCTTCCACTGCTGACCCGTCGCTGTTTCTCCGCACCGACACTACTCTGCCGCCGTTCTACATCCTCGTGTACGTCGACGACTTGGTCTTCGCTACTGCTGACACCGCTGGACTGGCCCACGTGAAGTCGGAGCTGTAGAAGTGACACACATGCACAGACCTGGGTGAGCTGCGCAGCTATCTTGGCTTGCAGATCACCCGGGACAGAGCACGGCGCACCATTACCTTGACTCAGTCACACATGGTGCAGCAGGTCCTTCAGTGCTTCAACTTCACATACTCCTCGCCTCAGGCCACTCCTCTGTCTACTCGCCACTCGTTCTCAGCGCTGCCTTCGGATGAGTCCGTAGAGCCGAGTGGCCCGTACCCAGAGCTTGTTGGCTGCCTCATGTACCTGATGACCTGCACTCGACCTGACCTGGCATACCCTCTTAGCATCTTGGCACGCTATGTTGCTCCTGGGAGACACCGACCAAAGCACATGTATGCAGCTAAGAGGGTGTTGCGCTACCTGTGCAGTACGTCGGGCATGGGGCTCGTGCTTGGAGGACGGGCTCGAGTTGTCCTCACTGGTCACGCAGACGCTTCTTGGGTTGACGACTTGGCTACGCAGCGGTCGTCATAGGGTTACACCTTCAGCCTTGGTTCCGGCTCTGTTTCGTGGCGGTCTACCCGCTCGTCTTCTGTTCTCAGCTCCAGTTGTGAGGCTGAGATCTACGCAGGGGCCATGGCTGCACAGAAGTTACGCTGGCTCACCTACCTGCTGACCGACTTGGGAGAGGCGCCTCGTTCTCCTCCAGTTCTGTACATCGACAACAAGGCCATGCTGGCCTTGTGTCAGGAGCACAGACTGGAGCACAGAACGAAGCACATTGCTCTGCGCTACTTCCTTGCACAAGAGTTGCAGCAGCGTGGTCAGCTTCGTCTTGCTTACGTGGCCACTCGGGCCAACACTGCTGATATCTTTACCAAGGCACTTCAGCCTTGTGATCATCAGCGTTTTTGTACTATGTTAGGTCTTGTGCCTACCTGGCCTCACTTGCTTACCTCTTGACTTTGCTTGTACTGTGATGTATATATACCTGCACCTACATGCTTAC
Source organism: Closterium sp. Naga37s-1 (assembly GCA_947471745.1). NCBI lineage: Eukaryota > Viridiplantae > Streptophyta > Zygnematophyceae > Desmidiales > Closteriaceae > Closterium > Closterium sp. Naga37s-1. Next base: position 817,634 of record CANJKZ010000214.1, read on the forward strand.
CCTTGCTAGGTTGAGATCACTGTCTTGCTTGTCCATCTTGATTTATAATTTTGCATGTGAACTGGCCTTGTGGCCTTGAACTTGTGCTCAGAATGTGTGGTGACGTTGTGATCCACCCTGAGCTTGACATTGCCTTGTTCTCTTGGTTGTCCCCCACTTTGCCTATGGGGGTGTGTCAGAACTATATTGTAGGCTGTAGTGGGGTAGACAATATGGGGTACAACACTTTTAGGTTTTCCTACTTGTACCCACCTGCTTGCTAGTTCATTCACTCCTCGTACTTTTCTCACACCGCGCGGGTGCAGCATTGGCAGGCCGCCATCTGCAGCATTGGCAAGTCGCGTACGAGCTGCGTTGGCAGACCGCGGACTTGCTTCGTTGGCAGGTCGACAACTCTGTCACGCTGGCAGTCGACATGCCTGAGCACTAGCAAACCTTGCATGTGATGTAGTCAATCTTTGCCATTGCTTTCTCATTCTGAACCCTGTTATTCTCAACTTTCCTTAGTGAAACTCTTGCTGTTTTGCCCTGTGAAAACACAAGTCCTAGAGAACACAGACAGGGCTATGATTACTCCTACAACTAGTGCCCACCTTGTAGTCTAGCTCCCAACGTTGTAGAGTCAATCTCCTCAATAAAGAGGATGACGATGGTGCCCGGCACACGTGAGTCCCTCGACGAGCACTCCCTCACCAGCTACATCCTCCAAGATGAGGCAATACAGGAGGCAGAACAGCCCACAGTGCTCCTTCCGCAGGCAAACTATGCTGCACCGACGAAGCTGAATTTATTTTGCTTATGACAATGGCACTCGCCTCTTTTCTCCTACCAGCCAAATTGCTGTTGATAGGCTGAGCCATGGCGCATGATCCTAGGGGCTGTACACATGACAGCATGTCACTGGCCGTCAGGTTGTACAGCCACGTGTCACCCTCCCGCGTCACGAGTCGCGAGCAGTGGAAGAGGTTGGGCGGCGGGCGGCATGCGGAGAGTAACAACACTGGTAACAACGTGCGATTCGCCTGTTACAAGAGAGATGGTATAAGGGGATTGGACTGTCAGAATGAACAAGAGTGAATGCACTAGGAAAAGGGTGGGTACAAGTAGGAAAACCTAAAACTGTTGTACCCCCTAGGAACTACCCCTCTACAGCCTAAACAGACTATAGCATATAAGTTTGACACACCCCCATAGGCAAAGTGGGGGAGAGCAAGGGGTAACAAGACCAGTCAAGAAAAGCAAAGCAAGCCCAGGGTGGATCACAACGTCACCACGCATTCAGAGCACAAGTAGATGGCCACAAGGCCAGTTCACATGCAGAGTAAAACAATAGTGATCAAAACCTAGCAAGTGAAAGCATGCAGGTATAGATATATAGATCACAGTACAAGCAAAGTCAAGAAGTGAGCAACTGAGGCAAGGTAGGCACAAGGCCTAGAACAGTACAGAAACGCTGATGATCACAAGGCGGAAGTGCCTTGGTGAAGATATCAGCAGTGTTGGCCCAAGAGGCCATGTAAGCAAGACGAAGCTGACCGCGCTGCTGCAACTCTCGAGCAAGAAATGGCAATGTGATTCGTTCTGTGCTCCAGTCTGTGCTCCTGGCACAAGGCCAGCATTGCCTTGTTGTCGACGTACAGAACTGGAGGAGAACGAGGCGGTCAGCAGGTAGGTGAGCCAGCGTAACTCTTGTGCAGCCATGGCCCCTGCGTAGATCTTAGCCTCACAGCTGGAGCTGAGAACAGAAGACGAGCGGGTAGACCGCCACGAAACAGAACCGGAACCAAGGCTGAAGGTGTAACCCTGTGACGACCGCTGCGTAGCCAAGTCGTCAACCCAAGAAGCGTCTGCGTGACCAATGAGGACAACTCGAGCCCGTCCTCCAAGCACTAGCGCAATACCCTCTTCGCTGCAGCCATGTGCTCTAGTCGGTGTCTGCCAGGAGCAACATAGCGTGCCAAGATGCTAAGAGGGTATGCCAAGTCAGGTCGAGTGCAGGTCATCAGGTACATGAGGCAGCCAACAAGCTCTGGGTACGGGCCACTCGACTCTACAGACTCATCCGAAGGCAGAGCTGAGAGCGAGTGGCGAGTAGACAGAGGAGTGGCCTGAGGCGAGGAGTACGTGAAGTTGAAGCGCTGAAGGACCTGCTGCACCATGTGTGACTGAGTCAAGGTACTGGTGCGCCATGCTCTGTCCCGGGTGATCTGCAAGCCAAGATAGCTGCGCAGTTCACCCAGGTCTGTGCACGTGTGTCTCTTCTGCAGCTCCAACTTCACGTGGGCGAGTCCCTCAGTGTTAGCAGTGGCAAAGACCAAGTCGTCGACGTACACGAGGATGTAGAACTGCGGCAGCGAAGTGCCGGTGCGCAGAAACAGCGACGGGTCAGCAGTAGAAGGAGCAAACCCAAGAGCCGCAAGCGTAGTCCTCAGTGTGTCGTGCCACTCACGTGGCGCCTGGCGGAGACCGTAGACTGGCCGCCGGAGGCTCCACTGGGTACCACGAGGAAACGACCAAGTGAAGCCAGGTGGGCGGCGCAGCCAGATCTCCTCGTGCAGGCTGCCCTGTAGGAAAGCAGTGCTGAAGTCAAGAGAGTGAAGCTCGTAGTCACGCTGAGCAGCGACGTGCAGCAGAACCCGAAGAGTGGTCATCTTCGGGGTCGGGGAGAAGGTCTGGAAGAAGTAAGCTCCCTGTCGCTGGCTGAAGCCTCGAGCAACGTAACGCGCCTTGAAGACAGGCGGAGAACCCGGCGGCCGCTTCACCCTGAAAATCCACATGCCACTGACGATGTTCGCTCAGGAGGGGGAACCTCATCAACGTAGGTGCCTGTGGACTTCCAGGATGCCATCTCTGCGTCCATGGCTGACTGCGACTGAGAGGACTAGGGACCCTCTATCGCCTCTTCGTAAGAGCGCGGGGTCAGGATGTCTGGTGCATCCGGGTCTCCCTCAGTTGCAATCAGCATAGACACGAGATGAGGTACAGCGGCAAGTCCTCCTGCATGTCCTCAAGGACGTCCGTGCCAAGAGCACACTCACCCCCGATGGACGGAGGACAGACAGACTCAGACTCAGCAACAAGACTCGCGGCGTAGTTTAGACGACAGTGAGCAGCAAAGTCGACAAGCTCAGCAACTAAGGCAGACGCAGCAGTGGACTCAAAGGAAGAGTCAGTGACAACAGTGGCCAGGAGACGCGTGACAGTAGGACTAGCAGCACGAAGGGAGTCAGACTCCGGGTCAGCAAGGGCAGTAAGAGAGGACGCAGGAGGAGACGGCAGAGGGACACGCTGCGGAGCAGTGGACGGACGCAGAGTCATGTAGTGCGTGCCAGGGACAGGAGAGGACGCTGACGCGAACCACGACGACCAGTGCGAGCAACACGAACAGGCGACGCAGGTCGAGACTCAGGCTCACGACGCTCAGTAAGACCTCCGGTCGGACTAGTGTAAGGAGAAGGAGCAGGCAGTAGGGAGGCAGGCTGTAACTGTGACTACGACTGGACAGGCGGTGGACACTCTAAGGAAGGAGCAGGACCAGTAGAAGGCGGAAGACCAAGAACCTGCTAAAGGAGCGGAACGAAGTACGGCCGCGGCCGCGCAGCGCCTCCAGAACCAGCAGAGACAGCACCAGCACCCCCAGCGTCAGCTCCAACTCCTGCAGCACCACCAGCAGCTCCAGCAGCGTCAACTCCAGTACCCCCAGGAGCACCAGCTCCAGCAGCTCCAGTAGGACGAGCGTTAGTGCCTCCAGCTCCAGCCCCTGCAGCACCACTAGCTCCAGCACCAGTAGCACCTCCAGGAGCTCCCGCTCCAGTAGCACCAGCACCTCCAGCAGCTCCAGTAGCACCTCCAGTCCCAGCAGCTCCAGTACCGCCAGTACGAGCACCTCTAGGACCAGTGGCTCCAGCACCCCCAGCGCCAACCCCAGGGTCGGCAGCCACACCAGCACCAGTAGCTCCAGCGCCCTCAGCTCCAGCTCCAGTAGCACCCCCAGCTCCCACAGCACCACGTCGGCGGCGGCAGTGCCGAGAGTACCACTCACGCAACTGCTAGGAACAGAGAGTGTCCCCAGGCGCAGTACCCCCAAGCGCAGGACCTCCAGGCTTAGCACCCCCAGTTACAGCACCCCCAGGCTCAGCACCCCCCGTCTCAGCACCCCCAGTCTCAGCACCCCCAGGCTCAGTACCCCCAGGCTCAGTACCCCCAGTCTCAGCACCCCCAGTCTCAGCACCCCCAAGCTCAGCACGCTCAGGCCCAGTACCTCGCGCAGGACCAGAGTCGACAGCTACCTCGACAGGCTCGACCGGGTCTACCTGGGACCTGAGGGAGCGGGACCCTGGGGAGGTAGGGGGTCTATCGAAGCAGCACCTGGCGTGAGGAAGAGCGGCGGAGGGGGGAGCGGGGCAGTGCGGTAGGGGAAGAGACGGTAAAAGGGGACCGACTCGTCAAACGTGACGTCCTGAGAGGGGAAGACACGGCGCGAGGTGGGGTGGTAAAACTGCCAGCCAGGCGCGTCAGGGACAAAGCCAAGGAAGACACAAGGAACGGCGCGGGAGGAGAGCTTGTCCGCGGACGTATCACGGACAAAGGCACGAGATCCCCAGACCCGGAACACTGACGCATCGCCAGCCTCTCCCGTCCAACGCAGTGTCGGCGAGGTCTCCGGAACGGAGACTTTGGGCCAGAGGTTGAGCTGATGCGCGGCGTACCGGACCGCAAACGGCCACAGAAAATGGGGGGCAGCCGCATGGATCAAGGAGGTACGAGCGACCTCCATGACCAAGCCAATGTGGCGCTCAGCAACCCCATTCTGCTGCGGAGAGGCCGGAAGCGTGAACGTCTGCTCAATGCCCTCCCCCTGACAGAAGGCTCTCAAGAGGCCGGAGGAAAACTCACCACCTCTGTCAGAGTGCAGTCGCAGGACGGGAAGGTCCGTGCGAAAGCGCCTCTCCAGCTGGAGACGGGTAGCGCGGATCCAAGGGATCAAGACATCAGGGACCTCTCCCTTGGTGCACAAGGGGAAGACCGTGGTGTAACGCGTGTAGTCGTCAACTACCAGCAGGAAGTAGCGCTCTCCACCCTGTCCACGGACGCGGGCTGGGCCCCACACGTCCATGTGAAGGGTCTGCAGAGGAGCCTCCGTCGGGGGGAACTCAGAGGAGTGAGGGGCGGCACGCTGCCGCCCCTCGACACAGGGAAGGCAGGGAGGGGCAGGGGACGGTGGCAGGGGAGGCAGTGACCTGGGGAGACCAGAGACAAGGTAACGGGAGTGCATGCCACGAAGGCGCTGCATCGAAGGGTGACCAAGGCGGTGGTGCCAGAGGACCGTCCGGTGCGACAAGGTGCAACACGAGCAGGGGGCGGACAACTGACCGAACGCAGATGCAGACGCAGCTACCTGAGGGGACTCAGTGGTCAGTGTGTACAGGTCCGACCCCGGCTGCCGAGTGAAGGTAGCCAGGTGACGACCCGTCTGAGCACACGTGCAGTGTGTCACACGCTCATAGGCAGGGGTGAACTGGTGAACACCCGCGTCCCGGAGCGCGGAACCCGCCACCAAGTTCGTAGAGAACGAGGGGAGGTAAAGACCCGAAAGTGTGCCGGACGGGACAGCAGGACAAGGGAGGGCAGTGGTGGAGGTCGCAAGGACCGGACCCCCGGAGGGGTCAGCCAGGGAGACAGCAACAGGCCTAGGGAGCTGCGCTAGGGCAGTGCGGTCACGAAAGAAACAGCGGGAAGCACCTGAGTCCAGTGTGAAGGTGTGCAGTGCCTCAGTAGACGCAGTACCTGAAGGCGCAGACTCACTTGCACCTGAAGCAGCAGACTCACCAGCACCTAGAGCAGCAGCCTCACTAGGACCTGGGGCAGCAGACGCACTAGCGCCTAGAGCGGCAGCCTCACTGGTCTCAATGCCCGGGTCGGGCGGGACACACAGGTAACAGTCACCCTCAACACTAATAGTCAATGCATACATGGCACCAAGGATAACATCAAAGTCAAGAGCAAAGATATCAATGTTCTTTTTAAGCAGATCAGCCCAGCGGGGCAGCTCGGAGGCGTCAGGGAACTGTGCATGCCAGGCGTCGTCGAGACAGGAGAAGCAGCTCTGCTGCGTGTGGGGCCTCCCACACGTCAGACCAGCGTGGTCACCTGTGCGAATGACATACGGGCAGGTACCTCCACCCCCAGACCCCCCATGCTGAGAGTACCACTCACGAAGCTGCTGGGGCGACGGGGTCTCTCCGAGATGCTGCTGCTGGCGCTGGACACCACCAAAACCTCCACGCTGCGCCGGTCCACCCCGACCACCACCCCCGCCGCCGCCACCACGCCCACTGCCGCCACCACCACCGCCTCTACCCCGGCCACCTCCACCACCGCTGCCGCCACCACCCCCGCCGCCGCCACTGACTCCCCCAGCCCCGCCACCACCCCCACCACCGCCACCGCCCCCACCGCCGCCACCCCCTCCACCACCGCCTCCCCCGCCGTCACCCCCACCACCCTTGCCCCCCTTGCCCCTGCCGCCCTTGCGCCTCCCACTAGAAGCAGACGCAGCCCCGACTTCCTCAGCTCCAAGGTAGTCGACGGCAGCAGCAGAGGCGACTGAGGGGAGAAGGGGGGAAGGGGAACACCCTTCAAAGAAGGGCGTGCGGGGGTCGCCGCGAGAGGCACCTACAGCGACTATGCTAGCCTCAGCTGCAAGCAGGTGCTTCTTGAGCAGGTCAATGGTGAGCTCGGTGGGGCAGAGGGCGAGAAAGTGGTCCCTGACTACGCGAAGAGAGTCAGGGAGACGGGTGACGAGGTGGTAGAGAGTGAGGTACATCGGTGGGGGGTTCTTGGCAAGAAACTCAGCAGGAAGGGCGGCACGGTAGCGAGTGTCACTAGTGCGGAGGTGGGTGATGAGGTCAGCGACGGTGGGAAAGGCGGACAGATCGGGGAAAAGATAGGGCAGCGAGTGACGGCCGATCGTAGCAGAGGCAGGTGAGGAGTAGCGTGCGACTACAGCATCGTACAGTGCCTTAGCAGTCTTGTGCTGGCCAAAATGCGCGCGCTCATCTAACGGCAGGTGGCTGCGAATGGCTATGCGAGCGTGAGCGTCACGAGTCTTCCACTGGGAACGAGCTGTACTGTCAGCAGTCTCAGCAGGTGCTAGAGCGGTTCCGGAGGCGTGATCATACAGCGAGATATCGTCCTTAGCAGTGATCTGTAGGAACAGGTGCAGGTCGTCGAGCCAAGCATCAAACTGAATCGGACGGCCCTCAGCATCGAAAGAGAGAACGGTGGGACTAGCCATAGGGGCAGCAGTAGCAGTAGCAGCAGTAGCAGTAGCAGCAGTAGCAGTAGGAAGAGTAGGAGCAGCAGGAACAGCAGTAGCAGCAGGAACAGGGGCATTGCAGCACAGCAGGGCAGCGTGGCTCGGGCAGGGCGGCGCGGCGCGGCTCGGGCAGGGTGGCTCGGCGCGGCTCGGACAGGCAGGGCGGCGCGGCGCGGCTCGGACAGGCACGGCGGCGCGACGGCGGGCCTGCGCGCTGGTGTGAGGCTGCGCGCAGGCTGCGGTTGCGCGCGGGCTGCAGCTGCACGCGGGCTGCGGCTGCGCGCGGGCAGCGAGCTACGCGCGGGCTGCAGCGGCCAGCGTGCGAGCAGCTGCGGCGCGCGGGCTGCACGCGGGGCCGCACGAGGCCGCTGGCTGCGCACGGGCGGTGCTGGTCGCGCGCGCGGCTAGCAGGCTGCGCGCGCGCGGTTAGCGGACTGCGCGCAGGCAGCGCGAGAGGGAGGGCGCACGAGCAGAGAGAGGCGCACGAGGGCGCGAGGAAGGCAGGGCGCACGAGGGCGCTTCTAGCGGAACGGTGGGCCCGTAGTACTAACCGGTCCTAGGTGCCTAACCTAGGCTCGTAATACCATGTCAGAATGAACAAGAGTGAATGCACTAGGAAAAGGGTGGGTACAAGTAGGAAGACCTAAAACTGTTGTACCCCATAGGAACTACCCCACTACAGCCTAAACAGACTATAGCATATAAGTTTGACATGGACGAATAAGGCGGAGGTTAACACTACTGGTAACCACAGGCGGCGAACCTGGAACAGGGGAACCGAGCGAAGGGTTGGTTCAACTTCAGCCAACCCATATTTACAATTGGGGAAGGACGAGACGACACGAGGAGAGTAGCGATACTTGTAACCACGGGCGAATTGCCACGATACAGGGGGGATGGGAGAGAATGGATGAGACGACATGAGGAGAGTAGCGTTACTGGTAACCACGGGCGATTTGCCATGATACAGGGGGGATGGGAAAGAATGGATGAGATGACACGAAGCGAGTAGCGTCACTGGTAACCACGGGCGATTTGCCACGATACAGGAGGGATGGGAGAGAATGGATGAGATTATACGAGGAGAGTAGCGTCACTGGTAAGCACGAGCGATTTGCCACAGTACAGAGGGGATGTGAGAGGGAGAATGGATGACACATGGATAGCATCACCGCTGGTAACCATGCCACGCGCAGCGAGGGGGATGGGAATACAGTACCTTTGTGACGAAGCTTGGTATAGTGAGAAGATGGTGTAGCCCGCGAACATCCTTCGCCTAGGAATCGCTAGGCTCGTCGCAGGGCACATGTGCGACAATAGCATCGATGCTCGATTCAGGACTTTTTGGGCAAGATGCGTCACTTTTGTTCACCCATACAGGGTACACGTCACTCCACGTAAGAATCTCGGGCACATGCGGAACACGCAGTGAGAGAAGTTTGTAGCGAGTGGCGACGGAGGCGCTGGTACTGGGGGGGTCGAAATCGAAGGTCACGACATTGGGGAACAAAAGGCGACCCTTTTGCTGGAACGGGATGAGGGCGGTGAAGGCGCGATCAAAAGCGACTAGAGGGCCATCCCCTTTGGGCAGGGGCTTATCCGACGGGAATTCAGCAGGAAAGGATACAGTCGGTGGGGAATCAGCAGGTAAGGGTACAGTCGGTGGGGAATCAGAAGGTAAGGATACGGCCGGCAGGGAATTAGCAGGTAAGGATATAGTCGGCGAGGAGCCAGCAGATAAAGCTACAGCGGATGGGGAATCAACAGGTAAGGGTACAGCCGGTGGGGATTCAGCAGGTAATGCTATTGCGGGTGAGGAGTCAGTAGGTACGGGTACAGTTGCAAATCTTTCTTGGTGAACGCTCCCCGAAGTATCATCGAAAGGGCGGCGGCTATCCGCTGCTAACTTAGCATGATTGGATGCACTCTTATTAAACCACCCAATAGGCGAGTGCCCCTGGCAGAGGCTATGAACAACTGGTAAGTTACAAGAAGCAGGCCGAGCGCCATGACGAAGCAGCGAGGCGCTAAGAATAGCTTATCTTGGCACTTGAGTTGCGGCAGGGAATTTAAGAAGGTAGTCACTGGGTGATATGTCGAAGGAAGCGCTTCGTCCCCCTTCGGCGCACAATGCGCAGCACAGTTGATCATTGCAAAGTGGGTGATTGAACGGCACAGTAGCATTCAGTGAGATTTCTTGTGGTGGTGGCAATTGTTTTATCTTTTGAGAAAAGGACCTAGCACAGAGTAGTCTAGCGGGGTCAATAGTGTTTCGGCTGCCAGCGAGCATTCGACAAAGTTACGGCAAAACGCACTCACGACGACAAACGACCAAGTGAAGCCAGGTGGGTGGCACAGCCAGATCTCCTTGTGCAGGGCGCCCTGTAAGAAAGCTCTGTAGAAGTCAAGAGAGTGAAGCTCGTAGTCACGCTGAGTTGCGACGTCCAGCAGCACCCGAAGAGTGGTCACCTGTCGCTGACTAAAGCCTCGCGCAACGTAACGAGCCTTGGAGGGCAGGCGGAGAACCCGGCGGCCGCTTCACCCTGAAAATTCATGTGTCATCGACTATGTTCACCCCAGGAGGGGGAACTGCGTCAACGTAAGTGCCTGTGGACTTCCAGGATGCCATCTCTGTAACCTTGGATGTCTGCCACTAAAAGGAGTACTCACTCGCGATCGCCGCTGCGTAAGAGCGCGGGGTCGGGATGTCTGGTGCATCCGGGTCTCCCTCAGGTACAGCAGCTGCAAGACACTCAAAGTCCTCCTGCCTGTCCTCAAGGACGTCCGCGCTAAGAACACACTCACCCCCGACGGATGGAGGACAGTCAGACTCAAACTCAGCAACAAGACCAGCAGCGTAGTCAAGACGACAGGCGGCAGCAAAGTCGACAAGCTCAGCAACTAGGGCAGATGCAGCAGCGGACTCAAACGAAGGGTCAGTGACAATAGTGGCTAAAAAATGTGTGACAGTAGGACTGGCAGCACGAACTAAGTCAGACTCAGGGTCCGGACCGTCAGCGAGAGAGGACGCAAGAGGAGACGGCAGGGGAACTCGTAGTGGACCAGAGGAAGGACGAAGTGTCATAAGGTGAGTGCCGGGGATAGGAGGAGGGCGTGGACGAAGAACACGACGACTAGTGCGACCAGCGTGAACATGCGAGGCAGGGCGAGATGCAGGCTCACGACGCTCTGTAAGAGAGTCTGTCTGCTCAGTGTAAGGAGAAGGAGCAGGCAGTGGGGAGGCTGGCTGTAACTGTGGCACCGACTGGTCAGGCGATGGACAAAGTAGAGGTGGAGGAAGGTCAGTAGAAGACGGGAGACCAAGAACCTGGCAAAGCAGTGGAACGAAGTAAGGTCGCGGCCGCACCGTGCCTCCAACACCAGTAACGACAGCTCCAGTTTCTCCTGCGCCAGCACCTCGAGCTCCAGGGTCTCCAGCTCCAGCGCCTGCAGCTCCAGGGTTCCCGCTCCAGCGCTTTCAGCACCACCAGCTCCAGCAGCTCTAGTACCTCTAGTACGAGCACCTCTGGGACCAGCAGCTCCAGCACCTCCAGCACCTTCAGCAGTAGCAGCACCACCAGCTCCGGTAGCTCCAGTACCTCCAGTACGAGCACCTCCAGGACCAGCAGCTCCAGCACCTCCAGCACCTCAAGCAACAGTAGCCCCACCAGCTCCGGCAGCTCCAATACCTCCAGCACGAGCACCTCCAGGACCAGCAGATCCAGCACCTCCAGCACCTCCAGCACCTCCAGCAGCAGCACCACCACCAGCTCCGGCAGCTCCAGTACCTCCAGTACGAGCACCTCCAGGACAGCAGCTCCAGCATCTGCAGTACCTCCAGCTCCAGCGCCTCCAACTCCCACTGCTGCCACCACCGCCGCCACCACTCCCACCGCTACCACAAAGAGAAGTCATAGCACGCAAAGCAAGGAAGCGTGAGACCAGCACGGCAGCACGCAAGGAAGGCAGGGCGACGAGTAGGCACTAGGGTAGGTCGGGGCGGCGCACGGTCTGGGAAGAGCGGCGCGCGGCCAGAGCACGGCAGCGTGCTGCAAGTAGGGCGGCGCGCTGGCAGGGGAGGGGGCGCGGGCAGGCAAGGGCAGCGCGCGGGCTGTAGAGGGCGGAGCGTGGGCTGCCAGGACGGACGCGACGGGCAGGGGCAGGGCGGAGCGCGGGCTGCAGAATGCGGCGCGCGGGCAGGCAAGGGCGGCGCGCGGGCCCTAAGGTGACGCGGCGGGCAGGGCAGGGGTGGCGCGCAGGCCCTAGGGTGACGCGAGGGGCAGGGCAGGGCGTCGCGCGGGTCCTAGGGAGACACGGCGGGCAGACAGGGGCGGCGCGCAGGCCCTAGGGTGATGCGACGGGCAGGGCAGGGGCGGCGCGTGGGCCCTAGGGAGACGCGATGGGCAGGGCAGGGCGTCGCGCGGGTCCTAGGGCGACGCGACGGGCAGGGCAGGGCGTCGCGGTCCTAGGGCGACTCGACGGGCAGAGCAGGGCGTCGCACGGGTCCTAGGCCGACGCAACGGGCAGGGCAGGGCGTCGTGCGGGTCCTAGGGCGACGCGACGGGAAGGGCAGGGCGTCGCGCGGGTCCTAGGGCGACGCGACGGCCAGGGCAGGCAGGCGCGCGGCAGCCAGCAGGGCGGCGCGACGGGAAGGGCAGGGCGGCGCGGCAGTCAGCAAGGTGGTGCGCGGGCAGGGCAGGACGGCGCGGAAGCTAGAAGGGCGGCGCACGGGCAGTGCAGGACAGTGCGGCAGCCAGCAGGGCGGCGCGCGGGCAGGGCAGGGCAGCGCGACGGGCAGGGTAGGGCGCTACGAACAGGGTAGCGCACTACACGGTACTATTCGGTGGGCCCTAAAAATAACGGTCCTAAAACAGGACCTACTCTGAAACCATGTCAGAAGACTAAGCGAAGATGAATGCATTGAACAGAAAGTTGGTACAAGTATAATCCTAATTGGGTTGTACCCCATATAGGCTACCCCACTACAGCCTACACAACATAGAAGTTTGACAGGTATGGGGCGGTGGGCCGATAGGATCTTATCGCTCTATACCATATCAAAGTATCAACTATTGAAGGAATGAGTAGAAACAAGCAGTAAAAGGGAGCATATAGCAAACCCTAAGGGGGCTATACCCTCTTTAGCATAACTCAGTGTAAGACCTGGACTAAACTAACAAACTATAACAATTATAGTTTGTCACACCCCCATTGTCTAGGTGACGGTAGTCCTGTGGAACGGAAGAGCAAGGGTCCCAGGACCGGTCAGCAAGAACAAGCTACTCTCGGGTGGATCTGAAGATCACCACACAGTCAAGAACAAGCAAGGGGCCACAAGGCCAGTCCACATGCAATGATAGAGCAGATATAAGAGATGCAAGAGTACAAGACATGCATGGCAAGCATCTCTTTTGGAGCAAGGGGCACAAGGCTGTCAACATATATTTTATGTGTTGTTTAGGTTAGTCTAGGTGTTACATTTCTACTTCCTTGCATGAATAGGGTTTGCTATATCTAGGGTTGTACTTCACATTTTCTATCAATTCATTACATTTAACGAGATTTTTCCCTAAGGAAATTCTCTCGACTAAGTTATGGGCCCACCTAGACGCGCCCCGTACTAGATAGTCGCCCGTAGCGCGCTTAGCCTGCCCGTCGCCCGGTTCCCCTCCCCCCCCCCCCCCCCCCCCGCCGTCGCCCGTTTCCCCCAGTCGCGCGTTGCCCGTTTTCTCCCCGTCATCCGTCGCCCGTCGATTTACGGGCGCGCCTCGCGGCTGATCGTTAGAAGGCCCCGCGGCCATTTCGATAGCGGGACCCGCGGCCATTTCGATAGCGGGCCCCGCGGCCCTTTCGATAGCGGGCCCCGCGGCCCTTTCAATAGCGGGCCCCGCGGCCCCGTCGTTAGTCGCACGCACGCACGAGCTGAAACTGCCACCAAACCTGCAATCTGCCGCCCCACGAGTTGAAACCCGCCGCCCCACCTGACACCCGCTGCCCCACGAGCTGCCTCACCCGCCGCCCCACCAGTTAGCCTCAGCCCCACCAACTAGCAACACCTGGAAACCAGAGTCTACCACCCGTACCCGCAGAACCGCACAGAACCGCACAGAACCGCACAGAATCGCACTCCACTCGTGCTAGCTCCCCTGGAACTGCACAGAACCGCGCTTCACCCGTGCTAGCTCCCCTGGAACCGCACACAACCGCACAGAACTGCACAGAACCGCACTCCACACGTACTAGAACGAGTGCCCCCAGCAGAACGAGCAGCAGTGTAGGCTGCCCCCAGCAGAACGAGCAGCAGTGTAGGCTGCCCCCAGCAGAACCAGCAGCAGCATAGGCTGCCCCCAGAGCACCAGCAGCAGCTTAGGCTGCCCCCAGCAAAACCAGCAGCAGCGTAGGCTGCCCCCAGCAGAACGAGCAGCAGCTTAGGCTGCCCCCCAGCAGCACCAGCAGCAGCGTAGGCTGCCCCCAGCAGCACCAGCAGCAGCATAGGCTGCCCCCAGCGCACCAGCAGCAGCTTAGGCTACCACCAGCGCAACCCCCCCCCCCCCCCCCCCCCCGTATCTAGCTCCTCAGATGGCGTGTACTAGAGTTCTACAGCAGCAGGGCCAGCCGCAGCACTCCCGGCAGTGGGGACCTGCGGGTCCAAAGTGTGGCGCCCCCAGCAGTGACTCAGCTGGCAGTGAGCGAGACGTCGGCCCCTGCGGGTACCGGGCCCTGACAGGCCCTGGTGCTGGCACTACCTGCTGGAGTCCTGACCACTCTGCGTCCAGCTGCTACCGTCGACTCGACGACCTCCACCGTGAGCGTTTTGGTCCTCACGCTATTACACCGCACTGGCCCTCACGTCTTCGCCAGCGCACTGCTGCACCAGTTGAGTCTCACCTGCCTGGTCTAGGACCGTTCCCGTCTGCACGAGTAGAGACCTGTGTTTACAGTCTTGGTGCGTGTGTTGTTTCCAGTCCAGGCGCCTCTGAGGGTCTTTGTGTAGGAGCTGCAGCTACCACTAGTCTAGCACCAGCCTTTGTAGCTAGTTTGGGTGTGACCCCATAGACTGCACGGCTTTCCTTCACCCTAGACTCTGGAGCGTCGAGCTGTTTCTTTCGCGACTGTACTGACCTCACACCACTGCGCACTCCAGTCACTGTCGCCTTGGCTGACCCCTCTGTGGGACGTGTAGTTGCTCGCAGCACCACCACTCTCTCGTGTCCGGCGGCTCCCTCAGGTTTTCTTACAGGTTACTACACCCCCTCGTTCTCTAGGAACCTGGTGGGTGTCAGTCACCTCCACGACCTAGGAGTAGTCACCACTTTCCCACTGGACGAGCCTGATGCCTCCTGCACAGTCGGTACCACTGGGGCCCCTCTGGCCACTTTTCACAGGGAGCCAGGCTCTGGTCTGTACTCACTACACACTGGGTCCCACCGCACTGGGTCGGGCCAGGTCAGGTCAGGTCAGGCAGCTGCTGTGTCGTGCGACTGTCGCTCCCTCACCCACCCGTCTGTCCTCTGGCACCACCGTCTAGGTCACCCGTCGTTCCCACGTCTCAGTAGGATGGCACGTTACCGTCTGGTCTCAGGTCTCCCAGAGTCGCTTGCCCCGCTTCCTCGCTCGCCTGCGCCGCTGTGCACTCCTTGCGTCGAGGGTCGGCAGCGCGCTGCCCCTCACTCCTCCTCGTTCCCCCCCACCACGGCTCCCTTCCAGACCCTGCACTTGGACGTCTGGGGCCCCTCCCCGGTCCTTGGACCACGTCAGGAGCGCTACTTCCTGATTGTGGTGGACGACTACTCCCGCTACACCACGGTTTTCCCCTTGCGACGGAAGGCCGACGTGCCGACCGTCCTAGAGCCGTGGCTACTAGCGTGGGGTGGTGCCCAGGGCCTGTGTGGGCTTCGCCTACACTCGGACCGTGGTGGTGAGCTTTCTTCCACTCGTTTGGAGACGTTCTGTCAGGGTCGGGGAGTCATTCAGTCGTACACGCTACCAGCCTCGCCGCAGCAGAACGGGGTGGCCGAGCGTCGCATCGGCCTGGTCATGGAGGTTGCCCGGACCTCCATGTGCCATGCCGGTGCCCCTCAGTTCTTGTGGCCTCAGGCGGTCCGCTACGCCGCGCACCAGCTGAACCTGTGGCCCAGTGACGCACGGCCACGGGTGACGCCGGTCTCTCTCTGGTCAGGTTTACAGGGCGTAGCAGCTGACTTCCGCGTCTGGGGTTGTCTGGCTCACGTTCGCGCCCCTGGCGCGAACAAGTTGTCTCCGCGCACTCGTGCCTGCGTCTTTCTTGGACGCCTCCGGCTGGATGTTCTACGACCCGGTCACCTGCGGGTTCTTCGCTTCTCAGGATGTCACGTTCGACGAGTCTGTCTGTTACTACAGGAGTCGCCCCCACCGAGGTACTGAGGTCTTTTCCCCCCCGCTGTTCCTCACCCTTGAGCCCCCCCCAGTCGCCCCGGTAGCCCCCCCCGCTTCGCGTCCTGCCCCGTCAGGTGTGTCGCACGTCACTCCGCAGTCGTCCCCCCCGCAGCGTCCAGTCCCTGTCGTGACTAAGGGTGCGGGAGGTGCAGTTGCGGAGGGTGAGGGTGCTGGAGCTGCAGGAGCTCGTGGTGTCGGTTCAGGGGGTGCAGTGGGTGTGGGCGTGGAGGTCACTCCCGTGGAGGACACGGCAGCCTCGAGTCGGCGGCCTCGCCCCGCCTCACCCCCCGGCTTCCCGGTCGTCCCGCAGTTCCCTCCTCATTCTCCTCTGCGGCCGGTTGCTGCGGGGTGCTCCTACGGGAGGTACTGGAGGCCCCGGGGGTGTCACTAGTGGAGGTGCTGGTTCTGGGAGTGCTGGAGCTGGAGGCACTGGCACTGTGGCGCCTACACCTCGCACTGTACGTTTCCTGACCCGTGAGCAGCGTCTCCTCCGGTTGGAGAGGGAGGAGCGTGAGCGGTTTGAGAGGGCACAGTAGCAGCAGCAGCACCAGCAGGAGCAGCAGCAGCAGCAGCAGCAACAGCTACAGCAGCAGGAGAGAGTAGAGGAGGAGTCACAGCCGCAGCAGGAGAGGGTAGAGGAGGAGTCACGGCCGCACCAGGAGAGGGTAGAGCAGGAGTCCCGCCCACAGCAGCAGGTGCAGTTACAGACCCAGCAGGAGAGAGTCCAGGAGGAGTCACGGCCGCACCAGGAGAGGGTAGAGCAGGAGTCCCGCTCGCAGCAGCGGGTGCAGCTGCAGTCGCAGCAGGAGAGGGCAGAGGCGGAGCCACAGGAGCAGCAGCAGGGGCTGGTGCCGTCGCAGCAGACGCCAGAGGAGGCGGAGCAGCAGCGACTGCGACTACACGACCTCCCCGACCCAGCACCTGCACGCTTTGTTCGTGGTCCCCTACCGTCCCCTCCTGTTCCCCCTGTTGAGTCCCTTTCCTCCTCCCAGTGGACTCGTCGTTCTCCCCTCAGTCGTGCTGTGTCCCCAGAGCATCGTCGGTCCCGTTACCGTGCAGACGGTCCGTTCCACCTTGTTCTTCGCTCTCGTGTGCCACCTCCTCCTGTCCTCCCACAGCCCCCTGAGTCGTTCCTCACTGTGCTTCACGACCCGTTGTCCGACTACCTCCGTGCCTCCGGTCCTGTCGTCTCCCGTGTTTTGTCCGCGTTGGTCACTCACCCGACTGCACCTCTGTCGTCTGTTTCGGCACTTGTTACCACTGTCGCTGGCTTTGCCTCTTCCCACCGCCTTGACTACGCCACTCACTTGGTTAGTGGCCCTGCTCGTTCTCCGTTCTCTGTGGGTGCTCCTGTTTTTCCCCTAGAGGTCCTCGAGGACAGGCAGTTCGAGCTTGGTTTTGTTGCGGCCGTTGTTCCTCATCTCTGCGCCATGTTGCTTGCCCCTGAGGGGGATCCAGACGCCCTTGACATCCCGATTCCTCGCACTCACGCCGAGGCAGAGATGGCATCTTATAGGTCCATAGGCACTTACGTCGACACAGTCCCACCACCTGGGACGAACGTCGTTAGTGACCGATGGCTCTACAAGGTGAAGCGGCCGCCTGGATCACCACCTGTGTTCAAGGCGCGCTATGTGGCGAGAGGCTTCAGTCAGCGAGAGGGGGTGGACTTCTTCCAGACCTTCGCTCCCACCCCGAAGATGAGTACTCTTCGGGTGTTGCTGCATATTGCAGCCCAGCGCGACTACGATTTGCACTCCTTGGACTTCTCCACGGCGTTCCTTCAGGGGAACCTGCACGAGCAGATCTGGCTGCGTCGCCCGCCTGGCTTCACTGGCTCTTTCCCACTTGGGACCCAGTGGCAGCTGCGTCGACCAGTCTACGGCCTGCGTCAGGCTCCACGTGAGTGGCACGACACACTTCGCTCGACCCTTGCAGCGCTTGACTTCTTTCCGTCGTCTGCTGACCCGTCACTGTTCGTTCGCCGTGGCTCGACCCCGCTCTTTGTCTTGGTCTACGTCGATGACCTGGTGTTCGCCACTCCCGACCGACGCGCGCTGGCCTCCGTGAAGGAGGAATTGCAGAGGAGACACACTTGCACTGACCTTGGTGAGCTACAGCACTACCTCGGCCTGCAGATCACCAGGGACAGGGCAGCTCGCACCATTACGCTGACTCAGTCGCATATGGTCGAGCAGATCCTCATGCGGTTTCGCTTCCCGTTCTCCAAGGTACAGCTCACCCCTCTTGGTGTGGATCATGGGCTCACGGCTCCACCTTCGGACGAGTCATTTGAGTCCAGTGGTCCATATCCTGAGCTGGTGGGTTGTCTCATGTACCTGATGACCTGTACTCGCCCAGACCTAGCTTACCCTCTTAGCGTCCTTGCGCGCTTTGTTGCGCCTGGGAGACACCGACCGTCCCACTGGTACGCTGCTAAGAGGGTGGCGAAGTATGTGGCGAGTACATCAGGCATGGGACTTGTCCTTGGAGGGAAGCAGCCAGTTACACTCACAGGTTACTCGGACTCGTCGTGGGTCGACGACGCGGAGACACGTCGGTCTACACAGGGGTACTCCTTTAGCCTCGGGGCAGGTGCTGTTTCGTGGCGGTCGACTCGGGCGTCGTCCGTCGCCGGTTCCAGCT
This sequence comes from Closterium sp. Naga37s-1, assembly GCA_947471745.1. Classification (NCBI taxonomy): domain Eukaryota; kingdom Viridiplantae; phylum Streptophyta; class Zygnematophyceae; order Desmidiales; family Closteriaceae; genus Closterium; species Closterium sp. Naga37s-1. The sequence continues at coordinate 836,013 of CANJKZ010000214.1, forward strand.
GTGAGGCAGAGGTGTACGCTGCGGCCATGGCCGCTCAGGAGCTTCGCTGGCTGTCTTTCCTTCTCACCGACCTTGGTGAGCGGCCTCGCTCTCCCCCAGTCTTGTTCGCCGACAACAGGTCTGCTGTCCTGTTGTGTGAGGAGCCCCGACTGGTTGGGAAGGCGAAGCACATCCAGCTTCGTTATTTCCTTCTGCGTGAGTTGCAGCAGCGTGGCCAGGTACTCGTACGACGTGTGGTCTCTGAGGCCAACACTGCAGATATCTTCACCAAGGCGCTGCCGCCTTGTGATCACCAGCGTTTCTGCACCCAGCTTGGCCTTGTGTCTACATGACCTCACTTGCTTGCATTGAGATGCTTTGTTTTGTACTCTTGTATCTCACTATATATGCGTGCGTAGTCACTTGCCGTCCACTGAGCGCGCGCACTTTAGTCAGTACAAGAGTGCTAAGACTCTGTACGACGCTGTAGTTGCACGCTACTCCTCCCCTGCCACTGCTGCCCTTAGTCGCCTCATGCTGCCGTACCTGTTCCCTGACCTCGCCGCCTTTGCCACAGTCGCTGACCTCATTACGCACCTCCGTGTCAAAACACTATCGTAGCTGGTAACCAGGTTTAAGGAGGGCCTAGGCTTAGTAGCCTAGGCCAAGCGGGTGTCGAGTAGTTTGTGCCAAGGGAGTAGCGAGAGAAATTGACCAAACAAGTAAGGTTCACTAAAGCAAAGCATACAAGATATAGTCGAGAAACACAAACAAGAGGTGCACCACCAACAGCAAAGAACAATAACTATAGTAACTACAGCAAGCAGGATATATGTTAAATATAACTTTGACACACCCCCTTAGCCTGCTTGCAGTAGGAACTAGAGTAGTCAACACCCCCTGAAGGGGTATAGCTGGCGCAGTGGGAGACGGCAGAGGGGTACGTGAGGGGAGGCGGCGAGAGGGAGAGAGGAGAGAAGAGGAGATGAGAACACAGGAGGAGGTGAGTGAGGGATGAGGAGAGGAGGTGGGGGGGTGGCCGCGGCGTCCCCTCTTACTAACCCCCTTTTACGAAAGGGGGGTTGAGTGGGGGATGAGGAGAGGAGGTGGGGGGGTGGCCGCAGCGTCCCCTCTTACTAACCCCCACATCCCCACCCCCAATCAACCACCCTCCTTCAACCTCACCCCCCATTTCAGCCACCCCCTGGAACCGCACCCCCTCCCTCCCTTCCTTCCTCCACACCCCTGCCCAACCCACAGTTGGCTCTGCCCTGTCCTTCACACTGCAGCCAGCCCTCCCACCCCCCCCCTCCCGCCACCTACCCCCCACAGTAGCAGCCGCGGGAGGGGAGAGGCAGGGCAGAGGGTGGTGCTCTGCTGGCGGGGTTCTCTGCTGGCGGCTGGCCCTGGAGCTGGTGCTGGTGCTGGCGGCTGGCCCTGGAGCTGGTGCTGGTGCTGGCGGCTGGCCCTGGAGCTGGTGCTGGTGCTGGCGGCTGGCCCTGGAGCTGGTGCTGGTGCTGGCGGCTGGCCCTGGAGCTGGTGCTGGTGCTGGCGGCTGGCCCTGGAGCTGGTGCTGGTGCTGGCGGCTGGCCCTGGAGCTGGTGCTGGTGCTGGCGGCTGGCCCTGGTGCTGGTGCTGGTGCTGGTGCTGGCGGCTGGCCCTAGAGCTGGTGCTGGTGCTGGCGGCTGGCCCTGGTGCTGGTGCTGGTGCTGGTGCTGGCGGCTGGCCCTGGAGCTGGTGCTGGTGCTGGCGGCTGGCCCTGGAGCTGGTGCTGGTGCTGGCGGCTGGCCCTGGAGCTGGTGCTGGTGCTGGCGGCTGGCCCTGGAGCTGGTGCTGGTGCTGGCGGCTGGCCCTGGAGCTGGTGCTGGTGCTGGCGGCTGGCCCTGGAGCTGGTGCTGGTGCTGGCGGCTGGCCCTGGAGCTGGTGCTGGTGCTGGCGGCTGGCCCTGGAGCTGGTGCTGGTGCTGGCGGCTGGCCCTGGAGCTGGTGCTGGTGCTGGCGGCTGGCCCTGGAGCTGGTGCTGGTGCTGGCGGCTGGCCCTGGAGCTGGTGCTGGTGCTGGCGGCTGGCCCTGGAGCTGGTGCTGGTGCTGGCGGCTGGCCCTGGAGCTGGTGCTGGTGCTGGTGCTGGCGGCTGGCCCTGGTGCTGGTGCTGGTGCTGGTGCTGGCGGCTGGCCCTAGAGCTGGTGCTGGTGCTGGCGGCTGGCCCTGGTGCTGGTGCTGGTGCTGGTGCTGGCGGCTGGCCCTGGAGCTGGTGCTGGTGCTGGCGGCTGGCCCTGGAGCTGGTGCTGGTGCTGGCGGCTGGCCCTGGAGCTGGTGCTGGTGCTGGCGGCTGGCCCTGGAGCTGGTGCTGGTGCTGGCGGCTGGCCCTGGAGCTGGTGCTGGTGCTGGCGGCTGGCCCTGGAGCTGGTGCTGGTGCTGGCGGCTGGCCCTGGAGCTGGTGCTGGTGCTGGCGGCTGGCCCTGGAGCTGGTGCTGGTGCTGGCGGCTGGCCCTGGAGCTGGTGCTGGTGCTGGCGGCTGGCCCTGGTGCTGGTGCCTGGTGCCTGGTGCCGGGGCCTGGTGGCTGGCGCTGGTACTGGTTCCTGGTGCTGGCGCTGGTGCTGGTACTGGTTCCTGGTGATGGCGCTGGTGCTGGTACTGGTTCCTGGTGCCTGGTGCTGATGGGGCGCGACGGGTGGGACGAGCTGGAGAAGGGCTACAGGCTGGGCGGGATCTGACGGTAGGAGGCGCGCAAGCGCTGGTGCGATCGCCGGTGCTCTGGCGGTGATCGCTGGTTTTCCGCCGCCACTCCCTTCCCCCTTTTCCTCTCTCCCCCACAGCATTCCGCTGCCACTCCCTTCCCCCTTTCCCTCTCCCCCCCACAGCGTTCCGCTGCCACTCCCTTCCCCTTTTCCCTCTCCCCCCCACAACGACCGCCGCTGCACACGCGAACAGCCGCGACTGGGGGGGTGACGGGCAGGGGGCGCGGGTAATGCGACGGGCAGAGTGGCAGCGGGCTACGGGGCTCCGGGGCGACGGGAAGCAGGGCGGGGTTCGAGTGGCGTACGGGCGACGGGTGGGGTGCGGGTGGCGTACAGGCGACGGGCAGGGTGCAGGTTGCGGCGAGCGGAACGGGGGAACGTAACGGGTGGCGCGATGCGACGGCGGGGCCCGCGCGGGTCCGGATCAACGAGAACGAGGGCCCGCGGGGGTCCTTAACTAGCGCAAAAACGGGGCCCGCAGGGGGCCCTTAACTAGCACAAGATCGGGGCCCGCGCGGGCCCTTAACTAGCGTGAGAACGGGGCCCGCGCGGGCCCTTAACTAGCGCGAGAACGGGGCCCGCGTGGGCCCTTAACTAGCGCGAGAACGGGGCCCGCGGGGGGTCCTTAGGCTAGCGCGAGAATGGGGCCCGCGGGGAGCCGCGTTAAAATACGAATGGGGCGACGGAGCACGGGGCGACGGGCTAACGGAGCGCGGGGCGGTGGGCCCATGTGAGAATCGACTGGCTCTATACTTTGTCAAAACACTATCGTAGCTGGTAACCAGGTTTAAGGAGGGCCTAGGCTTAGTAGCCTAGGCCAAGTGGGTGTCGAGTAGTTTGTGCCAAGGGAGTAGCGAGAGAAATTGACCAAACAAGTAAGCTTCACTAAAGCAAAGCATACAAGATATAGTCGAGAAACACAAACAAGAGGTGCACCACCAACAGCAAAGAACAATAACTATAGTAACTACAGCAAGCAGGATATATCTTAAATATAACTTTGACACTCCGCACTAGTGACACCTGCTACCGCAATGCGCTTCCTGCTGAGTTCTGCGCCAAGAACCCCCCCCCCCATGTACATCACCCTCTACTACCTAGTCACCCGACTCCCTGACTCCCTTCGCTCGATCAGGGACCACTTCCTCTCTCTTTGCCCCACCACACTCACCGTTGACCTCCTCGAAGAGCGCCTCCTTGCAGCTGAGAAGAGTATAGTCGCTGTAGGAGCCTCTCGTGGTGACCCTCGTGCCCCCTTCTTTGAGGGGTGCTCCCCGTCTTCCTTTTGCCCTCTGTTGCCTCGGCTGCTGCTATCGACCTCGTTGGCACCAAGTCGGTCGGCGCTGCATCTGCTCCTAGTGGGAGGCACCGCAACGGCAAGGGCAAGGGGGGCAAGGGCGCTGAAGGAGGGGGTGGGGGTGGCGGTGGGAGTGGTGGCGGGGGTGGGGGCTTCGGTGGCGGCGGTGGAGGTGGAGGCGGCGGCGGCGGTGGCGGTGGGAGTGGCGGCGGCGGCAGCGGCGGTGGAGCTGGTCGGGGTGGCGCTGTGCAGCGGGGAGGCTTCGGTGGTGGCCAGCGCCAGCAGCAGCAGCGCTCTCGTGAGACTCCGTCGCCCCAGCAGCTTCGTGAGTGGAACGCTAGGTGTCAGCGGTCTGGGGGTGCCGGTCCCTGTGCCTACGTCCTGCGTACCGGCGACCGCACTGGGGAGCCGTGCGGCGGGCCGCACGCCACCCAGCGCTGCTTCGGCCGCCTGACAGACGCCTGGCGTATCCAGTTCCCTGATGCCACTGAGATCCCTCGCTGGGGTGATCTGCTCAAGTCGGGTGTAGCTATCTTTGATCTTGATTATAATGCTATTCTTGCTGCCATGTATGTTGTGTCTATTAGTGCTGAGGGTGACTGTTACCTGTGTGTTCCGCCTGACCCGGGCATTGAGGCTGCTGCTCTAGGTGCTAGTGAGTCTGCTGCTCAAGGTGCTAGAGAGTCTGCTGCTCCAGGTGCTGGTGAGTCTGCTCTCTCAGGTACAGCGTCGGCTCAGGTTTTGCACACCTTCACCCTTGACTCGGGTGCTTCCCGCTCCTTCTTTCGAGACCGCACCACACTCACGCCGCTTAGTCGGCCGGTTGCAGTCTCCCTGGCAGACCCCTCTGGTGGTCCTGTCCTTGCCCACTACTCCACTGTCCTACCGTGTCCGGCGGCCCCGTCTGGCTCCCTGTCAGGTCTTTACCTCCCCTCGTTCTCTACGAACTTGGTGAGTGGTGCTGACCTACAGGATGGGGGGGTTGACCAGTTCACTCCTGCGAGTCAGCGAGTGACCCACTGCACGTGTGCTCGGACGGGCCGACACTTGGCCACGTTTACCCGTCAGCCGGGGTCGAGCCTGTACACACTGACTACCGAGTCTCCTCCGGTTGCTGCGTCTGTTCAGGTAGCTGCGTCGGGTCAGGTGTTTGCTGCAGCGTCCCGGTCTTGTCCTGAGTCTGCCCCCTGCTCGTGTCGCCTCCTGTCTCACCAGACTCTCCTCTGGCACCACCGCCTTGGTCACCCCTCTCTGCCTCGTCTACGAGGCATGGCCTCCCGTGTCCTTGTCTCTGGTCTCCCCCGGTCCCTCCCTCCCCTTCCTCCGGGGCCTGCCCCTACCTGTGTTCCCTACGTCGAGGGCCGGCAGCACGCCGCTCCTCACTCCTCCGAGTTTCCTCCGACACAGGCTCCGCTGCAGACTCTCCACATGGACGTGTGGGGCCCAGCCCGCGTCTGTGGACAGGGTCACGCGCGTTACTTCCTGCTGGTGGTTGACGACTACTCACGTTACACCTCAGTCTTCCCCTTGCGCCGCAAGGGTGAGGTCACTGAGGTGTTGATCGACTGGATCCGTGCTGCCCTTCTCCAGCTCAGAGAGAGTTTCGGCTCGGACTTTCCTGTTTTGCGACTGCACTCCGACAGAGGTGGAGAGTTTTCCGCTCTTCCTCGCGCCAGGTCCCCCCCCGGTAGACCCCCTCCCCCCTCAGAGTCCTGCCCCCTCACGTGTGTCCCAGGTAGACGCAGTCGAGCCTGTCGAGGTAGCTGTTGACTCTGGTGCTGCTGAGGGTGCTGAGCCTGTGCGTGCGGAGCCTGGGGGTGCTGGGACTGGGGGTGCTGAGCCTGGGGGTGCTGGGTCTGGGGGTGCTGAGCCTGGGGTTGCTGAGTTTGGGGGTGCGGAGTCGGAGGGTACTGGGCCTGCTCGTGTGGAGTCTGGCGGTGCTGGGCCTGGAGGGTGCTGTCCCTGCTGGTACTGGAGGTGCTGCGCGGCCACGGCCGTACTTCGCTCCGCTCCTTGAGCAGGTTCTTGGTCTCCCACCTTCTACTGGTCCTGCTCCTTCCTTAGAGTGTCCACCGCCTGTCCAGTCCGAGTCACAGTTCCAGCTGGCCTCCCCTCTACCTGCTCCTTCCCCTTACACTGGTCCTACTGGGGGTCTTGCTGAGCGTCGTGAGCCTGAGTCTCGTCCTGCGTCGCCTGTTCGTGCTGCTCGCACTGGTCGTCGTGTTCCGCGTCTGCGTCCTCCTGCGGTCCCAGGCACGCACCAGATGGCACTGCGTCCTTCCACTGCTCCACAGCGTGTCCCTTTGCCGTCTCCTCCGGCGTCCTCTCTTCCTGCTCTTACTGACCCGGTGTCTGACTCCCTTTGTGCTGCTAGTCCTACTGTCACGCGTCTCCTGGCCACTGTTGTCACTGACCCTTCCTTTGAGTCCACTGCTGCGTCTGCCTTAGTTGCTGAGCTTGTCGACTTCGCTGCTCACTGTCGTCTAGACTACGCCGCTAGTCTTGTTGCTGAGTCTGAGTCTGTCTGTCCTCCGCCCGTCGGGGGTGAGTGTGCTCTTAGCACGGACGTCCTTGAGGACAGGCAGGAGGAGTTCCAGTTTTTTGCTGCTGCTTTACCCCATCTCGTGTCCATGCTGCTTGCCCCTGAGGGAGACCCGGATGCACCAGACATCCCGACCCCGCGCTCTTACGCAAAGGCAATAGAGGGTCCCTACTCCTCTCAGTGGCAGTCAGCCATGGACGCAGAGATGGCTTCCTGGAAGTCCACAGGCACCTACATCGACGAGGTTCCCCCACCTGGGGCGAACATCGTCAGTGGCATGTGGATTTTCAGGGTGAAGCGGCCGCCGGGTTCTCCGCCTGTCTTCAAGGCGCGATACGTGGCTCGAAGCTTCAGTCAGCGGCAGGGAGTAGACTACTTTCAGACCTTCTCCCCCACCCTGAAGATGACCCCTCTTTGGGTTCTGCTGTACGTCGCTGCTCAGCGTGACTACGAGCTTCACTCTCTTGACTTCAGCACTGCTTTCCTACAGGGCAGCCTGCACGAGGAGATCTGGCTGCGCCGCCCACCTGGCTTCACTGGGTCGTTTCCTCGTGGTACCCAGTGGAGCCTCCGGCGGCCAGTCTACGGTCTCTGTCAGGCGCCTCGTGAGTGGCACGACACACTGAGGACTACGCTTGCAGCCCTTGGGTTTGCTCCTTCTACTGCTGACCCGTCGCTGTTTCTACGCACCGACACCTCTCTGCCGCCGTTCTACATCCTCCTGTACGTCGACGACTTGGTCTTTGCTACTGCTGACACTGGTGGACTCGCCCACGTGAATTCCGAGCTGCAGAAGAGACACACGTGCATAGACCTGGGTGAACTGCGCAGCTATCTTGGCTTGCAGATCACCCGGGACAGAGCACGGTGCACCATTACCTTGACTCAGTCACACATGGTGCAGCAGGTCCTTCAGCGCTTCGACTTCACATACTCCTCGCCTCAGGCCACTCCTCTGTCTACTCGTCACTCGCTCTCAGCTCTGCCTTCAGATGGATCCGTAGAGCGGAGTGGCCCGTACCCAGAGCTTGTTGGCTGCCTCATGTACCTGATGACCTGCACTCGACCTGACCTGGCATACCCTCTTAGCATCTTGGCACGCTATGTTGCTCCTGGGAGACACCGACCAGAGCACATGGCTGCAGCGAAGAAGGTGTTGCGCTACCTGTGCAATACGTCGGGCATGGGGCTCGTGCTTGGAGGGCGGAGTCCAGTGGTCCTTACTGGTCAGGCAGACGCGTCATGGGTTGACGACTTGGCTACGCAGCGGTCGTCACAGGGTTACACCTTCAGCCTTGGTTCCGGCTCTGTTTCGTGGCGATCTACCCGCTCGTCTTCTGTTCTCAGCTCCAGCTGTGAGGCTGAGATCTACGCAGGGGCCATGGCTGCACAGGAGTTACGCTGGCTCACCTACCTGCTGACTGACCTGGGAGAGCCGCCTCGTTCTCCTCCAGTTCTCTACGTAGACAACAAGGCCATGCTGGCCTTGTGTCAGGAGCACAGACTGGAGCACAGAACAAAGCACATCGCTCTTCGCTTCTTCCTTGCTCGTGAGCTGCAGCAGCGTGGTTAGCTGCGCCTTGCTTACGTGGCCTCTCGGGCCAACACTGCTGATATCTTCACCAAGGCACTGGAGCCTTGTGATCATCAGCGCTTCTGTACTATGTTAGGTCTTGTACCTACCTAGCCTCACTTGCTTACCTCTTGACGTTGCTGTATACTGTGATCTATATATACCTGCACTTGCTTGTTCACCTTTATATGTAATCCTGCATGTGAACTGGCCTTATGCTTTTGAACCTGTGCTCGGAATGTGTGGTGACGTTGTGATCCACCCTGAGCTTGCTTTGCTTTGCTTTGCTTGACTGGTCTTGTGACCCCTTGTTCTCCCCCACTTTGCCTATGGGGGTGTGTCAAACATTTATCATATAGCCTATTTAGGCTGTAGTGGGGTAGACACTAAGGGGTACAATTTCCTAGGGTTTCATACTACCCAACTCATTTCCTAGTCATTCATTCCTCTTTCTTCACAGTCCCATGCCTGGTGTACTCGCCACATACTTCGCCACCCTCTTAGCAGCGTACCAGTGGGAAGGTCGGTGTCTCCCGGGCGCAACAAAGTGCCGCAAGGACGCTTAGAGGGTAAGCTAGGTCTGGGCGAGTACAGGTCATCAAGTACATGAGACAACCTGCCAGTTTAGGATATGGACCATTGGACTCAAATGGCTCGTTCGAAGGTGGAGCCGTCAGCCCATGATCCACAGCAAGAGGGTGGGCTGTACCTTGGAGAACCGAAAGCGAAACCCCATGAGGATCCTCATATGGCCGAGCAGATCCTCGCGGCAGCAAGAGTCGTACGTAATGTGTCGTACCACTCGCGGGGAGCCTGGCCCAGGCCGTAGGCGGTCAACACATCTACCACTAGGTTCCAGGAGGGAAAGTGCTAGTGAAGCTAGGTAGACGATGCAGCCAGATCTGCTCGTGCATGCTCCCCTATAGGAACGCTGTGGAGAAGTCCAAAGAGTGCAACTCGTAGTCGAGCTGAGCTGCGATAAGCAGCAACACCTGAAGACTGGTCATATTCGTGGAGGGAGCGAAGGTCTGGAAGAGGTCTACCCCCCCCGCCGTGATCGAAGCCTCTCGCCACATAGCGCGCCTTGAACGCCAGTGGTAAGCCAAGCGGCCGTTTCACCTTATAGGGCCATATGCCACTGACGACGTTCGCCCTAGGTGGTGGGACGGCATCGACGTAGGTGCCTGTGGACCTATACGATGTCATCTCTGCCTCCTTAGCTGCTATCAAGTATGGAGCCCAGGGTCCCGAGTCCGCCTCGGCGTGAGTGCAAGGGATAGGGATGTCAAGGGCGTCTGGATTCCCCTCAGGAGCAAGCAGAGGAACAGCGGCTGCAAGGAAACCAAGCTCGAATTGCCTGTCCTCGAGGACCTCCAGGGGAAAGACAAGAGCACCCCCAAAGGACGGAGAACGAGCAGGGCCACTCACCAGGTGAGCGGCGTATTCAAGGCGGTGGGAAGAGGCAAAGCCAGCGACAGTGGTAACAAGAGCCAAGACAGACAGCACGGGGGCAGTCGGGTGAGTCACCAACGCGTACAAAACACGGGGCACGACAGGACGGGAGGCACGGAGGTAGTCGGATAACGGGCCGTGAAGCACAGTGAGGGGCGACTCAGGAGGCTGTGGAAGGATAGGAGGAGGTGGAACACGAGAGCGGAGAACAAGGTGAAACGGCCCGCCTTCACGGTAAGGGGACCGACGAGGCTCTAGAGATTCAGCACGAATGAGGGGAGAACGACTATTCCATGGGGACGAGGAAAGAGAACCGACAAGGGGAACGGGAGGGGACGGTAGAGGACCACGAACCAAGCGTGCAGGTGCAAGGTCGGGCAAGTCCCGGAATTGCTGCTTCTCCGCCTACCCTGGCGTCTTCTGCGATAGCACCTGCCCCTGCTGCTGCTCCTGTGGCTCCTCCTCTGCCCTCTCCTGCTGCGGCTTCAGCTGCACCTCCTGCTGCGACCGGGACTCCTGCGCTACCCTCTCCTGCTGCGACCGTGACTCCTCCTCTACTCTCTCCTGCTGTGTCTACATCTGCACCTGCTACTGCGGGTGGGACGCGTGCTCTACCCTCTCCTGTTGCGGCGGTGAATTTTCCTCTACTCTCTCCTGCTGCGACTGCAATTGCACCTGCTGCTACACTCTTGACTCCTCCTCCACTCTCTCCTGCTCCGGCGGTGACTCCTCCTCTACGCTCTCCTACAGCTGCGATTGAGACTGCTCTTGTCGTTGCTGCTGCTACTGCCGTGCCCTCTCAAACCGCTAACACTCCTCCCTTTCCAACCGGAGGAGACGGTGCTCATGGGTCAGAAAACGTACAGTGCGCGGTGTAGGCGCCACAGTGCCAGTGCCTCTAGCTCCAGAACCCCCAGAACCAGCACCTCCACCACCGACACCCCCGGTGCCTCCCGTACCTCCTGCGGGAACAACCCCAGGCTCCATAGCAAGCGGCTGCAGAGAAGAACGAGGAGGGAACTGCGGGACAGACGAGAAGCCATGAGGTGATGCGGGCCGAGACCGCCGAGTCGAGGCAGCCTTGTCATTCATGGGAGTTACCTCCACGCCCACACCCCCTCCATCCCAACAACTGACACCACCAGCTCCAGCAGCCCCAGCACCCTCACCCTCCAGCACCCCCGAACACGACAGGGAATAGACGTTGCAGGGAGAAAGACTGCGGAGTGACGTGCGACACACCTGACGGGGCAGGACGCGAAGCTGGGGGGGCTACCGGGGCGACTTGGGGGGGCTCAAGGGTGAGGAATAGCTGGGGGAAAGACCTCAGTACCTCGGTGGTTGCGACTCTAATAGTAACACGCAGGCTCGTTGAACGTGACATCCTGGGAACTGCAGAACTCCTAGGTGAGTGGGTTGTAGAACACCCAGCCGACGGCGTCCAAAGGGAAGGCAAGAAAGACGCAGGCACAAGTGCGCGGAGACAACTTGTTCGCACCAGGGGCGCGAACGTGAGCCAAAGAACCCCAGACGCGGAAGTCAGCTGCTACGCCCGGAGAACCTGATTATAGATAGACAGGCGTCATCCGTGGCCGTGCGTCACTAGGCCACAGGTTCAGCTGGTGCGCGGCGTAGCGGACTGCCCGAGGCCACATGTACAGGGGGGCACCGGCATGGCACATGGAGGTCCAAGCAACCTCCATGACCAGGCCGATGCGTCGCTCGGCTACCCCGTTCTACTGCGGCGAGGCTGGTAGCGTGTAAGACTGGATGATCCCCCGACCCTGACAGAACGTCTTTAGGCGAATGGAAGAAAAACTCACCACCACGGTCCTAGTGTAGGCGGAGCCCACACAGGCCCTGGGCGCCACCCCACGGTAGTAGCCACGGCTCGAGGACGGTAGGCACGTTGGCTTTCCATCGCAAGGGGAAAACCGTGGTGTAGCGAGAGTAATCGTCCACCACAATCATGAAGTAGCGCTCCTGACGTGGGCCAAGGACTGGGGAGGGGCCCCAAACGTCCAAGTGCAGGGTCTGGAAGGGAGTCGTGGTGGGGGGGAACGATGACTAGTGAGGGGCAGCGCACTGCCGACCCTCGACGCAAGGAGTGCACGGTGGCGCAGGCGAGCGATGAAGCGGGGCAAGCGACTTTGGGAGACCTGAGACCAGACAGTGACGTACCATCCTACTGAGCCGTGGAAATGACGGGTGACCTAGACGGTGGTGCCAGAGGACCGACGGGTGGGTGAGGGACTGACAATCACACGAGACAGCAGCTACCTGACCAGACCTGACCTGACTCCGTGTGGTGGAACAAAATATGTAGTGAGTACAGACCAGAGCCCGGCTCCCTGTGGAAAGTGGCCAGAAGTGCCTTGGTGGCACCGGTTGTGTAGAAGTGGGAAAGTAGTCCAGTGGAAAAGTAGTGAATACACCTAGGTCGTGGAGGTGACTGACACCCACCAGGTTCCTGAAGAATGAGGGGGTGTAGTAACCTGTCAGAAATCCAGAAGGAGCCGCCGGACACGGGAGAGTGGTGGTGCTGTGAGCAACGACAGGTACCACAGAGGGGTTAGCCAAGGCGACAAGTGACTCGAGTGTGCAGTGGCGTAAGGTCAGTAAAGTCGCAAAAGAAACAGCTGGACGCTCCAGAGTCTAGGGTGAAGGAAAGACGTGCAGGCTGTGAGGTCGCACCCGAGCTAGCGACAAAGGCTGGTACTAGACTAGTGGTAGCTGCAGCTCCTACACAAAGACCCTCAGAGGCAGCTGTACTAGAAAATACACACGCACCAATACTGGAAACACAGGTCTCCGCTTGTGAAGCCTGGAAAGGTCCTAGACCAGGTAGGTGAGACTCACCTGGTGCAGCAGTGCGCTGGCAAAGACGCGAAGGCCAGTGCTGTGTAATAGCGTAAGGACCAAAACGCTCACGGTGGAGGTCGTCAAGGCGACGATAGCAGCGGGACGTAGAGTGGTCAAGGTTCCAGCAGGTGGTGCCAGCACCCGGGCCAGGCAGGATCCGGTACCCGGAGGGACCAACATCGCGCCCACTACTGGCTGAGCCGCTGCTGCGGCCGGTACTCTTAGGACCCTCAGGTCCCCATTGCCGGGAGTGCTGCAGCTGCTGTCGCTGCGGCTGACCTTGCTGCTGCTGCAGAACTCTAGCACACGCCATGGTAGGCACTAGAGACGGCCGAGTACGGTGGGGAGTGGCTAGGAGCGGTTGCTGGCTAGAGCCTATGCTGCTGCTGGTTCTGCTTGGGGCAGCCTATGCTGCTGCTGGTGCTGCTGGGGGCAGTCAATGCTGCTTCTGGTTCCGCTGGGGCCAACCTATGCTGCTGCTGGTTCTGGCGGCAGTCCAAGCTGCTGCTGGTTATAGTAGGTCTAGAGCGGTGGGGAGCACTTATGGGCGGTTTTGCACGGTTCTGGACAATGATCGACGGATCTGGCCGGTTATGGGCGGTCCTGGGCGGTTTTGGGCGGTTCTGGGCGTCGCGTATAGAGGGGCGGCGGGCCCAGGGTGGTTCGGGACACGTGGGGCTGCTGGCGCGTTTTTAGTAGCTGCTAGTGCTGTTGGGGCGTTCCTAGCAGTTGCTGGCGCTACTAGCACGGTTCGAGCGGGTGCTGGCACTGCTAGCACGGTTCTAGCAGCTGTTGGCAATGCTGGGGTGTTTCTAGCGGCTGGTTTCAGATGGGGCTGCGGCCACAGGGTGCGGGGAGGTGACGGGATGGAAACGAGGGGAGACAGGGAGGCGAACCCGAGGGCGACGGGGACGCGACGCGGAGAGCGACGGGGACGCGACGCGGAGGGCGACGAGGACGCAATGCGGAGGGCGACGGTGACGCCACGGGGAGGGGACGGGAGGTGACGGGGGCGCGATGCAGAGGGCGATGGGGACGCGACGCGGAGGGCAACGGGGAGGCGACGGGGAGGGGACGGGAGGGTACGGGGACGCGACGGGGACGGAATGGGAGGTGACGGGAAGGGGACGGGAGGCGAAGGGGCGCGACGGGGAGGGGGCGGGGGGTAACGGGGGCGCGACGCGAAGGGCGACGGGGGGCGCGACGGGGAGGGGACAGGGGGAGACGGGGGCGCGATCTGACGGGCCTGCGGGGGCCGTTCTAGGTCATGACGTGGGGGGACCCGCAGGGGTCCCTTCCTAGCGCGAACTAGCGGGCCCGCGGGGGCCGTTCTAGGTCGTGACGAGTGACGGGCGGTGCTAGCAGGCTGACGGGATCGACGGGGGGGCACTACGGGTAACTAGGCGCTACGAATGACGAGGCGCTACGGGCTAGGTCAGGGTACGGGGCGGTGGGCCCATAGGATCTTATCGCTCTATACCATGTGAAAGTAACAACTAGTAAATGAATGAGTAGAATGAAGCAGTACAAAGAGAGCATATAGCAAAACTTAAGGGGGTTATACCCTCTACAGCATAACTCAATGTAACACCTAGAATAAATTAGCAATCTATAACAATTATAGTTTGACATCCCCACCCCCCTTCATTGGAGTCGCTGTCTTCTTCTTTTGCGCCCCATGCGGCGCATGAGAATGTGCTGCCTGCTTCAGCGATGCTCTTCTGGCGTAGCTACTCGGCTTCGCGGCACGCCAGTTCTTCCTCTCTCGCTACGGTAAGTTTCTTTGTGGGGTCGCGCCTGTGGGGGTAGATCTTCATAAATTGCTCCTTTGAATAGGGACACGCTCTCCCTTTGTCATCAAAGGTTCCGCGACGGCGTCCCTGTCGAATGCTCTCGAGCCGCTCCGCTGGTGTACCGGGAAGTGTTTTTCCTGGTTCCGGATTTGGCAGGTCGAAATCTCTTTCCGTCCATTCTTCAGGTGGTGCATGTTGCTCAGCTTCAGCTATGGCGGCGAGGCCGCGGCCGGCGATTGCACTTGTTGAGGCGGTGGGCGTGTGGCAGTCCCTGTAGATGCCGTCTGGGTCAAGGTCGTGCAGTGCCAGCTCACGTGGGTGCGAATGATGTGGCACCCACGGCCTTCCGTCAGGGTGTTTCCAGTCTGAGACGGTGGATGTGCTCAAAACGCAGTGGAACGAGAACGACTCGTTCGAGTCGCCGCTGCAGTCAGGAATGTCGAAGTCAAGGATGTACACTCCATTTTCAGAGTGTGCTCGTCCTATCTGCTGGCGTGTTTTTGTCGGCGACAAGTAGTGCAGAAGAATGTTGCGTGTGCGACGGTTCGTGCTTAGTTCGACGCCACAATCCATGAGTTGGGGGGCGGAGAGAAGATAGAAGCGCAGGCTGGACTATGAGCACATCATCTTGTGTGATCTGCGTGCGGCTTCCCCATGCTTTGAGCACAATGATTCCTTGCGCGCTTGCACGCAGGCAGGTATTGCTGGCAGCTCCCGTCGAAGTATTGGAATATCTGTGCGTTTTGCAGCAGTAGCTCCAGCTCGAAGCTCCACGTAAAGAAGTCTCTGCCGTCAAAACACACACTTGTCATTATTTTTTATATGTTGATGAACCTTGATTGCGTAGAGAGAATTGCTTCTTCGCTGGGACGGGGAGCCTTGGGAGTTGAGCCATTTGTATCGAGGGAGAAAGTGTGTGGGACGGTATTATGACCATCTAAGGCTGGTTGAGAGCGTTGGGAAGATGTTCTCGCGTCGCCATTCCGCAATGTTTGGAGTTCTTGTTCCAAACTAGCGAGTCGTTGAAGCAGTTGTGCGAGGACGGCGGTTCCAATCGTCGTTGTTTCCTCGTTTGTCGCATCCGGGTTGGACTGCGCTTCAGCGGTCAGATTCGTCTGACCTTCAGATCTGCCGGCCATCCTTACACGCGAGCGCCACCTTTCGATCACCGAAGATTTCGGAGGTGGCAGTGCGAAGGATTCCCGGGTCGCTGTCATACCATGCTGCGATCAGATGTTGATCGTAACCAGGATCATCTCGAGAAGGTTCGCACACAACTAAGTGGTAGTGGTGGGCCCTTGAGCTCAAATCAGAATGAATGTAAAATGATTGAGATGATAACATGCTAATACAACCATATAAATCAAATTACAGCTGGAATACGAAACAACCTAACTAGCCATGTACTCTAAGGGGTACATTCCCTTATAAAATCCGACAGTACGACCCCAGACGGTTACGAAACTGTCCGGATAGAATCCTTGCCACTGCTGCTGCCTGATGCTGTCTACCCTGACGATCTAGATGCTCCATAACCGAACGCGACTCTTCGCGTCACTCTGCATCTTCGTGTTGGGCTGAGAAAAGGACCTTAGGATCTTTGCAGGGCTAGACTCTGGGTAGGAATGTTGTAGTTGCGGAAGCGTTTTAATGAGAAGTATTGAACCACCTTGCGCTAGTACGTGAGGGCAAAGTAGATTGATTTAAACAAGAAGATACAAGGTTTTATAAGAATACAAGGAATATGAAGAGGTTTTACTGTTGCTATTGCGGTTCGATACAGTGACGACTCGGGCAACTGCTCTGTATCGAGTCAGCTGTTTGTCCTTGCTGTCGCGCTGTATTTGTCAAGTCAAAGGTCGCTGACCTTTGACCTTCACGTAACCTCCAGCGGTTACTTCACTTGTCAACCTCCGATAGTTGACTCGCCGATGCTTCGTTTGTGCTTTGCTTCGTTTACGACTCAGTGTTTCAACGCAACAGAAGCGCTTAAATCACTTGTTTCCAACACTCCCCTTCGCTTCTGGAGTGTCGTTGCTGGTGACATGGCCTTGTCCAGTCAGCAGCATGCAGTACTCGAGCTTTTGCTTTCCGAGCTTCTTGGTCAAGTAATCAGCTTGTCAAACTTATATGCTATAGTCTGTTTAGGCTGTACTGGGGTAGTTCCTATGGGGTACAACAGTTTTAGGTTTTCCTACTTGTACCCACCCCTTTGCATTTCACTCTTGTTGATTCTGACATGGTATTACGAGCCTAGGTTAGCCACCTAGGACCGCCTACTACTATGGGCCCGCCGTTCCGCTAGAAGCGCCCTCGTGCGCCCTGCCTTACTCGCGCCCTCGTGCGCCCCTCTCTGCTCGTGCGCCCTCACGCGCCCCGCCCCTCGAACTGCCCGCGCCGTCCGCTAGCCACCCGCGAGCAGCCCGTTAGGCGCCCGCTCGCACCCCGCTAGCCGCCCGTGCAGCCAGCGCCGCCCTCGCGCGGCCCGTCGACCGGCCCTACTGGCCGTCCCGCGCGTCGCAGCCCCGCCCATAGGCCGCCGCCTCGCGCTCGTAGGCCACCGCTCACTCACAGGCCGCCGCCCGCACGTAGGCCGCCGCCCCCACGTAGGCCGCCGCCCGCACGTAGGCAGCCGCCCGCCCGTAGGCCGCCGCCCGCACGTAGGCCGCCGCCTGCACGTAGGCCGCCGCCTCACACAGCCGCCGCCTGCACGCAGGTTGCAGCCCGCGCGCCGCGGCTGTCGCACGCCGGCTGCTGCAGCCCGCGCCTAGCCGCCGCCTACACGCAGTCGCGGCCCGCGCGCAGCCGCAGCCTAGACGCAGCCGCACACCGCGCGCAGGCCCGCCGTCGAGCCGCCCTGCCTGCCCGAACCGCGCCGCGCCGTCCTGCCCGAGTCGCGCCGCCCTAAGCGAGTCGTGCTACCCCACCTGCAGCAACTGCTGCTCTTGTTGTTGCTGCTACTACTGTTCTTACTGCTACTGCTGCTACTGCTAATGCTGCTACTGCTACTGCTGCTACTGCTACTGCTGCCACCATGGCTAGTCCCACCATTCTCTCTTTCGATGCTGAGGGCCGTCCGGTTCAGTTTGATGCTCGGCTCGACGACCTGCACCTGTTCCTACAGATCACTGCTAAGGACGATATCTCGCTATATGATCTTGCGTCCGGGACCACTCCCGTGCCTGCTGAGACTGCTGACAGTACTGCTCGCTCCCAGTGGCAGACTCGTGACGCTCACGCTCGCCTAGCCATTCGCAGCCACCTGCCGTTAGATGAGCGCGCGCATTTTGGCCAGCACAAGACTGCTAAGGCACTGTACGATGCTGTAGTAGCGCGCTACTCTTCGCTTGCCTCTGCTACGATCGGCCGTCTCTCGCTGCCTTTCCCACAGTCGCTGACCTCATTACTCACCTCCGCACTAGTGACACTCGCTACCGAGCCGCCCTTCCTGCTGAGTTTCTCGCCAAGAATCCTCCCCCGATGTACCTCGTTCTCTACCACCTAGTCACCCGTCTCCCTGACTCTCTTCGCGCAGTCAGGGACCACTTTCTCGCCCTCTGCCACACCGAGCTCACCGTTGACCTGCTCGAGAAGCACCTGCTTGCAGCTGAGGCTACCCCCACACGCCTTTCTTTGAGGGGTGTTCCCCTCCCCCCCTTCTCCGCTCTGTCGCCTCTGCTGCCGCTGTCGACTACCTTGGTGCTGAGGAAGTCGGGGCTGTGCCTGCTCCTAGTGGGAGGCGCAAGGGCGGCAGGGGCAAGGGGGGCAAGGGTGGTGGCAGTGACAGCGGGGGAGGTGGAGGTGGAGGCGGTGGGGGCGGTGGGGGTGGTGGCGGTGGTGGGGGTGGTGGCGGGGCTGGGGGGGTCAGTGGCAGCGGAGGGGGTGGTGGCGGCAGTGGTGGTGGAGGCGGTGGTGGTGGCGGCAGTGGGCGTGGTGGCAGCGGCGGAGGTGGTGGTCGGGGTGGACCGGCGCAGCGTGGAGGGTCTGGTGGTGTCTAGCGCCAGCAGCAGCGTCTTGGCGAGACCCCGTCGCCCCAGCAGCTTCGTGAGTGGTACTCTCAGCATGGGGGGTCTGGGGGTGGAGGTACCTGGCCGTATGTCATCCGCACAGGTGACCGCGCTTAAAAAGAACATTGATATCTTTGCTCTTGACTTTGATGCTACCCTTGGTGCCATGTATGCATTGACTATTAGTGCTGAGGGTGACTGTTACCTGTGTGTCCCGCCCGACCCGTGCATTGAGACCAGTGAGGCTGCCGCTCTAGGTGCTAGTGCGTCTGCTGCTCCAGGTCCTGGTGAGGCTGCTGCTCTAGGTGCTGGTGAGTCTGCTGCTTCAGGTACTTGTGAGTCTGCGCCGTTTGGTACTGCGTCTACTGAGGCACTGCACACCTTCACACTGGACTCAGCTGCTTCCCGCTGTTTCTTTCGCGACCGCACTGCCCTTGCGCAGCTCTCTCGTCCGGTAGCTGTCTCCCTAGCTGACCCCTCCGGGAGTCCGGTCCTTGCGACCTCCACCACTGCCCTCCCTTGTCCTGCTGTCCCGTCCGGCACACTGTCGGGTCTTTACCTCCCCTCGATCTCTACGAACTTGGTGGCGGGTTCTGCGCTCCAGGACGCGGGTGTTCACCAGTTCACCCCTGCCTATGAGCGTGTGACACACTGCACGTGTGCTCAGACGGGTCGTCACCTGGCTACCTTCACTCGGCAGCCGGGGTCGGACCTGTACACACTGACCACTGAGTCCCCTCAGGTAGCTGCGTCTGCGTCTGCGTCAGGTCAGTTGTCCGCCCCCTGCTCGTGTCGCACCCTGTCGCACCGGACGGTCCTCTGCCACCACCGCCTTGGTCACCCTTCGATGCAGCGCCTTCGTGGCATGCACTCCCGTTGCCTTGTCTCTGGTCTCCCCAGGTCACTGCCTCCCCTGCCACAATCCCCTGCCCCTCCCTGCCTTCCCTATGTCGAGGGGCGGCAGCACGCCGTCCCTCACTCCTCTGAGTTCCCCCCGACGGAGGCTCCTCTGCAGACCCTTCACATGGACGTGTGGGGACCAGCTCGCGTCCGTGGACAGGGCGGAGAGCGCTACTTCCTGCTGGTAGTTGACGACTACACGCGTTACACCACGGTCTTCCCCTTGTGCACCAAGGGTGAGGTCCCTGATGTCTTGATCCCTTGGATCCGCGCTACCCGTCTCCAGCTGGAGAGGCGCTTTCGCACGGACCTTCCCGTCCTGCGACTGAACTCTGACAGAGGTGGTGAGTTCTCCTCCGGCCTCTTGAGGGCCTTCTGTCAGGGGGAGGGCATTGAGCAGACGTTCACGCTTCCGGCCTCTCCGCAGCAGAATGGGGTTGCTGAGCGCCGCACTGGCTTGGTCATGGAGGTCGCTCGTACCTCCTTGATCCATGGGGCTGCCCCCCATTTTCTGTGGCCGTTTGCGGTCCGGTACGCCGCGCATCAGCTCAACCTCTGGCCCCGTGTTTCCGTTCCGGAGACCTCACCGACACTGCGTTGGACGGGAGAGGCTGGCGATGCATCGGTGTTCCGGGTCTGGGGATCTCGTGCCTTTGTCCACGATACGTCCGCGAACAAGCTCTCCTCCCGCGCAGTTCTTTGTGTCTTCCTTGGCTTTGTCCCTGACGCGCCTGGCTGGCAGTTTTACCAGCCCACCTCGCGCCGTGTCTTCCCCTCTCAGGACGTCACTTTCGACGAGCCGGTTCCTTTTTACCGTCTCTTCCCCTACCGCACTGCCCCGCTCCCCCCTCCGCCGCTCTTCCTTACGCCAGGTGCTGCTTCGGTAGACCCCCTACCTCCCCAGGGTCCTGCTCCCTCAGGTATTTCCCAGGTAGACCCGGTCGAGCCTGTCGAGGTAGCTGTCGACTCTAGTCCTGCGCGAGGTACTGAGCCTGAGCGTGCTGAGCCTGGAGGTGCTGAGATTGGGGGTGCTGAGACTGGGGGTGCTGAGCCTGGGGGTACTGAGCCTGGGGGTACTGAGACTCGGGGTGCTGCGACTGGGGGTGCTGAGCCTGGGGTTGCTGAGACTTGGGGTGCTGAGCCTGGGGGTGCTGTGACTGGGGGTGCTGAGCCTGGAGGTACTGCGCCTGGGGGTGCTGCGTCTGACCGTCCTGCGCCTGGGGGAACTCTCTCTTCCCAGCAGCTGCATGAGTGGTACTCTCAGCACTGCCGCCGCCGACGTGGTGCTGTGGGAGCTGGAGGTGCTACTGGAGCTAGAGCTGAGGGCGCTGGAGCTACTGGTGCAGGTGTGGCTGCCAACCCTGGGGTTGGCGCTGGAGGTGCTGGAGCCACTGGTCCTGGAGGTACTCGTACTGGCGGTACTGGAGCTGCTGGAGGTGCTACTGGAGCTACTGGAGGTGCTACTGGAGCTACTGGAGGTGCTACTGGTGCTAGAGGTGCTGCAAGAGTTGGAGCTGCCACTGGGGGTGCTGGTTCTGTCCCTGCGGGTTCTGGAGGCGCTGCACGGCCGCAACGTACTACGTTCCGCTCCTTCAGCAGGTTCTTGGTCTTTCGCCTTCTCCTGGTCCTGCTCCTTCCTTAGAGTGTCCGCCGCCTGTCCAGTCGCAGTCACAGTTGCAGCCCACCTCCCCACTGCCTGCTCCTTCTCCTTACACTGGTCCGACCGGAGGTCTTGCTGAGCGTCGTGAGCATGCGTCTCGTCCTGCGTCGCCTGTTCGTACTACTAGCACTAGTCGTCGTGGTTCGCGTCAGCGTCCTCTTCCTGTCCCTGGCACGCACCGGATGGCTCTGCGCCCTTCCACTGCTCCGCAGCGTGTCCCTCTGCCGTCTCCTCCTGCATCCTCCCTCGCTGACGGTCCAGACCCGGAGTCTGACTCCCTTCGTGCTGCTAGTCCTACTGTCACCCGTCTCCTGGCCACTATTGTTACTGACCCTTCCTTTGAGTCCACTGCTGCGTCTGCCTTAGTTGCTGAGCTTGTCGAATTTTCTGCTCACTGTCGTCTAGACTACGCCGCGAGTCTTGTTGCTGAGTCTGAGTTTGTCTGTCCTCCGTCCGTCGGGGGTGAGTGTGCTCTTGGCACGGACGTCCTTGAGGACAGGCAGGAGGACTTTGAGTGCTTTGCAGCCGATGTACCTCATCTCGTGTCCATGCTGATTGCACCTGAGGGAGACCCGGATGCACCAGACATCCCGACCCCACGCTCTTACGCAGAGGCGATAGAGGGTCCCTACTCCTCTCAGTGGCAGCCAGCCATGGACGTAGAGATGGCATCCTGGAAGTCCACAGGCACCTAAGTTGACGAGGTTCCCCCTCCTGGGGCGAACATCGTCAGTGGCATGTGGATTTTCAGGGTGAAGCGGCCGCCGGGTTCTCCGCCTATCTTCAAGGCGTGTTACGTTGCTCGAGGCTTCAGTCAACGACAGGGAGTTGACTTCTTCCAGACCTTCTCCCCGACTACTCTTCGGGTTCTGCTGCACGTTGCTGCTCAGCGTGACTACGAGCTTCACTCTCTTGACTTCAGCACTGCTTTCCTACAGGGCAGCCTGCACGAGGAGATCTGGCTGCGCCGCCCACCTGGCTTCACTGGGTCGTTTCCTCCTGGTACCCAGTGGAGCCTCCGGCGGCCAGTCTACGGTCTCCGCCAGGCGCCCCGTGAGTGGCACGACACACTGAGGACTACGCTTGCGGCTCTTGGGTTTGCTCCTTCCACTGCTGACCCATCGCTGTTTCTGCGCACTGACACTTCGCTGCCGCCGTTCTACATCCTCGTGTACGTCGACGACTTGGTCTTTGCCACTGCTGACACTGAGGGACTCGCCCACATGAAGTCGGAGCTGCAGAAGAGACACACGTGCACAGACCTGGGTGAACTGCGCAGCTATCTTGGCTTGCTGATCACCCGGGACAGAGCACGGCGCACCATTACCTTGACTCAGTCACACATGGTGCATCAGGTCCTTCAGCGCTTCAACTTCACGTACTCCTCGCCTCAGGCCACTCCTCTATCTACCGGCCACTCGCTCTCAGCTCTGCCTTCGGATGAGTCCGTAGAGCCGAGTGGCCCGTACCCAGAGCTTGTTGGCTGCCTCATGTACCTGATGACCTGCACTCGACCTGACTTGGCATACCCTCTTAACATCTTGGCGCGCTATGTTGCTCCTGGGAGACACCGACCAGAGCACATGGCAGCAGCGAAGAGGGTGTTGCGCTACCTGTGCAGTACGTCGGGCATGGGGCTAGTGCTTGGAGGACGGGCTCGAGTTGTCCTCACTGGTCACGCAGACGCTTCTTGGGTTGACGACTTGGCTACGCAGCGGTCGTCACAAGGTTACACCTTCAGCCTTGGCTCCTTTATGTTTCATGGCGGTCTACCCGCTCGTCTTCTGTTCTCAGCTCCAGCTGTGATGCTGAGATCTACGCAGGGGCCATGGGAGAGGTGCCTCGTTCTCCTCCAGTTCTGTACGTCGACAACAAGGCCATGCTGGCCTTGTGTCAGGAGCACAGACTGGAGCACAGAAGGAAGCACATTGCCCTTCTCTACTTTCTTGCTCGAGAGCTGCAGCAGCGCGGTCAGCTTCGTCTTGCTTACGTGGCCTCTCAGGCCAACACTGCTGATATCTTCACCAAGGCACTTCCGCCTTGTGATCATCAACGTTTCTGTACTGTTCTAGGCCTTGTGCCTACCTTGCCTCACTTGTTCACTTCTTGACTTTGCCTGTACTGTGATCTATATATCTATACCTGTATGCTTTCACTTGCTAGGTTTTGATCACTGTTGTATAACTCTGCATGTGAACTTGCCTTGTGGTCTTTTGTTTGTGCTCAGAATGCGTGGTGACGTTGTGATCCACCCTGGGCTTGCTTTTCTTTCTTGACTGGTCTTGTGACCCTTTGCTCTCCCCCACTTTGCCTATGGGGGTGTGTCAAACTTATATGCTATAGTTTGTTTAGGCTGTAGTGGGGTAGATCCTATGGGGTACAACAGTTTTAGGTTTTCCTACTTGTACCCACCCCCTTCCTAGTGCATTTCACTCTTGTTGATTCTGACACAGTTGCCATTTCGAACGTGGGGCAGTAGGACAGTTCGAGTCTCTCCTTCTCAATCTCGTCCTTCACGAAGAAATATCACAGGGCGATGTGCTTCGTTCTGTTCACGAATCCGTTCTTGTTGGCTATGTGAATTGCAGATTGGTTGTTGCAGAACAGGGAGAAGTTGGGTAACTCGGCCAGCTTCGCTTCTTCCAGTAGTTCGCGAAGGTACAGTCCTTCCTTGGTGGCTGAGCGGAGTGCAATATATTCTGCTTCAGCTGAGGAGAGGGCAATTAGTTCTTGTTTGCTCGACTACCACGAGATGGGCCCGATATAGCCGGTCCGTGAGCGCCTGTTGTCAGAGTCGCCGGCGTGGTCTGCTGCAGCTCCCCTTCGAACCAGGTCGTAATTCCTTCGGTCGAACCGATGTAAAGCAGATCGTCTACGTAGACGATGAGTAGAATGTAGTCAGTGCCCTTCGTGAGTCGGTACATGCCCTGGTCGTGCGGTAGCTGACGGAATCCGATGCGGATGAGTCGAGCGTGTAGATTCTGCTGCCACAGTCTCGGAGCCTACTTAATGCCGTATAGAGATTTCAGTAGTTGGCAGGCTTGGTTCGGATCTCCGTTGGAGCCGTGTGGTAGCTCGACGAAGATCTCAGCGTCAACAGGTGCGTAGAGGAATGCGTTGGCGACGTCGATTTGACGCAGCTTCTTCTTCTTCATAGCGGCTATCGCGAGGAGAATCCGCAGAGAGGTGTGTTGGCTAACTGGTGCAAATGTTTCAGTGAAGTCCCATCCGTGCTCTTGGTCGAAGCCGCGTACACCCATCGCGCCTTGAACTTGTCGATGGTGCCGTCTGATTTGGTTTTCACATGGAAACCCATTTTCCGGTAAGGATTGTCTTGTTGCGTGCCACGCCGATGGGAACGATTTTCCAGGTGTTGCGTTCTTCCAGTGCCTTTAACTCCCTGTCCATGGCTTCGCGCCATTTTTCCCTTTGTTCCCCCCCCAGAGCCTGCTGAATTGTGGCAGGCTCCTTAGGTGGTGCTGAGTCGTGGACTGCGGTGACGAGGCCAAGTATCTGTAGTCCGCTCTGTGTGTAGCGGGGAAGTGTTGTATACTCGGGGATAGACGGCTTCGTCTCCTGCTTCTGGATCAGGTATGAAGTTGGGTCCTACGCGTTCTGCTTCGTTGGTGTTGACTCTTGCAGGTGTAACATAACCGTTGTCGGCGTAGTGATAATAGACTTTGGCGTTGATGCTTTCGCGAGGATTGTCGTCGTCCATCGGAACATCGACCGAGCCGTAGGGAAGAGGTCTGGCTTCCTCCGAGGCTCTGTCCACGTTTTGCTCGTCCCAATCAGCTTCATCCTCTGCCGAGGCGAAGGCTCGGGTGCAAAGAAATCCGCCCGAGAGGTCTGGGTTTCCTTCTTCCACGTTGGCAAGGTATGCCCGAAGGGTGAGGTTTTCGTAGAAGATGACATCACGTGCTGCCACTGTTTCCTTTGTGTTGATGTCGAAAATCTTCCTTGCGTTGTAATGATGTCCGATGCCCATGTGTAGTCCCCACTGTGCGCGTTGGGAGAATCCGCCGGCGCGTGCAGCTGGGGGTCGGTAATGTACCATGCAGCCAAAAACTCGCAACATTTTTGTGCTGCCCAGTTTTCCTGTCCACAGCAGATGCGGTGATGCGTTGTTCGGGAGCGAAGATGACGAGAGCAAGTTGTGCAGCATCACGGCGTGGTCCATTGCTTCGGGCCACTGGTGGTTGGGTAGCCGCATGCCACGTAGTAGCTTGCGCATGGTGTTCTGAAGAGTCATGTTCATTCTTTCTGCCACGCCTTGCTGTTGGTGAGCGTAGGGAAGGGAGATGAGCCGCTTGATGCCTCTTTTCTGCCAGGTAGTCCTTGAACCTTTGTGATTGATATTCCCCTCCTTCGTCTGACTGGAAGCTTTTTAGCTTCACTCCTGATTCTCGTTCTGCTACTGGAAGACAGGCGACGAAGGCTTCGAAGGCCATGCCGCGGCTCAGAAGATTGAGGTGCCAGACGTATCGTGTGGCGGCATCGATGAACATGATGACATAATTGTATGTTCCTTGTCCAGGTTCGCGGTTGTACAGGATGTCGGTGTACACTTTTTCCAGAGGTGCGTATGCTGGTGCGCTCGGGTTGTGATGCGAGACGAACGGCTGATGCGGTAAGTCAGCTTCAGGGTAGGTGAAGCACGTTCCGCGGACTCGCTGGAGTTCTCAGCCGTCGGTTAGAACTAGTGAGTCTTTGTCGAGCACGCCTGCTCTTATCGTGTTGTTTAACGTCGTATTGCTTGGATGTCCCATTCTTGCGTGCCAGGTTCCTTCAGTGGCGCGATGTCCGGGTAAACATCTGTACAGGTCAAAGTTGGAGTAGAAGCCTACGGTGAAGTTTGCGCCTCGATGGACTTCTCGTAGAGTTGGGTTCAGCTGCTGTGCGGGAGTCGGTGGTGTGTTGTCGACGAAGACCGGTGCAGTTGAAGGGCTAGCGATTGGTGCCGATGTTGTCTCTGCTGCTGCCGATGTTGCCGCTGCTGCTGCCGATGTTGTCTCTGCTGCTGTCGATGTTGTCTCTGCCGCTGCCGATGTTGTCTCTGCTGCTGCCGATTGAATTGTTGCTAATGCTCTCGTTCTTTCTGTTTCAGGTATGGTGTGTGAATACCAGAATCCGGCGGGGCTGAAGTCGGGATCAAGGTCCGGTGGGTGTGTCAAGGAGGTGAAGGTCACGATTCCGTCGCTGTAGGCGGTGCCTAAGTCTGGAACGAAGTCAAGAACGAAGACGTTGTTTTTCAGCACAGCTATTCCGATGTAGAGTCCGCCAATCCCGTGGTACAACTTGAACTCCTGAGTGGTGCTGTCTGCTTCGAGGTGAATCCCTTTCGCCATCAGTTGACTCACACTCAGTAAGTTGTAGCCGAGTCCCTCCGCGATCAAGACCTTTGGCATCTGCAGTATTACGTTTATTTCTCTTGACTGAAGTTGAACAACTCCTTGTCGTCGTGTGCGCAGATTCTGATTGTTGGCGACGGTAATGACGACTTCGCGCTGGAGTTGATGTTCGCGTTGAACGAAGCGACCCGAGGAGCACATGTGTTGTCCGCAGCAGCTGTCCAAGAACCAAGTGTCCTTCCCGGACGGCTCGCTCTGGGCGATGGCTCCGTATGTCGGGTTCGGCTCCAGTGTTTCACGGCGAGGAGTGTTCTCATCGAGCAGTTCTTCTGGTGAGTAGTGTGGTGGTGATTCGGTGATGCAGGAATCTGACAATCTCGCCATGCAGCTCACGATGTCTCTTGCTCCTTGTGCGGGTTGTGTCGGTGATGTAGTTGAAGACTGCGTCTGACTTGTGGGGTGCGCCTGTGTGGATGCTACTTGGCTGCTTGAAGGACGAAGTTGACATTGCGGCGGTGTTGGCTGCTGTCGATTCGGGCAATGCGTGCGAGGGTGTCCTGATGTCTTGCAAAGATGACAAAACGGAGGTATGGGTTTTGGTTGATGCCGATTGTTGTTGTTGTTGTAGCGCCGTTAAGTGTGGAATGCAAATTTGGGTACTGACGTTTTTTTCTTGTGCCGTTCCTCATGCTGGTCCATGTCTTGTTGCTCAGTGTGTATTTCAGCGCAGAGTGCTGCTTCAGAGATTTTTCCATGAGCTCGGAGTATGGCGCGAGTGGAGCGCCAGTGAGGACCAAGACCGGAGATGACAACTGTGACGAAGACTTCTTCAGATATCGATCCTCCGTATCGAAGGAGTTTGTCGTGCAATTCGCGACAGCGGCTGATATACGCCATTCCCTTTTCGCCCGGTCTCGTTTCGACTGCTGTCAGCTGTGCCATTAATCGACTTTGATTGACGCTGTCTGTTGCTTGATACAAGTTCTTCAAGTGGTTGTACGCGAGCTCGACGGAGTTGCCATATCCCCAATAAGGCCGAATATTCTGCTGATGGTTTGGAGTTACGTTCCTCAGCAGGATCGTGTAAGCCATCATTGACTGATACGTATACGTTGTCGTATTGCGTTCTGTGCGTTGGGTATGGCAGGGACCCGTCGAAGAATCCAAGAATCTGTGCGCCTTCCATCATCAGCTCAAACTCGAATGACCGGGTATATAAATCCTTCCCGTCGAAAGGTGTTGATGTTTGAATTTTCAGAACGTGCGCGAACTGCGACTGAACCAGAAGTGCGTCCAGTGTCTTTTCTTGTCCAGGTGAAGGCTACTGACGTGGCATGAAGCTTATGGAGCCGCGCTGGGGCTCGTACGGAGCAAAGGTAGGTTGCTGCTGGTTTCCGCGCGCATAGGATGAACCATCGAGGCTCATGGGCGTAACGTCGTTGTTGTTGTTGCTGATGTTTGACTGCGCAGGTGCCGCTTGCTGGTGTTGTTCGTAGAAGGACATGAAGGAGAAGAATTTCTCCATCATGCTTGGATTGAAACCCGTCGCTTGGTTCGCGGGAGTTTCAGTAGACTCAGCTGCTGGTCTTGTTGCTGTGCCCTCCTCTGTCTGTAGGCCAGAGGCAGGAGGTGGAGTAGGAGTAGTGCCGAGAGAACCGTTAGAGGAGCTTCTCTCCTTCTGTGTTGCCATGCCTTCTGATGTTGTAAGTGTCTTGAAAGTAGTTGAGTTTGCCCTGATAGCTCTGATACCATGTTGGGCTGAGAAATTGCCCTTAGGATCTTTGCAGGGCTAAACTCTGGATAGGAATGTTGTAGTTGCGGAAGCGTTTTAATGAGAAGTATTGAACCACCTTGCGCTAGTATGTGAGGGCAAAGTAGATTGATTAAATCAAGATACAAGGTTTTATAAGAATACAAGGAATATGAAGAGATGCATCTAATAACTGTTTTACTGTTGCTGTTGCGGTTCGATACAGTGACAACTCGGGCAACTGCTCTGTATCGAGTCAGTTGTTTGTCCTTGCTGTCGCGCTGTATTTGTTAAGTCAAAGGTCGCTGACCTTTGACCTTCGCGTAACCTCCAACGGTTACTTCACTTGTCAACCTCCGATAGTTGACTCGCCGATGCTTCGTTTGTGCTTCGCTTCGTTTACGACTCAGTGTTTCGACACAACAGAAGCGCTTAAATGACTTGTTTCCACCACTTCGCATTCAACCTCGATATTGTGTGCTTCACTTGCTGCGGTTAGGAGTGCACACTGCATTTATCATTTCACTATTCGTAACATAATATAGTTAAAGTTGCACAGGTACGTTAGGTTGGTACAGGGCGAGACATTCATGCATGCTTGGTTAGTGAAATATACATTGTTTTCCATTGCTACTGGGAAAACAAAGTGGAACTGAGATTTTACACGGGAAGCGACTATTAAAGAGTATGTGTTTTTTTTTTTTTTGCGCTACATGTTCTGCTGAGCTGGAAGTTCCGCAAATTCTTTCACGCACCGAACGTGTGGCCCGAACGTGGAAGTCACAACGTGAGTGCGATTTGGTTGGTCTTGTTCACGTGGAATGGGACGCGCTTGAAGGTGGTTGCGGAAACCCTAACCTTTCGGGGATGTGTAACAAATAAGGTTCCGACATGTCAGCTCAAAGTGCTGACATCACCTTCCACGCAACCAATAGTGTTCTCCGGCGAGCCACATTCCCCAAGAAATGTTGCATTGCAATTTGCAACGCGACTGAAGTTGTGTGCGCTTCGCGGAGGGCTTATTTCTGGTTCGGTTCGAACTCAGCCCCGGTAGCGAATCATCGCTTGACCTGACCGGGTTACATCACGTACGGTGCTCACCGAGCAAGCGTGGTCACTTCGTACAGTTAGGGGTTTTTCAAGAGCAGGAAACGGTTGGGAGATTAGAGAAAGTCTTGGGTCTGGTTCGGTGAGATCTTCGAGGGAGTCACCCATTTCCCCACAACCACCCTCCCCGAGCCGAAATCCCCGAGCCGAAATTCCTCGCGCTTCGAAACCTCAGTGTGGTATGTAGGGCAACGGGAGTTGTTTGAATTTCTCATCCAACCAACCCACCAACAACCTCATCTCACCAGCAACACCCTCATCTCACCAGCCAACACACCCACCAACGCCCTCATCTCCATCATGGCCTCGCACTTTTCATTCCTATCCGCATCGCTCGCCCTTTTGCTCCTCGCTACGGCGAGCAGCGTATTCGCGCGACATCACTCTTCGGGCATCGCGGCCGTTACTAAGCCCGCCGCAGCCTGCGCCGCGTCGACTCTGCCGTCATACGCGAAGTCCGTCAAACTTACTGATGACGGGTACGTGTCTGAAGCGTTTTCGGATTGAAATTAGTACTAGCATGCATCGTTTTTTTAGGAAATCATCGTTTTCGTTTTGTACGCCCGCAGTGAAATTTAGTAGCCTTACTTCTGTGACAGAGTTCGGGTTGCTGTTCCGATCAGCCTAGCCCTGTAATTAACAAAACTAGTACCCTTTATCATTCGTTCCCCAAAATCTTCAGTCTGTTTGTCCTGCACTGGAACATCACCAAGAAGAACGACGGGATCATGGCTGCGATTGAGGCGAAGGCCGGGAGCGGCGGCGAGACGGGGTGGATTTCCATTGGCTGGACGAAGAAGCCCGGCTTCATGGCTCCTGCCGACGCCGTGGTGGGGAATTTGGCGGGAGCCGCGCCAAACAACGTGCTGGCTTACGCGATGACGGGCAAGACTGTGGCCCAGGTCAAGAAGGCAGCCGTAGCCGCAGTGAAACTCTCAGCGAAATCCGTGGTTACCACTTCTGACGGTGGCAAGATCGTCAAGTGAGTTGTGTCTCTTTTTTTTGCGCAAAACCGCCCTTCATGATGCCCGTTCTTGCACCTCCAAGGTTGCTCCTTCCTCCCAAATCACCATCTCATGCATTTCAATTATCGTTTCAGGTTCACTCGTATGGGCAAGGGCGGTCTGGGTCCTGTCAACTACCTGGGTAACAACAACATGATCTGGGCCTACTCCGACGCCCAGGCATTCACCTCCCACGCCAATCGGTAAATTCTCGAACCCATTCACGTTCTTTTTTATTTCGCATGAATATTATCCTGTTGTCCTCTGGTAGTACCAGTGCCTGACTTCGTGTGTTTATTGTCACCAGGGGTTCCCTCGTCGTCAACCTCGCATGCAAGGTGTAATGGCATGCCGTGACTCACGGCTCAGAGGGGTTGTAGTTAGTTGTTGAGACGAGACAGCTGTGGAATGTAGGGCATCAAAGAGTCAGCTATAATGTGACCCTTGTTTGCTGAATGTTGTTGCAAGTGCTTTTTAGCGATTCTGATTCTTCCAAGTGTTTTGAGCAAGTCTGATTTGTTGCAAGTGTCTGATTCTGGTCAATTTTCTAGACTTTCATACGGTATTTAACCTACGGAATTCAGTAACTACGGCGCTGGTTTCGGCTTGGATTGTTCAATCAGCTTCTTCAGCTTCGCCTCTGCTTGACTTGATATCGAGCAAAACTGCTTTAGTGGCTCCGGCAGTGAATCGTGTGCACTCCACCACCGCTTATGAGCTGCCTCATTAGTGAAGTCGTAAAATTCGGGTATCAGAATGTTGCAATCAAACTCACGATAGCACAACCATGGCTTCATACCAAGGTAGTGTATTGCATGGATTTCCGAAGGGTCTTCTGAAAACCACCCGCTTTTCATATAGACGAGTGCTTGCTTCTTCACCGGGTCAGAGGTCCAGACAGGTTTGAAGATGTTTATGGAATCTGGTACGCGGTGCCACCAGGTGAAGACATTGTTCAAGAAGCCCTGGGGGGGGGTGTGAATGTGATGGAAATTGGTGAAAAATAAATCAGTGGAATCGAGGGCCAAGGGAACTGACAATCAACTCAGAATGATTGGACTGCAAGAGTGATATCACCTGCAAAAGGGTGCTAGAGAGTCGCATCAAATCTTGGTCTCACCTGGTCCCCATCGTCGGGCGATTGCACTCCTTTCAGCTTCACAACAGGCACTCGACCAAAAAAAAAAACGATCAATCAAACAAACAAACAAACAAACTGTTTGAACCATCACAGTTCAAAGTAGTGGCTTCCGCTGCAAGAGGGTGATAGGGACTGGCATCACATGACATAAGAACATGGTCTCACCTGGTCCCCTCCATTCTCCGATAGCACTCGCTCCAGATTTGCCATCAGCAGCTCAAACATGCAATCCGACGGCTCCAAGACCATCACGCCTGAGTTGAAATCTGTGCCGTCATTTCCGCGGGCGGAGATCTCGGGGTAGGAGAAGAGAAAGTCAATGCTGTTCAAGAGGAGCAGGTCCGAGTCGATGAAGAGCAGCTTGGTGTACTCCGTCTGCTGCCACAGCCGCAGCTTGCTGGGGGGGGGAAACAGATGGGGGAGGGAGGGAGGGGATTTAGGAGAGGTCAATGGAGTCAACGAGAGTCAATGTATTGCAGCTTGGCGTACTCCATCTGCTGCCACAGCCTCAACTTGCTGGTGGTGTTGATGGGGGGAGGGAGATGGGGGTGGGGGGGAGGCGAGGGATTGAAGAGAGTGGTTAATGAAGTCAACGAGAGTCAATGAAGAGCAGTTTGGCGTACTCCGTCTGCTGCCACAGCCGCGGCTTGCTGGGGCGGGGGGGGTGGGGGGTTTGAAGGGGTGGAGAGAGGGGGAATGGGGAGAAGGGGAGTCAACAAGCAAAAAGAAGACAGTGGCA
Organism: Closterium sp. Naga37s-1; assembly: GCA_947471745.1. Lineage (NCBI taxonomy): Eukaryota > Viridiplantae > Streptophyta > Zygnematophyceae > Desmidiales > Closteriaceae > Closterium > Closterium sp. Naga37s-1. The sequence continues at coordinate 867,909 of CANJKZ010000214.1, forward strand.
GAAGTCATATCAACCCACAGAAGCAAAATGAATCACTGATTGCTTAAAATCTTTGTGCACCTGGTTCAAGACAAAAACATCTACAGAAGGTCAGATGTAAATGATCAAGCATCATGATTCAAAAGAAAATAGGTGGGTGAAAGAGGCACAAGATTTACCAAGGCCATTATTTCAAGAAAAGACCAAGGTCTACCACGGATTTTTGCATATCAGCAAGCACACACAAGTCTACCTCCACTTGGTATAAGCACACATACCTCTAGCTCCACTCGCTACAAGCACACATACTTGTAGTCCGGTACAAGCACACAGACCTGTAGTTCCACTCGTTGTAAGTCCCGTTGAGTGCGTGGGGGTTGCGAATCCTCTCAATCTCCTTCACCGTCCACCCCGCCTCCTTGAGCCCTCGCCTGCTCTCCTCTTGAATCTCCTTATGCTTTGCCCCAGTACTATAGCGCCCCACACGTAGCGATCCGACGAGTGTAGCACTGTAGCATACGCGACGCGTTGGTTGGCTGAGGGAGGGGAGAAAGGGACGCACGTGGAGGAGGGAGTTCCATTATAAAGGGATAAAAGTACGTTACTGTGCATGCAGCGCACAAGAGAAATACAATGAAAGCTTATGACTATAGTGACTTTTGAGTCGACTCAAAAGCCACCTCGTTACAATGGCACAGAGAGAAATACGCAATGACAACTTATGACTCTGCCGCGAACCTCTTGTCCCCTACCTGCCACCTTGCTGTTGATAGGCTGAGCCATGGCGCATGATCCCAGGGGCTGTACACGTGTCAGCATGTCACTGGCCGTCAGGTTGTACAGCCACGTGTCACCCTCCCGCGTCACGAGTCGCGAGCAGTGGAAGAGGTTGGGCGGCGGGCGGCATGCGGAGAGTAACAACACTGGTAACCACGTGCGATTCGCCTGTTACAAGAGAGATAGTACAAGGGGATTGGACGAATAAGGCGGAGGGTAACACTATGGTAACCACAGGAGGCGAACCTGGAACAGGGGAACCGAGAGAAGGGTTGGTTGAACTTCAGCCAACCCTTATTTACAATTGGGGAAGGATGAGACGACACGAGGACAGTATCGTCACTGGTAACCACGGGCGATTTGCCACGATACAGGGGGGATGGGAGAGGGAGAACGAATGACACGTGGATAGCAGCACCACTGGTAACCATGCCACGGGCGGCGAGGCTGCTAGAAGATCGACGAGGGGGATAAGAATACAGTACCCTTGTGACGAAGCTTGTTATAGTGAGAAGGTGGTGTAGCCAGCGAACATCCTTCGCCCAGGAATCGCTAGGCTCTTCGCAGGGCACATGTGCGACAATGGCGTCGATGCTGGTCAGCCAATCTGGATAGTCCGGTTCAGGAATTCTTGGGCAGGATGCGTCAGATTCGTTCACCCAAACAGGGTACACATCGGGCCACGTCAGATTTTCGGGCACACGTGAAACGGGCAGCGAGAGAAGCTTGTAGCGCGTGGCGACGGAGGCGCTGCTGGTAACTGAGGGGTCGACATTGAACGTCGCGATATTGGCGAACGAAAAACGACCTTTTTGTTGGAACGAGACCAGAGTGGCGAATGCGCGATCGAAAGCGACGAGAGGGCTATCCCCTTCAGGCGGCAAGGGCTTAGCAGACGGGGATTCAGCAGGTATGGATACAGCCGGTGGGGATTCAGCAGGTAAGGATCCAGCCTGTGGGGAATCAGCAGGTAAGGATACAGCCGGTGCGGATTCAGCAGGTAAGGCTACAGCGGGTGGTGAATCAGCAGGTATGGATACAGCCGCTAATCCTTCCTGGTAAACGCTCCCCGAAATATTAGCATCGAAAGGGCGGAAATCCGCCGCTAACTTAGCATGATTGAATGCACTCATATCGAACCACTCAATAGGCGAGTGCCACAACGCAGAGTCCTTGAAAAAGTGGAAAGTTACGAGGAGCAGACCGAGCGCCACGACGAAGCAGCGCGCCGCTATGAATAGCTTATCTTGAGGCGTGAGCTGCGGCAGGGAATCTAAGGAGGTAGTCACTGGGTGATATGTCGAAGGAAGCGCTTCGGCCCCCTTCGGCGCACTATTCGCAGTACCGTTGATCATTGCGAAGCGGGTGATTGAACGGCTCAGTAGCAATCCGTGAGATTATCTTTTGGGAAAATGACCTAGCACAGAGCGGATGAGCTGAGTCGAGAGTTTTTTGGATGCTAGCGATGCTACGGCAAAACGCACTCACGACGGCAATTCAGAAGGTAAGGAGTAGTCACTAGGCACGACACGACTCACGAGTCACGACTCACAACGAAGAGCTTCGTTTTGTGTGTTGCTTGAGCTGGGGTTCACACAAGCACCTTTCGTGTCGTGTTTAGGTTCGGGCGCCTTTTGGTTGGGCCTCTATTTGGGCTCTGATTGGCTGCGAGGTATGACAAAGCAGTAGGGCGTAACAGCGAGGTCTGCGGGTGAGAGCAACCTGCTTCGCGTCGTTAGCCGAACTGCAACCTTTTCGTCAAGCATCAACATTCCCAAACCAGCCTGCAAACTTCGGACAAAAGGGCAAGCGCCGCGCATCAACCAGAATCCCTTGCGTGGCACGCTCTCCGGCCTTGAGTGTGATAAGGCTCGGCAAACGCGACACGTCCACTAACAAGCCCGATCACACTAAAAATCCGCGACGAGCCTCAACAGGCATACGCTTGGCAGACAGCCTAGTAACCAGACTTCGCAAGAGCTTACGATCTTCGTAAGACTTTCGCTCGTGCTGAAAAAAGTCCCCTCGCGAGTGTCACCCTGGTTTGTGTCAATCGCTGGGGTGACATGACGCTGCTTCTGCAAATCCGTCATAGCAACTCCGATATACAGTGTCGCGATTTCAAATGTTTTGTCCCCTCTACATAAACGCATCTAAACCCTTTTCAGTGTCTGTAATCTTTGTGCCTCTGGGTGTTGCTGTTTTTGAGCCTCCGACGCCATTTTCTAAATTCCGAAGCCAAATTCCCGAATCCCGTAGCGCGTGCTTCCACCTGATCTGAGGTGGTAGGATCGAGAGCGACCGGGAGGGTTTGTTTTTCGTTATCTTTGCGATCGATCGTAACGCGGCGATGGCGGCGGCTGCGAAAGTGATTCACCCGATAACGTTCGTGACGGGCAATGCGAAGAAACTGGAGGAGGTGAAGGCGATCTTCGGGTCGTCCGTCGCCCTGCGAAGCCGGAAGATCGATTGTGAGTCGCCCTGCGACGGAATTAGTACCTCTGCGACAAGAATAATATCTCTGCGACAGGAATAGTACCTCTGCGACAGGAGTAGTAGCAATGGCTTCGGCAACTGCTCTTCGAAATCAGTTCCTCCTAGCGTGATCGCAGGAGCATCCCTGCATCAGCTTCCTGTAGCTTCTACATTCCAGAATTTCCAGGTCCGAGCGGCTTTTTGAGTCGACTCATAGGTCATTGCTTCATAGGTTCTCTTGCTTCATAGGTTCTCTTGCTTCATAGGTTCTCTTGCTTCATAGGTTCTCTTGCTTCATAGGTTCTCTTGCTTCATAGGTTCGCTTGCTTCATAGGTTCTCTTGCTTCATAGGTTCTCTTGCGATCCAGACTCTCTGAGTCCACAGCAGCACTGCACGAAGGAGTTACTGCTTCTGCAGTGCTTCTGTGGCCCCTTGCTCGGCTTGTCCTCTCCTGCGTAGCTCCCTCACAGAGCTACAGGCCAGTGCAGCTCGCTTTTTGAGGCGCCTAAAAGCTCCCTCGCAGAGCTACAGGCCAGTGCAGCTCGCTTTTTGAGGCGCCTAAAAGCTCCCTCGCAGAGCTACAGACCAGTGCAGCTCGCTTTTTGAGGCGCCTAAAAGCTCCCTCGCAGAGCTACAGGCCAGTGCAGCTCGCTTTTTGAGGCGCCTAAAAGCTCCCTCGCAGAGCTACAGGCCAGTGCAGCTCGCTTTTTGAGGCGCCTAAAAGCTCCCTCGCAGAGCTACAGACCAGTGCAGCTCGCTTTTTGAGGCGCCTAAAAGCTCCCTCGCAGAGCTACAGGCCAGTGCAGCTCGCTTTTTGAGGCGCCTAAAAGCTCCCTCGCAGAGCTACAGGCCAGTGCAGCTCGCTTTTTGAGGCGCCTAAAAGCTCCCTCGCAGAGCTACAGGCCAGTGCAGCTCGCTTTTTGAGGCGCCTAAAAGCTCCCTCGCAGAGCTACAGACCAGTGCAGCTCGCTTTTTGAGGCGCCTAAAAGCTCCCTCGCAGAGCTACAGGCCAGTGCAGCTCGCTGCTCAGTATCTCCTCAACGAGCCTTGCGATCTTTGAGACGTCTCAGAAACGACTCTCTCAAATTCTGTCGAATCCATTTACGTTCCTTTCCCCTGCATACCCTCAGTTTATATTCACGTTCTACACACAATCGTTTCACGCTATCACCATATTCTCTCCACACTTTCACCACACTTGCTCCGCGTTCTCTTCAAACTCTCGTCACTTTCTCTCCACCCTCCCCTCCATGGCAGTACCAGAGCTACAGGGCGAGCCAGAAAACCTTTCTAAGGAGAAGGCCAGACTGATAGCTTCCTCCCCCATTCCGCCGCTCACACTCACTCCACCCCCTCCACCCTCCCCTCCTCCATGGCAGTACCAGAGCTGCAGGGCGAACCGGAAGACATCGCCAAGAAAATTGCCAGACTCGCTGCTGCTAAGGTCACTATCTCACTCTCACTCCCCACTCTTCTTGCGCTCTCTCCACCCTCCCCTCCTCCACGGCAGTACCAGAGCTACAGGGCGAACCGGAAGACATCTCCAAGGAGAAAGCCAGACTTGCCGCTAACTGCTCCCCTTTCTGCTGCTCCCTTCAATCTCCACACACCCCCCACCCTCCCCTCCTCCATGGCAGTACCAGAGCTACAGGGTGAGCCGGAAGACATCTCCAAGGAGAAGGCCAGGCTCGCTGCAGCTAAGGTAGTTGCCTCCCCCTTCGGCCTCTCTGCAAATTGCTTCTCCTTCTCAATATATAACTTGCTCGTTCCCGATGCCTTCCCAATATATAACTTGCTCGTTCCCGATGCCTTCTCAATATATAACTTGCTCGTTCCCGATGCCTTCTCAATATATAACTTGCTCGTTCCCGATGCCTTCTCAATATATAACTTGCTCGTTCCCGATGCCTTCTCCCTCCTCATCCAGTTGCATGCTCGGTCCTTTTGATGCTCAACGTTTGTTTGGAGGAGTCTAAAAAATTGATATGGTCGTATTCACTTTCCCGCTTTTGCGTGCATTTTGTTCCGTGTGTAGTGGTAGTAACCCGCGGGTGTGGTGTTTCCTGTCATTGTAGCGTGTTCGTTCGGTGTTTCCCATAATTATAATGTGCATGTGTGGTGTTTCATGTGATTGTGACAGGTGGACGGTCCAGTGCTTGTGGAGGACACGTGCCTGTGCTTCAATGCACTCAACGGCCTGCCAGGTGGGGAGGGGACGGGGGTGGGAGAAAGGGGAGGGGAGAGTGCAGAGGGGGGAGGGGAGAGGGGGGAGGGGAGAAGGGAAGGGGAAGAGGGGGGAGGGAGGGGAGTGGGGAGAGGGTTGAAGAGAAAGGGGAGAGGGTAGATGGAGCGTGAGAGAGTATGTGGTGGGAAAACGTGGGGGAAAGGGGGAGGCAGGAAAGGGGGAGGCAGGAAAGGGGAGAGGAAGGGAGCTTTGAAGCCCTTTGAGTTGGCTTCTGACAAGAGGGAGAGGAGGAGACATTCAGCTTCCACAGATTGCATGGGACCACTTGTTGTTTGCTACCTGTCCTGTTTGTTTCCCACTTTCCCTGTTCCTCACCTCGATCGTTTTCCAATTTTATTTTGGCCTCCTTACCTCTCTCATTCGCTCACTTCTTCCTGTTTCCCTCTCTTCCTCAACTTGTCTCTCGCGTGTCTACATGTCGATTCGCTCGTGTCGACTGTTGCAGGCCCATACATGTGAGTCACACTATTGCCGAGATGTCTTTTGTGTCAGCTCACATGCTAATTTGCCGAGATGCCTTTTGTGTTAGCTCACATGCTAATTTGCCGAGATGTCTTTTGTGTCAGCTCACATGCTAATTTGCCGATATGTCTTTTGTGTCAGCTCACATGCTAATTTGCCGATACGTCTTTTGTGTCAACTCAAATGTGCTCTCAAATGCACGGACTTAGCATGTGAGCTGACATATTTTGGATGTCTCAAAATATGTCAGCTCACATGCTAATTCCGTGCATCCAAGAAAGCCCGTGTCTCAAGCCACCTGCATGCATGTAAGGCACACACTAGCTGGCTCGTGAGTCAGCGTCGACTGAAAGCAAGCTGCTTTGTTGTCTGCAAGTCACTGCAGTGCTCTCCCCCCGCCTCCGCCCTTCTGTGTTTAGTCTGAAAGCAACTTTGATTATCAAAGCCAGCTGTCGCATTCTGACTACCTGCATCTACTTTCACTTGTGACTGCTTTTCTCAGCCTCTTTTTTTCTCTGATTTATTATGTTTCTGTGTGGGCTGGAGTGCGAGGCGTTTGTGGTGATGTCATGGTGTTGTGCGTGTGGTGCATGTGTCTTGTGCTGATGTTGGCAGTTGACTGCCTGCTTGACGTGATGGTTAATTGAATGGTTGACTGGATGCTTGAGTGAATGCTTTACTGCCTGCCGGACTGCATGGTGGACTGCATGTGTGGCTGCAGAAAGTGGTTTCTGGACAAGACCGGTCATGAGGGTAATGTCTCCAGTCCCGTGCCCTCATTTTCTCACTCATGGTGTTGTGGTTTTGATGTGTACTCATAGCTTTCACATGCAGTCTATTTTTTTCCCTTGCAGTCACTCTTCTCACAAACATTCACTTGTTCACGTTTTGTCTCAAATTCAAACGTTTCTTTTCTGCTGTCATGTAATTTAGAAAGTACGACACGGTAAATAATCACTTTCGTTGGTTCTATCGCTCACACACGGCCAAGGAGGGCCGACCTGTGTGTACTCTCTCTTTGAACGCTCCCATCGCCCTCTCACCAGGCTTGAAAAATCTTCTGGCTGCATATGAGGACAAGTCCGCCCGCCCATGAGGTGTAACTAGATTCGACTATCACTTTTGAGAATTCTCAAAAGCGACTCAAAATGCACCAAGAGAACCGGCCTGTGTGTGCTCTCTTTGCCCGCCCCCGCCCTCCTATCATCAGGCCTGAACAACCTCCTGGCAGCATATGAGGACAAGTCCGCCTATGCTCTCTGCATCTTCTCCCTCTGCCTAGGCCCCCAGCATGAACCCCTCAGCTTTGCTGGAAGAACAGAGGTATGGATGAAGGTGTGGCATGCGGTATAGAGGGGTGTAGATGGATACGTTGAGCACAGAGACTGGAGAAAGGGAACACACACACAGAACAGAACTCCGCCTATGCCCTCTGCATCTTCTCCCTCTAACTGGGCCCCCAGCATGAACCTCTGAGCTTTGCCTGAAGGACAGAAGTATGACATACGGTATAAAGGGGTGTGATTGGAGCTATGGCATACCGAGTGTGGACCCCTAGCATGAACCCCTGAGATTTGCTAGAAGGACAGAGATATGGATGTAAGGTATGGCATATGGTGTAGAAGGGTATGGAGGGTGAGGTGTATCATGAGGGACAGAGAGAGGGGAAACCAGACCCAAGTCCACCTACGCACTCTGCATCTTCTCCCTCTGCCTGGGTCCCCAACATGAATCTTCAATGTTTGCTGGAAGGACAGAGGTAAGGATAGAGGTGTGGCATGCGGTGTAGAGAGGTAAGGATGGAGGTGTGGCATGCGGTGTAGAGAGGTAAGGATGGAGGTGTGGCATATGGTGTAGAGAGGTAAGGAAGGACATGGGGTAGAGAAGTGGTGCAAGCTGCAGGTAGGGACCAAAATGCATTCTGTAGTGTGGTTGCCAAAAGGCAACAGGGGTGAGTCAACAATGCAAGTTTATCGCACCACACCGCCTTCTGCTCCCCCTCTTCGCCCACCCCCTTTCGTCCCCCCCCCCCACACACACGCACACACATACACATGCACTCACCAACACATCTCCACCCACACACCCACATAGATGAAAGTTCTTATCTGTATCCTTTGACTTTATCACCAGCCTGTATTTCGTTACCCTTGCATCCACCAGGGCAAGATAGTCCCTGCAAGAGGCCCTAAGGATTTTGGCTGGGATCCTGTGTTTCAACCTGATGGGTTTGAGCAAACGTGGGTTCTGTCGTAAGTTGATTATTCTATGGTTGCTAAGGGGTATCCATTTCCTATTCTATGTTGTGCTTTTGTTGGTTTATGGTTTAATCATACCGTAGTTCATTCACGCGTATGTCTTGCCTGTTTTTCACTGTGGCAGTTATGCGGAAATGCCGAAGGAGACCAAGAACGAAATATCACATCGGCGACGGGCACTCGACCTGGTAAGGAAGCACTTTCAAGATGAGAAATTCGTGTTTGAGGATGTGGACGACGAGCAATCGCAAAAAAAGGCACGGATTGATTCGTAGGTTTGTGTTTCTTTTTTTTCGTTTTTTTTTTTAAGGTTGGCTATGTCAGCCAATGTGTAGAAACAAAATAATACGGAGTGGCTCTTCACTATTTAAGAAGTAAAATAAAATGAAACTGCTACAATCTTACGTTTAGCTTTTATTGAGCAAGTGTGGTTTTTGGTGTGGTATACACCCTTGGCTTGTCTGTAGGGTTTTCCCGCCAGAATTCCAATTCTGTCAGGACGTCAGTCAGTTTGTGGATAATGTGGCGGTCCGGGCAAACTTGTCCCTCGAATTTGCCGTTCAAATTCCATCTTGTGGAGCTGTCTTTCAATCAGCGTGTCAAACGGTCAACAGTGTCTGACTGCCTGCTACTTTCCACTCTTCCCTACATCCGTCTGTTGTTTCCCCTTGTGTCTCCAGCCAAGCGCATATTCCTGACTGTCCGACACGGTATTCTTCCAATCACATTCGCGATGTTATGCAGCCGTCAAGTCTGACGATTCCATTGTGATTCAGCATGATCCCCAACAATCCGTCCTGCCTGATGCCCCATGTCTGTCCACCAGCTAACTCTAGAAGAAGCATGCTTTGAGGAAATGACTGCTTTGCTGAGACTCCAGGGCACTGATACAGTTGTCTAGTTAGAGTTTATGACAGGGACCAATGGTTCCTGAGGAGTGGTGAGCGAACTACGTCAGTTACTTCAAGGCGAAGTTGCGCAGCTTTGATAATTCGAGTTTCAAGTAGGATAGCGTCAATAGTGTTGGACGGAGCGGGCTTGAGATTTTGGATACTCCGTTGCCTGTCATAGCCGTGACATCCGTCATCATGTGGTTAGCGAGCAAACCGATGGCTTCGTAGTTGATACGACGAAATAGTCAATCTTTCTAGCCACGTTACGTCCGTCCTATCAGCGTCCTTCAACCATTCCTATAGTCCACCGTAAGCATGGAAACAATGGGAAGACAAGGTGGTGACATCCTCTGTCACGTTACGGTACGCAAGGAGACTGGAGGTGCTCCGTGGATCGGTGGTTGGACGTACTCGTCTGTGCCTTGCAGCGCCAGGAACACAGGAAGCGACGAGACTAGAGATTCGACAGATTCAGTTTGTGACAACTTTCCGGCAGAATCTGCTCCTGAACCAGTGACACCAATTTCAAACATGCTAGATATGAGCAAGGACGACGCATCCGTTGAAGGGGAAAGGAAAGCTGGATTATCGACAGAGGTCGCTGATTTACTCGTTAAGAGAGACGAGGAATGGAAGAAGGAAGTTGCGAAGCTTCTAGCAGAGACCAACAGGCTGAAGCTGTCGAAGGACCAGACGATACGTACACTACGGCATCGCGTTGAGGAAGAACGGTCGAGGAATAAAATCTTAAAGCAAAAAGTATTTGATCTGGAGGGAGGGAAACCGGGCACTTCGGAGATACCGCTGGAAGATTTTGATGACGAAAGAGCTACGCCGTCTGCTGAAAAAAAAATTGCAACAGAAGATGTCCGTTGTCAGAGTCCTGCTGGTGGTACAAATGCTTCTTGCTCACAAGCCGAGCCTCAGTCTGCTGTTAGCTCAACAGCAAACAAGACCCTTCACGAGGTAAAATACACATTGACGCGTGAACGGACATTCGGGATGCGAATCCGTCCTTCTCAGTCTTATCGTTTCTGAGTGTCTCACGTGTTCTCTTGAACCTTTCAGGTTGATTTTAAGGACGCAGAAATCATTGCTAATCTACGACTTGAACTTACGTCTCTTCATTCTCATAAAGAGATGCTCTCATCTGAGCTGGAATCGCTCCGTTCCGTTCTAAACAGCGAGCAGCAGCGAATGAGAATCGTGGAGCAGCAAAGGGATGAGGCGTTGGAGGGAGCGAGAGAAGCAGAAGTAGCGCTAGGCATGGCTGAGCGGAAGCTCCAGGAACAGCATCAGCAGATTCTGAAAATGCAAGCCGGAGGTGATGCAGAAGGAGGCTGGCGAATCAAAGGGCTTGTTCCTGCATCACAGGTATAAGTAGACATCTCCACTGCTTCGCGTTTTACCAATTTCATGTAGGTCTTCTCTCCTCCCAGCAATGTTCCAGCACCCTTAACTCCGTTTCGTTGTCATTTGCAGATAGACGAGGCTCAGAAGCTAATGGGGGATCAGCTCAGAGAAATTTCGGCGCTGAAAGGTCAGCTCAAGTCCGTCAAGGCTTCCTTTGAAGCTCAAGCTTTGCAGCTGAAGTCTGTGGAAGGCGAGCTGGCAGATCATACTGACAAGGTCAGCCAGACGAATGAAGCGCTGACAGCGGCTGAGGCTGAAAATAACCGTTTATCGATGGAGAGAAACGAGCTAAAGGATGAGGTAGGCCGATTGCAAGCAGAGATTGTGGACCTGACTGGCTTGAAGACTGCTGGCGAGGAAAGGGAGAGGAAAAGCGAAGAGGTGATTGAAGATTTGCAGTCACGGTTTGTGGAGATGGAGAGACAGAAGGATGAGGCTGTGAAAGAGATAGAGAAGGTGTTAGGAGCAGTGATCTCAGAGGTCCAAGAAGAGAAGGAGAAAGTCGGCGTGGAGCTGGCAGAATCTAGAAATAAGGCTGAAGAATTGGGGAAGTGGGTATCAGAGTTAAAAGAGATGATTCAGGAGATGCAGTCGAAGATTGAAGAGATGGAGGGAGCTGCGAATATGCGGGATGCTGAGATCCACGCCTTGAGACAACAATTGCAGGCCGAAGAGCAAGAGGTGATGGTGAAGGAGAAGCAGATTGCAAAACTGACTGCTGACACTAAGACACTGAATGAGTTGATGACCAAGGCAATGGAGAGCAGGCAAGGCATGGAAGTTCACCTGGAGGCGAAGGGGAGGGAGGTGGAGGAAATAAGAGGCGGATTGAGGCAGGCCGAAGCAAAGGTTGCAGCGCTGGAGAGGGAGCTGTCATGGAAGGATGGCAGGCTCAAGGCCGTGGAGGAAGATGCTCAGGCGAAGCAGCTGCAGGTAAAGCGATTGGAGGGCCAACTGGTGGAGGTGCAGCAACAGGTGGGGGTGGTGCAGCGTGAGAAGGAGGCTTGGATGGGCCGGTTCTGGGCACTGGAGCAGGAGAAGACATCATTGGATGCAGAGTTGTATGAGCTGAGTCACCTGATGCTGATGAAGGAGAGGGAGGTGCAGGCATTGCAAGCTGCTCAGGGCTACGGGCTGGATTCTGACTGAAACTGGACAGCCAGGGTTCAGTGATGTGTGCGAGCTTTGTTAGTGACAGCGATCTCCAACATTATGCATTGGTAACACACTTTGCCGCTCAGTGCAAAATACACATTGATACTGTGCATAGTAAAGCTATGTTATGGTACATGATCCCATGCTCTCCAGAAAGCTATCAGACAAAGACATGTATACACGAGTCCTATATTTAGCAGGGTCCTTCTCGTCTGTTGTATTGGTGTAGTACTCCTCAAACAAGAGGCTGCCTGGATACTTCCCCTGTGAACGAATCCATTCATAAAGAGCCTTGTACGCGTCCCCTAATTTCTCGTACGACCCAATGTGCCACATGGCTGCTGCCTTTACTTCAGGATGCGTCACCACAATGATGCCGTTTGCAGGGTCGTCTGGCACTACACGTTTGGTATATAAGAAGGGGGAGAGTCGAACAGCGCACGAGATCAGGCAAGCTCAACACGACAACGTGTGAAATCCTATGGAACTAGAATGTACAATCACTTCAAACGCCTCAGAAGGTACATTTGTTACAAAATGAAAGGACAAAAAAAGACATGCCGCACTCTTTCAATCACAGAACGCAGCTATAATGGAATGTTCCTTAGCGTGCCCAAGTTGCGAACCATGCATTGTGGAGAGAGCTACTTTAGACTGCTACAGGACTCAAGGAAGACGGGCAAGCATACCTGTTTTGTCTGCCGAGGAGAGCTTGAAGGGAATCCCACACTCCACGCGGGTGAGGAGAGGCGTGAAGAAGTAGTAGATAGAATAAGGACGGCCGTCCTTCTCTGCTCCGCACTGGCAATAATAGGAGGAGAGGACGGAAGGGGGTGGGGAAGGACGGGTCATTCTGAAGAGACTTGAAAAGTGGGAAAAGTGGAAACAGATTGACCAGCCCCTCATAGGCTGTAACTCAAGCCAGTTGCTGCTGGCGCAGCGTTGCTGTGAATCACTACCCCCAGAATTACTTATTTGCAGGTTTCAGGGAATGAGCCAAAGCGCACCGAAAGTGTAAAAAACGGTCACCTTCTCCAAATGCGACTCGAGCATTGGGAAGGTGGTGCTGCAATTCTGCAGCACTGCGCGCCGAGCGACCACCATCTTGCCTTTCGGCAGGCTCACGAATTCGGGAATTTTGACGCCGCGTCAGAGTTCTTCTCTCCAGCCATGGTATGGCCGCACGAACGAAGGACAGTGAAAGTAGATAAAAAAACGAGAGGACAAGTATAACTTCGTGAGATTTCTAAAATCGCGTGCGGGAGAACTAAATTACTTCGTGAGACTTCTTGTCTTGGCCACTCTTAAAAGCTCACGAATGGCATCGCGCGGGTAATATTCCGGACTCACGCCGCATCACCCCTACAAGAACAGCGCAGAACAGAGCTTTCGCTCTGATTGGGCAGCTGTGAGCCGACTCACACAGCATCATATGGTTTGGGGAGATTGTTTGCGGTGCGCAACGGCTTGTGTTTTTCCAAAACGTTAACCGGAAACCAATCGGAGACGGTTTATCTTCGTCGTCAGCTTCACGGCAGGAAGAATCTTCCCTTTCCGTGCCTCTGCTGACATCGCGAGAATGGGGAGCCAATAGCAGCGTCCCTCGCTGATCCGCGTTAATGAGGTGATGTACTTCGGTGTAAATCTTTGTAGATAATTTTCAACGGTTTTCTGTAATGTCCCGTTGTTGTTGCTGTTACATTATAATATGTTGTGCTATTTAAGTCCTGTAGCCTGTATGGTATGCATGGTTTGTTGTGACTGCCCAAGTCTAAACTTACTGAGCGGGCACATGAGCTTCTCCTCCTGCCCGGGGCTCCGCCTCCTCTTCTCCGCCTCAGCCCACTGCCATACGAAGTTTGGCCGAGCCTCAGCATCGTTCAGCACGCACAGCAGCGTCATCGCCAGCATCCTCTCAGCCACCTTCCGCGGCCAAATCCCAGCCGCAGTATCCAGCCAGCACATGTTTTAGCTATATTATGGTACATTATGATCATGATCAAATGGTGTTATCAGACAAAGACATGTACACTCGAGTCCTATAATTCGCAGGGTCCTTCTCTTGCATTGGACCGGTATAGTACTCCTCAAGCATAAGGCTGCCTGGATGCTTCCCCTGGGAGCGAATCCATTCAGAAAGTGTCTTGTACGCGCTCCCCAGTTTCTGGTATGGGCCAATGTGCCACACGGCTGCTGCCTTTATGTCAGGGGGGGTCACCACAATGATGGCGTTTTCGGGATCGTCAGAAACTGAACGTTTGGGGTTATGGGATGAGGAGATAGGGAAGAACAGAAAACTCAGCCAGGTGCTGAAATCATCCTAAGGTTTTGCGAGGTTCCAACCGACCCCAATGTCAACTCAGTTACATGCATGCAAGAAGTCATGGACGGAGAGCAGAACAAGAAAACAATCCGTTTCTTTCATTGCAAGCAAGCAAACACACAGCAATGATAAAAAGCTCCTTGACATATCCAAAATGGTGAAGAAGAATTCTCTGAATGTTACGTCACTGAGAGGAAAGCGATCGCACCTGTCTTGTCTGGCGAGGAGAGCTTGAAAGGAATGCCGAGCTCCATGCGGGTGTGGTCAGGCGTGAAGGAATAGTAGATGCAGTAAGAAGGGCCGTCCCTCTCCGCTCCGCTCTGGCGGAAATACAGAAACAAGGACGAACGGTGGGGGTGTGAAAGGAAGTTCCGGCAGTCTCCATTTGAGGGAACTCGGCAAATGGGATAACGGCGAACGGCGAGCTGGACGCGGGAGGCAGCCATGCGAGAAAGCAACATACATGTCGACGTGGCAAAAGTGGGGTTCAGGGAGGCAGGCGAGAAGCTTCCGCCGAGCTTCATCACTATGCGAACGGATCGGTAAGGAGGTAACAAATTCGACGAGCCCTTCCATCGGTCGTGATTCCTTGAACGGCGAGCTGCATAGCTGGGAAACACTACTTGCGTGATGAAGCACTGCGGCGCGCAGATCGGTTCAAGGCGGTTCACCTTCTTTAAATGGGACTCGAGCATTGGGTAGGTGGTGCTGCACTGCAGGGCGATTTCGGAGGGATGCAGCTCTGCGCGCCGCGCGACTGCTATGCCTTTCGGCAAGCTCACGAATTCAGGACCTCCTGATGCCACGACAGAAACATCCGCCTCTCCTCCAGCCATGCTTGTGATGTGTGCCCCCGCGGACGAAATAGACCGTGTAAATAATAAAAGGATATGTTAAGTGATCGATTCTGTGAAACCTAGTGATGCTTCTGTGAAACGTACGAAATGCTTCGCTCTTTATTGCTTTCCTCTTTCCGACATGGAATGGCTTCCACCAGGGTTGGATGCCTGAGTGATGGTGAGGTGTCATAGGTTGTTACTTCGACGCGTTTTTGTAAGATTCTGTCCGAGGCAGAGCGGTAGTTCTATTTTATCAAGCGGTTAATTCGGGTTGTTTCTATTGCACCCTCCAAAACCTTCGTCGTCAGCTTTACGGCAAGGGGTCTTCTTTCTGCTGTTGCTGACATCCGTGAGAACGGGAGCCAATCACATCGTCCGACGTTCACCCCACTTTCTCCGTACATGTCTCGTTTAGAGAAGTCTCTCAAAATGCACGCGGTGTACTGTTTGTATAGTTCACAGAAATTTGGACAACGGTAGATAAAACGCTATTGACACAAGAACTCTGAGCCATGAGGAAAGAGGAACCATGACCCCGTTATTCATACACACTAGGAAAATCTACATGAAACGATGGTGTACAGCATATTACAACAATTCATGCTTTAGCACAAAAAACACCCAAATCAGAAATGATATCATACAAAATACGCGTTGACTAAGGCCAGTATAGTGAGGTTAGGAACCAGCGCCTTGAGGCTGTAGCTTGCCAGTCTTGGGAGTACTTATACCTCCTCTCGTACATGTACGGTATCCAACGGCAGCAATTACCGGGTCCTGCATTCGAGTTTGCCAGTTCAAGAAAGAAGACAAGCTACACTGTCAGGACGGGCAGGAAAATCTAAGTCATATGCGCCAGACAGGAGGTACATGCGAATCAATCTATAAGGCAGAAAAGAGAGGCATGGTCAAGCAAGCAACTCACTGCAGCGCACTTGACTAGCTGGTCAAGTTTCAATGTACATACCTTGTCCAAAAAGGCACATGACATGAGCTTCTCCTCACATGTCCCAAGGAGACTTTCAAGCTACAATCTAGGTGACTAGCTTCTCCTGCCCCAGGCACCACCTCCGCCCTCTGCCCCATGTGCCTGAGCTCCGGAAAAACACACCCCACGAAGTCTGGCCGAGCCTCAGCATCGTTCAGCACACTCAGCAGCGCCATCCCCAGCATCCTCTCCGCCACCTTTCTCGGCCAAATCCCAGCCGCAGGATCCACGCAGCACATGCATACCGGTAGCTATATGATGGTACATGATCCCATGGTGCTATCAGACAAGGACATGTACACTCGAGTCCTATATTTAGCAGGGTCCTTCTCTTCCATTGGATTGGTGTAGTACTCCTCAAATGCGAGGCTGCCTGGGTACTTCCCCTGTGAGCGAATCCATTCACAAAGAGCCTTATATGTGTTTCCCAGAGTCTGGTACGGCCCAATGTGCCACATGGCTGCTGCCTCTACATCGGGACGGTTCACCACAATGATGCCATTCGCAGGATCTTCAGGAACTGAACGTTTAAAGGTTATGGGGATGAGGAGATAGGGCAGAGCGGAAATCAACCTGACGTTTAGCGAGGTTCTAACGGACCCCAATGTCGACTAATTCACACGCATGTATAAAGCGATGCAAGGACAGCAGACGAAGGCGAAGAAGAAAAGGAAAATCTCTCATTGCAAACACACAGCAACGACAGCAACGACAGAAAGCTCCTTGACATACCGTAACTAAAATGGCTAGGATACGTTCAATGCTGCGTCACATGAGGAACTGAGGGGGGATCGCACCTGTCTTATCTGGCGAGGAGAGCTTGAATGGAATGCCGAGCTCCATGCGGGTGAGGAGAGGCGTGAAGAAGTAGTAGATGCAATACGAACGACCGTCCCTCTCCGCTCCGCTCTGCCAGAAATACAAAATCAACGACGGAAGGTGTGAAAGGTTATTCAGCGAACGGTGAGCTGGAGGCTATGCGACAAAGCTACACGAGTGTGGACTTGAACTGGGGTTTTAGGAGGCTTGCAAGCCCCCGTCGAAGTGAGTCATCACTATGCAACAGATGATGTGAGAACGGACGAGAACGAGGTAACAAGGCGACCAACCCTTTCATCGGCCGTGACTGAAAATGTGGGCTGCATTGCTGGGAAACACTACTTAGGGATGATGAAGCAGTCGGCGTGCAGATCGGTTCAAGGTGGTTCACCTTTTTCAGATGGGACTCAAGCATTTGATAGGTGGTGCTGCATTGCTGGGCGATGCCAGATGGATGCACGGTTGCGCGCCGAGCGACCGCTATGCATTTCGGCAAGCTCACGAATTCGGGAACTCCTGATGCCACGTCAGAGACTTCCGCCTCTCCAGCCATGCTTGCAATATCGCCCCCTCTCACGCAATGGACCGTGCAATTAATAAGTCGAGGTGATAAGTGAGCGCTTCTTCGAAGCTCTAGAAGTAGGTGATGCTGAACTAGATAGTAGGCTCCGTAAGACTTCTATCCTACGCTGCTTCTGGAACGAATTCCTTATGCTCTTCGCTGTTTATGCTTTCCGTCTCATATCAACAGCTTCCACTGCTAGGCAGCTGGGCGGCTGAGTGGTGGGGGTGTTGAAAAGGTTGTCACTTCAATGCATTTTGGTAGGTTTCTGAACGTGTCAGAACGGTTTTGTACTTTATTCAACGGTTACGAAAGGTTCAGTCGGTAACAAGCTCTCATTCCACTCCTCCAAACCTTCGTCGTCAGCTTCACGGCAAGAGAAAAGATTCCTTGTTTGCCGCTGACACCGCAGGAATGGCGAGCCAATCGTATTGTCCCTCGGCGTTCTGCTTATCCGTACATATTCCCGCTAACGAGAGTTCGTCGAAATGGGCGCAAGAGTGTACTGATGCCTACGTCAACTTAACCTGGCTGGTTGATTCCATTTTTGACCAGACAAAGCCGACAATAATATAAAATATGGCAGGTAGCTAAAGCATTGGTTCTTAGCAACTTACAACAAAATAATTACTAGAGCAGGACACAACCAAAACAAACAATATTATACAAACACATTTAGCTGTTCACAAAGGCCAGTATAGTGAGGTTCGGAATCAATGCCTTGTGAGACAGGGGCTTGCCAGTCTTGGGGGAGACACTGCTGTCCTTGAACCACTCCTCTATACACCTCCTCTCGTACGTGTAGCCATCAGCAGCAATCACAGGATCCTGCATTCGAGTCTGCAAGGAGACCACCAAAACGAAATAAGACAAGGGACATTGTCAGGGCAGGAAGGAAGAATCGAGCCATGTGTGGCACACAGCTAACAGCAGGCAGGGCACCTAAGATTTGAATCAAGCATGGTGACGTTTCAACGTACATGTTATGTTGCAACCAGGCACGTGCCTTGACTGTGAAACAAAACAACATGCCAGCTGACTAGCTGGCTCAATCTTGGCCCAAGTCTCGCCTCACTCAGCGGGCACATGAGCTTCTTCCTGCCCGAAGATGGATCCTGAGTCAAGCAAAACAACAGACCATGACTACCTAATTCAAGCTTGCCCGAGTCTCACCTTGCTCAAAGGGCACATGAGCTTCTCCTCCTGCCCCGGGCACCGCCGCTTCCTCTCCGCCTCAGCCCACTGCCCCACATGCCTCAGCTCCGGAAACACACACCCCACAAAGTCCGGCCGAGCCTCAGCATCGTTCAGCACACACAGCAGCGCCATCGCCAGCATCCTCTCCGCCACCTTCCGCGGCCAAATCCCAGCCGCAGGATCTAAACAGCACATTAGCTCATCAACGGCTGCCTCCACTGCCCCGCCCGCCCGCTTGAACGGCATCAGCTGCTTGTGCAGCGCGCGAATATTCGGCTGCCCGAGAAGCAGCTGCAGGATTATCAACCCGAGCGCGTACACATCGCTCCTCCCCGTCACCTCCCCGGTCTGCATCTCAGACGGGTCTATGTACCCCACGGAGCCAGACAAACGCCAGGTTTCAGGCAGCACCTCGCCCTGCCCCACGAACTGGGCTATCCCCACATCGCCCACCTTGCTGCGCTTGTTTCTGTCCAGAAGAATATTTTCCGGTCGCAAGTCCCCGTGGACGATGGGCGGGTCGTGGCAGTGGAGGAACACCAGGGCTGCCGCCAGCTCGCACGACACGCGGATCCGGTCGTGCCACGTCAGCGGGGCCCACGGCTTGGCGCCGGGGGTTTTGGCGAGGCGCTCGAGGAGGGAGCCGCCTGGGAGGTGCTCGTAGACTATGCAGCGCTCCTCGGGGCACTGCCCCATCATGAGGGCTACGTGCGGGTGGCGAACTTTGGACAGTATGCTCACTTCTCGCTGAAAATCTTCTTCCTCGCATGAGCTTGCGTGCTCGAGGCGTTTCACGGCGACGGTAGAGCCGAAGAGCGTGCCCTTGTGGAGAGTACCGAGGACGGTTTTAGTGAGGATGGTTTTCGGGGAGAAGTGGTCGGTGGCCTGGAGGATCTCGGCTCGGGAGAAGGTCCGGCACTCGGTGGAGGGTCGGGAGGACTCGGTGGAGGTTCGGGATTCGGTTCGGAAGAGACGGGAGGCGCTGCTGGCCTCAGAGCGAGCAGGCGACCAGGCTGAGAGGCTGCTGGAGGAGTACTGTGGGAGAAAGGGGAGGGGGAAAAAAATGGGGAAGGGGAAAGGGAAAGGGAAAAGGAAAAGGAGAATGGGGGAACGGGAAAGTGTAGAGTGAGCATTTTGCACTGGTGAGGAGTGCACTCAAATCAAATTATGTTTGCTACTGCATGAGGAGTGGACTGGCAACCAGGCTGAGAGGCTGCTGGAGGGGGAATAGTGTGGGACAGACAGCTTACCTTGGTTGAGAACTCGCCAGTGACAAACGTGATACCCTCCTCTTGCTCCTCCTCCCCCCTCACCCTCTCCCTCTCCCTCTCCCTGGCTGCACAGTCCAAACTGCCCCTGTGGCGGTTACCGTTACTCCAGTTGTTGCGCTGACTGGTGGTACCACCGCTGCTGCTGCGGCTGCTGATGCTGCAGGGGCTCTCCACCTCGGGGAGAGAAGTGTATGCAGAGTCTTGAAGCAAGTCCTGAGGCGAATCCTGATTCAAGTCAAGGGCTGCCCCGCACAGAGGAGCCAGCACAGGCCGAGGGGTGGAGGGCAACTGCATGGCGTCAGGGGTGCATGGCATGTGCGCAGCCCCCAGCACACCCTGAGGGGTGGAGGGCATGTGCACGGCACCCAACACGCCCTTAGGGCTGGCGGGCAGCTGGGCAAGGGCCGAGATGGAGGAGGATTTGGTGAGGGCAAGTCCGGGTGGGGTTGTGGGCGGGTTGGGGTTGGAAAACGCTTTGGGCAGGCGAGGGGTGGTGGGTGCTTGGGAGGGAAAACTGGTGGGGGTACCAGGTGACTTGGGCAGGCGAGGGGTGGTGGGAGCTTGCGCAGGGTCGTGGGGGCTGGACGGTGACAGGGATAGCTGCGGGCTGCTAAACGCTGTCTCAAGAGTCTCAAGAGGGTTGCTGGGGATGAGAAGGGCTATGGGTGCCTGAGGGGGAGGCGATTTGGAGGAAGTGGAAATAGGAGGAGAATTGGGGAGGGCAGAGAGGGCAGATGGTGGAGAGCGGCGGTTGGGGAATGCGCGGGAGGAACTGTGAGGCCGGGGTGGTGTGGCTGGCAGGTTGGAGGGAGGAGACGGTCCTGCTGAACCTCTATCCGAGCCCGTGAAGCTGGCTTGGTGCGCAGGCTGTGCCGTGCTCATGCTGTGGCTGGCTGTGGTGCGTTGCAGGACCTCGTTCCCTGCATCCTCCTCGTCCTCTTCCTCCTCGCCCTCCTCCAGCTCGGGAATGCTGGCAGCGCTGCTGACAGAGCAGCTTGCCATGGACCGTGCCACAGGGGATTTGGGAGGTGTTGGCGGTCGCGCGCGCAGATTCAATTGTAGTCCAAGCCTCCCGGCCTTCTCACTCCCTCCTCGCTCACTCCCACTCTCCTCCCCCCTCTCGCTCCCCCTCTCGCTCTCCCTCTCCTCCTCCTCGTCCTCCTCATCCGAGTCGTCCATGAGAACAGCAGCCGACATGCCCAGGCACAGCGGCTCCGACTGGGGAATCATGCTGCGCCCCCTCCCCGCCATCGCCCCCGCCCTCGCCGCCCTCTGCACCGCGTCTGCCAACGAACCCCCACTGAACCCACCCGCACCGACACCAGCAGCAATACCTCCAGCACCAGCAGCAGCACTAGCAGCAGCAGCGGCAGCGGCAGCGTCACCATTAGAAGCAGTGGTGGGGAAATCAGTGTCACCGTAGTAACCGCCAGTGCCGAGCAGGGGGGCGCCGGAGCCGACAGCAAAGGTGCCGGAGCAAGTGCCAGCAGCCATGAGCGCCTCGAGATTGGAGAAGGAGTTTTGCCTCTGCAGCCGCGACCGCAGCAACTCCCCACTACCAGCACCACCACCAGCTGCGCCAGCCGCACCACCAGCACCAGCGGTGCCACCGCTTGCGCCAGGACCACCCCCGCTGTGGCTGCCAAAGCTGCTACTAAGGGAGAACCCTCTAGCGCGGTTGAAGAAGTGGGTGCTGCCGCCGCCGCTGCTATCGTCGCTATCCAAGCCATCAGCTCCCCCTGCCCGGCCGCGGCGGGCGGCGCTGGGGCTGAGCATGCGGCGCACAAAGGCAGCGCGCATGGAGGCAGAGGGGATGCGGCGCTTGATGGAGCGCGAGGCAAAGGACGCCGACACGTTGAAGGGGCGGAAGTGGATGCGTGGGGACGGGGGCTGCACACGAGGGTCGATCCCTGTCGCCCCTGCTCCGCCTCCTGCTGCTGTTCTGGATGGGGATAGGGATGAACTGCCCAGTGGTGCTGCAGCAGCAGCTGCCGTTGAGCCTGAGGCCAGTGCGGCAGAATACGCCACGCCTGCTGCAGTGGACGGCGAGCAAACAGCTGGCGGCGACGGCGGCAGCCCCGGCCGATACACCTCCACACGGTGGGAAACCCCTTGGAGGGAATTCCCTTGAAAAGCAGAATTCGCTTGGTGGTGGGGGTTCCCCAGCTGGGGGTCAGTGGTATCAGTGGGGGAGGCTGTACGCGGGGAGAAGAGGCGCGGGGTGAAGCCTCGAGGGGAGAGAGGAGGCAGGCCCTTGCGGGACGGTGAGGGGCCTCTGCTGCCGTTGAAGCTGTGCAGCGCTGAGGGCGCACCGAGGCCGTTGATCAGGAGGAGGGTTTCGATGGACGGTGCGGATGCGTTGAGGTGGCCCTGGAGCGTGATGAGCTTGTCGGCCTTGGGGATGAGCAGCGTGCAGGTGGAGGGGAGGAGGTCCAGCGGGAAATCCATGATTGGTGCGGGCTCGTGCTTCCGGAACAGGCGCCGACTGCAGGAGGCGCAGGGGAAAGGGAGCAGAAGAGGCGGCACAATGAATCCTGACCTGACCCTTTCAGCGGCTCTAATTGGAAA
Source organism: Closterium sp. Naga37s-1 (assembly GCA_947471745.1). Taxonomy (NCBI): domain Eukaryota; kingdom Viridiplantae; phylum Streptophyta; class Zygnematophyceae; order Desmidiales; family Closteriaceae; genus Closterium; species Closterium sp. Naga37s-1. The sequence continues at coordinate 890,134 of CANJKZ010000214.1, forward strand.
GGAGAGGTTTGGGAAAAGAAGACATGAAGACTCAGAGGAAAAACGAGAGAGCAAATGACTCTGTACGCTGTCTACTGGCGTTTGTGACTGAGGCACCTCACGGTGGATGCAACAGTGAAAGGCCACGCACCTGGCCTTCTTAGGGGGCGGCGTGTTGCTGATGTAGAGCCGCTGCGCCTTGATCCGCTGAGACGACTCACGGCTGGTTCGCGGTCTAAGTCGGCACAGGGAAGAAGGAAGCCACGCACCTGGCCTTCTTAGGGGGCGGCGTGTTGCTGATGTAGAGCCGCTGCGCCTTGAACTTGACGGCTGCGATGCACAGCCCTCTCTCCCATGCCTCCGCTGCCTCCGTGTGCATCGTAATGGCTGGGCGTGTCTGTGGGTTAGAGGGACGGACAAGGAGAGGAGGAACACAGCACCGCAGTAGTGGGGAGGAGGGGGGTGGTCGAAAGGCACGAAGAGAGAATGAAAATATTGGAACTTGACAGCTGCGATGCACATCCCTCGCTCCCACTGCCTCCGCTGCCTCTGTGTGCATCGTGATGGCGGGGCGTGCCTGAGGGGCGAGGCGGACGCAAGGGCAAGAAGAAGCACGCCAAGCAGCGATCGTTGGGTCCACTCAAAAGTCACCTCTGCCGCCTCTGTGTGCATCGTGATGGCCGGACGCGCCTGTGGGTTGAGAGGGGCGCAGGAACACAGCACAGCAGTGGAGGGAAGAAGGGAGGCGGTTGGGACACGAATTAGGAGGACGACTCAAGACATTAGAGAACGAAATCCGTGAAGAAGGCTGTGGAACAAGGTGAATAGCGCATCGGCAGGTGACATAGTCCTGTTCTAAAAAACGAGGGAAAGGGATGAAGGGGGGGGGGGGAGGGGGGGGGGGGGGAGGCGGGTAGGGGGGGTAAGGGGAGGGTGGGAGCCGAGGGAGGGGGGATAGGGGTGCATAACAAACCGGCTTGCTTACCGAGGGCGAGGCAAGGTCTGCAGCGCTCTGCTTGCGGCCGGAGGTGGGGTAGACCTCGTCCTCCTCGCTCTTCGTCGCCTGTGCCTGCAGCTGCCGCGCGAACGACATCTTCCCCGCCATGCCGTGCGCTGGTGAGGCACTCCCGCTCATGCCTGGTGAAAGGAACAAAAACGGAATAAGAGGAGGAGAAGGGAGAAGGGAAAGTAGAGGGGAGGGGAAGGGGGTGGGATTAGGGTATGCAAGAATGAATGACTTTCGGGGCTTGGGTCATGTGGGGGGGAAGGATGTGGGGAGAGAGACGGGGAGAGAGGTCGGGATGTGGGACTGTGGAAGGGAGTACAGGCGAAGGAATAGGATCAAGAAAAACGATTTTGGGGGAAGAGGGTGACAGGGTGGAGAATCGGCGTACCTGCTGTGACTGTAACGAGTACAAGTTGTACTCTGCCGTTGTGGCTCTTAGCATCGAGGTTAGCGCGCGCGAGAGCGCCAATGGCGGATTCGATGGTCTTGCTGATGTCCACCAGCCACACGGCGCTTGGCTCCGGCATCCTCGTTATATGTCGCTGTGGCTTTCAAAAGAGAGAACTGGAAACAAAGGCTTCTTTGTTAAGAAGTCCTTGCAATCGTATCTCGGCTCGTGATGACCAAGGGGACTCGAAACGGACCTAAGAATTGGCGAAACTATCACCAAGCTGCATGTGACAGCAATGGATACGAAGCTCCTTTCTCGTAAATGCCTTGGTTTATCTCTCGTCTGATCCTGACGATATCTCTGCTGATTTAGCTTTTCTGCTCGTCATAGCAGCATCGAAGTGGGGCTAAAAGCTGCTCGGAAAAGCGCAAGCCCAGGCGTTGATGGCACCATGGCGGCTGAATTAGCAAATAGGATCTGCACCGTTAATTTGGCAACGCTTTTTCTGGTCGTTACTCCTGGATCGCGCCGTTTGGTGGTTGCCAGTCGAATGCTTGCGGGTCGTTCCAAACAGCGGCTGTTTCATATCAGAGCGACAGGAAATATCTGCGAATGGGATTTCCTGGACTACTCGCGCTGGCCCCCTGAGTAAGCAGCCTAACATTCTCCACCGTCCGATCTGTATCTTTTCAGACAACAACGCTACCATACATCCCATTACAAGGGAGAACTATATGCTGTGCTGTACACTCATTGATGGATCTACAGAAAACTTCCTGCAAAGGCGCTCAAGGCGTTCTCGTCAGGCAGCCACACCGAAAGCAATGAAAGCTTTCAGTCGGTGGCGATTCGTCTGGCCAGGCGCACTGATGACAAAGCTGCGGCCAAGCGATGGGCATCCTACAGATGGCATCCACAGTGCTCTGCTCTGCGGGAACTGGAAAGGGTGCTTCGGTAATGTCGACGGAGGAGAAATCTACGACCGAGATCGTCATCAGCAAGATGTAATCAGCGCTCCACCGTCGATTGTACAGCTGAAGCTGGACAACTCCTAGGAATGCGATGGGTCTGCTGGCAAAGCGGTTGAGTTTGCCGTGGAACGACAAATTGCTGCGTAAGCTAGGGAGAAAGGGACGTGAGGTGACCAGACCAGACCCGCTGCCGAGCAAGCAGGAGCAGTTTGGGTTGGGAGTGGCATGAAATTTGCCGCGCTTTGCTCAGGACGCTGTCGGCTCTTGGGCTTCGATTTGACGGACTCTGTTCCGTTCCGTTCCGAGTTGTGGAACATAGTTGATACTGAACCGTATTGGTGTGGTGGGGATCCTGCATTCCATCTCATAGCGGCATTGAACAAGAGCCGTCGGATTGAACTCGGCTGGCTGACGGCTCTTGCAATTTACTTGTGTCCCTTCAGTTCACGTACGACTCACGACACGATGGGCACCTATCCAACTGGCTCACGGGTGCTCTCCATCGTATTGTGCAACGCACAACAACGCTTGTTCTCCACTTCATGACCTCGATGTGTACACTTAGAACGCAATATCACGGAAGTGATTACGCCTGTCGAAATAATGAGCACTAGCACTAATATAGCAAAAGCTAGCCAGGCCAAGGCCGCGGGACAGCGCAAGGTCGGGTGCGGGTTTGGGGTTTGGGAAAACCGAAGGCGACGCGAGGGACGTTCAGAAGGCGAGGTCATCGGACCGAGCCTGAACTCCGAAAGTTAGAGTTATACGCGTAAAAGGTGCATCAGTAAGGAAGTAGGGAAAATTCCTTACACTAAAAGTAGGGGCAGTTCGTGGGAATCAACTGCTCCATGGTCTGATTTGTTCGCCTGTCTGTCCGTCAGTTTGCGGGTGGAATGACGATGATAACTCCAGGCGGGTGCCGTACTGTGCCCACGTCTCTGCGGAGAGTCACTACACAACGGGAGTGGACTACTGAGGAGAGCACGGGGTTGTGCGAGTGATTGTAGTGCTCTAGTAGCGTTCTTACTTCTTGCTTGTGTTCACACAGAAGTTTGGCAAGAATTTCACTAAGGAAGTTGAAAGAAACAACTTGCATCGAAAAGTTGATAGTACAATTGAGGCATGCAAAACAAAAGGACTAGAAGGGCATGCAACACCTAGCAAGGGCGAAATCTGCCAGCGCAGCAGAAGAGCAGCTTGCCAACGCTGTAGCAGAGTAATCTGCCAGCGTTGCTCTGTGCGCGGTCTGCCAGCACTGCAGTCGCGGGTGACTATCTGCAGTCGCAGGTAACTATCTGCAGTCGCAGGTTGCCTATCTGCGCAGCTATGCGCACCTACTTAGTAGGTGCAGGTTGGCGGTTTCACCGTGAGGCACATTGCGTAGGTGCCAGGTAGAAAACGTGTCGTCGGTATCGCCAGGTGCGCACCGTCAACCACGTAATGCCGTTCCGCAGGTCGAACTTTACCAAAGCCTCCTGGGCGAAAGTTCGCACGCCTCCGCAGAGTTTCGCACAACTCTGCGAACTCGGTCGATCAGCTCGACATTGCTCGGTTGAACAACGTTTGCCAACCAGAGCTCCTCGACCAGAGCTCCTCGATCAAAGCCCCTCGACCAGAGCTCTTTTACCAGAAGCGTCGCGCAGAGCTCGTCGACCAGATTCCGTCGAGCAGAGCCTGCTCGACCGCAACTTCCGTCAAACTGCAGAAACAACTTCTTCGACCAATCCGTCGAGAACTTCCCGTCGACGGCAAGATTGGCTACGCCCAAGCAAGGGCGGGGCCTTTCTCTTCAAAACTCCCCTGCCCAACTCACGCTTGAGCACCCATACACGAGGTCCACCCAGAACCCAGAGGGATAGAATACAAGGAGAAAAGTCTGTCTGCGTGCATCCAACACATAGCGAGCATGTCACCGCACCAGCTGTGCAGAAGGGCACGGCACCTACTGCTGCACCTCGTCATCCCTGTCGCCTACGATAGCCAGACGCATTTGGCCGATTGCGACGGAGCACCGGTTGAAAGCCGGAAAACGCAGCGCCATTGTCAGAAAATCCGTCGGCAGCTAGGAGGTCGGGATGTATTGCAAAGCAATCTTCCCGCGCTTCACCATCTATTGCAGCCAGGCGTAGCGTCGCTCTATGTGATTGAGGTTGCCCTTGAGCCCCTAGCCCTCTACGACAGCAATCGCCGACAGGTTGTCCACGTGCAGAACAGTCGGCTTCCTTCCGTCGAGAAGACGAAATTGTGAAAGGAGGAAGCGCAGACGTCGAGCCTCCTTGCCAGCTTCGGTAGCCGCGACGTACTCTGATTCGGTCGACGAAAGCGTCGCGCATTTGATGCGCTGGCTCGACCAGGAGACTGCGGCTCCTCCGAAGACAAAAACGTAGCCGCCCGTGCTCGTCCAATTCTGCTTGTCACCAGCGTCGTCGGCATCTGCATATCTGACCAGACACAGCGACTCTGGTCCTCCACCGAACTCCAGAGCGGCGTCACGAGTTTCAGCGAGGTTGTGCAGACAGAGATCGACCTCACGCCAGTCGTTGTCGCTCCGCATTGTTAGGCCGGATCCGAGCTTGCTGCAAGCGAAGGCAATGTCGGGCCTTGCCGTGGTGGCCGAGCATTGCAGCGAGCCGAACTTCTGCCGGTACTCTGCTTCCTCGCGCGACTGAAACTCCTCGTCGTCAAACACCAGCTCTTCGTAGGAGTCGACGGAGACCGGCGTCTTTGGCACTCTCTCGGTCTGCTCCTTGTCGATGAAAGGCCGATGCAGCTTGTCGATGTAGACTTGCTGGTGAAGCAACAGCTTCCTCGCAGGACGGTCTTGTACGATTTCCAGCCCAAGATACTTCTCGACCGGGCTGATTTCGCGCAGCTCAAAGGCGGCTTCCAGCAGCTCCTTCAGCAACGCAGTGCTGCTGCTCGTGGCGAGCAGGTCGTCGACGTAGACGAGCACCCAGCACGCCATCCCGTCGTCGCCGACCTTGAAGTGTAGCGCCTCATCGATTTGGCTCTTCTTCCAATTCGCTCCGGTTAGCACCGCGTCGAGCGCCGATTACCACAGCAACGAACTTTGCTTCAGCCCGTACAAGCTCTTCAGCAGCTTGCAGACGCGACCAGTTCCATCGTTGAAGTAGTCGGGCTTGTACATATAGAGGATGCGATCCAGCTTGCTCTGCAGAAACGCATTTTTCATGTCCAGCTGCATCAGGTGTAGGTCGAGGACTGCTACGATGCCGAGGAAGATCCGCAGAGTTACGTAGCTCCCCACCGGCGCGTACGTCTCGTCGTAGTCTGCGCCGTAGACCTGCGTGAAACCTTTCACCACCAGGCGAGCCTTCTCGCGGGCGACCGTGTCGTCGACGTGGTACTTTGTCGTGAGCACCCAGCGGTTCTTCATCATGTTGGCACCGCGCGAACGCTCAACCAGCTCCCACGTTCCGTTGGAGATGAGGCTATTGATCTCCTCGTCCATGGCGGCCTTTACCGCCTTGCCCTTCCAGCTCGTCAATGCCTCCTTCACCGTCATGTTGGCGATGCCCTTCCAGCTCTAGGTCGGCGTGGATGTCGGGGTCGAGCTCGGGCAGATCGACCTCGTCTTCTGCGTCGTCGAGCAGGTGTCGTAGGCCGTCGGCGGAAGACAAGCGTGGTAGCTCAGCTTCTCAGGCGGCTTGCCGATGTTGGGGCGGGTAGAACGATGCAGTTTCTCATTTTCGACCGCGACCTCTACCACGTCTTCGTCTTCAGACTGTTCCCCTTCTTCGCCACCGGCCGCACCGACGACTTCCACAACTTCGTCGCTCGACGAGTCGTCGTCGAACTGCTCCCCTGTCGGCAGCTCCTCTACCGACGGCTTCCACAGGATCGGCTTCCCTGCCAACGGCTCCCCTGAAGCTGGCGCCTCTGCCAGCGGCTTCTCTGCAGGTGGCACCTCTGCCGACGGCTTCTCTGAAGTCGGCTTCAACGCCGACAGCTCCCCTATCGTCTGCTGCTTACCGTCGCCGACCTTCTCGGCGTCGCGTCGGCCACTGGCGATGTAACTGGTCGGCACCGCAGGCGACGAACCAAGTCTCCCCTCATCATCGGCGGCTGACGAAGGCACAACAGGAGGAGGTAGTGGGACTTCATCTACGTCAATGTCGGCGAGCAGCGGAGGCATCTCGGAGGAGGAATCCAGCGGCAGGGTAGACGGCGTCCTCGTCGACGCCGGCCCATACTCTGCCTTCCACATCTCCATCGACAGGTTCTAGTAGAGAATCGCTTCGACCGTCGTGACGACTTTGTTAGCAGTCAGATCGAGCACCTTCCGGCCCTTGCTCTATGGCGACACTCCGAGGTGAAGGCCCTATCGAGCCTTCGTCGCCAGCTTTCTACCGCGCTGCTGTTTTGGGACCATGAACTGCACCATGCAGCCCCATCGCGCACCAGCGTCAAATCCGACTTCTTCTCGAACAGCAGCTCGTGCGGCGTTGTCCCCTTCGAGGCAGTTCCACACCCAGACGGCCTGTCACAGAGCGAGGTGCCACCAGTGAATCTTCACGCCTGTGAGAGTACGACAGCTTATGCCAGCTATCCTTGCTTGCCTTTACTTTATTATGCTATTTCTAGCATAGGATAATTATATGCATGCATGAATTGCTTGATTTCCTAGGCTAGGTGCTTTCCTATATTTTATTATAGTTATAGCACTAACCTAGGTTGCGTGCACCGAATTCTGGCTTTTCGGTGGTCACCGAATTGCCTTCTACCGAATTCGGGAAGGCTCTGTTCGGGACGCTTCGCGACCCTCGGAACCTCCGCGTAACACCAGGTTAGTGGGCCTTGTGTCGAGCCTATATATAGCCTCGTGTTGTACCCAGGTGAATCATTCAAATCAAACTCTCTTTTCTGAGCTCGATCCTAGATCCGGACACTTGGTAATCAGAGCTTGTTTACACGCGAAGTTGTCGACCGCAAAAACCTAGCTTTTAAAACCGCGGGGGCGACGACGGAAAGCGCCGATTTCGGGTATGTAAACCAGTTCCGCGCTATTTTCTAACGTCCCCCTCGAACCGGTTTTCGAACATCCTCAGGTCCAGTGGCGAAAAAGTTGGAATTTAGACCGTCGGATCGAGTCGAATCTCAACGGCCCTGAGAATTTCGCCAAAAAAAGCTGGAATTTGGAGCGTCGGATCGAATTTCTTCTCAACGGCCGAGATCGGACGCGAATTTCGACTAAGGGAGAATTACGCGACTTACAGAATCAACGCTCGTCATTTCTACAGTCGATTCGACTCACAGTAAGATGACCAGCGCCTAAAATTCAATTATTTTCGTCGCACATTTTCCTGTAAATCGTCAAATGGAGGAAAATGGTGATAATTCCGTACGAAAATTTACGGAGTTATACACCGGCCTGGACCAGACGCGAGCGGCACTCCAGTGAATAGAGGAGCTTCTCGCGAACCAGTCGGTAGCCACCACAGCAGCGGCGAATGCAGCAGCGACGTCAGCAGCAGCAGCGGCTACACCGACACTTCACCCAGCAGCAGCGGCAGCAGCTACAGTGAATCTTGAGGCGGCACGTCCGAGGCTACCGGAGACATTCAATCCGAATGCTAGAGACACCGACGCCCGTCGATTCATTGCGACCCTCGAAATTTACTTCGAGGCCGTTGGCTGTACAACCCCGACACACGATGCAATGCGGATTCGGCTCGCAGCGACACTGTTACGAGGCCCGGCGCTCAATTGGATTTACAACAGCAATAAGATCCGAGGCGAGGGGTCATGGACGCAGTTTCGGGAAGCTTTAATTCAACGTTTCGAACCAATCAACTCCAGCTACATGGCGCGGCAGCAGATTCATCGGCATAAACAGTTTGGCAGTGTAACACAGTATACGCAGCAGATGGAGAGCCTCTTCAACCGAATAACCGACCTGACCGAGGGGGAAAAAATCCAAGCGTATACCGAGTGGCTAAAGATGGAAGTCCGCCGACAGGTGATTGCCGCGAACTACAACAATTACCGCGACTTGGTGTGTGCAGCAGAGAGATTCGATGCGTTGACTCGAGGCGAACCCGAGACACGACGCCACGTGCCGAACCGATCATTTGGCACGAAGCGATCGGCACCACCCACGACCGCCGACCCGATGGATATCGACAAGATCGACGCGAAGCAGCGGCCGACAAAATATGAGAACTGCGAATTTTGCGGCGCAACAGGACATCGACTCTTGTCGTGTTGGAAAATGAAGAAGGCACGAGTGGAGCTGCAGGGCAACAACAGTGCGACATCCACGATGGCGAAAAAAGGAGGACACGATGGCGCGAATTTAAAACGCCACGACCGGCCGGCAATAGGGGAAATCGCCGAGACAAATGGAGGCTCCGCGAAGCAAGACTCTGCACCGACCGGGAAACTCCAGCCGAACACCCCCGAGAGTAATAATATTTCCTCTCGAGGTTTTCAAGCCTTTAAAAAACTCAGGGGAGATTTCGAGGCCAAGAAAAAGCCTTCAGACATTATTCAGGAACTTGAGAAGTTGGGAAAACCACTCCAGAACGTTGAAAAGGGTCGTGCGTTCCAAGGAGTTAATATTCTCTCCCCGCTGTCAAATGTTATATGTGCTACAGTATGTTTAGGCTGTAGTGGGGTAGGTCCTATGGGGTACAGTAAGTTAGGGTTTCCTACTTGTACCCAACCCTTTTCTTGTTCATTTTGACATGGTATCACGAGCCTAGGTTGCCACCTAGGACCGCTTACTACTACAGGCCCACTATTCCGCTAGAAGCGCCCTCGTGCGCCCTACCTTACGTGCGCCCTCGTGCGCCTTTCTCTGCTTGTGCGCCCTCGTGCGCCTTCTTCTGCTAGTGCGCCCTCGCGCGCCCCGCCCTTCGTTCTGCTCGCGCGCCGTCCTGCAGCCCTCGCGCTGCCTCGTGCTGCCCTAGGCCAGTGCGCCGCCCCTGCAAGCTAGTAAGGCCCTCGAGCCGCCCCTGCAGGTCCGTCAGGCCCCCGAGCCGCCTCTGCAGGCCCGTCAGGCCCGAGAGCCGCCCCTGCAGGCCCGTCAGGTCGGCGCGCTGCCCCTGCAGGACCATGCCGCCCGCGCGCAGCCTCTGCCCGACCGCGCGCCGCCCCTGCAGGCCCTCGCCGCCCGCACGCAGCCTCTGCAGGCCCGTCAGGCCAACGCGCGACCCCGTCAGGTCGCTGTCGCGGCCCCGCCTTGTCGCTGGCGCGGCCCCACCCTGCCGCGGTCGCGGCCCCGCCCTGCCGCCGACGCGGACGCGGCCCCGCCCTGCAGTGACGCGGCCCCGCCAGCCCTACAGCTGACGCGGCCGCGCCCTACTGCTGACGCGGCCGCGACCTTCTACTGACGCGGCCGCGCCCAGCTGCCCGTCGCGTCGCCCTGCCCGCGGCGTCGCCCCTGCCCGCCGCGTCGCCCTGCCCGCCGCGTCGCCCTGCCCGCGGCGTCGCCCCTGCCCGCCGCGTCGCCCTGCCCGCCGCGTCGCCCCTGCCCGCGGCGTCGCCCCTGCCCGCCTCGTCGCCCTGCCCTACCCCGCGCCTGGCCCCTGGAGCAGCCGCACTTGGAGCAGCCGCCCCTGCAGCAGCCGCCCCTGGCCCCTGGAGCAGCCGCCACTACAGCAGCCGCCCCTGGCCCCTGGAGCAGCCGCACCTGCAGCCGCCCCTGGCCCCTGGAGCGGCCGCCCCTTCAGCAGCCGCCCCTGGCCATTGGAGCAGCCGCCACTGCAGGAGCCGCCCCTGGCCCCTGGAGCAACCGCCCCTGGAGCAGCCGCCCCTGGAGCAGCCGCCACTGCAGCAGCCGCCCCTGGCCCCTGGAGCAGCCGCCCCTGCAGCAGCGACCGTCGCGGCCCTGTCCCTGCCCTGCACCAGCTGCCGTAGCGGCCCGGTCTCGCCCTGCAGCAACTGCCGCGGAGCTCCCTGCCGCGGTCGCGGCCCCGCCCTGCCGCTGTAGCGGCCCCGCAGTCGCCTCCGTCGTGCGCCTGCCCTTCCCACCACTGGTGAGCACTGCCCTGCCCGTGCTGCTACTGCTGTTCCTGCTGCTGCTACTGCTTCTACTGCTGATCCTGGCGTGGCCAGATGCAGCTCCAGGGCCGTCCACGTGTGTCCCTCGCGCCCCAGCAGCTTCGTGCGTGGTACGCCAGTTGGGGTTGTCGGGGTGGCAGTAGTGGGAGTCGTCATGGAGTGGGTAGTTCGGGAGTTTCTTGTAGTGCCCCGGTACAGCAGCAGCGTCGTCTGCATGAGACTCGTTTGCCCCAGCAGCTTCGTGAGTGGTACGCTCAGAGTAGAGGGTCGCTGGGTACTGCTCGCTGCCCGTACGTTATTAGCACGGGTGTCCGGACTGGTCAGCCTTGCGGGACGCCTCGTCACACAGAGTCTCGCTGCTTTGCCCGTCTGAGCGACGCTTGGCGTACAGAGTTTGGCGACGACGCTGAGCTCCCCGACTGGGTGGAGCTGCTTAGGCAGAGGGTAGATATCTTTGCTCTTGACTATGATGCTTTTCTCACTGCAATGTATGCATTGTCTACTAGTGCCGAGGGAGCCTGTCACCTGTGTGTGCCGCCTGACCCCGGTATCCAGTCTGCTGCTCCAGGTGCCGGTGAGGCTGTTGCTCTAGGTGCTCGTGCGTCTCCTGCTCCAGGTGCTGGTGAGGCTGCTGCTCTAGGCGCTCGTGAGTCTGCTACTTCAGGTGCTTGTGAGTCTGCGCCTTCAGGTACTACGTCTACTGAGGCACTGCACACCTTCACACTGGACTCAGGTGCTTCCCGCTGTTTCTTTCGCGACCGCACTGCCCTAGAGCAGCTCCCTAGACCGGTTGCTGTCTCCCTGGCTGATCCCTCCGGGGGTCCGGTCCTTGCGACCTCCACCACTGCCCTCCCTTGTCCTGCGGTCCCGTCCGGCACACTGTCGGGCCTTTACCTCCCCTCGTTCTCTACGAACTTGGTGGCGGGTTCTGCGCTCCAGGACGCGGGTGTTCACCAGTTCACCCCTGCCTACGAGCGTGTGACACACTGCTCGTGTGCCCAGACGGGTCGTCACCTGGCTACCTTCACTCGGCAGCCGAGGTCGGACTTGTACACACTGACCACTGAGTCCCCTCAGGTAGCGGCGTCTGCGTCTGCGTCAGGTTAGCTGTCGGCCCCCTGCTCGTGTCGCTCCCTGTCGCACCAGACAGTTCTCTGGCACCACCGTCTTGGTCACCCGTCAGTGCAGCGCCTTCGTGGCATGCACTCCCGGTACCTTGTCTCTGGTCTTCCCAGGGTTCTCCCTCCCCTCCCACCCTCGCCTGCTCCTCCCTGTCTTCCCTGTGTCGAGGGGCGGCAGCGCGCCACCCCTCACTCCTCCTCGTTCCCTCCCACAGAGGCTCCCCTGCAGACTCTCCACCTGGACGTGTGGGGCCCAGCCCGCGTCCGTGGACAGGGCCACGAGCGGTACTTCCTGCTGGTTGTCGACGACTACACGCGCTACACCACGGTCTTCCCCTTGCGCACCAAGGGTGAGGTCCCTGATGTTTTGATTCCTTGGATCCGCGCTGCTCGTCTCCAGCTCCGCGAGCGGTTCCAGTCGGACTTTCCCGTCCTACGTCTGCACTCTGACTGGGGTGGTGAGATTTCCTCCGACCTCTTGGCAGCCTACTGTGCGGAGCATGGCATCCGCCAGACGTTCACGCTTCCGGCCTCTCCACAGCAGAATGGGGTTGCTGAGCGCCGCATTGGCTTAGTCATGGAGGTCGCTCGTACCTCCTTGATCCATGCGGCTGCCCCCCATTTCCTGTGGCCGTTTGCAGTCCAGTACGCTGCGCATCTGCTCAACCTATGGCCCCGTGTGTCTGCTCCGGAGACCTCGCCCACACTGCTGTGGACGGGGAAGGTTGGCGATGCGTCGCGTTTCCGGGTCTGGGGTGCTCGTGCCTTTGTCCGCGATACCACCGCGGACAAGCTCTCCGCCCGCGCTGTTCCCTGTGTCTTCCTTGGCTTTGTCCCTGACGCGCCTGGTTGGCAGTTTTACCACCCCACCTCGCGTCGTGTCTTCGCCTCTCAGGACGTCACTTTTGACGAGTCGGTACCCTTTTACCGTCTGTTCCCCTACTGCACTGCTCCGCTCCCTCCCCCGCCTCTCTTCCTCACCCCAGGTGCCCCTTCGGTAGACCCCCTCCCTCCCCAGGGTCCTGCTCCCTCAGGTGTTTCCCAGGTAGACGCAGTCGAGCCTGTCAAGGTAGCTGTCGACTCTGGTCCTGCGAGGGGTACTGAGGCTGGGGGTGCTGAGCCTGGGGGTGCTGAGACTGGGGGTGCTGAGCCTGGGGGTGCTGAGACTGGGGGTGCTGAGCCTGGGGGTGCTGAGACTGGGGGTGCTGAGCCTGGGGGTGCTGAGACTGAGGGTGCTAAGACTGGGGGTGCTGAGACTGGGGGTGCTGAGCCTGGTGGCGCTCCCTCTTCACAGCAGCTGCGTGAGTGGTACTCTCAGCGTTGCAGCCTCCGGCGTGGGGCTACTGGAGCTGGGGGTTCTGCCGGAGTTGGGGCTGGTGGTGCTGCGGGTACTGTGTCGCGGCCGGAGCCTCCCTCCCCTCAGCGGCTACGTGAGTGGTACGCTCGGCGCTGCAGCCTCCGGAGTGGAGCTCCTAGTTTTGAGGTGCCGCCTGCTGGAGGCCCTGCTGCTGCTGGAGGTCCTGGAGCTGCTGGAGGTGCTGCTGGTGCTGCTGGAGGTACTGGAGCTGCTGGAGGTGCTGCTGGTGCTGGTCCTGCTGGAGGTGCTGCTGGTGCTGCTGGAGGTACTGGAGCTGCTGGAGGTGCTACTGGTGCTAGTCCTGCTGGCGGTGCTGCTGGTGCTGTTGCAGGTACTGGAGCTGCTGGAGCTACTGGTGGTGCTACTGGTACTGGGGCTGGTGGTGCTGCAGGGGCTGGAGCTGGAGGTGCTGACGCTCGTCCTCCTGCAGGTGCTGGAGCCGACGGTGCAGCTGGAGCTGGTGCTGCTGGAGGTACTGGAGTTGACACTACTGGAGCTGCTGGTGGTGCTGTGGGATTTGGAGCTGCTGGTGGTGGTTCTGGTCCTGTCTCTGCTGGTTCTGGGGGCACTTCACGGCCGCGGCCGTACTTCGTTCCGCTCCTTCAGCAGGCTCTTGGTCAGCCGCCTCCTCCTTGTCCTGCTCCCTCCTTAGGGTGTCCTCCGCCTGTCCAGTCGCAGTCACAGTTACCGCCTGCCTCGCCGCTTCCTGGTCCTTCTCCCTACACTGGTCCGACAGGAGGTCTTACGGAGCGTCGTGAGCCTGAGTCTCGTCCTGTGTCGCCTGAGTCTCGTTCTGCGTCACCTGTTCGTGTTGCTCGCACTGGTCGTCGTGTCCCGCATCAGCGTCCTCCTGCTGTCCCAGGCACTCACCAGATGACGCTTCGTCTTTCAACTGCTCCACAGCGTGTCCCTCTGCCTTCTCCTCCTGCGTCCTCTCTTCCTGCCCTTGCTGACCCGGAGTCTGACTCTCTTCGTGCTGCTAGTCCTACTGTCATGCGTCTCCTGGCCGCTGCACTCACTGACCCTTCCTTTGAGTCAGCTGCTGCGTCTGCCTTAGTTGCTCAGCTTGTCGACTTTGCTGCTCACTGTCGCCTAGACTACGCTGCCAGTCTTGTTGCTGAGTCTGAGTCTGTCTGTCCTCCGTCCGTCGGGGGTGAGTGTGCTCTTGGCACGGACGTCCTTGAGGACAGGCAAGAGGAGTTTGAGTGCTTTGCCGCTGCTGTACCTCATCTCGTGTCCATGCTGATTGCACCTGAGGGAGACCCGGATGCACCAGACATCCCGACCCCGCGCTCTTACGCTGAGGCGATCGCGGGTGAGTACTCCTCTCAGTGGCAGTCAGCCATGGACGCAGAGATGGCATCCTGGAAGTCCACTGGCACTTACGTTGACGAGGTTCCCCCTCTTGGGGCGAACATCGTCAATGGCATGTGGATTTTCAGGGTGAAGCGGCCGCCAGGTTCTCCACCTGTCTTCAAGTCTCGTTACGTTGCTCGAGGCTTCAGTCAGCGAGAGGGAGTTGACTTCTTCCAGACCTTCTCCCCCACCCCAAAGATGACCACTCTTCGGGTGCTACTGCACGTTGCCGCTCAGCGTGACTACGAGCTTCACTCTCTTGACTTCAGCACAGCTTTCTTGCAGGGCAGCCTGCACGAGGAGATCTGGCTGCGCCGCCCTCCTGGCTTCACTGGGTCGTTTCCTCCTGGTACCCAGTGGAGCCTCCGGCGGCCGGTCTACGGTCTCCGCCAGGCGCCACGTGAGTGGCACAACACACTGAGGACTACACTTGCGGCTCTTGGGTTCGCGCCTTCTACTGCTGACCCGTCGCTGTTTCTGCGCACCGACACTTCGCTGCCGTTGTTCTACATCCTCGTGTACGTCGACGACTTGGTCTTTGCTACTGCTGACACTGAGGCTCTCGCCCACGTGAAGTCGGAGCTGCAGAAGAGACACACGTGCACAGACCTGGGTGAACTGCGCAGCTACCTTGGCTTGCAAATCACCCGGGACAGAGCACGCCGCACCATCACACTGACTCAGTCACACATGGTGCAGCAGGTCCTTCAGCGCTTCGGCTTCACCTGGTCCTCGGCACAGGCCACTCCTCTGGCTACAGGTCACTCGCTCTCAGCTCCACCTTCGGACGAGTCCGTAGAGCCGAGTGGTCCTTACCCAGAGTTAGTTGGCTGCCTCATGTATCTGATGACTTGCACTCGTCCTGACCTCGCGTACCCTCTTGGCCTTCTGGCTCGCTACGTGGCTCCTGGTCGGCACCGAAAGGTGCACATGGATGCTGCTAAGAGGGTACTGCGCTACTTGTGCAGTACTTCAGGCATGGGGCTCGTGCTTGGAGGGAGGAGCTCAGTTGTTCTCACTGAGCACTCAGACGCTTCTTGGGTTGACAACCAGGCTACGCAGCGGTCGTCACAGGGTTACACCTTCAGCCTTGGCTCAGGTTCAGTTTCTTGGCGTTCTACACGTTCGTCTTCAGTTCTCAGCTCCAGTTGTGAGGCTGAGATCTACGCCACAGCCATGGCTGTACAGGAGTTACGCTGGCTCACCTACCTGCTGACCGACTTGGGAGAGCGGCCTCGTTCTCCTCCAGTGCTGTACGTCGACAACAAGGCTGCCATTGCCTTGTGTGAGGAGCACAGACTGGAGCACAGAACGAAGCACATCGCTCTGCGTTACTTCCTGGCTCGAGAGTTGCAGTAGCGTGGTCAGCTTCGTCTGCGTTACGTGGCCACTCGGGCCAACACTGCTGATATATTCACCAAGGCTCTTCAGTCTGGTGATCATCAGCGTTTCTGCACTATGCTAGGGCTTGTGCCCACTTTTCCTCACTTGCTGTAGGCTTTGCTTGTACTGTGATCTATATATATATATACCTGCATGCTTGCGTTGCTAGGTAGAGATCACTGTGCTGTTTGTGTTGCAAATATGCCTCTGCATGTGAACTGGCCTTGTGGCCCTTTGCTTGTGCTCAGAGTGTGTGGTGACGTTGTGATCCACCCTGAGCTTGCTTTGCCTTTCTTGACTGGTCTTGTGACCCCTTGCTCTCCCCCACTTTGCCTATGGGGGTGTGTCTAATGTTATATGTGCTACAGTATGTTTAGGCTGTAGTGGGGTAGTTCCTATGGTGTACAGTAAGTTAGGGTTTCCTACTTGTACCCAACCCTTTTCTTGTTCATTTTGACAGCATACTGTAAAGGCTCCCCAGTGCCCACAGGAGAAGCCTACACAGCTGCAAAGGCTTAAGGGAAGGTTCCAGGCCAAGACGAAGCTGAATCGGCCTCGGATAAATCCTTCTACACCTACTCAGTTGAAAACTGATATGGAGTCAGCAGCTTCGCACGCAGGACCGAGGGATGATCTATTCGACGTACCTTACGATCCAATAAGCGAGACCATCTATGGTTACTCGGAGCAGCAACAACCACTACTACTCGAGGTGTTATGCAAAGGACGACGCCTCCAGGCACTGGTGGACAGCGGTGCATCTCACTCAGTGTGTGACCGCGGGACGTTGGAGAAAATTGGGGAACCTTCCGAGGAGACCAAGTTCACGGCAACGATGGTGGACGGTACGAAACTTCCCATCCACGGCGAAGCATCATTGCAGCTGCACATAGGGGCGCTGAGGTGGAAGCCGACGTTGCCGATCACGAACATCAAAGGTTCAGATTTCATCTTGGGACGAGATTTCTTGAAACAGTTTAACCCCGAGATCGATTGGGTCATCAGGAAGGTGTGCATCTACAACAACGGGAAGCGGATATCACTACGAAGCTGGACGGATACAGGGAACGTTCCTGAAATGACACTGGCACGGTTCGAACGGACAGTGAACGAGAGTAACACGGGTTACTTAGCACTGGTTATGGCAGCAGCAGAGGAGGAGAAGCTGAGTACGGAGCTACATGCAGCAGTGAAGGAGGTCTTGGAGCAGTACAAGGATATAATGCCCGACGACCTACCTGCAGGCGTACCTCCAGCACGCACCCACGAGCACGAGATCGTGGAGGATCCAGGTGCGAAACCCGTCTCACGTGCACCATACCGACTGAGTCCGACCGAACTGACAGACATGAAGAAACAGATAGAGTATCTACTGGACAGACAACTGATCCGCCCATCCACCTCTCCCTACGGTGCACCAGTTCTCTTCACTCCAAAGCCAGACGGCAGTTTACGGATGTGCATCGACTACCGCGCACTGAACAAACAGACAGTAAAAAAACAAATATCCCATACCGCGCATAGACGACCTACTGGATCAACTGCGTGGAGCAACCGTATTCTCGAAGCTGGACCTACGGTCGGGTTACTGGCAGATCAAGATGGCAGACAACTCGGTCCACAAGACGGCATTCCGTACCAGATATGGCTCCTACAAATACTTGGTGATGCCGTTCGGACTCTGCAACGCACCAGCAACGTTTCAGGCGGAGATGAATCACATCCTACGGCCCCTGCTGGACGAGTGCGTGGTGGTGTACCTCTCATCTACTCCAAGAACATGAAGGAGCACGTGGAGCATCTGCGGAAGGTGTTCGAGATCCTGCGGAAAAACAGGTTCTACGTGAAGCTGTCGAAGAGCGACTTTGCACTGAAGAAGGTGCAGTTTCTCGGGCACATGGTGAGTGCCGAGGGCGTACACGTGGACCCGCGGAAGATCGAAGCCGTCAAGGAGTGGAAAGTGCCGGAGAACGTGAAGTAGTTGCAGCAGTTCCTAGGCTTCGCCAACTACTACAACAGGTTCGTGCCGCAGTATGCTAAGATAGCAGCGCCACTGACCGACCTACTGAAAAAGGATACGCCCTACACATGGGATACTCCTCATCAGCAAGCCATGGAGCAGCTAGAGACAGCACTGACTACAGCGCCAGTACTCATCCTACCAAATCCAGACAAGGACTACGTGGTGGAAGCAGACGCTAGTGATCAAGCAGTCGGAGCAGTACTGATGCAAGACCACGGGAACGGGTTACAGCCTATCGCCTACCTCAGTAAGAAGCTACACGGAGCAAAACTGAACCACCCCATACACGACAAGGAAGCCTTAGCCATAGTCATAGCCTTCAAGGCGTGGAGGTGTTACCTAGAGGGAGCCAAGACTACAGTCTATACTGACCACCGCAGTCTCAAATACCTGAAGTCGCAGCCGACGCTCTCACGACGACATGTGCGGTGGGTGGACTTCCTGGAAACTCGCTTCCTCTACGACATCGTCTACAAGCCCGGGCTACACAACAAAGCAGACGCGTTGAGCCGCCCCGGTCATGAAGCAGGCATCCAGCTCGACGGGATGAAACCTCTGCTCAAGGGTCTATTCCAACATGGGTACTCCGTGGACGCAGAGATCGCTACAGCACAGACTAAGAAGCTGTTACAGTGGGAGAAAGACTTAGCTGTAAGGAAGGGTTCAGGAAAGATTTGGGTACCGAATTACGCCCCGCTACGGCAGATCCTATTGGAGGAGTTTCACGACGTACCTTACGCGGGACATTTCGGGAGCAACAAGACGTTAGCGGGAATAGCAAAGTATTATTACTGGCCCGGGATGGCAGCAGACGTGCAGCAATTCGTCACCTCATGCGACACGTGCCAGCGGATGAAGAGCAACAAGCAGAAAAAAGTAGGGTTACTTCAGCCTCTACCTGTACCGGAGCAGCCATGGCAAGTCGTTAGCCTCGACATCATCACAGGACTTCCTTCGACCTCACGGGGACATGATTCCATCCTCGTAGTGATCGATAAGTTCTCCAAAATGGGTCACTTCATACCGACCAACGCCACAGCTACAGCTGAAGCAACTGCTCGCCTCTTCTTCGACCGCATCATCACCATCCACGGCATCCCCGCTACACTCATCTCAGACAGAGACCCCAAATTCACGAGTAAGTTCTGGAAGGAGCTCATGGGACTGTTAGAATGTAGAACTGAACGAGAATGTGTGAAACTAGGCAGCAGGGTGATACAAGTAGGAAACCCTAGCAATGTTGTACCCCCTAAGGCTAAACCCACTATAGCCTACACAATATGAACATGTATAATGTTTGACACACCCCCATAGGCTAAGTGGGAGACAACCAGATGGTCACAAGACCAGTCAAAGCAAAGCAAAGCAAGCTCAGGGTGGATCTCAAGGAAACCACACAAATTCCGAGCACAAGCAAGTGGTCACAAGACCAGTTCACATGCAGTTTGATAATATAACAAGAGGTACAGTGATCACAACCTAACAAGAGTAAACATGCAGGTATATATATATAGAGATCACATTACAAGCAGAGTCAAGAAGTGAGCAAGTGAGGGAGAGTAGGCACAAGGCCTAGAACAGTACAGAAACGCTGATGGTCACAAGGCTGAAGCGCCTTGGTGAACACATCAGCAGTGTTGGCCCGAGTGGCCACGTAACGCAGACGAAGCTGACCACGCTGCTGCAGCTCTCGAGCAAGGAAGTAGCGCAGAGCGATGTGCTTCGTCCTGTGCTCCAGTCTGTGCTCCTCACACAAGGCAATGGCGGCCTTGTTGTCAACGTACAGCACTGGAGGAGAACGAGGCCGCTCTCCCAGGTCGGTCAGCAGGTAGGTGAGCCAGCGTAACTCCTGTGCAGCCATGGCTGTGGCGTAGATCTCAGCCTCACAACTGGAGCTGAGAACAGAAGAAGAGCGAGTAGAACGCCAAGAAACTGAACCAGAGCCAAGGCTGAAGGTGTAACCCTGAGACGACCGCTGCGTAGCCTGGTCGTCAGCCCAAGAAGCGTCTGAGTGACCCGTAAGGACAACGTCGCTCCGACCTCCAAGCACGAGCCCCATGCCCGACGTACTGCACAAGTAGCGCAACACCCTCTTAGCGGCATCCATGTGCTCCTTCCGGTGACGGCCGGGAGCGACATAGCGTGCTAGGATGCTAAGAGGGTATGCCAGGTCAGGTCGAGTGCAGGTCATCAGGTACATGAGGCAGCCCACAAGCTCTGGATACGGGCCACTCGGCTCTACGGACTCATCCGAAGGCAGATCTGAGAGCGAGTGACCGGTAGGCAGAGGAGTGGGCTGAGGCGAGGAGTACGTGAAACGGAAGCGCTGAAGGACCTGCTGCACCATGTGTGACTGAGTCAAGGTGATGGTGCACTGTGCTCTGTCCCGGGTGATCCGCAAGCCAAGATAGCTTGTCAGCTCACCCAGGTCTGTGCACGTGTGTCTCTTCTGCAGCTCCGACTTCACGTGGGCGAGTGCCTCAGTGTCAGCAGTAGCAAAGACCAAGTCGTCTACGTAAACAAGAACGTAGAACGGCGGCAGAGTGGTGTCGGTGCGTAGAAACAACGACGGGTCAGCAGTAGAAGGAGCAAACCCAAGAGCAGCAAGAGTAGTCCTCAGTGTGTCGTGCCACTCACGGGGTGCCTGGCGGAGACCGTAGACTGGCCGCCGGAGGCTCCACTGGGTACCAGGAGGGAACGACCCAGTGAAGCCAGGTGGGCGGCGCAGCCAGATCTCCTCGTGCAGGCTGCCCTGTAAGAACGCAGTGCTGAAGTCAAGAGAGTGGAGCTCGTAGTCACGCTGAGCAGCGACGTGCAGCAGAACCCGAAGAGTGGTCATCTTCGGGGTCGGGGAGAAGGTCTGGAAGAAGTCAACTCCCTCTCGCTGACTGAAGCCTCGTGCAACGTAACGCGCCTTGAAGACAGGCGGAGAACCCGGCGGCCGCTTCACCCTGAAAATCCACATGCCACTGACGATGTTCGCCCCAGGTGGGGGAACCTCGTCGACGTAGGTGCCTGTGGACTTCCAGGAAGCCATCTCTGCGTCCATGGCTGTCTGCCACTGAGAGGAGTAGGGACCCTCCATCGCCTCTGCGTAGGAGCGTGGGGTCGGGATGTCTGGTGCATCCGGGTCTCCCTCAGGGGCAACTAGCATGGACACGAGATGAGGCAAAGCAGCGGCAAAGCACTCAAACTCCTCCTGTCTGTCCTCAAGGACGTCCGTGCCAAGAGCACACTCACCCCCGACAGACGGAGGACAGACAGACTCAGACTCAGACTCAGCAACAAGGCTAGCGGCGTAGTCTAGACGACAGGCAGCAGCAAAGTCAACAAGCTCAGCGACTAGAGCAGACGCAGCAGAGGACTCAAAGGAAGGGTCAGTGACAGCAGTGGCAAGGAGACGCGTGACAGTAGGACTGGCAGCACGAAGAGAGTCAGACTCCGGGTCAGCAAGAGCAGGAAGAGAGGACGCTGGTGGAGACGGCAGTGGGACACGCTGTGGAGCAGTAGAGGGACGCAGGGTCATATAGTGAGTGCCAAGGACAGGAGGAGGACGCTGACGTGGAACACGACGACCAGCGCGGACAGCGCGGACAGGCGACTCTGGACGCGACTCAGACGACTCTGGACAAGTCTCAGGCGACGGAGGACGAGACTCAGGCTCACGACGCTCCGTAAGACCTCCCGTCGGCGCAGTGTAGAGAGAAGGACCAGGAAGTGGAGAGACTGGCTGTAACTGGGACTGCGACTGGACAAGCGGTGGACTCAGTAGGGGAGGAGTAGGACCAGGAGAGGGCGGAAGGCCAAGAACCTGCTGAAGGAGCGGAACGTAGTACGGCCGTGGCCGCTCAGCACCTCCAGCTCCAACCCCCTCAGCAGGGCCAGTCCCAGCAGCTCCAGCAGCACCGCCAGCAGCAGCAGGGTCCCCAGCAGCTCCAGTACCAGCAGCACCTCCAGCAGTGCCAGCAGCACCACCAGCAGCAGCAGCACCTCCAGCAGCTCCAGCAGCACCAGTACCAGCAGAACCTCCAGCAGCGCCAGCAGCACCGCCAGCAGCAGCAGTACCACCAGCAGCTCCAGTAGCTCCAGCACCAGTAGCACCTCCAGCAGCGCCAGCAGCACCAGCAGCACCTCCAGCAGCGCCAGCCGCACCGCCAGCAGCAGCAGCACCTCCAGCAGCTCCAGCAGCACCAGAACCAGTAGTACCTCCAGCAGCGCCAGCAGCACCTCCAGCAGCAGCAGTACCTCCAGCAGCTCCAGCAGCACCAGTAGCACCTCTAGCAGCGCCAGCCGCACCGCCAGCAGCAGCAGCACCTCCAGTAACTCCAGAAGCTCCAGAGTCCACGACACCGGGAGCGCCACTCCGGAGACTGCAGCGCCTAGCGTACCACTCTCGGAGCTGCTGGGGAGAGGGCAGCTCCCGCCTAGTAGGGGAAGCACTAGCACCAGCTCCGGCACCACTCCGAGCTCCAGAAGCACCTCTCCTGAGGCTGCAGTACTGTAAGTACCACTCACGCAGCTGTTGCGAGGAGAGGCCTCCCCCAGGTGCAGCACGCTCAGGCTCAGCACCCCTGGCAGGACGAGAGTCGACAGCTACCTCGACAGGCTCAACCGGGTCTACCTGGGACACACCTGAGGGAGCGGCACCCTGAGGGGGGAGGGGGTCTACCACAGCAGCACCTGGCGCGAGGAAGAGAGGCGGGGGGGGGAGCGGGGCAGTGCGGTAGGGGAAGAGGCGGTAGTAGGGCACGGACTCGTCAAAAGTGACGTCCTGAGAGGGCAGGACACGGCGCGAGGTGGCGTGGTAAAACTGCCAACCAGACGCGTCCGGGACAAAGCCAAGGAAGACACAGGGAACAGCGCGGGAGGAGAGCTTGTCCGCGAACGTATCGCGAACAAAAGCTCGGGATCCCCAGACCCGAAAACGCGACGCATCGCCAACCTCTCCCGTCCAACGCAGTGTCGGCAAAGTCTCCGGAACGGAGACACGGGGCCAGAGGTTGAGCTGATGCGCAGCGTATCGGACCGCAAACGGCCACAGAAAGTGGGGGGCAGCCGCATGGATCAAGGAGGTACGAGCGACCTCCATGACCAAACCAATGCGGCGCTCAGCAACCCCATTCTGCTGTGGAGAGGCCGGAAGCGTGAACGACTGGCGGATGCCGTGCTCCGCACAGTAGGCTGCCAAGAGGTCAGAGGAGAACTCATCACCTCTGTCAGAGTGCAGACGCAGGACAGGAAAGTCCGAGTGGAACCGCTCACTGAGCTGGAGACGAGAAGCACGGATCCAAGGGATCAAAACATCAGGGACCTCACCCTTGGTGCGCAAGGGGAAGACCGTGGTGTAGCGCGAGTAGTCGTCAACAACGATCAGGAAGTACCTCTCCTGACCCTGTCCACGGACGCGGGCTGGGCCCCACACGTCCATGTGGAGCGTCTGCAAGGGAGCAGTCGTCGGGGGAAACGAGGAGGAGTGAGGAGCGGCGCGCTGCCGCCCCTCGACACAGGGAAGGCAGGGAGGAGCAGGCGAGGGTGGGAGTGGAGGGAGAACCCTGGGAAGACCAGAGACAAGGTACCGGTTGTGCATGGCACGAAGGCGCTGCACTGACGGGTGACCAAGACGGTGGTGCCAGAGGACAGTCTCGTGTGCCAGAGAGCGACAAGAGCAGGGGGCAGACAGTTGACCTGACGCAGACGCAGACGCAGCTACCTGTGGGGACTCAGTGGTCAGTGTGTACAGGTCCGACCCCGGCTGCCGAGTGAAGGTAGCCAGGTGGCGGCCCGTCCGAGCGCACGTGCAGTGTGTCACACGCTCGTAGGCAGGGGTAAACTGGTGGACACCCCCGTCCTGGAGCGCACTACCCGCCACCAAGTTCGTAGAGAACGAGGGGAGGTAGAGACCTGACAGAGTGCCCGATGGGACCGCAGGACAAGGGAGAACAGTAGAGGAGGTCGCAATGACCGGACCCCCAGAGGGGTCAGCGAGGGAGACTGCAACCGGCCGAGCAAGCTGCTCAAGGGCAGTGCGGTCACGAAAGAAACAGCGGGAAGCGCCTGAGTCCAGTGTGAAGGTGTGCAGTGCCTCAGTAGACGCAGTACCAGAGGGCGCAGACTCACGAGTACCTAGAGCAGCAGCCTCACCAGCACCTGGGGCAACAGACACACGAGCACCTAGTGCAGCAGCCTCACCAGTACCTAGAGCAGCAGACTGGATACCGGGGTCAGGCGGCACACACAGGTGACAGGCACTCTCAGCACTAGTAGGAAATGCATACATGGCAGTGAGGATAGCATCATAGTCAAGAGCATAGATATCTACCCTCTGCCTAAGCAGCTCCACCCAGTCGGGGAGCTCAGCCGCGTCGCCAAACTCTGTACGCCAGGCGTCGCTCAGACGGGCGAAGCAGCGGGACTCTGTGTGACCAAACGTCCCGCAAGGCTGACCAGTCCGAGCACCAGTGCGAATGACGTACGGGCAGCGAGCAGTACCCCGTGACCCTCCACGCTGAGCGTACCACTCACGAAGCTGCTGGGGCGTGAGGGACTCACTCGGACGTCGCGGGAGCTGCATCTGGCCACGCCAGGAGCAGCAGTAGAAGTAGAAAGAGCAGTAGCAGCAGGAGCAGCAGTAACAGCAATACGGGCAGGGCAGTGCTCACCAGTGGCGAGAAGGGCAGGCGTACGACGGTGGTAACGGCGAGGCCGCTACCACTGCAGGGCGAGGGCTCCGCGGCAGCTGCAGGGGCGGCTGCTCCAGGGGCCAGGGGCGGCTGCAGAGGTCCAGGGGCGGCTGCTGCAGGGGCAGCTGCTGCAGGGGCGGCTGCTGCAGGGGCGGCTGCTCCAGGGGCGGCTGCTCCAGGGGCCAGGGGCAGCTGCTCCCTTTTTTTTTTTTTTTTTTAATAATTAATTATTTATTTTAGGGTTTGGCAGAGCGCACTCGGCGCTGCAGAGGCGGCTCGCGGGCTGCAGGGTGGCTCGGGCAGCAGCGAGGGGGGGGGGGGGGCGGCGCGCGGCTCCCCAGGGCGCCGCGACGGGGCAGCGGGGGGGGGGGGGGCCGCGCGCGGCTCCCCAGGGCGTCGCGACGGGGCAGCGGGGGGGTCGCGCGTGGCTCCCTAGGGCGTCGCGACGGGTCAGCGGGGGCCGAGCGCGGCTCCCCAGGACGTCGCGACAGGGCAGCGGGGGCCGAGCGCGGCTCCCCAGGGCGTCGCGACAGGGCAGCGGGGGCCGAGCGCGGCTCCCCAGGGCGACGCGACGGGACAGCGGGGGTCGCGCGCGGCTCCCCAGGGCAGCGCGACGGGGCAGAGGCAGCGCCCACGGGCGACACGCGGCTCGGCAGGGCAGCGCGCTGGCTGCAGGGGCGGCTCTCGGGCCTGACGGGCCTGCAGAGGCGGCTCGGGGGGGGCCTGACGGGTCTGCAGAGGCGGCTCGGGGGCCTGACGGACCTGCAGGGGCGGCTCGAGGGCCGTACTAGCTTGCAGGAGGCAGCGCGAGGGCTGCAGGACGGCACGCGGGTAGACCGAAGGGCGGGTCGCACGGGGGCGCACGAGGGCGCACGTAAGGTAGGGCGCACGAGGGCGCACGAGGGCGCACGAGTATAGAAAGGCGCACGAGGGCGCACGTAAGGTAGGACGCACGAGGGCGCGTCTAGCGGAATAGTGGGCCCGTAGGAGAAAGCGGTCCTAGGTAGCAACCTAGGCTCGTGATACCATGTTAGAATGTAGAACTGAACGAGAATGTGTGAAACTAGGCAGCAGGGTGATACAAGTAGGAAACCCTAGCAATGTTGTACCCCCTAAGGCTAAACCCACTATAGCCTACACAATATGAACATGTATAATGTTTGACAGGGACTGCTGGGGACTAAGTTTGCAATGTCTTCAGTATACCACCCCCAGACTGACGGACAGACAGAGCGACTCAATCAAGTGGTTGAACAGTTACTGCGCACAGCTTGCAAAGACGATGTCAGCCACTGGGACACACAGTTACCGACCCTAGAGTTCTCTTACAACAACGCGTCACATGCGGCCACAGGGAAAACTTCTTTCTTCCTGTATTACGGACGGGAACCACTCACACCACAGCAGCCAACCACACCGGCACATGTCCAAGCCGCACATGACTTCGTCACCACCATGCAGCAGCTATGGGAGAAGACTCAGCGACGACTCACCACGATGCAGACCTCCCAGAAGCAGTATGCCGATCGTCAGCGACGAGATCACTCAGTAGCAGTCGGAGATCAGGTGCTTCTTGACATGCGCAACTTGAACCTGTCTCACCTCCCATCCAAACTCCGGCCTCGCTTCTGTGGTCCTTTTCTCGTTGAGGCACAGGTGACACCAGTTACATTCCGCTTGCGCTTACCTACTACGTGGAAGCTTCACAATGCTTTCCATGTTCAGCTACTGAAACCCTACAAGGACCCGAACCAACAGTTCCAGGGACGGCAGCTACCGCCACCACCACCTGTACTCATACAGGATGAACCAGAATACGAGATTGAGCGCGTTCTCACTCATCGGCGCTGCGGCGGCAAGGCCCTCGAGTTCCTGATACGCTGGAAGGGATACGACCCCACTGAGGACAGTTGGGTTGCAGAAGCTGATATGGGCAACACACGCCGTGCTCTCAAGGACTATCTTGTCAAGCAGGGTGTTTCTCACGCCACCCAGCTTTGAGGGGGGGACGTGTGAGAGTACGACGGCTTATGCTGGCTTTGCTAGCTTGCCTAGACTTTATTATGCTATTACTAGCTTGGGTTTTATTTATCATGCATAGATATGCTTGATTTCCTAGGTTAGGTGCATTCCTATATTTTATTATAGTTATAAGCACCGAACCAGGTTACGTGTACCGAACTCAAGCCTATTGGGTTTCCACCGAATTGCTTTCTACTGAGTTCGGGAAGGTTCTGTTCGGGACGCTTCGCGACCCTCAGAACATTCGCGTAACACCTGGGTAACTGGCCTTGTGTCGAGACTATATATAGCCTCGTGTTGTACCCAGGTGGATCATTCAATTACAATTCTCTTTCCTGAGCTCGATCCTAGATCCTCACAGCGGGCTTGGCGGCTAAATCGTGGGCTGAGCGGCTAAGACGCGAGCTGGGCGGCTAGATCGCAGTCTAGGCACGTAGATCACGGGATGGGCGGCTAGATCGCGGTCTAGGCACGTAGATCACGGGATGGGCGGCTAGATCGCGGGTCCTGCGACGAAATCGCGGTCTGGGCGACTGAATCGCGAGCTTCTAGCGAGAAACGCGCTGTTCCCTGCGAATCGCGCTGCTACTAGCGGGAAATGCCCTGCTTGTCAGAGGTCCACTGGTGATCCCCGATTGATCCTAGGGAAGGGTTACAGGCATGTTGGCCTGGGGGGTTATGGGCGCACTGACCCGCTACTTAACAAGCCCTTTTATCCCAATGGTCTAGTGGTTGGGATTCTGACATGGTATCAGAGCGAAGGTCTCGGGTTCGAATCCCAGTGTGTGCACTTCGGGCATCCCAGTGCGGGGGGGTGTCAGAGGTCCACTGGTGATCCCCGATTGATCCTAGGGAAGGGTTACAGGCATGTTGGCCTGGGGGGTTATGGGCGCACTGACCCGCTACTTAACAAGCCCTTTTATCCCAATGGTCTAGTGGTTGGGATTCTGACACTGCTGCCTGCGGATCGCGCTGCTACTAGTGGGAAACGCGCTGCTACTAAGGTCTTTTTCCTGCCACATCCACAAGCTCCTCACATCCACTAAGGTATCAAATAATTACGCCTTCCCACCACATATCTTACGCTTTCATGCAACCCGCTTTCATGAATCGAGAATTTTCATTGTTGGCATTCGCACTTGAAGTTTGTTAAAAGTGCCCATGCCTTCGCGAGAGAGTGCCAGCGACGTTGGCAAAGAGGGTAACCACACAAAGTTTTACCCATATTCCGGACCTAAAAAAATATCACACGCGGTTAGTGATTTATACCTTTGTATGTTTCATTCGAGATCATCATTCAACAACTTTGTTATCGAAGGTGTTGAGCTAGGTTTCCCCTAGCGAGGCCAACCCACCCATCGCCTCTCGCTAGAGCGATCCCGTAACTCCCGCTAGCCCGTTGCGCGCACCTCTAGCCTAGCCGAGGATCGAGCCCATCCATCCTAGACCCGTCGAGATTTATCCTAGGTTAGTCACGACCCTACCCAAGCACGTCGGAACTCTGCCTAGGCCAGTCGCGACCGATCCTAAGCTCGGTTTGAACGTGCAACCGTCATTAAGCCCGTTGAGAACCTCCCTATGTCTCTCGCGACCCTACCCAGGCCCGTCTAGCCCCACCCTGATCTGTCGCACACAGCCTAATGCCCCGCCACTAACGCGAAACCGCCTCAAACCTCCGTTACCCGCCGTTACGCGCCGTTACCCGCTTATCCGCCGTTACCAGTCGTTTCCCCGCCGTTACCCGCCTATACCCGCCCCTACCCGCCACTACCCGCCGTTACCCGCCGTTTCCCCCCCGTTACCCGCCATTCCCGCCCCTACCAGTCACGACAAGCCGTTACCCGCCTCCCTGCGCGCCCTGTAGCCCGACGACCCGCACCCCGCACCCCGTCCGAACCAACACCCCGCACCCCATACGCACCTCGCACCCCGTCCACTCCGTACGCACCGCGCACCCCATACGCACCTCGCACCCCGTCCACTCCGTACGCACCCCGCACCTAAACCCGCCGCCACCCATCCCTCCTAGCCCCACCCCTTCCCACCTTACCCAGCCGCTCATAACCTCGGCCCACCGCTCGCTCACGACCGCACTCAACCACTCTCAACCGTACCCCACCGCACCCCGCACTGGACCGCACCCCAACGCACTTGACTGCACCCCACCGCACCCAACCGCGCCCAACCGCTCCTAACCGCCGGGGGTCTCTCTCTTAGTCGCACCCCACCGCTTCCTACCGCCTGTACCCAGGCCTCTGCGCACCCGAGCGCCCGTGCCTTGCCCGTTCACTATGGCGACCTCCCGTGTCCTGTCGTTCGATCCGGAGGGCCGCCCCGCTGACTTTCCATCGTGGCTGCGGAAGCTCCGCCTCTACCTCGGAAGTCGGCTCGAAAACGACGTGCCCCTGTCTGAGCATGTCACTGGTGAGCTAAAGGCCCCCCCTGCTCCCGAGCCCCTTGATGCCAACCCGTCAGAGGCAGATAAGACTGCATTTGCCTTGGCTCGCCTTGAGCTCAGGCGCTGGGCGGCTCGTGACGCTGCTGCCATTCTCGCCATCATTGACCTCCTCCCATTGTCCGAGCAGGTGCATTTTGGCCAGGAGGAGACGGCCAAGGCACTGTACGATGCTGTAGTTGCACGCTATTCCACCCCTGCCACTGCGTCCCTCGGCAGCCTCGTGCTGCCCTTTCTCTTCCCCGATCTCCCTTCGTTCCATAGAGTGGCTGATCTGATCCTGCACTTGCGCTCGCTCGATACTCAGTTCCGTGCTGCCGCTACTGATCCTGACTTACTCGCTAAGAACCCGCCACCCATATACATGACCCTGTACCTTCTCGCCACACGCCTACCTGGCGGCTTCAAATCCGCTCGTGATTACTTTTTCACCATTGATCCCATGACTCTCACAATTGAGCTCTTTGAGGAGAGGCTCCTTGCCGTCGAGAGTCTTGCCCGCTCCCTTGCTGCCGCTAGTAGTACTGTCCTCCCCCCTATTTTCGAAGGGTGTGCCCCGTCTTTCCTTGTCTCCTCTGTGGCCTCGGCCTCTGTTACTGAGGCAACAGAGGTGGCAACAGTTGCCTCTGGCCAGAAGAGGGGCAAGAGGGGCGGTAAGAAAGGAGGTGGGGGAGGTGGCGGTGGCGGTGGGGGTGGTGATGGCGGAGGTGGAGGGAGTGGAGGTGGTGGCGGAGGCAGTGGAGGAGGAGGAGGTGTTGGCTACGGAGGGGTGGAGTCTCCACTGCAGCAGCAGCCACTACAGCAACAGCCACAGCAGCAGCAGCCACAGCAGCAGCAGCCACAGCAGCAGCAGCCACTGCAGCAACAGCCACAGCAGCAGCAGCTCCAGGGCCAGCAGCAACAGTTCGAGCAGTGGGGAGCGCAGCAGCAGTGGGGTTCGTTTGGACCAGGGAGCACTGGTCGCATCGGTGGCCCACCCAGCTGGACGTCGCGTGGTCCCCTTCCTACTCCCTGCCAGTACCCAGTTCAGACTGGGAAACGTCGAGGTGGCCCCTGCGGCCGTCCCCACCCTGCGGGTCAGTGCTTTGCACTACTCACGGATCGCTACCGCGCACAGTTCGGCCTTGGTGGCACCGCTCCGGACTGGGCCCCGCTAGTTCGTACTCTTGGTCCGGCGTTGTTTGACATGTCTGCGACTGATTTGGATGCTGCATTGCGATCTGCTTCTGTGATGCATGCTGATGTTGACGATAGACTGGGATCCTTGTCTGTTGCTAGTGCTCCTATTTCCAGTGAAGGTGCTTGTGTAGTTACTAGGCCAGGTGTTCCTGTTAGAATCACTAGTAGCTAGGTGAGGAATGATGATTAGGTGAGGGAGAGGGGGTACAAGAGTGTCGAGAGAGTTGGGTTGTACCCTCTAAGGTGTGACCCTACACAACCTAGAGTAAGAACATAACAATATGTTTTGACACACCCCCATAGGTGAAGTAGGGGATAGCCAAACCTAACAGTGGTCACAAGACCAGTCAAGCAACAGAACAAGCAAGGCAAAGCCCAGGGTGGATCTCAAGGACACCACACAATCTGAGCACAAGCAGGCGGCCACAAGGCCAGTTCACATGCAGATTTATAATAGCAAGGCAGTAAACATGCAGGTATAAAGATATATATAGCAGTGTATAACAAGAGCAAGTCAAGCAACCAGCAGGTGAGGCAGAGTGGGCACAAGCCCAAGAGCAGTGCAGAAACGCTGATGATCACCAGCCCCAAGGGCCTTGGTGAAGACATCAGCAGTGTTGGCCCGAGAGGCCACGAAAGCAAGGCGCAGCTGACCACGCTGCTGCAGCTCACGCGCAAGGAAGTAGCGCAGAGCAATGTGCTTCGTTCTGTGCTCCAGTCTCTGCTCGCGACACAAGGCAAGCATTGCCTTGTTGTCGACGTACAGAACTGGAGGAGAACGAGGCCGCTCCCCCAAGTCGGTCAGCAGGTAGGTCAGCCAGCGGAGCTCCTGTGCAGCCATGGCCCCAGCGTAGATCTCGGCCTCACAACTGGAACCAAGCACAGAAGAAGAACGA
This sequence comes from Closterium sp. Naga37s-1, assembly GCA_947471745.1. NCBI lineage: Eukaryota > Viridiplantae > Streptophyta > Zygnematophyceae > Desmidiales > Closteriaceae > Closterium > Closterium sp. Naga37s-1. The sequence continues at coordinate 920,978 of CANJKZ010000214.1, forward strand.
GCGGACCTCCACGAGACAGAACCAGCGCCAAGACTGAAGGTGTAGCCCTGTGACGAACGCTGAGTCGCCTGGTCGTCGGCCCAAGAGGCGTCAGAGTGTCCTGTGAGGACCACCGAACCCCGTCCTCCAAGCACGAGCCCCATGCCCGATGTGCTGCACAAGTAACGCAGTACCCTCTTCGCAGCATCAAAGTGCACCTTTCGGTGCCTACCGGGTGCCACGTAGCGAGCCAGAAGGCTGAGAGGGTACGCGAGGTCAGGTCGTGTGCACGTCATCAGGTACATGAGGCAGCCCACAAGCTCTGGGTACGGACCACTCGGCTCTACGGACTCGTCCGAAGGTGGAGCTGAGAGCGAGTGGCCGGTAGCCAGAGGAGTGGGCTGTGGCGAGGAGTACGTGAAGCGGAAGCGCTGTAGGACCTGGTGCAACATGTGTGACTGAGTCAGGGTGATGGTGCGCCGTGGTCTGTCCCGGGTGATCTGCAAGCCAAGATAGTTCCGCAGCTCACCCAGGTCAGTGCAGGTGTGTCTCTCCTGCAGCTCCGCCTTCACTAGGGCCAGTGCCTCAGTGTCAGCAGTAGCAAAAACCAAGTCGTCGACGTACACGAGGATGTAGAACGGCGGCAGAGTAGTGTCGGTGCGTAGAAACAGCGGCGGGTCAGCAGTCGAAGGAGCAAACCCAAGAGCCGCAAGTGTCGTCCTCAGTGTGTCGTGCCACTCGCGGGGCGCCTGACGCAAGCCGTACACTGGTCGCCGTAGGCTCCACTGGGTACCCTCAGGAAACGACCCAGTGAAGCCCTGTGGACGGCGCAACCAGATGGCCTCGTGAAGGCTACCCTACAAGAAAGCTGTCGAGAAGTCGAGGGAGTGCAGCTCGTAGTCACGCTGAGCTGCAACGTGTAGCAACACCCGAAGAGTGGTCATCTTCGGGGTGGGAGAGAAGGTCTGAAAGAAGTCGACCCCCTCACGCTGACTGAAGCCTCGAGCAACGTAACGTGCCTTGAAGGCAGGCGGAGAACCCGGCGGCCGCTTCACCCTGAAAATCCACATGCCACTGACGATGTTCGCCCCAGGTGGGGGAACCTCGTCGACGTAGGTGCCTGTGGACTTCCAGGAAGCCATCTCTGCGTCCATGGCTGTCTGCCACTGAGAGGAGTACTCACCCGAAATCGCCTCCCTGTAGGAGCGCGGGGTGGGGATGTCAAGTGCATCCGGGTCTCCCTCAGGGGCAAGCAGCATGGTCGCGTGATGGGGTGAAGCGGCAGCAAGGCACTCCAGCTCCTCCTGTCTGTCCTCAAGAACGTCACAGCCAAGGGCAGTGCAGCCAAGAGCAGTCTCACCCCCGACGGACGGAGGACAGGAAGGGACAGGGTCAGAGACAAGACTCGCAAGGTAGTCGAGGCGGTACACAGCAGCAAAGTCAACGAGCTCAGCTACTAGGGCAGACGCAGCAGGAGACGAGAACGTAGGGTCCGTCACAACCGTAGCAAGAAGGCGAGTAACAGTCGGACTGGACGCACGAGCAAGGTCAGACGGAGGGTCAGCAACGTCAGGCAAAGAGGACGCTGGAGGTAACGGTAGGACAACACGCTGAGGAACAGAGGAAGGACGGAGTGTCATATCGTGAGTGCCGGGGACAGCCGGAGCACGCTGACGACGAACACGAGGAACACGAGCACGGACAGCAGCTCTAGGCTCAGGCTCAAGGTCAAAGCTAGACTCAGGCTCTCGACGCTCAGGGGTGGAAGCACGAGTCTCAGGCTCTCGACGCTCAGTCAGGGACTCTGACACCGCAGTGTAAGGAGCAGGAGCAGGCAGTGGGGAGTGTGGTAGCAGCGGCGGCTGTGACTGGTCCGCCGGTGGACACAGCAACGGAGGAGTAGTACCTGCCACAGGGAAGCCAGTAGCACCTGGCTGAAGACTGAGAAGGTGGCGAAGAGCACCAGTAGCTCCACCAGGACCTCCAGCACCTCCAGGACCTCCAGTCCCAGCAGCTCCAGCTCCTCCAGCACCAGCAGCTCCAGCAGCTCCACGACCTCCAGCACCAGCAGTACCTCCAGTACCTCCAGCACCAGCAGCTCCACGACCTCCAGCACCAGCAGCACCTCCAGTACCTCTAGCACCAGCAGCTCCACCAGGACCAGCAGCACCTGCAGCTCCCCGACCTCCAGCACCAGCAGCACCTCCAGTACCTCCAGCACCTCCAGGACCTCCAGCACCAGCAGCACCTCCAGGACCTCCAGCACCAGCAGTACCTCCAGTACCTCCCGCACCAGTAGCTCCAGGTCCTCCGGTAGGAGCTCCGACGACACCAACACCAGAAGGACTCGCAGCACCCCCAGAGTCAGCACCCGAACTCGTAGTACCCCCAGAGGCAGGACCCTCGGTCTCAGCACTCGCAGGCTCAGTACCCTCAGTCGCAGCACCCTCAGGTCCAGTACCCTCAGTCCCAGCACCCCCAGGCTCAGTACCCTCAGTCCCAGCACCCCCAGGCTCAGTACCCTCAGTCTCTGCTCCAGTGTCCACAGCAGCAGGCTGCAGAGGCGGCGAAGACGGCAGAGGTGGGAACCCGGGGGGTGTAGCCAGACAAGGAGAGCGGGCACCCCCGGACCCACCACCCCCAGCCCCAGCTCCAGTAGTCTCAGCTCCAGAGTCCACAGCAGCAGGCTGCGGAGGCGGCGAAGACGGCCGTGGCGGGAAACCCGGGGGGGTCTCCAAGTGAGGAGTGCGGCGAGTGGTCGTCGTGTCGTCGGCGACGGCGTCACCCCCCTCAGGTGAGTCAGAGGAGTCAGAAGAGATCTCAACTGGCTCATCCAAGGGGGGTGGGTCTACCTGGGACACACCTGAGGGAGCAGGACCCTGTGGGGGAAGGGGGTCTACCGGGGGGGGACTGGTACCAGGAAGAGAGGCGCGAGAGGGACCGGGTGGGACGCGTGCGGGTGAAGTCGGTAGTAACAGACCGACTCGTCGAAGGTGACGTCCTGAGAGGACAGAACACGACGCGAGGCAGGGTGGTAGAACTGCCAGGGTGGAGCGTCGGTGGGGAAGCCGAGGAAGACACAGCGGAGAGTGCGAGGGGAGAGCTTGCTCGCTTTGGTATCGCGAACAAGGGAGAGCGCGCCCCAGACCCGAAACGACGACGCATCACCAGGCTGTCCTGTCCAACGGAGTGTGGGCGAGGTCTCTGGAGCAGAGACACGGGGCCAGAGGTTGAGCTGATGCGCGGCGTATCGGACCGCAAACGGCCACAGGAAATGGGGAGCAGCCGCATGGATCATGGAGGTACGAGCAACCTCCATGATCAGGCCAATGCGACGCTCAGCGATCCCATTTTGCTGCGGAGAGGCCGGAAGCGTGAACGACTGGGCGATGCCCTTATCCTGGCAGAACGTCTCAAGGACGCCAGAGGAGAACTCACCACCCCTGTCAGAGTGCAGACGCAGGACTGGAAAGTCCCGCCGAAACCTCTCGCGCAGCTGGTGACGAGTAGCACGGATCCAGGGGATCAAGACACCACTGACATCCGCCTTGCGCCGCAAGGGGAAGACTGTGGTGTAGCGTGCGTAGTCGTCAACCACCAGCAGGAAGTAGCGCTCCTGGTCCGTTCCACCGACGGGGGCCGGGCCCCACACGTCCATGTGGAGAGTCTGCAGAGGAGCAGTGGTCGGAGGAAACTCGGAGGAGTGAGGAGCGGCGCGCTGCCGCCCCTCGACGCAAGGAAGGCACGGCGGCGCAAGTGAGCGCGGGAGGGGGGGCAGGGTCTCAGGGAGGCCAGTGACCAGGAGCCGGGAGTGCATGCGGCGCAGACGCTGCAGGGAGGGGTGACCAAGACGGTGGTGCCAGCGCTGAGTCTCGTGCGTGAGTACTCGGCACGAGCAAGACGCAGCTAACTGTCCTGACGCAGACGCTCGACTCGACGTAGCTACCCGACCTGACTCAGCCACCTGTGCAGACGCAGTGGTCAGTGTGTACAGACTAGACCCAGGGTGTCGAGTGAACGTAGCCAGGTGACGGCCAGTCCGGGAGCACGTACAGATCGCCACACGCTGCCCTCCAGGAATAAAGGTATCAACCCAGACATCCTGAATGGCAGCGTTGCTCACCAAGTTCGTCGAGAACGTGGGGAGGTGGAGACCTGATAAAGAGCCGGAGGGGACTGCTGGACAAGGGAGGACCGTGGAGGCTCTCGCAACCACTGGGCCCCCAGAGGGGTCAGCCAGTGAGACTGGGACAGGTGCTGTGAGTGGTGTGACTGTGGTGCAATCACGGAAGAAGCAACGTGACGCGCCGGAGTCAAGCGTGAAAGTGTGCAAGACCTCAGCTGAGGCAGGACCTGTGGTAGTAGACGCACTAGCAACTAGAGCGTCGGTAGACTCACGGGCACCTAGAGCTGCAGCAGACTCACTAACACCTGAAGTGGCAGCAGACTGACTAACACCTGGAGTGGTAGCAGACTCACTAACACCAAGAGCAGCGGTCTTAACAGAACGATAACCTCCACCACCAGGACGACCTCGCTGAATAACCCACTCACGAAGCTGCCGAGGGGTGGGGTCGTCCGGGAGAAGCAGTGCCCGCTGCTGTCCATCCCTGGCCGCAGCGACTGCCGCGGAAGTGGCCATGACAGACAGTGACTGTCAGGAGTAGGTCCAGCACCTCCAGCTCCTACAGCGCCAGCAGCACCTCCTACACTCCCAGCAGCACCTCCTCCACTCCCAGTAGCACAAGTAGCAGCAGCAGCAGTAGTAACAGCAGCAGGGCGGTTCGGTGGGGGTGGGAGGCCGCACCTCCACCACTCCCAGCAGTACTCCCTCCAGTAGCAGCAGTAGCAGGGCGGCTCGGGCAGCAGCAGCAGACCGAGCAGCAGCAGCAGCAGCAGCAGTAGACCGAGTAGCACTAGCTGTAGCAGCAGTAACTTCAGTCAGGAGCAGCTGCAGTAAGTGCTGGAGTAGGAGCTGCAGCAGTAGCACTAGCTGTAGCTGGAGTAGCTTCAGTCAATAGTAGCTGTAGCAAGTGTTGGAGTAGGAGCTGCAGCAGTAGCACTAGCTGTAGCAGCCGTAGCTTCAGTCAGTAGCAGCTGTAGCAAGTGCGGTAGTAGCAGCAGCAGCAGTAGCACTAGCTGTAGCAGCACTAGCTTCAGTAGCAGCAGCACTGAGTAGCGCTAGCTGTAGCAGCAGTAGCAAGGAGGAGCAGCTGCAGCAAGTAGCAGCAGCAGCAGCAGCAAGGAGGAGCAGCTGCAGCAAGTAGCAGCAGCAGTTTCAGGGCAGTACAGGCGGCAGCAGCACTGCAGCAGCAGTTCAGGCGCAGCAGTGTAGCAGCAGCAGCGAGTGCAGCAGTAACACGGGCCGCGTGCGGGCCAGGCGCGGGCTGTAAGGGCTGCGTGCGGGCCTGGCGCGGGCTTTACGAGCTGGGTGCGGGCCTGACGTGGGCTGTACGGGCTGCGCGACGGCCTGGCGCAGGCTGTACGGGCTTCGCGACGGGCCTACGCGGGCTGTACGGGCTTCGCGACGGGCCTACGCGGGCTGTACGGGCTTCGCGACGGGCCTACGCGGGCTGTACTGGCAGCTAAGGCGCGGTCAGGGGGGGTCGCACGTGACTAGGAAGGAAAATCGCGTCTAGGGAAGAAAAAGGAACCGTCTCGCCTAGAGCACGGTTTCGAATTTCGCGTTTCTCCTAGGGGCGCGACTCGGGCAGTAGATCGAAATAGTAGTGGTGGGCCCTTTTAAACATTCGGTCCTAAGGAGCATTGTGCTCTTAATACCATGTTAGAATCACTAGTAGCTAGGTGAGGAATGATGATTAGGTGAGGGAGAGGGGGTACAAGAGTGTCGAGAGAGTTGGGTTGTACCCTCTAAGGTGTGACCCTACACAACCTAGAGTAAGAACATAACAATATGTTTTGACAGTTCCTACAGCTGAAGCGTCGCTCTCTTTCGCACTGGATTCTGGCGCGTCTCAGACTCAGAGCTTCTTCCGCGACAACATCATTGCCACACAGGGCTTATATTATGGTTTTAGGGACTCTGATTATGATTATAGTTATTTTGGAAAACCTGGATATTAGTGTGAGTTGTAGGAATTGTTTTAAGCCTTATAGTGTTGTACCTCGATTGTTTTAGAGTAGCTGAATTGTATTGTGTACAAGGCTCAGACGGAACTTGCCAGCCACGGCTGAAATGCGTCTAAAGTGCGTTCAGAGGACACATATGCAACTGATGTGTACAACATTACCGTAATGGCTGGCAACTGCAACTGGCTGTCAAACTATATAGACTTTTTGTAGGCTCTAGTGGGTAGCCTAGCCTGTTTAGGATCTTTGCAAGGCTTAACTCAGAATAGAAGTGTTTGTAGTTGCAGAAGCGTTTTAATGACAAGTGTTGAACCACCTTGCGCTAGTATGTGAGGGCAAGATAGATTGATTATAGAAAAGTAGTACAAACCTTATATAAGATTACAAGGAATATGAAAGAGTGCAACTAAAACCTGTTTTACTGTTTCTGTTGCGGTTTGATACAGTGACTCGGGCAACTGCTCAATAGCGAGTTAATTGTTTGTCCTTGCTGTCGCGCTGTATTTGTCAAGTCAAAGGTCAGCGACCTTTGACCTTCGCGTAACCTCCAGCAGTTACATTTTATGTCAACTTCCGATGGTTGACTCGCCGTTGCTTCGTTGTAGTTTGCTTCACTTGCAGTTCAGTGTTTCGACACATCAGAAGCGCTGAAGTCACTTGTTTCCAACACTCCCCTTCGCTTCTGGAGTGTTGCTGCTGGTGACATGGCTTTGTCCAGTCAGCAGCATGCAGTACTCGAACTTTTGTTTTCCGAGCTTCTTGGTCAAGTAATCGGCTGCCGTCTCGGACGTGGGACAGTAGGACAGCTCGAGTCTTCCCTTCTCGATCTCGTCCTTCACGAAGAAATATCGCAGGGCGATGTGCTTTGTTCTGTTCGCGAATCCATTCATGTTGGCGATGCGAATTGCTGACTGGTTGTCGCAGAACAGGGAAAAGCTGGGTAACTGGGCTAGCTTCGCTTCTTCCAGCAGTTCGCGAAGAAAACAATCCTTCCTTGGTGGCTGAGCAGAGTGCGATATATTCTGCTTCAGCTGAGGAGAGAGCGATTAGTTCCTGCTTGCTCGACTGCCACGAGATAGGTCCAATAGGCTCGAGTCGGTAGATGTAGCCGGTCCGTGAGCGCCTGCTGTCAGAGTCGCCGGCGTGGTCAGCATCGACGTAGCCGATTAGCTTGGGCATTGAGGTTCCGGTCTTGTGGTAGGTTAGACCGATCGTCGGGGTGCTGACGAGGTAGTGAAGCGCGCGGTCGAGCTCTGCCATGTGTTCTGCTTCAGGCTTCTTAAGGTAGGTGGCGAGTTGGCTCGCTAAGTACGATAGATCTGGTCGACAGGTAACGGCTGCGAAAAGGAGACATCCCAGCTTTCGCTGGTAGTCGCGTATGCCGGCGGGCTTGAGCGGAGCGGAGGCTTCCTTGTGATTTCCGGCGGTGTAGCGATATGGCGTGGAGATAGTGGTTGGGGTGAGTCCGAAGCGCTTGGCGATGGTGTCGGCGTATTTCGCGGCGCTGAGGTAGATCGCGTTCTCTTCTTCTTGAACGTTGAATCCGAGGTATTGTGTTACGGTGGATGAGACGGTGAGCGTAAGTCCCGCTGCAGCTCCCCTTCGAACCAAGTTGTGATGCCATTGGTCGAGCCGATGTAGAGTAGGTCGTCCACGTAGACGATCAGCAGGATGTAGTCGATGCCTTTCGTGAGCCGGTACATGCCCTGGTCGTGCGGTAGCTGGCGGAATCCGATGCGGATGAGTCGCGCGTGTAGGTATTGCTGCCGCAATCTCGGGGCCTGTTTGATGCCGTACAGGGACTTCAGTAGCTGACAAACTTGGTTGGGGTCTGCGTTGGAGCCGTGTGGTTGCTCGGCGAAGATTTCAGCATCGACGGGTGCGTAGAGAAAGGCGTTGGCGACGTCGATTTGGCGTAGTTTCTTCTTCTTCATGGCGGCTATCGCGAGGAGAATCCGCAGAGAGGTGTGTCGGCTGACCGGCGCGAACGTTTCGGTGAAGTCCCGTCCGTGCTCTTGGTCGAAGCCGCGTACGACCCAGCGCGCCTTGAATTTGTCGATGGTGCCGTCTGCTTTGGTTATCACAAGGAAAACCCATTTCCCGGTGAGGATTGTCTTGTTGCGTGCCACGCCGATGGGAACAATTTTCCAGCGCTCTTCCAGCGCTTTTAACTCCTTGTCCATGGCTTCGCGCCATTTTTCCCTGTGCTACCCCAGAGCCTGCTGAACCGTGGCAGGCTCCTTAGGTGGTGCCGTGCCGTGGACTGCGGTGACGAGCCCGAGTATCTGGAGTCCACTCTGTGTATAGCGGGGGAGATTTGCGTCCTCGGGATAAAACGCTTCGTCTCCTGCTTCTGGATGAGGTGTGAAATTGGGTCCTATGCATTCTGCTTCGTTGGTGTTGACTCGTGCAGGTGTAACGTAACCAATGTCAGCGAAGTCGTAGAAGAATTCGGCGTTGATGCTTTCGCGAGGGTTGTCGTCATCCATTGGGATGTCTACCGAACAGTAGGGAAGAGGTCCGGCTTCTTCCGAAGCTCCGTCTATGGGGTGTCGTCCCAGTCAGCTTCGTCTTCTAGCGAAGCGAAGGCTCGGTCTCCATGAAAGCCACCTGTGGGGTCTCGTTCTTCTTCCAGGTTGGCAAGGTATGTCGGGAGTGTGAGTCGTTTGTAGAAAATCACGTCACGTGCTGCCACTGTTTCCTTGGTGTTGATGTCAAAAATTTTCCATGCGTTGTAGTGTTTCTCGATGCCCAGGTGTAGTCCCCACTGTGCCCGTTGGGAGAATCGGCCAGCTCGTGCAGCTGTGGGTCGGTACTGTACCATGCAGCCGAACACCCGCAACATTTTTGTGTTGCCCAATTTTCCTGTCCACAGCAGATGCGGTGATGCGTTGTTCGGGAGCGATGATGGCAGCAGCTGAGCGTGCTGTTCGACGGGAGAACATCTGATCGATGGATTGCATGCCCTGGTATTCGTGCGTATGCGCGTGCGTGCGTGCGTGCGTGCGTGCGTGCGTGCGTACGTGCGTGCGTGTGTGTGTGTGTGTGTGTGTGTGTGTGTATGTGTGTGTGTGCGTGCGGGGTGCATGGGATGGAAAGAAGATACAGATTGGGACGAATTATAATAAGACGCAATCGAGAGCGCTGAACGTTTTAAAATAGTTTGCTTCGGGGTGAAACTGGAAACAGTTTACTCATGTATGGCTATGAGCAAGCAGGGAGGGTGACCACTTGGGAGGTGCGGTGCCTATCTGCTTCTCAAACCCACCTTCACTCTCACCTTCTCAAACCCACCTTCACTCTCACCTTCTCAAACCCACCTTCGCTCTCTACCTTCTCCAACCCACCTTCACTCTCACCTTCTCCAACCCACCTTCGCTCTCACCTTCTCCAACCCACCTTCACTCTCCCTTCTCCAACCCACCTTCACTGTCACCTTCTCCAACCCACCTTCACTCTCACCTTCTCCAACCCACCTTCACTCTCACCTTCTCCAACCCACCTTCACTCTCACCTTCTCCAACTCACCTTCACTCTCACCTTCTCCAACCCACTTTCACTCTCACCTTCTCCAACCCACCTTCACTCTCAGCTGCTCGAATCCCGAAGCTGACAGGGCCAGGCGAGAGCAGGGCGCCCACGCCCATGAGAGGGGCCGAGAGCGGTGGGAGGGGGGAGGGCGACTGCTGGACTGGCGCGTTGACATGTTGCTGTCACTCCGACTCTTCACTCTCAGCTGCTCGAATCTTGAGGCTGACAGGGCCAGGCGAGAGCAGGGCGCCCACGCCCACGAGAGGGGCCGGGGAGGGTGAGTGGGGAGAGGGTGACTGCTGGACTGGCGCGTTGAGGGATTGGTGGAGGGATTGTTGGCCTCCTGGTCTTGGTGCTGCTTACTGGACTGCGGTTGACCCTGTTGACTTGGTTGACCCTGTTGACTTGGTTGACCCTGTTGACTTGGTTGACCCTGTTGACTCGGTTGACTGGACCCCCCTGCCAACAGAGTGAGGCTGGCAGCGCAAAGCAGCGCCTGCAGCTTCTGCCTCTCCTCCTCCATCCACCCCCCCTCCCCTTCACACTCGTCCTCTCCCATACCCGCACCCACACCCACATCCTTTAAACCGCTTTCCACACCCACATCTTGTTGGGCCCCCAGCCCCGCCCCTTCTTCCACACATGTGCTTATTGAGGGTGCTCCCCCGCCCACTGCCTCCTTCTCATGCCTCGCCTCCTCCCCACTCTTCTCCTCAACCTCCTCACCCCCCTCCTCCTTCCCCTCCTCCACTGCCCTCCAACCTCCGCTCCTCCAACCCCTTCCCCCCCACCTCCTTTCCCCCTTCCCTGCACCATCGGTCCACAAACTCCTCAATCACCCTCTCAATGTCTCGGGGCATGCCACAAGACCGTGACTTCTCCCCTCCTCCCCCTCCTCCCCACCCACCACTGCCGCCGCCACCGTCACTGCCGCCCCTATAGTGCAGGTGCAGGGAGCGCGGGCGGCGTTTGTTGTCCTTTGCGTCCTTGAGCATGCGAAGAGAGAGCTCCTGAGCGAGAATGGTCATCCAGCGACTGTCACAGGGAGGGAAAGCGGTGGAGGAGAAGGGGGAGGAACCAGAACGGAGACGGGGGGAAGTAAAGTGGGTGAGGTAGATCATAGGAAGGACAGCTCCTGAGCCAGGATGACCATCCAGCGACTGCCACAGGGGGGAAAAGCGGGGGGGGGGGGGGGGGGGGGGGGGGGGGAGGGAGAGAAGAAACCAGAAAGGAGAGGGAAGAAGTCAAGTGGGTGAGAAGACACAAAGGAGGGGAAGGGAACGAAGAAAGGGGTATCCTTATCATGTCGGGGAGCCCACATGGTAAGGAGGGGAGGGCAATAATAATCTCCATAAAGAAGAAAGGCCTTACCGAATATTATGTGGCCTTACTGACCACAGGCTCTCACACCCCTCACTTCGTAATGACGTGGAATCACCAAATGCCATCCCATGCTGACGTGGAATTACCAGATGTCATCCCACGATGACGTGGCATTGAAGGACTTGGCTGCAAGCATGGACTTGGGCACACCCTTTTCCTCCACTGCACCCCGCGATGAGGGTTGGGAAGGGAATGGGGACGGATGGGTGGGCGATGGAGGGGAACGGAATGGAGATGGGTGGGTGGGCAATCGAGGAAAAGGGCATGCGGTGTGCGAGACACAGATCAGCACAGCACAGCACACGGGCAGGGGAATGCAAGAGGAAGCACAAAGTGCACCAGCAAATCCATCTTGCCTCACAGAAATGAGTGAAAGGGGAAAAAAGGGTGCGGACGGCACACCTGGTGTTTCATCCAGCCCTATCACAGCCCTCCAGACGTAGTTCCCGAGCCTTTCCCCGAACCTGGCGATGAGGTATGGGAGCTCCAGCACCTGTGCCTGGCCTGCGGTTGCACACCCCATTGCCTGCAAATCCTGCAAGAGACACGCATTATGAGCAAGTTGTGCAGCATGACAGCATGGTCCATCGCCTCAGGCCACAGGTGGTTGGGTAGCCGCATGCCACGTAGCAGCTTGCGCATGGTGTTCTGGAGGGTCTTGTTCATTCTTTCTGCCATGCCTTGCTGTTGGTGAGCGTAGGGAAGAGAGAGAACTCGCTTGATGCCTCTCTCTGCCAAGTACTGCGTGAACCTCTGTGACGTATATTCCCCTCCCCAGTCTGACTGGAAACTTTTCAGCGTCACTTCTGATTCCCGTTCTGCTACTGGAAGCCAGACGTCGATGAAGGTGATGACATAGTTGTATGCTCCTTGACCTGGTTCACGGTTGTACAAGATGTCGCTGTACACCTTCTCTAAAGGTGCGTATGACGGTGCACTTGGGTTGTGATGAGAGACGAAAGGTTGATGCGGGTCAGCTTCAGGGCAGGTGAGGCATGTTCCTCGAACTCGTTGAAGTTCTCTGCCGTCGGGTAGAAGTAGCGAGTCTTTATCAAGTACTCCTGCTCGTATCGTGTTATTTAACGTTGTGTTGCTCGGGTGTCCCATTCTTGCGTGCTAGATGTCTTCGCCGGCGCGATGTCCGGGTGAGCGCCTGTACAAGTCGGAGTTGGAGTAAAAACCGGCGGTGAAGTTGGCGCTTCTGTGGACTTCGCGCGGAGTAGGAGTCAGTTGCTGCGCAAGAGTCGGTGGAGTGTCGTCGATTGGGGCTGGTGCTGTTGAAGGACCGTGACTGGCGTCGTGATTGGTGTTATCTCTGCTGCTACCGATGTTGTCTCTGCTGCTGCTGATGTTGACTCTGCTGCTGCCGATGTTCTCTCTGCTGCTGCCGATGTTGTCTCTGCTGCTGCCGATGTTATCTCTGCTTGTTAAATTGTTGCTAATGCTCGTGTTCTTTCTGCCTCAGGTACGGTGTTTGAGTACCAGAAGCCGCCGGGGATGAAGCCGGGGTCGAGATCTGGTGGGTGTGTCCAAGAAGTGACATTGACGATGGCGTCGCTGTCGGCGGTGCCTAGGTCTGGGACGAAGTCGAGAACGAAGACGTTGTTCTTCGACACCGCCTTCCCGATGTAGAGTCCTCCTTACCCGTGGTACAAATTGAACTCCTGAGTGGTGCTGTCTGCTTCAAGGTGGATCCCCTTCGCCATCAGCTGGCTGACGCTAAGTAAGTTGTAGCCGAGTCCCTCCGCGATTAGAACCTTTGACATTTGAAGTATGACGTTGCTTTCTCTTGACTGAAGTTGAACGATGCCTTGTCGTCGTGTGCGCAGGTTCTGATTGTTGGCGACGGTGATGACGACTTCGCGCTGAAGTTGGTGTTCCCGTTGAACGAAGTGAACCGAGAAGCACATATGCTGTCCGCAGCAACTGTCCAGGAACCAAGTGTCTTTCCCAGACGGCTCGCTTTGGGCGATGGCTGCGTACGTCGGGTTCGGTTGCAATGATTCGCGGCGAGGGGTACTCTCATCGAGTTGTTCTTCTGGTGAGTAGTACGGTGGTGATTCACTGATGCAGGAGTCTGTCAATCTCGCCATGCAGCTCATGATGTTTCTTGTCCCTTGTGCAGGTTGTGTTGTTGACGTTCCTTGAGCTTGAGGAGTGGGATGAGCTTGTGTTGGGGCGACTTGGCTGCTTGAAGGCCGGAGTTGTCATTGCGGTGGTGTTGACTATTGTCGATTTGGGCAGTGTGTGCGAGGATGCCCAGATGTTTTGCAGAGATGACAGAACGGTGGTGCGTGCTGTTACTGTTGTTGTTTATTCTGTCGGTTGGAGTTGTTGACGCGTCGTTGGGTGTGAAATGCAAACTCGGGTACTGACGCTTTCTTCTTGTGTCGCTCCTCGTGCAGATCCATGTCTTGTTGTTCAGCGTGTATCTCGGCGCAGAGTGCCGCTTCGGAGATTTTCCCGTGAGCTCGGAGTATGGCTCGGGTGGAGCGCCAATGAGGACCAAGACCGGAGATGACGATCGTGACAAAGGCTTCCTCAGATATCGATCCTCCGCATCGAAGAAGTTTGTCGCGCAATTCGCGACAACGGCTGATATATGCCATCCCCTTTTTGCCGGGTTTCATTTCCATTGTTGTCAGCTGTGCCATTAACCGACTCTGATTGACGCTGTCTGTTGCTTGATACAGGTTCTTCAAGTGATTGTACGCGAGTTCAGCGGAGTTGCCGTATCCCCGATAAGACCGGATTTTCTGCTGCTGGTTTGGAGTTACGTTCCTCGGCAGGATTGTGTATGCCATCATCGACTGATATGTGTACTGTTGCTTGTCGTATTGCGTCCCGTGTGTTGGGTATGGAAGGGACCCGTCGAAGAATCCAAGAATCTGCGCGCCTTCCATCATCAGTTCAAACTCGAACGACCAGGTATAGAAGTCTTTGTCGTCGAAAGGTGTTGACGTCTATAATTTCAAGACGTGCGCGAACTGCGATTGAACTTGGAGTGCATCCAATGTCTTCTCCTATCCAGGTCGAGGCTGTTGTTGCGGCATGAAGCTAATTGAGCCACGTTCAGGCTCATACGGAGCAAAGGTGGGTTGCTGCTGGTTTCCGCGCGCATAGGATGAGCCATCGAGACTCATGGGTGTAACATCGTTGTTGTTGTTGCTGATGTTTGACTGCGCAGGTGCCGCTTGCTGATGCTGTTAGTAGAAGGACATAAAGGAGAAGAATTTCTCCATCATACTTGGATCGAAGCCTGTCGCTTGTTTCGCGGGAGTCTCGGTAGACTCAGCTGCTGGTCTTGTTGCTGTGCCTCCTTCTGTCTGCAGGCCAGAGGCTGGAGGTGGAATAGGAGTAGTCCGCTGGCTCACCTACCTGCTGCCCGACTTGGGAGAGCCGCCTCGTTCTCCTCCAGTTCTTAACGTCGATAACAAGGCCATGATTGCCTTGTGTCAGGAGCACAGACTGGAGCACATGACGAAGCACATCGCTCTGCGTTACTTCCTTGCTCGAGAGTTGCAGCAGCGTGGACACCTTCGCCTTGCTTACGTGGCATCTCGGGCCAACACCGCTGATATCTTCACCAAGGCTCTTCAGCCTTGTGATCATCAGCGGCTCTGTACTGTGCTAGGACTTGTGCCTACGTGGCCTCACTTGCTCACCTCTTGACTGTGCTTGTACTGTGATCTATATTGTATACCTGCATGCCTACTCCTGCTAGGTAGTGATCACTGTACAGTTGTTGTTGCATATATTCCTCTGCATGTGAACTGGCCTTGTGGCCCTTTGCTTGTGCTCGAAGTGTGTGGTGACGTTGTGATCCACCTTGAGCTTGCTTTGCTCTGCTTGACTGGTCTTGTGACCGCTTGTTCTCCCCCACTTTGCCTATGGGGGTTGTGTCAAACTATATATGTGCTAGTTTTGTGTAGGCTATAGTGGGGTAGACTGTACCCACAATCCTTTCAAGCAATCATTCTAGCTTCTAATCTTGACACGCTGCACAGGCCGCACGAACTCCCAGTCCCACCTTTCCCCTTCGCCGCCCGATCTCCTAGTTTCGCTGCCCAACCCCCCTCCCCCCCCCCCCCGCCGCCTGATTTTCCAGTCCCGCCTCCCCTTTTCCCCTTTCCACCACGCCTTCTTCCCCTCCTGTCACGCCCTCTCCCCGTCCAAACACCCGTCCTCCCATTCCCGCCACGCCTTCTCCCCTTCCCGTCACGCCCTCTCCCCGTCCAGACACCCGTCCTCCCATTCCCGCCATGCCGTCTTCCCTTCCCGCCACGCCCTTCCGGCAAGCCCTCATTTATTCCCGGGTTGTCCTCACATTCTCTCCTGCTTCCCTGGGTCTTCTCTCGTTTACCCCTCCATTTCGCACAACCTTCCACCCAGTTCGCCCTCTCCTTCCCTCATTTCCCCTCTGGTTCCCCACATTTCGGCCCTTATTGATCTAGCACACCTCCCTATGCGTCAGCTATTCCGCCCATCCACCACTCCCCACTCCACCGTTTGCCCATATACCTCTCCCCACCCCACCGTTTGCCCAATTCGCTCTCCCCACCCCACCCTTTGCCCATCCACCACTCCCCACCCCACCGTTTGCCCATGTACCTCTCCCCACCCAACAGTGAGCCCATCTCCTTCTCCCCCTTCCTACCGTTTGCCCATCTCCATCTCCCCACGCCACCCTTTGCCCATCTCCCTCTCCCCACCCCACCGTTTGCGTGTCTCCCTCTCCCCACCCCACCCTTTGCCCATCCACCACACCCCACCCCACCTTCTGCCCATATACCTCTCCCCACCCCACCCTTTGCCCATCCACCAGTTCCCACCCCACCTTCTTCCCATATACCTCTCTCCACCCCACCGGTTTGCCCATATACCTCTCCCCATCCCACCCTTTGCCCATCTCCCTCTCCCCAACCCCACCGTTTGCGAGTCTCCCTCTCCCCACCCCACCCTTTGCCCATCCACGACACCCCACCCCACCTTCTGCCCATATACCTCTCCCCACCCCACCGTGAGCCCATCTCCTTCTCCCCCCCCACCGTTTGCCCATCTCCCTCTCCCCACCCCACCGTGAGCCCATCTCCTTCTTACCCCCCCACCGTTTGCCCATCTCCCTGTCCCCTCCCCACCCTTTTCCCATCACCCTCTCGCCACCCCACACTTTGCCCATCTCCCTCTCCCCACCCCACCCTTTTGCCATCCACCAATTCCCACCCCATCTTCTGCCTAAATACCTCTCCCCACCCAACCAGTTTGCCCATATACCTCTCCCCATCCCACCCTTTGCCCATCTCCCTCTCCCCAACCCCACCGTTTGCGAGTCTCCCTCTCCCCACCCCACCCTTTGCCCATCCACCACACCCCACCCCACCTTCTGCCCATATACCTCTCCCGACTCCACCGTGAGCCCATCTCCTTCTCCCCCCCCCCCACCGTTTGCCCGTCTCCCTCTCCCCACCCCATTGTTTGCCCATCTCCCTCTCAACACCCCACCCTTTGCCCATCTTCTCTCTATCTCTCTTCCCACTCCCGCAATGCTATCTCTCGCCACCAGATCTCCGGCTCCCTCTCCCCCCCACAAAACTTTTTTGGGCGCCTCAAAGTTCATCACTCGCCCTTTCTCCCTTCCCTATTCCCCCCTCTCCTCTCTCTATCCTCACGCCCACAGTGATCTATCTTGAACAAGGTCTCTGCCTTTGATGTCGGGAAGCTGCTATCTGTTCCTCTCTCCCACATCACCCCCCTGCCGGTCTTTGTCCCCCTCCTAACAGCAATCCCACGGCTCAGCCAGATAAATGTACACCCTGTTTTAATTGAGATGTTCCAAATCTGGCTGTTGTGACTTTTGGAGTCGACTGTTGTGACTTATGAGTCGACTATTGTCACTTTTGAGTCAACTGTGATTTTTTTTTTGGATCGACCCTATAGTAAGGCCAGGCTACACCTCAACCTAACGTGTGTTCGCACGTGACTGTTGCGAACGTGACTGTACGTGACTGTATTACATGTGACTGTATCATGGGTGTGTGTCACATCTCAACCTGCCAGCACACCCTGGCCGTATCAGAGTCACGTGTGTTTTTAGAAGTCTCGTACTTTAACTGGCTGTTTTGGGTACGCACTAAATGTTTCCATGTGAATTACCATCCCAATTGCTAATTGGTGTGAGCACCAGTGCGTTCCTAGTCATCCTTCTCAGTGTATATATTTGAGGTTTAGTGTGAAGAACTCTTCCTCATCGCTATCACATTCAAAGATGGGCATGGAGATAAGGCAATCTGTTGAGTTCCGAGTATAAACACAAACAACAACTAATAATTTTCTGGTTAACCGGTCCACATTGGGTTCGCGGCCTTCAGATTTTCCGCCCTCCCACACCCTCACCATCCCTCTTCACCCTCCCAAACCATGCTCGCTCCTGTTGCAACAGCAATCTCGAATTCAACTTGCTCAGCTTGAGTCAGCCAAGCTCTATCTCTAAAGTCAAGAGGCTGACCGAGATGTACATTGGTTATGGGTCTTTGGTGTGCTGTGTGGTGGCAAGCTGGTAAACACGTGGTAACCACGTAACCTGGCGTAACCACAAGATGCTCGTCTCAGACTCCAGAATCACGAGGCTAACCGAGCTGTACATACGTTCGTTTAGATGTCGTGAACCTGGTAACCATGTGGTTGCTAGCTCGGTAAGGTGCAGTGTGGTAGAAGCCAAGAGGTCAGCTACATGGTAACCGGGTGGTAACCAGAAGATGCCAAGGTGTCGTCTATCTTTGAATCCCCGCTCGTTAACGGAGCCATGGCACATGCCTCCTCAGCGATCTTTGCGGTTCTCTTTGCTAGTTGGAGGGAATAGAGTGGAGTTGTGATAGTTTGGGTTGAGATGTTGCGGGGAGGTGGGAACAAAGGGAAATGATGCAGTGAGAGTGAGAGGTTGCTAGCAGTGGGGAGTAGAGGGAACTAGTCGCTAGTGTGAGAGTTGCTAGTTGGGGGGAATCGAGGGAACTAGTGCGGTAGTGGTGAGAGTTTGCTAGCTGGGGGGAATAGACTACTAACTCAGCATGTGCAAGTATCGCCTTTTCATTGTGACGTCTCAGGTGCGTGGAGCCACTAACGTCAGCATGGGGAGTGGGCACAACGGTGTGAGCGGAGACATGGAGAAACATCTGAATGCCATTATGGAAAAGCACCCCCAGAAGATGGTTAGCATAGGGAAACACGCGAACCTACCTGTTGCAATCATGCGATATGGTCTCTCGAAGTGATTGGGGAGGGAGGCGTCGTTCAACGACTTAATGCACGTTCTCGCGACTTCATCACCCGATGTCGTCAACAAGCTGATCAATGCAGCAATTGATTCATGTAAGCGCATGCCTATGGTACCGTTCAAAGCCATCCCTCCAATCCTTTGCGGCTAATCTAACCCAACTCTACCGTAACCCTCCTTTCCCCAACCTCACGTACACCACCCATCGACCAAACTTATTACTTGCACTGCTACCATATGCAACACACTCCATTATCACACCCTCACTGCTCTCCATCGTTGACCGCTCCCCACCATCGATCGGTGGTCGATTAGATGTGCCCGCTAGACCCCCCGTTCCCCAACCTACATAGACTTGGGGACAAAACATGTTATGCATACAAGAATAGGTCGCTGATAGTGTTCATCAATCAACCGTTATGCTTATTTGATCTACTTTCCTTTTGCCTGGTAGGTGAGAATGCAACGGCGGTGAAGGACCAAGTCCAACTGAACCTAGATGCTCAGCGATCATGTTTCTTGCTGAGCCAAGTGGGGGAGAAGACAGTCGTGCCACACTTGCTCGAACGGACACCACTTTCTACAAGCCACTACATGTACCAGTTCGACACATATCATCTGAACTCAAAGGGTGTGGTGGTTCTGGATAAGTGCCATGACCATGGAGGGGACCTCCGTGGGGCGGCATATTGAGCTTTGCGGGATGGAGGTACGCACCACTGTACATACGAGTAACCACCGCGAACATCAACCCAACCGCACATCATATTAGAGTATTGTTACGTGCCATCATGTTGACTGTCTTTCCCCAAGATAGGATAAGGTGGGATCACCACTATGCGTTCAACACTCGCAAGTGTCATGATTATGTTTATCCTTCACCCCACATTGTTGCACAAGCAAACAACACCATGCATGTCAAGAGAGAAGCTCCAGTGTATGAAGAACGAGATTTGCCAATTGGGGGTTCAGCGAATACGAGGGTCAATATTGAGGTTGTGGAGGCGCAAGAGGAAGACGTGACGGGACAGGGGGGAGAGGGAAGTGGAGGTGCTCTAAGGGCCGAACAACAGTCCATTGAGGGGGACAGGTTGTGTGAAGAAGGTGACCTAGACTAGGGCCAGATCCAAGAAGGGGCTCAAGAGGTTAGCCAGTTGGTGGAGGAACGAACCGAGGTTGAAGGAGGGGAAGGCACTTCGAACGCGGGTCCTTATGGGGGGGATAAAACAAGGTCATTAGTAATTCCTGCGATCGTCTAAGCGCAGCTTGACGAGTACGTAATCGTGCTATCATGTATTATATAGCTTTTTCAGTGTGCGATTCACAGCATGAGTTTGGGATGCAACCTAATTCGGCCCCACCATACATCCCATTGTATCGCTAAATCGTGTTAGTAAACCTCTTCCTATTCCCGTTTCTTCCCCATTAGAACCCAATTGCAAAGAGCCCTGGCTCAACAATTTCAGAAATATTGTCACGCATCTGGCGGTTGTCGCCAGCTTCCGCCGCAACAGCGCTCAAAGGAGCGGTATGCTTGTTAGACCCTCTTGTTTTGCTTCAGTTTTTCACGAGTCTCGGGGTAATATGCTGTCAACGAGTCGCATGCAAGGGATCGATGCAGCTGCGGTCATGAAAGGTGACATGGGTAACCTTTGAGATCTTGTGGGTATGTGATACATGCTCAAAGTCCGTGGAAATTATGGTCTACCAAGCGGGGTAAAGTCACAAGGAAGCCCAACAAACAGGGTTCTAAGACTAGTTTTTTACTACCTCGTTTTTTTTTTTTTTTTTGGCTTTCGTTATGGCGGGACTTGGCTTGCAGCAGATGCCAGAGGTTAGCCAAATCCTAGGATTCAAATTTATTGGAAGAGAGACTTTCTATTGGTACATGCGGCGTCCCTTCGGGTTGTGGGAAGCCATCATAGTACATGGTGAGGTTTGCATGGCAAGAGTCACATGGGACATGCAATTGCGAGATAGTGACGGAATTGGATACATAGGCGTGGATGGTGGGTGGTCACAGGCTAGAGAGGGGCAATGGTGTACTATTACGTTTATGGACCCACAGTCACGGAAGATACTGTTGAGTGTCACGATTTCAAAAACTGAGGCAGGGGTGTCGTCTACTAAGTTAGAGGAGATAGCATTTCAAACCGGGCTTGCCAAGGGTTCAAATTTACGGGCATCATTTCGAACGATGGCGGGTCGTTCAAGAAAATGTTAAAGGGAAAAGGTCTGAACCATCAGATGGACACCTGACATAAATGGCGAGCACTAGTGAGGTTGTGTGTGAAGGATTTCGTAGAGGCACAGCGTAACCCAATGAAGGTTTCTTAGGCCAGGACTTGCTCCGCTTTGTGGCAATTAACACAAAATGATTTGTGGGAGTGGTTGGCAACGAGCGAAGGGGGTCTTGGATGGATGACTGCAACTTCCTCGAAAAAAAAGGTTTGCAAAATACTGGGGACGATCAAGTTTGATGAAACGGCCAAGGCACCAGCCAAGTGGGTATTCATGGAAATGCGGAAGGTCCTAACATTAAGGACGAAAGAGACACAACGTCCGCCCAAGCGACAACGGGTCTCGGGGCACGAAGGGGAGGCTGAAGTGGAGATCGAGCCAAAGGGGGGTGGGGAAGGAGAGAGAGAGAGAGAGAGAGAGAGAGAGAGAGAGAGAGAGAGAGAGAGAGAGAGAGAGAGAGAGAGAGAGAGAGAGAGAGAGAGAGAAGTGGGTGGATAGAAGATGTTGCTCGGGTGCTGGACAGCAAGTGGGTGGATATTGATACTTTTTACTTCGATCCGCATCCTACACATGCCGTACGAGAGAGCATTTGCAACGAATACAGTCGGGGGTCGGCCGGGTTTTTTTCGTGTAGCGAGTTCCCCTCTGTTGACATTGTGGATACACAGGTAATGCCGCTTGGTGAATCTGCAATTTCTGCCTAATCTGATTGCAAGTGTGTTGCGCATAACACCCATTTTGAAGCGATTGTTTGTCTTATTCAGGTGATGAAGGCACGGGCAGAGAGATGGCCCCTAGGCAACATGGGAGTGAGCCTATAGAGACGGTAGTCATACAACAAGACGAGTCACTGGGGAACGCGATTGAGGGACGTCATAAAAGATGGCAACAGAGAAGGGCTAAAAAACGGCCATGAGAGGATGGTGGGTACGACGATGGGATACAGCGAGGGGAGTGGGGTGGTTCAGCGTTTGGGCATTCACTTTCATCATGTCATGCTGCATGCTGCAACTAAGGCTGAAGCATGTCATCCAATGTCGCCACGTGAGGTTGCCGATGAGTTTGCCTTGTATGCGGACCATTGGGCAGGCTTGCACATGCGTTGTGAGAGAGGTGGTGAGTGTCTACGATGTGTGCAGGAACGATGGGGTGAGGAAAGAGTTTTGTACGAGCCTAGTTCAGAGACACATGTAGCCTTTAAGGAGTGGCTTTCGAAGAACTGTGGCCATGATCAAATGGCGGCATATGTATCGGAGGCTAGCAATTGGGTCAATGAATTGAATCGTTTCATTGGTATCGTTCTGTAGGCACCTGACAATTGGGGAGGAGGGAGGGAGAAGGGAAATGAGGAGGGTTCCAAGGTGGGTTTTGAGGTCGCAAACATGCGAGGTAAGAAATTTCGCATGGAGGGGCGGTAGTTTCCTCAGATAAATGACGAACTGCGCGCTGAATTTCGCGCGCCTTTCAGAGGGATAAATTGGGACCAGTATTTAGTGTACCAGGGTACTTCGTGGTGCGTGGGTCATCTATAAAAACAAACGAGTCCCTCTCACACACCTCATCCAATGGACCAACTTCACTCTCGTGGGCACAAAGGTGGTTGGGGTGTGTTTTTTTTTGCGATTTGGGAGGTGCCACCTTGGTTGGGTTAGACCATGTTGTCGTTGGCATTTTGTTTGGGTGGGAGGCTGGTGTTCCCGCGCCCAGCTCCTCCCTCCCGTCACCGTTGCACTTCCCCGTGAAGTGTGGGTGGCCGATGGCGGGGCGAAGGCAAACAAATTTGCCAGAGGAGGAAGGCGAGGAGGGGAAATAGGAACCTTCCTCCAAGTGCATTTCCATGGTGGGAAATGACTGTTCTGCAAGCATTTCCCTTCTTCTAGGTTCGAAAGGGAAATGACTGCCACGTTATCACTTCCCGGGCTGACCGCCATTTCAAACCTAAAATTTCAGAGGCATGCAACTTCATATTTTCCCTCCCCTTCCCTCTGTGATGCCTACAGAACGACGCCATTAATTAACCACGAAGTATGCACCGAAGCGCATAGCATTTCTTCGGAGTATGGAGCCACGAGAAGCATTGTCTGTGCTTAACTGGAACCACACGGTGGACCGGGTTGTGAAGGAGTGGCGCATTCGTGTTCGCTAAGCAACAGGAGTGAGATGGGGGGGAAAGGACAGGGTGCTTGGGGCAGTGGGTTGGAGTTGGGTGGATGCGGTGATGGACCGATGGTCCAAAATTCGAGACAGGGAGGATGGAGTTGGAGACTGTGGCGATGAGGAAGTGGAAGCGGAATTGAACATGGAGGAGGAAGAGGAGGTGATGGAAGAGGACGAGGAGGTGGTATTGGAGGAAGAGGAGGTGTTGGAGAAGGAAGAGGAGTGGGTGGTGGAAGAAGAGGTGGTGGAGGAGGAAGAGGAGGTGGTGGAGGAGGAAGAGGATAGGGTGTCGAACCAGGTGGTAAGGGGTGCGGGGTGTAGAGGTGGTATTATTGGGAAGGGAGAGGGCCAGTTGTGCACGGTCCACAGGTATTGTGCCCATTTTGGACAGGGATGTGGGAGAGGGAGGGGCGTCATACTTTGATGGTGGATGGTCACACATTGACTCGATATCTGTGCGAGAACCGTCCACCCCTACACATGAGGGATTGTGCGCACCTTCCATCTTTCTCGTTTTCACAGGAGACTCCATCATCGGGGTCATTTGTGTTTAGTAGTCTGGGTGGGGAGGCGAGTTCTGCCTCTTGGACACGTAGACGGCGTCGCACGGTGGACAGAGTGCGCCCGAGCAGGGTTCGGCGTCACTTACCTATCGGTTAGTGTTGTTTTGAATGGTAAAGTTGGGGGAGTTTTTTAACTGTGTTTACTAACCTGCATTCGATTTGACATGTCGTGAATCTGCCCCCTCTACAGATGACGCATCACGTCGCGGACAAGGATGAGTGCTCGCGAGACATAGTGCGCGCCTCGTTCAAACGTCGTCGCAAAGTGCCCGTTCAGTCAGGAAAAGCATGCGTCGCCATTATCTCAAGGTTGACATTGTGGATTCAATCTTATAGATACACATCAACCCCTTTTCCTACAGTTATCGGGACTACACTCACGAGCTCGGTCCTTAACATCTTCCATGCCAATGGGGCAAAACACATATTCGCGGTACGTGAACACCAACTTTGTCCCCTCCTTCCCGACCCATCCATGCCCTTCACTTACGTATTCTTTAAAACCCTCTTGTTTTTTATGGCATCTCCAATGTTTTCCATATGGTTCCCCTTCCTATAGTTTCTATTCCTGTTCCCTTCCATTCTTTTCACCTTTGCCATCATCCAGTGTTTCCCCTTCCCGCCATCTCCTACGTATTTTCGCTATCCTCCCATCACCTATCATTCCCATCAACCCATTCGTTTTGTTATATGCCTTCGATTATCGCACCTTCCTCACGTATGACATCATGGAACCCATGATGAAGTTTTCTAGCTCTGTGCCATCAACTGGATGAAGTGGATGAGTCTGGGGAGTGAGCCAAGAGAATGCATGTCTTTTGTATTGCCAAAGTGGTAACCCCCGTAGAAAAGGGAGCCGTGGCATGGGAGATGAGACTTCATCGGCTCACCTCTCCCCAACCCGTCACATGCTCCATTCATGCTTCTCCTGCCCTCGAGCCTCTCCCCACTATGTGCACCCTAACCCACTCACCGCCCCAACATCACACCATCCATTCTCACACCTTCCTCTCTGTTGAAGTCATGGATCCCATTCCCTTATGTTCCATGACTCATAATCATTTTCAAGGAGTGCTCAAGAACGTAGACAGAGCGCGCCCTCATTCATGGGCAGGACTGCAATTTCCCCCCTTCCATGTGCTGCAACTATAGACCCAGCGACGGACACCAGCATTTATTTGAAAGCGGTGTTACTTTGCATCACCTAATACATTAGTAATGCTCCTCAGTACAACCACACATATTTGTTATAACCAATCGACCATCGATTAGAGGCACATTTATTAGAAAAAAGGTTTGGTGGTTTACATGGCATGCCAAGTCAAGTCCCTTATGAGTAATGGGGAAAACCGTGCCTGTATGTCGCACGAAACTACACTTATTCTACCTGCCAAACCCTTATAAATAAACCAAGCCTATGATTCAAAGTTTTATCTATATGGCTACTGTGACATTGCATCCCAAGAGGATAATTTAAAGTCAATCTCATCGGGGATTTCCCAACCATGGAGGAAGTATTCAATATCGTACGCGCAACACTTTAGGTACCCCTCATCTCCCTTCTCCAGATACAATGACCCGATAACCACATACACTATCCATGGTAGAGTGACTCTGCCATTTTCACGATCGCTCAAATGGTCCGAGAAGTCAAGGTAACACCTGAACCTATGGTGTTTTGGCTCCATTGTCGCCCCATCACAGGATTCACTCGTGTTTGCACCACAACAAACACGAACCACGACTTCAGCCGCCCGCCCCGCTGTACTCAGCTGCTCCTGGCTGTCAAATGGCATGCCAACGAGTTAGCACCCCATTGTTCCAGCACTTCATACTGCTTAGGGAAGGCAACGTGAAGATGGGGCAATGACCAGCTGTATAATGGGAGAACCCTAATAAGGGGCTTTTGGGCTGGTTGGTGCATGCGATGAATGCATTGTGAAAGTTGGATGCTAGGTGAAGAGGGCTGGCTCGTGTTCACACGATACTTGCTTGAAGTGGCGCTGATTGTACCTCCTTCGTCAACCACCACACCAGCCCCATCCACTTCAAACAACTCATTCACTCTACCCAGAAGCCCATGCCGACGCTTCAACAGACGATGCTCACTGCAGGATAGGACACAACAAGGTATTGAGGTTAGACACACGCAAAACACAATGACAAGGGGTGTGTGAGTGTGACGTCGTCGGGGTGGGCGATGGATTGTGGGGCGTGCAATGATGCCATGGTGTGGGGCTGAGGGGCAACGCACACCTGCGGATGGGTGTGGTGGAGGGATACAGCGGGGAAAGGGCCATGCTCTTATGTGGCTATGGGATCGGGAAGGTGGGAAAGGTGAGTGCAAATTTGTGGCTATCAGGTTGATACAGCAGGGGAAGGGTAGAGCACATTTGTGGATGTGGGTTTGATACAAAGGGGTGTTGAGTGTTGGCTGTGGGGTGCATATAATTGGGGAAGGGAGAGTGCTAATATGGTTCAGTGCGGTTGAGTGGGGGGGAGGATATGTGAGTGATCATGTTTGGGGCAGGGTTGATACAGTGAGAAAGGGGAGTGCTAGAGATGGGAAAGGGAAGTGCCGGCGAGGGGGTGCTAGCGATGGGGAGAGGGAGAGCTGGCAATGGGGCTGGGATAGTAAGCTGCGATACTTCACCTTCTATGACGACTGCGCACACGCTTTCGATACGCAAAAGTGGCGCGCTAGCAGGGGGGATGGGGAGCAATAGTAAGGGGGAACGGGCACTCCAACAAGGGTGATTGTGAAGGGTTGTTCAAGTGACAGTAAAAGGTGTTGATAACATTATGAAGGGAGAGTGCGTTCGATGGGGAAGGAGAGTGATAGAGATTAAAGGGGAGTGCTTGCAACGAGGAAGGGGAGTGCTAGCGATGGGAGAAGGGATAGTGCAAGCGACGGGGAAAGGGAGAGTTAGAGATTGAATTAGGGGAGCACTAAAGACGTGGACCCCAAGATGTAGGTTGGGGAGGAAAGGTCGTTCAAGCGGCTGTGAAAGGGAGAGATAGCAAAGGGGAATGGGAGTGCGAGCAAAGGGGAAGGGGAGAGCCAGTGATGGGGAACGGAAGTGATAGGTGGATGTAGGTTGGGGGGAAAGGTCGTTCAAGCGACTGTGAAGGGGAGAGATAGCAAAGGGGAAGGGGAGTGCGAGCGAAGGGGAAGGGGAGAGCCAGTGATGGGGAAGGGAAGTGATAGGTGGATGTAGGTTGGGAAAGGTCGTTCAAGCGACTGTGAAGGGGAGAGATAGCAAAGGGGAATGGGAGTGCGAGCGAAGGGGAAGGGGAGAGCCAGTGATGGGGAAGGGAAGTGATAGGTGGATGTAGGGGGGGGGGGGGGAAGGTCGTTCAAGCGACTGTAAAAGGGAGAGATTGCAAAGGGGAATGGGAGTTCGAGCGAAGGGGAAGAGGAGAGCCAGTGATGGGGAAGGAAAGTGATAGGTGGATGTAGGTTGGGGGGGAAAGGTCGTTCAAGCGACTAAAGGGAGAGATAACAAAGGGGAATGGGAGTGCGAGCGAAGGGGAAGGGGAGAGCTAGTGATGGGGAAGGGAAGTGATAGGTGGATGTAGGGGGGGAGGGGGAAGGTCGTTCAAGCGACTGTAAAAGGGAGAGATAGCAAAGGGGAATGGGAGTGCGAGCAAAGGGGAAGAGGAGAGCCAGTGATGGGGAAGGGAAGTTAGAGGTGGACTTAGGTTGGGGGGGAAAGGTCGTTCAAGCGACTGTGAAAGGGAGAGATAGCAAAGGGGAATGGGAGTGCGAGTGAAGGGGAAGGGGAGAGCCAGTGATGGGGAAGGGAAGCGATAGGCTGGGGGGGATGGGTCGTGCGTGTGACCGTGAAGAGGAGAGCTAGCGTGGGGGAAGGGGAGTGATAGCAAGGGGGAACAGGCACGCTCACGAGGGCGAAGGGGAGCAATAATGACGCGGTAGGGAAGTGATAGTTTGGGGGGGAGGGTCGTGCAAGCGGTTGTGAAGAAGGAGAGAGAGCAAGGGGGAAGGGGTGTGCTAGCGACGGGGAAGGGGCTTGGTAGTGAGGGGGAGCGGTAGAGATATCAATGGGGAAGGGGGGCACGAGCGACGGGGCCGGGTAGTGCGAGAGACGGGGAACAGGGAGAGGGGGGCTGGGTTGAACGGTCGTCCAAGCGACTGTGAATGGGGAGAGACAGCGCAGGGGAAGGGGAGTGTTAGCGATGGGGAAGGGGAACTGGCTACATGGAAGGGGAGTGGGGGTGATAGCGAGTTGAAAGGGGAGGGCTTGCGATAGGGAAGGGGAGTGCTAGCGATGAGGGCCATGGAGTGCAAGCGCTGGGGAAAAGGAGAGTTAGAGTCAGATTAGGCGTGAACAAACGTGACGAAACGGGAGTGATAGGATGGGGGGAAAGGGTGTCAGTGTGTATGAAGGGGGGAGATGGCGACAGGGAAGGGGAGTGCATGCTGTGGGACAGGGAGTGATAGCGATTGGTGTGGTGGAGTGCTGGCTACGCGGTAGGGGATTGCTGGCGATGGGGAAGGGGAGAGCCACAGATGGGGAAGGGGAGTGATAGCGGGTGGAAAGGGGAGGGATTGCGGTAGGGGAGTGCTAATAAAATGGTTAGGGCGGATTCCTAACTTCGTGTCATCTGGCCCTGGTTTCATCCGAACATGTGGGACCACTCAAATGTGCCGCGTCAGATGACCCGAAGTCGAATCGGCAATTCTTTTCTCGGGGAAAAAAAAATCTCGGATGACACGAAGTGCGGATGACGCGAAGTTAGGAATCCGCCCTTAGGGTTCGTGCTATCGATGGGGGAAGGGGTGTGCAAGCGACGGGGTAAGGGAGTGAAAGAGATGGAATCGGGGAGTGATAGGTTTGGGGAACCCTGGAGTGCTAGCGATGGGTGGTGGGAGTGCAATCCATGGGGAAGAGGGATGCTAGCGACGGGGAAGGGGAGTGCTTGCGGGGGGGGAACGGGCACGCTCGGGAAGGGGAAAGGAGTGATAAGGAGGAAGGGGGGAGTGATAGCTGGGGGGAAAGGGAGAGATAGGAAGTGGGAAGGGTAATGATAGCGAAGGGGAAGGAGTGTGCTTACGACGGGGAAGGGAATTGCGAGTGACGGGAAAGGAAATCGCAAGCGACGTTTGAGGGGAGTGCTAGTGACGGGGAAGGGGATCGTTCGCGAGGGGGAGGGGGAGTGATTGTGACGGGGTTGGGGAGTGCTAGCATTGGAGAAGGGGAGTGCCAGCGATGGGGAAGGGGAGTGCGTGTGATGGGGAAGGGGAATGATAGCAACGGGAAAGGGGATTGCAAGCGACGGTTGCGGGTTGTGCTTGTGACGGGGAAGGGGAGTGCTAGCGATGGGGAAGGGGATTGATAGCGACGGGGAAGGGGATTGCAAGCGACGGGTCAGGGGAATACGAGCTACGGGGAAGGGGACCGCCTGCGAGCGGGAAGGGAACGTGCTTGTGACGGGGGGGGGGGAGGGAGAGTACTAGTGAGGGGAAATGAGAGTGCTAACGTGGGGGATGGGAAGTGCTAGCAACGGGGAAGGGGTACGTGCGTGACGGGAAGGAGGGCGATAACAATGGAAAAGGGGATTGCTAGCTGGGGGGAAAGGGAGAGATAGCGGCGGGGAAGGGGAGTGTGCGCGAAGGGGAAGTGGAGGGCGCGCGTGGGGGTGAACGGGCACGTTAGGTAGGGGGAAGAGTAGAGAACGCGACGAGGAAGGGGAATGCTCACGAGGGGGCAGGGGGGAGATAGCAACGGGGTAGCGGAGTAAAAATGACGGGAGGGAGTGATAACGACAGGGGAGGAGAGTGAGGCGCGGGAAGGGGAAAGGGAGAGCTATCGATGGGGAAAAGGAGCGTTAGCGACAGGGAAGGGGAGTGCTTGCGAAGGGGAAGGGCAGGGCGTGCGTGGGGGGGACGGGAACGTTAGCGAGGGGGAATGGGAGAGAACGCGACGAGGAAGGGGAGTGATAGTGACGGGGGAAGGGGAGGGAGCGCATGGGGGGGGGACGTGCACGCGAGCGAGGGGGAAGGGGAGAGAACATGACAGAGGAGGGGAGTGACAGTGAGAGGGGAAGGGAAATGCTCGCGAGGGGGAAGGGGAGTGATAGTGATGGGGTAGGGGAGTGCTAGCGATGGGGAAAGGTTTGCTATCGATGGGGAAGGGGAGTGATAGTGAACGGGGGAAGGGAGTGCTTGTGACGAGGGAGGGGATTGATAGGGAGGAGGTGGGGAGTGCTAGCTGGGGGGAAAGGGATAGATAGCGATGGGGAAGGGGAGTGCTTGCGATAGTGATGGGGAGGGGGGTGATAGGGAGGAGGGGGGGAGTGCTAGCTAGGGGGAAAGGGAGAGATAGCGAGGGGGAAGGGGAGTGCTTGCGATAGTGATGGCGAGGGGAGTGATAGGGAGGGGGGGGGAGTGCTAGCTGGGGGGAAAGGGAGAGATAACGAGGGGGAAGGGGAGTGCTTGCGATAGTGATGGGGAGGGGAGTGATAGGGAGGAGGGGGGGAGTGCTAGCTGGGGGGAAAAGGAGAGATAATGAGGGGGAAGGGGAGTGCTTGCGATAGTGATGGGGAGAGGAGTGATAGGGAGGAGGGGGGAAGTACCAGCTGGGAGTCGAGGGCGAAGGGGCGACGGGGAAGGGGAAAACTCGCGAAGGGGAAGTGGAGGGCGCGCGTGGGGGGGAACAGGCATGCTAGCAAGCGGGAAGGGGAGAGAACTAATAGAGGAAGGGGAGTGCTCGCGTGGGGGATGGGGCGGGCGCGCATGGGTCTTATGTGGGCACGCTAGCAAGGGGGATGGGGAGGGTGAGCGACGGGGAAGGGGGTTTATTGCGTGGGCTAATAGGTGCAGCGACTGTATGGAAGCGCGGAGGGCGACGATGGCGAAGAGGAGGGTTTTTTATCGGGAGTACGATGATGGAGACCGTGGGAAGGGTTATGCGATACTGTGGTGGCCAATGCGCGGGAAGCAATGGGTGGCGGGTGTGATACTGTTAGCGATTCGCGCGCATTGCTTTACTCACGTGCGGTTTCCTCGGCGCCTCGCCACGCCACTGCGTCGGAGGATTCCGCCATTCCTCTAACGACGTGCCCATTATATGCTTGACCCGACATTGGTGATTTTGTAGCTAGTTGTGAGAGGAGATTGTCACGGTCGAATGAGCGGTAATGACGGTGAGTTTCTCTAAAACTTGAAGTGGCTGGCGTGGATGACGATGTGCTGGTGGTTGCGTGACTGCTAGCGAAAATGTGTGTTGTATTTCCGTCGTCTGGGTTTGTCGCACGGAGAGTCAAACCTAACGAACCTGTTTGCAAATGTTTGGGTGTGTCAACAGGTTAGCGCGGTAGGTTTGGTGTTCGGGGTACTGTTAATGGGAATGAGTGTTGGCCCCGCCCTCGCTTTGGCAACGCCGACGACTTGGTCGGATGTATGGAAAAACAGCCGACCGTTCACAGTGAGTGAGCTGCTCGACGGGCTTCGTCAAGCTGCAGGGATCACTGTGGTGTTGCCGCCGACCAGGGTTGCTCGACGGGTGGGTCGTCGACCACTGCGGGAGTTTCAGCAGTGGTTGGTGCTGGTCGAGCTGCAGACAAAAAAGTCGGTGCGGATGCTCCGCTCAGACCGAGGAGGGGAGTTCCTTGGGAACGAGTTCACCAACTTCGTCAACGGGAAGGGCATCGTCCACAACCTGACGTGCCCCTACCCTCCGCAGCAGAACGGCATGGCTGAGCGGGAGATGCGCAAGGTCGTCGAGTCCGTGCGAACAATGCTGCTGCACATAGGAGTGCAACACCACTGGTGGCATCTCGCCCTACGACAGGCCGTCTGGGTGCGCAACTGCTTGGAGCGGTCAACGACGACGCCGGGGACGACTCCGTACCAGCTGCTGACAGGGAAGAAGCCCGACCTCGCGCTGGTGCATGTGTGGGGCTGCATGGTGCAGTTCATGGTTCCCGCGCAACAGCGCGGTGGGAAGCTGGCGCCGAAGGCTCGCTGGGGGCTTCACCTGGGCGTGTCGCCGGAGAGTAAGGGCTGGGAGGTGCTCGACCCGACCGACAACAAGGTGGTCACGTCGGACGAGGTGATCTTCTACGAGACGCTGTCGCTGGAGGTGTGGAAGGCAAAGTACGAGCCGGCGTTGGGGCTGACGCATGCGCACCCGCCGACGGATACCTCGACGGCGACGGTCCCGCTGCTCACCGAGGTCGACGAGCATGCTGATGAGGATGTCGTGGAAGTTCTTCCTCCTCCCCCTGTTCTTGCTCCTCCCACCCCCGTCGTAGATCGGTCTTCGTCAACACCTATGTCGGCCACCGGCGATGAGGGGAGTCTTGAGGCGTCGCCTTGGGCGCCGGCCAGTGGCATCGCCAGCGGCCGACAAGGCTCTAAGCTCGTCGACTAGGAAGTGAAGTTGTCAACGACAGGGGAGCACAGACAGGGGAGCCAGTCGAATAGGAGACAACAGCACGGGGGCAGTCGACAGGGGAGCAGCAGATGGGGCAGTCGACAGGGGAGCTGTCGAAGTCAGGAAGAGGTGAGCAGCCGGTCGAAGGGTCAAAGCAGCTGGTCGACGACGCAGACATCGACGACGAAGGGGAGCTGTCGGCGGGAGAAGAGTCCACTAACAGAAATGTGGTTAAGGTTCCGGTCGAGGAGCCTCAGTTGCGACGCTCAGGTCGAACTCGGAACCCGCCGGAGCAGCTGGTCTTCCACGCCTGCCTGCCACCAGCTGCCTTCACCACGGTGTACAACAACGCCGACGATGACCTGCTTTACGACGACGCCGAAGATGACGTCGACCTGCCGGAGCTCGACCCCGACATACATGCTGACCCCGAACACCGCTGGGACATTGCCACGATGATGGTGAAGGAGGCGATGGGCAGCTGGAAGGGTGCGGCAGTGAAGGCCGCCATGGCAGCCTTATCGGCATGGTCCCTTGGGAGCTGGTTGAACGCCCATGCGGGGTGAACATCATGAAGAACCGGTGGGTGCTGACGACCAAGTACCACATCGGCGACACCGTCGAGCGCGAGAAGGCGAGGCTGGTTGTGAAGAGATTCACGCAGGTGTACGTCGCCGACTACGACGAGACGTACTTGCTGGTGAGTAGCTACGTCACGCTGAGGATCTTCCTCAGCATCGTTGCCGTCCTCGACCTCAATCTGATGCAGCTCGACATGAAGAATGCTTTCTTGCAGAGTAAGCTCGACCGGGTGCTGTACATGTACCAGCCGAACTACTTCGACGACAGAACCGGCTGGCAAGCTGCTGAAGAGCCTCTATGGGCTGAAGTAGTCGCCGCTGCTGTGGTACAGGGCTCTCGACGGTATGCTGCTGGGCGCTGGCTGGAAGAAGAGCCAGGTCGACACGGCGCTCTACTTCAAGGCCGGCGACGACGAAGTGACCTGCTGGGTGCTCGTCTATGTCGACGACCTGCTCGCTGCCAGCAGCAGCACCGCGATGCTCAAGGAGCTGCTGGAGGCCGCCTTCGAGCTGCGGGAGATCTCGCCGGTCGTGAAGTGTCTCGGGCTGGAGATCGTGTGTAACAGACTGGCGAGGAAGCTAAGGCTGCACCAACAGAACTACGCTGACAAGCTGCGTAGGCGCTTCATCGACGAGGTGCAGACCGGGCGCATCCCGAAGACACCAGTCTCGGTCGACGCCTACGCCGAGCTGACATTCGACGAAGAGGAGGCGCACAAGCGAGAGGAGGAGGAGTACCGCAGAAGGTTGGCTCGCTGCAGTTCGCGGCGACAACGACGAGGCCGGACATAGCCTTCGCCTGCAGCAAGCTGGGGAGCGACCAGCATTGGCGCGAGATCGATCGCTGCCTCGCCGACGTCGAGGAGGATGAAGACCTGCTGGAGCTCAACCCTGACATGCACGCAGACCCCGAGCACCGTTGGGACATGTCGACGATGACGGTGAAGGATGCGCTGGCAAGCTGGAAGGGCAAGGCGGTGAAGGCCGCCATGGAGGAGGAGATCCACAGCCTCATCGGCATGGGAACATGGGAGCTGGTTGAATGTCCATCTGGGTTGAACATCATGAAGAAACGGTGGGTGCTGACGACGAAGTACCACATCGATGAGACCGTTGAGCGAGAGAAGGCGAGGCTTCACGCAGGTGTATGGCGCCGACTACGACGAGACGTACTCGCTGGTGAGTAGCTACGTCACGCTGAGGATCTTCCTCAGCATCGTCGCCGTCCTCGACCTCAATCTGATGCAACTCGACATGAAGAATGCTTTCTTGCAGAGTAAGCTCGACCGGGTGCTGTACATGTACCAGCTGGACTACTTCAACGACGGGACCGTCCGGGTGTGCAAGCTGCTGAAGAGCCTCCACGGGCTGAAGCAGTCGCCGCTGTTGTGGTACAGGGCTCTCGACGGTATGCTGCTAGGCGCGGGCTGGAAGAAGAGCCAGATCGACACAGCGCTCTCCGTCGACAAAGGGGATGGCGTGGCGTGCTGGGTGCTGGTCTACTTCGACGACCTGCTCGCCGCCAGCAGCTGTACAGTGATGTTGAAAGAGCTGAAGGAGCTGCTGGAGACAGCGTTTGAGCTACGCGAGATCTCGCCGATACGGAAGTACCTCAGTCTAGAGATCGTGCGCGACAGGCCAGCGAGGAGGTTGTGGCTGCATCAGCAGGGCTACGCCGACAAGCTGCGTAGGTGGTTCCTTGACGAAGAGCAGACCGGGCGCACCCCGAAGACGACGGTCTCAGTCGACGCCTACGCCAAGCTGACGTTCGACGACGAGGAAGTGCAGGAGCGTCAGGAGGAGGAGTACCGGCAGAAGGTCGGCTCGCTGTAGTTCGCGGAGACGACGACGAGGCCGAACATCGCCTTCGCCTGCAGCAAGCTGGGGAGCGGCCTCACGGTGAGGAGCGACCAGCACTGGCGCGAGGTCGACCATTGCCTCGCTACCTCGCTAACAGGCGTGACACCGCCTTGGAGTTTGGTGGTGGACCTGAGTCGCTGAAGCTGGTCGGCTACGTGGACGTCGACGACGCCGACGCCGAGCAGAACCGGACGAGCACGGGAGGCTACGTGTTCGTCTACGGAGGGGCCGCGGATTCTTGGCAGAGCCAGCGCATCAAGTGCGCGACGCTATCGTCGACCGAGTCAAAGTACGTGGCGGCCACCGAAGCCGGCAAGGAGGGAAGCCGCGTTCGCTTCCTCCTTGCAGAGTTCCGGCTGCTGGACGCTGGGACGCCGATGGTCCTTCGTGTGGACAACAATTCGTCATCACCGTCGCCGAGGGCATGGGGTTGATGGGAAACCTCAAGCACATGGAGCGGCGACAAGCCTGGCTGCAGCACATGGTGAAGCGCGGGAAATTCACGCTGAGGTACATTCCGACCACCGAGCAGCCGGCCAACTTCCTGACGAAGGCGCTGCACTACCCGGCCTTCAACAGGTGCTTGGTCGCAATCGGCCAAGTGCGTCTGGCCAATGTGGGCGACGGCGACAACAACGTGCAGCAGTAGGTGCCATGCCCTCTTGCATGGCTGGTGCGGTGGCCGGTGTGCTGTGTGTTGTGTGCACGCCGTTGAGCTTTTCTCCGAGCAGTGCTGCCGTGTGGGCTGGGGGTGCCCAAGCGTGAACGCGGAAGGGGAGTGTCAATGGGAGTGTTGTTTGGCCTCGTCCTCGCTTGGGCGGATCCGACTTCGTGGTCGGGTGTGCGGGGAATGCAGCCGACCTGCAGCAGTGGGCATGGGGGCCACAGCAAGGGCGCCGAGCCGGAGGGCGCCTGATTGGAGGGCGCCGAGCAGGAGGACGCCGTCCTGGGCGTCTGGGCGTCATCCTGAGCGCCTAGACGGCATCCTGAGCGCCTAGACGACGTCTTGGACGCCTGGACGGTGTCCTGGAAGGCTGGACGCCGACCTCGGCGTCTGGTCGGCGTCTCGGGCTCCTGAACGCCGACCTAGGCGTCCGAACGCCGACCTGATCGTCTGGTCGACGCCCTGGACGCCTAGACAGCGGACCGGGGACGCTGGGCTTGTGTAGTCGGTAACTGAGTGGGCTTGACGACCAGGTGTGGTTGCCCGGTCGACCGGGATACCCGGGCGACGTGTGCAAAGGTCGCCGAGGTGTTTTCTGCGAGGCCGACCTCGGAAGTGGTATCGTAAGGTCGACGTGGCTGGTGGGCGCAGTTGCTGGCGTGAAGTCGAGCTGGGCGTTTGCGCTGTGCACGTGATGAGTAGTGGTGCTCCAACCAGCTGCACACACCTGCGAAGCATCTGCGCTGTTATCCTGCGGGTGCAACGCTGTGCAGCCAACTTGCTGCAGCGTTGACACACCATTGACTTGCAACGTTGGCGAACCGCTACCCTGCAACGCTGTAGCGGTGCGAGCTCTTCTGCGCTGGATCGCGGTCGACCATGATGCGCTAAAGGTCGACCAGCAACATAACGAGGCTCTGACTCAATGAATTGACAATACAATGAAGGCACGCACTAATATAGTGACTAACCTAGCTAGGAGAGAACCTCGGGAAATCGAGGTTGGGTGCAGGTTTGGCGTTCGGAAAGGCGAAGGCGACGCGGCGCAGCCTCGGCATTGGAATTGTAGGCCGAACATGTGAAGCCTGAAATGTCGGGGTTGTCCACATAGCAGTCAACCTCGTGAAAAAATAAGGAGAATTCCTTACAGTTGACATCCTAGTTAATCTCAAATCTTGAAAGTTTTATATATTTTCATAAATGTAGCTAGTGTAGCTATTGCGTAATATTACAACTATTGCATGCCATTGCCTATGCCTAAATGTACTTCCACTTCCCTTAGTGAACCCCTCTTCCGTTTCCTATCGTAAATCTCTATGCTTCAAGGCTAGGGTTTCTCCTGAACCTAGTAGTTCATACCAGGCCCTCAGATTCACTTTTAGGGACGTTGATGCATCAAGGTCCTTGTGAAAAAAAGCCTGAATTTTTAGGGTTCCTAAAAGAAAAAGCCTGAATCTTCAGGGTTCCTAAAAATTTAAGCCAAAAATTTTCCATCACACAATAGGAGTAGCCTTAACGAAACGTGACAGTCGAGGACTTCGAACCGGCAACCCTGCTGTTCGATATCAATTTCCGCAATCACTGAGAAAGTTCATCCTGCTGGCCGTTGTCAGAACACGCTCTTAACTCTTGACTTAGTAACTTAGGGTTTACCTAGGAAGCGTGAGTGTCGAGAGTGAGCATGGCAAGAGAATTGGGCAAAGAGGGGATTCACTAAGGAATGTTTACAAGATATAGGATAGGGGAGAGGATAGGGTACACCACCAGCAGTTGAACCTAATAACTAACTAATACACTAGCAAGCTGTAGGCAGTTAGGATATGCAATATAATTCAACACACCCCCGTAACTGCCTACGGCTATAGCTAGTGGTGTCTGGCACCAGGTCGCCTGGAGAGTGGTTGCTGTAGCTGGGATAGGCACAGAAACAGCGGTGGCTGAGCGGCAGCACCTGTGAACGCCAGAACGGAGGAGGGCGCGGAGAGCGCGGAGGAGGGCTGGGATAGCCGGAGGGCGAAGGATGCTGGTCGCTCGCCATCTACGAGCAAACACAACTGTTGGTGAGGAGGAGGAAGCTGGTGGTGGTGCACAGGAGGAGAGCAGAGGAGATGCGGCTGGAGAGGAGAGAGGAGGAGGAGATGCGGCTATAGGAGAGGAGACTGGAGGAGGAGATGCGGCAGAAGGAGAGGAGAGGAGAGAGGAGGAGATGCGGCTGGAGGAGAAGAGGAGAGGAGAGGAGAGGAGAGGAGAAGAGGAGGAGGAGAGGAGAGGAGAGGAGAGGAGAGGAGAGGAGGTGGCTGGCGCGGCAGAAGCTTTCCCGCCACCCCCTCATCCCCCTCCCCCCCATGCGCTGGCGCTGGCGGAAGTGCTGGCGCTGGGCGCTGGCGTCGCGCTGGCGCTGGCGCCCGCCGTTGGCGCTTGCGCTAGCGCCCGCCGTCGGCGCTGGCGTCCGCGCTGGCGCTTGCGACCGCCGTTGGCGCTGGCGGTGGCGCCCGCCGTTGGCGCTGGCGCTGGTGCCCGCCGTTGGCGCTTGCGCTGGCGCCCGCCGTCGCCTCGCTGGCACGCTCGCCACTGGCAGAGCGCGACGGGGCAGGCGAAAGGGGGCAGCGCGACGGGTGCTGCAAAAGCAGCGGAGTTCGAGCCAGCAGCGGATTTCGCGCTACTAGCAGTAGCAGCCATGCCAGCAGCACAATAATTCGCCATGGCAGATCGCGGGTTTGGTGGGCCCATGAAAACGAGGTCCTAGGAGGGACCACTCTCTGATATCATGTCAGAACACGCTCTTAACTCTTGCCTTAGTAACTTAGGGTTTACCTAGGAAGCGTGAGTGTCGAGAGTGAGCATGGCAAGAGAATTGGGCAAAGAGGGGATTCACTAAGGAATGTTTACAGGATATAGGATAGGGGAGAGGATAGGGTACACCACCAGCAGTTGAACCTAATAACTAACTAATACACTAGCAAGCTGTAGGCAGTTAGGATATGCAATATAATTCAACAGCCGTCAATGTCTAATTTCTTTAGTGATGAGAATGTGGAAATGTTGGTTGACAGAATCTCTCGGGTGTTTTACGGTATGGAATCGGAATGTGCATTCAGTGTACACTTCGATA
This sequence comes from Closterium sp. Naga37s-1, assembly GCA_947471745.1. Lineage (NCBI taxonomy): Eukaryota > Viridiplantae > Streptophyta > Zygnematophyceae > Desmidiales > Closteriaceae > Closterium > Closterium sp. Naga37s-1. The sequence goes on from CANJKZ010000214.1 coordinate 958,808, forward strand.
AAAGTCTGAAACATCATTGTTAGTTATGAAGTTAAGGCTGAAAAAATCAGTGTCACAAAAATATAAACACTGAAAAATCAGTGTAGGTACACAAAACTAGGCTGAAAATCAGGAATTTCAGGGAAATTTTCCTGATATTACTTTAAGCCTTCTAGATTGGCATATGGAAAAAATCAATAGAAAAATAGATCATTTTCCGTAATAGTGCTGCTACAAGTATCATATTCAACTCTATTGGCTCCCATATATACTGGCACAAGCTGAAAGTAAATTTAGTGAAGCGGGGGTTGCTAATCTCTCACTGGTGTGTAACGCCATATTAAGTCTCATTTCTTTTCCCCTAGATGCTCTGGAGCAATCTCTCTCGCATAAGGCGTACAATTTCCTTTTCATCCACCACAGGCATTGCCCCTGAAACAAGTTGCTCTGAAACTCGAGTCGCCCAGTCATGACTGGAAGTCTCATTAGTCTCTAACTGGTTCCACCTTTTACGAAGTGGTATCGAATGCACTAGAGTGTCATCGAGCTGCCTAAATTATCAAGCCTGCCCATTCCGTGCGACAATTCTCTGTGCGATTCCTGCGACACACTTCAGCGACACCACGCGATTCCGCTAGCTTCCCCGCAACATCCCAGTCACTTCCCGTCACGCCAATCCGCTAACCCATTCTGTCGCATCGACGAATCATGGCCGTTAGATTCTCACTCGCGTCGCAAGGGCTCGTGTCAACGCGCGCCCCGCCAGTCATCGTCACTGTTGACCCGTTTCCTCCTCGCTGCTCCGCATGGCGCGAGCCATTCCGTCCGCGCTCTGCGCGTTCCGCCCGTCCCACGTATGCGGCCCTGCGGGGATTGCGCGGAATGCGCGGGGATTGGCGGAACACGGGCGCAGACGAAGCGCCGTTTTTCTCCCGCTGCCGAGAGCGCTGCTTGATTCCAGGCAACGGTGGTAACTGTGTTACTGTCGCACGGCGAACAGGCAAATGGCGACGGCAGGCAGCCTTAGCGAATAGCGAGGTTTCTTATAAAGCAGATGAATCTGAACCGGAGATCGCGGAGGAAGCGGATTGCGTGGTAGTGGGCGCGGGGATTTCGGGGCTGTCGGCGGCGTTCGCGCTGGCAACGCGGCATGCGGACGCCGTGCCGCGCGTGCTTGTAACGGAGGCGCGGGAGCGCGTGGGCGGGAATGTGACTACAATGGTGGGGGCGGAGGGGACGGAGAGCGAGGGGTACGTGTGGGAGGAGGGGCCTCACAGCTTTCAACCCAGCGATACCATGCTGCAGTGCGCCGTGAGTTTCTATGTTACTGGGTTACCATGCTGCAGTGTGCTGTGATTTACCCGGTTACCACCACGCTGCGCTGCAGCATAAGTTACCAGGTTACCATACAGCAGTGTGCCACTGGGTTATTAACCAGCAACGGGTTATGGCTTATGTCGTGAGTCAAACTGTAACCTCAGTGTGTGTGCATATGCCGTCCGTTTCTCAGTGTGCATTCTCTTCCCCCCCTCCCCCCTGCACTTGTCTCCACGCCCCCACCTCTCTCCACGCAGCTCAACTGCGGCATTCTCCCCGACCTTGTGCTGGGAGCGCCTGACGCACTCAACGTCTCAATCATCCGCCCCTTGGCTTCCCTTCCCTTTCCCCCTGCCCCCATTGCCTTCCCCACAACCCAACCCCTTCCCCTCAAAAACCTCAGCTCGACTGCGGCATTCTGTCTGACCTCGTGTTGGGAGCACCTGATGCGCCGCGCTATGTCTTCTGGGACGGCAAGCTGCGTCCCATTCCCTCAGGCCCCGCCGATCTGATCTCCTCGGATCTGCTGTCGCTGGGCGGCAAGCTGCGGGCGGCGCTGGGGTTCGTGGGGATCAGAGCAGCCCAGGTGAGAACCGGACCAGCCCAGGTGAGAAGCGGAGCAGCCCAGGTTGGAATCTGCTGTTATGTCAGATTTCGTGAAAAGCTTTACGTCAGAGGAGCAAGGAGGGTTTGGTACCGCTGGGATGGGCTGCCTATGTCGTTTGCACTGGAAACAAACCAGTGTAGGTGGTATGGGTTCTCTGTTGGGACATAATAAGTGTGCCACTTCCGCACGCCATTTTCCCTGCTGTATCACCTGCATGTGGTATGATGGATGCACATGTTCCTGCATCATGGCATGCATCATGCGTGTTTGGGTGTCTGCCATGCACCCATGTGCGCCATGCACATGTATGCCATGCACCCATGTATGCCATGCACCCATGTGTGCCATGCATCCATGTATGCCATGCACCCATGTATGCCATGCACCCATGTATGCCATGCACCCATGTGTGCCATGCACCCATGTGTGCCATGCACCCATGTGTGCCATGCACCCATGTGTGCCATGCACCCATGCGTGCCATGCATCCATGCGTGCCATGCATCCATGCGTGCCATGCACCCGTCTGTGCCACACACCCTCCCACCCATACCACGCCACCAGCGGGGTGGCAGCGAGGAGGAGAGTGTGTCGGAGTTTGTGACTCGCAACCTCGGCTCACAGCTGCTGCAACGCCTTGTCGATCCCTTCTGCTCCTGTAAGGAGGAGATAATGTTTTGGATTTTGTGTGCCCCTTCTGTATGCACTCCTTGTGTATCCACTCCCCCCTTTTGCTCTTGCAGCACCTTAAAAGCTCTTTTCATCTTTCTGCTCTCGTAAGTCCGTCTCCTTGTAAAATTGTTGTTGTTGTTGTTTGTTTGCTTTGTTTTGTTTTGTTTCGTTTTTTTCTTGTGAGCGATAAGAACTCTCGCGAGTATTTTTGCTAAATCCCAGAAATCGTACTGTGTGCCCAATGCACCTGCTTCCGAGCTCGTTCTCAAATATTAAAACAAAGTTTTTTACGCACTTGCTTTGTTTTCCTGACCGTCTGCAACTCTTTAGTCTCAAGAGCAGCCTTTCCTTCCACGTCTCACAGCACATACAGGCATCCTATGGAACAACCAAGCAAGTGATATACTTGCAAAAAGAATCAGCCATTCTTCCCTTCTCCCCTTTATCCCACCCCCCCATTACCCCTTCCCTTTCCCCCTGAAGGCATATTCGCGGGGGATGCGGAGCAGATGAGCATGCAGGCAGCGTTCAACCGCATATGGCGCATGGAGGGAGAAGGGGGGTCGCTGCTGGGGGGGATGATTCAGCTGGGCAAAGAGAGGAAGGAGAAGGAGAAGGAGAATCCAGCAGAGCCACGAGACCCGTGAGTGCAATCAGTGAACCAGTGAACAAGCATGGTGCATGGGGGGTCGCTGCTGGCCGGCATGATTTAGCTGGGCGGCGTGATTTAGCTGGGCGGCATGATTTAGCTGGGCGGCATGATTTAGCTGGGCGGCATGATTTCCCCCTCTCCATCCCCCTCCCCATCCCCCTCCCCCTCCCCCTCCCCCTCTCCATCCCCCTCTCCATCCCCCTCCCCATCCCACTTCCCCTCCCCCCTTCCTCCCTCGTGCCCCCTGCAGCCGTCTCCCCGAGCCTCAGGGCCAGTCAGTGGGGTCATTCCGCTCAGGGCTGGCCTCTCTCACGCGTGCCATGGCTGACCGGTAGGTTCGGGAGGTGTGATTGGCAGGGCTGGTTGATAGGTCTGGTAGCAGATATGGCAGCGATGGTGGTAGGCTTGGGTAGCGTGTGTGAATAGGTGGGAGGTATGGAAGGGCAGGTATGGAATGGCAGGTGTGGGATTGCAGGAATGGAATGGCAGGTGTGGGATGGCAGGTATGGAATGGCAGGTGTGGGATGGCAGGTATGGAATGGCAGGTATGGAATGGCAGGTGTGGGATGGCAGGTATGGAATGGCAGGTGTGGGATGGCAGGTATGGAATGGCAGGTATGGAATGGCAGGTGTGGGATGGCAGGTATGGAATGGCAGGTGTGGGATGGCAGGTATGGGATGGCAGGTATGGAATGGCAGGTATGGAATGGCAGGTATGGAATGGCAGGTATGGCATTGCAAGCTGACGGCAATAGATCTCGACTCAGCAGCAGCTCGGGACAAAAGGCAACTGGTAGTACCAGGTTCTTCCTTGAAAGCCTTCACCACTTGCTCCATCCTCCGCTCTTTAATTCGCTCTGTTTTCCCATCTTCCCCTCCCCACCTCTCCCTTCCCCATCTCTCCCCTCCCCTCCCAATCTGACCCCTCCCCATCTCCCCCCATCCTTCATCCCCTCCCTCCCACAGCTTGGGCAGTAGGATGCGGGTGGGGTGGCGGCTGGTGGGCATGCAGCAGCGACCAGGAGGGGGGGCTGTGCTGACGTACGACACGCCACGTGGCACCACACGAGTGGCCGCACGCTCCGTGCTGCTCACCGTGCCTGCTTACGTTGCTGCTGACGTCATCAGGGCTTTCTCTGTGAGGACCGCTGCTCGTCCTGCTCCCCCTCAGCAGTAAACATGTTTCCTCTGGGTGTGGGGAGGCATATAGAGTGCTACATAACGGCTACATAGAGTGCTCCCCTCCTCACTCCCTCTATTTCTATCTGAATCATCCGTCGTCTTTCAACCCCATCTTCTTTCACCCCCATCTTCCTTCACCCCCATCTTCTTTCACCCCCATCTTCCTTCACCCCCACTGCTCCAACCCCATCCACTACTCCATCAGCTTCACTCGCGCCCTCCTCGCTTCTACTTTCGCACTCTGCCGCATTTCCAGTCGTCAAAAGTCCTACGGTGTGCCATCAGTAGCTCACTCTCCTTTGAGAGGCATGACGCCTCTCTTTAAAGAGGGGTGACGCCCTTTCCTCTCATGCGCCCCACCTTGCCTCTCTCCTCTCGGGAAACTCCTTCCCTCCATTCCACCCTCACCCCGCCCTCTCCCCCTCCCCCCTCCCCCACACAGACCCACCCTCTCCCCTCCCCCAACCCTTTTCCTCACGTCTGTCCCTCTGTCCCCCCTCCCCTCCGAGCTCACAACAGCAGCAGCGCTGGCAACCATACCCCCATGGCATCTGTGGCTCTTTCCTTCCCTGCTGCTTCCGTCAGGGAGGGAGGGGGCGGGGTGGGCAGGGGGGCTTGTGAGTCTATTCATAATTCACCTCTCTCCTTCTTCCCTCTTCCCCTCTTACACCCTTCCCCCCGCCTCCAGCCCACAGCAGCAGCAGCGCTGTCCGCTCCGCCATACCCTACCTGCCCATGGCATCTGTGCCTCTCTCCTACCCACCTGCTGCCATCAGTCAAGCACGGGCCGGAAAAAAGGGCCTTTTGAATCGATTCATGATTCACACCTCTCCCTCTCTCCTTTTCCTTCTCTTCCACTCTTCTCCACAGCAGCAGCAGCCCTGGCAGCCATACCCCCATGGCATCCGTGGCTCTTTCCTACCCTGCTGCTGCTGTCAGGGAGGGGGCGGGGAGGCAAGGGGAATTTATGAGTCGAATCTAAAACTCCCCTTGTCCTCTCTTTCTCGCTCCCCCATTCCCTCTTCCCTCTCCCAGCCCTCAGCAGCAGCAGCGCTGGCAGCCATACCCTACCCGCCCATGGCATCTGTTGCCCTCTCTTACCCCGCCGCTGCCATCAGGGAGGGGGCGGGGCAAGCAGGGGGGCTGCGCGGGTATGGGCAGCTGCACCCGCGCTCCCAGGGGCTGGCTACATTAGGTGAGACGGGTGGAAGTGGAGTGAGAGGGATGGGTGGGGCGGGGAGGGCAAGGGGGCTGAAGGGGTATGGACAGCTGCACCCGCGCTCCCAGGGGCTGGCGACGCTAGGTGAGATGGGGAGAGGTGGGGGTAGGGGTGGGAACGTTGGGGGATTGATTGAGAGTGTGATGGGAAGGGGTGGGAGAGAGTGGAAACCAGTGGGTGGGTGTGGGCTGGGAGGGCAGAGGGGCTGTGAGGGTATGGGCAGCTGCATCTGCGCTCCCAGGGACTGACGACACTAGGTGAGATGGGGGGAGGTGGGAGTGTACAAAGCTGGGGAGTTATTTCCAACAAATACAGCTTCACGCTGCCAAGCGTCAAGGCGAGGCTGCGAACGCACGATGCGAAATCAGGGAAAGTGCTCAAAAAGTGAAACGAAAGAGGATGTGCCAGCCAGGAATCGAACCCGGGTCTGCACCGAGCTCATGGCCGGGTGCTATTCTACCTCTTTATTGACACTATAGTAAATGTACAATGGATACAAGACAAATCCAGAGACCTAGTGTATGGAAAGACATGCAGGCTAATCCTATTGTGAGGCCTACAAATAGGCCTCTGAGATGTCTCAGTGGTCCTCTCCAAAGTAGGCAAAGTCACACATGTATAAGAGACGTCTGGCACTTATCGAAGGATGTGGGGAGGGTGCGGGCAGGGAGGTTGTGCGGGGGTATGGGCAGCTGCACCCACGCTCTCAAGGGGAGAGGTGGGAGAGAGGTGGAGAAGGTTGGGGGATGGAGAGAGTGTATTAGGGGAAGTGGTGGGAGAGAGTGGGAGCGAGTGGGTGAGAGGGAACGGGGATGAAAGCGGGGCTGGGGGGTATGGGCAGCTGCACCCGCGCTCCCAGAGGCTTAGTGATGCACCTCTAAGCACCGCGCACGCATCGCACTCACCTGCTTCCCTCCATCACTGCCCCTCCTCTCCCCTCTTCCCCACCCAGGCTGCATCTTCAGTTCTGCCCTCTTCCCCAACAGGGCACCTGACGGCCGAGTGCTGCTCATCTGCTACGTGGGGTTCTTGCCCCCCCCTCTTCCCCCCTTCCCCTATTCCCCACCCAGGCTGCATCTACAGTTCTGCCCTCTTCCCCAACAGAGCACCTGACGGCCGCGTGCTGCTCATCTGCTACGTGGGCGGTGCAGGGAACGATGCTGTCGCTGAAATGGTGAGTGGGCACAGTGGCCCATGTGAGGTGTAGCACTTGGCCCATGTGAGGTGTAGCACTTGGCCCATGTGAGGTGTAGCACTTGGCCCATGTGAGGTGTAGCACTTGGCCCATGTGAGGTGTAGCACTTGGCCCATGTGAGGTGTAGCACTTGGCCCATGTGAGAGTGCTGCTCATCTGCTACGTGGGCGGCGCGGGGAACGATGCTGTTGCTGAAATGGTGAGTGGAAGAATGTGAGTGGCCTGAGTGCCCTGGGTGTGCCAAGTGGCTTGTGGCTTGTGTGGCTTGTGTGGCCTGGGGTAAGCTGCGTGGTGGTCAATCGCCTAGCTGCCTCCCTACCTGTCAACTCCACGTGCACAGCACCCACCCGAGCTGGGTGCCACACCAGCTTCCTTCCCAGACTTAATCCACATGCCAGGCGACTTCTCATCCTCCCCGCCCTATCCGCCTATCTGCCCGCTTTCCCCCTCGGCACTCTCTGTTCCCCCGCCCTCTCCATGCCCCTGCCTCTCTCCATGACAGACCCACACAGACCTCATAGCAGCAGTGGATCGGGACATGCGCACCACACTCCTCCGTCCCTCCGCCCCTCCCCCTCTGGCGCTCGGAGTGCGAGTGTGGCCGTGTGCCGTTCCCCAGCTGAATATTGGGCACCTTGAAAGTATAGAGGTGGCGAAGAGAGGGATCGAAGAGGCAGGGATGGAGGGGGTGTTTCTTGGAGGGAATTATTTGACGGGTGTTGCGCTGAGTTGGTGTGTCGAGGGAGGGTATGGGAATGCTGTTGAGATTGGTCGATATTTAAGCAGCGTTGAGAAGATTGAGTGAATAAACGTGGGATCATATGGATGGGCTGGTTATTCCAAGAAGCTTTATCTATAATCCGTTGGCAATGTCTTCTAGCGTGGAAGTTATGTGCCTTAAGAATTCTTTTGATTGAATTATGTTTTAGGGATTAGCAGCAAATATATTCCAGCGTATTACAGCTCTGCAGAGCTTGCCACTAACCGGGTTGAGTCACATCCTCTTTTCACGCAACGCTCTATCAGCTCGCGATGTTGGAACTCCACGTGGCGCTCTCTCTTTTCACGCTTCGCCACGCCCCGTCAGCCTCACGATTTCGCCTCGCCATCCTTTTCGACTGACAAGGCAGCGTCAAACGCATTCATGATTGCTCGAACCCTACCCAAACGTCTAGAAGTACAATTGTGCCGCTTTCTTACTCCCGAAATCGCACTTCACCGCGGTAAACTTTTATGAGACGCCCCAACGGCATTTCTTTGGGATTCTCCGCAGCTCGAGCAAGCTGGAATTCTCGAGGTGCTCCCAACCTACAAGTTCCAGTTTTCCCTGCAACAGCCATTTCCCCCATACCCGTGCATTTCTCATTACCAGCTGCACTGGTCCGACGAGCTTCACTTGCTCTCGTCTCGTCTCGTCGCGACCTTCGTAGCAGCTTGTGCGTGGAATTCCTCGCGCGCACGATTACCGTTCCGCTTAGCGCGATTCTCGAATCGCTTTCGTACCCGAGACGCGGTAGCCATGGCGACCGTATCGCACGCGGCGGCGAGAGCGCCGTACTCCGTCGCGATGTCGCTCGGTGGAAGGGCAGCGCAGCGATTCGCGCAGAGCAGCCATTCTTTTCCCAAGGCCTTATTTTCGGGGCTCAGTCTGAGCCAAGTGAGCCTATCGGGTGAAGCCAAATCGTCGCACGTCGCACAGAGGCACGTCGCCAGCCGTCGTGGCGCTCGCTGCGATGCCGCGACGGCAGGGAGCGACGGGAAGCCGCGCGTGCGATTCGCGCCGTCGCCGACGGGGAACCTGCACGTGGGCGGGGCTCGAACGGCGCTCTTCAACTGGCTCTTCGCGAGGTGCGCGTGCGACTGTATGCGACAGAACGAGGGAAACTACACTATGAGTGTGTACAAAAGAGCACAAAAAAGGGACTCTATCACTCTCCAGTAGTGATAGAATCGTAGAGAAGCGGTTGTCGTGAATTTACTCAACATGGCTGTTTCAGACGGCTCGCATCAGCCATCGTGAGGTTTTCGGACGGCTGAAACGCAGGGCGCCTATAATGCACACGCAGATCATGCTGGTAGTGTCGATACACGGCGACCGAGTGGGAGTAATCTCTACTTTGTCGAGTTTTGTAGAACCTTGTCGGAAGAGGCCAGCGGAAGACTGAGTGCGCGTGATTGCAGGGTTTTGGCTGTCCTTGCTGGGGTTGATGGACTGCGGTCGAGGGCTGACGACCGGCCGGCGACCGCCACATGTCATTCCCCTTCCTTTCTTCCCATTCTGTTTCCTCCTCCTCCCCCACCCCCACCCCCCCCCCCCCTCCCTCTCCTCCCCCTTCCGCCTCCCCTCGCCCACTCCCCTCTTCCTCCCCCCTCCCCCATTATTCCTCTTCGCTGTCCCTCGTTCTCCTCACTTTAACCCCATTCCCCATTTCCTCTCCTCAAGATCCCCGATTTTCCCGAATTCACCCCCGTCGCTACGCTCACTTGGTTCCCCCCCCCAGGGCAACGGGCGGCAAGTTCGTGCTGCGCGTGGAGGACACCGATCTGAACCGCTCCACACCGGAGTCCGAGGCCGCCATGGTGCGCGACCTGCGCTGGCTGGGGCTCGACTGGGATGAGGGTGAGCGGGGGGGGGCGGGAGAAGGGGGGAGAGGTGGGGGGTTGGGTGGTGGTGACGGGGCGAGGGTGAACAGATAGAGGAAGGGGGGATCGGGATGGGACGAAGTGAGAGAAAATGGTGGAGTGGGACGGGAGAGAGGGTGCTGGCTGGCTTCGCTGGATGGATGGTGAGGCGTGAGGGGGCGTCGCTGTAATGCACGGCATCACTGGCGCGGAGTGGGAGGGCGCCGTGTAATGCAAAGAATCACTGGCATGGAGTTAGGGCATGAGGCTGGCGGAGTTGTTGCGAGGGTCTAAGGGACTTGACCTGAATAGGTTCGCTGCTCTTCTGCGTTTCCCTCCCTCTTCCCCCCAGGTCTGGGCGTGGCGGTTGCGGTCCCCTGAGCCCGTACCAGCAGTCACAGCCTAGCGTGATCAACCGCAAGCTGCCTTACTTCCTCCCTCTTCTCCCCTGCCCCCTGCCCCCTGCCCCCTGCCCCCTGCCCCCTGCCCCCTGCCCCCTGCCCCCTGCCCCCTGCCCCCTGCCCCCTGCCCCTCACTCCCTGCCCCCTGCCCCCCGCGCCCTCTCCTTGTCATTGCCATGGCACCAGGTCCCGATGTGGGCGGTCCCCTGGGCCCATACCGCCAGTCGGAGCGCAATGAGATCTACCGCGAGCTCACGGAGAAGCTGCTGGCCTCGGGCATGGTGTACCGCTGCTTCTGCTCCGATGAGGTGAGCAGCGGTGCTGAGAGATGGTGGGGGTTTTGATGGGATGAGGTGGGGAGGAAGGAGGGCTGCAGCAAGCGAGGTGAGAGAGAAGCTGTTGTCGTCAGGCATGGTGTACCGCTGCTTCTGCACTGATGAGGTGAGGAACGGTGCTGAGAGGTGATGTGATGGGAACCTCGTGTGCGGTGAAATGAGGTGGTGGGGTTCTTTAGAGGTGGGCTGGGAAGGAACAGGAGTGCTGCATGCATGGGTATTCACCACGAGCTGACAGAGAAGCTGCTGGCGTCCGGCATGGTGTTCCGCTGCCCGCTGCTTCTGCTCTGAAAGGGGGAAGAGAAGGTGCGGGTTTCGAATAGGTGGCACATGAGGAGAGGCAGGAAGGCGGAGCATAGGTGTTTCTTATAGAACAAAAAGGGGACGATGCCGTTTTTCAACTCAAAAGGTTCTTTTCTTCTCCCCGTGCATGCAGGAGCTAGCAGCAATGAAGGCGGAGCAGGAGGCGAAGAAGCTTCCTCCCAAGTACGCGGGCAAGTGGGCGCGCGCCAGCGAGGACGAGGTGGCTGCTGAGCTGGCAAAGGGCACGCCGCACTCGTTCCGGTTCCGAGTGCCGCCCAACAAGCTCATTAAGATAAACGACCTCGTCCGCGGGGAGGTGAGAGGAGACAACGGTGGGGAGGTGATGCGTGAATGTGATGAGATGAAAGGGATGAGAACTTGTGATGGAGCAGGCATGAGCGGGCAGAAGGCACGCCTCACTCTGTCCGGTTCCGAGTGCCGCCCATTAAAGTCATCAAGATCATGTCCCAGGGGAGGTGAGACAAACACGGTTGTGAACCATGCAGATCGTATATACAGCTTGTGTTGACCTTCATTGACCTCCATTGACCACTGTTGTTGACCACTGTTGTTGAGTTTGACTTCCTTTGACCCCCCCATCTGCCAGGTGGCAAGGAGCAGATGTGCGGCGGACTTTGTGGTGCTGAGGAGCATCGCCGCGCTGATCAAGTTTGACTGTTGTTGACCACGGTGGACTCTGTTGACTTGTGTGGTGCTGAGGAGCAAAGCTCTGTTGACTTACGTTGACCACTGTTTACTCTGTTGATTTGTTCTCCCTGCCAGGTGGTGTGGAACACGGATACCTTGGGCGATTTCGTGGTGTTGCGGAGCAACGGGCAGCCAGTGTACAACTTGTAGCCTCTGTTGACTGGCGTTGACTTGTGTTGCCTTGCGTTGACTTGTTCTTGATGCCAGGTGGCGTGGAACACGGATACGCTGGGTGACTTTGTGGTGCTGCGGAGCAACGGGCAGCCGGTGTACAACTTCTGTGTCACTGTGGATGACGCCACCATGAAGATCTCCCACGTCATCAGGTGAGTCAAGTCAATGTGCTGACACGTCAGCGTGCTGCCAGGTCACCATGCCTCCCCTTTTCCCCCCTCCCATCTCCCCCACCCGTGCACACACACATGGCACCCACACACACCACAGACACACCCACGCGCACGAACACAGACACACACACACCCGTGCCCGCGCATGCACATTCAGCTTCCTCGCTCCTCCCTTGCTCGCTTCCCTTCCCTCCCACCAATCAGAGCGGAGGAGCATCTGCCCAACACTTTGCGTCAGGCGCTCATCTACGAGGTACGTGCCTGCACTGTCAGGTCAGCTTGCCCTGCTTGCCCTGCTTGCCCTGCTTGCCCTGCTTGCCCTGCTTGCCCTGCTTGCCCTGCTTGCCCTGCTTGCCCTGCTTGCACTGCTTGCCCTGCTCGCCCTGCTTGCCCTGCTCGCCCTGCTTGCCCTGCTTGCCCTGCTTGCCCTGCTTGCCCTGCTTGCACTGCTTGCCCTGCTTGCCCTGCTTGCCCTGCTTGCCCTGCTTGCCCTGCTTGCCCTGCTTGCCCTGCTTGCCCTGCTTGCCCTGCTTGCCCTGCTTGCCCTGCTCGCCCTGCTTGCCCTGCTCGCCCTGCTTGCCCTGCTTGCCCTGCTTGCCCTGCTTGCCCTGCTTGCCCTGCTTGCCCTGCTTGCCCTGCTCGCACTGCTCGCACTGCTCGCCGTGCTTCTACCATGGGATAGGACCCCCAGAGCCGATGCCCGTGCATGCATGCTTGCCCACTCACCCCATGCCCGTGCATGCATGCTTGCCCACTCGCCCCATGCCCACTCGCCCCATGCCCACTCGCCCCATGCCCACTCGCCCCATGCCCGGGAACCCTCCTTCCATGCTCTCCAAGCACAAGTAGCTTTCAATCCCCATCGTTTCCCCATCGTGTCAATCAAATCTCTCTTCCACCTCACCCACCAGGCGCTGGGTCTGCCCATGCCCACGTTTGGACACGTGTCGCTCATCCTCGCCCCTGACCGCTCCAAGCTCTCCAAGCGCCACGGCGCCACCTCCGTGGGGCAGGTGCGAAAGGGGGCGGATGAGGGGTGTAAGGAGAAGAAGGGAGGGGACGCAGAGGAAGCAGAGAGATTGAAGGGGGGGAAGGGGAAGGGGGGAGGGACGTGGTTAGTAGGTGGCATGGCGTGCCCTCAACCCCCCTCGGCCATGTGTCACTCATCCTCGCCCCTGTCTGTTCCAAGCTCTCCAAGCGCCATGGCGCCACCTCCGTGGGTCAGGTAGGATGGGGGGGAGGGAGGGGGAGATGGTTATTAGGTGGCATGGCGTGCCCTCAACCCTGTTCAACCATGTGTCACTCATCCCGCCCCGTTATTAGTACCCTTGACCGCGTTCGGGCACGTATCTCTCATCCCCTTTCCCGTCTGCTCCAAGCTCTCCAAGTGCCAAGGCACCTCCTTCGCGGCACAGGTGCTCGGGTGGGGGGATGGGGAGTGGGAGGAGGACGAGAGACGGATAGCAGGTGGAAAGTGGACTTGCGTGCCTTGGATTACATGGTTCGTTCGTACCCTGCTCCCTGGCCTCTTCAAGCTCTCAAACTCACTGGCAGACACCTCTAAGCGCCCCTGCCTTGAACCACGTGGGTTGGATTGGATTCCAACCTAGACTGCCCTCACAGGGAGTAAGCCCACAGCAGCCCTCACCGTCACAAGGAGCCAAGTCTGACTGCCCGAGGCCGTGTGGTGATCCACCTGGCACGCCTGCCTTCCTCACATGCCCATACTTCGCTTACTCTCTGTCCCCTACAGTTCAAGCACCTGGGCTTCCTAACTGAGGCCGTGCTGAACTACCTTGCGCTGCTCATCTGACCTTTCTCGTTTGCTGCTCAAGCCTTGCCCCTTGTGCACGGCACCCCTCTGCTGCCTCCCCTACTTCCCCTGCAGTTTAAGGACCTGGGCTTCCTGCCCGAGGCGCTGCTGGGGTGGAACGCTTGTCCTTGCTCTCACGCCTGCCCCTGTCCACCCATCTCCTCCCTAACCACCCCGCACCTCACCCTTCCCTCCCTGCAGTTCAAGGAGCTGGGGTTCCTACCAGAGGCGATGGTGAACTACCTGGCGCTGCTGGGGTGGAACGACGGCACGGAGGACGAGATCTTCACGCCCTCGCAGCTCGGTGCGTTGCTACGTGGTGGCAACAGGTGAAGTGGTGGTGGCAACAGGTGCGTCATTAGGTGGTGGTGTTGCTGCTGGGGTGGAACGACGGCACGGAGGACGAGATCTTCACACCCTCGCAGCTCGGTGCGTTTTGACTTGTTGCACTCAAAAGGCAGCTCGGTGGCTTGTTAGGTGGTGTCAGGTGCAGCTCGGTGGCTTGTTAGGTGGTGTCAGGTGCAGCTCGGTGCCTTGTTAGGTGGTGTCAGGTGCAGCTCGGTGCCTTGTTAGGTGGTGTCAGGTGCAGCTCGGTGCCTTGTTAGGTGGTGTCAGGTGCAGCTCGGTGCCTTGTTAGGTGGTGTCAGGTGCAGCTCGGTGCCTTGTTAGGTGGTGTCAGGTGCAGCTCGGTGCCTTGTTAGGTGGTGTCAGGTGCAGCTCGGTGGCTTGTTAGGTGGTGTCAGGTGCAGCTCGGTGCCTTGTTAGGTGGTGTCAGGTGCAGCTCGGTGCCTTGTTAGGTGGTGTCAGGTGCAGCTCGGTGCCTTGTTAGGTGGTGTCAGGTGCAGCGCTTATGCTGGTATCAGGTAATCCGCCCAACAGAGCGCTCCTCTTTCAGTGCAGTCAAACGTTGTCCTTCTCACAGGTCACCATAGAGCGTGTCCTTCTCACAGGTCACCATAGAGCGTGTCCCTCTCACAGGTCACCATAGAGCGTGTCCCTCTCACAGGTCACCATAGAGCGTGTCCCTCTCACAGGTCACCATAGAGCGTGTCCCTCTCACAGGTCACCATAGAGCGTGTCCTTCTCGCCGTCTACTACTCCTGCATCGAGGGCCCCTCACCTGCCCTGTCCTCGCACTCTTCCTGCCACCCCCAACACCGCCTCTCTTGTCTCTCACCCCAGTGCTGTTCTTTTTCTCCCGGGTCACCCAGCCAGAGGGTCGTCATCTTTGACAACGCCAAGCTGTGGTGGATCAACAGCTTATCCCTGTCACAGCCCCCATCCCCCTCCTGCCACTGCATTTTCTTCTGTCACACTCCCTTTCTCTTGCAGTGAAGGAGTTTTCCATGTCGCGGGTGACCAAGTCGGCGGCCATCTTTGACAACGCCAAGCTGCGGTGGATAAACACCGTCCCCCCCTGTCGCTCCTTCTCCTGCCCACCACCTTCCCTGTCATGCTCCCAACTGCAGGGGAGAAGGTGTCCCTGTCACGGCACGGGTAACCAAGAGCGCCACGGCACGGGTGACCAAGAGCGCGGCCATATTCAATAACGCCAAGCTGCGCTGCGCTGGATCAACGGCTTGTCCCTGTTGTTCCCCCTTTCTTCCACCCCATTGCGCACCCTCTCCCACCCCCTCTCCTCCCACTGCAGTGGAGAAGTTCTCTCTCTCCCGCGTCACCAAGTCCGCCGCCAGCTGTGGTGGATCAATGGCTTACCCCATGTCGCTCCTGTCCCTGCCACACCCTTTCACCGTGCCACTGCATTGCCCCTCACCAGTGGAGAAGTTCTCTCTCTCGCGCGTCACCAAGTCGGCCGCCATCTTCGATAACGCCAAGCTGCGCTGGATCAACGGCCAGCACTTCCGCCAGCTGTCCGAGGAAGCTTCCACGCAGCTGCTCGCCGAGCAGTGGCACGCCAGCGGCCTCCTGGCGTCAGCAGACGCTACCAGCCGCACCACGCAGGTGGGGGGTGGGGGGAGTGTGGGGGACGAAAGGAGGGGCAGGTGGGAGGAGGGGGGATGGGGCGATGGGGTGATGGGGCGGTGGAAGTGAGGGCGTGAGCATCCGCACGGTGCTTTAACCACTGAACCATGGAGCTCGTCACAGATGCCGATTGTTTATCGAATCGTTTTCCTTTCCCATTGCTCGCCTCCACATTGCTCGCCTCCACATTGCTCGCCTCCACATTGCCCTGCCTGCACATTGCCCTGCCTGCACATTGCCCTGCCTGCACATTGCCCTGCCTGCACATTGCCCTGCCTGCACATTGCCCTGCCTGCACATTGCCCTGCCTGCACATTGCCCGCCTGCACATTGCCCTGCCTGCACATTGCCCTGCCTGCACATTGCCCTGCCTGCACATTGCCCTGCCTGCACATTGCCCTGCCTGCACATTGCCCTGCCTGCACATTGCCCTGCCTGCACATTGCCCTGCCTGCACATTGCCCTGCCTGCACATTGCCCGCCTGCACATTGCCCTGCCTGCACATTGCCCGCCTGCACATTGCCCTGCCTGCACATTGCCCTGCCTGCACATTGCCCGCCTGCACATTGCCGTGCCTGCACATTGCCCTGCCTGCACATTGCCCGCCTGCACATTGCCGTGCCTGCCAAGCAGGCAGCAGCATCATTGGTGCGCAACGGGCTGGAGCTGGTCACAGATGCGGACGCAGCACTGGAGGCGCTGCTGGCATTCCCTCTCAAGGAGACGCTCGCCAGGTGAGATGCGAGCAGCACTCGCCAGGTGAGATGCGAGCAGCACTCGCCAGGTGAGATGCGAGCAGCACTCGCCAGGTGAGATGCGAGCAGCACTCGCCTGACCTGAGTGCCAGTGGTCGCTAGTAGTCGCCAGCAATCAGCTGTTGCCCAGTGTTCACAGCCGGTATTGAATCACAGAATCAGATGCGGATATGCGGCACTGGAGGCCACTGCTGGCATACCCGCTCAAGGAGACACTCGCCAGGTGAGCAGCGAGCGTCATTATGCCCTCGTGCATCCTGCTTTTGGGGGTGTGCCGATGTAATGTCAGTATGGATGGAGTGCCGATGGGGCACGGGAGGCGCTGCTGGCATACCCGCTCAACGCCACGCTCTCAAAGTGAGCAGCGAGCAGCGATCTCCTGGTTTTTCCCTCGTGCATCCTCGTGTGCGGATGTCAGTATGGAGTTCCAATAGGGCACGGGAGGTGCTGCTGGCACGGGGTGGGCACTGGCAGGGGTGTAGTGGGAGGGGGATGCTGGCAGGGTGGTAGTGGCAGGGTGGTATTGGCAGGGTGGTATTGGCAGGGTGGTAGTGGCAGGGTGGTAGTGGCAGGGTGGTAGTGGCAGGGTGGTATTGGCAGGGTGGTATTGGCAGGGTGGTAGTGGCAGGGTGGTAGTGGCAGGGTGGTAGTGGCAGGGTGGTAATGGCAGGGTGGTAGTGGCAGGGTGGTATTGGCAGGGTGGTAGTGGCAGGGTGGTAGTGGCAGGGTGGTATTGGCAGGGTGGTAGTGGCAGGGTGGTATTGGCAGGGTGGTATTGGCAGGGTGGTAGTGGCAGGGTGGTATTGGCAGGGTGGTAGTGGCAGGGTGGTATTGGCAGGGTGGTAGTGGCAGGGTGGTAGTGGCAGGGCGGCAGCGGCAAGGGGGAAATGGCAGCCTGCCACTAGTGCCAATGAGTTGTCCCTCGCTTCTTCCCTCTTCATCTCCCTTGCCTTTCTTTATCTCTATTTCCCTCCCTCTTTTTCCCCATGCTTCTCTTTCTCCCCACCAGTGAGGAAGCCAAAGCAGTGGTGGAGGATGGGCAGTACGAAGTGAGGGCAGCGTTGCTGGCGGAGTGGGAGAGCGGGGCGCTGCTGCTTCATCTCTCCTTTCCATTTCCCTTCCCCTTTGCATTCACCCCTGTGCCCTCACAACCACCAGCGAGGAGGCCAAGGCAGTGGTTGAGGACGGGCTGGAGGAAGTGAGGGCAGCGCTGCTAACGTTTAATGCCCTCGCTCCTTCCCCTTCTGCCTTGCTCTTTTTCCTACTTACCCTTCCGCTTCCAGCGAGGAGGCCAAGGCAGTGGTGGAGGACGGGCTGGACGACGTGAGGGCGGCGCTGCTGGCGGAGTGGGAGAGCGGAGCACTGCTGGCAGCGGTGGATGGCGGCGCTGCGACGTGGAAGAAGTGGATCAAGGGGTTCGGCAAGGCCACTGGCCGCAAGGTGAGGAGGGGGAGGAAGGGAGAGTGTGAGTTGTGAGAAGGGAAGTGGGGCAGGGTGAGGAGGGGGAGAGGGGGTGAGAAGGGAATATAGGTGCTGCCGTTTGGAAGAAGTGGATCACGTTGTGCGCAAAACGACAGCAGTGGGGATGGCAGAGGAAAGGCAGGATGGGTGGAGTGAGTGGGGGGGGGGAAGCTGGATATGGCAGTGCCAAGCCAAGACTCTGCTTTTGTATGCAATGTCATTTCAGTTGTGCCCACCACCCCCACCGCATCCCACTCCTCGTCATGTGGGTGAGGCGTCCAACATGCCCCTCGCACCCCGCTTCTCCCCCTCTGTTCCTTCCTCCCACCTCCCCCCTTCCCCCTCCGTATTCATTCCCCGGCAGGGCAAGCGCCTCTTCATGCCCATCCGCGTGCTGCTCACAGGCCGCATGCACGGGCATGACGCGGGCGAGACGCTCACAATGCCCCTCACACCCTGCTTCACCCTCCTCCCTTTCTTCCTCCCCTCTTCCCCCTTCCCCACTCCCCGGCAGGGCAAGCGCCTCTTCATGCCCATCCGCGTGCTGCTCACAGGCCGCATGCACGGCCCGGACGTGGGGGAAACACTCACCATGCCTCTCCCCTCCTCCCCATCACACCCACCCCATAATCTCCCCCTGGCAGGGCAAGCGCCTCTTCATGCCCCTACGCATTCTCCTCACGGGCTGCATGCACGGGCCAGACGTGGGGGAGACGCTCACCATGCCCCTCACACTCTGCTTATCCGTCCCTCCTTTCTACCTCCCTTCCCCCCTTCCCCATCCCTGCTCCTTGGCAGGGCAAGCGCCTCTTCATGCCCATCCGTGTGCTCCTCACAGGCTGCATGCACGGGCCAGACGTGGGGGAGACGCTCACCATGCTGCAGCACGCAGCAGCGGACAAGGCGCTGGGCCCCAAGGCGTACTGCGTGGGGCTGGAGGAGAGGATCAGCCTCCTCAGAGATGCGGACCTCACTGCTGCTCCTGCTGCTGCTGAGGCTGTGGCTGCGAGCGTGGCGCAATGATGAGGGGAAAGGCGCGCAACAGGGTGCAGACAGGTGCAGCAGGGTGCAGTGTTGTGCATGGGTTCTAGTATACCGTAAACATGGCTTGGGCGCCAAGACCCACAGTTAGGGATGATTACGAGCTATGGTATCAGAAACAAAGCTTCTCGAAAGGGCAGTCACGCATACCTTGTGTCTGCAACTGGTGGTGCTGTGGGTGCTGGTGTTGATGTGGGTGTGGCTGTTGGTAATGGTTGCTGAAGGTGTTACTGGCAGCATTTTGTAGGTTGGTGCATGCTCTGGCTATGTTGGTAGCCTCTCGCCTACAGTAATCTCCATGGAAGCAACCCCTTCAACGGGGATCTAGGGTTGGGGACTAGTGCACTGCTTTCTGTGAGCACGGTTGTAATCCTGTCAAATGGCATTTCTAATCCATCAGCTATTTTCATGTTATTATTACAGCTATGCATCTTCGCTGGCAGTGACTGTCGCATTGAATGCATGGTACACAGGCAGTGCACCATGAGAGATGTGCCCCTAAACGTGGTAGGGGTTGTGAAGACCCGCTAATAATACCCCTTTCTTGGTTAATGTGTGAACAATTGTGGAATTAAAATATTATAAGCTTCCACGTCTCTTCCCCAAACAAAGCAACATGCAACAGCAATGCAAACAAAGCAGCAAGAAAGAAAGAAAATAAAGAAGCTCGTAGCTTCTCCTCTACCTTCCCGTTCGCACTAACACCACTCCCGCCACTCGCTTCCGCGCCCGCGTCTTCGACTTTCTCATCCGCTGGCTCAACCGAAGCCGCCTCGCCCGACTCCCCGCCAGAGCCGCTGGGAGAAAGACTCCAGCGTAGAGCGTAAAGCGGCTCCAGCGTAAAGAAAGTCCTCTTAGTACCCTCCCCCACCGTCCCCTCCCTCCGCGTTATACCCGCTGCCCCTGTCCGCGTTATACCCGCTTCCCCCGTCCGCGTTATACCCGCTGCCCCCATCTGCATTGTACCCGCTGCCCCCGTCCGCGTTATACCCGCTGCTTCGCTCCGCGTTATACCCGCTGCCCCCGTCCGCGTTATACCCGCTGCCCCCGTCCGCGTTATATCCGCTAACCCCCTCCGTGTTATCCCCGCTGCTTCGCTCCGAGTTATATCCGCTGCCCCCGTCAGCGTTGTACCCGCTGCCCCCCTCCGCATTATACCCGCTTCCACGCTCCGTGTTATCCCCGCTATCCCCCCCGGCGTTATACCCGCTTCCCCCTTCCGCGTTATACCCGCTTCCCCCCTCCGTGTTGTCCTCACTGCCCCGCTCCGCATTATACCCGCTACCGCTCTCGGCGTTATACCCGCTGCCTCCTTCCGCGTTATCCCCGCTGCCCCGCTCCGCGTTATACCCGCTGCCCCGCTCCGCGTTATACCCGCTGCCCCCGTCCGCGTTATACCCGCTGCCCCCGTCCGCGTTATACCCGCTGCCCCCGTCCGCGTTATACCCGCTTCCACGCTCCTCGTTATCCCCGCTGCCCCCCCCGGCGTTATACCCACTGCCGCTCTCCGCGTTATACCCGCTGCCCTGCTCCGCATTATACCCGCTGCCGCTCTCCGCGTTATACCCGCTCCCTCCCTCCGCATTGTTCCCCTCATTGTTATCACCCGAATACCCCCCACTCTCCTTGGCGCCATACCCCTCAGACTCCTCCCCCCCATAGCCAGTTTTCTTAACCACACTCTCCGTCACATACCCCTCGGATGTCTGACCCGAGGACCCGTAAGCGGTCTCCTCATTCAGAGAGAGCTTCTCCGCGCCGTACGAATCGCCTCCCTCAGCGTTCGCGTTCGACTGTTCCTCTGACGAGCCGCCGCCAAAGAAGTTCATCATGGTAACGCGTTGGAGTGGTTATCGCCGGCTTGAGTAAGGCGCGCTTCTTCCTCTGCGCACGCTTCGACTCCGTCAACCGCTGACTCGAGGCGACTGCAGAGGGCTAACAAGTGCAAGCTAGCCACGGAGTGATGGAGGCTGCGGCAGAGTGAGGCTGTGGAGAGAGAGTGAGACACCGTGACTCACATGTTCCTGTTTATGTATAGTGATTCATGCAAGCGACCATTTCTTGGCGTTCGCTGTTGTGCCTGGAATGGGTGGGTTGGATTCGGTTCGTTGCAGTCAATTGCGAACCGTGACGGCGGGAATCGCCAACGCCGCGCTCCCGAACCGCGCACCCATGTGTGTTTCATGGCGGTGGCGCCCTAAGTTCCCTCACCTCCGGTCCTATGTTGCTGGTCTTGCAAGCAAAGACCTCACATCGCATCGCATATGCTTCTGCCTGTGATTGCAAGAATGGGCCCGCGCGGCGCGGGGGAAAGGGCAAGTGCTCTTCATTCTCCAAAACCCGTTTCGACAGATTGACACAATTCTGATTAGGAAAAAAATGGACATGTTACTCCCCTCCCCGATCCCTTCCGTCTTTTCCCTCTCTTACCAGCAATTTCCTCGCCATAAAGTCCCCCTGACTGGCAAACTCCCACGCAGTTCCCTCTATCATCCATCCCAGGATTACCGCACATAGTTGCATAGTACTGGGGCTCTTACGAAATAATTTCATGGAATCTTCGAGGAAACCTTTTGGAAGGGTCTGGTCTGGTCTGGCTCGTCAAGTGTAGCCGTCTCCGACCAATCAACAATTCCGGTCGGTGCTGTATGCTGCCTTGCCACGTCATTTTGAGTTTCGAAATCTCATTGACGAATCAGAATTCATCTTGCAGAGCTAATCGCGTTGCTTGAAGACAAGCGCGAGAAGGGGATATTCGGATTGCGAAGCGCCAAGGCCCAATCAATGGTCGGTGTGAGTGAGACATTGACCAGGCATAGCATCGAATGGAATGGCAGTTCAGTCTGTAAGGGTGCTGCACAGCGCAATCCTTAGTCAAGAACAAGACCAGGTGCGACCAACCGAGTCCATGAGTATGGAGAGATAACACTGTAATAAAGCGGTACATTTAGAAGAAACGGCATCTCATCAACTAGTCTCAAAATACGTATCAGGTGTCTGATAAATAAGCGCTTCCTTCTGAGTTCAGCATTTTAATTTGTGTTTAACACTCTGAAAATCAGAGTAATGAAACATGGAAATTTAACCCTTGCTGCTGCTGGAAAAAAAACTATTTCTGCTGGCCGAGGCCAGTGCCAAATTGCTTGGACAGAAGGCAAGCAGCAGCACAGCTGACAAGGGAAGCTACAACAACACCCCAACCCATGCCCTATTTACCAGCATCCTTCAACGTGGTCAAGGCATGCACTATGCCCTCGCCAACCCGGCCTGCCAGCCCGCCCTCCTCTGTGAGCTGCCTCACTGCCGCCTTCTGCTTCTCCCTCCCCTCCTCCATCTGCTCGTCCATGCGGTCAACAGCTGGAAGGACGGGACAGTGGGGGACACAGAGAGAGGGAAAAGGGGGTCAATGCGGTCAATGGCAATGCCTGATGGGGGATGGGGGAAATGAGGGCCAATGGGGTCAATGGCTGATGGGGAGTATGGGACAAAGAGGATCAATGTGGTCAATGGCTGAAAGAACAAGACAGTTAGGTCTAAGGCAGTGAGGGCAATGAGCTATCAATGGCTGGAAGGACGAGGCAGTGAGGATGAGGGAGACAAATAGGTCCACCGAGGTCAACAGCTGGAAAGGCAGGATAGAATCAGGCTCGGTGGGTCGCCTGGAAGGAAGGATGGAGCAACTACTAGGGTGACTCGCAGGCGACTAGTGCTTCAAAGCACATGCCTTCACTTCGCTCACCTCGCTTCACATGAACGTGGGCATGGTGCAGTGGCAAGCGCACAAACATCTCCCCGCCGCCCATCGCCACCCACACTCGCTCCTTCTGCCCCACCATCCCGCACACCGCACACTCCAAACTCCCATCCAATCCCGACGTGCCAACTGGCACCGCAGGAAGGGGGGTTACAAGTGGCCTGTGCGCCGCTGCAGATACACCTCCCCCAGCAGCCCCTCCCCCAGCAACCCCTCCCCCAGCAGCACCTCCCCCAGCAGAACCTCCTCCAGAGCCCCCCTCTCTGCGCCCCCCTGCTCTCCTGGCAGCCGCCCCTCTGGCATGCTTCTTGAGCGCCGTGATGGCCTCCCTGCCCGCATTGCGCTGCCGGTCCAGATCCACTAGCTGGGGTTGGATGGGTGGGGAGGGGGATGGGAAGGAGAGAGGGGATAAGATACTTGAGGGGCAGGGAGGGCAAGCCGGGTTGTGCAGAGCTGTAACAGCCTCCCTGCCCGCATTGCGCTGACGATCCAGGTCCAAAAGCTGAGGGTGGATGCGTGGGAATGCGGAGGGGAGGGGGAGAGGGGATAAGGTTAACAAATCTGGAAAGGGGCTGTGCACTGTTATTCCTCCCTGCCTGCATTGCGCTTGCAATCCAAGTCCACTAGCTGGGGTTGGATGGGAGGGGATGGGGAGTGGGGAGGGGAGGGGCAGGGGAAAGAGAGGGGATAGGATAAGTGAAGGGCAGGAGGTGCGAAAGGGAATTGTGCAGAGCTGTGGCAGCGTTCCTGTCCGCTCCTCTTGCTGCCAGCGTTCCTGTCCGCTCCTCTTGCTGCCAGCGTTCCTGTCCGCTCCTCTTGCTGCCAGCGTTCCTGCCCGCTCCTCTTGCTGCCAGCGTTCCTGCCCGCTCCTCTTGCTGCCAGCGTTCCTGTCCGCTCCTCTTGCTGCCAGCGTTCCTGTCCGCTCCTCTTGCTGCCAGCGTTCCTGCCCGCTCCTCTTGCTGCCAGCGTTCCTGCCCGCTCCTCTTGCTGGCAGCGTTCCTGCCCGCTCCTCTTGCTGCCAGCGTTCCTGTCCGCTCCTCTTGCTGCCAGCGTTCCTGTCCGCTCCTCTTGCTGCCAGCGTTCCTGTCCGCTCCTCTTGCTGCCAGCGTTCCTGTCCGCTCCTCTTGCTGCCAGCGTTCCTGCCCGCTCCTCTTGCTGCCAGCGTTCCTGTCCGCTCCTCTTGCTGGCAGCGTTCCTGTCCGCTCCTCTTGCTGCCAGCGTTCCTGTCCGCTCCTCTTGCTGCCAGCGTTCCTGTCCGCTCCTCTTGCTGCCAGCGTTCCTGCCCGCTCCTCTTGCTGCCAGCGTTCCTGTCCGCTCCTCTTGCTGCCAGCGTTCCTGTCCGCTCCTCTTGCTGCCAGCGTTCCTGTCCGCTCCTCTTGCTGCCAGCGTTCCTGTCTGCTCCTCTTGCTGCCAGCGTTCCTGCCCGCTCCTCTTGCTGCCAGCGTTCCTGTCCGCTCCTCTTGCTGGCAGCGTTCCTGCCCGCTCCTCTTGCTGCCAGCGTTCCTGTCCGCTCCTCTTGCTGCCAGCGTTCCTGCCCGCTCCTCTTGCTGCCAGCGTTCCTGCCCGCTCCTCTTGCTGCCAGCGTTCCTGTCCGCTCCTCTTGCTGCCAGCGTTCCTGTCCGCTCCTCTTGCTGCCAGCGTTCCTGTCCGCTCCTCTTGCTGCCAGCGTTCCTGTCCGCTCCTCTTGCTGCCAGCGTTCCTGTCCGCTCCTCTTGCTGCCAGCGTTCCTGTCCGCTCCTCTTGCTGCCAGCGTTCCTGTCCGCTCCTCTTGCTGCCAGCGTTCCTGTCCGCTCCTCTTGCTGCCAGCGTTCCTGTCCGCTCCTCTTGCTGCCAGCGTTCCTGTCCGCTCCTCTTGCTGCCAGCGTTCCTGTCCGCTCCTCTTGCTGCCAGCGTTCCTGTCCGCTCCTCTTGCTGGCAGCGTTCCTGTCCGCTCCTCTTGCTGGCAGCGTTCCTGTCCGCTCCTCTTGCTGCCTTTCAGAGGATGGAGAGCTGCTCCGTCCGCTCTGCACTGCACTGCGCTCCTCACCTCCCCTCCCGCTTCACCTCGCCCAACCACTGTGCCACCCTTTCCTCTCCATCTGTTGCCAACCGCACTGCGCTGGCGTTGGGAGTGCGAACGCACATGAGGGGATACGTGCAGGCGCGGGTGGGGAGGGGGGGTGTATGAGAGGGGTAGTGGCGAGGAAGCAGAGGGGCAAGAGGAAGCAGCAATGGTCTCCCTCCCTGCATGCGCAGGCTGTTCGGATGTACTACTACTAGGTGCGGGTGGGAGGGGGGAGTGCGGATGGGGAAAAGGATGGGCAACGGCAACAGATGGGGGGAGAAACGGGTGGCACAGTGGATGGAGAGGTGAAAGGGAGGTGGGAGGAATGAGTGTGGTGGCGTGAGGAAGGGTGTGATGTGATGTGAATGTGTGTTGTGTGGTGTGACGCGATGGCGTGCAATACAATATGATGCTTTGTGTGTGCCACGTGGTGGTATGCGGATTGATGTAAGCGGAGGGGAGGCAGAGTGGGGGGTAGGGAGGGGGGGGGGGGAGGATACAGGTGCCACAGCACAACCCCATCGTGAGCATCAAAGCAAGAGAGAGAGAGAGTGGCGATGTGATCCAGACATCTTCTAGCAGCTTCTCTAGCCTACACTGAATACCTTTCCCACATCACCACCACCGCACTGCACCGCTCACCTCCTGCTTCACCAGAAGCACCTCTTCCGCCTTGGCTTCCGCAGACCTCAGCCGCTGCTGCAGCTGCACCATCCCCTCCTCCATGCCGCCCAACCCGCCCCTCGCCTCCTCCACCCCCCCGTGCTGCTTCGGGCCTTTGTGGGAACGCGAGACACTATCCTAACGAGCGTGTGAGCACGACTGAATGTGCTGATCAATCATATGTGTAGGCCTTTCTCACATTCTTTCACAAACATTTCCTTCACCCCTCCCCCTCCCCTCTCACCTCCCTCTTCCCCCCTCTCCCCGTCCCTCCCCGCGCTCCTCCCTTCCGCCCGTCCCTCCGCAATCCTCTCTTGCCCTCCACCCTTTGCACGCCCCTTGCCTCTCCCCGAACTCTTCACGCCAGGGGTGTGAGCCTCATTCCAGTTCACGCATCTTTACTCCGAGCTTATGCCGCGATTCTGTCGTTCTCCCATCCTTATCGTGCGACCCTCCGCGCGTCGCTCAACCGTCGCATGCTACAAGCGGGAAAGGCGATGGCGTTGGTGCAATCGAGCGAGAGAGGCGCGTGGAGGTGGGCTGTGGAAGGGCGGAGAGCGGGGAACGCGCGGGGTAGAAGTTAAGACATGAATGTAACAAGTAGCCTTGGCAAGTTCCTCCTTGCGAAGCAAGAGTCGAAGTTCAGTCAACCCTACTGTGATCAGGGGTTACATTTCGCACGAGTTCGCCACAGCCAGGAACTCGCCAATTTCGCATCCTACAACAACAACTCCTCTGGTGAGCTGTTTGGACGGGCCAGCTTGGCTCGAATCTCACCAGGATTTAGGGCGCGTCAGATCCGTTACAATGTGATTTGGCCGGAATTTGGTCAACAATTTGGTCGACTATATCTTTCGCCAAAGTCGACAACATGGTCGACTTCAATAGCGACCAATATCCGGCCACATTTACAGGGCCAAACAATCTGACACATTTGGTGGCCGACTTTATGGCCGCTTTGCAAATGTGCCAGATTTGCAGATCGCCAGGGTCGCCGGATTGTGCGACGGAGTCGCAGATGCAGTACTTGTGTGACACGTTGCGTCGCACGAGCTGGCGACGTCACGTAGTGACTGTAGCGATAAATTGGTCGACAAATTGGTCAACTTTCGAGTCGACTGCAGGTCGGAACTTTGTCGAATGCTGAACCGGCCATAATTTTTTTTACAAATGGCCGGATTTGACGATCTGTACGAAGATCTCTGCGGATGTCGCGAATGTGTTACCTTCGCTAATGCCGGCCGGCCGGATTTTTCCGACAACGGATCTGACGCACCCTTATTTACGAAGAACATAACATGAATCCTTGGCTCACCCAGACCGAAACCATTATCTCGAAGCCTGAACGGATTTACAGCACCCAATGACATTCCGAAACTGAACGCGCTTCGCCGACGCATTCAGCGAAGGGGTTTCTATGCCCCTAACGGCACATGCTCCTCTCGCTCCGCGTGCTTCCCGCGTGCTCACACTATCCTTCCACTCACCGCGCTTCCGCGCCGCGGCACTCCACGGTCCCGCACGTCTCGTCCTTCCGTCGCGCCATCGCGCCTGCCACGCGCGCACTGACACCGCGTAGCGCGCTCTAGCCTCCCCCGCTGCAGCTCCGACGTACTTTTTTCCCGCGCGCAGCGGCTCTCACCTCACAGTGGCTCTCGCGTCGCACATAGGCCGTCGGGGTCGGTCGCAGAGTTATCCTACCACCCATCCACGTCACCATCCACGTCACCACCCATCCACGTTACCACCCATCCACGTCACCATCCATCCACGTCACCATCCATCCACGCCACCAGCCATCACATTCGCGTCCGCGTTTGCGTTCTTGGCGCCTCGGAAGCCGACCGCCTCGTTATAGCGGCAACATGGACGAGTCTGACGTGTCATGGGAGGAGTTTTTCGCCACGTCACCACCTCTCGCAGAAGCTGACGTCATCAAGGAGCAGCTTTCGGCCTTCATCGTACGCCACGTCATCATCAGCATCACAAACATTATGAGCGGCCTTCCCCATGCGGCCTGCCATGTCCATGCGGCCTGCCATGTCCATGCGGCCATCATGCTGCCCCTGATGATGAATGGCGAGGCCCCCACTCCTGTTACCGCTCCCATCGTGCTTCTCTTCGCCCCCAGCATGACCGAGCACCACTCACTGGCCCCAGCATGACCGAGCACCACTCACTGGCCCCAGCATGACCGAGCACCACTCACTGGCCCCAGCATGACCGAGCACCACTCACTGGCCCCAGCATGACCGAGCACCACTCACTGGCCCCAGCATGACCGAGCACCACTCACTGGCCCCAGTCTCCATGCACCCGCGCCCCTCCACACTCCACAGCCCCCATCCTCCCTTTTCTGTCCCTCCCTCCCTTTTGAGGCGCCCCAAAAGTCGCCTGCCCCGCTCGCTCTTTCTCCCGTCTTCCCCGCTCTGCACGCCCACGTTTCAGTGCCTCCACGCTCGTCCCTGCTGCCCATCCCTCCTCCCTCACCGCTCGTTCAGTGCTGCTGCCGTGTCATGCATGGCATAGGCGGGACCCCGGTGCTGCTGCCGTGTCATGCATGGTATAGGCGGGACCCCGATGCTGCTGCCGTGTCATGCACGGCATAGGCGGACCCCGGTGCTGCTGCACCCATTCACCCTCCCTTCCCCCTCGTTTCTGCTCTTTCTCGCCTCTCCCCCTAACCCCCCCGCCCCACCCGCCTCCCCTCTACAGCGAGCATCACAGCAGCCTGGGGGGTGCCTCCCGGGTGGCATGTGTGACGTCGGGCGGCACGACAGTGCCCCTGGCGCGCCGATGTGTGTGCTTCATCCACAACTTCATTCTTCCCGCTTCCCGTCCCCACCCCTTCTTTTCCTCCGCGCCCCCCCCCCCCCCCCCCCCCCCCCCCTCCTTTGCAGCAAGCGTCGCAGCAGCGTGGTGGTGCATCCCTAGTCGTGTGTGTGACGTCAGGCGGCACAACAGTGCCGTTGGAGCGCCGCTGTGTGCACTTCATTGACAGCTTCACACCCCCCCTCCTCTCTTCTTTCCTTCCCTCCCCTCACCTTCCTTGCAGCAAGCATCGCAGCAGCCTGGGGGCGCCCCACTGGTAACGTGTGTGACATCGGGCGGCACGACAGTACCTCTGGAGCGGCGCTGTGTGCGCTTCATTGACAACTTCAGCGCCGGCAACCGCGGGGCCGCCTCCTGAGAGTGAGAGTTTGGGATGGGGTGAACGAGCCCCTCCCCATCATCAGCTCCTCCCTTTGCTGCGCTGCGTCCTGCCGCCCTGTGCCGGGTGCAACGGCAGTTTCCGTGCTCGAGACACTGCCAGATCTCCTCTCGCACGTGCATATTCATCTCCGTCTCTTGAGGCGCCTCAAAAGCAGATCTCGTCTCGCACGTGCATTTTCATCTCCGTCTCTTGCCTTTCGGAAAAATTGTTTGCCCCTCTCCGTGCGTTTACGCTACTCAGCCCTTCCATTCCACATCACCTACCACACTCACGCATTTCCCCCTTATCCTCTCCACCGCTCCCAACCACTCCACATCCGTGTGCATGCATACGTGGCGACCGTTCCCCCCTGCGTGCAGGCACTTCCTCGCCCAGGGTTACTCCGTGATCTTCCTGCACAGGCGGTATGCTGCCCACTCCTGTGCTGTCTTGGTGTGTGCGTGTGTGTGTGCGCGCGCGCGTGTGTGTGTATGTCTGTGCGTGTGTGTGTGCGTGTGTTTGCGTGGGTGTGGGTGTGTGCGTGCATGCGTGCGTGCGTGTGTGTGTGTGTCGCCACTGCAACCACGACCATGCTCTGCACTGCACTCACTGCAACCACGACCATGCTCTGCACTGCACTCTCTGCAACCACGACCATGCTCTGCACTGCACTCACTGCAACCACGACCATGCTCTGCACTGCACTCACTGCAACCACGACCATGCTCTGCACTGCACTCTCTGCAACCACGACCATGCTCTGCACTGCACTCACTGCAACCACGACCATGCTCTGCACTGCACTCACTGCAACCACGACCATGCTCTGCACTGCACTCACTGCAACCACGACCATGCTCTGCACTGCACTCACTGCAACCACGACCATGCTCTGCACTGCACTCTCTGCAACCACGACCATGCTCTGCACTGCACTCTCTGCAACCACGACCATGCTCTGCACTGCACTCTCTGCAACCACGACCATGCTCTGCACTGCACTCTCTGCAACCACGACCATGCTCTGCACTGCACGCTCTGCAACCACGACCATGCTCTGCACTGCACTCTCTGCAACCACGACCATGCTCTGCACTGCACTCTCTGCAACCACGACCATGCTCTGCACTGCACTCTCTGCAACCACGACCATGCTCTGCACTGCACTCTCTGCAACCACGACCATGCTCTGCACTGCACTCTCTGCAACCACGACCATGCTCTGCACTGCACTCACTGCAACCACGACCATGCTCTGCACTGCACTCACTGCAACCACGACCATGCTCTGCACTGCACTCACTGCAACCACGACCATGCTCTGCACTGCACTCACTGCAACCACGACCATGCTCTGCACTGCACTCTCTGCAACCACGACCATGCTCTGCACTGCACTCACTGCAACCACGACCATGCTCTGCACTGCACTCACTGCAACCACGACCATGCTCTGCACTGCACTCTCTGCAACCACGACCATGCTCTGCACTGCACTCTCTGCAACCACGACCATGCTCTGCACTGCACTCTCTGCAACCACGACCATGCTCTGCACTGCACTCTCTGCAACCACGACCATGCTCTGCACTGCACTCTCTGCAACCACGACCATGCTCTGCACTGCACTCTCTGCAACCACGACCATGCTCTGCACTGCACTCTCTGCAACCACGACCATGCTCTGCACTGCACTCACTGCAACCACGACCATGCTCTGCACTGCACTCTCTGCAACCACGACCATGCTCTGCACTGCACTCACTGCAACCACGACCATGCTCTGCACTGCACTCACTGCAACCACGACCATGCTCTGCACTGCACTCTCTGCAACCACGACCATGCTCTGCACTGCACTCTCTGCAACCACGACCATGCTCTGCACTGCACTCTCTGCAACCACGACCATGCTCTGCACTGCACTCTCTGCAACCACGACCATGCTCTGCACTGCACTCTCTGCAACCACGACCATGCTCTGCACTGCACTCTCTGCAACCACGACCATGCTCTGCACTGCACTCTCTGCAACCACGACCATGCTCTGCACTGCACTCACTGCAACCACGACCATGCTCTGCACTGCACTCACTGCAACCACGACCATGCTCTGCACTGCACTCACTGCAACCACGACCATGCTCTGCACTGCACTCACTGCAACCACGACCATGCTCTGCACTGCACTCACTGCAACCACGACCATGCTCTGCACTGCACTCTCTGCAACGGCCACTCTGCATGGGCTCGCTCTCTCTTTCTGCCACGCGCTTTACTCGCTCTCTCTTTCTGCCACGCGCTTCACTCGCTCTCTCTCTTTCTGCCACGCGCTTCACTCGCTCTCTCTTTCTGCCACGCGCTTCACTCGCTCTCTCTTTCTGCCACGCGCTTCACTCGGCGCGCCTGCAGTCAGTCGCTACCAGCACCCATTCATTTGTGCTGTTTGGCAATGCACATAAGGAGCGCATTCCTGAGGTGTAAATAGCACTCGTAGGTATGTGTTGTGGTGCTCTCAGGAAGTGTGTCGCGTCACTACCACCGCCACGTCACTACCACTGCCACGTCACTACCACCGCCACGTCACTACCACCGCCACGTCACTACCACCGCCACGTCACTGCCACGACCACAGCGTGTTGCGTGTGTCTCGCCGCACGAAAAATCGACTCTCTCTCCTTGCTTCTCACTGCTCATGTTTCACTCTCCTCACGTCGTCCTTCCCCTCCTTTTCCTTCCTCCTCCTCCTCCTCCTCCTCCTCCTCCTCCTCCTCCTCCTCCTCCTCCTCCTCCTCCTCCTCCTCCTCCTCCTCCTCCTCCTCCTCCTCCTCTCACTACCACACCTCCAATATCACCCGTCCCATTCCCACCGCACTGGGCTGGCCTCCATGCGTCTTTTCTGCCGCGGCCTCCCAGAGTCCCGCCTCCATACTAGGTCCTTCTCCTCCTCCTTTTTAATCGTCTTCCTCTTCTCTACTCCTCCACGCCAGGGGCTCCATGCGTCCCTTCTGCCGCGGCCTGCCCGAGTCTCCTCTCCTCACGTGCCTGCGAGCCACGCCCTCTGCTGACACCCCCCGGGGTGAGGGCGAGGGTAGTGCTGCCCAGTGCGTGCAGCAGGAGTGGCAAGGCCAGGGCAGTGGGCGTGGGGAGGAGGGAGTGAGCGGAGAACAGGGAGGCAGTGGGGAGGGGAGTGCCAGTGCGGCACAGAGCAGTGGCAGCGGTTCGGGGCAAATGTACCTTAAAGGTGCGTGTGTGCTCCTGACTGGCAGGCGATGGGGTGCGGTGCTGTAGGATGCAGTGCTGTGTCATAGCTGACAGTTTGGAACCACTTTCGACAGCAACTCTTTACTAATTTTATCCACTCGCTTCCTCGTGCCATGCAAATCATTCTTTCGCCTCCTAATCCCCCCCTCCCTCATTCCCTGTCTCCCACCCCATGTCCCACCACCACATCCCTTGTCGCCCTCCTCCCCCCTCACTGCCCCTGCCAGCCATTCCGCCCTATACAGATGCTGTGCATCGAGCCGTTCTCATGTTCAATCAGGTGCGCTCTCTAGTGAGATTTACACTAAGTGCGTTTTACATAAGCGTATTGATGCTAAATTAGCATATAAACGCTCAGGAAGTTGTGCTTTACGCTTGGGGGTGATAGGGCATACACTAGTTAGGAACATGCATGGCCGGTCAGGTAAAAACAACCCTGGAAAGGGCCTGAAAATACTTGGCGGGGTTGAGGGGAGGGAGAAGGGAAAGGGGAAAGAGGGCAGGTAAGGAGCTAGGCATTCTAGGGAGATCGTGAAATGGCCCAGTGCGATCGTGAGTTAGGGCTGAGTTGCGGCAGCGAGAATACAGGAGAAGCTACAAGCAGGCCCCTTCAGGGCATAGAGTGCTGACGACAGTGGAGGGGTTGGATAGGGAGAGAGAGTGGAATTCAATGGGGATGGGGGTAGTACAAGGGTGGGAGAAAAAGTTTGTGGTGAAGCAGTCATTATCTAGAGTTGGCGACATTTCGCAGCGAATCTCTAAAACGTGAAATGTCGCCCGGAAGACTCCATTGGTTTGCCTGTGCAGCCCAGCTTTTACTTCTCTAGAATATTGCGTAAACCCTAGCAAGCATGCAGCGTGAAGCGTATCTACTCTAGTGTTTTGCGCGGTACGCTAGGCCAACCGAGAGTGTTTTGCGCGGTACGCTAGGCCAACCGAGAGTGTTTTGCGCGGTACGCTAGGCCAACCGAGAGTGTTTTGCGCGGTACGCTAGGCCAACCGAGAGTGTTTTGCATGGTACGCTAGGCCAACCGAGAGTGTTTTGCGCAGTACGCTAGGCCAACCGAGAGTGTTTTGCACGGTACGCTAGGCCAACCGAGAGTGTTTTGCGCGGTACGCTAGGCCAACCGAGAGTGTTTTTTCTCACTCAGGTGCTCCAGCACCCACCTGACCCATGGCTTGTGCACACCGCTTGCACCCCTGGCATTCCCCGCATGGCCCTTGGCTTTGCTGTGTCGTTTCCTGGTTCAACAAATGCCGTCCGCTCGTTTCCTTGTTCACCGCTTTCCATGACTGTGCAACGCACACCACCGCTCTACTCCGTGCAGGCTCAGGAGGGAGGGCGGCTACTGCTGCTGCCGTTCACCACGCTCTTCCAGTACCTGCAGGTGAGCCGCTCTTCCAGTACCTGCAGGTGAGCCGCTCTTCCAGTACCTGCAGGTGAGCCGCTCTTCCAGTACCTGCAGGTGAGCCGCTCTTCCAGTACCTGCAGGTGAGCCGCTCTTCCAGTACCTGCAGGTGAGCCGCTCTTCCAGTACCTGCAGGTGCCGCCCTCCGTAGCGTCCACCGATATAGCATCCATCACGAGAGCGCTCGTGCAGATAGTGATCGCCTCCAGAGCCGCTTGTGATTT
The DNA here is from genome assembly GCA_947471745.1 of Closterium sp. Naga37s-1. Classification (NCBI taxonomy): domain Eukaryota; kingdom Viridiplantae; phylum Streptophyta; class Zygnematophyceae; order Desmidiales; family Closteriaceae; genus Closterium; species Closterium sp. Naga37s-1. The sequence continues at coordinate 991,952 of CANJKZ010000214.1, forward strand.
ACAAGAGGCTCAAACAGGCAAAAACATGAGAGGATGTACTGCAGTTTTCAGGTCGGGGCTCCTATGATTCATGCTCGTGCGGCTCGTGTAAGTGCGGCCTGGAAGCTCTTCAAGATACTCTCTTACGACATTTGACCCTCCCCGTTGCACGTCAGTATATTCGATTGTCAACGTGGTTCATCATTTCTGTGGCTGCTGCTGTGCTGTGTGAAAATGACTACCAGGACTGTGACAGGCATTTAGATTCCATCCATTCTTAAGATATGTCCTCTTGTCTGTTTCCTACAAGCAGCTCAACCCCTTCAAGTCGGGCTGTTGTCGGTCTCGAGTCGCTCCCATGCCATCCCATCCTCCCATGCCATCCCATCCTCCCAACTGCCAGCACTTGGCCTTTCACCTCCCGACTTATCGCCTCCCTTTCTGTCCTCTTCCTTCTCGCCTCCCTTTCTGTCCTCTTCCTTCTCGCCTCCCTTTCTGTCCTCTTCCTTCTCGCCTCCCTTTCTGTCCTCTTCCTTCTCGCCTCCCTTTCTGTCCTCTTCCTTCTCGCCTCCCTTTCTGTCCTCTTCCTTCTCGCCTCCCTTTCTGTCCTCTTCCTTCTCGCCTCCCTTTCTGTCCTCTTCCTTCTCGCCTCCCTTTCTGTCCTCTTCCTTCTCGCCTCCCTTTCTGTCCTCTTCCTTCTCGCCTCCCTTTCTGTCCTCTTCCTTCTCGCCTCCCTTTCTGTCCTCTTCCTTCTCGCCTCCCTTTCTTTCCTCTTCCTTCTCGTTCCTCCCCTCCCCAGTTGCTTCGCCTCGTGGCAGAAGCCTTGAACCCCATTGGTCCACGTGGCATGGTCTACCTGGCAGCAGCAGTGTCTGACTTCTTTGTGCCCTGGCCCTCCATGGTACAACCTTACCCTAACCCCCTCTGTCCATAAATTCTCTACCTTAATTCATCCATGGAACACCCTGAACCTAACCCCCAAGTGCTGAACCATTGATGTCATGTTATGCCAATTCATGCCATGCCATGCCCTTCCCTGCCGCGCCGTGCCGTTCCCGGCTACGCTGTGCCATGCCATGCCTTCCTAGTGTGGCCACGTCCGCACGCCATGCAACTATCACCCATCCGTCCCTCCATGGGCCGTTTATCCCTTTCCCACTCCTGTAGGGGGATTCTCCAGGCAGGCCCTCCGGACTCCATGTGCTCGCTACGGCATGCCATATGTCTTGCGCACTGCCGCCACCCTGCCCAATCCCCGCTATGCTACCCGTCCCTGGCAGGTGGAGCACACAATGCAGTGGGCCATGGGCTGGGCCATGGGCCGGGCCCGCTGACCACTGACCACTGACCACTGACCACTGACCACTGACCACTGACCACTGACCACTGACCACTGACCACTGACCACTGACCACTGACCACTGACCACTGACCACTGACCACTGACCACTGACCACTGACCACTGACCACTGACCACTGACCACTGACCACTGACCACTGACCACTGACCACTGACCACTGACCACTGACCACTGACCACTGACCACTGACCACTGACCACTGACCACTGACCACTGACCACTGACCACTGACCACTGACCACTGACCACTGACCACTGACCACTGACCACTGACCACTGACCACTGACCACTGACCACTGACCACTGACCACTGACCACTGACCACTGACCACTGACCACTGACCACTGACCACTGACCACTGACCACTGACCACTGACCACTGACCACTGACCACTGACCACTGACCACTGACCACTGACCACTGACCACTGACCACTGACCACTGACCACTGACCACTGACCACTGACCACTGACCACTGACCACTGACCACTGACCACTGACCACTGACCATGCTCATTCCTGCTTCAACCCACTCCACACCGCCACATGCCGCGCGCACCCAAGCTGCAACCCGCATGCCTCTCTTCCAATCCCCACCTCAATGCCCACTCCCCACCATTCGTCCCCCATCTCCCCCCAGTTCCCCCCCCCTCACCAGGTGGAGCACAAGATTCAGTCGGGTGCGGGGCCGCTGGACATCCACCTGGCGCGCGTGCCCAAGATGATTCCCCTCACATGCTGCTCGCACCCAACCTGCACCCAACTCTGCCCACTCCTTGCCACCATGCCCCCATCCCCCACTTCCTCACGCCAGGTGGAGCACAAGATCCAGTCGGGCGCGGGCCCACTGGACATCCACCTGGCGCGAGTGCCCAAGATGATTCCCCTCCTGCGCTCCCTCTGGTGCCCCTCCGCCCTCCTCGTCTCCTTCAAGGTCCGCCTCCCACCCTCCCACCCTCCCACCCTCACACCCTCACAACCTCACACCCGCACACCCTCACCATTTTACACCCTCACACCCTCACAACCTCACACCCTCACAACCTTCAAGGTCCGCCTCTCCACCCATCCCGCCTCGCCACGCTCTCCTTCCATTTCCCTGCCTCTTCCTTGCTCAACCATCGCACTCCATTTCCCTGCCTCTTCCTTGCTCAACCATCGCACTCCATTTCCCTGCCTCTTCCTTGCTCAACCATCGCACTCCATTTCCCTGCCTCTTCCTTGCTCAACCATCGGACTCCATTTCCCTGCCTCTTCCTTGCTCAACCATCGCACTCCATTTCCCTGCCTCTTCCTTGCTCTCGCTGCACTCCATTGCACCAAAGTGTCATGCGATGCTTATGGTTTTCTCAGCCTGAAGGGGAAACCAATATGCGATGCAAGGGTGGACCAGGGGAATGGATTCGGTGTGTCACATCGTTGAGAGGATAGGGGAGAGGCAAGGGAGATGTGATGTCATCTTCACAAACCCTTGTCCCCATCCCTCCTCCCCGATTCCCCAGTTGGGGATGAGCAGCACCATATTGCACCGTAAAGAACCCCACTTCCTCTCCCCCAACCCCTCCCCTTTCTGCCCTTCCCCAGCTGGAGACGGACAGCAGCATTCTGCTCAGCAAGGCGCGCTCAGCGCTGCAGAAGAACCACGTGCATGCGGTGGTGGCCAATGAGCTGCTGACACGTGGCAGCAAGGTGGTGCTGGTGACGGAAGAGGGGGAGGAGGTGATAGAGCGGGGCGAGGGGGGGGTTGAGGGGAAGGGGGCAGTTGGAGATGTGGAGGAGCCACTGGTGAAGCTGCTAGCAGCCATGCACCACAAGCACTGCCAGCGGGATTGATAGTTGCGGGGAGGAGGAGGGGAGGGGAGAGGGGCGAGGACATGGCAAGGGGGCAGTTGGAGACGTGGAGGAGCCGCTGGTGAAGCTGCTGGCTGCCATGTACCACAAGCACTGCCAGGAGGGCTGATGGCTTGAGGCTGTGAGGCTGTGAGGCTCTTGGGGCTTTTGGGGCTTTGGGTCGCGCGCTATAGCAGGCAGCTGTGGGTCGCGTGCTATAGCAGGCAGCTGTGGGTCGCGTGCTACAGCAGGCAGCTGTGGGTCGCGCGCTATAGCAGGCAGCTGTGGGCGCAGGGGACGGGGCAAGGGGAGGAGGTGATCAAGTGGGCGAAAGGGGGATGGGCGCAAGGCGGGAGTGGGGGACGTGGAGGGGGAGTGGTAACTGTCATGCATGTAACCACCGTCAGGGGGCTGATGCTTTGATGCCTGGAGTCTCATGGGCTACCGTTTGTGCCTTTCATGTCTTAGGAGGCGCCTGTACCAGCATGCACGAGTGGGTGCGGGTAAATCAGTGCATGAAGCTTGGAGTGTGCACGGGTGGCATCACGGTTGTTGCTGACACACAGCTGGGTGTGAGGCGACTCAACTCAAAGACCATGCAAGGCATGGCATGAAGGCTTTTACACCCAGCTGGTAACCAGTGCGTTACAGTGGGCCAAAGCTACCCTAACTGCTTGCCTGTTGTGCAGGATGGGGTGTGCAGTTGCCAACTGACTGCACTTGCAATAAACGAATTTACAGTTGCCATTGCCAGTACCACATCTTCACAAAGCACTACGGTATGTGTACGTCATGCATCCAACAAATTTACTGACATTTATTCTGCTGGCCAACACAGCCAGTGTATTGGTACGGCAAGCTCTGCTGGCATGGCATGGCAATGATGGCAGCAAACGGCAAAGCATGTGTGTACAACGACGGAAGCTATGCATGCACGGCATGCGATGCGCCACACATCTTCCGCCCAAGTGGCAGTCGGTAAGGCACCTTGGAGTCCAAGTGTGGGGGAGCTATGCAATTCATGCAAGGCATGGGAGGAATGGGATGGGAGAGAGCCATGATTGGACACGTGTGAGGCGGTCAGTAGGGCGGCTTGTAGCCTTGCTGTGGGGGAGGAGGGTACCCTCCTGGCTGCGACGAGTAGCCACCCTGCTGAGTTGGAGACCCGCCGTGCTGGGGAGGGTAACCGCTGGGTTGGGAAGAATACCCACCCTGCTGTGGAGGGTTATTACCCTGCTGTGGGGGGTAACCTCCAGGTTGAGAAGAATAACCGCCCTGTTGTGGAGGGTAACCACCCTGTTGATTCGGCTGTGAGGGGTAACCACCCTGTTGAGAAGAATACCCTCCCTGCTGAGGGGGGTAACCACCCTGCTGCCCATACCCGCCTTGAGGAGACGTATACCCCCCCTCTTGCGAAGGGAACTAGTCCGGTGCAGGAGGGGCGGAGGGGGCGGTGGGATAGCTGGAAGGGGGGGCACCGGGGTACGGCTGCTGCTGCTGCTGCTGCTGGTAGTAGGGGGGCGGTTGCTGCTGGCCATACGGCGGTGGCTGTTGCTGTTGCTGGTATCCCATGCCCATGCCCGCAGCCGCAGCAGCATCCATCTCAAGCACTCGTGGTGGGGGAGGCAGCGGCGGGGTGGGTGGCATGCGGCCGATACGCTTGCTGCACACGACACATGGGGGAGAAGGGGGGGGGGAGGATGAAGAGGAGAGATGCATGCGATGGTGCATGCGAGAAGAGAATGGGAATGTGGAAGGAGAGACGCAAGGGTGATTGGCGGAATGTGGAAGCGGCCACCCTTCCACACGTTCCCCACTCACTCCAATACCATCTATCCTAACCCCAGCGCACTTTCCACTCACCCGAAAACACTTTCACTCACCCCAGCGCGCCCATCTCGCTGCACGCCTTGAACTGCAGCGGCACCTCCATGAGCGCACTCAGAGCAAAGCGCACCGCCTTCTGCTCGTGCGGCCCCGGCGCTGCCAGTATCTGCGAGCAGTCCACGAACTGGGGAGGGGTGGGGGAGAACAGGAGGGGGAAGGGGTTGATACACTGGGCAGTATATTGCCTTGAGGTCGTGCACTCCACAATTCCCCACATCGTCCGGCGGCGCTAGAATTTGCAAGTCCACAGATGGGTGCACTGAGAGGGGGGCGGGGTGAGGGGAGACGTTGTGTGGTGGGGGAGACGTTGTGGGGTGGGGGAGGCGTTGTGGGGTTGGGGGGCGGGGGGGGGTGGTGTTCGAAAGGGGGGCAAGGGAAGTGGGGAATAGAGAGCAAGAGAGTGGAGTGAGATGAAACGAGATGCGTGGAAAGGAAGAGGGGGAGTGACAGGCCTGGTGATCACAGTGCAAGATGACAGCCGCACAGGGAGAGGAGAGGCAAAGAAGAGAGTTAGACAAAGGGACGGGTGTGTGGCAGTGTGTGTGCGGCATGCCCCTGTGTGTCCAACCAATAGCAGGGTACGCCACTTTTGACAGTGCAATGCAACAGGAAGACCACCAGGAGAAGTTGCACAGCGCGTAACAAGTTGGCTTTTGAGTCGCCTCAACAGTCAACAAAGCTGCACAGTGTGTAACAGGGTGAGTGAGAGGAGCCGGGCGGGCAGACATAGCAACCTGGAAGTTGTCGAAGTTGCGCTGCGGCAGCCCGTCGTCAAAGCTGTGCATCACTTCCCATGGGCCGTCGCCCACCCCCACGAGTATTATGGAGAGCGCGTAGTTGCTGGCATGGAGGGGTGGTGGTCATGGCGTTGCAGCGTGCGAGGAGGGAGGGGCGGGCAAGAGAGGAGTGGAGAGAGCAGGGGGGAGAGAGGAAGAAGGAAAGGGAAAGGGAGAGGGAGAGGGTGAGGGTGAGTACCTGGAAGTTGTCGAAGGCCCTAGCCGGCAGCAGGTCGTCAAAGCCTTGCATCACGTCCCATGGACCGTCTCCCACGCCCACGAGCACTATGGAGAGCGCATAGTTGCTGGCAGGGTGGGGAAGGGACGAGGGGGGAGGGGCGGAGACGGGAGGGAAGAGGGGACAAAGGAGTGAAATGGTGGTAAGTTGGTAACGGGGGGGTGGGGCGGGGCGGCAGTGAGCGAAGTAGTAAAGAAGAGCACTGAATACCTGTGAGCGATTACGAACCGGAATGTGAACGGAAATTGGGGCGAGTGGGGAGGGAGGGGCAGGGTAAGTGTAGCGGAAGAGAGAAAGGGTTGGGAAAAGGGTAGGTAGGACGAGACGAGAGAGCATGCGTTGAAGCAGTGGGTCAGTGGGTCAAAGCGCATGCGTTGCTTAGATTATGCACCTTGCCCTGCCCTGCACCCCTGGTGGCCTCCCAAACACCCACCCTGTACCAAAGCCCCCCCCTGCACCCCAATGCTCTTCCCCCCATTGCACCCCAATGCACCCCAATGCTCTTCCCCCCATTGCACCCCAATGCACCCCAATGCTCTTCCCCCCATTGCACCCCAATGCACCCCAATGCTCTTCCCCCCATTGCACCCCAATGCACCCCAATGCTCTTCCCCCCATTGCACCCCAATGCACCCCAATGCACCCCATTGCACCCCAATGCACCTCAATGCACCCCATTGCACCCCAATGCACCTCAATGCACCCCATTGCACCCCGATACACGGCAGTGCACCCCTCACCTGGCAGCAACGATGGCGTCCACAGTGGCGCGCTCCTGCTTGCTCAGCTGCCCGGGCGGCACGTCCGCACTGCGCGTCACCTGGGGGGGGGGTAGAGGGGCGGAAGAGCGGGAGAGGCGGAAGAGAGAGGGCAGAGAGATGGGAGAGCTGCCATGGGCGGGACGTCCGCTCCGCACTGCACGTCACCTGTGGGGGGGGGTGGTCGGGGCAGGCAGCCGTTCTTGCAAAGGACAGAAAGGGGGGTGCGGAGCTGACGGATAAAGGTTAGTGAGCGAGAGAGAGGTTGGGAGAGGAAGAGGGAAAAAGCGACGAGAGGAAGGGGGGAGGCATGGGGAAGTGGGCACGAGGGGGCATGAGGGGGGGGGCAATGAGAGGCAGTGTGGGGCAATGGGAGTGACGGGCGGTGAAGAGTGAACAAGGGAGCGGAGCAGGTACGCACCTGGCCGTCAGCAATGATGAGCAGCACGTGGTAGTTGCCCCCGCTCTCCTCCACTATTCGCACCGCTGCCTCTATTGCCGGTGCAAAGGACGTGGGACCTGCACATAGGGGCGAGATTGGAAGAGGGAGGTTGAAGGACGGTGGTGGGGTGGAGGGAGCGTGAATGGAGGTAAGCAAGCAAAGGAATGCAAGAGAGGTACGGAAGCGGCCGGGAATGGGGATACGGGAGGGACGCAGCGGCGGGAGCGTGAGACGAGATAAGAAACTGCATGGAGCAGAAGGGGGGGGACAGCAGCAGCAGCGCACCTGAGAGCTTGACGTGGGGTGCAATGGCCCGGTAGCGTGCTAGCGCCTCTGCAATGCCGTTGCAGGGCCGGTTGTCCCGGTTGAATGAGAACACTGCCTTGTCATGCGTTGTGGCTGCTCAATGGGGATGAGGAGGGGGGGTGAGGGAAGAAGGGAGGGTGGAATGAAGGGGAAAGAATGGCGGGGGGGAATGAATGGTGGCAGCCTCGAATGCAGGCTTACTTTCCTGCACGTGCTCGCATGTGTGAACGCAGTGCACACGCACAGCACGGCGGAAAGGGAGGGGAGCAAGCAACCCACTGAGCATCACCAACGACGAACGTGACGTCGTCCTGATCGACGAAATCGAGGGCCTCCCCATGTTCCGAACGGGAGACGTCTCAGGACAAGCCGACTATCATGGAGAGGACAGGAGGGGATGGGGAGGCACGGACCGTCACCGAAGCCGAAGGCGGGGATGAGGTTGTCCTCGTCGAAGGGCTCTAGCGTCTCCCCGATGATCTGAATGGCCTGCTCGTACGGGTTCATGTGCGCGCCTATGGCGTGTAGACACCGCCCGCCGAACGTGTGCTTGCCTGTAGATGCGAACGAAAGGGGCGGGTGGGTGAGAGCGGAACAAGCGAGAGAGTGTGAGGCCGGGGAGGAGCGGAGTGGAGCAACGATGCGGTATCTGGGTGGTTGGAAGGGGAGATCTGACCTGTCCATTCGTTGCTCTTGGTGAAATCAACGGCTACGATTAGATTGCTGGACTCCAGCCCCACCTCCCGCAGCTTCTCCTGCACCTGCCGGCACACGAGCACACGAGCACAAGTGACACGCGAGCAGACGAGTGAGCAGACAGGCGAGGGATGCAGGCAGGCAGGCAGGCCAGCAGGCAGGCCAGCAGGCAGGCGCGGGCAGGCGCACAGCCACACATGCGGCATTATGTGCATCCAGCGTTAGCCACCCGCGTCGCGCATGCAGCACGCGCCACGGCAACCCAATAACCCCATCCCCCTCGCCCCCCTTCCCGGCCTGCTGCATGTCCCCGCTTCCTTCCTCCTCCTCTCACCTGCGCTCTGCTCGTCATCATCTCCCCTCCCCCTTTTTACTCCCCTTACCCACCCCCCCTACCTGCTGAATGTTCTGGAACGAGTCCGGAATGAATCCATACTTCTGCTGAAACGTCATCTGCGCCCTCCCCCCGCCGCCGGCCCCCGGCGCCCCGCCATACCCCCCCGCCTGTCCATACCCCCCCGGCGCTCCGCCATAGCCCGCTGGCGGCGGCGCAGCTGGCGCGTAGCCGCCCTGCGCGTACCCCGGGGGGGGAGGGTACCCGGGCTGGCTGGGCGGCGGTGGCTGCGGCTGTTGCTGCTGCGGCTTGCCTTTTTTGAAAAAGCCGAACATGGGGAACGCGCTGCGGCTGACTTGAATGGGAGAAGGAAAGAGAGGGGTTGGAGTTGGCGGTAAGGAGGAGGACGAAAGAGCGCGAAACGAGAGCGCGAATCGAGAGGCCGAAACGAGAGCGAGAAGAAGAAGAGGAAGGCGAGACGAACGGATCGAATGCTAGGCGATATCGAGCTAGTAGGTAAGGGGATCAGTGTAAGTTGCAATAAATTTCGATTCTTGTGAGTGGCAAACGACAGGAGGTGGCGGCAGGTATGTACTCGTGGTGAGGAGAGACGATTTCGAGCGAGCTCTTGGCGTCTCACCCTCTCGAAGAGTGGAGCAAACGATAACGACACGGATCGGCCAATGAGGGAAAAACGCTGGAGACGCGTGAGATGAGACGCGTTAATAAGTTGCGGCGAGGAAGCAGGCGACAGTCTTCATTCTCACGCCACTGCGATGCTGCTCGCGGCTTCGCCTACAGTAAGTAGGGCCAGTAGTTTCGGAGGAGGTGCATGGGAGACAGCTCAGATTAGTTTGCGAATGCGGTGCTGCGGAATGCATTGCGATGGGGACTTGTGCGCGAAGTTGCATGAGAAGATACACACAACTATAGCTGAAAGTCCAAATAATGTAAATTGCGTTTCCAAAAAAAAACACACTATAGACCACAACCATTATATTCCTACAGGGGCACAACTGTCCACAAGCCAACCCATATTTGTTCAACTTGGCAATACACTTATCTGCTCCCCAATTCCTCATGTGTGCCTGCCTGCCCACCAGCCACCCCCCACTGCACACCAGCTCAGCATTTCCAGTGTGCTCCCATCCCATCTCCACTGTCCCACCCATTCATCACTGCAAACGAGCAGCACACCATTATCCTTTGCCGTCGTGCGCAGCGCCCTCTACTCAAACTCGTTGCCTTCCTTTGACGTGCGAATGAGTGGCACGCCATCCTCCCGCCACTCCACTCCACCATTGCATTGCACAGCGCTTCCACCGCACACGCTAGCCACAACGAGCCATTGCCACTCTACTCGTACTCGTTGCCATCCTTCGATGTGCGGATGAGCGGCACTCCATCCTCCCGCCACTCCACCCGGCCGTCACACAGCGCTGCCACCACACGTGCATACAGTTGGTGCTCCTGAGGGCAGAGGAAATGGTAACGCGCGCAGGGCAAGGACAGCAGGGAGGTATTCGAAGGTGTGCGAAAAGAAAGAGTTGTGCGGAGGGAAGGGCTCCCAGCAGCCTGTCATGGCACAGCGTAGGTGCGTTGCCCCACCAGTAGCACACACAGCTGACTCTTCCAAGGAGATCAGGTCAGTTGGAGCGGAGGGGGCCTATGGCGCACAGCAGGACTGTGGGTTGGGACCAGAAAGATGTCACCGGGGAGGAAGGTGAGCGATTAGGGGGAAGAACAGGGACTGAAGACAGAGCATGGTAGAGGTAACAGTGGGGTCGGAAGGAAGCAGAGTGAGGCATCATCAGTGCGACGACAAACTGCCGCCTGCTGCTTCAAGCCACTCAGAATAAGCGTTCTCACCGTAGATTCTCTATCTCTGAGTGCTTTGTCCTGTTCACGCAACCCACAGCACAGCACAGGCAGACCAGCCCCAGCAGCAGCAGCAGGGAAGCGCTAGGCATGCACCCAGCAGGGGCAGCAGGCCCACCCACCCATCCACGCACGCACCTAGACGAGCACGCATGGACCCTCTCAACCGCCCACCCACCCACCCACACACCCACGGGGCCGTGCTCATAGCGCTCATCCACAAACTGCACCATTGGGCCTGATACTCTTTAATGGGGGGAAGGGGTGGGGTGGGGAAGGGGAGAGGAGGTGAAGTGTTTACGAGAAGACCTTGCCACCCACCTGGCGATGTGACCTGTACTGCACCAACCCACGCCACAGCACACAGCAGAACATCCCAAGCACGGCAGCCCCATGCACAAACATGGCGCCAGAAGCAATAACTGCTTTGTGCACGCGCATGCCAAAGAAGCCCTTCCCTCTAAATGCGAGCGGCAGCGCGGGATGGATGTTGAGATGGGCACTCAGCAGCAGCAGCGGCAGCAGCAGCGGCAGCAGCAGCAGCAGCAGCAGCAGCAGCAGCGGCAGCAGCAGCGGCAGCAGCAGCAGCAGCGGCGGCAGCAGCAGCGGCAGCAGCAGCAGCAGCAGCGGCAGCAGCAGCAGCAGCAGCAGCAGCAGCAGCAGCAGCAGCAGCAGCAGCAGCAGCAGCAGCAGCAGCAGCAGCAGCAGCAGCAGCAGCAGCAGCAGCAGCAGCAGCAGCAGCAGCAGCAGCAGCAGCAGCAGCAGCAGCAGCGGCAGCAGCAGCGGCAGCAGCAGCAGCAGCAGCGGCAGCAGCAGCGGCAGCAGCAGCAGCAGCAGCGGCAGCAGCAGCGGCAGCAGCGGCAGCAGCGGCAGCAGCGGCAGCAGCAGCAGCAGCAGCAGCAGCAGCAGCAGCAGCAGCAGCCGCCACACACACACGCACGCACCTAGCCCCAGAGGCAATAACTGCTTTGTGCACGCGCATGCCATAGTAGCCCTTCCCCCCGAACGCGGGCAGCAGGGCGGGGTGGATGTTGAGGATGGCTCGTGGGAACGCCTCCACTAGGGAGGCGGGCAGCAGCTTTAGATACCCTGCTAGCACCACGTAGTCCACCCCGTGCTGCCTGAGGCGTGGGGAGAGGAGGGGAGAGGAGGGTGGAGAGGGGTGGAGAGGGGTGGAGGGGGGGAGGGGAAAGGGATGAGGTAGGGGGAGAGGGCGGAGACGCGGGCAGCAACTTCAGGTACCCCGCTAGCACCACGAAGTCCACTCCCTGCTGTCTGCTTCGTGGAGTAGTTGGATGAAGGGACGGGTGGGTGGGTGTAAGGGAGTGTAAGGCGGGCAGCAGCAGCTTCAGATACCCGCCAGCACCACATAGTCCACCCCGTGCTGCCTGGGTAAACAGATGGGGTTGAAAGTGGTAGGTGGAGATAGAGTAAGGAACGCCTCCACCAGGGCAGCGCGCAGCAGCTTCAGATACCCCGCCAGCACCACGTAGACAATCCCATGCTGCCTGGACCGTGGAGGGTGTGGGGGAAAGTGGGTTGGGAAGGGCGGAACGGGTAACGGCGTGGACGCCCCTCACAAGCGGTGGTGGCAGCAGCTTTGGAGAGCTAGCTGGCCAGGGTGCCATGGTGAGTGTTGGGCGGGGCACGAGTGCAAGTGAGCGAGGCGGGCAATGGCTGCACCAATGGAGGTGCTTTCTGGTGAGGAGGACACACGCACGCACGCACGCACTCACCGCATGGCGGCGAGCAGCTCGTCAGGCGTGAGGCCGCTCTGCTCAGTGGGCGGCAGCTTGGCGTTGACGGGGAAGGCGAGCGTGGGGATGCCGCTGGCGCGCGCGTACTGCCACCCCCCGCACTCTTCGCCCCCCCGCGCAAGCACACAGCGACCTCCCCGCGACGCCCGTGATGGTGCCGGCGAGGGGCGAGGAGATTGGTGGGGAGGGGCGGGGGGAAAGAGAGACAGGAAGAGAGCGGGGAAGGGAGGTGGCGAGGGGAAAGGAGGGAGGGAGGGAGGGAGGGAGGGAGGGAGGGAGGGAGGGAGGGAGGGAGGGAGGGAGGGAGGGAGAGCACATTGAGCGGAGTCAGGCAGTCAAAAGAAGCAACACAGTCAAGAAAGTCAAGAAAGTCAAGCCATTCAGAAACTTACATCGCGTGCCGTATCACCAGCACGTGGAGATCGAATATGCTCCCGCATTAGCTCCCAGAAAGACGAACCATACGCGTTATATGCTGACCTGGTTTATCGCTGACGACCACCACCACGTCGCCGTTCACGCGCCCGTCAGCGCACGCCGCGTGGATCGCTTTGAAGTTCGACCCGCCGCCCGATACGAACACCGCCAGCCGCGCTCGCCGCCGATCCGACGGTTGATCGGCGTCTGCGGCGGCGGCATCGCCGGGGGTGGCGCGCGCCGCGTCGCTGGAAGACGCATCTGCGCGCGCGAAGAGCCGCGCGGAAGCGAGTATTCGCGGCTCGCACAACCGTTGCGCGGCGGCTTGGAGTGATACGGGTTGAGATCGAGACGCGACGAGTGGCGCGGATGACGGTAGGGCGCTCGCGGATATGCGCGCGTGCGAGAGCGCTGTGCGGTGGTGAGTAGCGGGAGCCTTGTTTGAAAGAATATTGCGGCCTAATAGTCGAGAAGAGTCACAATGCATGGTTGAAACGTGCGCAGCCATGGCTGACGAGGGATGGGATGGTAGTCGGGACTCGACCAGTTGCGTTGGCGTTGCGTTGGTTGCCGAACGTGTTCAGCAGAATAAGGGCAGGGAATTTGGGGATAAGGAGTGTGGATGGAGAGAAGGAGCGAGGTAATTTGGGTTCGCGAAATGTGTTATGAGTTGTGAAAGGAAGAGTGCGCAGAATTCAATAACGCGGAAGTGGTTACAATGTCTGAAGGAACAACGAGGCCTAGAACTTGTTGGGCTGAGAAAATCCCTTAGGATCTTTGCACGACTGTAAGGAATTTTCTCGATATTCCTTAGCACGCCCTGCAACATTACTACTAACGGGGCTTCGCCGACTTCGCGCGCACTGTTTCACCAAACCTCGCACTGCTGGCCTGGCCGTGTCGGCCTACGCTTCGGGACTAGCCCGAGCCTCGCTTCCAGCATAGCACTAGCTAGCTCGCACGCACCACGTTACCGTTTGCATGTTTCGCGTATAAATGTTCGCTCATGCCTTCGCTCACATTTTGTACTCGTTTTACACCTTAGTGCAATTCTCGCTACTTCGATTCATTGCACCCGTAACACTTGGTATTTAGAGCCTCTTTCTTTTCGGACCGCGCATCTCCGCACCCCAGGAAATCAACTTTTGATTTTTCACTCGACGGGACTCACGCACCATAGCCCCTAGGAGCCGCTGTCCTCGCGTTCTCTCGTAAACGCGTGCAGCCACGATTGCGCCTAGACTAAGACGAGCCGACGCCCTTCGGAATGGCAGAGCAGATCGATGTCACAAGCCTCACGCAGGACCGCCTGGACGAGTTGCTGCGACAACTGCACGAAAGCTCCGAAGAAATCGCGGCATTAACGGCGGAACGCACCTCCCTGCAAAATGACCTCGCACGAACACAATCCCAAGCACCTGGCACTCCGATACAGCCCGCACCACAGACATCGCAACACGGAAGTGTGGGGCAACCCGCGAGCGCGGCCAGTGATGGCGTCGTCCGCCATGACGGAGACGACGACCACGGCACGACACACCGAATGCGGCCAGGAATCAGCCTCGAGTCACGATTTCGGTGCCGGCCGGCGAATCAGCTCTACCGTCGCCAATGCCGCTGAAGACGCAGCGTCCGCCATGTTTCGACCCAAGTCAACGGGGTGGTCCTACTGTTCAGGCGTGGCTCTTCACGTTGAATGTTTTCTTCGACGCGAACTACGTCTCGGAGGATACGGCGAAGATTCGCTATGCCGTGTCGTTGCTGCGAGGACCCGCCATGGACTGGTGGCGTGTCATCGTCACGAAGCCGATGGACTACGCGACTCTACCGACACGGGAAGGACAAACCGGACCCTGGGCGCCGTCGTATTTCGTGGAGGTGCCCCAGTATCGCACGTGGGACGCGTGGTGCGCAGGTTTGCGCGCTCGTTTCGAGCCAATCGCGGCTTCGATCGCAGCGCGGCAGAGGCTCCACAATTGGCGCCAACTCGGTTCCGTCCAGGACTACACGAGCGGATTTCTGGCGCTATGCGAGCAGGTGGGATACATGAACGAGAGCGAGCGCATCGACCGCTACATCGGCGGCCTGAAGCAGGACATCGCTCAGGAAATCCAGCTTCGCAGCGTCACCGATTTTCAAGAAATTCTCGCAATGGCGGAGAAACTTGATTTCTTCCGCCGACCGAGACCGGGGTCCTCGGGAAGCAGCAATTGGGGACATCGGCCTCGTGGGACGAACGAGGGCGCTACGATACGTGCCGTCGCCGTAAATGCCGCTGCCGCACCATTCAAAGGGTGCTGCTTTGCGTGCAATCGGCCGGGACACCGTAAGAGCGAATGCCCGGAACGCTAAGGGAAAGGGGGAAGCTGAGCAGCAGAAACAGACCAAGCAGCAGGGAAACGCTGGGAGTCAGTAGCAGACGGGCTCTCTACTGACAGGTCACGCCGCTCGCCCGACCCAACCGACCCTCACCGAGTGATTGTGCCGGTTCACGCAATCGACCACACCCGGCCGAATAAGGAGGGTACTACGGTAGACAGCCCTATACTGCTTAGTGGGAAAATTGGGACAGACTTAGTTAAAATCTTCGTAGACGGAGGGGCCAGCTACAGCCTTATCAACACTGCCACAGCACGAAAACTGCGACTGCCACTGGACAGATGTTTACCTGAGATCGATGCAAGACTGGTCGACGGCACGCCACTGGCGATAAGGGAACGTGTGGACCGAGTTCGGATTCGATGCGGGGGTAACTTCACGTTTAGTCAGGAAATGCTCGCAACGACCCTCGACGGAACCGACATTTTACTCGGCCGTGATTGGTTGCGACGACACAATCCGCGAATCGACTGGACGACGGGTGACTGCACCGTGCGAGTGAACGGTAACAACATCGCCTTACCTCGCTAGGGCTCGCCTGAGTCTTCGTCGGTGCGTGTCAACGCGATCACGATGAAACGCGCCGTAGCGGCAGGAGCTGACGTGTACGCGGTTGACATTCGGGAAGCCGAGGCAGCAGACAAAGGAGGGGATTTACAGAAACTGCTAGCCGACGTACCGGGTGATCTGGCAGCACTGTTGAAGCAGTACAGTGACATTTTCCCGGACGACCTACCGACGGGACTGCCACCTCAGCGACCGCACGACCACAGGATAGAACTAGAACCGGGGGCACAGCCAACAGTACAGCGACAGTTCCGACTGGCCCAGCCCGAACTGGACGAACTACGGAAGCAGCTGGATTACCTGCTCGAGAAGGAATTCATTCGCCCTAGTTCGTCGCCCTTCGCAGCATCGATACTGATCACACCGAAAAAGGACGGGGGTTTTCGCATGTGCATAGACTACAGGGCACTGAACAGGGTTACCATAAAATCCCGTTACCCCATCCCACGAGCCGACGAACTGATCGACCAACTGCGCACAGCCCGGGTTTTCTCGAAAATCGACCTTCGGGGAGGTTACCACCAGATCCGCGTCAACCCACCCGACTGCCCTAAGACAGCCTTCCGAACACGCTACGGATCTTTCGAATACACCGTCATGCCCTTCGGACTGACCAACGCCCCCGCCACCTTTCAAATGACCATGAACGAAGCCTTCCGCCCGCTTTTAGACAAGTGCGTCATCGTGTACCTTGACGACATACTGATTTACAGCCCCGACAGAGCACATCACTTACAGGACATCGAAGCAGTTTTTAAGATACTGAGTGAAAACCGCCTACTGACAAAAGCGTCTAAGTGTGAGTTCTTACAGAACCGACTGGAGTTTTTGGGACACATTATTTCAGCTGCAGGAGTGGAAATAGACCCGAAAAAAATCGCGACGATTCAAGCATGGCACGCGCCGACCAACTTGACCGAGTTGCAGATTTTTCTGGGGTTCGTCAACTACGTGTGCCGGTTCGTCCCCGACATGGCGAAGCTGACTGCCCCGTTGACTGACCTGCTGAGGAAGGGGGTTGAGTACACGTGGGGGGAGAAAGAGCAAGCTGCCTTCTCGGCCCTCAAAAATATTTTGTGCTCACCGCCCGTGCTTCACATCGCAGATCCGCACCGTCCGTTCGAACTCGTCACCGACGCTAGCGACATCGCTGTGGGAGCAGTACTATTGCAGGACTTCGGGAACGGCCTCCAGCCAATCGCGTATGAGTCCCGCAAGCTTCACCCGCCCGAACGCAACTAGCCGATACACGACCGCGAGATGTTGGCGATCGTGCACGCGTTCAAAGTGTGGCGATGTTACCTCACGGGAGCAGACGTGACAGTACGGACAGACCACCGATCTCTACAGTACCTTCACGCCCAACCGAATCTCAACCCACGACAGATCCGCTGGTTGGACTATCTGGAGTCCAACTTCCACTATACGGTCACGTACAAAAAAGGCGCATCCAACATCGCCGACGCACTCACACGCCCCACCGCCCAACTCGACGCCATCCTACTCGCCCAAACCAACCCACTGTTAACAGGCCTATTCACCCACGGATACAGTACCGACCCATTTTTCACGACCGGAAATTCACAGCAACTGGCAGAGGCCAGAGGAGTCTATTACGTAAAAACTGGCACCAACCGCATCTGGGTACCCGCGTACTCACTACTGAGGGAGCTATTACTACAGGAGGCACACGACGGGATTACCTCAGGACATTTCGGGGTAGAAAAAGCGCGACAGCAACTGCAGCGGTATTACTACTGGCCGGAGCTGTTGACCGACGTACAGCACCACGTGGGCTCGTGTCCTACGTGTCAGGTGATGAAGAGCTCGCGAAAAAGAAAGGCGGGTCAGTTGCAGCCGATTCCACCGCCTGAGCGCGCCTGGAAGCAGGTTACCATGGATTTCGTCACGGGGTTACCTTCGAACCCTTGGGGTAACGACGCAGTTATGGTCGTCGTTGACAGGTTGACGAAGATGGCACACTTCGCTGCGTGCAAGAAATCGATCTCCGCCGAAGAAACCGCTCGCTTGTTCATCGCAGCCGTCGTTCGACTACACGGGATGCCAGCCGCGATAATCAGCGACCGCGACACGAAGTTCACCAGCAACTTCTGGAAAAACCTCTGTGAGCAGTTCGGGACAAGGCTACAGTTCAGCTCGTCGTACCACCCCGAGACCGACGGTCAAACGGAGCGGACGAATCAGACGATGGAGCAGTTGATTCGTGCCACGTGCGACGACCCGACCACTTGGGAGCAGCAGCTGCCGCTGATCGAGTTCGCGTACAACAATGCCACGTCAGCGACGACGCACCAGTCCCCCTTCTACCTGAACTACGGGCAAAATCCTACAGTGCCCATGACGCCGAGTCCGGACAACCCAACACCACGTGCACAGCAATTCACTGAAATTCTGCAAGCTGCCCGCACCAGAGCCGCATAAGCAATTAAAAAGGCCAATGTCATCGCTAAGCGCAACACTGACCGCCACCGCCGCCAAGTCACGTACCAGTCAGGAGACTACGTACTGCTCGATACACAGAACTTAAGACTGCCCGTCGTACCGAAACTACGACCCCGCTACTGTGGACCATTCCAAATCAGCCACATGATTACCCCAGTGACAGCCCACCTACTGTTGCCGACGGACTGGTACATCAGCCCTTCGTTCCACGTCAGCCTGCTTCGCCCATACATCCCAACCACAAGCCAACTGCCTCGTCACCGCCCGCCATCCATGACTCGCCCTGCATCGGAACCGATCATCGAACCCGAAAAAATCCTGAGCCATCGGATTCGACACGCCACGGGAATCAAGAGGATTGAATTCCTCGTTCGCTCGAAGGATCGCACGCCAACTGAAGATAGCTGGGTGCCCCTGGCCAACATCGAAAACCACCCTGCCCTGCAAGTGTACCTGAGGAGCCGGGGTTTCCGCGATATACACGCACTCGCGTAGCGGAGAGGGCTTCTTGAGGGGGGGGGGTAGTGTAAGGAATTTTCTCGATATTCCTTAGCGCGCCCTGCAACATCGCGTACAGCAGCAACCGTTGTTCGCCCATTACTACTAACGGGGCTTCGCCGACTTCGCGCGCACTGTTTCACCAAACCTCGCACTGCTGGCCTGGCCGTGTCGGCCTACGCTTCGGGACTAGCCCGAGCCTCGCTTCCAGCATAGCACTAGCTAGCTCGCACGCACCGCGTTACCGTTTGCATGTTTCGCGTATAAATGTTCGCTCATGCCTTCGCTCACATTTTGTACTCGTTTGACACCTTAGTGCAATTCTCGCTACTTCGATTCATTGCACCTGTAACAACGACTAAACTCTGAGTAGGAACAATGTAATAGCGGACGCATTTGATGATAAGTCTGTGAACCACCTTGCGCTGGTATGTGAGGGCAAAGTAGATTGATTAAAACAAGAGGATACAAGGTTTTATAAGAGTACAAGGAATTGTCAAGAACTAACTAGCGTGAGAAATTGACTAAGGAAAAGGATGAACAAAACAAGATATAGGAAACCCTAGCAAGTGTCCTAGTACAAGCGTAACATATTGTACAACACCTAGACTAACATATAGGAACTATATAAATATAGTTTGACACACCACCATAGTCTAGGTGACGGCAGTCTTGTGGAAAGCAACACATATCTCAGGGTGGGTCTCAAGGACACACACAGTCTGAGAGCAAGCAAGGGTCACATGACCAATCAGCAAGAACGAGCAAGGGTCACAAGACCAGTCCACAAGAACAAGACAAATCTCAGGGTGGAGCTCAAAGTTACCACACACTCCGAGGACAAGCAAGGGGCCACAAGGCCAGTCCACATGCAGATATATAGCAAATATAATAAGATGCAGGAGTACAAGACAAGCAAGACAAAGCATCTCTACGTAAGCAAGTGAGGACGGGTAGGCACAAGGCCAAGCTGGGTGCAGAAACGCTGGTGGTCACAAGGCGGCAACGCCTTGGTGAAGATATCTGCAGTGTTGGCCTCAGTGACCACACGTCGTACGAGTGCCTGGCCACGCTGCTGCAACTCACGCAGAAGGAAGTAACGAAGCTGGATGTGCTTCGCCTTCCCAACCAGTCGAGGCTCCTCACACAACAGGACAGCAGACCTGTTGTCGGCGAACAAGTCTGGGGGAGAGCGAGGCCGCTCACCAAGGTCGGTGAGAAGGAAAGACAGCCAGCGAAGCTCCTGAGCGGCCATGGCCGCAGCGTACATCTCTGCCTCATAGCTGGAACCGGCCACGGACGACGCCCGAGTCGACCGCCACGAAACAGCGCCTGCCCCGAGGCTAAAGGAGTACCCCTGTGTAGACCGACGCGTCTCCGCGTCGTCGGCCCACGACGAGTCCGAGTAACCTGTGAGTGTAACTGGCTGCTTCCCTCCAAGGACAAGTCCCATGCCTGATGTACTCGCCACATACTTCGCCACCCTCTTAGCAGCGTACCAGTGGGACGGTCGGTGTCTCCCAGGCGCAACAAAGCGCACAAGGACGCTAAGAGGGTAAGCTAGGTCTGGGCGAGTACAGGTCATCAGGTACATGAGACAATCCACCAGCTCAGGATATGGACCACTGGACTCAAATGACTCGTCCGAAGGTGGAGCCGTGAGCCCATGATCCACACCAAGAGGGGTGGGCTGTACCTTGGAGAACGGGAAGCGGAACCGCGTGAGGATCTGCTCGACCATATGCGACTGCGTCAGCGTAATGGTGCGAGCTGCCCTGTCCCTAGTGATCTGCAGGCCAAGGTAGTGCAGCAGCTCACCAAGGTCAGTGCAAGTGTGTCTCCTCTGCAGTTCCTCCTTCACGGAGGCCAGTGCGTGTCGGTCGGGAGTGGCAAAGACCAGGTCGTCAACGTAAACAAGAACAAAGAACGGGGTCGAGCCACGGCGGACGAACAGTGACGGGTCGGCAGACGACGGAAAGAAGTCAAGCGCTGCAAGGGTCGAGCGAAGTGTGTCGTGCCACTCGCGTGGAGCCTGGCGCAGGCCGTAGACTGGTCGACGCAGCTGCCACTAGGTCCCAAGTGGGAAAGAGCCAGTGAAGCCAGGCAGGCGACGCAGCCAGATCTGCTCGTGCAGGCTCCCCTGAAGGAACGCGGTGGAAAAGTCCAAGGAGTGCAACTCGTAGTCGCGCTGGGCTGCAATATGCAGCAACACCCGAAGAGTACTCATCTTCGGGGTGGGAGCGAAGGTCTGGAAGAAGTCCACCCCCTCTCGCTGACTAAAGCCTCTTGCCACGTAGCGCGCCTTGAACACTGGTGGTGATCCAGGCGGCCGCTTCACCTTGTAGAGCCATCGGCCACTAACGACGTTCGTCCCAGGAGGTGGGACTGCGTCGACGTAAGTGCCTGTGGACCTATAAGATGCCATCTCTGCCTCCTCAGCTGCTATCCAGTACGAGGCCCAAGGTCCCGAGACCGCCTCAGCGTGAGTGCGAGGGATCGGGATGTCAAGGGCGTCTGGATCCCCCTCAGGGGCAAGCAGCATGGCACAGAGATGAAGAACAGCGGCCGCAAGGAAACCAAGCTCGAACTGCCTGTCCTCTAGGACCTCCAAGGGAAAGACAGGAGCACCCCCAGAGGACGGAGAACGAGCAGGGCCACTCACCAAGTGAGCGGCGTAGTCCAGGTGGTGGGAAGAGGCAAAGCCGGCGATAGTGGTAACAAGTGCTGAGACAGACGACAGGGGTGCAGTCGGGTGAGTGACCATCGCGGACAAAACACGGGAGACGACAGGACGGGAAGCACGGAGGTAGTCGGACAACGGGTCGTGAAGCATAGTGAGTGACGACTCAGGAGGCTGTGGAAGGACTGGAGGAGGTGGAACACGAGAGCGAAGAACAAGGTGGAACGGACCGTCTGCACGGTAACGGGACCGATGACGCTCTGGGGACACAGCACGACTGAGGGGAGAACGACGGGTCCACTGGGACGAGGAAAGGGACTCAACAGGGGGAACTGGAGGGGACGGTAGGGGACCACGAACAAAGCGTGCAGGTGCTGGGTCGGGGAGTTAGCGTAGTCTCAGTCGCCGCTGCTCCGCCTCCTCTGGCGTCTGCTGCGACGGTACCGGCCTCTGCTGCTGCTCCTGTGGCTCCGCCTCTACCCTCTCCTGGTGCGGCCATGGCTCCTCGACTCTCTCCTGCTGTGTCTGTAACTACACCCGCTGCTGCACTCGTGACTCCTCCTCTACTCTCTCCTGCTGTGTCTGTAACTGGACCTGTTGCTGCGGGCGGGGCTCCTGCTCTACCCTCTCCTGGTGCGGCCGTGACTCCTCCTCTATTCTCTCCTGCTGTGGCTGCATCTGCACCTGCTGCTGTAGTCGAGGCCCCTCCTCTGCTCTCTCCTGCTGCTGCTGTGGCTCCTCCTCTACACTCTCCTGCCGCTGCGACTGAGACTGAGACTGCTCCTGCTGCTGCTGCTGCTGCTGTGCCCTCTCAAACCGCTCACGCTCCTCCCTCTCCAACCGGAGGAGACGCTGCTCACGGGTCAGGAAACGTACAGCGCGCGGTGTAGGCGCCACAGTGCCAGTGCCTCCAGCTCCAGCACCCCCGGAACCAGCACCTCCACCACCGACACCCCCGGGGCCTCCACTACCTCCCGCAGGAACACCCCTAGGCTCCGCAGCAACCTGCCGTAGAGAAGAACGAGGAGGGAACTGCGGGACGAACGGGAAGCCAGGGGGTGACGCGGGGCGAGGCCGCCGAGTCGAGGCTGCTGTGTCTTCCACGGGAGTGGCCTCCACGCCCACACCCCCTGCACCCCCAGAGCCGACACCACCAGCTCCAGCAGCCCCAGTACCCGCACCCTCCGCAACTGTACCTCCCGCACCCCCAGACACGACAGGGACTGGACGCTGCGGGGGGGGACGACTGCGGAGTGACGTGCGACACACCTGACGGGGCAGGACGCGAAGGTGGGGGGGCTACCAGCGCGACTGGGGGGGGCTCAAGGGTGAGGAACAGCGGGGGGGAAAAGGCCTCAGTACCTCGGTGGGGGCGACTCCTGTAGTAACAGACAGACTCGTCGAACGTGACGTTCTGAGAAGCGAAAAACTCGTAGGTGACCGGGTCGTAGAACACCCAGCCTGAGGCGTCCAAAGGGAAGCCAAGAAAGACGCAGGCACGAGTACGCGGAGACAACTTGTTCGCGCCAAGGGCGCGAACGTGAGCCAGAGAACCCCAGACACGGAAGTCAGCTGCTACGCCCGGAGAACCTGTCCAAAGGGAGACCGGCGTCACCCGTGGCCGTGCGTCATTGGGCCACAGGTTCAGCTGGTGCGCGGCGTAGCGGACTGCCTGAGGCCACAAGAACTGGGGGGCACCGGCATGGCACATGGAGGTCCGGGCAACCTCCATGACCAGGCCGATCCGTCGCTCGGCTACCCCGTTCTGCTGCGGCGAGGCTGGTAGCGTGTAAGACTGGATGATCCCCCGACCCTGACAGAACGTCTCCAGGCGAGTGGAAGAAAACTCACCACCACGGTCCGAGTGTAGGCAGAGCCCATACAGGCCCTGGGCGCCACCCCACGCTAGTTGCCACGGCTCGAGGACGGTAGGCACGTCGGCCTTCCGTCGCAAGGGGAAAACCGTGGTGTAGCGGGAGTAGTCGTCCACCACAATCAGGAAGTAGCGCTCCTGACGTGGGCCAAGGACCGGGGAGGGGCCCCAGACGTCCAAGTGCAGGGTCTGGAAGGGAGCCGTGGTAGGGGGGAACGAGGAGGAGTGAGGGGCAGCGCGCTGCCGACCCTCGACGCAGGGAGTGCACGGCGGCGCAGGCGAGCGGGGAAGCGGTGCAAGCGACTCTGGGAGACCGGAGACCAGACGGTGACGTGCCATCCTACTAAGACGGGGGAACGACGGGTGACCTAGACGGTGGTGCCAGTGGACCGATGGGTGGGTGAGTGACCGACAGTCGCACGACACAGCAGCTACCTGACCTGACCTGACCTGACCTGACCTGAACCAGTGTGGCGAGACCCAGAGTGTAGTGAGTAAAGACCAGAGCCCGGCTCCCTGGGGAAAGTAGCCAGAGGAGCCCCAGTGACACTGTCTGTGCAGGAAGCAACAGGCTCGTGTAAAGGAAAAGTGGTGACTACTCCGAGGTCGTGGAGGTGACTGACACCCACCAAGTTCCTGGAGAACGAGGGGGTGTAGTAACCTGTAAGGACCCCAGAGGGAGCCGCCGGACACGGGAGAGTAGTGGTGCTGTGGGCAACCACCGCTCCCACTGAGGGGTCAGCCAAGGCGACAGTGACCGGGGTGCGTAGCGGCGTGAGGTCGGTGTGGTCACGAAAGAAACAGATGGACGCTCCAGAGTTGAGCGTGAACGAAAGGGATGCTGGAAGGGTGGTCGGACCTGTGCAAGCTACTCTAGCTGGAACAGCACTAGCAACCTCTACAGCACCTAAGCTAGACAAACAAGAGTAATAGCCGGAACGATCAACACTAGAGTCATCAGCATACATCACAGAAGCAGATCGTACAGCATTATCTAACTCTGCGTCTAACTCTGCGGCAGACATGCGATACAACTGCGTGCCAACAGTGCGGACCAGTGGGGCCCAGTCTGGGGCTGAGCGGGTGAGGCCAAACTGGGCGCGGTAGCGGTCAGTAAGCTGCGCAAAGCACTGACCCGCAGGGTCAAAGCGGCCACAGATGCGGTCTCTGCGCGGCCCAGTCTGCACCCAGTACTGGCAGGGGGGGTGCTGGGCCGGGCCACGCGACATCCAGCTGGGTGGGCCGCTGCTGCTGACAGAGCTCCCTGGTCCAGGCGGCCCCCACAGCTGCTGCTGGGTCTGCTGGCGCTGGCCCTGGAGCTGCTGCTGCCGCTGCTGCTGCTGCTGCTGCTGCTGCTGGTGCTGCTGCTGCTGGGGCTGCTGCTGCTGGGACGCCCCACTACCTCCTCCTCCACTGCCACTCCCACCCCCTCCGCCGCCGCCACCACCACTCCCGCCGCCCCCCCACCACCGCCCCCTCCACCACCTCCACCACCGCCCCCTCCACCACCTCCACCGCTGCCCCCTCCGCCACCCCCACCATTGCCACCACCTCCTCCCTTCTTACCGCTCTTCTTGCCCCCTTTGTTGCCAAAGGCAACAGCTGCAACCTCGGATGCAGTGGCAACAGAGGCCGAGTCGACAGAAGAGGCAAGGAACGAAGGAGCACACCCCTCGAAGATGGGGGGGAGGACGGTACTAGAGGAAGCAGCAAGGGAGCGGGCAAGGTCGTCAACAGAAGTGAGCTTCTCCGCAAAGAGGTCAATAGTGAGGGACATGGGGTTAACAGTGAGGAAATGGTCACGAGCAGTGGCAAAGCGATCAGGGAGGCGGGTGGAAAGGAGGTACAGTGTCATCCACATCGCAGGGGGATTGGTGGCAAGCAGGTCGGGGTCAGGGGCAGCAGAGCGGAGCTGGGTATCAAGC
The DNA here is from genome assembly GCA_947471745.1 of Closterium sp. Naga37s-1. Taxonomy (NCBI): domain Eukaryota; kingdom Viridiplantae; phylum Streptophyta; class Zygnematophyceae; order Desmidiales; family Closteriaceae; genus Closterium; species Closterium sp. Naga37s-1. The sequence goes on from CANJKZ010000214.1 coordinate 1,017,001, forward strand.
GAGCGCAAGTGCAGAATGAGGTCAGCAACACGCGGAAACGAGGGAAGGTCGGGGAAAAGGAAGGGCATCACAAGACGACCGAGGGACGCAGTGGTCGGGGTGGAGTACCGTTTGACTACCGCGTCGAAAAGGCTCTTGGCTGTCACCTCCTGTTCGAAGTGATGCTGCTCAGACAGTGGCAGGAGGTCGGTGATGGCGAGCACGGTAGCGTCGTCCCGCGCCGCCCAGCGACTGGCCGCCAACTGCGCCTTCTCAAAACGAGCCTCATCCACCTCCGACGGGGAAGCACCTAGGGGGTCGGGATCCTTCGGGGCAACGAGCTTGCCGGTGGCGTGCTCCAGCAGGCGCACGTCGTTCTCGATTCTAGACCCTAGGTACAGCTTAAGCTTGCGAAGCCATCCTGGAAAATCGACCGGGCGGCCCTCTGGATCAAACGTGAGGATTCGCGAGGTAGACATAGTTGAGTACGTACAGCTAGTGCGGAGGGGTACTGACTGGTGCGGTCTAAAGCGTTGGAGTGCGGTTCTGTGTGCAGGTGACAGGTAGGGCGGCGGTTTCAGGGCATGGGGAGGGTGCTAACGGTTGGGGTGGCGGGTAAGGTGGCGGGCTACGAGTAAGGGCGATTTCTAATCGGTGGGGGGCGGGTTTCAGGGCGTGGGGAGGGTGCAAACTGGTGGCGCGGCGGTTTCAGGGCGTGAGGAGGGTGCTAACGCGTGGGGCGGCGGGTGGTGACGATTTCTGACCGGTGGAAACGATTTCTAACCGGTGGGGAGGTGGGTTTCGACGGGTTCCAGGTAAGGCGACGGTTTCAGCCCGAATGGGCGACGTGTGAGGCGACGGGCGCGGGTAGCGGGCTCCTCCCCTACTCGCGATAGGTCACGACTTACGTGCGCGTGGGTGAGCGTGCGGCTAGGGCTGCGCGCGCGGGTCTGACGCGCGCTAGCGGGCTGGCGGGCAAGTCGAGCGGGGCACAAACGGGTGCTCTCGCGTGAGGAAGTAACAAATAGCAATGTGCTTCGTTCTGTGCTCCAGTCTCTGGTCCTGACACAAGGCTGACATAGCCTTGTCGTCGACATATAGAACAGTAGGAGAACAAGGCCGCTCACCCAAGTCAGTCAGCAGGTAGGTCAGCCAGCGGAGCTCTTGTGCAACCATAGTCCCAGCGTAGATCTCGGCCTCACAGTTGGAACTATGCACAAAAGATGAGCGAGTGGACCTCCACGAGACAGAACCAGTGCCGACGCTGAAATTGTAACCCTCTGTGGACCGGTGAGTCGTCCAGTCGTCAGCCAAAGAAGCATCGGAGTGACCGGTGAGATCAACTGAACCTTGTCCACCAAGCACAAGCCACATGCCCGATTCACTGCACAAGTAACGCAGTTCCCTCTTTGAAGCTTCCCAGTACACCTTTTAGTATCTACCGGGAGCCACGTAGCGAACCAGAAGGCTGAGAGGGTATACGAGGCCATGTCGTGTGCACGACATTAGGTACATGAGGCAACCCACAAGCTTTGGATACGGACCACTCGGGCCTACGGACTCGTCCGAAGGTGGAGCTGAGAGCGAGTGGCCTGTAGGCAGAGGAGTGGGCTCTGGCGAGAAAACCCGAAGCCGAAGCGCTGAAGGACCTGCTGCACCATGTATGAATGAGTCAGGGTGACGCTGCGCCGTGCTCTGTTCCGCGTGATCTACAAGCCAAGATAACTCCACAGCTCACCCATGTCAGTGCAGCTATGCCTCTCCTGCAGCTCCGCCTTCACTAGGGCCAGTGCCTCAGTGTCAGCGGTAGCAAAAACCAAATCGTCGACGTACACAAGGACGTAGAACGGCGGCAGTGAAGTGTCCGTTCGCAGAAACAGTGCAGGGTCAGCAGTCGAGGGAGCAAAACCAATAGCCGCAAGTGTAGTCCTCAATGTTTCGTGCCACTCACGGGGCGCCTGACGCAGACCGTAGACTGGTCGCCAGAGACTCCACTGGGTACCCTCAGGAAACGACCCAGTGAAGCCAGGTGGGCGGCGCAACCAGATCGCCTCGTAAAGGCTGCCCTGCAAGAAAGCTCTCGAGAAGTCGAGGGAGTGCAGCTCGTAGTCATGATGTGCTGCAACGTGCAGTAGCGCCCAAAGAGTGGTCATCTTTGGGGTGGGGGAGAAGGTCCGAAAGAAGTTTACCCCCTCACGCTGACTGAAGCCTCGTGCAACGTACCGCGCCTTGAAGGCAGGTGGAGAACCTGGTGGCCGCTTCACCCTGAAAATCCACATGCCATCGACTATGTTCGCCCCTGGTGGGAAAACTGCGTCGAGGTAGGTGTCTGTAGACTTTCAAGAAGCCATCTTTGCGTCCATGGCTATCTGCCATGGACCCGTGATTGTGTCTGCGTAAGAACTCGGAATTGGGATGTCAAGTGCATCGGGGTCTCCTTCAGGGCAAAGTAGAATGGACGCGAGATGAGGTGCAGCGGCCGCTAGGTACTCCAGCTCAAACTGCTTGTCCTCAAGGATGTCACAGCGAAGGGCAAGCTCACCTCCGACAGAGGAAGGACAGGAAGAGTAAGAACCAAGACTCGTAGCGTAGTCAAGGCGGCACAAAGCAGCAAGGTCAACAAGCTCAGCAACTGAGGCAGACGCAGCAGCAGACTCAAAGGAGGGGTCAGACACAACCGTGGAAAGAAGACGAGTGATAGTCGGACTGGCAGTGTGGACAGGGTCTGACTTAGGGTCAGGAACGTGAGGATGAGAAGACGAGGGAAGCGACGGCATGACAACACACTGTAGAATGGAGGAAGGACGAAGTGCCATGATGTGCGTGCCTGGGACAGGTGGAGGACGAGGACGCACAGCACAGCGAGAACGGACATGTGTGACAGGACGCGACGCAGGCTCTTTACGCTCAGTGAACTACTCTTTCACCGCAGTGTGTAGAGCAAGATCAGGCAGTGGGAAGTGAGTTAGTAGCTGTGTTTTAGACTGGGCAAGCGGTGGAAACAGTAACCGAGGAGTAGTGCCAAGAACGGTGAACTCTGTAACAGCAGGCGGGAGATTCCTTAGAAGGTGACTAAGGGCAGACTATTGCGACTGAGTAGTCGCACCCCCAGAACCTCTAGCTCCCGTAGCAACAGCACCCCCAAAGCCTGCACGTCTAGCTCCACCACCAAGACTGCCCCAACGGACAGGAGCTCTGCGGCGGGCGACTCCTGCCGACTAGCACCACCAGCTCCAGTACCTCCAGTAGCAACTCCAGTGCCAGCACCTCCGGTACCTCCAACTCCAGGAACACCAGGACTAGCACCTCCAGGACCAGTACATCCAGTAGCTCCAGCTCCAGCACGTCCAGCCCCACCACCGAGGCTGCCCCAACGGACAGCCCACTCTCGAAGCCGCTCCGGTGAGAGAGGCTCCAGTCGAAGAGAACTAGGACTATTCGCAACAGCACCCAAGTACCTCCAGTACCTCCAGGAGTAGCACCCCCAACTTCAAGAACACCAGCATTAGCACCTCCAGGTCCTGTACCCTTTGAACTCCCAGCTCCAGCATGTCCAGCGCCGCCACCGGGGCTGCCCCACCGGACAGCTCACTCACGAAGCCGCTCTGGTGAGTCCCACCGGACAGTCATCTTCTGCCGACGTGCACCAGCACCACCAGCACCAGCACCAACAGCACCTCCAACCACAGCACCCCCAGCAGCTCCTGTACCCATAGGACACTCAGCACCCCCAGAGCCAGCACCCCCAGAGTCCGAACCTCCAGTGTCACCACCTCCAGCAGCACCATAGTCCACAGCGACGGGCTGCAGAGGCGGTGAAGACGGCCGAGGCGGAAAACTGAGAGGGACAGCCTGGTGCGCGGAGCGGCGAGGGGCCACGGTGTCGGCAGCAGGACCGGGAGGAGGGAGGGGGTCTACAGGGGGGGGGTCGACAACCAGGAAGAGCGGCGGGAGGGGTACCGGGGACCTGCGGTGGGGGTGAAGACGGTAGTAGCAGACTGACTCGTCAAACATGATGTCACGGGAGGACAGCACACGACGAGAGCCCGGGTGGTAAAACTGCCAGGGCGGTGCGTTGGTGGGAAAGCCAGGGAACACGCAACGAATAGTGCATGGGGAGAGCTTGCCCGCAGGTAGATCGCGGACAAGAGAGAGAGAACCCCAGACCCGAAACTTCGACACATCGCCAACCTTCCCCGTCCAACGAAGTGTAGGCGAGGTCTCCGGCACGGAGACACGGGGCCCGAGGTTGAGCTGATGCGCGGCGTATCGGACCACTAACGGCCACAGAAAGTGGGGAGCGGCCGCATGAATCATGGAGGTGCGAACAACCTTCATGACCAAGCCAATGTGGCACTCGCCAATCCCATTCTGCTGTGGAGAGGCCGGAAGCGTGAATGGCTGGCAGATGCCCTCAGCACCACAGAAGTCCTCGAGAAGGCGAGAGGAAAACTCTCCACCTCGGTCAGAGTGCAGCCGCAGGACCAGAAGGTCCTAACGGAACCGAGTGCTAAACAGACAGCGCGGATCCAGCGGATCAAGACATTGCGGACATCCGCCTTGCTTTGCAAGGGGAAGACCGTGGTGTAGCGTGTGCAGTCGTCGACAACGAGAAAAAAATAGCGCTCGCCACCATGTCCAGTGACACGGGCGGGGCCCCACACATCCATGTGGAGGGTCTGCAGAGGAGCATTGGTAGGAGGAAACGAGGAGGGGTGAGGAGCGGCGTGCTGCCGCCCCTCGACGCAAGGAAGGGAGGGAGGTGCAAGCGACTTAGGAAGTGGGGGCCAGGACCTGGGGAGACCAGACACAAGGAGACGGGAGTGCATGCCACGCAAACGTGGCAAGGAGGGGTGACCAAGACGGTGGTGCCAGAGGAGAGTCTAGTGCGTGAGGAGACTACGTGAACAGGACCCAGCGACCTCAACCAACACAGCTACCTGACCTGAATCTGCCACCAGTGTGGACTCAATAGTCAATGTGTACAGACCAGACCCGGGCCTTTGAGTGAATGTGGCGACGTGCTCACTAGTGCGAGAGTCCATACAGATCGCCACAAGCTCTCCTCCAGGTTGGGTGACAGTGACCCACTGGTCCTGGAGGACAGGGGTAGCCACCAAGTTCTTAGCAAACAAAGGGAGGTGGAGACATGTGAGGAGGCCGGAAGGGGCTGCCGGACAGGGGAGAACAGTAGCGCCATGCGCGAATACCGTGCCCCCTGAGGGGTCGGCCAGTGTGACAGGGACAAGGGCGGTGAGCGGTGTGACTGTGGTGCTGTCGCCAAAGAAGCAACGAGACGCGCTTGAGTCGATTGTAAAAGTGTACAAGGCCTCCTCAAGCTCTGCACCTGTGCAGCTGAGTCAAAAGCACCAAGACTAGTAGCCTCTACGCCACCTAGTGCCTCTACACCCCTAGTACGAGTACCCTGAAACCCTCCGTCACCGGGCTGCCCCACCGGACAGCCCACTCACGAAGCTGCTGCAGGAAAAGAGTCTACAGCGGACGCTGCTGCTGCTGCTGTCCACCCCCAGAACCTCCACGTCTACCAGCGGCACTACCAGGAGTAGACTTACAAGTACCTCTAGTAGTAGCACCCCAGGCTCCGCCACCGGGGCTGCCCCACCGGACAGCCCCCTCACTACGCTGCTATGGCGAAAGCGGCTTTCGCCGACGAGCATGGCTAGCTCCGCCACCGGGCTGCCCCACCAGATAGCCCACTCGCGAAGCTGCTGCGGCAAGAGAGACTCCTGCACACTCGGCTGCCGCTGACGTAGGACAGTGATAGTGGCCATGGTAGGCAGTGTCAGTCAGCAGCAGCGACGCAAAGGCTGAAGTAGCGACTGCAGTGGTGGTAGCTAGAACAGTAGGTGTAGTGGCATCAGTGGTAGGAGTAGTAGTGGTAGCAACTGTAGGAGCGTGCGCAGGCGGTAGCAAGTGCGGCAGCGGCAGTAGGCGGTGCGCGCGGGGTAGGGCAGGAGTGCGCCTACAGTGCGAGCACGCAGGGCAGGAAGGCGTGCAGGGCACGTTTGGCAGCAGGGCGCTCACAGTGCGCTGGGCAGGGCAGCGTGAGGCAGGGGGGAGGGGCGCATAGGTGCGCGGGGCAGGGCAGCACGGCGGGGTGCTGGGCAAGGCAGCGCACAGCCATGCAGGGCAGGGCATGTTAACGGGAGTGGAGTGTTGGCCCCGCCCTCGCTTGCGCAACGCCGACGACTTAGTCGGATGTACGGGAGTAGCAGCCGACCGTTCACAGTGGGAGAGCTGCTCTACGGGCTTTGTCGAGCTGCAGGGGACCGCTGTGGTGGTGCCGTGGACCAGGAGTGCTCGACGGCCTTCTTCTGCGGGGCAGGTTGACGAGGTGGCTGTCGACTAAGACTGTAATGGGGCTGGAGCCGTCGACCAGGGAGCTCGAAAGCTGCAGCTAACTGGGCTGGGCGACGGGTGGGCGGTCGACCAGGAGGAGCAGTTCGATTGGGAGGTCGACGAAGCAGTCCGTCGACCTGACAAGTGAGCAGCGGTCGACGAGGGGTAGCTCAACGGGAGTTGTGGTCGACCAAAGGCACCTGGTGGTCAACCAGAGGGACCCGGTGGTCGACCAGAGGCACTTGGTGGTCAACCAGAGCACCTGGCGGTGTCCAAGTCGACTGGGTGACCTGCTCGACGAGTTCTGCGGAGGCACACAAACGACGTCAAGGTCGCGATGGCGAAGGCGACTTCGGGCTGGTATCTCGAAGTCGATGTGGCTCGTCAGGCGCAGACAACAGCGGACGGATGTACAACGATGCAAGTCGGACTAATCGTCTGCGCGCACCTGCGAGCGTGCGCACTGCTGCCATCTACGGGTGCAACGCTGGACAGCCGCACTGCTGCAGCGTTGGCACACCGTCGACCTGCTGCGTTGGCAGGTCGCCCTTCTGCACTGGTGGCGCGGCTCCTCTACGCAACGATGTGCTGGCGGTCGACCGGGCTAGCTGCAGGGTTGCTAGGTGCCTCATGTAGTCATTCTTGTCATTGTGAACTCAATTATTTTGTAATTCCAACTTTGATAGTGGAACTCTTGCCGACTTCTCCCATGAATGTGCAAGTGCTGAGGAACGCAAGCAAAGCTATGATTACTCTTAGTAGTTCGTGCCTACCCCCTCGTAGTCTAGCTCACTACCATTGTCAAGTGACTCTCCGCAGGGCAGCGCGCTGGCGTGCGGGGCAGGGCAGCGCAGTGGGGCGCTTGGCAGGGCAGCGCGCATGCGTGCTGGGCAGGGCAACACGTAGGCGTGCAGGGCAGGACAGCGCGCTGGCGAGCGGGGCAGGGTGGTGCGCGGGGGCTGCAGAGCAGGGCAGGGCGACGCGCGGGCTGCAGACGGGCGGGCGCATGTGACGGCAGGGAATCGACGTGTCTATGGGCGCGATTCGGGCAGGGAATAAACGACGAGTCCTAGGGGCGCGGTTCGGGCAGTGGAAGTACAGTAACTAACGGTGGGCCCATGTCCTAAGGAGCAACATGAGAACTAGGTGAGGAATGGGGGTACAAGCAAGAGAGTCGAGGTGAATTGTGTACCCCTTAAGGCTAGCCCCTATATAGCCTAGACAACATTGAACACATATGTTTTGACAGAGGAGCCACAGGCAGGCAGGCATGTCCAAGTGCAACAAGACAATAAAGTGCTAGCAGCTAAAGCTGCCGCCAGTTCGAATGGGAAAGCCAGCAAGAAAAAACAAAACCGTCGACCTTGACAGCACAGGTGGTCAATGGGCGAAATGCTTTGTTCTGGGTACATTTACAGGAGAAACAAGGATTCGGTAAAAGGGTACCGTATGGCCCCGGATATAGCAGCTGTCCGATTAAAGGCGCCGGTGCTTATATCTGGAGCATGGCGCTTATGGCCGAAACTCGATTATGAACGCCCCCCCCTGTAAACCCTTTACTGATTATACGCGCACGTACCGTACAGTTTTACTTTCAAACCATGTGTAAAATGGTAACAAGATTCATTCTTGCAGAGAGTCTTTTTCAATTTCGCTTCGTTTGACTCGCAAAGATTTGACTGGCTGCGCGTTCAGTCAGGATGTACTAACATAATATATTATTGCATCTCTGTGTTGGCAAAATATCGCTCACGCGCGGTTCCGCTTTATGATGCAGAAAAGTTTTGCCTCGGTTGAAGTGGCAAGAAGAAAATGTAATCTGATGCTCTAAGTTCATACTTTTGTATTTGTCATTATATAAGCGCCGACGCTTGTGGCCAAAACTCATTTAGTAGCGGCACCCTAAAAAAAATGATTTTATTATATGCACACATGTGCTATTATCCGGGGCCATGCGGACTTTTCAGCCAACATTGACTGGAATGTGTAACAAAACACCAACCTTATGGGTTGTACGAAAGAAGAGTGCGCAGAATGGAATATCGCGGAAGTGATTTCAACGTCGAGCAGATAATGAAGCCTAGGACTGATGTAGCAAGGCTGCCTAGGCGATGGTTGTGGAATCGCGAGATGGTTGGGTGCAGGTTCGGGGTTGGAAAACCCGAAGGCGACGCGATGGTGGTTCTGAAGGCGAGGTCGTCGGACCGAGCCAGGTTTCCGAAAACTGAGCTGTACGCGTACAGTGTGACCCAGTAAGGAATCAGGGAAAATTCCTTACACTACCCCCCCCCTTTTAGAAAGGTGATGTATATCCGGGACACCCCGGCGGGTCAAGTATGCATCCACAACCGGATGTCCTTGTAGCGAGTCAGCTGCGACGTACGTGTCGTCCTCGCTCGTGCGACCTTTCCAGCGAAGCAGGAAAATGATTTTGCGTCCGGTAGCCGTGAGATCCACGCGATGGTTCAATATCTTCCAAGGTTCGAGCATGGGCTCCGACACAGGTCGTGTGGTTGGCGCGATGGTGGGCCGGGCGATAGCTGGCGACTGCGGCGGCTCGTAGTGATGCAGCAGACTGACGTGGAATGCGTCGTGTATCTTCCTGTCGTCGGGGAGCAGAAGCTTCGTGGTGGCAGGTGTCACCATCTGGACGATGCAAAATGGGCCGACATATCTGGGTCGCAATTTCGCAGGCTGCGGCAATCGTAGATTTTTAGTGTCCAGGAGGACAACTTGCCCAGGGCGGAAGTGTAAATCCCGTCGGTGCTTGTCCGCATTGCGACTAGCCGTCGTGTCAGCTTTGCGGATAAAATCAATTGTTTTTTTGCGGGCCGTCTGTAAGTCCGTGACGAGCTGTTGCGATCGTGGTACCGGATTGTCCATGGCCGTTAAAGAGGGTACCACGGGGTCTATCCCGTAATTCAAGTAAAATGGGGACTGTTGAGTTGTTGCTGAAGGGGCGTTGTTATATGCAAATTCCAACATCGGCAGTGAAAATCAGTTGGTGCAAATCAGCTGCTCCATTGTCCAATTTGTCCGTTCGGTCTGTCTGTCAGTTTGTGGGTGGTATCACGACGAAAACTGCAGGCGGGTGCCGTACTGCGCCCATGTCTCCTACTAGAACTTCGACGTTAATTTTGGGTCTCGATCGCTGATGATCGCCGAAGGTAATCCGTGGAAACGTACGACAGCGGAGATGAAGAGTTTTGCTGTATTTTCGGATGTGATCGTCGTGCGGCATGGTGCGAAATGCGCCATTTTCGTTAATCGGTCAACGACGACCAGAACCGAGTCGTTGCCACTTGCGCCAGCTGGGAGCCCCGTGACGAAATCCATCGTCACCTGTTGCCACGGTCGCTCGGGTGGCTCGAGGGGTTGCAGTAGTCCGGCCGGCCTTTGTCGCGACGACTTCAATGCTTGGCATGTCGGGCATGTTGTCACGTAGCGCTGCACGTCAGTCAGCATGTTAGGCCAATAGTAGTCCCGCTGTAGCAGCTTGAGTGTTTCATCGATGTCGCCGTGCCCGGAGAGGTTGGAGTCGTGAACCTCCTACGTCAGCAACTCCCGTAAGGGCTGGTAGGCGGGTACCCAAATCCGGTTCGTACCGGCCTTTAGGTAATAGTTGTCGTGTTGCGTAGTAGCCCGTTGGTGAGGATTCTTAAAAAACCTGTCAATTTTGTAGCCGTGGGTGATAGTCCTGTCAGCAGCGGGCTGGTGTGGGCGATTAGTACTGCCGATGTTTGCATGGAAGGGCGGGTCAGGGCGTCAGCAATGTTTTTGGCACCTTTCTTGTACGTGATGGTGTACCGAAAATTGGACTCGAGGTAGTCCAACCACTGGATTTGTCGCGGGTTGAGAGTCGGTTGCGTGCGCATATACTGTAGCGATTTGTGGTCAGTTCGAATCGTCACGTCGGCTCCCGTCAAATAGCAGCGCCATGCTCGAAATGCGTGGACAATAGCCAGCATCTCTTTGTCGTGGACTGGGCAGTTGCGCTCGGGTGGCTGCATCTTGCGTGATTCGTAGGCGATGGGTTGCAGCCCTTTGCCGAAGTACTGTAGCAAGATGGCGCCAACTGCAAAATCGCTGGAGTCAGTGATGACTTCAAACGGTCGAGATGGGTCGGCGAGGCGGAGGACCGGGGGTGAACTCAACATGTTTTTGAGTGTGTCGAAGGTGTCAAACTATGTGCTGCTTGTTGTGTAGGCTGTAGTGGGGTAGCCCATATGGGGTACAACCCAAATTAGGGTTTGCTACTTGTACCCATCCTGCTGCTAGTTCATTCACTCCTGTTCATTATTCTGACATGGTTTCAGAGCAGGTCCTAGCCTAGGACAGATCTCTTAGGGCCCACCGAGTAGCGCTACCCCACCCGTCGCGCTAGTGTGATCACGTCGTACTGCCCTGCCCTGCACTGTCCTGCCCTGCCCTGCCCTGCCCTGCGCTGCATGCTGCAGCACGCACTGCTTTGCGTGCGCGCCAAATGCTGCAGCGCGCACTGCTTTGCGTGCGCGCCGATTGCTGCAGCGCACCCTGCTGAGTCGCGGGCCACCTGCTGCAGCGCGCCCTGCCCTGCCCGCGCGCCGCGTCGCCCTGCCCGCCGCGTCGCCCCGCCCGCGCGTCGCACCGCGCGCCCTGCTTGCGCCCGCGCGCCGCGCTGCTGCGCGCCTCTGCCCTGCCAGCACGCCGCGCGCCTCTGCCCTGCATGCGCGCGCACCTCTGCCGAGCCCGCGCGCACGCCTGTGCCGTGCCCACGTCGCGCGCCTCTGCCCTGCTCGCGCGCGCGCCTTTGCCTTGCCCGCGCGCGCACCTCTGCCTTGCCCGCGCGCAGGCAGCTGCCCTGCCCGAGCGCCGCGCCGCGCGCCTCTGCCCTGCCCGCGCGCCACGCCGCCGCGCGCCTCTGCCCTGCCCGCGCGCCGTGCCGCCGCACGCCTCTGCCCTTGCCCAGCCGTGCGCGCCCTGCCCTGCCGCGCGCCCTACCCTGCTGTGTGCGCCACGCGCCGCTCTCTGCTGCACTGCTGCTAGCGCACTCCCCATCCTAGCCCTGCTTGCGTGCTGCTAGCGCGCTCGACTGCTCCGATTGCTATGGCCACTCTCAACGTTCTCACCTTTGATTCGGAGGGCCGCCCGATAGAATTCAATGCGTGGCTAGACGACTTACAGCTGTTCCTGCTGACAGACTCTAAGGACGGTACCTCGCTGTTTGACCTCACTTCTGGCGCCTTGCCCGCCCCTGACGCTACAGCTGACAGTGCGACCCGCTCACAATGGCTTACCCGTGACGCTGCTGCTCGCCTAGCCGTTCGCAACCACCTGCCGTTAGCCGAACGCGCCCACCTTGGCCAGCATAAGACAGTTAAAGCACTGTACGACGCTGTAGTCGCTCGTTACTCCTCCCCGGCCACTGCTGCTCTAGGCCGCCTTCTCCTGCCCTACCCGTTCCCAGACATGTCCGCCTTTGCCACAGTAGCCGACCTATTCACTCACCTTCGCACTAGTGACACTCGCTACCGTGCAGCGCTCCCCGCCGAGTTTCTCACCAAGAACCCCCCCCCCCCCCCCCATGTACATCACGCTCTACTTCATAGTCACCCGCCTCAACGACTCTCTTACCGCAGTCAGGGACTTCCTCCTAGCACTTGACCTCACCGACCTCACTGTCGACCTGCTCGAGAAGCACCTCCTAGCAGCTGAGACTAGCATAGTCGCTGTAGGTGCTTCTCGTGGCACTCCTCGCACCCACTTCTTTGAGAGGTGTTCGCCCTCCCCCCTTCTCCCCTCAGTCGCCTCTGCTGCAGCTGTTGACTACCTTCGTGCTGAGGAGGTAGGAGCTGCGTCTGCCCCTAGTGGGAGGCGCCGCAACGGCAGGGGCAGGGGAGGCAGGGGCGGTGGGGGCGGCAGAGGTGGAGGCGGTGGTGGGGGCGGTGGAGGCGGTGGTGGGGGCGGCGGTGGAGGAGGTAGTGGTGGTGGGGGCGGCGGGGCAGGTGGCGGCGGTGGTGGCGGCAGTGGGAGTGGTGGCGGCAGCGGTGGTGGCGGCAATAGTGGCGGCAGTGGGGGTGGAGGCGGAGGCAGTGGGGAGGCAGGGGTGGCACCAGCCAGAGGGGAGGCCTTGAAGTTGGCCAGCAGCAGCAGCAACATCAGCCCCTTTCGTCTCAGGAGCTCCGTGAGTGGTTTGCTCAGCGTGGGGCGGCTGGGGGTAGTGGTCCCTGCCCGTATGTCATTCGCACAGGTGACCGCACTGGTCAGACATGCGGGACGTCTCACACTCAGCACCGCTGCTTGTACCGCCTTACTGACGCCTTCCGCGCAGAGTTCCCCGACGCGGCTGAGCTCCCCGAGTGGGCGGCGCTGCTTAGGCAGAATGTTGATATCTTTGCTCTAGACTTTGATGCTATCCTATCTGCCATGTATGCATTGACTGTTAGTGCTGCGGGTGACTGTTACCTGTATATGCCGCCACACCCAAGTATAGAGGTTGCTGCTCTAGGTGCTATTAAGTCTGATGCCCTAGGTGCTGGTGAGTCTGCTCTCTCTGGTACTGCGTCTGCTGCGGCCTTGCACGCCTTCACGCTTGACTCAGGTGCCTCCCGCTGTTTCTTTCGCGACAGTACCACAGTCACACCACTTACTGCACCTGTGGCTGTGTCTTTGGCTGACCCCTCTGGGGGCCCAGTCCTTGCACGTTCCTCCACTGTTCTGCCCTGTCCGGCGGTTTCGTCTGGGTCACTGTCAGGTCTCCACCTCCCCTCGTTCTCTACGAACTTGGTGAGCACTGCTGTCCTCCAGGATGCGGGGGTTGACACCTTCACCCCTGGACGGCAGCGTGTGGCAATCTGTACGTGCTCCCGGACCGGTCGCCACCTGGCCACGTTCTCCCGTCGGCCTGGGTCGATCTGTACACACTGACTACTGCGCCTCCTCGGGTAGCTGCGTCTGCGTCTGCGTCAGGTCAGCTTGCTGCCCCCTGCTCGTGTCGCGCCCTGTCGCACCAGACGCTCCTTTGGCACCACCGTCTTCATCACCCCTCTGTGGCACGCCTCCGTGGGATGCACTCCCGTCTCCTTGTCTCTGGTCTTCCCAGGTCTCTGCCTCCCCTCCCACCCTCGCCTGCCCCTCTCTGCCTTCCCTGTGTCGAGGGGCGGCAGCGCGCCGCTCCTCACTCCTCCTCGTTCCCCCCGACAGAGGCTCCCCTGCAGACTCTCCACCTGGACGTGTGGGGCCCAGCCCGCGTCCGTGGACAGGGCCACGAGCGGTACTTTCTGCTGGTTGTCGACGACTACTTGCGTTACACCACGGTAATCCCCTTGCGCCGCAAGGGGGAGGTCCCTGATGTTCTGATCCCTTGGATCCGCGCTGTTCGTCTCCAGCTCCGCGAGCGGTTCGAGACGGACCTTCCAGTCCTGCGTCCGCACATTGACAGAGGTGGTGAGTTTTCATCCGACCTCTTGCGGGCCTTTTGTCAGGCGGAGTGCATTCACCAGACGTTCACGCTTCCGGCCTCTCCCCAGCAGAATGGGGTTGCTGAGCTCCTCATTGACTAGTCATGGAGGTTGCTCGTACCTCCATGATCCATGCGGCTGCCCCCCCCCATTTTCTGTGGTCGTTTGCAGTCCAGTACGCTGCGCATCAGCTCAACCTTTGGCCCCGTGTCTCCTTGCCGGAGACCTCTCCCACACTGCGTTGGACGGGGGAGGTTGGCGATGCGTCGGTGTTCCGGGTCTGGGGATGTCGAGCCTTTGTCCGCGATACGTCCGCGGACAAGCTCTACTCCCACGCCGTTCCCTGTGTCTTACTTGGCTTTGTCCCTGACGCGCCTGGCTGGCAGTTTTACCACCCCACCTCGCGCCGTGTCCTGCCCTCTCAGGACGTCACGTTTGACGAGTCGGTTCCCTTTTACCATCTCTTCCCCTACCGCACTGCCCCTCTCCCTCCTCCGCCGCTCTTCCTAGCACCAGGTCCTCCTCCGGTAGACCCCCTCCCCCCACAGGGTCCTGCTCCCTCAGGTGTGTCCCAGGTAGACCCTGTCAAGCCTGTCGAGGTAGCTGTCGACTCTGGTGCTGCTAGAGGTGGTGCGTCGGGGGGTGCTGAGCCTGGGGGTGCTGAGTCAGAGGGTGCAGAGCCTGAGCGTGCGGAGCCTAGAGGTGCTGAGCCTAGGGGTGCTGAGCCCGAGTGTGCTGAGCCTGGAGGCCCTTCAGGTGTCTTGTCACGGCCAGAGTCTCTCTCTCCACTGCAGCTGCGCGAGTGGTTTGCACGGCGCTGGAGCCTCCGGAGTGGTGCTGCTGGAGCTGGAGCTACTGGAGGTGCTGGAGCCGCTAGTCTTGGAGGTGCTCGTACTGGAGGTACTGGAGCTGCTGGGGCTGGAGGTACTACTGGAGCTGCTGGAGGTGCTGGTGCTGCTGGAGCTGGAGCTGGAGGTGCTGGAGTTGTTCCTGCTGGTGGTGCTGCTGGTGCTGGAGCTAGTGGTGCTGCAAGAGTTGGAGCTGGAGGTGCTGGAGCTATTGGTGTTAGAATCTAGATGTGAACGAGAATGATGAAACTAGGAATGATGGGGATACAAGTAGGAAACCCTAGGAAAGTTGTACCCCCTAAGGCTAAACCCACTATAGCCTACACAATATAAACATATAATGTTTGACACACCCCCATAGGCTAAGGGGGAGACAACCAGATGGTCACAAGACCAGTCAAAGCAAAGCAAAGCAAGCTCAGGGTGGATCTCAGGGAAACCACATAAATTCTGAGCACAAGCAAGTGGTCACAAGACCAGTTCACATGCAGGTTGATAATATAACAAGAGATACAGTGATCACAACCTAGCAAAAGCAGGCATGCAGGTATATATATAGAGATCACAGTACAAGCAGAGTCAAGAAGTAAGCAAGTGAGGACCAGTAGGCACAAGGCCTAGAACAGTACAGAAGCGCTGATGGTCACAAGGCTGAAGCGCCTTGGTGAACACATCAGCACTGTTGGCCCGAGTGGCCACGTAACGCAGACGAAGCTGACCGCGCTGCTGCAGCTCTCGAGCAAGGAAGTAGCGCAGAGCGATAGGCTTCGTTCTGTGCTCCAGTCTGTGCTCCTCACACAAGGCAATGGCAGCCTTGTTGTCGACGTACAGCACTGGAGGAGAACGAGGCCGCTCTCCCAAGTCGGTCAGCAGGTAGGTGAGCCAGCGTAACTCCTGTGCAGCCATGGCTGTGGCGTAGATCTCAGCCTCACAACTGGAGCTGAGAACAGAAGACGAGCGTGTGGAACGCCAAGAAACTGAACCAGAGCCAAGGCTGAAGGTGTAACCCTGAGACGACCGCTGAGTAGCCTGGTCGTCAGCCCAAGAAGCGTCTGAGTGCCCAGTGAGTACAACTCGGTCTCGTCCTCCAAGCACTAGCCCCATGCCCGACGTACTGCACAAGTAGCGCAACACCCTCTTAGCGGCATCCATGTGCTCCTTTTGGTGACGGCCAGGAGCGACATAGCGTGCAAGGATGCTAAGAGGGTATGCAAGGTCAGGTCGAGTGCAGGTCATCAGGTACATGAGGCAGCCCACAAGCTCTGGATACGAACCACTTGGCTCTACGGACTCATCCGAAGGCAGAGCTGAGAGCGAGTGACCGGTAGGCAGAGGAGTGGCCTGAGGCGAGGAGTACGTGAAGCGGAAGCGCTGAAGGACCTGCTGCACCATGTGTGACTGAGTCAAGGTGATGGTGCGCCGTGCTCTGTCCCGGGTGATCCGCAAGCCAAGATAGCTTGTCAGTTCACCCAGGTCTGTGCACGTGTGTCTCTTCTGCAGCTCCGACTTCACGTGGGCGAGTGCCGCAGTGTCAACGGTGGCAAAGACCAAGTCGTCGACGTACACGAGGATGTAGAACGGCGGCAGCGAAGTGTCGGTGCGTAGAAACAGCGACGGGTCAGCAGTAGAAGGAGCGAACCCAAGAGCCGCAAGTGTAGTCCTCAGTGTGTCGTGCCACTCACGCGGCGCCTGGCGGAGACCGTAGACTGGCCGCCGGAGGCTCCACTGGGTACCAGGAGGGAACGACCCAGTGAAGCCAGGTGGGCGGCGCAGCCAGATCTCCTCGTGCAGGCTGCCCTGTAGGAAAGCAGTGCTGAAGTCAAGAGAGTGGAGCTCGTAGTCACGCTGAGCGGCGACGTGCAGCAGAACCCGAAGAGTGGTCATCTTCGGGGTCGGGGAGAAGGTCTGAAAGAAGTCAACTCCCTCTCGTTGACTGAAGCCTCGTGCAACGTAACGCGCCTTGAAGACAGGCGGAGAACCCGGCGGCCGCTTCACCCTGAAAATCCACATGCCACTGACAATGTTCGCCCCAGGTGGGGGAACGTCGTCGACGTAGGTGCCTGTGGACTTCCAGGAAGCCATCTCTGCGTCCATGGCTGTCTGCCACTGAGAGGAGTACTCACCCGCGATCGCCTCAGCGTAAGAGCGCGGGGTCGGGATGTCTGGAGCATCCGGGTCTCCCTCAGGGGCAACCAGCATGGACACGAGATGAGGTAAAGCAGCGGCAAAGCACTCAAACTCCTCCTGCCTATCCTCAAGGACGTCCGTGCCAAGAGCACACTCACCCCCGACGGACGGAGGACAGACAGACTCAGACTCAGACTCAGCGACAAGGCTAGCGGCGTAGTCTAGACAACAAGTGGCAGCAAAGTCAACTAACTCAGCGACTAGAGCAGATGCAGCAGAGGACTCAAAGGAAGGGTCAGTGACAACAGTGGCGAGGAGACGCGTGACAGTAGGACTGGCAGCACGAAGGGAGTCAGACTCCGGGTCAGCAAGAGCAGGAAGAGAGGACGCAGGAGGAGACGGCAGGGGGACGCGCTGAGGAGCAGAGGAAGGACGAAGCGCCATCTGGTGAGTGCATGGGACAGCAGGAGGACGCTGACGAGGGACACGACGACCATTGTGAGCAGCACGAACAGGCAACGCACGACGAGACTCGGCGACGCAGGACGAGACTCAGGCTCACGACGCTCTGTAAGACCTCCAGTCGGACCAGTGTAAGGAGAAGGACCAGGGAGTGGTAAGGCAGGAGGGAACTGTGACTGCGACTGGACTGGCGGAAGACACTCTAAGGAGGGAGCAGGACAAGGAGGAGGCGACTGACCAAGAACCTGCTGAAGGAGCGGAACGAAGTACGGCTGCGGCCGCGTAGCGCCGCCAGAACCAGTAGCCTCAGCTCCAGGGTCTCCAGCTACAGCGCCCGCAGGACCACGAGTAGCTCCAGCAGCACCAGCACCAGCAGCAGCTCCAACTCCAGGGTCCCCAGTACCAGCAGCAGCTCCAACTCCAGGGTCCTCAGCAACAGCAGTAGCTCCAACTTCAGGGTCCACAGCACCAGCAGCAGCTCTAACTCCAGGGTCCGCAGCACCAGCAGCAGCTCCAACGCCCGGGTCCGCAGCACCAGCCGCAGCTCCAACTCCCGGGTCCTCAGCACCAGCAGCAGCTCTAACTCCAGGGTCCGCAGTACCAGCAGCAGCTCCGACTCCAGGGTCCTCAGTACCAGCAGCAGCTCCAGCTCCAGGGTCCCCAGCACCAGCAGCGCCACTCCGGAGACTGCAGCGCCGAGCGTACCACTCTCGGAGTCGCTGGGGAGAGGGTAGCTCCCGCCGAGGCGGGGAACCAGCACCTCCAGCAGCGCCAGCAGCACCGCCAGCAGCAGCAGCACCTCCAGCAGCTCCAGCAGGACCAGCAGCACCTCCAGCAGCACCAGCAGCACCGCCAGCAGCAGCAGCACCTCCAGCAGCTCCAGCAGTACCAACACCAGCAGCACCTCCAGCAGCGCCAGCAGCACCGCCAGCAGCAGCAGCACCTCCAGCACCAGGGTCCGTGACACTAGGAGCGCCACTCCGGAGACTGCAGCGCCGAGCGTACCACTCTCGGAGCCGCTGGGGAGAGGGCAGCTCCCGCCTAGGAGGGGAAGCACTAGCACCAGCGCCAGTAGCACTCCTAGCTCTAGAAGCACCCCTCCTGAGGCTGCAGTACTCTAAGTACCACTCACGCAGCTGCTGCGAGGAGAGAGCTCCTCCAGGTGTAGCACGCTCAGTCTCAGCACCCTCAGGCGCAGTACCCTCAGACGTAGCACTCACAGGCTCAGCACCCCCAGACTCAGCACCCACAGGCTCCGCACCCCCAGGCTCCGCACCCTCAGACTCCGCAACCCCAGGCTCCGCACCCCCAGGCTCCGCACCCCCAGGCTCCGCACGCTCAGGCTCAGCACCCCTAGCAGGACGAGAGTCGACAGCTACCTCGACAGGCTCAACCGGGTCTACCTAGGACACACCTGAGGGAGCGGCACCCTGAGGGGGGAGGGGGTCTACCACAGCAGCACCTGGCGCGAGGAAGAGAGGCGGGGGGGGGAGCGGGGCAGTGCGGTAGGGGAAGAGGCGGTAGTAGGGCACAGACTCGTCAAAAGTGACGTCCTGAGAGGGCAGGACACGGGACAAAGCCAAGGAAAACACAAGGAACAGCGCGGGAGGAGAGCTTGTCCGCGGACGTATCGCGAACAAAAGCTCGAGATCCCCAGACCCGAAAACGCGACGCATCGCCAACCTCTCCCGTCCAACGCAGTGTCGGGGAAGTCTCCGGCAAGGAGACACGGGGCCAGAGGTTGAGCTGATGCGCAACGTATCGGACCGCAAACGGCCACAGAAAGTGGGGGGCAGCCGCATGGATCAAGGAGGTACGAGCGACCTCCATGACCAAGCCAATGCGGCGCTCAGCAACCCCATTCTGCTGTGGAGAGGCCGGAAGCATGAACGACTGGCGGATGCCGTGCTCCGCACAGTAGGCTGCCAAGAGGTCGGAGGAGAACTCACCACCTCTGTCAGAGTGCAAGCGCAGGACAGGAAAGTCCGAGTGGAAACGCTCGCTGAGCTGGAGACGAGAAGCGCGGATCCAAGGGATCAAAACATCAGGGACCTCACCCTTGGTGCGCAAGGGGAAGACCGTGGTGTAGCGCGAGTAGTCGTCAACAACTATCAGGAAGTACCTCTCCTGACCCTGACCACGGACGCGGGCTGGGCCCCACACGTCCATGTGGAGCGTCTGCAAGGGAGCAGTCGTCGGGGGAAACGAGGAGGAGTGAGGAGCGGCGCGCTGCCGCCCCTCGACACAGGGAAGACAGGGAGGAGCAGGCGAGGGTGGGAGGGGAGGGAGAACCCTGGGAAGACCAGAGACAAGGTATCGTTTGTGCATGGCACGAAGGCGCTGCACGGACGGGTGACCAAGTCGGTGGTGCCAGAGGACGGTCTCGTGCGCTAGAGAGTGACACGAGCAGGGGGCCGACAGCTGACCGGACGCAGACGCAGACGCTGCTACCTGAGGGGACTCAGTGGTCAGTGTGTACAGGTCCGACCCCGGCTGCCGAGTGAAGGTAGCCAGGTGACGGCCCGTCCGAGCACACGTGCAGTGTGTCACGCGCTCGTAGGCAGGGGTGAACTGGTGGACACCCCCGTCCTGGAGCGCACTACCCGCCACCAAGTTCGTAGAGAACGAGGGGAGGTAGAGACCTGACAGTGTGCCCGACGGGACCGCAGGACAAGGGAGGACAGTGGAGGAGGTCGCAAGGACCGGACCCCCAGAGGGGTCAGCAAGGGAGACTGCAACCGGCCGAGCAAGCTGCTCAAGGGCCGTGCGGTCACGAAAGAAACAGCGGGAAGCACCGGAGTCCAGTGTGAAGGTGTGCAGTGCCGCAGTAGACGCAGTACCAGCAGGTGCAAACGCACGAGTACCTGGGGCAGCAGACTTACCAGCACCTAGAGCAGCAGCCTCACGAGGACCTAGGGCAGCAGACGCACTAGCACCTAGAGCGGCAGCCACACCAGTACCTAGAGCAGCAGACTGGATACCGGGGTCAGGCGGTACACACAGGGGACAGGCACTCTCAGTACTAGTAGACAATGCATACATGGCAGTGAGGATAGCATCAGAGTCAAGAGCAAAGATATCTACCCTCTGCCTAAGCAGCTCCACCCAGGAGGGGAGCTCAGCGGCGTCGCCAAACTCTGTACGCCAAGCGTCGCCCAGACGGGCGAAGCAGTGGGACTCTGTGTGGCCACGGGTCCCGCAAGGCTGACCAGTCCGGACACCTGTGCGAATGACGTACGGGCAGCGAGCAGTACTCAGTGACCCTCTACTCTGAGCGTACCACTCACGGAGCTGCTTGGGCGAAAGAGGACACGGCAGCTGCACCTGTCCACTACCAGAAGCTCCCGAACGACCCACTCCAGAGCGACTACCACTACGGCCACCCCGACAGCCCCAACTAGCGTACCACTCACGAAGCTGCTGGGGCGTGAGGGACTCACGCGCACGGCCCTGGAGCTGCATCTGGCCACGCCAGGAGCAGCAGTAGCAGCAGTAGCGGCAGTAACAGCAGTAACAGCAGGAGCAGTAGCAGTGGGAGTAGGAAAGGCAGTAGCAGCAGTAGCAGCGGTAGCAGTGCGGGCAGGGCAATGCTCACCAGTGGTCGGCGCGGCAGGCGCAAGACGGTGGCGACAGCGGGGCCGCTACAACTGCAGGGCGGGGCCGGGCCGCGGCAGGGAGCTCCGCGGCAGCTGCTGCAGGGCGGGGCCGGGCCGCGACGGCAGCTGCTCCAGGGGCCAGGGGCGGCTGCTGCAGGGGCGGCTGCTCCAGGGGCCAGGGGCGGCTCTTGCAGTGGCGGCTGCTCCAAGGGCTAGGGGCGGCTGCTGCAGGGGCGGCTGCTCCAGGGGCCAGGGGCGGCTCTTGCAGTGGCGGCTGCTCCAGGGGCCAGGGGCGGCTGCTGCAGGGGCGGCTGCTCCAGGGTCCAGGGGCGGCTCCTGCTGTGGTGGCTGCTCCAGGTGGCCAGGGGCGGCTGCTGCAGGGGCGGCTGCTCCAGGGTCCAGGGGCGGCTGTAGGTGCAGCTGCTCCAGAGGCCAGGGGCGGCTGCTGTAGGTGCGGCTGCTCTAGGGGCCAGGGGCGGCCGTCCCAAGGGCGGGCGCGGGGTAGGGCAGGGCGCCACGGTGAGCAGGGGCGACGCGCGGGTCGCGCGGGGGGCGACGCGACGAGGCAGGGGCGACGCGCGCGGGTCCCGCAGCTGCGTCGCGACGAGGCGGGGGCGACGCGCGGGTCCCGCAGCTGCGTCGCGACGAGGCGGGGGCGACGCGCGGGTCCCGCAGCTGCGTCGCGACGAGGCGGGGGCGACGCGCGGGTCCCACAGGGTCGTCGCGACGAGGCAGGCGGGGGGGAAGTGCGGGTCCCGCAGAGGCGCCGCGAAGAGGCGGGGGCGACGCGCGGGTCCCGTAAGGGCGTCGCGAAGAGGCAGGGGGCGACGCGCACGGGTTCCGGCGGGCTGCAGGCGCCGGCGTGCAGCAGCCGCGGCGCGCGGGTTACGGCCTGCGCGCGAGCGGCCTACGGGCGGCGTACGGGCTGCCTACGGGCGGCAGCGGCCTACGGGCGGCGTACGGGCGGCCTACGGGCGGCAGCGGCCTACGGGCGGCGTACGGGCAGCGTAAGGGCGGCCTACGGGCGACGGCAGGCGACGGGCAGCCTACAGGCGGCGGCCACTAGGGCGCACGACGGCGCTAGTAGGGGCGCTCGACGGCGCTAGAGGGGCGCTCGACGACGCTAGGAGGGGTGCTCGACGGCGCAAGAAGGGGCGCTCGACGGCGCGAGAAGGGGCGCTCGACGGCGCGGTGGAACGGTGGGCCCAAACCAACGTCGGTCCTAGGTCCTGACCTAGGCGTCGGATACCATGTTAGAATCTAGATGTGAACGAGAATGATGAAACTAGGAATGATGGGGATACAAGTAGGAAACCCTAGGAAAGTTGTACCCCCTAAGGCTAAACCCACTATAGCCTACACAATATAAACATATAATGTTTGACAGCTGGAGGTGCTGGTGCTGCTGGAGCTGGAGCTGGAGGTGCTGGAGTTGTTCCTGCTGGTGGTGCTGCTGGTGCTGGAGCTAGTGGTGCTGCAAGAGTTGGAGCTGGAGGTGCTGGAGCTGTTCTTGCTGGTGGTGCTGCTGGTGCTGAAGCTAGTGGTACTGCAGGCGTTGGAGCTAGAGACCCTGGAGCTGGGGGTGGTGGTGCTTCACGGCCGCAGCCGTACTTCGTTCCACTCCTTCAGCAGGTTCTTGGTCTCCCGCCTTCTACTGGTCCTACTCCTCCCTTACTGTGTCCGCCGCCTGACCAGTCGCAGTCGCAGTTACAGCCAGCCTCCCCACTGCCTCGTCCTTCTCCTTACATTGGGCCGACCGGAGGTCTTGCTGAGCGTCGTGAGCCTGCTCCTCGGCGATGTCGAGGAGCTCCCAACCCTTGCTCTCCTCCGACATGCCGAGATGGAGGCCCCACTTGGCCTTCGGCTTCAGCTTCCCACCGCGCTGCTGCTCAGGGACAAGGAATTGCGCCATACAGCCCCACACCCGCGCCATCGACAAGTCGGGCTTCTGCCCGGTAAGGAGCTGGTACGGCGTCGTCCCAGGTGGCAGCGCCGATCGCTCAAGGCAGTTGCGGACCCAGACAGCCTGCCGCAGAGCGAGATGCCACCAGTGGTGCTGCACGCCCATGTGCAGCAGCATCGTCCGCACCGACTCCACCACCGTCCGCATCTCCCGCTCCGCCATGCCGTCCTGCTGCGGGGTGTAGGGACAGGTCAAGTCGTGGACGATCCCCTTTCCGTCCACGAAGGCGGTGAACTCCTTCCCGAGAAACTCCCTTCCTCGGTCAGAGCGCAGCTGCAGCACCGATCTCTTCGCCTGCCGCTCCACCAACACCAGCCAATTCTGGAATTCCAGCAGCACGTCGGACTTCTTGGCGACCAGCCTCACCCATACGTAGCGAGTCTTGCGGTCCTTCAGCAGCAAGAAGTACAGGCTGCCATCCTTGGCAGCCACGCGAAATGGCCCGCACAGGTCGATGTGCACGACGGCCAGGGCGTCTGCCGCGTCCGTGCCCTTGTCGGGGAAGGTGTGGCGCGCCAGCTTCCCGCCAACGCACGAGACGCAGGGCGAGGCCGTGCCGGACGCTGACTAGAGTTCCAGCCCGGTGGCTACCTCGTGCTTCGCCGAGCTCCGGATGGTGTCCATGCCAACGTGCGCGAGCCTCGCGTGCAGCCTGTCCGGCGTCGCCTTCGTCGCCGAAACGATTGCCCGCAGAGCCACTTCCTCCGCCACAGTCGTCGCTGAGCAGGGACGGAGGTCAGTGCAGAGGACGCGCCCGGTGTAGGTCGCCCGACCGAGCACCTCTTCCGCCGCGAAGACGAGCAACATCCCGTCCCCGTCCTCCTGCGGCTTCACGCCATTCTCCTTCAGTTGGCCGGCGGACAGCAAGTTCGCGTGCACGCCCGGAACGTACAGCACATCGGGTATGAGCACCCGCTTCCCGGCCTCCCCTTGCAGCGCAACCGTGCCACGTCCGCGAACGTCCTGCAGCGCCTTATTGAAGCCGCGCACGTGCTTCACGTCGCCGCTCGGCCCCAAGTCGACGAAGGTGGTGCGAGCAGCCGCTGTCGAGGAGGACCACCGCGGGGTTCGCTTGCACAGCTGCCGCCACCGCCTAGAAATCCTCGCCAGCCTCCGGTGCCAGTGAAACGGTCGGCTCCACAATGCCGACAAGCGAGCACGACGCCTCCTTACCGTCTCGCCCTTTGCCACCCGCGGTAGAGTCGGCGTCCTTCGCCGAGGTCGATTTCGTCGACTGTTTTTCCTTTCGCGGTTGGTTTCCTCGACGAGGACGACGGTTGCCAGAACTCCCATGGCCTCCCTTCGCGTCGTCGTCGTCGGAATCACTGCGGTCGGGGCACTCGAAGGAGAGGTGATCGGGGTCGCCGCACAGCCAGCATTCCCGACGTCGACCTCCTCCTCCACGACCGCTCTCCTTAGCCGACTTCTTCTTGTCGGCGTCCTTTGCCGGCTTCCCGCCACCGCGGTGACTACCACCAGACTGCCCGCGCGGTCCCGGTTGACCACTGTGCTTCGCCGGGGCGACGAAGTTCACTTGCGCCAGGAGCTCCTAGGACCGCTCAGCCTCCTACATCGCCTCGTCTTGCAGGATGTACGAGGTCAATGTGTCCTCGTTGAGCGTCGCCCGCGTGCTCGGCGCCATCGACAGCCGCTTCAGCAGGTTGTAGCTGCTCGGGAGTCCCTGCATGACATATGTGACATACGACGCCGTTGAGTACTCCGCGCCAGCCATCCATATGGTGGCGAGAATTCGCCGTGCTCGGTTGCAGTAGTCGGTCGCGGTCTCTTGATCGCCCATACGCAGGTGCGTCAACTGGCCCTCAAGCTGGGCGATGAACAAGTCGTCGGTGACTTGGTACGTCGACTCGATGAAATGCCACGCCCGGTGGCCGGCGTCGAGGTACTCCCTGCACCACTTCAGGGCGATCTGTACGCCCGGCGAGCAGCACCGCGAGATGACCGTGAAGGTCAGCAACTACACGGCGCGAAATTCCGCTCGCAGGTCGGGGTAGTGCTCCTTCGGCGTCGCCACAGTCCCGCGGGCGAAGCCCATCAGCCCGGCCATCTCCAGCTGGGGCTCAATGGCTTCCTTCCATGTGAGGATGTCGGGACGACCGACCAGCGGAGGGGTGACCGAGATCCTGTCCGGCGTAAACTTGAAGTAGCCATAGCTCGGCGCAATTCCTCCCGCGGTCACGTGAGTCGCCGACATCGGCGCCAATTCACTTCGTCTGCCTCCAACGTAGCCCTGCGAGGCCCCTGCATCCGCGGACGACTGCATCCCTCGCGCCTGAACTTCGCCGACTTCATCGGCGTGAATCACACCTCGCTGCCTCGATGTGCCTCCCGCGCTGCTGCCGACTTGACCACCACCCGCGTTGACATCCGCGTCGACGCCGCCCGCGTTGTTCACCGGTCGAGGAGACGCAGGCCAAGAGGGAGGGTGCTCCGTCGCCCACAATGCGCGGATGCCAGCCTCGACGACCGCCCAGGGCAGGTCGCCATACTCGTTGGCCTCGTGCCTTCTCCTTGCGTTCTCCAGCCGTGCCTCCAGGGTGTCCACAACGCCCGCTTGCACTACGGGGTCCACCATGGTGTCTCGCACGGCTGCCGGTCTACGAACAAGCTAGGTGAATGCAAAGTCGACTAAACCAAAGGTGCCTTCGCGGTGTCGTCCACGCTCACCGCACCATGCGGAGATAACTAGTGCAACGGGAGCTAGACTACGGGCTAGGCACGGGGCAAAAGTGATCGTAGCGTTCGTTCGTTCCTTAGTCGTTTCCAAGTGCTAACACTGCTTGCTAGTTCACGAGGAAAATTGGCAAGAGTTCCACTAGGAAAACATGACAACAAAAGTTCAGAATGATTGAATCAACATTGGCAACACAGACTACATCAGACCTAGCAAGGCTGCTGGTCGACTGCCAGCGCAGCATGGTCGACCGCGTGCCAGCACGACTTGGTCGATCGCGCTCTAGCAGAGCAGAGTCGCGGCTTGCCAACGTTGCCAGTCCGCGGTGTGCCAACGCTGCAGTAAGTCGGCTGCACAGCGTTGCATCCGCAGGACACAGGTGCACCTGCTTCGCAGATGCGTGCAGCTGGTTGGCGCCCAACTCCCCGTCACATGCCCAGCGCAGACACTCCACCCGTGATGGCGCCCACCAGCCACGTCGACCTCGGGATACCACCCCCGAGTTCGTCCTCGCAGAAACCACTTTCCGGCGACCTTCGCACACGTCGCCCGGGTATCCTGGTCGACCGGGTATCCCGTGGCCCCCGGTCGTCCACCCGCGGCCACCGCGGTCCCCGCGGTCCCATGGTCTCCCGCGGCCCTCCCGCGGTCCTCCCGCGGTCCCGTGGTACCCGCGGTCCTCCCGCGGTTCCGCGGCCCTCCCGCGGTCCCGCGGTTTTCCCGCGGTCCCGCGGTTCTCCCGCGGCCCCGCGGTTCTCCCGCGGCCCCGCGGTCTTCCCGCAGACCCGCGGTGCTCCCGCGGCCCCGCGGTTCTCCCGCGGCCCCGCGATTCTCCCGCGGCCCCGCGGTTCTCCCGCGGTCCCGCGGTCGGCTCCGCCCAAGCGAGGACGGGGCCAAACACTACTCCCATTGACAGAGTGTGCTCTTGGCACGGACGTCCTTGAGGACAGACAGGAGGACTTTGAGTGCTTGGCAGCTGCTGTACCTCATCTCGTGTCCATGCTGATTGCACCTGAGGGAGACCCGGATGCACCAGGCATCCCGACCCCGCGCTCTTACGCAGAGGCGATAGAGGGTCCCTACTCCACTCAGTGGCAGTCAGCCATGGACACAGAGATGGCATCCTGGAAGTCCACAGGCACTTACGTCGACAAGGTTCCCCCTCCTGGGGTGAACATCGTCGATGGCATGTGGATTTTCAGGGTGAAGCGGCCGCCGGGTTCTCCGCCTGTCTTCAAGGCGCGTTGCGTTGCACGAGGCTTCAGTCAGCGACAAGGAGTTGACTTCTTCCATAGCTTCTCCCCTACCCCGAAGATGACCACTCTTCGGGTGCTGCTGCACGTCGCCGCTCAGCGTGACTACGAGCTTCACTCTCTTGACTTCGGCACTGTTTTCCTACAGGGCAGCCTGCACGAGGAGATCTGGCTGCGCCGCCCACCTGGTTTCATTGGGTCGTTTTCTGCAGGTACCCAGTGGAGCCTCCGGCGGCCAGTCGGTCTCCGCCAGGCGCCCCGCGAGTGGCACGACACACTGAGGACGACTCTTGTGTCTCTTGGGTTTGCTCCTTCTACTGCTGACCCGTCGCTGTTTCTACGCACCGACACTTCGCTGCCGCCATTCTACATCCTCGTGTACGTCGACGACTTGGTCTTTGCCACTGCTAACACTACTGGACTGGCCCACGTGAAGTCGGAGTTGCAGAAGAGACACACGTGCACAGACCTGGGTGAGCTGCGCAGCTACCTTGGCTTGCAGATCACCCGGGACAGAGCATGCCGCACCATTACCTTGACTCAGTCACACATGGTGCAGCAGGTCCTTCAGCGCTTCCGCTTCGAGTACTCCTCGCCACAGCCCACTCCTCTGCCTACCGGTCACTCGCTCTCAGCTCTGCCTTGAGATGAGTCCGTAGAGCCGACTTTGCTTGTACTGTGATCTATATACTTATTCCTGCATGCTTACACTTGCTAGGTTGTGATCACTGTACTGTTTGCTCTCCTTTATATATAACTCTGCATGTGAACTGGCCTTGTGGCCATTTGCTTGTGCTCAGATTGTGTGGTGACTTCGTGATCCACCCTGAGCTTGCTTTGCCTTTCTTGACTGGTCTTGTGACCTCTTGTTCTCCCCCACTTTGCCTATCGGGGTGTGTCAAACTATGTGCTGCTTATTGTGTAGGCTGTAGTGGGGTAGCCCATATGGGGTACAACCCAAATTAGGGTTTGCTACTTATACCCATCCTGCTGCTAGTTCATTCACTCCTGTTCATTATTCTGACAGAAGGCGGACGGTTGTCTCTCCCCCCACTGAAAATTGTTGTCCTTGTGCAAGATGTCGGTTAGCGGCTTGGTAATCCCTGCCATGTTGGGTACAAAATATCGAACGTAGTTAAGAAGTCCCAAAAAACTTTGCAACTCAGTGATGTTAGTCGGCGTCTTCCACTTAGCGATGGCGTCCACTTTATGGAGGTCGAAACCACGTGTCCCAAAAACTCCAACTCCGGTTTTAGGAACTCGCACTTAGACCCCTTTGTGATAAGTCGGTTCTCCTGTAAGCGTCGGAACACCTTCTCCAAGTCCCGCAAATGTTCTTCCTCCGTCTTCCTATAGACCAGAATGTCGTCGAGATACACTATGACTTTTTTTATCGAGCATGTCCATGAAAATCCCGTTCATAGTCAGCTGGAACGTCGAGGGCGCGTTGGTCAGTCTGAATGGCATCACTGTATATTCGTAACTGCCGTAGTGTGTGCGAAAAGCTGTCTTCGGGCAGTCGTCGGCGAACACGCGAATTTGATGGTAGCCTCCTCGCAAATCGATCTTCGAGGAGAAGCGAGCCCCGCGAAGCTCATCTAGCAGGTCGTCCACTCGTGGGATCGGGTAACGCGACTTGTTTGTGACCCGATTCAATGCTCGATAATCAATGCACATGCGAAGGCCTCCGTCCTTCTTCGGCGTGAACAGTATGGGTGCTGCAAATGGCGACGTGCTTGGCCGTATGAATCCCTTGGCGAGCAGGTAATCCAGCTGGCTTCGCAACTCGTCGAGCTCTTGTTGGCTGAGCAGCCACTGCGTCCTCACGGTGGGTTGCGCGCTGGGTTCCAGCCATATCCGATTATCTTCCGGACGCTGAGGTGGCAGGCCGTCGGGGAGGTCATCCGTGAAAATTTCGGGATACTTCCGAATGATGCTCGTCAACTCCTCAGAGACTGTCGCGCAGAGCATGGCGATGTCGGCGATTTTTTCGGTGGTTGCTACCTCGTACAGGTGTACAGCGTAGCCCTGAATTCCACTGTTGATCGCTCGTCGCATGGTGTCGGCATTGACACGTGTCGTCACCGGCTCCGGGTCCGTCCACTTCGGAAGCGTCGTCAGCCCTGCATGTCCTCGCATAGCGCACGCTCCTGTCGTCCAGTCGATCGTCGGGTTGTATCGTTGCAGCCAATCTCGCCCCAGCAGTACATCGCAACCGTCTAAAGTCGTCGCCAGCATCTTCATGCCGAACCCGAATTTGTCTCCACACTTAATCCGGATTTTTCGCGCCTCATCTCGAATGGCCAGCGGTGTCCCATCCACCAACCTAGCATCGATCTCTGGCAGACATATGTTCAGCTTTACCCCAAATTTTTTGGCCGTTGCCAAGTTGACAAGACTGTGGCTCGCCCCTCCGTCAATGAATAATTTCATTTTGTTGCCATTAACCCTCCCCACCACCAGCACATGGTAGTCCACGTGTTCACCCACGTTATTCGTCCGGGTGCGGTCGATAGCTCTGATCGGTACCACGACACAGTGTGGATGGTGATTGTTGGGCGACAAGGTCTCGTCAGTAGGGCGCCCGTCTGCTACTGACTCGTATCTTTTCCCGACCCTTCTCCGTTGTTCCTCTTCCCCTACTTAAACTTCGAGCAGTCTTTTTTCAGGTGGCCCAGCTGGTTGCATAAAAAGCACGGCCCAATCGCTCGGCTCGGTGCATCCACGCAGTTGATCATGGGCTGGTGAGTTGATCCACGAAATCGAGGGCCCTCCCGGGAGCTCAATCTCGCCCACTGCATTGTTAGAATATAATGCTTGTCTAGTCTGTAGTGGGGTACTCAATAGTGAGTATAACCTTGTTAGGGCTTGCTATTTGTACCTCCCTCCTTTCTAGTCAAAACCCTCCTCCTTTGCTTATTCTCTCTTGCCTAGCTTGCTAGCTATGGCTCCTGCGTTCTAACCGCTATTGTGACATGGTAACAGAGCGATTACGCTCCTGGCCTGTGGACCCACCGTTTGCTTCCGCTGCCACTACTGTACTGTCTGTCGCGCGCCCCGTGGCGCGCGACGATTTTTTTCTTCCCGCCACGCGCTCGGGGTGCGTGGCGGTTTTCTGCCCGCTGCGTGCTCGGGGCGCGTTGCGGTTTTCCGCTCCGTCGCAGCACCCCGGAGGCCCGCGCGCCACCCCCTCCCGTCGCCCCGTCGCGGCGCCCATGGGGCCCGCGCGCGGCCCCCTCCCGTCGCCCGTCGTGGCGCCTCGGGGCCCGCGCGCCTTCCCCTCCCGTCGCCCCGTCGCGGCGCCCTGGGGCCCCGCGCGTGGCCCCCTTCCGTCGCCCGTCGTGGCGCCTCGGGGGCCCGCGCGCTTTCCCCTCCCTTCGCCCCGTCGCGGCGCCCTGGGGGCACGCGCGCGGCCCCCTCCCGTCGCCCGTCGCGGCACCCTGGGGGCCCGCGCACGGCCCCCCTCCCGTCGCCCGTCGTGGCGCCCCGGGGGATCCGCGCGCCGTCCCCCGCGCTGCTGCCCGCGCTCCTGCCCCGTGCTGCCCGTTTTAGGGTTTTGGGGTGGCGAGTGTGGGGGTGGCGGGTATGGGGGTGACGGGTGTGTGCGCCGTCCCCTGCTCCTCCTCCTCCTCCGTCTCCCACTGCTGCAGCTGCCGTTGAGGGGGGTGGGTGTGTGGGAGCCGAAGGAGTGGTGCTAGGTGGGTGTCGTGGGAGTGAAACTAGGGGTGCAGCAGGGGGTGTGAAAGGGGTGTGGGACAGGTGGGGGAGGTTGAGTGGAGGTGGCCGCCATGAAGCCTGCAGCTCCAGTCGCCCGTGAGACCGTTGCGCCAGTCGCCCGTGAGCTCGTCGCTCCAGTCGCCCGTGAACCCGTTGCTCCAGTCGCCCGTGGGTCAGTTGCTCCTGCCGCTCGTCTAGCCGCGGAGCCAGTTACTCTAGTTGCCCGTGTGTCAGTTGCTCCAGTTGCCAGTGTGCCAGTTGCTCCAGTTGCCCGTGTGCCAGTTGCTCCAGTTGTGCCGTGTGTCTGCAGCTTCCGCCGTCGCCTCCCATCTCCTCTCCTCCCACAGTCACTCCTCCTCCTCACTTGCCCTCTGCGACTGCCTCTAGCTTTACTTGTCCTTGTGAACCTGCTCTGTGACTGCTTGCTATGCTGATTACACCCCACTTTGACTATGGGGGTGTGTCAGAATATAATGCTTGTCTAGTCTGTAGTGGGGCACTCAATTGTGAGTATAACCCTGTTAGGGCTTGCTATTTGTACCTCCCTCCTTTCTAGTCAAAACCCTCCTCCTTTCCTTATTCTCTCTTGCGTAGCTTGCTAGCTATGGCTCCTGCGTTCTAACCGCTATTGTGACATGCATTAGTGCATCCGTTGACTCAGCTTCCTGGACGGCGTCGTTTAATGTGCGTGGCCGCGTTCGTCGGACCTCGAAATGTATCTCATGTTTCAGGCCCGCCACGTAGCGATCCAACCGCTCCGCATCGCTCATATCGTCCACTTGGTCGGCCAAGTTGCAGAAATGACTAGTGTAGTCTTGGACCGAAGTCACCAGCTTCCATGCACGCAGCTTCATGCGAGCAGAATCCGAGGCGGATACGTGCTCGAATCTGGTTCGCGAGGCGGTGCCCTACTCCCGCCATGTGCGTATCGTAGCCGTCCCGAAGATTGAAGCTGCTCGTTGTGTCATATGTGTCGGAGTCCTGTCGTTCGCACGCGCTAGTCTTGCCGAAGTCCCTTCGTCTTGTAACGTTCGACGCCACCACTTCAGTGAAGGTTGTCGTAATAGTGATACAGCGAAATTAATGCAGGTGGCATCGTCATTAATAATAGCAGCATTGAAAAACACCTCCACACCGAACAACCATGCAGAAACAGTGACAATTTTGTCACTCGGATTAAACGGGGGCGGGTTCGTCGGCTTAATTTTGACAGTTGTTGAAGCTGCTATTGCTGCTGGGACTGTTGCCGCTGCTGCTATCGTCGCCGGAGTTGTCGCTGCAGCACGTGTTGGCACTGCACGCGACTGTTGCGGTGACTGTTGCTGCTGTGCTCGCCTCGCATCGTCCGCATCCATGGAGCCTTCCAGCTCATCCCAGACCCGCTCATCTGGCGTGGAGCTCCTACTTGCGTCCTCGACAACAGGCGACTCCTGACGCGCTTCACTATGCGCCTCGTGTAGTTCGTCGTTTTCCTTCCTCAGGCGCTCCATTTCCACGGTCATCGCCTGCATATTGGCCTGCATCGCTCGGAATTCCTGCAAGAACGCGTCAAACTCGGCCTGCTGCATGTTTCTCAGGCTTCGTCGGACGGGCAGGGGCTGGTTAGCGATTTTTTTTACTTTGATGAAGGCGCAAACGCTATCATAGTCAGAGTGAAATAATCGTGTCTATTTCACAGGCCAACCGCTTTGCAGCCCACCAAGTCTATCGCACCCCTTCACTAAACTACCCCGGAAACGCGAGGGTAACCTAGGAAAGTAGCTCTGATACCAAGTGTTATGAGTTGTACAAAAGAAGAGTGCGCAAAATGCAATATCGCGTAAGTAATTACAACGTCGAGCAGATAATTAAGCCTACTTAGGCGATGGTCGCGGGATCGCGAGATGGTTGGGTGCATGTTCGGGGTTGGAAAACCTGAAGGCGACGCGATGGTGTTTCGGAAGGCGAGGTCGTCGGACCGAGCCTGGTTTCCGAAAACAGGGCTGTACGCGTATAGTGTGACCCAGTAAGGAATCAGGGTAAATCTCATACAAACATGAATTAACATAGGGTGTAAAATTTGCTACAGTTTTTGGGAAAGGGTTGCAAAGTATCTAGCCTTACAAAATCAGGGTAAACGCTGATAAACGGCTTTCAGAAAGGGGAATTAGTGCAAATCACCCTTGAAAAAATGCCTGGTATTTGTTATTTGAACAACTAATTTGAACAAGTCATAACAAGTTTCACTGTTTTCATTTCACACTAAATATGTTCTGAAAAAGGATTGGGCTGCTTGTCGGCGCTTGATCAAAGCTGGTGGTGATGTGGCAATGTGGGGCATGTGGTCGTGATAAGCGCTCACTCACCACCGACCACGATTCTACGCGTGCTGATCATGTGCCGTTGGGCTGGAATCGATAGACAACCACACGATCAGTTCTTGACAACCACGAAGAACAAGACGATATCACCTCTGCGGACCGACCTCACGTTGAAATTCGCGGACCTTAGTCAGCCTCGGTGACCAATGAAACGCGTACATGAGGACAGCGCTGACACACACATCCTTGCTTCGCCGCTGTAAGCTGGTCACGTCCTGACTAAGAGTTTGTGAAAATCACTACACACCGAACCGAACCTATGCTCTGGACTTGCCGTTCCAGAGGTCACGTGCTAGAAACACCGCCGCCACCACTGAACAAAATTGAGAAGTTCAACAACCTCAGCCACGGCGGCTGTGAGTGAATGTGACGAGCCATATAAACCCTCAGGTTTCGGTTCGGGTGCCTTGCTCCCTTGGCCTTCAGGTTTGTTCGCTCTGCCTGGACCACTAGGTTCGGAATTAGAGGCAGAAAATATCTGGTTCGGTCATAGCCATCTTCACCAAACCAAACGAACCAGCTTGGACCAGAGGAACGAGCCCTGGCGACTCCAGGCTTTGCACCACTCCAGAAGACCCCAAGAAATGGTATTTAGGCAGAGAGGATTTTTGCAACTTCTCATTCCACCTCGACTCGGCCGCCTCTCAATCGCCACTCTCGATCACCCACACCTCACCAACATCCTCTCCTCGCCTATCGAATCCATCTAGTAACCGCGCTACCGTCATGGCCTCCTCGCGGTTCTCCTTTCTAGCAGCGTCGCTCGCGGTTCTGCTCCTCGCCGCAGCGAGCTGCGCATTCGCGGCTCGACGCGTTGCACCCCCTAAGGCCGCCGCATGCGCCAAGTCGTCTCTGTCGCCATACTCCAAGTCTGTCAAGCTCACACCTGACGGGTACGCGATTGACCCTCGACCTTCCGTTGTTTTCCCTGCATGAAAATACCTTTTTCATCAGCTTATGATAATACCGCTCCGAGAGGTGAAATTCCGCTCCAGCTCTAGCTCCAGAGCCCAAGCTGCGAGTCGCAGCAGTTAAAAATCCGTGTTGTTGCTTTAATGGTTTCTTCAGTTTCCCTCACCGTCGGTTCCCATACTCCCCACCCTACCGCAGCCTGTTTCTCCTGCACTGGAACCTCACCAAGACGAACGACGGAATCATCGCTGCGATTGAGGCGAAGAAGGGCAGCGGCGCCGAGGCGGGCTGGATGTCCGTTGGCTGGACGAAGACAGCTACCAAAATGGTTCCCTCCGACGTGGTGGTGGGGAATTTGGCGGCAGCCGCGCCGAACAACGTGGTGGCTTACACGATGACCAGCAAGGTCTACCCGACCGGGATGCAAACGACAACTGCCGCCGGGTTGGCGCTCTCGGCGACATCAGTGGAGACCACTGCTGCTGGTGGCACGATTGTCAAGTAAGTTTGTCGGTTCCGCTGAGCGAGAAACATTAGCCGCGTGCTACATCATGTCCGATTGCGTTCGACGGCGACGCCGTGCTAATAATCCTTGGTCTGCGCGTGTCGGTACACTGTACACAGGTTCACTCGCAAAGGCAAGGGAATTAAGGCGCCAATCCCGAACTACAAGGCTGGCGTCAAGAACATGATCTGGGCCTTCTCGGACACCCAGGATTTCACCACGGGTTACCACACCCAGAGGTACTTCCTCACACCTGTAACAGTCTCGCAAAGTTCTCCTCACTACATTTTGATTCATAGCTGCTGTACATATTTTTATCTTGATATGGCCTCATTGAACCCTCCCCTTTTCTATTGCTGTTATTGTCCATCAGGGGGAGCATCGCTGTCAACTTCGGATGCTAGGTGAAGTATTGGCAATCCCGCGCAGCTCCGCTGTCCTATGATTGGCATCATGGTACTACTGCTAGTATATAGTAGGAATGTAGCATCCACAATCAGCTCTAAGGGGGTGACAGTGACACAGCCGGCGTTGACGCCGACGGACAGTGGCACACCACCACCCGCTTGGGAAGGGTGCAACCTTGTTGCTGATTGTTGATGCTTGTAATAGTGTTTACGAGCAATGCAGATTCTTGTGATGTCGCCAGATGCTCATAAACCGAGCTTGCAAAGCAATAATTTAGCGCGTCCACGTTTGACGAGTTTTGTCCATGTGCACATACTAATGGTGGCGTAACGCATGGTGTAAAAGAAGTTATGCGTATGTAGAACATCGGTTGCATAAGTGTGCTGCCGGATTTGCTTCTGGGAGGCACGAGTTTCGTTTGGCTAGCGACACCGGGCAATCCTAGGCGATTCCAGTCTGGCTGGGCGAAATTTCGTGCACATGTACGACTTCTGCAGACGAAGCTTTTCTGTTTGCGCGAAACTCTTCGCGGGTCTCTATGTTGCGGTCAGGTGGGTTGGCGACGCGATATTTTTTTCGCAGCACGGGAAACTTGTCACGCCAGGTGTTTTCGCGTTGGGGTTCCACTTCGTAGGTGTTTCGTCGCGACGCCGATGTTTTGCAACGGTTGAGTTGACTTTCAGACCACATGGAAATTGGGGGTGGGGGTGGGGGTGTTCAGGTTGGGCGGGCAACCCGCATGCGTGACGAGAGTCACGCCACGACAGGTTTCAGCTGGCGGGCTTGCCCTGCCCAGTCTGTCCGCTGCCCATCAACTGACCGTCGCCATTCGGACATCCAAACACAACGCGGAGTTGACATATTCTCAAAGCAGAGAGCTCCACCGGAGAAACATGTTTCGGAAAGTCAACCACATGTTCTCCAACAGAAGGAATATGCTTGGAAGTCGGGGCACAAACGAAAACTACCTGGAAGGGGGGACACGA
Organism: Closterium sp. Naga37s-1; assembly: GCA_947471745.1. Classification (NCBI taxonomy): domain Eukaryota; kingdom Viridiplantae; phylum Streptophyta; class Zygnematophyceae; order Desmidiales; family Closteriaceae; genus Closterium; species Closterium sp. Naga37s-1. The sequence continues at coordinate 1,052,608 of CANJKZ010000214.1, forward strand.
AGGGTGTATGCGTCAGCAGTTGATGGGGACGGGGATTTAGGTCCTCTCCTTGTGCTACGTGGCACGATCTCCGCCGTCCTATCATTCTGTGGTAACATCTCCTTCGTAGGATCGACCTGCGTGTTATGGAGCTTTTCTCCTCGCAAATCACGCCTACAAAACAACCCCAACCAGCCAGCTCAGTACTTTGCCTATTTGGGTTGGGAGTGACACTCTACAGTTCTCATCTCCTCCCACCTACCCACCACCCTCACGCACCTTCCAGCTGGAAATCTCCTCACCACCTATCGCATCATCTTTCATCTCGCTTCCATCATCATGGCCTCTTCGCGCCGCTTCTCCTTCCTAGCAGCGTCGCTCGCGATTCTGCTCCTCGCCGCGGCGAGCTGCGCATTTGCGCGACACCGCCCTGATGCGGCAAGCACGGCTGCCGTCAAGCCCCCCAAGCCCCTTGCCTGCGCGAAGTCGACTCTCAAGGACTACTCCAAATCCGTCAAGCTCGCCAAAAAGTGCGTGTCCGACCCTCGATATTATGTTCTATTTATTTTTGTTTCCGAAATCTCAGGTCCTTTCAAATGTATAAACCGCTCACCCATGAGTAAGGACACGGTAGGACCCGTAGGACTCGTTCGTGCATCTCGAGGTCCTCTCATGTGAAAAAATGAAAACCGCGCACAGCGGTTAAGCTCGTGCACATTTTTGGTGACATCAACGGATTTCGCGTCTGCGCTACTACTGCTGGTCGACTCGATCGTGACGAGGTCACCTCGTGTGCGCTACTGGTCGACTCGTGAGTTGCACCTCCTCACCGTCCCAATGCTCCCAACTACGTGTTACCACCGCAGCCTGTTCTTACACTGGAACATCACCGACGCCAAGGACGGAATCATCGCAGCGCTCGAGTCACCACGCTCCTCCCTCATTCTCGGTTCCCGTACTTCCCACCCGTCTGCGTGTATCGCAGCCTGTTCTTCCACTGGAACATCACCGACGCCAAGGACGGAACCATCGCAGCGCTTGAGTCACCACGCTCCTCCCTCATTATCGGCTCCCGTACTCCCCACCCGTCTGCGTGTATCACAGCCCGTTTCTTCCACTGGAACATCACTGATGCCAAGGACGGAATCATCGCAGCGCCGAGAAGGCCAGTTGCATTCTCATTCTTTGGTTTCCTATACTCCCCACACCCCACTACGTCACACCGCAGCCTGTTCTTCCACTGGAACATCACCGACGCCAAGGACGGAATCATCGCAGCGCTAGAGGACAAGACCGCCGGGTCGGGCTGGATCTCCGTTGGCTGGACGGGCAGCGTCGGCAAGATGTTTCCGTCCGACGTGGTCGTGGGGAATCACGTGTCGCGGTTCACAGGCAACACGAACGACGTGCTGGCGTACTCGTGGACCGGCAAGACCGACTGGACGTTTAAAGGCAGCTGGCGGCTTCACGCTCGTATCCATCCTCCGGGGCGTTGGTGGCACGGTTGTCAAGTAAGTTCGGCGTTGACTTTTGAGTCAAAGGTCAACTCGGCTGGCTTGACGCTCTCGGATGTATCCATACTCCGGGGCGTTGGTGGCACGATTGTCAAGTAAGTTCGGCGTTGACTTTTGAGTCAAAGGTCAACTCGGCTGGCTTGACGCTCTTGGATGTATCCATCCTCCGGGGCGTTGGTGGCACGATTGTCAAGTAAGTTCGGCGTTGACTTTTGAGTCAAAGGTCAACTCGGCCGGCTTGACGCTCTCGGATGTATCCATACTCCGGGGCGTTGGTGGCACGATTGTCAAGTAAGCTTGGCGTTGACTTTTGAGTCAAAGGTCAACTCGGCTGGCTTGACGCTCTCGGATGTATCCATCCTCTGGGGCGTTGGTGGCACGATTGTCAAGTAAGTTCGGCGTTGACTTTTGAGTCAAAGGTCAACTCGGCTGGCTTGACGCTCTCGGATGTATCCATCCTCCGGGGCGTTGGTGGCACGATTGTCAAGTACGTTAGGCGTTGACTTTTGAGTCAAAGGTCAACTCGGCTGGCTTGACGCTCTCGGATGTATCCATCCTCTGGGGCGTTGGTGGCACGATTGTCAAGTAAGTTCGGCGTTGACTTTTGAGTCAAAGGTCAACTCGGCTGGCTTGACGCTCTTGGATGTATCCATCCTCCGGGGCGTTGGTGGCACGATTGTCAAGTAAGTTCGGCGTTGACTTTTGAGTCAAAGGTCAACTCGGCTGGCTTGACGCTCTTGGATGTATCCATACTCCGGGGCGTTGGTGGTACGATTGTCAAGTAAGTTCGGCGTTGACTTTTGAGTCAAAGGTCAACTCGGCTGGCTTGACGCTCTTGGATGTATCCATACTCCGGGGCGTTGGTGGCACGATTGTCAAGTAAGTTCGGCGTTGACTTTTGAGTCAAAGGTCAACTCGGCTGGCTTAACGCTCTCGGATGTATCCATCCTCCGGGGCGTTGGTGGCATGGTTGTCAAGTAAGTTGGGCGATTGATGTACACGCGATTTCGCTGAGCCACGACAATCGTTCGCCTTTGCGCTGTGTCAAGTTCCGGGTTTACTAGACTTGTAGTTTTGGCGGGTTCTCATACTACCTGAGGCCTTCCATCCTGCTTGTGTTGATTCTGTGCCTCTGTCGGTTCATTTCAGGTTCACTCGCATGGGCAAGGGCGGGTCGGTACCTCAGGCTGTCTCTTACGATGTGGGCGTTATCAACAACATGATCTGGGCCTCCTCGAAAGCCAGGCCATTCGGCAAACACACCAAAAGGTAACTCCTCACACGCGTAACAATTCTCCGAAGTGCTACTATGCACAAGCTTTTTATTCATAGCTGCTTTACTTTTTGTCTTCTTGCTGCTGTCCTCCCTCCTCCCACCTTTTCCCTCCTCACCACCACCCCTGCACATTCCCTTCCCCTCCCCCTCCCCCTCCCCTCTCCTCCCCCTCTTCTTTTCGGTTCCTGTTTCGCCCACCAGGGGTAGCTTTTCTGTCAACCTTGGGTGCACCGTGTAGTCATGGCGTACAGGTCTGCGACTGGCATGGAAGGGAACTAATGGATGAGATGTGGAAATGTGTAGCATAGCATCTACCGTACCGTACCGGTACCACAATCAGGTGTAAGGGAGTGACGGTGACACAGCCGGCATTGACGCCATCTGGCTACCAGCACACCAGCACCACCCAACTTGAGTTGTTGCTGAATGTTGATTCTTATTGTAATATAATGTGCAATGGAGATCATCCAAAGAGATTACCGGTACCACCAAAGATGCAATGGGTTGCCTAGAAAGCTAACGCGTATGGTTTAAGAACAGAGCATACACAGGAGTATTAAGACCAAATCAATCAGCAGGGCCTTGTACAGAACTGATACGGTACAAAAAGATTCCTACAGGATTCTAGAGTAGAGGCCGTCCAGCCGAGGTACTGATATTACAATACATGGTACCTACATCGTTCCCCCAAGCTACCTACCTGCCCAATTTGCATCATCTGGCACTGCCATTCCTTACATCTGAATTGACAGTGAACGATTTCATAGTCATGTTCCACTACACAAGCACTTTGGGAGAAGGAAGCGACAGTAGCACTGACACATAGGCACATCGCTTTGATTGCAGTTGAGGAGCAAAAAGTGCCAAGAAGCTTCGCCAAATTCCCCCTTTGAAGTTTCGAGATGCTCAAGAAACTTGCAAAATAGAAAGTGGCAAAGTATATGTGGAACGAATGGGAAGGGGGGTGAGGGGAAGTGCAACGAGGGGGACACATGAAGGTTGAGTCGAAAGCGAACATGAACAACAGAGAGGCATAAAAGAGGCGGGGGAATGGGGAGGTGGAGGTGGAGGGTCGGGGGGGGGGGGGGGGGGGGGGGGGGGGAGGAAAGGAAGATGAGAGGAAAAAGATGAGAGCAAAATCGAGTTTTAAGATGTCTCAAGTGGAAGTATAAGCAGAATCTTCAGGAGTACAAATGAGCTCGTGAGCACAATCGGGTTTTTGAAATTTCTCAGAAATACCCTGCAACACCAGGAGTAGTACTGAGAAAATTCAAAAGCACAAGTCAGCTCGTGAGCACAATCGTACGAGCACGGCTCGTGGCCATGACTACATAAGCAGCAACTTTCGGTCCATAGGACAATCGCGAGCACACAGCGAATGTAAGCGTTCGCTTTGCACTAGTCTTGCCGGTGAACAAAGTCTGTGCGTTCTAAAAGCCGGACTTGCCTGTGACTGACTTTTTTCGAGCTCTCAAAACCAGTCTTGCCCGTGACTGACTTTTTTCAAACTCTCAAAGGTGCTCGTGACCGTTGGTCTGTCTGGTGACGTGGCGCAGTGCACGTACCAGAGGGGTGGTAAGGACGAGCGGATTCCACGGCACCGACTAGCTCCGATCGGCCTTCCCGCCAGCCTTGCTGGTAACCGTCTCCATTTGCCGACCGCTCGATGTGCTTCGGCGTGTCCTTTAGCGACCTGCGATTTCAATAAAATCGTATCAAATCGACAGAGACAAGCAGTCAGTGACTCAACCGCGTGAAAGACGGAACAAAGCGCGGCGCGGAGTGAGGAGGCAAGCTTGCAGCGCATCAACCCTTCCCAGCCCTTCCCATTCCTTCTCATCTCCCCTCCCTGCCTCACCATCTCCCTTTCATTCGCTGCCCTTTCCATCCCATCCACTTCCCTGCCCTTCCCTTCCCATCCCTGCCCTTCCCTGCCTTTCCCTGCCCTTCGCTTACCCTTCCACCCTCCCCAAATTCCTCACTCCTCGCCCTTTTCCCACTGGTTCCTGTGCATGTGCTGCCATCATAGAGCACTTCTCATGCTCCCTTGCTGAGATAGATGCCTTTCTTCATGAGCATTTGCTCGTGCTCCCTTGCTGAGAAAAGGAAAAAGAAAAAAAAATGTGGGGAGGGGTGGGAGGGGAATTCAGCTGGTTAATCACTCAACGAGCCAGTTGTGAGATAACTGAGTTATGCGAGTTGAAGCTAGAACACACTTCCGAGTAGCCACTGGAGTAGTCAGAGAGAGGGAGGGAATGCAAGGGAGGGAGAAGGGAGATTAACAAGCAGAGGGGGAAATGATGGCAAGCAGAGAGGGTAATGAGGGAATGAAGAGGGGGAAATGAAGGAAAGGATGGGGGGAAGTGAGGGAAAGAAGAGGGGGAAATGATAACAAGCGGATGGGAAATAGGAGAAAGGAGAGGCAGAAATGAGGGAAAGCAGAGGGGGATATTAGAGCAGAGGGGGAAATGAGGGCAAGAAGAGGGGGAAATGAGGGCAAAGAAGAGGGGGAAATGAGGGAAAGTAGAAGGGGAAATGATGGCAAGCAGAGGGGGAAATGGGTGCAAGCAGAGGGGTAAGAAGAGGAAAGGATAGCAAACAAATGGGGAAACGGGGCCAAGAAGAGGGAGAAACTATGGCAAGAAGATGGGGAAATGCGGGCAAGCCGAGGGGGAAATCAGGGAAAGCAGATGGGGAAACGGGGGCAAGCAGAGGGAGAAATTATGGCAAGCAGTGGGGGAAAAAAGGGGCACAGCAGAGGGGTAGATTATGGCAAGCAGTGGGGGAAATGGGGGCAAGCAAACTTTGGAAGGATGGGCAAGAAAGAAGGGGGGAAGGGAAGGGGATGTGGGGAAGAGCTTTGTCTGATTCCGCTCAAAGCCTTAGAGGAATGGGCAGGAAGGGAAGATAAGGAGAGAAAAAGGAAGGACAGGGAAGGGAAGGCAAGGAATGGGCAGGTGAGAGAGAGAAGGGCAGGGGAGGATAGTATCCCTGTAGGGAAGGGAGGTGCGCGAAAGAAAACTTTTGAGGCCAAGATAGAGAAGGCCAAAGCCAAGGTAGGTGAGAGAGAGAAGGGCAGGGGGGGATAGTATCCCTGTAACGAAGGGAGGTGCGCGAAGGAAAAGGGCATAGGAGCGAAGCGAAATGCAGTGGAGATATGGGACTTTGACGTAGGGGAAGGTAGGAGATGCGTGGGGAAGGGAGCGGATGTGAAGAGAAGGGAGAGGACGGGATGGATGTGGGAAGACAAGGGTTGGGGGAGTGGGGGGTTGGGAGGGGGGAGGGGATGGGAAGAGAATGGATGGAGAAAAGGTGAAGGGAAGGGAAGGGAAGGAAATAAACAGGAAAGGAACTTATGCAATGGGAATGGATGGAAATCGAAGGGAAGGAAATGGATTCGATTGGAAGTGACGAACGGAAGAACATGGAACGGGATTCACTCGGAGAGGATCTTTTAGTCGACCCGGAGCGGAGGTGTGAAGGCTGGTGAGTGAGGAAAGGGAACGGAAGCAACGACATGGGGAAGGGAAGGGGGAGGCGCGACGAGGGGAGTAGAGGCGCGACAAGAGGCACGTCGAGAAGTGTCGCGACAATGGGGTGGTTGGGACGAAAGGAGGGGAACTGTGACGAGGGGAGGCGCGACGAGGGGAGGAGAGGCGCGACGAGGCACGTCGACTCGAAGTGTCGCGACAACGGGGTGGTTGGGACGAAAGGAGGGGAACTGTGACGAGGGGGGATAGGCAGGTCGAGGGGATGACGAGGGGAGTCGCGAAGAGGGGAGGGCTCCGCGTGATGAGGGGAAGCGCGACTAAGGGGGGGATGCGCCGCGCCGCGCGGGGTATCGTCGGGGTATCAACAAACTCAGCTGCCTCCTGATTGGTCTATGGTTTCTTACAAAGGTGCGCGAAAAGCTCTGCGAAAGTCGACGACGTCGCCTAGGCTCAAACGTATCCTCGGGGCCACTTGTTGGGAAGTTTAAGTTACCTCGCGAGAATATCCCTCAGTTTCGAAGCAATTTTGGCGCTCTGAAAATTGGGATGGTGAGGGGAGGCGCGACGAGGCGGGGAGCGACTACGGGAGGCGTGTGATAATGGGAGGGGAGGAGCTAAGAGGGGAGGGTGCCTTAACGACATCATGATGAGGCACGGCGAGGTGCGAGGGCAGGCGAGGAGGCGAGGCAACAGTTACTACTCTCGCGCCAACGCTCACGAATATGTACGGTATGATACGGCGTATACGGATGCAGTGGCAAATGCGCTATCGGAATGTCCGTTATCTGACAAATAAATCTCCTACTGGAAAATAGATCTCACAGTAGTTAGCGGGGCTTATGGTGTGACTGCCCACGTTCCACCAAGTAAATCATGGCTACAGGTTGGTTCTCAGGTGGTTCTCAGGTACATTCTGTTCGCCAACCCCCTTCGAAATCCTATCGTTTCGCATATGCGATCGCTATAAGCATGCGAAATCATTTCACGAAACGATTATCCGGCGCTCGGCGACTTGGGATCGATTTCGCAGACGCGGATGTCCGGACTCTCACCAGTTTCTGTTTCCCGAATTTTCGTTCATGTCGATTCACACCCTCATCCGGCGTAATCCCTCGCCAGGGAAGCAGTCGCCGGGTAACCAGGCATGGAGAATTCGGATTACTCTGCTCGTGCCCCCCTGCCCTCGCGAGCGAGCGAGAGAGAGACAAGAACCCTTCAAGGATGCGAATTCTTTCGCAAATTTCCGGTTCTTCGGAAACAATTTTCCCGCGCTCGGCGAGCTGGGATTGATTTCGCAGTCGCGAATGCATGTATTCTCACCAGTTTCCGTTTTCCAAATGTTGTTCGTGGCGAATCACGCCCCCGCCCAAAGTAGCCCCTCGCCAGCGAAGCGGTCGGGAAAGACAAGAATTCTTGACCCGGGTAACCAGGCACTGGGAAATCTTGCCTGTAAGTACCCTTTGCCTCCTGCCCTCGCGAGCTAACAAGAGAGACCAGAGCTCTTGACCCCGCCTAGACGTAGGAACTTGCAAAGCGAAAGCAGCCGTCTTTTCTGCGGGCTGTGGACTGTGCTATGGATCCTTTCACTCGCAAATCAGATCTACTTCTGACCCACCAACCGTCGAGTTCGCCGACTTTTACGACTCACAGCATGAGAAGTTTTCCCGGACCGCCTCTCTCGCGCCGCTCACACACACCCGTGCCTGGCGCGCTCACCGCCTGTCCCATCGCCTCTGCAAATTCCTGCTACATACGTACTATCCGCTTCAAGCCGTATGGACCAACCAAATTTTATATTTAGATCCTTGTCGCTGACGTGTCGTCCTATTGACGTGCTAGTATCAAAACACCCAACCTGGATTCGTCACTCACTGCGAGCGAATCTGCCGTCTTTTTGCCCTAGTATAAACGAGGTGGTGGGCTGCCACGTGTCATGGAGTCCTCCTTATCGCGAATCACCTGCCGTGGGCGTAGTTGGATGTCACCTATAAAACGACCGTACTTACCAATCTTATATCACACTCTTGAGTTCTCCTCGACTACCTCTCAGGAGAAGCCGCTCTGACCCACTCACCTACATCCTCTCCTCGCCTTCGCATCTGTCTCATCTCGCACCATCATGGCCTCCTCGCGGCGCAGCTTCTCCCTCGTGGCAGCGTCGCTCGCGGCGCTTCTGCTCTTCGCCGCGGCGAGCGGCGCATTCGCGCGACGCGAACGCTGGCGGCGGCGTGATGCCGCTGATGGGAGCACCCTGGCCGGGCGGCGGCGCCGGCGAGACGCCGCTGACCATGGGAGCACCCTGGGCGGGCGGCGGCGCCGGCGCGACGCCGCGGATCTGTTATAGTCACAATAGGCTTGAATGTGCCTAAAACTAAAGATAGAGAGCACAGACGGATTTCTGCACAGCGGCTTCAAACGTTGATAGCGTTCTGCTCACAGCTGCAAATGACTTGATTCAAATTGGATCTGGAGTGTCTTCACGTCGTCTACAATTAGCAATTTAGATTGCACGATTTGATAAAGAATTGACGACACAGCGTCGGTTTGAACGAACGGTACTATGGCAGCCACTATAGTCTTAGAACACAAGATAGGAAGAGTTACGAGTTGGGAATGACTCCCAGCTCCTACAAACCCCAAGAGCCGAGGTACAGTGATGTGGAACAGTGCCACACTGTCCCCAACCACGAAGGGTCTCGAAACTACCCTTCACTAGGGCCTACACCAAGTGAAATGTTACACTACACAAAGTAATGTAACTATCTTCAATATCTTGAGGTGTACCCTTTTGGCAAGCTTCGAAATCACTTGAGGCTTGACACCAAGGCTCGGGCTCTTCATCACAAACTCATCCTTGAGTTCTTGATGGGTCTGCTGCACACACCTGCGACACGCCGAACGTTCGACACAGGACAAAATAGAAACCGCGCACGACAAAATAGAAACCGCGCGCGAGACACAAACGACCGCGTAACACGCGTCTAGCGATAACTCGCTATTGACTCGACACACACACTCGACATCATGACTCAACATTCACACACAATTATAAGCATGAAATATATATTATCCCATGCCCTCATACCATTCCATACACACACACATTCACGCACACGGACAACAAGCCGAGTGCAAACCGTAGGGTTGCACCAACAAACTCCCCCTCGGATTGTTGGCCTTAGGATATGTTGCTCTCTCAGTTCAGAGCCATCCCAGCCAGCTTGCAACACTTCCAATGCTGCTGCTCCACCAGCCTCTTGGTCATCATGTCAGCCGGCTGCCCCGTGGTCTTCACGTAGCGCAACTCAACTTCACCCGCGGTTACCATGCTCCTCGTCCAATGCCACTTCACCCTCATGTGCTTCGTGAGTCCATGCAACACAGGGTTCTTAGCAAGAGCAATGGCACCCTGGCTGTCACAGTACAGTGGGGTAGGTCCTTGCTGCTCCTCCCCCAATTCAGCCAACAAACGCCGCTGCCACACAATCTCCCGTACGGCACGGAAGAGTGCCATGTACTCGGACTCCACCGAGCTCAAAGCTTGGTCAACCTGCTTCTTGCTCTCCCAAGCAGTTGGGCCTCCACCAACACAGCATATGAAGCCTCCCACACTTGTCATGTCCTCTGGTTCTGATGCATATGAAGCATCCGAGTAGGCGGTGAGGAACAAACGCCCGGGTTCAACACCATCCGCGCCCTTTTGGCGCCTTTGTGCCGCCGCCGAGTATTGCAGCCCAACGGTCGGTGTTTGGCCAAGATACTTGGCCACCCTCATTCCAGCTGCTACCTGCTCCTCATTAGGGCATTGCACAACCCTAGCCAGCTGCCCGGTAGCAAACGCGACGTCCGGTCGGGTGTTTACCGCCGCATACATGAGGCTGCCCACCAACGAGTGAAATCGGCGCCTCTCCTCTTCACCAACGCTCTCCTCCTCTGGTCCCTTCACACACTTGAACCCAGAGGGAAAGGGTGTAGCCACATGGCCTTCACTCTGCCCAAAGTTGGCAGCCAATGCCTCCAGGTACTTTCGTTGATGCACCCGCATGCACCGCTTCTCCACATCTCGTTCGATGTGGAGCCCAAGGTAGAAGCTCACGTCACCAAGGGCCTTGCACTTGAACTTGTCTTGAAGCTTCAGCATCACCTCCTTCACAAGGTCAGAAGAGGGTGAGAAAATGAGGATGTCATCCACATAAACCACCATGAAACTCCTCTGCTCCCCCTCGCCAAGCATGAACAAGGAGTGATCGGCCGTTGAGGGAGTGAAGCCGATCCCCTCCAACACTTCGCGCAGCTTCATGTACCATTGCCTAGGGGCCTGCTTCAGCCCATAGAGGGCTTTCTTCAGCTTCCACACTCTGCCACTACCATCATCAAACCCCTCTGGCTGCGCCATAAAAATCTCCTCCTCAAGGATGCCGTTAAGGAATGCCGTTACGATGTCCATTTGCTTTACTACCCATCCTTTGATGGCGGCTCCCGCGAATAGGGTTCGCAGCGTCGTCGGCTTCACCACAGGGGCAAACAGCTCCTTGAAGTCCACCTTCTCCTTCTGCTGGTACCCCTTGGCTACAAGCCTAGACTTGTAGCGCTCGATCTTGCCGTCGGCATCCGACTTGATTTTGAAGAGCCACTTGGACGTTATCGCCGTACGCCCCTCCGGTAGCTCCACCAATTCAAACGTGTCATTCTCCTCGATGCTCTTCAGCTCACTCTCCATGGCCTTCTTCCACTCCTCAGCATCACTACTCTCCAAAGCCTCCTTGAGAGTTGCTGGTTCTCCCGGCATCTCCACCGGAGAGAAGAACGCGAAGGCACACTCCTCGTAGTCACTCTCCTCGTCGTCTCCGACCATCATTGCCGCTCCGGCCAGGGCTGTCTTGCCCTGCTTTCCCGGCGCATCATAGGTCAGCCTATTAGGGGGTTGAACTCTCCTCTTCCCCCTTCCTTCCTCCTCAGCTGCAGAGACTTGAAGGCCTTGGCGTTGCTGCGGTGTGGCTCGAATCCGTGGAGCACTCGTAGTACGGGAAGGGAGTGACGGTGCACGCTCGCTCACTTGCTGCACCTCCTCTTCTTCCTCTGCATCATTGGCCTCCTCTCCCCCATTCACAAGGGAGGATTGCCTTGTGGTTGTGCTGCCGCTGCTCAGCTCCAAAGGCAGCTCCACATGCTCCAAACCGGAACTCTTCACCTCCCCAAACCGCACGCCTATCTTCGCCTCATTCTCCGCCTTCCAATCCTTGTACATGAATTTCTCCATGAACTTGCAGTCCCTGCTCACCAAGAACTTCTTGGTGAATGGGTCCCAAAGAAGCCATCCCTTGCTGTTTTGAGCCATGCCCAAGTGCACGGCCCACACCGCCTTGGCACCAAGCTTGTTGTGCCGAAGATGCTTAGGCACGAGCGCCATGCACATGCACCCGAACACCCGAAGCATATCCACCTTTGGCTTCCTTCCTAGCCACTCCACATAGGGCACCCATTTGTCTGCTCCCACATGAGTCAAGGCTCTGTTCTTGGCCACACACGCGCTCCGCACCGCATCAGGCCAGAAATAGTCGGGTAGCCCGGCTTCAATGAGCAACCCGCGTGCCGCCTCCGTGATTGTGCGGTTCGCTCGCTCGGCGATGCCGTTCATTGCAGGGGAGTATGGCATGGTGAGGGAGTGCCGAATACCATTCTTCTTCAGCCACAACCCAAACTCCTTGCTCAGGAACTCTCCCCCTCGATCGGTGCGGATTGACTTGACTAGACGGTCTTGTTGCCGCTCCACCATCGGGAACCAATCCGTCTTCAACGTTTCAGCCACGTCGCTCTTCTTGGCCAGCACGTACACCCAAGTCATGCGGGTGTAGACGTCGAGAATGGTGAGAAAATACTCAGCTCCAGCAGCTCCAAGCTTCAGGGGGCCCACCACGTCCATCACCACCTCATCAAGCAGTGCCTTTGCCGTTGCCTCCGAACTAGGGAACGGAAACCGGGTGAACTTGGCTTGAATGCACGTCGGGCAGCCAAGCACCTCATCGGGCTCCCCCTTCACACGTATGCCAGCAACCATCTCATTCTTCACTAGCTGCTGCAAGATGGGCAGGGCCACATGCCCCATGCGCCGATGCAAGGTGAGCCAATCACACTCCCCCGTAGCCGAAGTTGGATTAGAGAATGCCGCGCTCGCAATAGCGCCCCACATACTCTCTCCGTAGTCCTCCTCCGCTGCTGCCTCTGGGTTCTCCTCACCCTTTTGCTGCTCCTTGGTTGCTGCACCACTCTCCTTAGGTTCGCTGAACTTGCTGGTCCCTCCAGGTTTGCTCTTCTTGAGCTCATTCTCCTTAGCGCGACCGTTCGCGCCATCGTCGCTACCGACCGCTCCATCCTTGGTGCTGATGCTTGCTGCCACTTGCCTCTCCTTAGGCATAGGGACCACTGGGATCTGCCACATCTCGTTGTAGACATCCCTGTCCTCATGAAGGTCCCAAAGAATTCGATCGCCAAGCCTTGCGGTGTAGGTCTTGGCTCCCTTCGAGTTCGTGTCTATGCCGGCCTTTGCCAACCACCGCACGGAAATCAGGTTTGCAGCAAGGCTGGGCACCCAAAGCACGTTCTTGAGGCCCACCATCTTCCCATCAGCACCCTTGAACATGGCCTTGCCCATGCCTTTCACCTCTGCTCGCTGCCCCAAAGCCGATGTGACATGCTTCACCGGTGACGGCTCGAGTTCGGTGAGCAAGTCCGGGCGAGGTGTCATGCTATAGGTAGCGCCACTATCAATCACCCAATAGTCCAGGGGGTGTAGGGTCACCTTCCCCACAGCTGCTGGCTCCTCAAAGTCTTCATCCTTCTCTGGACCAGCCGGTACTTGCGTCGAAACGAAGTAGAATAGACCCGGGTATCGATCGTCGCTCGGGTCCTTGTCGTTGTCTCCGCTCTTCATGTTTGCAGCTCCGCCACCGCGACCGCCACGGCCTCCACGGCCTCGTCCTCTCCCTCCTCCTGCTCCTCTACCCTCTTGGCCTTGAGCAGGGGTCCAACCATCAGGGGAGTTTGTAGCAGTCGCGCCACATGTGTCCGCTCTTGTGGCAATAGTGACACTCGCCGTCGAATCGGCCGCGACCGCGTCCGTAGCTCTTGTCGTCGCTGCCGTAACCGCCACTCCTGCGGCCTCCGCCGAAGTTGCTGCCACCAAACCTTCCTCCCCCTCGTCCTCTGCCTCTTCCTCGACCATATCCACGGCCGATGCTCGCTGCCCCAGCGCCATCCGCACTCGCCAACTCACGGCGGCGGAAATCCTCTTGAAGGATAGCTCGTTTCACGTCTTCAAGCGAGAGGCGGGGCAAGTCGCGATTAAGGTTGATGATGAGCGAGGACCATGACTCTGGGAGTAAGGCCAGCAACTTGGTCTTCTTTTGGAGCTCACTGTAGTTCAAATCAGCTCCCTCAAGCCGCGTCAACAAGTCGAAGAGTTTCTGCACCCCTTCTTCAACCGCTTCGTCTTCTTCAATTCGTAGTGCCGCCATTTGCCGTTCCAACACCACCGCTACCGCCGCTGTTGCAGGAGCATGTACACCCTTGAGAGCAGCCCATGCCTTTGGTCCTTTCTCTGGTTCACGCTGGAATGGCTTGATGTGACGGATCTGACTGCTCCCCAACGCTTGCCCAAGTAAGAGATAGCCTTGTGCGCTCTTCCGCACCCACGGGCTCTTCTCCGGGTCGTTCTCGGGGCGCTTCTCCGTTCCTTCCATCACCTCCAGCAGGTCATAGTGGTCAAAGATGTTCTCCATCTTGAAGGACCATTCAGCAAAGTTGTCACCGTTGAACTTGTCAAGCCCAAACACCCTAGGCTCATCCCTAGGTGGGCCAAGACTTGGTTGCATGGGCGCCATGGCTGAATCACGGGGTTGGCCTTGAGCTTGAGCTTCTCCACTGCCACCAGCACCTCTGCCACCCCTTTCCTCAGGTCCAGACATTGTCGAAACTGCTCCAAGGGGCTCTGATACCACTTGTTATAGTCACAATAGGCTTGAATGTGCCTAAAACGAAAGATAGAGAGCACAGACGGATTTCTGCACAGCGGCTTCAAACGTTGATAGCGTTCTGCTAACAGCTGCAAATGACTTGATTCAAATTGGATCTGGAGCGTCTTCACGTCGTCTACAATTAGCAATTTAGATTGCACGATTTGATAAAGAATTGACGACACAGCGTCGGTTTGAACGAACGGTACTATGGTAGCCACTATAGTCTTAGAACACAAGATAGGAAGAGTTACGAGTTGGGAATGACTCCCAGCTCCTACAAACCCCAAGAGCCGAGGTACAGTGATGTGGAACAGTGCCACACTGTCCCCAACCACGAAGGGTCTCGAAACTACCCTTCACTAGGGCCTACACCAAGTGAAATGTTACACTACACAAAGTAATGTAACTATCTTCAATATCTTGAGGTGTACCCTTTTGGCAAGCTTCGAAATCACTTGAGGCTTGACACCAAGGCTCGGGCTCTTCATCACAAACTCATCCTTGAGTTCTTGATGGGTCTGCTGCACACACCTGCGACACGCCGAACGTTCGACACAGGACAAAATAGAAACCGCGCACGACAAAATAGAAACCGCGCGCGAGACACAAACGACCGCGTAACACGCGTCTAGCGATAACTCGCTATTGACTCGACACACACACTCGACATCATGACTCAACATTCACACACAATTATAAGCATGAAATATATATTATCCCATGCCCTCATACCATTCCATACACACACGCATTCACGCACACGGACAACAAGCCGAGTGCAAACCGTAGGGTTGCACCAACAGGATCATGCGAGCACCCTTGTGCATGGAGCCGGCCAGCCGGCCGGGCGGCGGCGCCGGCGGTCTCCGCAGGCCAGCCCCTCGTGCATGAAGTCGGACCTGAAGTCATACACCAAGGCTGTCAGGCTCACAGACGACGGGTATGACCCTGAATCCTCTTACTGACACGAGAACTTCTGACTCAAAACTCGAGATTTGTCATATCTAGACTTGTAGGTGCCGTGGCTGGGCAAGTCTGCCTTACACTCCCGTTTTAACAGCTTTCGTGCACCTGCCGTTTTCCCATGCTACTCCCCACCCTACCGCAGCCTGTTTCTCCTGCACTGGAACATCACCAAGGCGAACGACAGAATCATCGCCGCGATTGAGGCGAAGAAGGGCAGCGGCGCCGAGACCGGCTGGATGTCCATTGGCTGGACCAAGACAGCTGGCAAGGCGTTTCCGTCGGATGTCGTGGTGGGGAATCACGTGTTCGGTGCAGCCACTGCAAAGGACGTGGTGGCTTACTCAATGTCGGAGAATGCTTTGAAGGCGATCAAACGGACCAAGGCTGTGTTGCTCATGAAACCATCCGTGGGCACCACTGCTGGCGGTGGCACGATTGTCGAGTAAGCTTGTCGATTTCGCCGTGCGACAAGCATTAACCATGCGCGATGTGCCGTGTGCCATATGCCATGTGCCGTGGTGTCATTAGTACTCATTGGCAGTGCTCCATCCTGCTCATATACATACACTCTGTGCATATTGTCGTGTCGGTGCATGTCAGGTTCACTCGCAAAGGCAAGACTCCTGGTCAGATGGCACCTGTCGATTACACGGGTGTCAACAACATGATCTGGGCCTTCTCGGGCAGCCAGACGTTCATTACCCACACCCAAAAGTAATGCGTCACACTTGTAACAAGCCTCGCAAATGCTATTTTACCGGTACTATATTTAAAACGTAGCATGTGCATTTTTTCTCTGGCTGTGGTTTCATTGCCCCTCCTTACCCATTACCACCTCGTCGCCCCCACCCCCCTTCTCCCCCACATCCATCCTCCCTCTTCCATTCCTCCCCTCCCCCACTCCCTCACCCCCACTTCTCATCCCCTTGTCTTCTGTTCTTGGTTCAACAGGGGACTCATCAAGGTCGACTTTGGGTGCACTGTGCAGTAATGCCCCCCCACACAGATCTGCTACTGGCATGGCATGGTACCGGTACCCTAGTGGGTAGTGGGAATGTGTAGCATCTACGGTACTGGATGAAAGGCTTCAGGTGTTACCCAGACAGGGAGTGAAGGTTACCATTACGGCATACCACCACCACCACCACCCAATTAAATTGAGAAGTGTGCAACCCCTGTTGAATGTTGTTGCTTGTACCAATAGTATTTTGAGCAATGGAGATAAATCGCCACAAAAGAGCTGAAAGAGACACCTAGAAAGCAAAACCACGTGGTTTCATGTAGGACCATCTGGGCTTTCCAGTATCAAACACCCTGCCATAGATGAGAGGAAAATCAGTTGTACAGACCCCCCCATTCTCTACTGTCCCAAAGTGTATTTCCAGTGATGGTTGTGTGTGTGCAAAGAATCAGTTGAAAGCTTCCTCTGCACAAGAATCAGGGTATACCACAGGAGAAGAACAGAATAAACCATCAGGGCCATAAAAATGCCTCTACTGGAAACTAAGTCTGAAAGCTTCCTCTGCACAAGAATCAGGGTATACCACAGGAGAAGTACAGAATAAACCATCAGGGCCATAAAAATGCCTCTACTGGAAACTAAGTCCAATTCCTACGAGACCCTCGACGAGGGGTATCCATGAGGTTCCGGTAACACAGTAGATGGTACGGTATGTTCCTCCAAGCTACCTATCTGGCCAATTTGCGTCATACCACATTATAAACGATGATGAACAGTTTCATTGAGATAATTCTCTCCTTTCTGCTACAGAAGCAGCACTTTGACGGGGGAAAGGGAAACTACTACCGGTAACATTGACGCAAAGGCGCATCGCTTAGATTGCAGCTGAGGAACAGATTTCGTCAAGCATCTTCACCACATTCCCCTCTGATGAAAAAAAATGCAAGAAAGAAAAAAAAAAAAACGGTACCTCTGCATGGGGAGGGGGATAAGGGGAAGTGGAATGAGGGGGACACACACACATGAGAGGTGAGTTGAAAGCAAACAACAGAGAGGAGTAAAAATGGAACTGCGGATCGTACTTCACAGTTATACAGAGGATTTCAGTTGAACCAGCTATACAGGGTTTGTTTTGAAACGTCTCAAAACAAATTTTTAATACAAGAGGATTAAAGAAGGACCTGAGAATCGTACTTTGATGATCTCAGTTAAACCAGCCATGCAGGGTTTGTTTTGAGACGTCTCAACACAAACCTTTTATCACGAGAGGAATAAAGAAGGACCTGAGAATCGTACTTTGATGATCACAATTGAACCAGCCATTCAGGGCACATTGAGAAATCTCAGAAGTGTTCCAAGCAGGGCGAACAAGCACTATGGATGACGGCAGTGGCGGAAACAGCAGGGAGGAGTGGGAGGAAAGAAGGAAAGGGGGGAAAGGGAGGAAAGGAAGATGAGAGGAAATGACGTAATTCTGCAAAACCTCCATGCTTGAGACGTCTCAAAATCGAGATACGTGTCAAAATCGAGTTTTGAGACGTCTCACAAGTGGAAGAAGATGTATGTGGAGAACCCTGGAGTACAAATGAGCTCGTGAGCACAATCGTGCGAGCCCAGCTCGCAGCCATGACCGTATAAACAGCGTCTTTCGGCCCTTTGGAGAACCTCGAGCGCTTGTGAATGTCAGTGTCCGCTTGGAGCAAGTCCTGCCCGTGGCCGATGTTTTGAGTCGACTCAGAACACGGCCCGTGACCGGTCTCTTTGAGTTATCAGAGTCAGGGGTAGCTGCGATCAGCCTTCCTGGCAGTCTTGCTCGTGACCGTTGCTCGGTCTGGTGAGAACGACGAGCTCACAGTGAACCTCAGCGATTGTTGAGGCGCCTAAGAAAAATTGCGGGTGGAGAGACTACGATTGAGGCGCCTCAAAAGTGACGTGGCGCAGTGCGCGTACCCGAGGAAGGACGACGAGCAGACAGTGAATCTCAGCGTTCGCTTGGCGCTAGTGTGTACTTGATTCTTTGCGTTCTCAAACCAGTCTTGTCCGTGACCGCTGCTCTGTCTAGTGACGTGGCGCAGTGCGAGTACCGGTGGAAGGACGACGAGCACACAGTGAATCTCAGCTGTTTCTTCCCCTCGTCAATGTCTGTCTGGTGACGTGGCGCAGTGCGCGTACCGGTGAGGTGGTAAGGGCGACCGGATTCCACGGCGCCGACTAGCTCCGATCGGCCTTCCCGTCAGTCTTGCCGGTAACCGGCTCCTTTGCCTCCCGCTCGATCTGCTTCGGCGTGTCGTTTAGCGACCTGCGAGTTTCGATACAACCGAATCAACTGGACTCAGGGAAGCGACGAGCAGTCACCGACGTAGCCTTACGAAAGACAAAACAAAACGCGGCGCGAGTGAGGAGGATCGATCGAGCAGCATCGGAGGGCAAGCGAGCAGCGCACGGGTGCGACGGCGAGCAGAGCCGAGCGAGCGAAGCGACTAACGAGCGAGCGAAGCGGTTAAAGAGCTAGCGTCGCACACGCGCGTCGCGACAAGAAACCTAAGCGGCGGATCCAAGCGACTCACTTCTTAACGGCCACTTCTTCCTCCTCCAACCACACTCTCATCTGCCTGACGTTCCGTCTTAGCGTCGTCGCCGTCCTCTTGACGTCTCCTTTGAGCAACAGGACCGCCGCGCCGATTCCTACTACGGTAAGCACGAAATTTGAAAACGCCATGGCGGCAAAAGCTTCGCCTGGCGAGTGAGCTATAAGTACCTTGGACCAGGGTATATTCACTCTCCGTTGGCAGGAACGTAGTGTTTTGCTGGCTGATCCTAGTTTCATAATCGTAATCGTTTCATCTTATAGGGCGAATATTGATGCACTTGTTCCAAAGAGTCACTAAAGCTGGATAGTGGTAACCATAGGGTGTTGACGAAACATGGAGATCGCGCGCATCAACTTTACCTGCAAGAAACATGGTGAATATGTCGGTTTCAGGCGAGAGGAGCACAATTCGCGCATCTACAGCGAAGAACGAAATCTCGCGAAGAGTGAAATAACCAGAAAACTGTGTGGCGAAAGAATTTTCGATCATCATCAGTTCGCTACGCATGTTACAGGAGCATGGCCAGTGGAGTTCCCAGTCCCTTACTTTTCGGCGATCTCAGTGGTTTCCTGGTGAATGTTTCAGGACAACTTTTGCTTCCTATTTATCTCACAGACTTCAATAAAGAGCCATGCCGTGCCAAAACTACTAGACTAGGCTCGGGCGGTGTTAGACACTGCGTCTCCGAACCACCCCGCAAGGCTCGAAATCCACCTGCGAGTCTCGTGCGAGTGCTTCGCGAGCGTCCCGCAATCGTCCCGCGAGCGGCGCGCGTAGCGGCGAGAAAGCCATCATGGCGGTGACGGCGGCGAATCTCTCGACGTTCGGCGGCATCGCGACGGTGTCGCTCGTGCACTCGCTCATCCCCACGCACTGGCTGCCGTTCAGCGTCGTGGGTCGCGTGCAGAAATGGACCATCCACCAGACGCTCTCCATCAGTAAGGGTTCCTCCGATGGTGTCTCTAGTCATATGTCTCTTCGCGACCGCATCGGCTGCCGCTCAGTGGCGCGAACGCGTGCAGTAGTGGACCATAGTTGTCGTCTCATTAGGGATCATTTTCGGATTTATATAATCGCTATATCATTCTCGCATTGTAACAAGGTGGAGCATATAACGTTTTGGCTGTGCCTCCACGGATTACCCGTTACACAGTCACATGTTGAGTCATTGTAACAAGGTAACTATTGAGTAACAAGGTGCGCTCGGGGCATTGACTGCATCTGCATCTGCATTGGTAACCTTGGATGAAACCCTATACACGGTCCACGCTAGAATCGACCATGGCCCGTCCATGGTCCGACCATGGTCGATCATTCCTCATGGACGATCAGTCAGCCCCGGCCCTGACGACTCCAGAGGCTGGGAAACTCAATTAGCGGAAAACTCAAACTGATGGCGAATCTCGGATTAACATTCTTTTCTATTGAAGATTACGACGAGATTCGAAGTCACATGCAATCATGCTCAAGAATCTCGATGTGCTGCTACACTGATCCTAGTGGGTTCCATTGACGGCCCTTTTTCCCCCTTCCTTCTCTCCCTGCAGCAGCACTGGGACATGCTATCCACGTCCATCCTCGTCTTCACTGCCGTCACCATGGCACACACGCTCGCAGGCGAGGAGGCAGTGGAAGCCCCTTGAGGAGCCTTCAACCACCAAAGCATCATCCTTCCCTGCCCATCCTTCCCATCCCTCCCTTCCATCCCTCACCTCCCTCCCCTGCAGCGGCATTGGGTGCATTCCTGCACGTGCTATCCACGTCCATCCTCGGGTTCACCGCAGTCACCATGGCACACACGCTCGCAGGGGAGGAGGCAGTAGAAGCCATCGCGTCCCTCCTCCTGCTCCTCCTCGGCGCCTGCTACATTGCCCTCTTCCTCCTCACCCGCGGAAAACCCTCCCACTCCCACTGCCACGCCCACTCCCACCTGCCAACAACCATGGCTGCTGCTGCCGCCGCCACTGCAGCCGCCACCGGAACCTCCTCGCCTGGTGGCTCCGCTGCTGCTTCGTCGAAAAGCGCGAACGCGAGTGGGAAACCTGAGGGGATGGAGAGGATAGCAGTGCTGGGGTTGGTGCTGGTGCCAGCGCTGTCCCCCTGTGCCACGACTCTCCCGGTGTTTCTGGCCATCAGTGACGCGTCGGTGGGCACGATGGCCATTGCAGTGGCCGTGCTGCTCGCCTGCACGCTGTTCGTCATGCTCACGCTCGTTGCACTCTCTTTTTATGGAGCTTCTCAGGTGAGAGAGGTGTTCTGAACTGTGTATGACGTTCCCTGCTGAATAACGATTGCAGTGGCTGTGCTGCTGGATTGTATGCTCTTTGTCATGCTCACTCACGTTGCTCTCTCCTTCTATGGGGCCTCCCAGGTGAGGCTGATTCGTGGACTGGGCTTGTTGTGATGCTCCCTGCTGTATTCAGTGTGTAGAGCTGCTCGCCTGCACGCTCCTGTTGTCATGCTCACGCTCGTCGCTCTCCTTCTACGGGGCCTCACAGGTCTGCCTACTTTGCCCGGTCAACTTGACTTGCCTGTTTGTGATGCCCCCTGCTGATTTGTGTTGTGTCGTGTTCTTCGCCCCTTTTGAGACGTCTCAAAAGTCTGCATCCCAGGTGAAGCTGGTGATGGGGCTGATCCTATGCGCAACGTGGCTAGCTGTCTTGCTTCCTCAGTTTCCCCCACCCCTTTTTTTTCCCCTTGGCTGATTGCCATGCTTTTTCCCTTCTCCCGCCCCTCCTCTTTCCCCCAACTTTCAAGCATTGTTGCTTTGCAGGTGAAGTTTGGGTGGTTGGAGCGATACGAGAGGCTGGTGGTGGGGGTAATCCTGTGGCTAATACAGGTTGTCATGCTTTCCCCAACACCTCCCATCTGTCACCCGTTGGTGCGTTGCAGGTGAAATTCGGGTGGTTGGAGCGGTACGAGAAGCTGGTGGTGGGGGTGATTCTTTGCGCCGTGGGCATTCTCACTCACCTCTTCCACCACCATGACCACCCACACGGGCACACCCACGGGCATGAGGGGCATGTGGGGCATGCTGCTTACCACCAGCATGCTTCTGTGTTTGCACCGGGGCATACTGACATCATCACTGCTGGCACCATGCTGAGCCACCATCACTGAGTGATGAGAATCCATTACCGAGGGCCCGAGGGGCATTTGCGACACCAGGTTACCATCAGCATGCTTCTGTGTTTGCACCGGTGCACATAGACGTCATCACAGCTGGTACCATGCTGAGCAATCATCATTGAGTGATGTGAAGCCATCGCTATGAATCCACTGGCCACAAGATCATTGCTAGTGATGCTTCCGTTGATGCTGCTTGCGTGGTATAATGATTGGGTTCATTCAAACACCCTCCAAGGCCACTTGGTTCTTTGCATTTCCTGCTCATATGGTTATATTATTATTGCACACACCATCTCTTGCATGATGTTACACACCGGTACCCATACCGTAGTTCCTGGCCACAGATGGTATTTTAATGAGTCATGGCATGACTATGTATCTTCTGTAAGTATGTAATAGATTTCATATGTTCTAAGGTAGGCTAACATGATGTATTAACATTTTTACCTAAAGGCTCCTCCTACCTAAGGTCCCCCATCTGTGGAATCTGGTACGTGAGGGATTGCTACCAGGTATTTAGAGTGCGAACCATGCACAATAACCTAAATACCCGACATAGAACCAGGACATATGCGCATCAATATCAGTGTTTTAGGCATCTAGTAAATTGCCATTTAGAAGGCACCCTAGTGGTGCTACAGTTAGCACGGACGCAGCAGAATGCGTTAGTGACTGCATCCAGTGGAGAGGATAGCGAGCGAGCCCCGTAGTCTGGGCATATGGAGAGTGAGTCATGATGCCAATCAATCCAGGGAGGGCAGTCTGGTAGCGGCGGCAGGCGCTCCCTCTGTAGCACCCCTCGAGCAGTAGAGTAGAGAGGGTACGAGGCAGGTCCAGATCAGATCCCTCCCCATCAGCGCGTGTCATGTGACGGTCAAATGGAATTAGTTGAGGGAAAGGGAGTCATGCCCCTCAGTAGTGGACAGCACCCCCCCGCCTTGAACATGGATCGAGACGGCCCCAAATTCCTCCCCACGAGTGCATGGCACTTCAAGGAAGTCAATAGAGGGAAAGGGAGTCGTGCACTCTGGCAGTGGCAGCAGGTGCACCTCCCTTAGACAACACCCCCCTGTGGCATCGCAGATGGCTCGCGGCGGCTCCAGGTCTTCTCCATTAATGCGTGACAGTTGATGGCATACGACAGTCAAATGTCGTTAGTAGAGGGAGAGTGAGTCGTGCACTCTAGCAGTGGCAGCAGGTGCACCTCCCTTAGACAGCACCCCTCGGGCGTCGCAGATGGCTCGAGGCGGCTCCAAGTCCCTCTCCATGAGAGAGTGTCCCTGCAGTCGCTGCATCTGCTGGGTAAACAAATTATCGAGAGTCTGCGGGGGGTGTGGGTGGGAGGCAAAGGAGGAAAAGGGGAGGGCGGTTGTTGGATGTGTGGCTGTGGGTGGGAAAGACGAGGCGGCTCCAGTCCCTCTCCATCAGGGCGTGGTCCTGCAGTCGCTGCATCTGCTGGGTGAACAGATTGCGCAGCGTCTGATGGGCGGAATGGGTGGGAGCGGGGAAGTGGTCGGAGCTGACACAATGAGAAGAGAACGTGGGTTTGAAGGGAGGCAGCGTATACTGGGATGTTGAGCGCGGCTTTAAGTGTGGGGCTATGACTGCGTGGGGCTACAAATATGTTGGATGGTGGAATCAAAATCAGGTTGTGCTTACATCGAGTGCGATAGCAGCAGAAGCCCTCTTAAACCACGATACCCCTCTCTCCGCTTCTCCAGGAAGTGCAACACCTCTCTCCCATGCCGATCCCACAGACCCCTCGCTGCTTACTCACTGCCCTGACAGCCAAGGATCATTCCCCCTCATGCGCACACTGAGATGAGAGTGATAGTAAGTCGTGCTTACATCGAGTGTGATAGCAGCAGAAGCACTCTTAAACCACGATACTCCCTCTCTCCGCTTCTCCAGAAAGTGCAGCACCTCCCGCCCATGCCGGTCCCACAGGCCCCTCGCCGTGCCCACAAAGACACGGCTGCTCAGCACTGCGTCAGCCTGGTTGCGATTGGTGAGGGGAGAGGTTGGGATAGTCGGGGAAAAAAGGAGTGGGCAAAGGGAGTACGGAGAGGGTCGGGAAGTGTAGCACCTCCCGCCCATGCCGGTCCCACAGGACCCTCGCTGTGCCCACAAACACCCGGCTGCTCAGCACTGCGTCAGCCTGATGGGACGGGAAAAAGGGAGTGGGGGAAGGGAGAACGGAGAGGGTTGGGAACTTCAACACCTCCCTCCCATGCCGGTCCCACAGGCCCCTTGCTGTGCCCACAAACACCCGGCTGCTCAGCACTGCGTCAGCCTGATTCAAGGGTCCGAGGAAGGGGAAAATGGTGGGGGAGAAGTTGGGGAAAGGGTGACAGGGAGGGAAGACATGAACCAACAGGCCAATTGCCATGCCCAGAAACAGCCAGCTTCTCAGAACTGCATCAGCCTGATGGGAGGGTGGGAGGGCGAGGGGAAGGTTTGAGGAGAGTGGGACGCGGGTCAACAGGGTCCTCGCCGTGCCCAGGAATACCCGGCTGCTAGAAAACGCGTCTGCCTGATGGGAGGGTGGGACGAAAATGGGAGGTGAGTCACTCATCTGTCGGTCCTACAGGCGGCCGGCCCTTTGCTGAGCCAGTGAGCACGCAGCTACTTACCAGCACTGCAACCTCTCAAAAACATCTGTGCAGTAACAGCAGCAGAGGCAGAAGCAGTGGTAGCGGCAGAAGCGGCAGTAGCGGAGTGGCAGCAGTTGCAGCGGCAGCAGCAGCAGTGGCAGCAGCAGCAGCATTGGCAAAGCAGCAGCAGTGGCAGCAGCGGCAGAAGTGGCAATAGCTGCCAGCAATGAAGTATTACGTACCAACTCCCACCTGGGCTAGCTAGCAGCGATCCAATCAACACAGAGAGCGACTGCAGCTAAGATGTCATGTTGTCGCCAGCCTGGCTGAGGCCATAGGCACTGCGGCCTCTGCAGCAGTAGTGGCAGCGAGTGAGTAGCTGATTAGCTTGCGGAGACTCTCACCTGGGCTGCAGCTTGGAGATCACGGCGTCGCCTGCGTGAGCTGGTTCGTGGGTACGATGTGACTTATGAGTCAACTCAAAAGTCAGCTTTTGAGTCAACTCAAAAGTCAGCTTGGAGATCACGGCGTCGCCTGCGTGAGCTGGTTCGTGGGTACAAGAGTGGCAGCAAGAGAGCAGCGTGGTATCTTACCTGCGCTAGAAGTGACCCAATCAGTGCGGAGAGCGGCTGCAGCTTGGACGTCATGTCGCCGCCTGCCTGTGCTGGTCTGTGGGTATGAGAGTGGCAACTGTTAGTGGCATACTGAGACTCTCACCTGCGCTAGCAGCGAACCAATCAAGGCGGAGAGCGGCTGCAGCTTGGACGTCATGTCGTCGCCCGCCTGTGGCCGCACCTCCTTGAGCACTCTCTTCAGTGATGTGGTTCGACCCAGCTGGGTCTGCAGGGGAGAGGAGGGGAGCGAAGGGATGGAGGGGAGGGATAGAGAGGGCGCATTTAAAAGGAATGGCCCTCCTTGAGCACTCTCTTCAGTGATGTGGTTCGACCCAGCTGGGTCTGCAGGGGAGAGGAGGGGAGCGAAGGGATGGAGGGGAGGGATAGAGAGGGCGCATTTAAAAGGAATGGCCCTCCTTGAGCACTCTCTTCAGTGATGTGGTTCGACCCAGCTGGGTCTGCAGGGGAGAGGAGGGGAGCGAAGGGATGGAGGGGAGGGATAGAGAGGGCGCATTTAAAAGGAATGGCCCTCCTTGAGCACTCCCTTCAGTGATGTGGTTCGACCCAGCTGGGTCTGCAGGGGAGAGGAGGGGAGCGAAGGGATGGAGGCGAGGGATAGAGAGGGCGCATTTAAAAGGAATGGCCCTCCTTGAGCACTCCCTTCAGTGATGTGGTTCGACCCAGCTGGGTCTGCAGGGGAGAGGAGGGGAGCGAAGGGATGGAGGGGAGGGATAGAGAGGGCGCATTTAAAAGGAATGGCCCTCCTTGAGCACTCTCTTCAGTGATGTGGTTCGACCCAGCTGGGTCTGCAGGGGAGAGGAGGGGAGCGAAGGGATGGAGGGGAGGGATAGAGAGGGCGCATTTAAAAGGAATGGCCCTCCTTGAGCACTCTCTTCAGTGATGTGGTTCGACCCAGCTGGGTCTGCAGGGGAGAGGAGGGGAGCGAAGGGATGGAGGGGAGGGATAGAGAGGGCGCATTTAAAAGGAATGGCCCTCCTTGAGCACTCCCTTCAGTGATGTGGTTCGACCCAGCTGGGTCTGCAGGGGAGAGGAGGGGAGCGAAGGGATGGAGGGGAGGGATAGAGAGGGCGCATTTAAAAGGAATGGCCCTCCTTGAGCACTCTCTTCAGTGATGTGGTTCGACCCAGCTGGGTCTGCAGGGGAGAGGAGGGGAGCGAAGGGATGGAGGGGAGGGATAGAGAGGGCGCATTTAAAAGGAATGGCCCTCCTTGAGCACTCTCTTCAGTGATGTGGTTCGACCCAGCTGGGTCTGCAGGGGAGAGGAGGGGAGCGAAGGGATGGAGGGGAGGGATAGAGAGGGCGCATTTAAAAGGAATGGCCCTCCTTGAGCACTCCCTTCAGTGATGTGGTTCGACCCAGCTGGGTCTGCAGGGCGAGGAGGAGGAGGGGGTGGAAGGGAGGGAAGCGAATGGAGGAGAGTGAGGGCACAGAGGGAACTGGAGAACCAGAAAGCATGGCTTTTGGTTCCCAGGACAATGGCCCTGCTTCAACACACGCTTCAATCTCTCAGATAACACCTCCCTCTCCTGCTCTACCTCACTCACATTCTAGTATAACTTCTCCACCACTCCTTCAAGTCTTGCCTTGTACGTTGTTCTAAGCTATACAGTCACCTCACTCAGCATCTCCCCAGATAACCCCTCCCCAGATAACCCCTCCCCAGATAACACCTCCCCAGATAACACCTCTTCGGAGGGAGAGCAACCTTTCAGAAGACACCTCCCTAATGGCCCTTTCATTGATTGTCAAGGTATACAGACATGCAAGGTGTAGGTATCACGCACGTAAGGCTAATACATTTTACACTCCCTCTCTCCCCCTCCATACTCACATTCTCGTATAGCTTCTCCACCACGCCTTGCAGTGTCGCCCTGTACGTTGTCCTCAGCTCCACCGTCACCTCGCTCAGCATTTCCCCGAATAGCACCTCCCTCCCGCCCGCCACGCCCCCTCCCCCCGTCCCCCCTGCTCCCCCTGCTTCCCCCATCCCCCCTGCATCCGCCACTCCGCCTCCCTGCCCCCTCCCCCTCCCTCCCCCAGCCTCCCCCCATCCACTCCCCCCACCAGCGCCTCCCCCCATCCCAATTCCGCCCATCCCCCCTTGTCCCCTGACACCACCTCCGCCTCCCCCGCCCCCTCCCCCTCCGCCTCCCCCTCCCCCTCCCCCACCGCCAGCAGCAGCAGCCACTCTTTTCGCAGCAGCTCCCAGAATGGAAGCAGCGGCAGCAGCGGCACCAGCAGCACTGCCTCCCCCCGAGGGGCGCTTTGGGGGGGGAAGGTTGCGCTGGGGGGGGCGGATGAGGGAGGCTGGGGGAGTGTTGGCGACCCACTTGCGCATCCGGAGTTCCACTGTTGGGCGCAGGGTTTCGAGCATTCGCTTTATGGTGTTGAGATACACTCCCAGCTGCAGTGAGGGGGGGAAAGGGGAAATGAGAGGACGGGGGGGGGAAAGGAGATACACTGTGCTCCACTGTTGGGCGCAGGGTCTGGATCATTCGCTTGATGGTGTTGAGATACACTCCCAGCTGAGGGGGAGGGAGCGGCAGGGAGGGAGAGGCAGGGAGGAAGATGAGTGTTGGCGACCCCCTTGCACGTCCTCAGTTCCCACAACTTCTGGGCGCAGGGTTTCAAGCATTCGCTTGATGGTGTTGAAATACACTCCCAACTGAGGGGGACGGAGGAGGGAGAAGACTGAGTTGAAGTGAAGTGACAGAAAGGACATTTGCGGAAGAGGGGGACCGGGCGGAAAGAGCGGGGAGAGGGGGAAGAGAGGGAAGAAGGGGCAGCCAGCTGGGTGGCACAGTGGGACTGATCTCACAGCAATGCGCACCGGAGCATGAGCTCACCGTGACGGCACTCAGCACAGGCCCGCTCACCTCACCTCTGTGGGCACCTAGTATGCGAGTGCGGGGCGGCGGCGCGGCAGCATGCTGAGAAGCTTCTTTTTGGTGGAGGTGGGAGTTGTTGGGTCAGGTAGGTGTGATGGCTGTACAGCCATGTGTGATGTATGGATAAAAGCTCACCTCTATGGGTACTTGGTAGGCGAGCGTGGGGCGGCGGCGCGACAGCATGTTGAGAAGCTTCTTTTTGGTAGAGGTGGAGGAGGGGGCGGATGAGGAGGAGGGGGTGTTGAGGAGCAGGAGGAAGTTCTGAAAGTGAGAGGCGAGGGATGAAATGGCTGCTCGCTCCACATCACACACCGCCTGCAATGGGGAAGCAGCAGGAAACACAGAGATTGCACACAGGCACACATGCCAATCATGTGAAGAGGAGAAGAGGGTGCTGAGGAGGAGAAGAGGGTGCTGAGGAGGAGAAGAGGGTGCTGAGGAGGAGAAGAGGGTGCTGAGGAGGAGAAGAGGGTGCTGAGGAGGAGAAGAGGGTGCTGAGGAGGAGAAGGAATGAAAGTTCTGAAAGAGAGAGGCGAGGGACGATATGTCTGTTGGCTTGAATGCATGACCTGCTGACTAACCCATCACGCATCCAAGTATGGGACCGCGTGGAATGGGGCGCATGGGACAGGACGAAGCGCCGCCTTGGTTCTCCTTTTTACCTGGCAGGCACACCCCCTGTGCCCTGTGAACCCACCCATCCACCCCAAGCCTCACCCAATCCCCCACCAAGCCTCTCACCTCCTCCACCAGAAGCGTGTACTGCGGCCATCGGCCCAGCACCGAGTCGAGCTCGTCCAACAGGCTGTTGATCACCCCTCTGACCCATCCCCCCATGCACTGCACCTCCTCCCCCTCCATGACCTGGCCCCGCCTCTCCCCCCATTGCTTGCTCTCACCTCCTCCACGAGAAGCGTGTACTGCGGCCATCGCCCCAGCACCGAGTCGAGCTCGTCTAACAAGCTGTTGATCACCCCGTACACCTCCTCCATGAATGGTGACGTGGCGTTGCGGTCCGACATGGGCGCAAGCACCGCCCACTGTTGGGGGGGAGAGACGTTCAATTGTGAAACAAGCAAGGGAGGAAGGGGAAGAGATAAGCATTGGTGCCACTCGCAATAGGCTGTTGATCACGCCGTACACCTCCTCCATAAACGATGACGTGGCGTTGCAGTCGGACATTGAGGCTAGCACCGCCCACTGAGTCGATTTTTGAGTCGACTCAAAAATCGTAGCACCGCCCACTACGTTGGAAGGGAGGGAGACAGTCAAGCGGAGGAAAGAGACGAGAGGTGAACGTTGGTCCGCCCCGCCCCGCCACTGCTAGTTGGTGCGACTTTTGAGAATTCTCAAAAGAAAGGGGAGCATGTCTCGAAAGCTGCGAGCAACAGACGAGAAAGAGAAAGCTGCGAGCAACAGACGAGAAAGAGAAAGCTGCGAGCAACAGACGAGAAAGAGAGATGCCACATGAACCAATGTTGAACGAACATGAAAGGTGATGCGGCTGGCCTTTGGGATGCGGAGCAAGAGAAGACGAGGAAGCACAGAACACACCTTGGGCGCATGGCACACACACCTTGGGCGCATGGCACACACACCTTGGGCGCATGGCACACACACCTTGGGCGCATGGCACACACACCTTGGGCGCATGGCACACACACCTTGGGCGCATGGCACACACACCTTGGGCGCATGGCACACACACCTTGGGCGCATGGCACACACACCTTGGGCGCATGGCACACACACCTTGGGCGCATGGCACACACACCTTGGGCGCATGGCACACACACCTTGGGAGCTCGACAGACGTCCATGAGAGTGTGGGTGCGCTCCCTGATCCATGCCTCCACGTACACTCCAAACAGCTCCCTTGCGTCTAGGCCCAAGGCACCTTGCTGCTCGAGATGACAAGGGGGAAGGAAAGATGCAAGCAGCAGTGATCGGGGATGCTGATGCAAAGGGAAGGGAACAGCAATCATGCGGATGCAAATCCACAGCCAAACTGGTATTGATGCAGCCACGATGCAACCATGATAACTCACCCACCCAGCCCGTTCAAGGAACGTAAAAAACCATGCACCATGAATTCAAACCGAATGCGTCATTTGAGGATTCTAAGAAAAAGCATTCAGCCTAATGAATCACAGATCTATGCACCCACGTTTCCCCATCCAACCCACCATGGGTCAACCCAAACAAGCATGAAGCCTCACTCACTCACCCCACGCCCCACAGCATGAGCCTGTCCTCCACGTCAGCAGTGGCGTGCAGCAGGTTCTTGACATGTGGCAGCGGGTGCTGAGGTGGCACCGCCAGCAGGAACTGGTTGACTCGCCTCTGCAGCTCCACCATGTACACACCAGCTGTCAACTCGGGTAGATCGACAAAGCTGGGAAAGGGGTCAAGTCAAAGGGAACGAGATGGGATGAGGAAGAAGGAAGAATGGAGACGATGTGGCAGAATTGAATGCGGAGTCACCTCTTTCCGCACCTCCACCGCGCACACGCCAGCTGTCAGCTCGGGTAAATCCCACAAAGATGGGAAGCGGGAGGGAGATGGGATGGGATGAGAATGGAAGGGAGATTTGAGGCGCCTCGAAAATTGAGAGATGCGAAGCAGTGAAGGGGCTTCTGCAGCTCCACCGTGCACACGCCTGATGTCAGCTCGGTCGGGCAATAATCTGTTTTTTTTTTTTTTTTTTTTTTTCTAGAATTAAAAAAAAAACAGATTCAGCTCGGGCAAGTCCCCCCCTTGGATACACACAGGTGAATGGCGGATCACAGGTGAATGGCGGATCACAGGTGAATGGCGGATCACAGGTGAATGGCGGATCACAGGTGAATGGCGGATCACAGGTGAATGGCGGATCACAGGTGAATGGCGGATCACAGGTGAATGGCGGATCACAGGTGAATGGCGGATCACAGGTGAATGGCGGATCACAGGTGAATGGCGGATCACAGGTGAATGGCGGATCACAGGTGAATGGCGGATCACAGGTGAATGGCGGATCACAGGTGAATGGCGGATCACAGGTGAATGGCGGATCACAGGACGCCACAACACCAACACGACACCCCTCCCCCTCCCATTTTTCTCCCTTTCCCCCGTTCACTCAGCGGCCTGGTCTTGATACAACCGTATGGGTGGCTGCGAGTGAACCTGGGCAGGATGTGCCGGTTGTGCATGCCTATGTCCGCTTGCACATGCTGCCACATCGCCACACACGCGCTTGCAACCACATGTGACCCCCTACCCATGCACACACAGCAGCAGCTGTTACCTGGGTAGGATGTGCCAGTTGTGCATGCCTGTGTCCGCTTGCACCTGCTGCCACATCGCCACACACGCGCTTGCAACCACATGTGACCCCCTACCCATGCACACACAGCAGCAGCTGTTACCTGGGTAGGATGTGCCGGTTGTGCATGCCTATGTCCGCTTGCACCTGCTGCCACATCGCCACACACGCGCTTGCAACCACATGTGACCCCCTACCCATGCACACACAGCAGCAGCTGTTACCTGGGTAGGATGTGCCGGTTGTGCATGCCTATGTCCGCTTGCACCTGCTGCCACATCGCCACACACGCGCTTGCAGCCCCATCGAACACCAGCACCATCCCACACACACAAACACACACAGTGTCCCACCTGGGCAGGATGTGCTGGTTGTGAATGCCTATGTCCGCCTGCACCTCCCTCCACATGGCCACACACGCATGTGCACCGACATGCACCAAAGCCAGTCTCTTCCTCCCTCTCATCCCAACGAACAGCAACCCACCTGGGCAGTATGTGTTGGTTGTGAATGCCAATATCCGCCTGCATCTCTCTCCACATGGCCACACACGCACTTGCACCCCTATGCCACACCAGCACCACCAAACACACACCACCCCCACACACAAGCACACACAGCGTCCCACCTGGGCAGGATGTGTTGGTTGTGAATGCCAATATCCGCCTGCACCTTCCTCCACATGGCCACACACGCACCACCCACACACAAGCCCACATTGTAGCACGGACAGTGTCCCACCTGGGCAGGATGCGTTGGTTGTGAATGCCAATATCCGCCTGCACCTTCCTCCACATGGCCACACACGCACCACCCACACACAAGCCCACATTGTAGCACGGACAGTGTCCCACCTGGGCAGGATGTGTTGGTTGTGAATGCCGATATCCGCCTGCACCTCCCTCCACATGGCCACACACGCCAGTCGCATGCTCCCATACGCCTCCCTCTGCTCCTCCATATCCCCCCCCTCCCCTCCCCGCATCGCCCCCCTCCCCATCCCGCCTGCTCCCCCCATTCCCCCGCCCCCTCCGCCCCCTCTCCCCCTGCCTCCCCCCGGACTGCACCCCATGCCCGCCTGCCCCTGCGCCTGCGCCTGCATGGTGCTGCCCCCAGTGCCAAGGCAGAACGTGCCGTTGACGTATTCGTCGGTCTCTGACAGGTGCTGCCTGCACCGCCGCCGCGCTGCTGTCTGGAAACAGGGAGGGACGGGAGGCAGAGAGGCAAGCAGGGTTTAGGGCCAGAACGTGCCGTTGACATACTCGTCCGTCTCTGACAAGTGTTGCCGGCACCGCCGCCTCGCTGCTGTCTGTGTGGGAAGGGAGTGGAGAATGGGGAAGGTGAGAAGGCAAGACAAGCACGCAGAACGTGCCGTTGACATACTCGCCGGTTTCTGACAGGTGCTGCCGGCACCGCCGCCTCGCTGCTGTCTGGAATGGGAAGAGGAGAGGGGTAAAGGGTAGAGAGAGGAGAAAAGAAGAGGTAGGAAAGTCAGGCAAGCAGCAGGTCATTCCGCAGCCGAAACAGGTGCGCAGCAGGGGGAATAGCCAGCGCCATTAGTAACCTTTCCCACGTGATCTGCCAATACCCCCCCCTCCCCCCTCTCACCTGCAGGTAACCACAGAACTGCTGCTGCACTTCTGGCAGCGCTGCTGCTGCCACTGCGCCTCTCAAGTGTCCTACCCTTATCTGCCAACACCCCCACCCCTGCCTCACCTGCAGGTAACCGCAGAACTGCTGTTGCACCTCTGGCAGCAACAGGTCGTTCAGCAGCCCAAACAGGTACACCGCGGGGGGAATCGCCGGCGTCACCAGTGCGGCCGCCTCTGCCCCCACCAGCGATCTCCCCAGTGCCCTTCCCCAGCCCTTACACCCCTGCTCCCAGTAATACCCCAGGCTCACCTGCAGGTAACCGCAGAACTGCTGCTGCACCTCTGGCAGCAGCAGGTCGTGCAGCAGCCCAAACAGGTGCACCGCGGGGGGAATCGCCGGCGCCACCAGTGCTGCTACTGCCTCTGCGCCTCCCAAGCACCCCCCCTTCATCTGCCAATACTCCCCCATTCCTCCCCCTCGTCTCACCTGCAGGTAACCGCAGAACTGCTGTTGCACCTCTGGCAGCAACAGGTCGTTCAGCAGCCCAAACAGGTGCACTGCAGGGGGGATCGCCGGCGCCACCAGCGCTGCCGCCTCTGCCCCCACCAGCGATCGCCCCAGGGAGGCACACAGGTGCGTGGCGGAACGGGAAGAGTCGGCGATGCCTGAAGGGGAAGACTCGCTGAGGGACTTGTAGCTCTCAAATGTGAGCTGCAGGAGATCGCCTACTCTCTCCTCCATGTCTGCCAGCATGCGCGCCTGCAGGGGGAGGGGGAAGTGCGATTGAAGGGAGAACAGAAAGGTGCAGAGCGGTGGGGAGCGGTGCTGAAGGAGATCGCCACCCATTCCTCCATGTCTGCTAGCATGCGCGCCTGGGGTGGGGAGAGAGAGAGGGGGCGAGGAGAAACACAGAGGGGAACACACAGTGGCATAGCAGTGGATGGTAGAGCAGGAAGAGAGGGCAGTGCCTGAAGCGGCAGACTCGCCTAGGGAGGGTTGGCAAAAGAGGGAAGGGGGGCTGAAGGGGAGAAAAATAAAGGACGGACGAGGAGGAGAGGAGCGAGGAGGTGAGGCGGAGAGGAGCAAAGGGAAGGAAAAATGCAAGAGACGCAATGTGGATGAGACACTGGCTGTGCGAGATATGCTTCTCAACCATGCTGCTGTTTCATCCTAGCTCTGCCTCTCCTATTCTGTCACACTCATATCGGATTACTCACCTCCTGTTTAATCACACTGCTGCCGTCACTGTCGTGTGCATGCAGCACCGGCGCCAACAGCTGGTGGATGAGACACTGGCTGTGTACACTTGCCAAACGTGTTGCTGCCTATCCTATCATTCAAAGTCATAAAGGAATACTCAACTCACCTCCTGTTTAGTCACACTGCTGCCGTCACTGTCGTGTGCATGCAGCACCGGCGCCAACAATTGGTGAATCAGAGTAAGGCAGTCGGCTGTTGGTGTTGCCACGTCCATCACTCGAGTGAGGTACCTGCGTGAAGGGGACATGAATGGATGGATATGGGCACAGGTGAATAGAGCAAGAGAGGGATGGGTGGCTGGGATGGGCACTGTCATGTGCATGTGCATGCAGCACGGGCGCCAACAACTGGTGGAGGAGGGTAAGGCAGACGGCTGTTGGTGCTTCGACGTCCATCACTCGAGTGAGATACCTGCACGTTGTCAATGCTTGCAGCAATGGTGCCAACAACTGGTGGATGAGAGAGAGAGGATCCCGCCTGAATCAATACAAAGGACCATTTGAGAGAGAGACACACACAGTCTTCTGTTGGTGTGGCCACGCCACGCCCATCACACGAGTGAGGCACCCGTCAAACCAGTCATGGATGGGATGGAAAACCGGAACTGGAAAAGGAAATGTAATTGGAATATACATTGAGAATGCAGTAGCCCGCGGTTGGTTTCTCGTACTTCATCATACGAGTGAGCTACCTGGGGAAGAGGCAGAGGCGGACACAGATGAATACACAGGAAAGAAAGTCAATCGCGCCTCTACCATGTGCACGTGCAAGCGGCACCGGACGAGAGGGACCTGCCCGCACGGACAGCGACAGACAGAGACCCCTTGGTGTTGGTTCCCAGTTGACTTTTGATCTTGCACTTGTTGTACACTGATATCTATATTTATACCTGCATGTTTCCTCTTGCTAGGTTGTGATCAGTGTACTGCCTTGCTATTATAACTCTGCATGTGAACTGGCCTTGTGGCCGCTTGCTTGTGCTCGGATTGTGTGGTGTTCTTGAGATCCACCCTGAGTTTTGCTTTGCTTTGCTCAGTTGTCTTTCTTGACTGGTCTTGTGACCGTCTTGTTGTCCCCCACTTAGCCTATGGGGGTGAGTCAAAGTACAATCTTACTTGTAGGCTATAATGGGGCACTCCTTATGGGGTACAGCACTTCTAGGGTTATTACTTGTACCCCAACTCTTGCTAATCCAATCATTCCTGCACAGTGATTTTGACAGTACCCCCTATAGCCATCTTCACTATAACCTAATATAGAAATATGGTTTGACAATTTCATGATCAACATTCAGAGGCACATGACCGGTTGGTCACTGTGGAGGGGACAGATGGTGAAGGCATGCCACTGTAACACAAGTTTCTGCTTCACGAATACCACCTCAACATCCGGTCAAGCAGAGCCGTCATGAAGCTCGAAAGGGTGTTTTTGCCAGAAGACCTTCACTGGGGATGCCTGATTGATCCTACGGAGGTTATGAGCGCACTCACCCTGTGAAAATGAAACGAGGAATGAGTAGGAGCCATAGCTAGGTAAGCCCTAGCTAGGCAAGAGAGAATAAGCAAAGGAGGATGTTCACTAGAAAGCAGCAGGATACATATAGGAAACCCTAGGGGGTTGTACTCGCTATAGAGTACCCCACTGCAGGCTAGAGAACAATAACATTCTGACACACCCCCATAGTCAAAGTGGGGTATAATCAGTAGAGCAAGTAGTCCTAGAGCAGGTTCACATGCACAAGTAAAGCTAGGGGCAGTCGCAGAGGGCAAGTGAGGAGGAGGAGGAACTGTGGAAGGAGAGAAGATGGGAGGCAACGACTGAAGCTGCAGAGGCACGGGCACAGGAGCGGCTGACTCAGTGGCTACCGAAGCAAGGGCGACGGACTACTGGAGTAACTGGCTCCGCGGCTATAGACGAGCGGCAGGAACAACGGACCCACTGGCGACTGGTGCAACAGGCTCACTGGCTACCGAAGCAAGGGCGACGGACTACAGGCGCTGCAGGCGACACGACCGCTACCTCCACACAACCTCCTCCAACTGCCCCACACCCTCGACACACACCCCCTGCTGAACCCCTAACTCCACTCCTACAGCACCCCCCTTAAACCCTAAACCCTAGGCTCCCACACACCCACCCCCCTCAGCGGCAGCTGCAGCAGTGGGAGACCAGGGAGGAGGAGGAGCAAGGGGAGTAACACACAACCGCCACCCCCACACTCCTCACCCCCAAACCCTAATTCAGGAGAACGGGCAGCAGTAGGGGTGGGGCACCGTCAGAAGCACGGGGGACAGCGAGCAGCTCAGGGACAGAGAGGAAAGGGGCCGCCCACGGGCCTGGCACAGCCCGACGAACCGCGCGCAGGCGGCCCGAGCCGCGCGCGGGCCTGGCGCAGCCCGTACGGGCCGCGCGCGGGCCTGGCGCAGCCCGTACGGGCCGCGCTCGGGGCTGGCGCAGCCCGCGCTGGCCAGGACGGGCGACGGGGGACGACGGGCTGGTCCCCGTCGCCCGTCGAAGCGCCCCCCGGGGGCGACGCGCGGACCGACGGGGCAGAAGGCCGCCGCGCGCCTCGGGGCGCACGGCGGGCAGAGAACCGCCGCACGCCCCGGGGCGCACGGCGGGCAGAAATCCGCCGCGCGCCTCGGGGCGCACGGCGGGCAGAAAACCGCCGCACGCTCCGAGCGCGCGGCGGGAAGAGAAATCCGTCGCACGCCACGGGGCGTGCAACACACAGAGTAGCAGCGGAAGCAGCAGTAGGGCCCACAGGCCAGGAGCGTGAGTGCTCTGAAACCATGTGAAAATGAAACGAGGAATGAGTAGGAGCCATAGCTAGGTAAGCCCTAGCTAGGCAAGAGAGAATAAGCAAAGGAGGATGTTCACTAGAAAGCAGCAGGATACATATAGGAAACCCTAGGGGGTTGTACTCGCTATAGAGTACCCCACTGCAGGCTAGAGAACAATAACATTCTGACACACCCGCTATTAGCAAGTCCATTTATCCTAGTGGTATAGTGGCTGGGATTAAGAGAGTTAGTTGGTGAGTTGCTCGGCAGTCTAGAATCTCGCATGATTGACTTGTCGTCACTCAACAGGTCCAAACTCTTCAAATAGGAACTATTCCCAAAATCGATCACCAAGCGTGACCACATGGACGCTTGATTGCATTCACTGTGATGTGAGGGATGTTCAAATAGGGTCCTCTGGTGCAGACACCCCGACTAGTAAGATTCACATACCTACTCTAATCAACAATCTCCCCTGCTTCACTAGTGTATTTCCCAAGAGCTACCACTAACATAACAATATCTTGTCACAACACTCCCCCCTCCCAGGGCTGATTTTATCATGGTAATTACCCTGATTTCAAGGTGATTTCAGGCTTTCCACTTTGCGGAGACTGAGATTTCAGAATTACTAAGTTCAAATCAGAGTAATAGTTTTCCTATCCCTGATTTTGAGTATAGTGTAACAGACTAGCCTGTTAGTGGACCCTAACTTAATAGGGTATCGAATATGTGGTCCCTGATTTTGACCTTATCGAGAGAAAGTTTCTCGGAAATTTCCTTCCGATATCCCCCTTCGGGTTGATCGCAGTACAGCCAGCGCGTGAGCGAGAGACAGGAGCATGTCTGACTGACAGGCGAGTACACTCGATGTTTGTTTCTTTCACGAATTGCGAATAAGTTGTTCTACTGTCGTACTTGCGTGTGCGTGAAGTTACCAGAACCTATTTTGCGTTTCGCACAGCGATGTTGGCGACATTCAGGTACTCAGCGAATTAAAAACTGGGCACATCTGTGGAATCGAATCGAAATGTTTGGTTGACCGAAATCGCTCATCTCTTCCCCGCACTAAAACACGTGGATAAATATTATTTCGTGAAACTAAACGGGTGGAAATTAGCGCGCTCAAAGTGTGCGCGAAACACAGTGCGCAGACTTTACGCAGAGAGAGGTTTTTTCCCTTGTAACAAAGGGCGCGTTACCACTCTGATCTTCGATTTTCGACCCTGAACAATCAGAGTTATATACTTTTCAACCCTGAGCAATCAGGGTAGCATCATTCTGAAAAATGTGCACTCATAATAGAGGGGAATTTGTTTCCCCGGAATCAGGGAGGCCTAATATGAAACGTCAGCCCTGCCACTCCGCCCTATACCCAAAGCATAGTGCGACCTCATTGGCTTCACCACGCCACGATCCTCTCAACTCACCACGACGGCCTCAACTCCCAAGAAGTACCGAAGCAGCACAGACAGCAGCACCTGTAACAGCAGCAGAACAGGCGAGGGCAGATTTTGGGTGGATGGCAGGAGCTGTGCTGCTTGTATTAACATGTGTGATAGCTTGCAAAAGCAGAGTGCTTTTGTACAGATGGAAAACCACACCTACAGGCATTTTATATCATATAGCACAAAGATACATGTACAGAACCTACGGTAAATGCCAAGTTGTCATTTAATCCTATGAAATTTAATGATCAAGGCATTGCCTTTTGCTTTGATTCTTCTATCAGCTTCTTCAGCTTCTGCTCCGCTTTACTTGTTATCCTGCAAAAATTCTTTAGAGGCTCTGGCAGTGAATCGTGTACACTCCACCACCTCTTATGAGCCGCCTCATTAACGAAGTCGACAAAATAGGGTACCAGCATGTTGCAATCAAATTCCCGGTAACACCACCACGGCTTCATACCGAGGTAGTGTATCGCGTGGATTTCCGAAGGGTCTTCCGAGAACCACCTGCTCTTCATGTCGACGGTAGCTTGTTTTTTAACAGGATCGGAGCCCCAGACAGGTTTGAGAGTGTTTATGGACTCTGGTAAGCGGTGCCACCAGGTGAAGACGTTGTTCAAGAAGCCCTGGGCAGGGGGGAGTATGAAGGAAATTGGTGAAAAAAATACAATATTGAAAACCAAGGGCAAGAAGAACCTTAACAGTTCGGACTACAAGAGTGACGTCACCTGCAAGAGGGCGCGAGGGAGTCGCATCACCTCTTTGTCTCACCTGGTCCCCTCCGTTGGCTAATTGCATTCTTTTTCAGACTCACTCACAGCCGACACTAGACTGAAAGACATTATAAAATTTTACAGTTTGAAGTACAAGGGTGGCTTCTGCTGCCGCATCACTTGACATAACCATCGCATCACATGACATAACATCGCATCACATGCCATAACATCGCATCACATGCCATAACATTGCATCACATGACATAATATAGCATCACATGACATAACATTGCATCACATGACATAACATAGCATCACATGACATAACGTAGCATCACATGACATAACGTAGCATCACATGACATAACATTATCACCTTGCGTAACATCGCATCACATGACAAAACATTGCATCACGTGACATAACAGCGCATCACATGACATAACGTAGCATCACATGACATAACATAGCATTGCATGACAGAACATCGCATCACATGACATAACAGCGCATCACATGTTATAACAGCGCATCACATGACATAGCATCATGGTCTCACCTGGTCCCCCCCATTCGCCGATGTCACGCGCTTCAGATTTTTCATCAGCAGGTCAAACGTGCAATCTGACGGCTCCAGGACCATCACGCCTGAGTTGAAATCCGTGCCGGCATTTCCGCGGGCGGAGATCTCGGGGTAGGAGAAGAGAAAGTCAACGCTGGTCAACAGGAGCAGGTCCGAGTCAATGAAGAGCAACTTGGTGTACTCCGTCTGCTGCCACAGCCGCAGCTTGCTGGGGGGGTTGATGGGGAAAAGGGGGGGTGGGATTAAGGAGGGGGTCAATGAAGTCAACGGTGGTCAAGACAAGAGAAGAGCAGCTTGGTGTACTCCGTCTGCTGCCACAGCCGCAGCTTGCTGGTGGAAAAACGGAGGGATGTGGGGATGGGGAGGAGCTGGGAGAGTGAGGTCAACGGAGAGGTCAATGAAGTCAACGCTGGTCAAGAGCAGGTCAATGAAGAGCAACTTGGCGTACCCCGACTGCTGCCACAGCCGCAGCTTGCTGGGTGGGTTGATGGGGGGAGGGGGGGGATGGGTGGAGAAAGGGATTGAAGGGAGAGGTCAATGGAGTCAACGCTGGTCAAGAGCAACTTGGCTTACTCCGACTGCTGCCACAGCCGCAGCTTGCTGGGCGAGAGGGGGGGGGAGTTAAGACGAGTCAACAAGTCAAAACGAGTCAACGCGTGTCAGAATGAGTTAACAAACAAAATGGAAACAGCAGCAGTAGTCGTATTAGCCAATATATTACATTTTGCACCTGGCACAAAACAATAACATTTACAGCAAGCCAGGTGCAAATAATTAAGCTAATCAAAGTAGGCCTATATCAAACAGGTGGATAGGATACACCAAGACAAATGTTTCAAGGATAGACAGTTTACCACGACTTTTCCCAATCAACACGCACTCTACCTCCACTTGCTAAAAGCACACATACCTCTAGCTCAAATCGCTATAAGCACACAAACCTGTAGTTCGGTGTGAGCACACAGACCTGTAGTTCCACTCGCTACAAGCACACAACTTATACTTCCACTCGCTATAAGAAAACAAACCTGTAATTATACTCGTTATAAGTCCCTTTGCGTGCGTGGGGGTTTCGAATCCTCTTAATCTCCTTCACCGTCCACCCCGCCTCCCTCAGGCCTCGCCTGCTCTCCTCTCGAATCTCCTTCGATACAAGCACAACCATCTCGTGCTTGCTCCCCGTCCTCCTTATGCTGTGCCCCAGTACTATCGCGCCGCACACATATTGATCCGACGAGTGTAACACTGTAGCATACGCGACGCGCTGGTTGGCTGAGGGAGGGGAGAAAAAGAAGGTCGAGGAAGGAGGGGAGTTGGAAGAAGGATGAATAGGCGACTGAAGGTAGTGCATGCGTTGCAAGAAAAACACTGTGAAGGGAAAAAACAGAACAAAAAAACGAATGCATCTCAACAAATAGTACATGAAATTTCCCTGAACTCTTGTCTTGATTTTTTTGATTGACGACACTTCCTGTGACCTCGCACTACCTGAAACACTGCTGTTGATTGGCTGAGCCATGGCGCATGATCCCAGGGGCTGTACACGTGTCAGCATGTCACTGGCCGTCAGGTTGTACAGCCAGGTGTCACCCTTCCGCGTCGCGAGTCGCGAGCAGTGGAAGAGGTTGGGCGGCGGGCGGCAAGCGGAGAGTAACACCACTGGTAACCACGTGCGATTCGCCTGTTACATGGGAGATAGTACAAGGGGATTCGGCAAAGTAAGGCGGAGAGCAACACCATTGGTAACCACAGGTGGCGAACCTGGAACTGGGAACCGAGAGAAGGGTTGGCTGATCTTCAGCCAACCCATACTGGTACTTGAAATAAGGGCGAATGGATGACACGAGGAGAGTAGCGGCATTGGATGACATGTGGGGAATGGTAAACAGTACCCTTATGACGAAATTTGTTATAGTGAGAAGGTGGTGTAGCCAGCGAACATCCTTCGCCCAGGAATCGCTAGGCTCGTCGCAGGGCACGTGTGCGACGATGGCGTGGATGCTGGTCAGCCAATCTGGATAGCTCGGTTCAGGAAATTTTGAGCAGGATGCTCGCGATTCGTTCACCCATGTAGGGAACGCGTCGCGCCACGTCAGCTTCTCGGGCACAAGCGGAACGGGCAGCGAGAGAAGCTTGAAGCGCGTGGCGGTGAAGGCGCTGCTTGTAACGGAGGGGTCGAAATTGAATGTTGCGACATTGGCGAACGGAACGCGACCTTTTCGCTGGAACGAGACCAAAGAGGCGAAAGCGCGATCAAAAGCGACGAGAGGGCCATTACCATCAGGTGGGGGCTTGTCAACTTGTGGGGTTTCAGCAGGTAACGATACAGATGGTGGGGATTCAGCAGGTAAGGATACAGCCGGTGGGGAGTCAGCCAGTAAGGATACAGTTGTTGGTGCAACCCTACGGTTTGCACTCGGCTTGTTGTCCGTGTGCGTGAATGTGTGTGTGTATGGAATGGTATGAGGGCATGGGATAATATATATTTCATGCTTATAATTGTGTGTGAATGTTGAGTCATGATGTCGAGTGTGTGTGTCGAGTCAATAGCGAGTTATCGCTAGACGCGTGTTACGCGGTCGTTTGTGTCTCGCGCGCGGTTTCTATTTTGTCGTGCGCGGTTTCTATTTTGTCCTGTGTCGAACGTTCGGCGTGTCGCAGGTGTGTGCAGCAGACCCATCAAGAACTCAAGGATGAGTTTGTGATGAAGAGCCCGAGCCTTGGTGTCAAGCCTCAAGTGATTTCGAAGCTTGCCAAAAGGGTACACCTCAAGATATTGAAGATAGTTACATTACTTTGTGTAGTGTAACATTTCACTTGGTGTAGGCCCTAGTGAAGGGTAGTTTCGAGACCCTTCGTGGTTGGGGACAGTGTGGCACTGTTCCACATCACTGTACCTCGGCTCTTGGGGTTTGTAGGAGCTGGGAGTCATTCCCAACTCGTAACTCTTCCTATCTTGTGTTCTAAGACTATAGTGGCTGCCATAGTACCGTTCGTTCAAACCGACGCTGTGTCGTCAATTCTTTATCAAATCGTGCAATCTAAATTGCTAATTGTAGACGACGTGAAGACGCTCCAGATCCAATTTGAATCAAGTCATTTGCAGCTGTGAGCAGAACGCTATCAACGTTTGAAGCCGCTGTGCAGAAATCCGTCTGTGCTCTCTATCTTTCGTTTTAGGCACATTCAAGCCTATTGTGACTATAACAAGTGGTATCAGAGCCCCTTGGAGCAGTTTCGACAATGTCTGGACCTGAGGAAAGGGGTGGCAGAGGTGCTGGTGGCAGTGGAGAAGCTCAAGCTCAAGGCCAACCCCGTGATTCAGCCATGGCGCCCATGCAACCAAGTCTTGGCCCACCTAGGGATGAGCCTAGGGTGTTTGGGCTTGACAAGTTCAACGGTGACAACTTTGCTGAATGGTCCTTCAAGATGGAGAACATCTTTGACCACTATGACCTGCTGGAGGTGATGGAAGGAACGGAGAAGCACCCCGAGAACGACCCGGAGAAGAGCCCGTGGGTGCGGAAGAGCGCACAAGGCTATCTCTTACTTGGGCAAGCGTTGGGGAGCAGTCAGATCCGTCACATCAAGCCATTCCAGCGTGAACCAGAGAAAGGACCAAAGGCATGGGCTGCTCTCAAGGGTGTACATGCTCCTGCAACAGCGGCGGTAGCGGTGGTGTTGGAACGGCAAATGGCGGCACTACGAATTGAAGAAGACGAAGCGGTTGAAGAAGGGGTGCAGAAACTCTTCGACTTGTTGACGCGGCTTGAG
Source organism: Closterium sp. Naga37s-1 (assembly GCA_947471745.1). Classification (NCBI taxonomy): domain Eukaryota; kingdom Viridiplantae; phylum Streptophyta; class Zygnematophyceae; order Desmidiales; family Closteriaceae; genus Closterium; species Closterium sp. Naga37s-1. Next base: position 1,096,111 of record CANJKZ010000214.1, read on the forward strand.
GGAGCTGATTTGAACTACAGTGAGCTCCAAAAGAAGACCAAGTTGCTGGCCTTACTCCCAGAGTCATGGTCCTCGCTCATCATCAACCTTAATCGCGACTTGCCCCGCCTCTCGCTTGAAGACGTGAAGCGAGCTATCCTTCAAGAGGATTTCCGCCGCCGTGAGTTGGCGAGTGCGGATGGCGCTGGGGCAGCGAGCATCGGCCGTGGATATGGTCGAGGAAAAGGCAGAGGACGAGGGGGAGGAAGGTTTGGTGGCAGCAACTTCGGCGGAGGCCGCAGGAGTGGCGGTTACGGCAGCGACGACAAGAGCTACGGACGCGGTCGCGGCCGATTCGACGGCGAGTGTCACTATTGCCACAAGAGCGGACACATGTGGCGCGACTGCTACAAACTCCCTGATGGTTGGACCCCTGCTCAAGGCCAAGAGGGTAGAGGAGCAGGAGGAGGGAGAGGACGAGGCCGTGGAGGCCGTGGCGGTCGCGGTGGCGGAGCTGCAAACATGAAGAGCGGAGACAACGACAAGGACCCGAGCGACGATCGATACCCGGGTCTATTTCACTTCGTGTCGACGCAAGTACCGGCTGGTCCAGAGAAGGATGAAGGCTTTGAGGAGCCAGCAGCTGTGGGGAAGGTGACCCTACACCCCCTGGACTATTGGGTGATTGATAGTGGCGCTACCTATAGCATAACACCTCGCCCGGACTTGCTCACCGAACTCGAGCCGTCACCGGTGAAGCATGTCACATCGGCTTTGGGGCAGCGAGCAGAGGTGAAAGGCATGGGCAAGGCCATGTTCAAGGGTGCTGATGGGAAGATGGTGGGCCTCAAGAACGTGCTTTGGGTGCCCAGCCTTGCTGCAAACCTGATTTCCGTGCGGCGGTTGGCAAAGGCCGGCATGGACACGAACTCGAAGGGAGCCAAGACCTACACCGCAAGGCTTGGCGATCGAATTCTTTGGGACCTTCATGAGGACAGGGATGTCTACAACGAGATGTGGCAGATCCCAGTGGTCCCTATGCCAAAGGAGAGGCAAGTAGCAGCAAGCATCAGCACCAAGGATGGAGCGGTCGGTAGCGACGATGGCGCGAACGGTCGCGCTAAGGAGAATGAGCTCAAGAAGAGCAAACCTGGAGGGACCAGCAAGTTCAGCGAACCTAAGGAGAGTGGTGCAGCAACCAAGGAGCAGCAAAAGGGTGAGGAGAACCCAGAGGCAGCAGCGGAGGAGGACTACGGAGAGAGTATGTGGGGCGCTATTGCGAGCGCGGCATTCTCCAATCCAACTTCGGCTACGGGGGAGTGTGATTGGCTCACCTTGCATCGGCGCATGGGGCATGTGGCCCTGCCCATCTTGCAGCAGCTAGTGAAGAATGAGATGGTTGCTGGCATACGTGTGAAGGGGGAGCCCGATGAGGTGCTTGGCTGCCCGACGTGCATTCAAGCCAAGTTCACCCGGTTTCCGTTCCCTAGTTCGGAGGCAACGGCAAAGGCACCGCTTGATGAGGTGGTGATGGACGTGGTGGGCCCCCTGAAGCTTGGAGCTGCTGGAGCTGAGTATTTTCTCACCATTCTCGACGTCTACACCCGCATGACTTGGGTGTACGTGCTGGCCAAGAAGAGCGACGTGGCTGAAACGTTGAAGACGGATTGGTTCCCGATGGTGGAGCGGCAACAAGACCGTCTAGTCAAGTCAATCCGCACCGATCGAGGGGGAGAGTTCCTGAGCAAGGAGTTTGGGTTGTGGCTGAAGAAGAATGGTATTCGGCACTCCCTCACCATGCCATACTCCCCTGCGATGAACGGCATCGCCGAGCGAGCGAACCGCACAATCACGGAGGCGGCACGCGGGTTGCTCATTGAAGCCGGGCTACCCGACTATTTCTGGCCTGATGCGGTGCGGAGCGCGTGTGTGGCCAAGAACAGAGCCTTGACTCATGTGGGAGCAGACAAATGGGTGCCCTATGTGGAGTGGCTAGGAAGGAAGCCAAAGGTGGATATGCTTCGGGTGTTCGGGTGCATGTGCATGGCGCTCGTGCCTAAGCATCTTCGGCACAACAAGCTTGGTGCCAAGGCGGTGTGGGCCGTGCACTTGGGCATGGCTCAAAACAGCAAGGGATGGCTTCTTTGGGACCCATTCACCAAGAAGTTCTTGGTGAGCAGGGACTGCAAGTTCATGGAGAAATTCATGTACAAGGATTGGAAGGCGGAGAATGAGGCGAAGATAGGCGTGCGGTTTGGGGAGGTGAAGAGTTCCGGTTTGGAGCATGTGGAGCTGCCTTTGGAGCTGAGCAGCGGCAGCACAACCACAAGGCAATCCTCCCTTGTGAATGGGGGAGAGGAGGCCAATGATGCAGAGGAAGAAGAGGAGGTGCAGCAAGTGAGCGAGCGTGCACCGTCACTCCCTTCCCGTACTACGAGTGCTCCACGGATTCGAGCCACACCGCAGCAACGCCAAGGCCTTCAAGTCTCTGCAGCTGAGGAGGAAGGAAGGGGGAAGAGGAGAGTTCAACCCCCTAATAGGCTGACCTATGATGCGCCGGGAAAGCAGGGCAAGACAGCCCTGGCCGGAGCGGCAATGATGGTTGGAGACGACGAGGAGAGTGACTACGAGGAGTGTGCCTTCGCGTTCTTCTCTCCGGTGGAGATGCCGGGAGAACCAGCAACTCTCAAGGAGGCTTTGGAGAGTAGTGATGCTGAGGAGTGGAAGAAGGCCATGGAGAGTGAGCTGAAGAGCATCGAGGAGAATGACACGTTTGAATTGGTGGAGCTACCGGAGGGGCGTACGGCGATAACGTCCAAGTGGCTCTTCAAAATCAAGTCGGATGCCGACGGCAAGATCGAGCGCTACAAGTCTAGGCTTGTAGCCAAGGGGTACCAGCAGAAGGAGAAGGTGGACTTCAAGGAGCTGTTTGCCCCTGTGGTGAAGCCGACGACGCTGCGAACCCTATTCGCGGGAGCCGCCATCAAAGGATGGGTAGTAAAGCAAATGGACATCGTAACGGCATTCCTTAACGGCATCCTTGAGGAGGAGATTTTTATGGCGCAGCCAGAGGGGTTTGATGATGGTAGTGGCAGAGTGTGGAAGCTGAAGAAAGCCCTCTATGGGCTGAAGCAGGCCCCTAGGCAATGGTACATGAAGCTGCGCGAAGTGTTGGAGGGGATCGGCTTCACTCCCTCAACGGCCGATCACTCCTTGTTCATGCTTGGCGAGGGGGAGCAGAGGAGTTTCATGGTGGTTAATGTGGATGACATCCTCATTTTCTCACCCTCTTCTGACCTTGTGAAGGAGGTGATGCTGAAGCTTCAAGACAAGTTCAAGTGCAAGGCCCTTGGTGACGTGAGCTTCTACCTTGGGCTCCACATCGAACGAGATGTGGAGAAGCGGTGCATGCGGGTGCATCAACGAAAGTACCTGGAGGCATTGGCTGCCAACTTTGGGCAGAGTGAAGGCCATGTGGCTACACCCTTTCCCTCTGGGTTCAAGTGTGTGAAGGGACCAGAGGAGGAGAGCGTTGGTGAAGAGGAGAGGCGCCGATTTCACTCGTTGGTGGGCAGCCTCATGTATGCGGCGGTAAACACCCGACCGGACGTCGCGTTTGCTACCGGGCAGCTGGCTAGGGTTGTGCAATGCCCTAATGAGGAGCAGGTAGCAGCTGGAATGAGGGTGGCCAAGTATCTTGGCCAAACACCGACCGTTGGGCTGCAATACTCGGCGGCGGCACAAAGGCGCCAAAAGGGCGCGGATGGTGTTGAACCCGGGCGTTTGTTCCTCACCGCCTACTCGGATGCTTCATATGCATCAGAACCAGAGGACATGACAAGTGTGGGAGGCTTCATATGCTGTGTTGGTGGAGGCCCAACTGCTTGGGAGAGCAAGAAGCAGGTTGACCAAGCTTTGAGCTCGGTGGAGTCCGAGTACATGGCACTCTTCCGTGCCGTACGGGAGATTGTGTGGCAGCGGCGTTTGTTGGCTGAATTGGGGGAGGAGCAGCAAGGACCTACCCCACTGTACTGTGACAGCCAGGGTGCCATTGCTCTTGCTAAGAACCCTGTGTTGCATGGACTCACGAAGCACATGAGGGTGAAGTGGCATTGGACGAGGAGCATGGTAACCGCGGGTGAAGTTGAGTTGCGCTACGTGAAGACCACGGGGCAGCCGGCTGACATGATGACCAAGAGGCTGGTGGAGCAGCAGCATTAGAAGTGTTGCAAGCTGGCTAGGATGGCTCTGAACTGAGAGAGCAACATATCCTAAGGCCAACAATCCGAGGGGGAGTTTGTTGGTGCAACCCTACGGTTTGCACTCGGCTTGTTGTCCGTGTGCGTGAATGTGTGTGTGTATGGAATGGTATGAGGGCATGGGATAATATATATTTCATGCTTATAATTGTGTGTGAATGTTGAGTCATGATGTCGAGTGTGTGTGTCGAGTCAATAGCGAGTTATCGCTAGACGCGTGTTACGCGGTCGTTTGTGTCTCGCGCGCGGTTTCTATTTTGTCGTGCGCGGTTTCTATTTTGTCCTGTGTCGAACGTTCGGCGTGTCGCAGGTGTGTGCAGCAGACCCATCAAGAACTCAAGGATGAGTTTGTGATGAAGAGCCCGAGCCTTGGTGTCAAGCCTCAAGTGATTTCGAAGCTTGCCAAAAAGGTACACCTCAAGATATTGAAGTTAGTTACATTACTTTGTGTAGTGTAACATTTCACTTGGTGTAGGCCCTAGTGAAGGGTAGTTTCGAGACCCTTCGTGGTTGGGGACAGTGTGGCACTGTTCCACATCACTGTACCTCGGCTCTTGGGGTTTGTAGGAGCTGGGAGTCATTCCCAACTCGTAACTCTTCCTATCTTGTGTTCTAAGACTATAGTGGCTGCCATAGTACCGTTCGTTCAAACCGATGCTGTGTCATCAATTCTTTATCAAATCGTGCAATCTAAATTGCTAATTGTAGACGACGTAAAGACGCTCCAGATCCAATTTGAATCAAGTCATTTGCAGCTGTGAGCAGAACGCTATCAACGTTTGAAGCCGCTGTGCAGAAATCCGTCTGTGCTCTCTATCTTTCGTTTTAGGCACATTCAAGCCTATTGTGACTATAACAACAGCCGGTGGAGACTCAGCAGGTAAGGAAACAGCTGGTGCGGATTCAGCAGGTAAGGATACAGCCGGTGCAGATTCAGCAGGAAATGAAACAGCCGGTGCCGATACAGCAGGTAAGGATACAGCCGGTGCGGACTCATCAGGTAAGGAAACAGCCGGTGCGGATTCAGCAGGTAAGGATACAGCCGGTGGCGATTCAGCAGCTAAGGATACAGACGGTGGGGATTCAGCCGGTAAGGGTACAGCCGGTGCGGATTCAGCGGGTAAGGAAACAGCCGGTGGGGACTCAGCAGGTAAGGATACAGCCGGTGGGGATTCAGCGGGTAAAGATACAAACGGTGGGGACTCAGAAGGTAAGGATACAGCCGCAAATATTTGCTGGTAAACCCTCCCGGAAGTATTAGCATCGGAAGCTGCTAACTTTGCGTCAAATGCGTGCATATCGAACCACTCAATAGGCAAATGCCGCGTTGCAGAGGAGTTGAAAAAGTGGTAAGTGACGAGGAGCAGACCGAGCGCCACGAGAAAGAAGCGCGCCGTTAAGAATAGCTCATTTTTAGGCTTGAGCTGCGGCAGGGAAGTTAAAGAGGTAATTACTGGGTGATGCTTCGAAGGAAGCGCGTCGCCCCCTTTCCGCACACTATGCGCAGAGCCTTTGATCATTGCGAAGTGGGTGATTGAGCCGTTCAGTAGCTCCGTGAGAGTTCTTTGTGCTGGTGGTACTTGTAATATGTTATGGAAAAAGGACCTACACAGAGCATTTTGAGTTGAGTCGACAAAGTTACGGCTGCCGGCTGATGCTATGTCAAAGCGCACCCACGACGGCATTCCAGCTAGTAGTCACGACGCAGAGCTATCCTCGTGGAGCGGAGAGAGAGAAAACAGCAAGATTTTGACGGTACATCAGCGCCATGTCATTGCTTGAAGCTGGGGTGGGGTGGGTTTCAGTTCACACAAGCCCCTTTGGCGTGTAAATTCAAGTGCCTTTTGGTTGGGGCTCGATTGGGGCTTTGATTGGCTGGCGAGATGCGAGAATTGAGGTGGGGCGTGACAACGAGGGCTGCCGGCGAGAAAAAACCGCTTCGCCTCGTTAGCCGAACCTGCAACCTTTTCGCCAGGAATCTGCGTTTTCCAAACCAGCCTGCGAGTTTTCGATAGAAGGGGCCAGCACCACGCATCAACCGGTGCACGTAACAAGAATTTCTTGCATGGCACACCTCTGTGTCATGAATGCGATAAGGGCGACTCGCTGGTGAGGGTGTGGCTGAGGTTTAGCGAACGCGACGCGATAGTAGGAGGTTCTGCTGCTCGACATGGCGCCGAACCTGTGGGCGACGACGCTAGTGAGGTGATGTCAATCACAACGCCCAATCACACAAAAAATCGGCTCGAACCGGCAAATTACTGTACTTGCGACTCGTCTCAACATGCTTGTGCTTGAAAAGACAACCATTATGGTAACCAATCTTCGCAGGAGCTTCGCTCAGTGAAGTGCCCCATCGAGTTTGTCACCCTGGTTTGTGTCAACCAAGTCACGTTGCAAACCCAGTTTGGCAGCTCTGATATTAGGTATCCCACTTTTACCTAAACATTTCTTCATACTTCTAGACGATTTTAGGAGTTTATGTATCTTGTAATTCCTAACTGACAACTGCGTACCTTGTACAACACTCGACCGTTCGTCACCCGTTACTGGTTAACGGTGTCCGCCATTTCATGTGTCATCTTTTGTCAAACCTTGCACTATTGTACTAGGCCGGGTTTGCCTTTGCTTCATGACTAGCCCGAGCCTTGTTGTCAGCATTGCATATGCTAGCTCGCAACATCACATTGTCAAACCTTGCACAGTTTGCATTTTTCGCTACACATGTTCACGCAGCATTCACTCACATTGTCATTATCCTTTATCAATCATTTCAATTTGCGTCTACCAATCCAGGCATTTGCAAGTTTAGACAAAGCGGTCGTGTCCGGCAAAAACTCGAAGTAGCTGTACGCTGGCGCGATGCCTTCGTCTCGACCAGCCGACACATGACTCGCCGAAGTCGGCCTGACTTCACTCAACCGGGGACAGCGACAGCGATCGTCGACGTCGCCACGCCAGGTGCCGGCCGGCAGTCGCTGTCGACCGCAGCACTTACGCTTGCACTCGACATCGGCGGCCCGAATCACCCCAAGAATCACCCTCGTGCCTCATGCGCTGACTTGGTTGTCGCCGTCGCCTTCGTTGTGCACGGGTCGGGGAGAGGCGGACGCACCGTCCGCTTCAGCAGGGGGAGGAGGATGCTCGTGAGTAGTGGGAGCATTAACTTCAAGCTCACTCCGTCGTACTCACTAGCATTGTCGCCGACGCGTGCGAGTGTTGTGGTCGACGGCGACTGCAGGCAGCTCGCAAGGCGACATTGGCGGACGAAATTGCTCTCCCAAGCGAAGTGGTCGGGCCGATGTCGGTGGCTCAATTGTCGGCTGGTTGGGACGAAGGGATCGCGCCGTTGTACGGCTACTATACTCCTGTGGTGTAGGGCTTATTAAGAATGGTATTTCCACTTGGATAAGGAACAACAGAGCATGTCAACACTTGACGCTTGTCCTATACTTGACGTCGTGTGAGCGAGGTTACGTTCTTGGCCGGCGTCTAGCTTCGAGCCAAGACTGCTTGGTGTCAGACCCCTCCAGAGAGGTCAGACACAAATTGGAAAAGTTTCCTCATGCTCGTCAATGTTGAAGGAACGTTGCCCCGCCCTCGCTTGGGCGAAGCCGACTTCGTGGTCGGGTGCGGGGGAAGTGCAGCCAACCATCTGCAGAGGGTGACATCAACTTCGTGTCAACATATATATTTTTATGTGTTGTTTAGGTTAGTATAGGTGTTACATTTCTACTTACTTGCATGATTAGGGTTTGCTATATCTAGGGTTGTACTTCACATTTTCTATCAATTCATTCAGCAGTTGTTACTTTGACATGGTATAGAGCGATAAGATCCTATGGGCCCACCGCCCCGTACCCTGACCTAGACCGTAGCGCCTAGTCACCCGTAGCGCCTCGTCACGAGTAGCGCCTAGTCACCCGTAGCACCCTCCCCGTCGATCCCGTCAGCCCGCTAGCCCCGCCCGTCACCCGTCACGACCTAGAATGGCCCCCGAGGGCCCGCCAGATCGCGCCAGGAAGGGACCCCCGCGGGTCCCCCCCACGTCACGACCTAGAACGGCCCCCGCGGGCCCGCCAGATCGCGCTAGGAAGGGACCAACGCGGGTCCCCCCCGCGTCACGACCTAAAACGGCCCCCGCGGGCACGTCACATCGCGCTAGGAAAGGACCCCCGCGGGTCCCCCCCCCCCCAAGTCGCGACCCCGTCCCGTTCCCGTCGCCCCCCGTCCCTTCCCCGTCGCCCTCCGCGTCGTCGCCTCCCGTCCCCTCACCGTCGCGTCCTTGTCGCCCTCCGCGTCGTCGCCTCCCGTCCCCCCCTTTCCGTCACATTCCCGTCACGTCGCGTCCCCCGTCGCCTCTCGTCCTCTCACCGTCGCGTCCCCGTCGCCCTCCGCGTCGTCGCCTCCCGTCCCCCCCCTTTTCGTCGCACTCCAGTCCCCGTCGCGTCCCCCGTCGCCTCCCGTCCCCTCACCGTCGCGTCCCCGTCGCCCTCCGCGTCGCGCCCCCGTCCCCCCCCCCCCTCCCCCCCCCCATCGCGTCCTGCTCGTTTCCCACCGTCAGAATCCGCCCCACCCGCTGCCACGCCTGTCTAGCCGCCCTACCGCCAGTCCCGTCGCGTCCCCCTGAAACCGCCGCCTGAAACCGTCGCCCCCCCACCCTGAAACCGTCCCCCACCCCCTGAACCGCACTGAACCGCACTGAATTGCACTGCACCACACTGACCTGCACAGTACCACACCCGCTGCCCCACCCAGCCGCCCCAGCCAGATCTGCCCTCAGCAGAACCAGCAGCAGCATAGGCTGCCCCCAGCAGCACCCGCAGCAGCTTAGGCTGCCCCCAGCGCACCAGCAGCAGCATAGGCTGCCCCCAGCGAACCAGCAGCAGCATAGGCTGCCCCCAGCGCACCAGCAGCAGCATTGGCTGCCCCCTGGAGAACGAGTAGCAGCCTAGGCTGCCCCCCAGCAGAACCAGAAGTAGCATAGGCTGCCCCCCAGCAGAACCAGAAGTAGCACAGGCTGCCCCCAGCGCACCAGCAGCAGCTTAGGCTGCCCCCCCCCGGCAGAACCAGCAGGAGCTTAGGCTCACATGGCGTGTACTAGGGTTCTACAGCAGCAGAGCCAGCCGCAGCACTCCCGTCCGTGGGGGCCTGCGGGTCCAAAGTGTGGCGCCCCCAGCAGTGGCTCAGCTAGCAGTGGGCGAGACGTCGGCCCCTGTGGGTACCGGGCCCTGACACGCCCTAGTGCTGGCACTACCTGCTGGAGTCCTGACCACACTGCGTCCAGCTGCTACCGTCGACTCGACGACCTCCACCGTAAGCGTTTTGGTCCTCACGCTATTACACCGCACTGGCCCTCGCGTCTTCGCCAGCGCACTACTGCACCGGTTGCGTCTCACCTACCTGGTCCAGGACCGTTCCCGGCTGCACGAGTAGAGACCTGTGTTTCCAGTCTTGGTGCGTGTGTTGTTTCCAGTCCAGGCGCCTCTGAGGGTCTTTGTGTAGGAGCTGCAGCTACCACTAGTCTAGCACCAGCCTTTTTAGCTGGTTCGGGTGCGACCTCACAGACTGCACAGCTTTCCTTTACCCCAGACTCAGGAGCGTCCAGCTGTTTCTTTCGCGACTTTACTGACCTCACACCACTGCGCACACCAGTCACTGTCGCCTTGGCTGACCCCTCTGTGGGACCGGTAGTTGCCCGCAGCACCACCACTCTCCCGTGTCCGGCGGCTCCCTCTGGGTTCCTCACAGGTTACTACACCCCCTCGTTCTCCAGGAACCTGGTGGGTGTTAGTCACCTCCACGACCTAGGTGTAGTCACTACTTTCCCAGTCGACGAGCCTGTTGCCTCCTGCACAGTCGGTACCACTGGGGCCCCTCTGGCCACTTTTCACAGGGAGCCGGGCTCTGGTCTGTACTCACTACACAGGAGCTCCCACCCCTTGCTCTCCTCCGACACGCCGAGGTGAAGGCCCCACCTGGTCTTCAGCTTCAGCTTCCCACCACGCTGCTGCTCGAGGACAAGGAACTGCGCCATGCAGCCCCACACCCGCGCCAGCGACAAGTCGGGCTTCATCCCGGTGAGGAGCTGGTACGGCATCGTCCCCGGCGGCAGCGTCGACCTCTCAAGGCAGTTGCGGACCCAGACGGCCTGCCGCAGAGCGAGGTGCCACCAGTGGTGCTGCACGCCCATGTGCAGCAGCATCGTCCGCACCAACTCCACCACCGTCCTCATCTCCCGCTCCGCCATGTCGTTCTGCTGCGGGGTGTACGGGCAGGTATGGTCGTGGACGATCCCCTTGTTGTCCAGGAAGTCGGTGAACTTCTTCCCGAGGAACTCCCCTCCTCGGTCTGAGCGCAACATCAGCACAGACTTCTTCACCTGCCTCTCCACCAACACCAGCCACTTCTGGAACTCCAGCAGCACGTCCGACTTCTTGGCGACCGGCCTCACCCACACGTAGCGTGTCTTGCGGTCCTTCAGCAGCAAGAAGTACAAGCTGCCGTCCTTGGCAGCCACGCGGAACGGCCCGCACATGTCGATGTGCACGACGGCCAGCACGTCGTCGGCGTCGGAGCCTTGGTCGGGGAAGGTGCACGACGGCCAGCTTCCCGCCGACGCACGAGACACACGGTGAGTCGGCGCCTGACGCCGACTTGAGGTCCAGCCCAGTGGCGACCTCGTGCTTCGCCGAGCTCCGGATGGTGTCCATGCCGACGTGTGCAAGCCGCGCATGCAGCCTGTCCGGCGTCGACTTCGTCGCCGAGACGATCGCCCGCAGGGCCACTACCTCCGGCGTGGGCGACGTCGACCTCGTTGAGCAGGGACGCAGGTCGGTGCAGAGGACATGCCCGGAGTACGTCGCCCGGCCGAGCACATCTCCCGCTGCCGAGACGAGCAGCGTCCCGTCGCCGTCCTCCTGCAGCTTCACGCCGTGCTCCTTCAGCTGGCCGGCCGACAGCAGATTCGCTCGCACACCCGGGACGTAGAGCACGTCGGGGATGAGCACCTGCTTCCCGGCCTCCCCTTGCAGGGCGACAGTGCCGCGGCCCTGGACGTCCTGCAGCGCCCCATTGAAGCCGCGCACGTGCTTGATAGAGCCGCTCGGCTGCAGATCGACGAAGACCTCCTTCGTCCCCATCAGATGGTGGGAACAGCCACTGTCGAGCAGGACCACCGCCGGGTTTGCCTGCACAGCTGCTGCCACCGCCTGGAAGTCCTCCCCGGCCTCCGGCGCCAGCGAGACGGTCGGCTCCACGACGCCGACCAGCGAGCACGACGCCGTCGTGTCGTCCCGCGCCTTGCCGCCAGCAGTGGAGTCGGCGTCCTTCGCCGAGGTCGACTTACTCGACTGCGTCTCCTTGTGCGGCTTGTTTCCTCCTCGACAAGAACGACGGCTTCCATACCTGCCGCGGCCTCCCTTGGCGCCGTCGTCGTCGGAGTCACTGCGGTCGGGGCGCTCGAAGGAGAGGTGGTCGGGGTCGCCGCACAACCAGCATTCCCGACGTCGACTTCCTCCTCCTCGACCGCTGTCCTTGGTCGACTTCTTCTTGTCGACTTCCTTGGCCAGCTTCCAGCCACTGCTACCACCGCCGCCGGACTGTCCGCGCTGCCCCGGTCGACCTCCTGGCATCACCGGGGCGACGAAGTTCGCCTGCGCCAAGAGCTCCTGGGACCGCTCAGCCTCCTGCATTGCCTCGTCCTGCAGGATGTACGAGGTCAGGTTGTCCTCGTTGAGCATCGCCCTCGTGCTCGGCGCCATGGACAGCCGCTTCAGCAGGTTGTAGCTGCTCGAAAGTCCCTGCATGATATGCATGGGTGACGTACGACGCCGTCGAGTACTGCGCGCCGGCCATCCTGATGGTGGCGAGAATTCGCCGGGCTTGGTTGTAGTAGTCGGTCGCCGTCTCCTCGTCGCCCATCTTCAGGTGCGTCAGCTGCCCCTCCAGCTGGGCGATGAATAGGTCATCGGTGACCTGGTAATTCGACTCAATGAAGTGCCACGCCCGGTGGCCGACGTGGAGGTACTCTCGGCACCACTTCAAGGCGATCTGCACGACGGCGAGCAGCACCGCGAGATGACCGTGAAGGTCAACAGCTGCACGGCACGAAACTCCGCTCGCAAGTCGGGGTGGTGCTCCCCCGGCGTCGCCACGGTCCCTCGGGCGAAGCCGATCAGCCCGGCCATCTCCAGCTGGGGCTCGATAGCTTCCTTCCATGTGAGAAGGTCCGGTCGACCGACGAGTGGTGGGGTGACCAAGATCCTGTCCGGCGTAAACTTGAAGTAGCCGTAGCTCGGTGCAATCCCGCCCGCCGTCACCTGGGTTGCCGACATCAGCGACAATCCGTGTCGCCGTCCTCCGACGTCGCCCTGCGAGGATCCTGCAGCCGCCGACGACTGCACCCCTCGCGCCTGAACGCCGCCGACTTCATCGGCGTGAATCACACCACGCTGCCTCGACGTGCCTCCCGCACTGCTGCCGACTTGGCCACCTCCGGCGTTGACGCCCACGTCGACGCCGCCTTCGTTGGTCACCGGTCGAGGAGACGCCGGTCGAGAAAGGGGGTGCTCCGCCGCCCACACGGAGCGGAGTCCTGCCTCGACGACCGCCCTGGGTATCGCCCCGTACTCCTGGGCCTCATGGCGTCTCCTCGCATCCTCCAGCTGTGCCTCCAGGGTGTCCATCACCTCTGCGTCACCTACGCGCACGCTAGTGACTGCACGACTGCCGGCCTACGAGCAACTTAGGTAAGTGACCACTACGTCGACCTGACTGAAAGGTAAGTCGTGTGCCGTCCACGCTCACCACACCATGCGGAGATAACTACTACAACGGGAGCTAGACTACGGGCTAGGCACGGGTGCTCGTGTGATCTCTGCGTTCGTTGTTCCTTAGTCGTTTTCCTAGTGCACACACTGCTTGCAAGATCACAGGGCAATTTGGCAAGAGTTTCACTAGAGAAAGTTGACAACAATGATACAATAAAGTTTGCATAGCAAGACTACATCAGAGCTAGGATGCAAGTCGGTCGACTGCCAGCGCAGCATTGTCGACCGCGTGCCAGCACGACTTGGTCGACCGCACTCCAGCAGTGCAAAGTCGAGGCTTGCCAACACTGCAAGTCGATGGCGTGCCAACGTTGCATCTGCAGAACAGCAGCGCACCTACTTCGCAGGTGCTCGCAGATGATTGGTGTGCCATGCCTCGTCACCTGCACAGCGCACACACCTCATGCTGACGACTGCGTCTGATCCGCCACGTTGACCTCGTGATACCACCACCGAGGTCGGTCTCGCCAACATTGCCTGAGCGACCGTCGTACTCCTTCGCAGAGCCTCGTCACCCGGGTAACCCGGTCGACCGGGCAACCACGTCGACCAGCGGCTCCTGTATGTCCCCGTCGACCTCCCAAGTCGACGGCCACCTCCAATCGACCTCACCAGGTCGACGTCGCTCATGGCCGACCAGCTCCACGTCGAACAGCACCGTTATCAGCCGACCACCCAAGTCGGCTACCCGAAGTCGGCGTCACCAAGTCGACGCCCTGTTACTCGACGCCCAGCTGCTCGGCGTCCTGAGTTGTGGTCGACGTCGGCCCCTCCTCCGTCGACCACCAGGTCAGGTCGACCACCAGGTCGACATCACGCCTGGTTGACCTACCACCAAGTCGACCAGCAGTCCTGTCAGCCGACCACCCAAGTCGGCTGCCCCAAGTTGGCGTCACCAATTCGACGCCCTCCGCAGGTCGACTTCCCAGGTCGACCTCCCTGAAGTCGGCGCCACCCTGAAGTCGGCGCCCGTGCAGTGGCTCCCGTGCAGGTCGACCTCCTCGTCAACCAGCTCGCCCACTGCTACAGGTCGGCTGCTCCCCTCACACCCGACCACGAAGTCGGCTCCGCCCAAGCGTGGACGGGGCCAAACCCAACTCCCGTTGACAACTACCGGGCCCCCAGTGGGATCAGCCAGTGAGACTAGTGCCGGTGCAGCAAGTGGTGTGAGTCAATGTCACAAAAGAAGCAACGTGACGCGCTTGAGTCAAGTGTGAAAGTGTGCAAGGCCTCAGCTGAGGCAGTACCTGTGGCAGGAGACGCACGAGCACCTAAAGCTGCAGCAGACTCACTAGCACCTAGTTCGGCAGCAGACTCACTAGCACCTAGAGCAGCAGCCTCGACAGAACCAGTGACACATCGCTGAGAAACCAACTCACTAAGCTGCTGCGGGGAGAAGGTCTCCTGCTGACTCTGCTGCCGCCTCTGTGCAGTACGCAGAAACCCAAAGCCTCCACCACCTGGACGGGCTCGGTGAAGAACCCACTCGCGCAGCTGCTGCGGGGATAGCGTGTCTGGGTGAGGCAGTGGCTGCTGGTGTCCACCCCTAGCCGCTGCGACTATCGTGATAGTCGCCATGACAGGCAGTGGCAGGCAGTAGCAGCGGCGCTAGGGCAGTAGTAGCGACTGCTGTAGTGACTGTGGAGGCCAGTAGAGTACGTGGACAGCAGGGCACAGGCTAGCGCAGTAACAGCAGTAGTGCCAGCAGTGGCAGTACGAGCAGCAGCAGCAGCAGTAGTAGTAGTAGCAGCCGTAGCAGTAGCAGTAGCTCATGCAGCAGCGGCGCGTTGGGTAGCAGGGCGCGCTGGCGCTTTTAGGGTTGCGGGGCGCGCTGGCACGCTTGGCTGCAGGGCGCGCTGGCGCGCTTAGGGCTGCGGGGCGCGCTGGCGCGCTTAGCAGCGGGGCGCGCTGGGGCGCAGGGCGCGCTGGCGCGCTTCGCAGTGGAGCGCGCTGGCGCGCGTAGGGCTGCATTGCGCGCTGGCGCGCTTAGCAGCGGGGCGCGCTGGCGCGCTGGGCTGCGGGGCGCACTGGCGCTCTAGGTTGCGGGGCGCGTTGGCGCGCTAAGCAGCGTGGCGCGCTGGCCTGCGGGGCGCGCTGGCGCGCTTAGGGCTGCGGGGCGCGCTGGGCTGCGGGGCGCGCTAGGGCAGAGGCTGCTCGCGGGCAGAAGGGGCGCGCGGGGCGGGGGCTGCTCGCGGGCAGCAGGGGCGCACGGGGCAGGGGCTGCTCGCGGGCAGCAGGGGCGCGCGGGGCAGAGGCTGCTCGCGGGCAGCAGGGGCGCGCGGGGCAGGGGCTGCTCGCGGGCAGTAGGGCGCGCGAGGCAAGGACCGCTCGCGGGCAGTAGGGGCGCGCGGGGCAGTAGCCGCTCGCAGGCAGGAGGGGTGCGCGTGTCAGCTGGGCAGCGCGCTAGGGCAGGCAGTGCGATTAGCTGCAGGGCAGCGCGACACTGAGTGAGCAGGGTCGGACAGCGCAAGGGCGCTTCGGGCAGGAGAGCGGAACTATCGGTGGGCCCTAAAAACCTAACAGGTTTCCTGCTCTGAATACCATGTCAGAATCACTGTGCAGGAATGATTGGATTAGCAAGAGTTGGGGTACAAGTACTAACCCTAGAAGTGCTGTACCCCATAAGGAGTGCCCCACTATAGCCTACAAGTAAGATGTACTTTGACAGGTACATCAGTTTCAGGGTTTCATATTTGTACCCACTTTCTAGCAAATTCATTTCATTCCTGTTTCTTAACATGGTATCCAAGGCTAGGTTAGATCCTAGTACCGTACATACTGCTATCGCTAGGTTCGCTCTGCCCCACACTACCCCACACTAATCCGCGCTGCCTTCCGCTGCCCTTAGCGCGTACCGTTCGTACCACCCCACGCGTGCCCTTTGCGCCGCCCCGCGCGCTGCTCTTCGCGCTGCCCTGCGAGCCGCCACTGCCTTCACGCCGCGCGCTGTCCTGCCCCCTGCATTCGCGCTGCCCCTCGCGTTTGCGCTGCCTCGCGCGCGTGCGCTGCCCCGCGCGCTCTCCCTGCCCCGCGCATTCGTGATTCCCCGCGCGCTCGCTCTGCCGCACGCACGGCCCTTTCGCGCAGCTCCGTGTGCGTCGCCGCTGCTGCGCGTGGGCCGCCCCTGCCCCATGCGTCCATGCCGATGACGTCGTCGCACCTGCCGTTGCCACTGCCGCTGCCGCTGCCGCCGCTGCTACTACAGATGCTGCCGCCCTGTCGCTATAGCCGCTCCTGCTGCTGCAGCCGCCTCTGCCGCAGCCGCCGCAACTGCCCCCAAAGTCGCTACAGCTTCCTCTGACGTTGCAGCGGGTGCAGTTGCCGCCACAGCTGCCACTGCCGCTACAGCCGCTCCTGCCGTTGCAGCCGCCGCTGCTGCCCTCAAAGCCGCTATAGCCGCCCCTGCCGCTGCAGCCGTTGCGCCTGCCACTGCCGCTCCAGCCGCTCCTGCCACTGCATCCGCCTCTGCCACAGCCGCCGCTGCTGCCCCCAAAGCCGCTACAGCCTCCTCTGCCCCTACAGCCGCTGCAGCTCCCGCTACAGCTGCCTCTGCCGCTACAACCGCTCCTACAGCTGCTGCCGCCTCTGCCTCAGCTGCTGCCGCTGCCCCCAAAGCCGCTACAACCGCCCATGCCGCTGCAGCCGCCGCTACATCTGCCACCGCTGCTACAGCCGCCCCTTGCCGCTAAAGCCGCCCCTGCCGCTACAGCTGCCGCTACAGCCATAGCCGACACATGTGTGCTGCTCTTGCGCCGCTGCTGCTAAGCCCAGCTGCCCACCATGGCGACGCCTACTGTACTGACTTTCGACGTAGAGGGCCGCCCGATCGAGTACAAGTCCTGGCTGCTAGACCTACACATGTATCTGCAGAGCGTTACCAAGGACGATGCCTTTGAGAACACGTCGGGGTCCCTTTCTGCGTCAAATGAGGCGACTGACCTTAGCCCTTCCGCTACTTAGACTATGCGAAAACAATTTAGGACTGACCGCGTTGCTCGCACACAGTGGGTAGCACACGACGCCACTGCCCAGCTTGCAGCCCGCAACCACCTCCCGCCCGACCAGAGGTCCCATTTCCGCCAACTGAAAACGGCCAAATAGCTCTATGACGATATATTGAAGTGCTAATCCTCCCCCTCTTCTGCCACCCTAGGCCGTCTTGCGCTGCCATTCCTCTTCCCTGAGCTATCGGACTTCACAACTGTAGCCAACCTCATGGCTCACCTTCGCTCCCTTGACACGCGCTACCGTGCTGCTCTCAAGCCGGACTTTCTGGCTGAAAACCAGCCCCCCATGTATCTCACTCTCTACTTCCTCACGACTTGCCTCCCTGACTCTCTTCGCGCCGTTCAAGACCACTTTCTCTTCCTAGACCCCACTGAGCTCGCCCTCACCTCGTCTGAGTCCCGTCTCCTCGAGGCCGAGACCAGTGCCTGCGCTGTAGCTGCCTCCCGTGACACTCCCCGCCCCTCCTTTTTTTAGAGGTGCCCCCCCTCCCTCCTCGCGCCTGCTGTTGCCTCTGCTGCTGCTGTTGACTTACTTGGAGCTGAGGAGGTCGGTGTTGCATCTGCCCCTTGCGGGAGGTGCCGCGGCGGCAAGGGTGCGTGCTCTAGGGGTGGGGGCGGTGGGGGTGGTGGAGGGGGCGCTAGCGGTGGCAGTGGCGGGGGTGGTGGCGGTGGCGGTGGTGGGGGTGGCGGAGGTGGCGGTGGCGGTGAGGGTGGGGGGGGGGGGTGGAGGCAGTGGGGGTGGTGGGGTTGGTGGAGGGGGCACGGGTGGTGTCGGGGTGGAGCTGGCAGGGGTGGAGGCTCGGGTACGGCTTCCCGAGGAGTTGCGTCTGGTGGTGCAGCTGGTGGACGCGGTTCTGGGGGTGGGCAGCAACAGAAGCAGCAGCATCAGCAGGAGACTCTCCCGCCGCAGCGGCTGCGTGAGTGGGTTGCCCAGCGAGGCGGCCCCGGAGGCGGAGGTCGCTGCCAGTACCGCCGGCGCACGGGCCGCTCTGGAGAGGTCCGCGGCAGGCACGGACACACTGAGGCTCGCTGCTTCTACCACCTTGACGACGCCTTTCGAGCGTAGTTTGGTGAGCAGACCAAGACTCCCGACTGGTTAGGATTGCTCAAGAAGGGCGTGGATGTGTTTTCTCTTGATTTGGACGAGATTTTTGCTAGCATGTCTGCTGGTGCTTTTGTTGAAGGTGACTATTATTCTTGTGTACCTAGATCTGGTAGTGTAGAGGCTGCTAGAGTAGGTGCTTGTGAGTCTGCTAGCACATGTGCAGTTCTTGCGGAGGCTTTGCACACCGTCACGCTCAACTCAAGCGCATCTCGCTGCTTCTTCTGCGACTGCACCACAGTCACATAGCTCACAGCATCTGTCCCTGTCACCCTGGACGACCCCTCCTTTGGCCCAGTCGTTGCACGCGGCTCCACTGTTCTCTCGTGTCCGGCAGCCCCTTCTTGCTCCCTCACAGGTCTCCACCTCCCCTCGTTTGCTACGAACTTGGTGAGTACCTCTGTCCTCCAGGATATGTTGGTCACTACCACCACTCCTGGGGGCGAGCTCAATGCGATCTATAAGGACACAGTAACTAGCGACCACCTGGCCACGTTCACTCGAAAGCCTGGGTCTGGCCTGTACGCACTGCACACTGAGTCTGCACAGGTGGCTGCGTCTGGTCAGGTAATTGCGTCTTGCTCGTGTTGGTTACTCACACACCCGTCCCTCCTCTTGCACCACCATCTTATTTACCCCCGGTAGACCCCCTTCCCCCCCCCGCATCCTGCTCCCTCAGGTGTGTCTCAGGTCACACCACCCCCCTTGGTTGAGCCTTTGGAGGTCTCCTCAGTCCCCGCTTGCCCAGCTGAGGGGGGTGAGCGTGCTGCTAACGACACAGCGGCCTCTTGCAGCTCGTCGCGCTTGGAAACCCCTCCTGGTTTTACTCGGCCGTCTTCGCCGCCTCTGCATCCTATCGCTGTGGACTCCGGCGCCCCTTGTTCTGGGAGCAGCAGCAGTCGTCACTGCCACTTCCTAAGTCTTGACCTGGAGGTACTGGAGGTGCTGGAGGCTCTGGTGCTGGAGGTACTGGAGCTGGAGGTGCTGTAGCTGGCGGTGTGGAGGCTCTGGTGCTAGAGGCGCTTCTGTTGGAGGTGCTGGAGCTAGAGGTACTGGAGGTGCTAGAGCTGGAGGTATTGGAGCTGGGGGTACTGGAAATTGTGGTGCTGGAGGTACTGCAGTTGGAGGTGCTAGGGGTTCTGGCGCTGGAGGTACTGGAGCTGGATATACGGTGGCAGCAGCAGCTCCTAAAGAATGCAGGATTCATCATCAGCGTAAGAAATGTCGACACCACTGCATGATGCTGTGCGACAGGTATTGTTAAGAAAGAAGAAACACAAATATCATAGGCGCCCCCAATCATCACATGAGGCACCTCAGGAATTGCTCTCGAGATTCTGTGAAACAAGCTTTCCGAGATTCTATGTCCAAAGGTAGTAGCGGTTGTAAATACTACTGTACGTCACAGCTTCTAGCACGGTGCTGCTCTCATCCTCCCATGTTACTCTCCACGTCGTATCACCCTCTCTCCCATTACTGCAATCACTCTTCTCTTCATACTATTCCCTTTCCCCTTATCGCTCTTGTGACAGGCGAATCGGCCGTGGTTACCAGTGGTGTTACTCTCCTCATGCCGCCCGCCGCCCAACCTCTTACACTGCTCGCGGCTCGTGATGCGAGAGCGGGGCGGGACACGTGGCTCTACAACCTGACGACCAACGACATGCTGTCACGTGTACAACCCCTGGGATTATGTGCCATGGCTCAGCCAATCGGAAGAAATGTGTCAGGTATCACGACACGATTCCAACGCATTCAGCTCATTAAGAGTTATACTTTACATTCATAAGCCTATTCAGACTATTGTGATGTCAACATGTAGAGTATGAAGAAGCGCGATACTCAAATTTGGAGTTGCGGTGGTGCGAAACCAGCGTCACTCGAGATGGTTGACACAAACAAGGGTGACACTGGACAGGGGGCTTATCAGGCACTTGCGAAGGTTACGTTGAGCATTTTCGTTTACCGGTGCAAAACGTTTGCGACTGTCGACAATCTATGCCAGATCGGTTACCAGGATGGTTGCTGCTAAACAAAGCGCGTATCAGGAGAGCCGAGACGCGAAGGACATGCCGACTCGAATAGATTCCTCGTGTGATTGGTTGTTGAGATTGACGTCACCTCACCTCCGTCGTCACCCTCTTGAAATTGAAGTTATAGACGAGGGAGGGTAAATGGTAAGGAGAAAAAAAGAGAACACCTAGAAAGAAAAGGTAAGATCAAAGTAAAACCAAGTTGAAAAGCAAAAACAAGTTGAAAGGGAATCTTGAAGTATGGAGTAATTAAGAATGAAGAAAGTTTTGAAGGAGAAGATAGATAGACTTGATAGGGATAAAAGGGACCAAACAAGATTGGCTTAAAAGAAAGTATTGAAGAAAAGGTAAAGGGCTTGAAAGATACTTGAAAGGAACTTGTAACGAACTTGAGAATAAGAACTTGATTATTATGGAAAGAGCTTGAATATAAAACAACTTGATAATAGCAAATGAACTTT
Organism: Closterium sp. Naga37s-1; assembly: GCA_947471745.1. NCBI lineage: Eukaryota > Viridiplantae > Streptophyta > Zygnematophyceae > Desmidiales > Closteriaceae > Closterium > Closterium sp. Naga37s-1. The sequence goes on from CANJKZ010000214.1 coordinate 1,116,783, forward strand.
GATGTAAAAGAAACTTGGTGAAAAATGAGAGGAAGGGATAACCACTTACTTGAAAAGAGTTCTTACTATTATGTTGTAGAAGTTGATCTTGAATGTTGACTTGTAGATAATGTTTGTTGAATGAAGAGAAACCTCCAAGCTTGGATGTTGAGGTTGGAGCTTGGACCTTGGGTAGAAGAATACACCAATCTTGCTTGAAGCTTTAAAGTACATTAATCAAAGGGAGGTACATGGTAGGATCTTGAGATCAACTATCCTTGATGATCTAGAAGTAAAACTATGTGGCACAAACTTCTCTAGAATTGGAGCATATGGCTATGAGCTTGGGTTGGGAGAGGTTGGTGGTGATGATGAAGCCTTAGGAGTTGGAGCATAAGGAGGAGGACTTGAGGTTGGCCTTGAGGGAGTTTGAAGAACTTGTTGAGAGTTTGGGTATGAAGTAGCATTAAAGAATATTTTTTTGAAGAAATGAAGAGGACCCTTTTGTATTTGGTGGAGCTTGATGTTGGATGAAGGATGAGGAAAGGATGAATGGTTGTGATTGGTTGAGTTGGATAAGATGGGGGTGATGAATGTGGCCTTGAAGTGAAGGCTTGGTGAAGAGAATGAATGTGGCCTTGAAGTTAAGGCTTGGTGAATGGGATGTATTTGGCTTTGATTTTAAGGCTTGGTGAGTGGAATGAATGTGGCTTGGATTGGAAGGCTTGGTATGGAATCTTTTGTTTGATTGGTGGATAATGGGATGAGAAAGATGATGAGGATAGGAGGAGAGTTGAGGTGGAGGATTGATAGGTTTTGATTGGTAGGTTTTTGCTGTCTGGAGATAGGAAGGGTGTGGTGGCGAGTGGGCATTTTTGCAAGATGCCTTTTGCATATTCGGATTTTGGCTGACGGGGAAATTGCGGCGAAAAATTTCGCCACGTGAAATATTTCCCGCCACCCTGGTGCCACGCGAGCAGCAGCCACAGTTCACTGCAACACCCCCCCGCACTGCTGACCCTCAGAGCGAGACGAAGAAGGAGCGGAAGGGACAGCAGTGGAGAAGGACTCAAGAGACTCGAGCGGCACCAATCCAACACGGTGGCGTCCAAGGACGAATAGGTGCCGTGGAAGTATCTTAGTCAGAAAATCAGCAGCCTGGTCCGTGGTGCTGCAGTAGACCGGTGTCACAACCTTGTTCTTAATCAGCTCCCGAATGTAGTGATACTGGGTATCAATATGCTTGGTGCGTCCATGATAGACCGGGTTCTTGCTCAAGGCGATTGCCGACGTGTTGTCAATGTGGAGAACGGTCGGCTCAAGCTGGGGAAGACCCAACTCCATCAGCAACCCTCGCAACCACACAGCCTCTCTTGCTCCTTGCGTCACAGCCATGTACTCCGCTTCCGTTGAAGATAGTGCCACACAGCCTTGCTTCTTCGATTGCCAAGAAATCGCTGCTCCCGCCATCACAAACATGTAGCCTCCCGTGGATTTACGCTTTGAAAATGGACCTGCCCAATCCGCTGTCAGAATATTATGCTCTAGCCTGTAGTGGGGTGCTCTATAGCGAGTACAACCCTTCTAGGGTTTGCTATTTGTATCCTCATTCTTGCTAGTGCAACCCTCCTTCTTCTTAATTCCTCTTAAACTTTTCACATGCTATCAGAGCAGGTCGATCCCCTTGGATCGATCCTGTGGGTGGGCTCACCACCTCGTTGCTTCCGCTGCAACTTCCACTACTACCTTCTGTGCCGCACGCCCCGTGGCGTGCGGCAGTTTTTCTTCCCGCCGTGCGCCCCGAGGCGCGCGGCGGTTTTCTGCCCGCCGTGCGCCCCGTGGCGCGCGGCGGTTCTCTGCCCGCTGTGCGCCCCGAGGCGCGCGGCGGGCTTCTACCCCGTCACTCGCCGCGTCGCCCTCGGGAGGCGCTGCGACGGGCGACGGGGACCCGCGCGTCGCCCCCCGTCGCCCGTCGTGGCCTGCGCGCGGCCCGTACAGCCGGCGCGCGGCCCGTACGGGCTGCGCCAGGCCTGCGCGTGGCCCGTACGGGCTGCGCCAGACCCGCGCGCGGCCCGTACGGGCTGCGCCAGGCCCGCGCGCGGCCCGTACGGGCTGCGCCAGGCCCGCGCGCGGCCCGTACGGGCTGCGCCAGGCCCGCGCGCGGCTCGGGCCGCCTGCGCGCGGTTCGGGAGGCTGTGCCAGGCCCGTGGGCGGCCCTTTCCTCGCTGCCCCTGCCCTCCCCGCTGTCCCCCGTGCTTCTGCTGGCGCCCCACCCCTCCTACAGCCCGTTCTCCTGAATTAGGGTTTGGGGGTGAGGGGTATGGGGGTGAAACTACTGTGTGCCGTTCCCTGCTCCTCCTCCTCCTCCGTCTCCCTGTGCTGCAGCTGCCGCTGAGGGGGGGTGGACTTGTTGGAGCCGTTGGAGTGGTGCTAAGGGGGGGTGAAGGGGGAGTGGAGCTAGCGGTGTAGCAGCGGGTGTGTGTCAGGAGGGGTGGTACTGTTTGGGGGAGGTCGAGTGGAGGCAGCAGTCTTGTCGTCAGCAGCAGCAGCAGTCCGGAGGCTACAATCTCCGGTAGTCGCCAGTCGCCCGTGGGTCCGTTGCTCGTCTGCCGCTACTTTTAGCCGCGGGGCCAGTTACCCCAGTAGTCCGGAGCGTTGTTCCGGTAGCCACTGAGCCAGCAGCTCGTCTGTGTGTCTGCAGCGTCAGCAGTCGCCTCCCATCTTCTCTCCCCCACAGTCTCTCCTCCTCCTCACTTGCCCTCTGCGATAGCCTCTAGCTTTGCTCATAATTGTGAACTTTAAACTATTGCTTCTTGAACTTGTGCTCAGAATGTGTGGTGACATTGTGATCCACCCTGAGCTTGTACTGCTTTGCTTGCTCTGCTGATTACACCCCACTTTGGCTATGGGGGTGTGTCAGAATATTATGCTCTAGCCTGTAGTGGGGTGCTCTATAGCGAGTACAACCCTTCTAGGGTTTGCTATTTGTATCCTCATTCTTGCTAGTGCAACCCTCCTTCTTCTTAATTCCTCTTAAACTTTTCACATCCGCATCCGTAAAGCCATGCAAGACACTACCATGCTCATGTCCATGAAAGAGGAGACCAAATGATTTAGAGCCGGAGAGATAGCGCAAGACACGCTTTGCAGCGTTCAAGTGCTGAGTAGATGGTGAGGAAAGGAATTGAGAAAGCATGCCCACAGCTTGAGAGAGATCGGGGCGGGTGCAGACGGATGCGTACATGAGGCTACCGACAATGCTCTGGTAAAGATTAATGTCGAGGGGGGAAAGGAGTGATGAGGGAGGTTTGGTGGAAGAAAAAATGGAAGAAGAGGATGAAGGCGCAAGAGCCTCGTGAAACTCGTCCCAGTCAGAAAGGGGTGCAGACTGAGAGGGCTGAAGGTCAGAAGTGGAAGGAGAAGAATGCTGGAAGTTAGAAGGGAGAGGTGTAGATGCAGGATTGCAGGTGAGAAGGCCGAAGCGAGAGAGGACCTTGTGAATGTATCGCTCTTGTGAAAGAAATAGAGAGCGAGAAGGACGGTCACGAATGATGTTCATGCCAAGGTAATATGATGGCTCACCCATGTCTGTCATGACAAACTCCTTGGTGAGCATACCTTTGATGTGGGTGAGAAGGGAGAGAGAACCTGACACCATGAGGATGTCATCCACATACACGATCAACCACAGTACCTCATGCACCTCCGTGTGCAGGATGTAGAGTGCAGGGTCATACTCAGACTGGGTGAAACCTTGTGCCAGCAGGGCAGACTCCAATGCGTGATACCAAACCCGTGGAGCTTGCTTCAGGCCATACAGGGACTTGTGCAGCCTGCAGACTCTCTTAGTACCATCATGATACCCATCAGGTTGAGCCATGTAGATTTCTTCCTCTAAAATGCCGTAAAGAAAGGCGTTGGAGACGTCCAGCTGGATGATGTAGAGATCCATTCGTACTGCCATACCAAGAAGAGCGCGGACACTGGTGAACTTGGCGACCGAAGCAAATGTTTCATTGTAGTCTTCTCCAGGAACTTGAGAATATCCTTTGGCGACCAAACGAGCCTTGAACTTGTCCAAAGATCCATCACCCTTCACCTTCACCCGGTAGACCCATTTTACTCCCACGAGCTTCTTTCCCTTGGGTAGTGGCTCCAAAGTCCAAGTCCCCCGGTCGAGTAAACTTTCCAGTTCTGCCTTTTCCGCTGCTAACCACTGCTCTTTAAAGGCTCCTGCCATAGCTTCTTTGCGATTGAGAGGCTCGGGTGGAAGTTGGGAAATGGCGAAACAGGTGGCGTGAATCCTGCATTGGAAGCAGGTGCGACCACTACACAAATGACTTGGAGGTGAGGTGAAAGTGGACACCGGCACATGAGAGGTGAAGTTCGCAGATGACGAAGTAGAAGATGAAGATGGTGCTGCAAAGTGCGACGTGCTCATCGCTGGTGGGTAGTTGATATCGATCCGGTTGGGTGAGGGAGGTGGTGCTACCGGTTGAGAATGGTCTTCTGATGAAGTTCTATCAGGCGGAGTTGTCGAATGCAGGTGTTGGAGATGGGAAGATGTGTGCTGTTGTGTTGGTGGTGGCTGCACGGTTGACGGTACGGGTTGAAGATGGTCTGGAAGGTGAAGAAGGGCTGCTGGACGATAACCACTGGGTCGATGAACGACGAGAGGTGGAAGTGATGGGTGAAGAGAGTGAGAGCCAGGAGGATATTGTTGTTGCTGCTGGTCCTGCTGGTGAGTGGGGGAAGATTGAAGAGGAGGAGGTAAATCGGGTGGAGATGGTTGTTGTTGCTGCTGAAGCGAATTAACTGGGGGCTGAGGAGGAGGATGAGAGGAAAGAACAGGTGGAGCGGTTGACTGGTTTGGTTGTGATGGAGGTGGTGGCGGCTGCTGCTGCTGTTGCTCTTGGTGATGAGGGGTGGGAGCAGAAGATGATGGCGGTGGTTGTTGGTCTTGAGCATGAGACATGTCTTCGTGTTGCTTCTGCAGTGATGATGCAGAAACTCCACTTAGAATGATTGTTGGAGGTTCGAAATCTGCAAAGGTAGAGAAGGGAGGAACTTGAGAGGAAACAAGAGGAAAAGAAAGTTTCCAAGAAGAAGGGGACATGTCTTCATAGAAGATCACGTCCCTTGACACAATGTCTCTTTTTAGGAGAGGATCCCATATTAACCAGCCCTTACTTTCCTTGGCCATGCCCAGATGCATGCCCCATGCTGCCTTACTTTCAAACTTGCTGCGTTTGTCATCTAGCACTTTGTACTGGCCCATGCAGCCAAATACTCGCAGCATGGACACATTTGGCTTTATGCCATATAATGCCTCATAGGGTGTAATACCCTCAGCAATGGAGCTTGTCAGTCGACGATTCTTGACCCAAGCAGCATGTGTAACAGCTTCTCCCCACCATGAGTCATCCAGATTCATGTGGGAAAGAAAACCTCTTGAGATCTCTTGAATCGTACGGTTGTACCTCTCAGCAGTACCATTTTGTTGAGGTGTTGCTGTGCATGACAATTGCTGTTCAACTCCAAGGTTGGCAAGAAAAGAGCGGAAAGAGTTAGACATGTACTCTCCTCCACGATCAGAACGAAAAATTTTGACCTTGAGACCCAACTGACGCTCAATATAAGGAAACCATGACTGGATAACACCGGGAACTTCATCTTTAGATCCAAGAAGAGAGATCCAAGCAAATTTTGTATGATGGTCAATGAGTGACATTACATATCTTTTCCCAGTACGACTTGGTGTACGGGAAGGACCCATCAGGTCACTATGAATGAGCTCAAGCGGTTGAGAGACTTCAGACTCAGAAGAATAGAAAGGATGACGAGGAAGCTTAGCCTCAACACAAGTGTGGCACGATGACTGAGATGATGACAACTGCTTGGAGATGATAAGACCATCAACACTTGCATGTGCTTGCATGCGTGTGATGCTAGACTCTTCAGGGTGACCGTAACGACAATGCCAGGTGTAAGGAGATGCAGATGTACCAGGATGAAGTCTTACTGAGGTGGTGGTAGCAGCAACTGAGGGACTGCTGTAGGGCTTGGCAGGTGGCTGTGCATCAATCTCCACTCGATAGAGACGTCCATTACGAACACCTCTTGCAATGTGATGTCCAGTTGGAGCACGAACCTGCACAGAACCATCTGAGAAAGAGATGGAAATACCTTTCTCTTCCATTTGACCAATTGAGAGAAGGTTCGCCCCTAGTGAGGGGACAAGTAAAATGCCTGAGAATGACATATGAATTCCCTCTGGACTGAGAAATGTCATTGTTCCCTCTGCTTGAACTGGCACCGAATGGTTGCTGGCAACAACCACTTCTTTCACATTGGAGGGCTTGAGGCTGTGAAGGAGGGAGGCATGAGGGGTCATATGTTGATCACATCCACTGTCCAAAAACCAAATCTTGGGATCCTGTGTAAATGCATGGAGACAAGAGGATGATGCAAATGCGAAACTCGGTGCATTCGATTGAGTAGAGTCTCTGTCATATGAAACGACTCCTATGGTGGCTTGAAGAGGCGCCTCTGGTGTGTGAGGTTGTGGCATAGAGGAAGCAGAGACATGGTTTTGAGATGAGACTTGGGAAGCATTCTGAAAGAATGCCCCATGATGCGCACTGTCTGGTTGATTTTCTGGAGGGGTATGGGATGTAATAGCAATGGCGGCCCTTCCTTTGTCAGAAAGCAGAGATGAAGGTGGTGTCCAGTTCGCAGGACGTATGTTGCACTTGAACCAAGGATGTCCCCATTTATGACAATAATGACACTCAAATTGATACCTTGACTTTGGCTTATAAGGAATATGATTAGAGTATGATGCAAGCTGAGAAATATGACTTGGTGTGGGTTGTCCAAGAAGAGAGTGTGTTGGGGTTTGAGAGGACTTACCTTGCTGAAACTTGCTCTGTTGTTGAACACTTTGTTGAGGGCGATAGTTGGAACTTGTCATTCCACTCCATGCTGGTCCAGGATTTCTCTGAAGCTTTGCAAGTTCTCTTGTCTGATGTTCGGTGATGAGCGTGTTGAAGATGAAATCTCGGGTCCTTGTCTCCTCAGGAAAGGCTTGAATGGTGCTTCTCATAGTGCTCCATCCAGATGAAAGTCCGGCTAGAAGAATGGTGATGAAGAGAGATTCCGGGACCTCAATGTCGAGAAGTGTAGCTTCGTAAAGGACCATTTCACCACGTTGTAAGTAGTCGGGGATGGACTCACTCTCCCCCATGCGGAGAGAGACAATCTTGTTCCACACTTCTGCCTTAGAACCTTGGGAAATAGGTTGATGAAGACGTTTGAGCCGCTCCCAAGCAGCTCTGGCACTGTCCTTTTGAGTTGATACGAGGAGGAGGGGTTGAGAGTAGGGGTCTTGAATGGAAGAGAGGAGATAGAGATAAGCTTCAGCATTTTTCTTGATCCAGTTGCTCTGTTCTTGATCAGGTGCAGCAGTTGAAGGGGGAGTGTTTTGGCCGATGTAGATAGGCCAAAGATCAAGAAGAGTGGCGGCTTGTTGAAAGCGGATGCTCCATGATGAAAAACCTTTGCCGTTGAAGCGTGGAAGCTCCAATTTGGGGACTAAGGAGGAGGTAAATGTAGATGTAGTAGGTGGTGTAGATGGAGATGATGTGTTGGTTGTAGGAGGTGCTGATTCGTTTGAAGAGTTTGTGGTTACAGCTGGTGAAGTTGATCCCATAGGAACACTTGAGTCCTTTTCATCCATGTTGGTAAATTAAAACTCCTGATACAATCAAACAATTTCACACAAGGGGAAGGGGAAATAGACAAACACACACACACAGACACACACATACACAAACACACAAAAACAAAAAAGGGGAAACACAAAAAGGAGGACCCAAAAGGGGGCGCAAGACCAAGTGCAAGGATGCCACTAATGGCAAATAACGGGCTTAAAAAAAAAAACTAGACAAGATGCGCACGGAAGAAACAGCAAAAAGGAATGAACTCGGGCTCTGATACCATCTTGAAATTGAAGTTATAGACGAGGGAGGGTAAATGGTAAGGAGAAAGAAAGAAAACACCTAGAAAGAAAAGGTAAGATCAAAGTAAAACCAAGTTGAAAAGCAAAAACAAGTTGAAAGGGAATCTTGAAGTATGGAGTAATTAAGAATGAAGAAAGTTTTGAAGGAGAAGATAGATAGACTTGATAGGGATAAAAGGGACCAAACAAGATTGGCTTAAAAGAAAGTATTGAAGAAAAGGTAAAGGGCTTGAAAGATACTTGAAAGGAACTTGTAACGAACTTGAGAATAAGAACTTGATTATTATGGAAAGAGCTTGAATATAAAACAACTTGATAATAGCAAATGAACTTTGATGTAAAAGAAACTTGGTGAAAAATGAGAGGAAGGGATAACCACTTACTTGAAAAGAGTTCTTACTATTATGTTGTAGAAATTGATCTTCACTTCAAGCTTAAATGTTGTCTTAGTTGTTAATGAAGAACCTCAAAGCTTGAATGTTGAGAAGTTGATCTTGAATGTTGACTTGTAGATAATGTTTGTTGAATGAAGAGAAACCTCCAAGCTTGGATGTTGAGGTTGGAGCTTGGACCTTGGGTAGAAGAATACACCAATCTTGCTTGAAGCTTTAAAGTACATTAATCAAAGGGAGGTACATGGTAGGATCTTGAGATCAACTATCCTTGATGATCTAGAAGTAAAACTATGTGGCACAAACTTCTCTAGAGTTGGAGCATATGGCTATGAGCTTGGGTTGGGAGAGGTTGGTGGTGATGATGAAGCCTTAGGAGTTGGAGCATAAGGAGGAGGACTTGAGGTTGGCCTTGAGGGAGTTTGAAGAACTTGTTGAGAGTTTGGGTATGAAGTAGCATTAAAGAATATTTTTTTGAAGAAATGAAGAGGACCCTTTTGTATTTGGTGGAGCTTGATGTTGGATGAAGGATGAGGAAAGGATGAATGGTTGTGATTGGTTGAGTTGGATAAGATGGGGGTGATGAATGTGGCCTTGAAGTGAAGGCTTGGTGAAGAGAATGAATGTGTCCTTGAAGTTAAGGCTTGGTGAATGGGATGTATTTGGCTTTGATTTTAAGGCTTGGTGAGTGGAATGAATGTGGCTTGGATTGGAAGGCTTGGTATGGAATCTTTTGTTTGATTGGTGGATAATGGGATGAGAAAGATGATGAGGATAGGAGGAGAGTTGAGGTGGAGGATTGATAGGTTTTGATTGGTAGGTTTTTGCTGTCTGGAGATAGGAAGGGTGTGGTGGCGAGTGGGCATTTTTGCAAGATGCCTTTTGCATATTCGGATTTTGGCTGACGGGGAAATTGCGGCGAAAAATTTCGCCACGTGAAATATTTCCCGCCACCCTGGTGCCACGCGAGCAGCAGCCACAGTTCACTGCAACACACCCACGGGCTCAGCGCCCCTCCTCCGTCAAACAGCACACCCTATCCTCGCATCGCGTTGGCCAAACGAATCGCCCTTATCACATTCAAGGCCAGAGAGCGTGCCATGCGATAAATTCCGGTTTGAGGTGTATGTATTGATGCGCGGTGCTGGCCCCTTCTATAAGCAAATCCGTAGGATGGGTGTGGTAACCAGATGTTAGGCCCCTCTGCGATTCCAATGAGCTTGAACCGCGTCAGCCCCCGTTTCAAGCAGATGGAAGGAATACCGAACACGAATGATATGACATGTGCCGCTGCCCAAATCTGCTGTTCCACGACAGATGTTCGAGATATCATGCTTGAAGTGTCGTCGTGACTCGAGTCGTGAGTGCCTTTGACTCAGCTCAGTTGTCTCGTCTGCTTTTCTACGTCCTTCGCCCCCCAAAGATAATACATAAACGCAACAAGACTTCCCAGGGAGAGTTAGAACTGAGACCCACGAAAACAAACCCTCTTCGCAATGATCGTTGTCGGTGCTCCGCATAGCGGGCTGAAGGGTGGCCAAGCGCGCCTTTCGCCGCGTCACCCAGTGAATACCTCTTTCGTTACCCTGCCGCAGCTCAAGCATCGAGATAGACTATTCTTAGCGGCGCGCTGTTTCGTCGCGACGCTCGGTCTGCTCCTCGTGACTTACCACTCTTTCAAGTCCTCTGCCACGCTGCACTCGCCTACCAAGTCACGCGCATTACTAGCGGCGCATTCCCGCCCGTTCGATGCGTTTGAGTCGACTCGAAAGTCACCCCTTTCAAATCCTCCCACGAGGCACTCGCCTACTAAGCGTGTATTAGCGGCGCATTCCCGCCCGTTCGATGTTAATCGCTCGACGACTGTTTACGAGCAGGGATTTGCGGCGCTGCATTCGTTGCAGCGACAAAATCGACTGCGGCTCGCGAAAATTGCGACGTTTAACTTTGAGGCCAATGTTACGAATGACTTTTCGCGTAACGGCTTCTGGCGCTACGAGCTTCTCGAGTTACCCGTTTCGTCTGTGCCCGAGAATTTGACGTGGAGCAACGCGTACCCCGTATGGGTGAACGAATCCCGCTCATCCTGCCCGAAAATTCCAGAGCCGGAAAGACCGAATTGGCTGGGCGACGTCGACGCGATTGTCGCACACGTACCCTGCGACGAGCCGAGCGACTCTTTGGCGAAGGATATTCTATGGCAACAGCAGCTTTTAACGATCGCAGGATTCGTCATCAGCGTAAGAAAAAAAATCTTAAGAAATCACATGATGTCGACATCTGTGCGACAGGTACTTAGAAGAAAAAAAGAAACAGAAATATTTTAGGCGCCCTTAATCATCGCTTGAGGCTTCTCAGTTTGAAGAAAAAGCTTCTCAAGCTGCTACGTCCGTGTATCCTTTGCGATGAGAACAGGTGGTAGCAGTTGTTACTACTACCGTATGTTACAATTTCGTGCACAAGTGCATAAGTGCTGCTCTCGTCCTTCCATGTTATACTCTCCCCCTCGTATCACCCCCTCTGCATTTACTGCTATCACTCTCCTCCTCATACTATTCCCTTTCCCCTTGTCTCTCTTGTAACAGGCGAATCGGCCGTGGTTACCAGTGGTGTTACTCTCCTCATGCCGCCCGCCGCCCAAACTCTTCCACTGCTCGCGACTCGTGACGCGGGAGGGTGACACGTGGCTCTACAACCTGACGACCAATGACATGCTGACACGTGTACAGCCCCTGGGATCATGTGCCATGGCTCAGCCAATCAGAAGCAATGTGTCAGGTAGCACGAGACTATTCCAACGCATTCAGCGCATGATTATGAGTTACACTATGTAATCATCCGTCTTTTCACCCTTCTAAAACCTCCTTCCTTCTCCTCCCATCTCAGCCAACCAGCGCGTCGCGTATGCTACAGTGCTACACTCGTCGGAACGCTATGTGTGCGGCGCAATAGTACTGGGGCACAGCATAAGGAGGACGGGGAGCAGTCACGAGATGGTTGTGCTTGTATCGAAGGAGATTAAAGAAGAGAGCAGGCGAGGGCTGAGAGGGGCGGGGTGGACGGTGAAGGAGATCGAGAGGATTCGGAACCCCAACGCACGCGATGGGAGTTATAACGAATGGAACTACAGGTTTGTGTGCTTATATCGAGTGGAGCTAGGTGTGTGTGTGTGTGTGTGTGTGTGTGTGTGTGTGTGTGTGTGTGTGTGTGTGTGTGTGTGTGTGTGTGTGTGTGTGTGTGTGTGTGTGTGTGTGTGTGTGTGTGTGTGTGTGTGTGTGTGTGTGTGTGTGTGTGTGTGTGTGTGTGTGTGTGTGTGTGTGTGTGTGTGTGTGTGTGTGTGTGTTGCCTTTGTCGACTATTTTATTATTAATATGTTCATTCATCCCATCGATTCTGCTACTACAAACTGTCGCAGTCTTTGTTGGGTTTATTAACTCAAATCTGACATCTGCTGACTCGCTTTGACTTATTCACTCCTCTTGACCCCACCCGCCCCCACCGCCTCCAGCAAGCTGCGGCTGTGGCAGCAGGCGGAGTACACCAAGCTGGTCTTCATTGACTCGGACCTGCTCCTGTTGACCAGCGTTGACTTTCTCTTCTCCTACCCCGAGATCTCCGCCCGCGGAAACGACGGCTCAGATTTCAACTCGGGCGTGATGGTCCTGGAGCCGTCGGATTGCACGTTTAGCATGCTGATGGAACATCTGGGGAGAGTGCGATCGGCCAATGGAGGGGACCAGGTGAGTCAGACCATGTGTGATGTGATGTGATGTGATGTGATGTGATGTGATGTGATGTGATGTGATGTGATGTGATGTGATGTGATGTGGTGGGATGTGATGTGATGTGATGTGATGTGATGTGATGTGATGTGATGTGATGTGATGTGATGTGATGTGATGTGATGTGATGTGATGTGGTGGGATGTGATGTGATGTGATGTGATGTGATGGGATGTGATGTGATGTGACTTCCTATCACCTTCTTGCACGGGAGGTCGCAAGCGCAGTCCAAACGGAACAAATAATATGTTTTGAATCGATTGCCTGTTGCTAATTTCCATCTTACGCCGCGTGCACTCTCCTCCATTCCTTTCCCTAAAACCACATGGTTCCATTCAACCTCCTGTCACCTTTTATATCTAGCTCACCACTTCTCCTCTTCCCCCCATCATCACTTCCCCTCTTCCCTTTCCCACCTTCCCTTCCCCCCTGCCCAGGGCTTCTTGAACAACATCTTCACCTGGTGGCACCGCTTACCAGAGTCTATAAACACACTTAAACCCGTCTGGACCACTGACCCTGTGAAGAAACAAGCGATCATCGACATGAAAAGCAGGTGGTTTTCACAAGACCCTTCGGAAATCCACGCTATACACTACCTCGGTATGAAGCCGTGGTGGTGTTACCGTGAATTTGATTGCAACGTGCTGATACCCGATTTCGTCGACTTCGCTAACGAGGCGGCTCATAATAGGTGGTGGAGTGTACATGATTCGCTGCCACAGCCACTAAAGCAATTCTGCTGGATTACAAGTGAAGCAGAGGATAAGCTGACACAGCTGATTGAACGATCCAAGCCAAATCAGGCGCTTTAATTAGCAGGATAAACTGGGGTTAGATTCTGACTAGGCATCGGTATGTGTAAAGTGCACTTGTGCTCGGTAGTACCGTATGTAGTCTATCGAAGGCTTGTTTTTCCCATCAGGTAGGCCTCACTCCACCTTTTGCAAGATAGCCTAACAAGTTATTGCTTTGTATTTTAATATAATAGGTGTATCAAGAGATGATAGACTAAAGACATTCTTCGTAGATACCGTAAGTTATTATAGCCGGTCATGATATATGAAGTGAACAAGTGATCTGTAGCTCAACAGTACCGGTGTTACTGCTATTGGCCCAGCAGAGCACTGAGCTGGGTGTCGTCGTTTTTTCGCTGGCGACAACATCAGTGCACACACAGAAACTTGTGGCCAAGTAAGGGTATTGCAAAACTTTTGAGACGTCTCAAAAGTCGCTGGGGACAACATCAGTGCACACACAGAAACTTGTGGCCAAGTAAGGGTATTGCAAAACTTTTGAGACGTCTCAAAAGTCGCTGGCGACAACATCAGTGCACACAGAAACTTGTGGTCAAGTAAAAGTATGGCAAAACTGAACGCCTTGAATTGGTGCTGGATCAGCTCACCCCCTTCATCACGGAACGTCACCATCAGATTGAGCCTGTCCCCACCACTGCCCAACATCCCATGCTGCCCTGCTGCCCACCCTCCACTCATCCCCCCATGCTGCCCTGCTGCCCACCCTCCACTCATCCCCCCATGCTGCCCTGCTGCCCACCCTCCATACATCTCCCCATGCTGCCAAGTATGGTGCAAGCCTTGAATTGGTGCTAGATCAGCTCACCCCTTTCATCATGGAACGTCACCATCAGACTGAGCCTGTTCCTGTTCCCACCACTGCCCACCACTGCCCAACAACAACCCCACACTGCTACCCCCCTCCACACAACCCACACCACCCTGTTGCTTGTGCTACCAAAAGGCCATGCGCTTCCATATCTTACACTCTCCTCCCTCCCGAGTCCCCCCCCCCCCCTCTCCATCTGTCTACTCCCCCTTTCCCTCTCCCTCCAACCGAGTCTCCCAACCTCTTTTCCCCTTCCATCTCGAATTCACCTCACGCCGAGCAACACTATTACTGGACGTCACCGGCAGACTGAACCCCTCTCCTTCCCTCTCAACCCATCCCCACCACTCTTGCAACCACTCTCCGCCCCATCCACCAATCCTATCTGACCCCTTCCCTATGTCATCTGGGATTCACTTCTCTTGTATGCACACTCTCACTGAACGTACTGTGGGACTCAACTCAACCCATCTGCACCACTGCTTGCCGTCAAACCTGACGCTGCATACCCCCAACCCCTTCCCATCCACGGCCAGTCTCTCCCGCCCTCCCCTAGTCTTCCCCCTCTTTCACCGGGGATTCACATCTCTTTTATGCACACTCCCACTGAACGTCACCGTGGGACTCAACCCACTCCCACCGCTGCTCGACGTCCCGCCCTTCCCTCCTTGCAGCTTCATCCGCTCCTCATACCACGAAACCTCTTCCTCCTCGTCCTCCTCACCCCAATCCTCCCTTGCAGCCCCTCTCGTCGCCGCAGCAGCAATTTCACTCCAGAATTTGTCGCTGGTTTGGGACTTGGTCGCACACCCAGGCTCCTCTTCCCAATTATACCCTTCGCCATTATCACGCCTGCTACTGTCACCACCACCAACACCAGCAGCACCAGCAGCACCACCAGCAGCAGCACCAGCAGCACCAGCAGCACCAGCAGCAGTACCAGCAGCACCAGCAGCACGAGAAGCAGAAACCCGGTTCAACCGCCTCTTAATCCCTTCCAACTCCTTCAAAACCTGCTGCATGTCCGGTCGGTTCTGAACCTGCTTCAAGCTGCACCGCATTGCCAGCCGCACAAACCACTCAAACGTCTCCTCCAAGGCCTCGCTTCCACACGTCTCCTCCATTGCCTTTCCCTCATTCATCCCCACCTCTCCACCTCCCCCACCACCTCTCCCTTCCCCTCCGCCCTCTGTTCCCCCTGCTCCTCCCCCTGCTCCTCCCCCCTCCCCGCTCCCCCTCTCACACATGGCTATCAATACAGGGTCCATAACACTGTTCACTCCGCCCTCGTTGGTAACCCTATCGATCACGATCCGTCTGATATGCTCCCCGTTGGTCACCGGGCGGAGACCGGTGGCCAGCTCTAGCAGCACGATTCCAAAGCTGTACACGTCGCTCTTCTCAGTTAGCAGGTCGCTTTGGAAATATTGTGGGTCCAAATAGCCCTGAGGAAGAGTAAAAGGGGGCAAGAAGGGGGAGAGGAGCGTGAGAGGTGGAGACCGGTGGCCAGCTCTAGCAGCACGATTCCGAAGCTGTACACAAGTCAGACTGGAAACACTGAGGGTCCAAATAGCCCTGGTGGAGGAAACGGTGACAAGACAAGAGGGGAGAGGAGCATGAGAGGAGGACACCGGTGGCCAGCTCTAGCAGCACGATGCCAAAGCTGTAGACGTCGCTCTTTTCCGTGAGTGAATCGATCACTCTGGAAATACTGAGGGTCCACATAACCCTGAAGGGACATAGACAAGTGGAAGGAGAGAGAGGAGGATGCATGGGAGAGTGAGGCCAGTGGCGAGCTCTAGCAGCACGATGCCAAAGCAGCTGTACACGTCGCTCTTTTCCGTGAGTAGATCGATCACTCTGGAAATACTGAGGGTCCACATAGCCCTGCCCTGGTGTAGAGGAGAGTAAACGGTGGCAAGAGGGGGGAGAGGAGCATGAGGGGCCTAGACCGGTGAGTAAATCACTCTGAAGATACTGAGGGTCCAGATAGCCCTGGGGAGAGTAAAAATGGACACGAACGGGGGAGAGAGGACCATGAGGGGCGAAGAACACTGCCTAGTTCTAGCAACACGATGCCAAAAGCTGTACGCGCCGCTCTCTCCGTGAGTAAATTAGACCTGGAGTTCTGAGGATCCGGATAGCCCTGTGAGGGAAAGTAAGGAGGGAAAAAGGAGGGATGAGAGAGGAGCACTCGCACCCCTTCCTGCACCATTCTCCCCTGCACTCCCCACTCCCCCCACCCTTCACTTTTGTCTCCAGCCTTCCCCCCTCTGGCTCCTTTGGCACAGCCATAGAGATTGGAGAACAGCCATGGAGACGATTTTTGAGGCGCCTCAAAAACAGCCATGGAGATTGGAGAGGAAAAACAACTCACTCCCTCCCCCCCTTCCCCCTCTTCCACACTCAAAGGAGGAAAAACAACTCACTCCCTCCCCCCCTTCCTCCTCTTCCACACTCACCACAGTGCCTTTCACTTGCGTCTCCAGCCTCCCCCCTCCCTCCGCCTCCTCAGGAACAGCCTTGGAGATTCCAAAGTCTGCCACCTTTGCTTCAAGATCTGCTGTGATGAGTATGTTGGCCGTCTGGTGTGGGGAGGAAAGGCGCAAAGGGAAGGGGGAAGTGGAAAGCGGAAAGGGTACAGGAAACAGGGGGCAGGGGGCAGGAGGAAAGGGGAAGGGGGAATGGGACAGGGGATATATCTTTTTCAGTTTTAGAGATTCCAAAGTCTGACACCTTTGCTTCAAGATCTGCTGTGATGAGGATGTTGGCCGTGTGGTGTGGGGGAGTGGGGGGAGGGATTGAATGGGGGAATGGGGATGAGGAGGGCGAAATGGAAGGAGTCAAGAAGGCGTGTGTGCTTTTCAGCCGTGGAAATATTTCAGCCGTCAGACACTTTTGCATCGAAAGAAGTATTTTTTTATTTTTTATTTTTTTTCCAGACGTGTCAGAAAATCACTTCTTTCACACGAGTCAGCTACTTTGGCGTCGTGGTTTGTTGTGATGAGGATGGCTTCATATTGGCCGCGCCATTCAACATGCATGCACATGCACACATCCCACACATGAGCATTGCATGCATATATATGTTCCCACGTCACACACACACCTTCACATCCCGGTGAATAATGGGCGGCTTGATCTGATGGTGCAGGTACGCAAACCCACTGGCTGCGTCACAGGCGATGTTGACCAGCTTGCATGCACTCGTCAAATACACACCTTCACATCCCGGTGGATAATAGGTGGCTTGATCTGATGGTGCAGGTACGCAAACCCGCTGGCTGCTCCACACGCAATTTTGACCCTCTGCCGCCACGTCAACTGGTGCTTTGAGTCGGCTGGTGAGCGCATAAGAAGGGGAAGGGAGGAAGCGGGGGCAGGAGAAGGGGGAAAAGATGTTTGATGCGTCTCAAAACCCACTGGCCACGCCACAGGCGATGCTGACCCTCTGCCACCACGTCAACTGGTGGGTGTTTTTGAGTCAGCTGGAGAATTCTCAAAAACACCCTCTGCCACCATCTCAAAAACACCCTCCAGGCGATGCTGACCCTCTGCCACCACGTCAACTGGTGCTTCGAGTCAACTGGTTGCTTGCTGCACACAGGTGGAGGGGATGGGTGGAGGAGAGGGGCGGAGAGATGGGGAGGAAAGGTAGGAGCTTCTTTAGAGAACGAGGAGGAGATTTGTTGGAATGAGGGAGGAGGCACCTAAACCTTGAGTGCTTTCAGTGGGCTCGTGGGAGCAGAAACGGAGGATTTTGAGACGTCTCAAAATGCAACTTTTAAAACCTTGAGTGCTTTCAGTGGGCTCGTGGGAGCAGAAACGGAGGATTGGGGGAGGGGGGAGAAGGGGGTGGGGGGAGGGAGGGGGGGAGGAAGGAGTTGCGGTTGCTCTCCCACAGCATGTCCTCGAGTATAGAAAGTGAACTTTTGAGATGTCTCAAAAGTTCGACAGCCCAACCACACCAGTTCTCCTCACCTCTCAGCATGTCCTCGAGCGTCCCCCTCTCGATGAATTCATACACCAGCAGCTGCTCGCCCGCCTTTCTCCACACACAAGCCGTTGAGAGCCACGACGTGCCACCAGGGGGCATCCACGCTACACCCGACCCCACTTGCACGCTGCCCTACTAGCATCTGCTCCCCACGCACCTCTCAGCGTGTCTTCAAGCGTCCCCCTCTCGATGAATTCATACACCAGCAGCTGCTCGCCCGCCTTTCTCCACACAGAAGCCTGTAAGAGCACTAACCTCCCCCCCTTACTGCTGCACCCCATACAACATGCCAACCACATCAGTTCTTCTCACCTCGCAGCATGTCTTCCAGTGTCCCTCTTTCGATAAACTCATACACCAGCAGCTGCTCGCCCGCCTCCACACAGAAGCCCTTTAATGCACTCATCACTCCCCCCTAATCCTGCTCTCCACACGACAGCCCAACCCCACCAACTTCACTCACCTCTCAGCATGTCTTCCAAAGTCCCCCTCTCGATGAATTCATACACCAGCAGTTGCTCGCCCGCTTCCACACAGAACCCTTTCAGAGCCACCAGGTTGCGATGGCGCACAGCAGACAGGAGCTGAATTTCGTTTCGGAATTCAGTCCCACATAACTGGTGGGGGGGCATGTAAGGGGGATAGGATGGGGGATAAAGGGAGTGTGAGAGACAGACCAGCCCTTGATACGCTTGTGTTTGCGTCTTCCCGTGTACCACCCATCAATCAATACAAGGGCCATTCGAGAAGCCCTTGAGAGCCACGGGGTTGCGGTGGCGCACGGCTGATAGCAGCTGAATCTCGTTGCGGAACTCAGTCCCGCCGAGCTGGGGGGAGGATGGGTGGGAGGGGGGAGGAAAGGGGGATGGGGAGACGGTGAGTTGAAGAGTCACAGGAGCCCTTGACGGCAACCAGATTGCGGTGGCGCACGGCTGAGAGCAGCTGGATCTCGCTGCGAAACTCTGTCCCACCGAGCTGGGGGGGGAGTGCGAGAGCGGGAACGGGGGATGGGAAGGCGGTGAGTTGGAGAGGAAAGAGGCTGCGGTGGCGCACTGTTGACACTGAGCTCAGTGCCCTGAGTGCCGCTGTCAACAGTGCACTCTGCTAAATTTCATTGCGGAACTCAGTGGCATCGAGGTGGTGGGGGAATGGGTGAACATATTTAAGGAGGGGAGTGGGGGAGTGGGGAAGTGGAAGAGTGGGGGAGTGGGGAAGAGACAGCTGGTTGGAGAGTCACAGAAGCCCTTGAGAAGTGAGCACGACGATGTTGCAGTGGCTCAAAGCTGGTGGGAGACGTGGACGTGAGCGTGGATGGGGAATGGGGGCGAAGGGGCAAAGGGGCAAAGGGGCAAAGGGGCAGAGCATTTCAACCTAGCCTCTCAACTGCAATTAGAAGCAGTTCCCCGATTGATTGATCAAGAGGAAAGCTCTTCATTGATTGTTTAGGTACCCAAACATATATTAGACACCCCGCGTGCAGTGAGGTGTATTTTGAGGCGCCTCAAAATACAAAATACACCTTTTGAGGCGCCTCAAAATACAAAATACACCTTTTGAGGCGCCTCAAAATACACCTCAAGCTCTTCATTGATTGATTAGGTACCCAAACATATATTAGACACCCCGGCAATCGAATGCTCCCTTACTCACATTACTAGCTCAAACATATATGCTCACCTTTAAGATTCACCTGAAAACCCACCTGAAGGGCCACTTGAAGTGCCACCTGAGAGTGCTCCTGGCGTACCTTCACATGCCCCTTTGCTCGTTTCACTGCCACCACGTCCCCTGATTCCAGCACTCCTCGGTACACCTGAGAGCGGTTCACACATGGGAAAGAGGTAAAGCAACACATGGGGAGGAGATGCAGAAGAGGAGGTGAAGGCAAAGCATTGCTGTGCTGCTCCCACTGATCCCAGCACTCCCCTGTACACATGAGGATGGTACAGACATGAAGAGAATGTAGGCAAGGCATGGGGAGAGGAGAAGATACGAACGACAGACCAGGATCAAGGTGTGTGATTGCTGTGCTGCTCCCACTGAGACAAGCACTCACTGGTACACACGGGAGCAACAGAAATGCCTTACCATTTCTGTCTCCCCTCACAGATATACCTGCCCCATATGTGCCATCCCCTCTCACACCTTCGCATGCACCCTCCAGGTATATACCTGCCTGCCTCACACATATACCCGACCCGTAGCACACCTGTCCGTATCCGCCCTCCCCCAGCAGCGCCTTGAAGCCCTGGGTCGCATCTGCAATCTCCTTGACCTTGCACCTGCTTGCTCCTTCACATATGCGCCCCCTCTCACATCACACACATATGCCTACCTGCCGCACACCAATCCCCCTCCCCCTCACAGATATACCTGTCCGTATCCGCCCTCCCCCAGCAGCGTCTTGAACCCCTGGGTGGCATCGGCTATCTCCTTAAGTTTGCACCGGTGCACCCCCAGCGCCTGCAGCCCCTCTATTGCTTTGTAGTCTTCAGAACTCCAAAGATCTGATGTTGTTCGTAGTGGTGGAACGGGGTGGGGAGGGGTGGAAAGGGGTGAGGAGGTGTGGGGAGCGCACATTGCCTGTGCTTGCACCTGTGCACGCCAAGAGCCTGCAGCCCCTCTATCGCCTTGTAGTCCTCCGAGCTCCACAGGTCTGGGGAGGGGTGGGGAGGGGTGGAGATGGGTGGGGATGGGCGGGGAGGGGTGGAGATGGGTGGGGATGGGCGGGGAGGGGTGGAGATGGGTGGGGATGGGTGGACAGCACACGATTTGCTTCAGCTTGAGCTTGCACCGGTGCACGCCCAGCATCTGCAGCCCCTCGGTCCTCTGGAGACTGGACCCCACGGGTCTGATGCTGATGTTGCAGGAGAGCACAGAGGTGGAAAGCGGTGGGGAAGGGTGAGGAGGGATGGGGAGGGGTGGTCATGGGTGGATTAGCACACGTCGTCTCAGCGTGCACTGGTGCATATTTGACTCACCATGCCCTTGCTCCTCTGCAGCAGCAGTGTGGCAGTGCAGCAGTGATGGTGCAGCAGTGATGGTGCAGCAGTGATGGTGCAGCAGTGATGGTGCAGCAGTGATGGTGCAGCAGTGATGGTGCAGCAGTGATGGTGCAGCAGTGATGGTGCAGCAGTGATGGTGCAGCAGTGATGGTGCAGCAGTGATGGTGCAGCAGTGATGGTGCAGCAGTGATGGTGCAGCAGTGATGGTGCAGCAGTGATGGTGCAGCAGTGATGGTGCAGCAGTGATGGTGCAGCAGTGATGGTGCAGCAGTGATGGTGCAGCAGTGATGGTGCAGCAGTGATGGTGCAGCAGTGATGGTGCAGCAGTGATGGTGCAGCAGTGATGGTGCAGCAGTGATGGTGCAGCAGTGATGGTGCAGCAGTGATGGTGCAGCAGTGATGGTGCAGCAGTGATGGTGCAGCAGTGATGGTGCAGCAGTGATGGTGCAGCAGTGATGGTGCAGCAGTGATGGTGCAGCAGTGATGGTGCAGCAGTGATGGTGCAGCAGTGATGGTGCAGCAGTGATGGTGCAGCAGTGATGGTGCAGCAGTGATGGTGCAGCAGTGATGGTGCAGCAGTGATGGTGCAGCAGTGATGGTGCAGCAGTGATGGTGCAGCAGTGATGGTGCAGCAGTGATGGTGCAGCAGTGATGGTGCAGCAGTGATGGTGCAGCAGTGATTGGTGCAGCAGTGATGGTGCAGCAGTGATGGTGCAGCAGTGATGGTGCAGCAGTGATGGTGCAGCAGTGATGGTGCAGCAGTGATGGTGCAGCAGTGATGGTGCAGCAGTGATGGTGCAGCAGTGATGGTGCAGCAGTGATGGTGCAGCAGTGATGGTGCAGCAGTGATGGTGCAGCAGTGATGGTGCAGCAGTGATGGTGCAGCAGTGATGGTGCAGCAGTGATGGTGCAGCAGTGATGGTGCAGCAGTGATGGTGCAGCAGTGATGGTGCAGCAGTGATGGTGCAGCAGTGATGGTGCAGCAGTGATGGTGCAGCAGTGATGGTGCAGCAGTGATGGTGCAGCAGTGATGGTGCAGCAGTGATGGTGCAGCAGGTGATGGTGCAGCAGTGATGGTGCAGCAGTGATGGTGCAGCAGTGATGGTGCAGCAGTGATGGTGCAGCAGTGATGGTGCAGCAGTGATGGTGCAGCAGTGATGGTGCAGCAGTGATGTTGCAGCAGTGATGTTGCAGCAGTGATGTTGCAGCAGTGATGTTGCAGCAGTGATGTTGCAGCAGTGATGTTGCAGCAGTGATGTTGCAGCAGTGATGGTGCAGCAGTGATGGTGCAGCAGTGATGGTGCAGCAGTGATGGTGCAGCAGTGATGGTGCAGCAGTGATGTTGCAGCAGTGATGGTGCAGCAGTGATGTTGCAGCAGTGATGTTGCAGCAGTGATGTTGCAGCAGTGATGTTGCAGCAGTGATGTTGCAGCAGTGATGTTGCAGCAGTGATGTTGCAGCAGTGATGTTGCAGCAGTGATGTTGCAGCAGTGATGTTGCAGCAGTGATGTTGCAGCAGTGATGTTGCAGCAGTGATGTTGCAGCAGTGATGTTGCAGCAGTGATGTTGCAGCAGTGATGTTGCAGCAGTGATGTTGCAGCAGTGATGTTGCAGCAGTGATGTTGCAGCAGTGATGTTGCAGCAGTGATGTTGCAGCAGTGATGTTGCAGCAGTGATGTTGCAGCAGTGATGTTGCAGCAGTGATGGTGCAGCAGTGATGTTGCAGCAGTGATGGTGCAGCAGTGATGTTGCAGCAGTGATGGTGCAGCAGTGATGTTGCAGCAGTGATGGTGCAGCAGTGATGTTGCAGCAGTGATGGTGCAGCAGTGATGTTGCAGCAGTGATGGTGCAGCAGTGATGTTGCAGCAGTGATGGTGCAGCAGTGATGTTGCAGCAGTGATGGTGCAGCAGTGATGTTGCAGCAGTGATGGTGCAGCAGTGATGTTGCAGCAGTGATGTTGCAGCAGTGATGTTGCAGCAGTGATGTTGCAGCAGTGATGTTGCAGCAGTGATGTTGCAGCAGTGATGTTGCAGCAGTGATGTTGCAGCAGTGATGTTGCAGCAGTGATGTTGCAGCAGTGATGGTGCAGCAGTGATGTTGCAGCAGTGATGGTGCAGCAGTGATGTTGCAGCAGTGATGGTGCAGCAGTGATGTTGCAGCAGTGATGGTGCAGCAGTGATGTTGCAGCAGTGATGGTGCAGCAGTGATGTTGCAGCAGTGATGTTGCAGCAGTGATGTTGCAGCAGTGATGTTGCAGCAGTGATGTTGCAGCAGTGATGTTGCAGCAGTGATGTTGCAGCAGTGATGTTGCAGCAGTGATGGTGCAGCAGTGATGTTGCAGCAGTGATGTTGCAGCAGTGATGTTGCAGCAGTGATGGTGCAGCAGTGATGTTGCAGCAGTGATGGTGCAGCAGTGATGTTGCAGCAGTGATGTGCAGCAGTGATGTTGCAGCAGTGATGTTGCAGCAGTGATGTTGCAGCAGTGATGTTGCAGCAGTGATGTTGCAGCAGTGATGTTGCAGCAGTGATGTTGCAGCAGTGATGTTGCAGCAGTGATGTTGCAGCAGTGATGTTGCAGCAGTGATGTTGCAGCAGTGATGTTGCAGCAGTGATGTTGCAGCAGTGATGTTGCAGCAGTGATGTTGCAGCAGTGATGTTGCAGCAGTGATGTTGCAGCAGTGATGTTGCAGCAGTGATGTTGCAGCAGTGATGTTGCAGCAGTGATGTTGCAGCAGTGATGTTGCAGCAGTGATGTTGCAGCAGTGATGTTGCAGCAGTGATGTTGCAGCAGTGATGTTGCAGCAGTGATGGTGCAGCAGTGATGTTGCAGCAGTGATGGTGCAGCAGTGATGTTGCAGCAGTGATGGTGCAGCAGTGATGTTGCAGCAGTGATGTTGCAGCAGTGATGTTGCAGCAGTGATGTTGCAGCAGTGATGTTGCAGCAGTGATGTTGCAGCAGTGATGTTGCAGCAGTGATGTTGCAGCAGTGATGTTGCAGCAGTGATGTTGCAGCAGTGATGTTGCAGCAGTGATGTTGCAGCAGTGATGTTGCAGCAGTGATGTTGCAGCAGTGATGTTGCAGCAGTGATGTTGCAGCAGTGATGTTGCAGCAGTGATGTTGCAGCAGTGATGTTGCAGCAGTGATGTTGCAGCAGTGATGTTGCAGCAGTGATGTTGCAGCAGTGATGTTGCAGCAGTGATGTTGCAGCAGTGATGTTGCAGCAGTGATGTTGCAGCAGTGATGTTGCAGCAGTGATGTTGCAGCAGTGATGTTGCAGCAGTGATGTTGCAGCAGTGATGTTGCAGCAGTGATGTTGCAGCAGTGATGTTGCAGCAGTGATGTTGCAGCAGTGATGTTGCAGCAGTGATGTTGCAGCAGTGATGTTGCAGCAGTGATGTTGCAGCAGTGATGTTGCAGCAGTGATGTTGCAGCAGTGATGTTGCAGCAGTGATGTTGCAGCAGTGATGTTGCAGCAGTGATGTTGCAGCAGTGATGTTGCAGCAGTGATGTTGCAGCAGTGATGTTGCAGCAGTGATGTTGCAGCAGTGATGTTGCAGCAGTGATGTTGCAGCAGTGATGTTGCAGCAGTGATGTTGCAGCAGTGATGTTGCAGCAGTGATGTTGCAGCAGTGATGTTGCAGCAGTGATGTTGCAGCAGTGATGTTGCAGCAGTGATGGTGCAGCAGTGATGTTGCAGCAGTGATGTTGCAGCAGTGATGTTGCAGCAGTGATGGTGCAGCAGTGATGTTGCAGCAGTGATGGTGCAGCAGTGATGTTGCAGCAGTGATGGTGCAGCAGTGATGTTGCAGCAGTGATGGTGCAGCAGTGATGTTGCAGCAGTGATGGTGCAGCAGTGATGTTGCAGCAGTGATGGTGCAGCAGTGATGTTGCAGCAGTGATGGTGCAGCAGTGATGTTGCAGCAGTGATGGTGCAGCAGTGATGTTGCAGCAGTGATGTTGCAGCAGTGATGTTGCAGCAGTGATGTTGCAGCAGTGATGTTGCAGCAGTGATGTTGCAGCAGTGATGTTGCAGCAGTGATGTTGCAGCAGTGATGTTGCAGCAGTGATGTTGCAGCAGTGATGGTGCAGCAGTGATGTTGCAGCAGTGATGGTGCAGCAGTGATGTTGCAGCAGTGATGGTGCAGCAGTGATGTTGCAGCAGTGATGGTGCAGCAGTGATGTTGCAGCAGTGATGGTGCAGCAGTGATGTTGCAGCAGTGATGTTGCAGCAGTGATGTTGCAGCAGTGATGTTGCAGCAGTGATGTTGCAGCAGTGATGTTGCAGCAGTGATGTTGCAGCAGTGATGTTGCAGCAGTGATGTTGCAGCAGTGATGTTGCAGCAGTGATGTTGCAGCAGTGATGTTGCAGCAGTGATGGTGCAGCAGTGATGTTGCAGCAGTGATGGTGCAGCAGTGATGTTGCAGCAGTGATGGTGCAGCAGTGATGTTGCAGCAGTGATGTTGCAGCAGTGATGTTGCAGCAGTGATGGTGCAGCAGTGATGTTGCAGCAGTGATGTTGCAGCAGTGATGTTGCAGCAGTGATGTTGCAGCAGTGATGTTGCAGCAGTGATGTTGCAGCAGTGATGTTGCAGCAGTGATGTTGCAGCAGTGATGTTGCAGCAGTGATGTTGCAGCAGTGATGTTGCAGCAGTGATGTTGCAGCAGTGATGTTGCAGCAGTGATGTTGCAGCAGTGATGTTGCAGCAGTGATGTTGCAGCAGTGATGTTGCAGCAGTGATGTTGCAGCAGTGATGTTGCAGCAGTGATGGTGCAGCAGTGATGTTGCAGCAGTGATGTTGCAGCAGTGATGTTGCAGCAGTGATGTTGCAGCAGTGATGTTGCAGCAGTGATGTTGCAGCAGTGATGTTGCAGCAGTGATGTTGCAGCAGTGATGTTGCAGCAGTGATGTTGCAGCAGTGATGTTGCAGCAGTGATGTTGCAGCAGTGATGTTGCAGCAGTGATGTTGCAGCAGTGATGTTGCAGCAGTGATGTTGCAGCAGTGATGTTGCAGCAGTGATGTTGCAGCAGTGATGTTGCAGCAGTGATGTTGCAGCAGTGATGTTGCAGCAGTGATGTTGCAGCAGTGATGGTGCAGCAGTGATGTTGCAGCAGTGATGGTGCAGCAGTGATGTTGCAGCAGTGATGGTGCAGCAGTGATGTTGCAGCAGTGATGGTGCAGCAGTGATGTTGCAGCAGTGATGGTGCAGCAGTGATGTTGCAGCAGTGATGTTGCAGCAGTGATGTTGCAGCAGTGATGTTGCAGCAGTGATGTTGCAGCAGTGATGTTGCAGCAGTGATGGTGCAGCAGTGATGTTGCAGCAGTGATGTTGCAGCAGTGATGTTGCAGCAGTGATGTTGCAGCAGTGATGTTGCAGCAGTGATGTTGCAGCAGTGATGTTGCAGCAGTGATGTTGCAGCAGTGATGTTGCAGCAGTGATGTTGCAGCAGTGATGTTGCAGCAGTGATGTTGCAGCAGTGATGTTGCAGCAGTGATGTTGCAGCAGTGATGTTGCAGCAGTGATGTTGCAGCAGTGATGTTGCAGCAGTGATGGTGCAGCAGTGATGTTGCAGCAGTGATGGTGCAGCAGTGATGTTGCAGCAGTGATGGTGCAGCAGTGATGTTGCAGCAGTGATGGTGCAGCAGTGATGTGCAGCAGTGATGTTGCAGCAGTGATGGTGCAGCAGTGATGTTGCAGCAGTGATGGTGCAGCAGTGATGTTGCAGCAGTGATGGTGCAGCAGTGATGTTGCAGCAGTGATGGTGCAGCAGTGATGTTGCAGCAGTGATGTTGCAGCAGTGATGTTGCAGCAGTGATGTTGCAGCAGTGATGTTGCAGCAGTGATGTTGCAGCAGTGATGTTGCAGCAGTGATGTTGCAGCAGTGATGTTGCAGCAGTGATGTTGCAGCAGTGATGGTGCAGCAGTGATGTTGCAGCAGTGATGGTGCAGCAGTGATGTTGCAGCAGTGATGGTGCAGCAGTGATGTTGCAGCAGTGATGGTGCAGCAGTGATGTTGCAGCAGTGATGGTGCAGCAGTGATGTTGCAGCAGTGATGTTGCAGCAGTGATGTTGCAGCAGTGATGTTGCAGCAGTGATGGTGCAGCAGTGATGTTGCAGCAGTGATGGTGCAGCAGTGATGTTGCAGCAGTGATGGTGCAGCAGTGATGTTGCAGCAGTGATGGTGCAGCAGTGATGTTGCAGCAGTGATGGTGCAGCAGTGATGTTGCAGCAGTGATGGTGCAGCAGTGATGTTGCAGCAGTGATGGTGCAGCAGTGATGTTGCAGCAGTGATGGTGCAGCAGTGATGTTGCAGCAGTGATGGTGCAGCAGTGATGTTGCAGCAGTGATGGTGCAGCAGTGATGTTGCAGCAGTGATGGTGCAGCAGTGATGTTGCAGCAGTGATGGTGCAGCAGTGATGTTGCAGCAGTGATGGTGCAGCAGTGATGTTGCAGCAGTGATGGTGCAGCAGTGATGTTGCAGCAGTGATGGTGCAGCAGTGATGTTGCAGCAGTGATGGTGCAGCAGTGATGTTGCAGCAGTGATGGTGCAGCAGTGATGTTGCAGCAGTGATGTTGCAGCAGTGATGTTGCAGCAGTGATGTTGCAGCAGTGATGTTGCAGCAGTGATGTTGCAGCAGTGATGTTGCAGCAGTGATGTTGCAGCAGTGATGTTGCAGCAGTGATGTTGCAGCCGTGATGTTGCAGCAGTGATGTTGCAGCAGTGATGTTGCAGCAGTATAGCAGAGAAGCAGAGGGTATAAATAAACCAGCTCACCTTTGTTTTGAGACGTCTCAAAACACGCTTACTCTCCCGCGGATTTTATATGGAGAAATTGTTTGTTGCTTGGAAAACAGGTTGTAACTTGCAAAAGTTACTTGTTCGTGCGAGGCTTCCGAAACACCAGCTGGCGAGTTGTGATTCAACAACGTTACGCCTCGAGGAGTGAAGACCTCAGCCCCTCGGTTTTTTCCAGGGTGTTGTGGATTGGCTGCCCAGATTTCAGCCACGGTTGTACCCAACCTCGATTGTTTCTTGATGGGTAGTTCTTGCTTAAGGGTTGCTCTTTCTGCTCTAGTTTCTTATTCCGCTAGCACTGATGAAGGATTGACGGGGGTCTGTCCCAGTCGTCCGAAACATGTTTGCGTTTTAATCGTTGTAGTGGACTTAGAGCTCAGTTTCGATCTTGTTTTTTGAACTGGCAACACAAGAGTTTTAAACTCTACTGTTTTTCTTCTGCTAAAGAATTCTCCTAAGCTGCAGCTCGCCTAGTCTCATGGCTGAAGCTCACCTTTGTTCCCGTTCCTCTACAGAAGTGACCTCAGAGCGGCAGCAGAGGATATAAAACGGCTCACCTTTGTTTCTGTTCCTTAGCAGCAGCACCAGCCACACGAGTAGCAGAGCCATGAGAGGGAGCGCCACCACTCCCCCCCCACCACCACTCCCCCCCCCCACCACCACTCCCCCCCCCACCACCACTCCCCCCTCCCCACCACTCCCCCCCCCCCACCACGATGCCCACGATCGCAGCAGAACAGCAGTGGACATAATGGATTGGACTCACCTCTGTTTCTGTTCCGTAGCAGCAGCACCACCCACACAAGCAGCAGAGCCATGGGAGCAAGAGCAGCAGAGCGGCAGCTGGGGATATAAACCGGCTCACCTCTGTTTCTGTTCCTTAGCAGCAGCACCCACAGGAGCAGCAGCAGGGCACTGGGAGCAAGAGCTGAGGATATAAACCGGCTCACCTCTGTTTCTGTTCCTCAGCAGCAGCAGCCACACGAGCAGCAGAGCAATGAGGGCGAGGAGCACCACTCCCCCCACCACGATACCCACAATCGCAGCAGTAGTCATGCCCCCTCCCCCAGTAGACGTTACAGGGGGGACGGGAGGGGGAGCTGGGAGTGCAGGTGGGGGGGAGATGAGTGGAAGGGAAAGAAGAAAGAGAAGAGAGGTGAGGGAGCAGAGCAATGAGGGCGAGGAGCACCACTCCCCCCACCACGATGCCCACAATCGCAGCAGTAGTCATGCCCCCTCCCCCAGTAGGCGCCACTGCGGGGGTTAGTGGGGGAGCTGGGGGATGGAGGAGGGGGGGGGGGGGGGAAGAGGGGGAGAGGATAAGGGGGCGGACGGGGGGGTGTGGGGGTTAGGAGAGCAGAGAAATGAGAGCAAGCGCCACCACACCCCCCACCACGATACCCACGATCGCAGCAGTCGTCATTCCCCCTCCCCCAGTAGACGCGGCAGGGGGGCCGGGCGGGGAAGCTGGGGGTACAGATGGGGAAATAGACGGGGAGAAAGAAGGGGTTGGGGGGGGGGGGAGAGTACGCATGGAAGGAGAATGGGTGAGAGAGAGGGCATTCGGAAAGAGCAGATTAAAAGGGGTGTCAGAGAGCAGAGCAATGAAAGAGGGGGCTGCCACTCCCCCCACCACATAGCCCACAATAACAGCACCGGTCATGCCGCTGGCCCCAGCGGTCATGCCGCTGCCCCCAGCGGTCATGCCACTGCCCCCAGCGGTTATGCCGCTGCTCCCTCCTCTCACCTGCCCCACACAGACCTACCTATCCCAGTTTCCACGTCCCCCAGGTCTCACCTGGGCCATACATGGCCTCGACAGTGTAAGGCCCAAAGTCCGTCCCCAGCCTAGCAGCACCATGTGGAGTGGAATCAGGAGCATGTTGCCCGGTACACACCTCCCCCAGTTTCCACCTCCCCCAGTTCTCACCCGTCTCGCGTCTCACTTGCCCCATACATGGCCTCTCCAGGTTTCCACCTCCCCCAGGTCTCACCTGGCCCATACATGGCCTCGACAGTGTAAGGCCCAAAGTCCGTTCCCAGCAGCACCTTGTGCCACACAAACGCCTCCCTTATCTCCTGCGCCTGCTGCCACTCAGAGCTGCTCGTGCTGCTGCTGCTGCTGCTGCTGCTGCTGCTGCTGCTGCTGCTGCTGCTGCTGCTGCTGCTGCTGCTGCTGCTGCTGCTGCTGCTGCTGCTGCTGCTGCTGCTGCTGCTGCTGCTGCTGCTGCTGCTGCTGCTGCTGCTGCTGTTGCTGTTGCTGTTGCTGTTGCTGTCAGGGGTGGTGGTGGCGGTGCTGCTGCTGCTGCTGCTGCTGCTGCTGCTGCTGCTGCTAGTGCCGCTGCTGCTGCTAGCGCTGCTGCTGCTGCTACTGCTGCCGTAGCTGCTACTGCTGCCGTAGCTGCTGCTGCTGTCGTAGCTGCTGCTGATCTTGCTGCTAGTGCTGCTGCTGGCAGGTGTGCTGGTAGCAGCAGAGGAGGAGGAGGAGGGAGGGGGGAAGAATCGGATGGAGGTGCTGATGGTGGAAGGGGAGAGGATGGACCCGGTGACTGATACTATGGCGATCTGTTGAGATGGGGTGGGATGGGGGGAGAGGGGGAGAAAGGGGGAGGGGGGGAAAGGGAGAGGGGGCGAGGGGAAAGAGGAAGAAGGGAACGGATGATGGTGGAAGGGGAGAGGATGGACCCGGTGACTGATACTATGGCGATCTGTTGTGATGGGGTGGGACGAAGCGAACAAAAAGAGGAGACAAGGCGAAGAAAGGAAACTGGGGATAGTGGAAGGAGGAGAGAAGATAGAGCCGGAGACTGGCTGACAGACACTATGGCGATCTGCCATGGGGCGGTGACTTTTGAATCGACTCAATAGTGGAAGGAGGAGAGAAGATAGAGCCGGAGACTGGCTGACAGACACGAGGGCGATCTGCCATGGGGCGGTTGGTGGATGGGATTGCGTGGGGGAGTAAGGGGGAGGAGAGGAGGAAGTGGGGGGAGTAAGGGGGAGGAGAGGAGGAAGTGGGGGGAGGGGAGAAGGTGAAAGGGGAACACACTAGCCACCAATCCCACCTGTCTCCCACTGATCACAGTGCCTACCTATCACAGAACCCACCTATCATAATCCCAACTGCTACAAATCCACCTGCCGACACTCCCACCTGCCGACACTCCTACCTGCCAACATTCCCACTTCACCTGCCGACACTCCCACTTCACCTGCCGACACTCCCACTTCACCTGCCGACACTCCCACTTCACCTGCCGACACTCCCAATTCACCTGCCGACACTCCCATCTGCTGCCTCCAAGTTCCAACCCACCTGCCCCGTCGAGATGCCGATCCCATTCTTGCCCAGACTCCCAGCTATCCTCTCTACAAGCAGACTCGCGAGGTCGTCATTAAACACCGCATACTGCGGCGCAGTGAGCTTCAACTCCACCTCCAGCGGCGAGACGCACACACAGGCGTTGGTCAGCTCAAGCAGGGGTGGGCTGGGCGCGTAGAGAGGGGGGCAGGAGAGGTCGTCGCAAATGGGAGGGGGCTGGTACTGCATGAAGCCGAGAGGAGGCGAGCAAGCGGCAGTGACTGCAGGGCGGTACGGCACACACAGGTCGTTGCCGTATAGCCTGGAGGAGGGATGGGGAAGGAAGGGGCGAAGGACAAAGGGAACTCAGTAGGAGGGGCAGGAGAGGTCGTGGCAGATGGGAGGGGGCTGATACTGCATGAAGCCGAGAGGAGGCGAGCAGGCTGCGGTGACTGCAGGGCGGTAGGGCACACAGAGGTCGTTGCCGTATAGCCTGGAGGAGGGATGGGGAAGGAAGGGGCGAAGGACAAAGGGAACTCAGTAGGAGGGGCAGGAGAGGTCGTGGCAGATGGGAGGGGGCTGATACTGCATGAAGCCGAGAGGAGGCGAGCAGGCTGCGGTGACTGCAGGGCGGTAGGGCACACAGAGGTCGTTGCCGTATAGCCTGGAGGGAGGGGGAAGGGTGGGAGCAGTGAGCCTCAGTTCCACTTCAAGAGTAGAAACGCACACACACACGTTGGTCAGGGCGAGCAGGAGAGGGCTGGGCGCGTAGAGGGAGGGACAGGAGAGGTCGTCACAGATGGGAGCGGGCTGGTACTGCATGATGCCAAGAGGGGGCGAGCAGGCTGCGGTGACTGCAGGGAGGTAGGGCACACAGAGGTCGTTGCCGTATAGCCTGGAGGGAGGGGGATGGAGGGGTGGAAGGAAGGAACTAAGGGCGAGCAGTATAAGGAGGGATAAGAGAGGTCGTGGCAGATGGGAGGGGGCTGGTATTGCATGATGCCGAGAGGAGGGGAGCAGGCTGCGGTGACTTGAGGGCAGTAAGGCACACAGAGGTCGTTGCTGCATAGCCTGGAGGGAGGGGATGGAAGGAGGAAAAGAAGGCTCACTGGTGACAAAGTGAGTGAGCGAGCCAGCAAGTGAGTGAGTGAGTGAGAGATTAAGTTAGTGGCCGAGTGACCGAGTGAGTGACTGTGTGAGTGAGTGAGCGACTGACTGACCGAGGAGTGGGTGAGTGAGTGAGTGAGTGAGTGAGTGAGTGAGTGGGTGAGTGAGGGAGTGAGTGAGTGCGTCCGCCTGTCTGAGAGGATCACTCACTGCAGGGTGACATTCTCGTTGCTGAGCAGAGCAGCAGGTGCACGGGTTGTCAAAGAGCGAGCAAGCGAGCGAGCGAGTGCGTGAATGAGAGGGTGAGTATCCGAGGGTTGAGTCAAAACTCACTGCAGAGTGAAGTTTTCGTTGCTGAGCAGAGAGTTTTTCCTACTTGCTTAAGCCTAAACCTAGTCACTGCTGCTCACTGGAAAATGTCACAGGAGTGACGTTTTCGTTGCTGAGCAGAGCAGCAGCCGCACGGGTGTAGTGGTTGTCATGCGGTGAGCAAGTGAATGAGAGGATGGGTGAGAGAATGAGCGACCAGGTGTTTGTTGCAACTCACTGCAGAGTGACGTTTTCGTTGCTGAGCAGAGCAGCAGGCGCGCGGGTGAAATGGTTATCAAAGAGTGAGATGGTGGCGATGGCAGGGAGGGCGTCTAGCGGAGGCACGGGGCCCGTGAGGTTGTTGTCTGATAGCATGCTGGGCGGGGAGGGGTTGAGGAGAAGGAGAGAGGGGTTGGGAGGGGGAAGCAGGACACAGAACAAATAGAGGTTATCAAAGAGGGAGATGGTGGCGATGGCAGGGAGCGTGTCTAGAGGAGGCACGCGGCCCGTCAGGTTGTTGTCTGATAGCATACTGAGTGAACGAAGAGAAGGGATAAGGTAGGAACGGGAGTACAAGGGGATTGAGCAGCAGGCAACGGGGTAGCAGGAGAGGTGCAGCAGAAAAGGTGACAGCAGAAAAACAGAGCATGAGAGTGGAATGAGAGTGGCATATGAGAGAGAGGGTCTCACATGGAGTGGAATCGTGTGAGGTTGGCTGATGCGAGCATGGGAGCGAGGTTGCTGCTCTGCTGCTGAGGTCTTCTCAGGTTGAAAGTGAGAGTAGTGAGAGCGGAATGGCGTATGGGACGGGATGAAATGAGAGAGAGGGTCTCACATGGAGTGGAGTCGTGTGAGGTTGGCTGAGGGCAGCCCGGGAGGGAGGTTGCCGTTGAGATGGTTCAGGGCGAGATTGCTGCGACGCACGCACGAGGTGCATGTGCGGGAGTGGATGGGAGGGGTGGGGAGGGTAGGGGTGGGGAGGGGAGGGGAGGGTAGGGGAGGGGAGGGGAGGGGAGGGGAGGGAGAAAAGGGGAACGGAGGGGAGTGGAAGAGTTAACGGGATGGGGAAAAGTTCACATATGCAGGAGGAATGCATTGGCAAGTTGGCATGCAACGTAGCGTGTGGGGAGGAGAGCGGAGCAGAGGGGAGTGGAGGGAATGACGTGGTGGGATGGGACGTCTTGACATGAGCAGCATTGCAGAGGCATGGGGCATGGTGGCATGGTGGCATGGGGCATGGTGGCATGGTGGCATGGTGACATGGTGGCATGGTGGCATGGTGGCATGGTGGCATGGTGAGACTAGGAGATTTGATCAGGGCTATGCTTGGGAAACGCATGGATCCTGCAGGCAGGAACACACAAGGGCTGATGGTTGGTTTGGCATGATAGGGAGTGAAAACACAAGGGGCTGGTTGGGCTCACTCACTCTTACCACCAACCTGAAGTCCTGAATGCACTCACTCACCGGTTGAAGAGGGCTCACCAGTTGCTGCTAAAAGAAGTGATCGATATACTCACAGGGTCAGCTTTGAGACGACTCAAAAGCTGAGAACATGAGCGCACTCACCAGCTGCTGCTAAAAATAGTGATCTAGATACTCACAGAGTTACTAGCTCAGGGTGGGTGGTAAAGAGGGCAGGGGGCAGGGGACCTTGAAAGTTGTTGCGACTCAAATCGCTGAGAGGGAGGCATGGGTAAGGGGAGAGAGGGTAAGAGCAAGAGGGGAAGGGAAAGAGGGCAAGGGGAAAGAGTGCAAGGGGTAAGAGGGCTCGGGAAAGGAGGCGGCGAGGGGTTTGGGGGAAAGGGAAAAACGTGGGGGAACGAAAGTGGAGAGATTGCAGACGATTGCTGAAGGAGGGGAAGTGGGGGGAGGGAGAAGAGGAGGAGGAGAGAAGGAGGAGGAGGAGGAGGAGGAGGAGGAGGAGGAGGAGGAGGAGGAGGAGGAGGAGGAGGTCCGGATAAAGGAAGGAGCGGAAAGTATTAAAGGACGACGTACAGAGGAGATCGGAGGGTGATGCACAGAGGTCAACGGACAACATACAGGTAGCAGAGTGCTGGGAGGCCCGTCAAGGGCGGCAGTGACTGGGGCGGCATGGAGCAGTTGTGCATGGAACTGCATCCATGCAGAGAGGGGAGGTGGAGGGAGGGAGGGAAGGTAGTGGTTGCTGATTTAGGGAAAGTAGTGACTGGGGAGGCATATGGCAGTTGTGCATGGAACTGTGTGGTTGCAGAAAGAGGGTGAAAAGTATAGATGGATAATGGGAGAAAGTGTGAAATAAAAAGGGATGGCATGGTGATCAACAAGCGGCAGAGGGGGGAACACATGGCATGCAATGATTGGAGCACTCACAGGTCTTGCAGTGGTAAGAGGCAGGGAGAAGGACAGGACACGTGGTGCTCAGTGATTGGAGCACTCACAGGTCTTGCAGCGCTGGGAGGTTGAGGGAAGGAGAAAGCCGGCCCTGAATCGTGTTGTTGCTCAGATGGCTGCCACGTGGCACACAGCGATTGAAGGGGGACAGCAGGAAACACAATAAGTTAGTATTGTCGAAATTGTACAGGACCACTCTGATTCGCCACTCTGAACCGTACAGCACTCTGACCGCCTCACTTGGCACTATTCACATGACACTGCCAGCGATCTCGGCACATCTCCAACTGATAGCATTAATTTGGGGCGACAGAAGGCGTTGAATTCGTTTCTTTAGCACATGTATGTCCGAGTCAGCATTTTGCTGGATCATACCATCACTTTAATTCAGCACAGTCCTCTGTCGCCCTCACATGATCTGCAGGCTGGTTGAACCACTGAGCCCCGCTGGAAAGGTCTGGTTGAGACGATTGTTGTCCACCAGGCTGGTGGGTTGGGGGGGAAAGAGGGGGAACGAGGAGTGCAGAGCGGTGAGAGGGATCTTGGGTGTTTAAACAGAAGTGAACCCCACTGGAAAGGTCTGGTTGAGACGGTTGTTGTCCACCAGGCTGGGGGGTTGGGGGGGAAGGGGAAGGGGGAAGGGGGAGGAGGAAGAGAGGGGGTGACTCTTGAGTCGACTCACAAGGCTGGTGGAACCACTGAGCCCCACTGGAAAGGTCTGGTTGAGACGGTTGTTGTCCACCAGGCTGGTGGGTTGGAGGGGAAGAGGGGGAACGAGGAGTGCAGAGCGGTGAGACGGATGTTGGGGGCCTCAACGGAAGTGAGTCCCACAGGAAATTTAAAGTGGTTGTTGTCCACCAGGCTGGTGGGTTGGAGGGAGGGGAGAGGGGGATGAGAGGAAGGAGGTGAATTTTGAGATTTCTCAAAAGGCTGGCGTGCGTGCGTGCGTGTGCGCGAGAGAGGAGGGAACTGCGTGTGTGTGTGTGGACCCATGTTAGCTGGAAACGCAGCCAGAACTGGGATGGCTTACAGGTGGATGAGGTTTGGAAGCCATCCCAGCTGCCCTGGGACATATGTTAGCTGGTTGCGACTCAGGTGACTGGCGGCGGGGAGGGGGTCAAAGGGGACAGGGAGGCAAAGAAGGGGCAAAGAAGGGGCAAAAATGGGGCAAAGAAGGGGCGAAGCAGGGGCGAAGGCAGAGCACAGACAGGGGCAGAAAAGCGGCAACGGCAGAAACGGAATCAGGGAAAGCCTCGAAGGCAGAGAGAGGCAAGGAGCGGAAAGTAGAGGGGAATTGGGACCTGCTTGGACGGGATGAGTGCGGGGCAAGTGAGTGCTAGGGCTAAGCCAACAGACAGGAGGGGCACGCACAGGTGGCCGATGTTGGTACACGTGTCGAATCCTGGTTGGACGGGCACAGGCCCTGTGATTCTGTTGTCTGTGATGTCAAAGAAATAGAGGCTGGTTAGATTCGCCACCTGCAGGTGAGGGGAAGGGGTAGGGGGGATGAGAGGAGGGCACATGCATTCAACACACAATAGCTTCTGTAATATTGAATGTCTGTGATGTCAAAGAACCAGAGGGCTGTTAGATTCGCCACCTGGGGAGGAGAGAGAAGCACGAGGGAGGAAATGGTGGAGTGGAGCAGATGGTTTAGTGCGGTGAAATATGGTACGTACCTGTCTGGGAATGCTGCCGGATAGCTGATTGCTGTTGACAGCAACTCAAAAGGCCGATAGTTGAAGGGATGGGTGGGGTACAGTGCGGTGCGGAGAGGTACCCACCTGTCTGGGAATGCTGCCGGATAGCTGGTTGCTGTTGACAGCGAAAAAGTTGAGCTTTTTCAAGAGGCCGATAGTAGAAGGGATGGAACCCGACAGGTTGCATCCGTGCATGTCCCTGGTGGGATGCGGTTCAATGCGGTGGGGTGAGGTAAAGGGGGATAAAAGCGGATATTCAAGAGGGAAAGTGGAATTGGGGGGTTGACTGGACCCTGGCAGTCTGTGTACGTGCTTGTCCCTGGTGGGTTCGATCCAGTGCATTGAAGTGCGAAGTGTGGTGGGGAACGGTAGAGAGCATGGAACTGCGGAAACATTGACAGGGCGTGCAAGGGAGTTGCAAAAGGGAGGAATATGTTACAGGATATGATAACTCACAGCATGGATAAGTCAGAAAGGGCGCTGATGGTGCTGTAGATGCTGCCTGTGAGGGCTGGGTTGAGAGATGTGTCCCTGGGAGAGGGAAGAGGAGCGAGGGTAAAAGGGGTGTGGGGAGAGAGGTTGGAGGGCGTAAGGGGGCGAGGGGACATCTGGGGCGGCTCAGAGGCTGGAAAGGGCGCTGATGGTGCTGTAGATGCTGCCTGGGAGGGCTGGCTTGAGAGATATGTCCCTGGAAGGGGAGAGAGGGAGAGCGGTTAAGAGAGATTGGAGGGGGGAAACGGTCGAGCGGACGTCTGGGGCGCATCGAAGAACGAGGGCTGACGGTGCTGTAGATGTTGACTGTGAGGGCTGGGTTGAGAGATTTGTCACTGGGAGAGGGAAGAAGGGAGAAAGGGAGGAGGTGAAGGGATGAGGGGTGAGGAAATGCTTGAAGGGCAGGGTTGAGAGGACCCTGGGAGGGGGGAGAGATGGAGGGAATGGGAGAGGAGATATTGAAAGGGGAAGGAAGGGGGTGAGTGAACGTTTGAGGCAGCTCCGAGGCTGGAAAGGGGGAACCCTACGTGAATTAGCTAGTTTGTTCTCAACTACAACTGTCTTTTCTTTGCTAAACTTTCTCCTAGGCTGCTGATCGCTGGAAATGTCTCAAGATCTCCGAGGCTGGAAAGGGGGCTTCTGATCCCTTGCGATGCTGTAGGTGGTGCTGCGCGTGAGAGCGCTGGGTTGAGAGAAATCACCCCACGGGGGAAGGGGAAAGGAGGAGGGTAAATGGCGTGAGGGAAGAAGAGAGATTGATTGGCGTGACGGGACGTGTGATGTGAGCGTGGAAAGGGAAGGTGGTGGCCCCTTGCACGGCTGTAGATGCTGCCTGAGAGGGCTGCGTTTCAGCGTCCCATGAGGGTACGTGTGTTGTGAGCCATTGTGGTGTAACGAGGTGACTTCGGAGTCGACTCAACAGGTTCTGCCTGCGAGGGCTAGAATGCAACGCCCCAAGAAAGTACGTTTGCTTTGAGACGGCTCAAAACAGACTTATTAACGGGTACATGTTGCTTACAACTGCGGCTACTAGCAACAGGTCATAGACTGTGCCCATAAGTCTGTAGGAGCGTAAACGAGGCACTCTATAGGGCGTACAGGCTTCTGAGCGTGGTGAGCTCGAAGAGAGCTGGAGGAAGCTGCCCGGAAAGTCCCAGCCCTTGCAGTGTCCTGCCAGACACGAACGGTGGGGGATGAGAGGAATGCGAGTGACAGGAGTGAGTGAGTGAGGGCTCACAAGTCATTTCCAGACACGAACGGTGGGGGATAAGAGCGATGAGGACGTAACGACTCACAAGGACGTGACCACATGGTTGCCCGTGCCGTCACTCTCACAGGTGACCCCGGGCCAGCCCTTGCTGCTGGGATCAGCAGCAGCAGGGGCAGCAGCAGCGGCAAAGGGGTCCTCTCCACTCACAGCCACTCACCTTACTGTAACCAGTAACCACTCATGATAATATCACCACTCACAATGACGTGACCACATGGTTGCCCGAGCCATCACTCTCACAGGTGACCCCAGGCCAGCCCTTGCTGCTGGGATCAGCAGCTGTAGCAGGAGGAGCAGCAGCAGCGCAGGGGTCGCTTCCGGCCCAGGCGTGGAAGAAGGGGTTGGAGGAGGCGAGGGACGATGCAATGGTGTGAAGAGCGGCCACTGGGAGGGGGAGAGGGGGAGAGGGAGAAACTGAAACTTTCGAGGAGCCTCAAGTGTTGGCAGAAGAAGAAGCAGCACGCAGCGGGGACAGTGCATGGGTTATTTCTGGACCAGGCATTGAAGACGGGATTGGAGGAGGCGAGGGACGACGCTACGGTCTGAAGAGGGCACTGGGAGGGGAAGACGAGGGGGAGAGGGGGAGAACGGGACAGGGTACAGCGGGGAGAGTGGTGGTTTCTGGACCAGGCATGGAAGAAGGGGTTGGAGGAGGCAAGGGACGATGCTACGGTGTGAAGAGCGGCCACTGGTAAGAGGGGGAGAAGTGGGAGACGAGATGGGGAGAGAGAAAGAGAGGGTGAGAGGGGAAGAGGGGAGATGAAAATAAGGGGAAGGTTGGTATGGTTCAGGAAGGACGAACAACGGCGGCGTCCTCATCCCAACCGTTGATTAACGAGCCGTTGACGAACCGAGGGACGGAGGATGGAGCCATGATGGTACTACAAAGGCCGGCACTGGGAGGGAGGGATGGGAAGAAGGAAACGAGGCGATTTAAGTCGACCCGAAGAACGGAGCAGCGGAGGGATGGAGTCATGGTGGTGCTACGGACGGGGAGGGAGGAACGCCGGAAGCGAGGCAATCTTTGAGTCGACTCAAGGAACGGAGCAGTGGACTCCCTCGGAGGGATGGAGTCAAATGGGACTGGAAGGGAGGAACGCCTCACGGAGAAGAGAGAACGCCAAACGGGCGGCGTCAGAAGGGTGGTTTCTACCCTTCTGGTGGTTTACACCTCCTACCACCAGAAGGGTACGACTTGGCGTGTCCCTTCTGGTGGTTTACATCTCTTAACCCTCCTTTTCGGTTTCCGTTTGTAAGAGATGCCTTGGTACGTCTCAGACAATCATCGCGTGACTGCTCTTTGGTCGCGAAAATAATGGGTTTTGTCACCGGCACGCTGTGGAAGGCATGCGGTGGACGGGACGTGGCGGAAGGGACGTGGTGGAAGGGACGTGGTGGAAGGGACGTGGCGGAAGGGACGTGGCGGAAGGGACGTGGTGGAAGGGACGTGGCGGAAGGGACGTGGCGGAAGGGACGTGGCGGAAGGGACGTGGCGGAAGGGACGTGGCGGAAGGGACGTGGTGGAAGGGACGTGGCGGAAGGGACGTGGTGGAAGGGACAGCGGAAGGGACGCAGCGGGAAGGACGTGGCGCGAAGGACGTTCTGCCTGGCCTGGCATATCCTCGCGAACGACGATTGTGCGACCTTAGCGACATTCGTGGACGACCTTTCTAGACTAAACAGTATACTCATACGAAACGGTGAGACTCTTGGTCAGAATACCCGACTATCATGCTACGAACGCCATGGATGTCTAATTGTTAGTCTGCCTTTATCCCCGTTAAAAGCACGGAGAGGTTTCACCTTGAGCTGGGTCCGTCGCAGCTTTAACGGTCTCGCGTCTCCCGAGACTGAAAATAGTAGCGGCCAGTAAGACGAATTGAGCGGAACAGATGATGTTGCGTCGTCTTCGGGAATATTTTCGACTCGCAAGCGACATGACGCGGTCCATGATAATGACGTTCTTGGCGGATGATATTTTTGTAGATATTTCGGAAAAAAACGCGGCAAATGCGGAACGTCTTTGGTCGGGTAAGTCGTGACGCGAACGGATGAAGCTAGAAATACGGCGTACAGGCAGCTAATAAACGTGGTAATGCGCTTCGTCCAATCATCGTAGGATTCTTCGTGGTGCTCCTCTCTAACGACACGGGAAAAAAGATAAACAATACGACTGAGAGATCCAGACGCGGAAAAACTGGGACAGGGACGACCACTTTGTTTGAATAAGTCCAATCCGGTCCAAAGGTCACTGGAACGAGGACCAAGACCTTCTAGGTAGCGACCCTCTTAGAAAAAAACTTTAGCTAGAGCAGACATGGAGTTATCTTTAGTTTACTAAGCGGGTCGCCTACAACAAGCTAGGACTGTCCGCTCCTGAAGGATCAGTGTGATGCCCTGTATGCGGGATGAGGGGATGCAACGCCCATCTCGAATGAAGATTTGGTAAAACTTATCATGCGGTTGAGTGCGGTTATGTGCAGATCGGAACTCTAATCAAAGATTTACAATCGGTTCAGTGAGGTTTGGACCGGATTCACTTGGAGCAGTATCGTGCCCAACGGGCAAACCGCCTGCAGTTCCAGCCCAACGTCTCTGAACAAACCTTCTTGGTTCGTCAATTTCTTGGTTTGGTTCGGGTTTCGGCAGGGCCAAACTTTGGGACCTCCTCACCTCAGGTCCTATCCTAGGCTCTTCAAAATCTGAACCCAAGAACATTCAGCCATTGATCGAGTGCTTGGGGCACATCGAACCTACACCTCTGGTGTGACAAAAAAAAATTGGCGAAACGAACGCCACAGCATGCTGGTTTGGTTTGGGTTGGGTCCTTCCGGCATCCCTGCCATCATTTTGGTTTGGGTTCACTCGAACCGCAAGTTCTGGCGTTTTATCCTGCCCGTCCATCCATATCGTGCCACCGCCCCTCACCTGACGGTTCAACAAGGAAATAAAAATAATTTTGTCCAATCGCCGAGTGCCTTACTGTACCACCTTGTGGCGTGTGTCAACTGTTCATGATTGAGGCAACTGCTGCTGCTGCTGGGGAGCTTCTGCTGCCCGTGGCCGGCGCCATATGCCTGGCCAGAAGGCAACAAGCAGCGCCGCTGACGGCACGACCTCACATGTCACCTGAGCTCAGGTTTCCATCGACTGATGCGGTACACAATGTACCTTTCTAAGAACCGAGGACCGATCACATATATTAGATTTTTTCACGTGCTGACTCCAGCATTCATGACCGCAAGAAGCATGATAATACCACAGTATGATTGATGACAGCATAGAGTGGGTAAGGGTGAGTTAATTTAAATTTCAAATCTGGGTTGACATAATCAGTGTACCTACATCTGCAGTAGAGTTACCGCCATACGTCGTTCGCGTTTAGTGAGGAGATTTTTGCAGTACATCCGCATACTGCAAGAATTTGATAAAATAACAGAAGGAATCGATTGTTCAACGGTGACAAAACAACCACAAACATAACGATAGTCGAAACAATTGTAGTAGTGCTTACCTGGAATGCATCGGGTTGCAATTCAAACTGCATCAAATCCAACGCGACGTCACAACTCTCTGCTACGATCGGGTCCGGATCCTTCTGGAACTTTCTTAAAAGCTGCAGCGTCAATGGGTCTGCAATGCACATAAGAAATCACAACACAACAAACATCAGCACACACAAATTCCAGAAAAATTGGAATTAGCAGGTCCTGATCACGCCAACACAGTAAGCATTTGTTTCTTTTCCGTACCTGCAACCGAGCCTAGAGCCACAGCAGCTTCATGCCGAACCATGGCATGGCATGACGTGTCTTCTAGCGCCCTGACAAGAGCCTGGGCGGCAGTTTTGTTCTGTAGCTGGCCCAAGACATAGGCTATCTGACGAATAGCGGGGAGGGGGGAAGGCCGAGTGTGTGGGAGGAGGGGACGTGGGGGGGAGGAGGAGGGAGGGAAGCGGGAGGGGAACAGAACACGGGAAGAGCTTTCAGAAACCTCAACAATGCTGAACAAATTTGAGTGGACTAAACAGGCACAGCTTACAACAATACTGAACGGATACATCGCATTCAACCACATCCCACCCCACACCACACCATGCCTCACCTCGTGTCGCAGCAGAGCACTGGTGCAGGACTCTAGAGCCTCAACGATTGCTCCCACCGCTGCATTCGCAGAGCACCGTATCGGTCATACATGTCTACGTCCTCCTGTAGAAGAATCTTCCTGAAAACACACAGCAGGAAAGAAAATCAGCATCATCAGCAGCACCGGCATGGGTAGTGGCAGTTGCTTTTTTTTTTTTTTTTTTTTTTTGGCGCCTCAAGAAGCGCCGTTGCAAGTGGCAGCTGCTTTGTCTCTCGGAGCAAAGACATGTCTGCATCTTCCCGCAGAAGAACCTTACTGGAAACACACAGCAATAACCTTTTCGTGATACAGCGGCAAAACAGCTAGCAAAGAGACCAACATAGTCAAGTACCTGAGCTGCTCTGTGCTTGCGTTCTTGGGTGCACTCCCAGCAGGATCAATAGACAAGACAAGAAACGTTTCCAGCCTTGCACACACACATCACAGCAGCATGGCATACCCATACAGACCAATTTCCAGTACCTGAGATCCTCTGTGTTCGCGTTCTTGGGTGCACTCCCAGCAGGGTCTACAGACATGAACCGCTTTCCCTCTCCCTCCCCTTGCCCCTCACCCTCATTCTCCCCCTTCCCCTTCCCCTCCTCCTCTGCTCCTCCCTCCCCCTTCCTCTCCCCTTCCCCCCCTGCCTCAGCTGCAGCTAGGCTGTCCTGTAGCCGCCGAACCGCCAGCTGGCACGTCTCCCGAACCTCAGGAGCAGGGTCGGCAAGATAGGTTTGGAGGAGCGGGAGGGAGGAGGCTTCGCCAATGGCTCCCAGAGCCTCTGCTGCCTGAACACGGGGAGTGTGATACAGTGCAGTGCGGTGCAGAGCGGTGAGTCCAAGTTTACAATTGGTTCCACGTTCCAACATCAAATCATGGGGGAACGGTGCTATACACATTGGAGAGAAAGAGGTCTTTCGAATGCTACCCTGAGGCCCAACAACAAAGGGAATGTGGGCTAAGGGAGGAAGATGAGAGGAGGGAGGGAAGGAAACGGTGTGCTATAGAAGGAAAGGAGAGGAGGCCTTTCATATGCTAGCATGAGACCTAAAGCCTCTGCTGCCTCTGGCGTAGGCAGTATGGGGACGAGTCTGGGTGGGGGAGGAGGGGATTGTGGGCTGAGAAATGGGAGGAAGGGGAAGGAGGGTGAGGGTCTGAAAGGGGGAAAGGGGGAGGAGGGAGGGTGAGGGATTGCAAAGGGGGAGTAGGGGGAGGCTACAAAGCGTCCTGCATCTCTTGGTGCACCTAACCTCAGGGGATGAGGAAGTTCTGCCCATTCAAAACGGCTTACCGACTGTTCATTTACCCCCCGGTTTACAGGTTGATTCTGGCTTCAAGTGTACATCGCAGTGGATCACATGGTGTTTGCCTTACATGCGTGCCTTTGTCTCTCATACCTGCCATTGCAATGACAAGGACCATTTGAGAGAATACAAATTCGTAAGTCATTCTAAACAATTTCACATAAGAAGGGCACACGTCAGAAAACCGTTCAGAGATGTTTTCCATCTCACTCCTTGACTTATGGAGTTCTCACCTCGTGTCGAATAATGGGGTGGTAAGACGAGTCTTTGAGCACCCGGGTAAGTGCGGGCACCGAAAAAACATCGCCCATCTGCCCAAGAGCAAACGCTGCCTCGTGGGCCAACAGCACTGACTTGTCCTCCATGCCTGGGCAGGTGAAGC
The DNA here is from genome assembly GCA_947471745.1 of Closterium sp. Naga37s-1. Classification (NCBI taxonomy): domain Eukaryota; kingdom Viridiplantae; phylum Streptophyta; class Zygnematophyceae; order Desmidiales; family Closteriaceae; genus Closterium; species Closterium sp. Naga37s-1. The sequence goes on from CANJKZ010000214.1 coordinate 1,160,746, forward strand.
AAAACAAATCCGGGCAGAAAAAAGAATCGACTAAAAATCTACCTGTAAATGAAATGACAGAATGTATGGCTAACCTAGCTGCTGCTATTTATTCCTGAACCACAGCGACAGCTCAGTTAGGCACTTGTAGGCTGTATTTTTCAATAACCGCCATTAATTCAGTAGTTAATGCTATGATATGAATGCGAAATCCATAACCTACAAGGCCGTCCTAAACCTAAGACCCGAAACCCGGAAACCCTGAACCAGCAATACCAAGACCATTCCGTAGGATACATCATTTCCAGCATCACTGCTCGTGATCTTGATCGGAGCTCCCAAGCAAGATTTCTGCTAACAGATCCGCGGGTATCCGGCACCGAACGTTGGCCCTACACCAAGGTGCAGTGCGGTGCAGTTTGGTGCCGTTCGGTGCAGTGCATTTCGTGCAACAACCAGCACACAGCACCTAATAACGTACGCGGAATTTCCGACAAAGTACTATAGTACGCGGCATCCCCGCTAGGGCATGTTCGCCTACCTTCTATAAGTGCCTGCTGCGGAGCTTCCCCCTTGAGGTTGCGCAAAGAGAAGAGCGCGCGGATGCGCTGCTCGATGGGCAGCGCGCGGTCGAGCAGCCGTTGGCGCAGCTCCGCCACGACTTCCCGCGCATCCGCGCTAGAAGCTGGTTCGTTATCGACAGCCATTCGCTACCAGGAGGATACACGGATCGTGCTGGGAAGGCAGGAAGGATGAATGACTAAGGTACTCAATCCTGTAGGAAACTACGATAGGAAACAAAGCAAGAGCACCTAAGAATCTGATGCAAAAACGAGGCACTAAAATTGTCCCAGCCGAACAACACGTTGCTGATGCTTACCATTCCATACCTATATTGTTCGGCTCATATCTATATTTTGAGCTCGACTAGCTGATGCTTACCATTCCATACCACCAGCCGTTGGTTGATTCGCAACCGGTAAAAGGTTCAATTCGGTTCCAAATGGTCAAGAGGGTTCTGGCTGAATGTATTTTCGTGCCACGACATTTGTGGCTGGGCTGAGCTGTCTGTAAGACGAGGTGCGTTGTCCACCACACAGCTGGTAGTTCTGGCGAAACGGTCTGTTCTCGCGATCAGCGTTGACGACATTGGTAACACAAGGGCGGCGGAGCACTCCTGAAATTTCAATGCTGTCATAACATAACAATGATTACATCTCCAGGACCAATACCCTGAGAGGGTGTTTTGAGAGGGTGTTTTGCCTTGATAATAAAGGTACTGAAATCATTCTTTATCGCAAACTCAATTGCGATTCAGCAAGGTAACATGTTAGCAGAACCCAGAACTATGCAGCTTTCCACAGCTTGCGTGATACGCAATTTAGCAGACCCTTCAGTCCAAGGAGGTGCGCAATAGGTAGCCCTAAAACCCTGAACAAGAAACACCTAGGAGCTGGGGAACGATAGTGTGGTGGGGGTGACCGGGTTGATTACGAGGAGTCGGGTTTGGTAGCGGGTGATTGTCGGTGGGACGTGGCTGGTGGGATGTGGCTGGTGGGATGTGGCTGGTGGGACGCAGCAACAGCAGCAGGAGCAGGAGCAGGAGCAGGAGCAGAAGAGGAAGAAGGAGCAGAAGTGGTACGAGTGGAAGACGGGGCACAAGAATCAGCAGAAGCAGTAGCAGGAGGAGCCTGGCATCTCCTGAGGGCGGAGAGCACCCAGGGGGCCTGGGGCTCAGAGGCGGATAGGAGGGCGGAGAGCACCCAGGGGGCCTGGGGCTCAGAGGCGGATAGGAGGGCGGAGAGCACCCAGGGGGCCTGGGGCTCAGAGGCGGATAGGAGGGCGGAGAGCACCCAGGGGGCCTGGGGCTCAGAGGCGGATAGGAGGGCGGAGAGCACCCAGGGGGCCTGGGGCTCAGAGGCGGATAGGAGGGCGGAGAGCACCCAGGGGGCCTGGGGCTCAGAGGCGGATAGGAGGGCGGAGAGCACCCAGGGCGCCTGGGGCTCAGAGGCGGCCCCTTACGAACTGCGTCTACGAGCTGCCAGAAGGAGGAGCCTCTTTCGCTGCACCAGCTGCAGCAGAGGCATTACCAGGAGCGGGTGGGGCAGCAGCAGGGGGAGCCCAGTGTCTTCTGAGGGCGGAGAGCACCCAGGGGGCCTGGGGCTCGGAGGGGGGCGGTGGAATCGATGGGGGCCGGCTGCGGCGAAGCTCATCGGGACGGTCGATGTACCTGGAAGGGGGTAGAGTGACCGGCACAGAGAGACAGAGCATTAGGGGGGGGGCAGTGTCTCCTGAGGGCGGAGAGCACCCAGGGCGCCTGGGGGAGATAGACGCGAGAGGCAAGAAGAGACAGCGAGAGGCAAGAAGCGACAGCAAGGCATAGGGGAATTGAGGAGAGCATTGACAGAGAGACACAAAGAAAAAAACGGAGAGAAACCTATTATGATATGGGCTTCTACTAATAAACCCCTTGTGAGAGTATTGAATTCCGAAATTTTAAATGGATTGAGGTTTTAGGCTAGAGTGCATAATTCCACGCATGTACAGCGCATGCACGAATTGGAGTAACTTTGAAACGCATTCTTAACGCGGGGGGAGAGGGGGGAATTCGTACTCGATATAAGCCATGGGAGCCGCATCCCCAACGCGTGTCCGTGTTGGGAGCACTCGAGTGTAGCCTCCTGCTCTATCCCTGAAAACAAGGTTATCCATTTCAGAAAAAAGGGGGATGGGGGAAGGGGGGGGGAAGGAGTGTCCGCAATGGCATGTGTGTAAGAGTGCAGCTTGAACCTCCATTCCTATGTGTAAGGAAGGATGCAGAAACATAGCAAGCACAATCAGTGTACTTTGAAACGTCAAGCCTTGAGCTTCAACGTCAAGTCTTGAGCTTCAACGTCAAGTCTTGAGCCGAGAGAAATCACAGTGCAGCGTTCACAACTGCACAGTCTCTTCTCGTTACAGGCACACTCACTTGTATCTCTCTGACAGGTCGTAGAAAAGCTTTTGTAACACATCCTTCCCTCTCACCACTGCCGCTGCCTCCCTGCGTGATTGCAGCGTGCCCTGCACACAAGGAAGGGGGAATTGAGGGGAGTGGCGGGAGTGGGAGGGGGAAGGAGAGGGAAATTAGATGAGAGCATGGCTGTAACACATCCTTCCCTCTCACCACCGCTGCTGCCTCCCTGCGTGATTACAGCGTGGCCTGCAAAAAATAAGAAGGGGGGAAAGGTGGTAAGAGGAAGGCACAAATGTTTCCAGGGTAAGGGGACCATAGCACGTACGCATCGCATGCAGCAACCATAGTGCAAGCAACCACAGCAGAGCCATATGGTTGCGTGCGTGATAACTCAACAACACTAATATCACGCACCTCCTTTGCGAGAGTGACCATTCGATCCGCAACAGATCTCAACTCCTTGGCCTGGTAGGTGGTGGGGAGAGAGGGAGAGGCAGGGGGCATTGCGGCAGGGGAGAGAGAGGTAGGGGGGAGGAGAGAGGCAAAGGGGGGGAGAGGGGCAGGGAGGGAGCAAATAGAACAATCATAGCGCCGCCATAGTGCACCGGACAGGGAAAGAGTGACCATTCGATCCGCAACAGATCTCAACTCCTTGGCCTGGCAGGTTGGGGGGAGGGGCCGAGGCAGGGGGGGGAGACAAGGGAAGGAGATAGGAGAACGGGAGTGCGGGGAAGAGACAGGAGGGGGGGACGCAGAATGATCATTCGATCTGCTACGGACCTCAACTCCTTGACCTGGCAGGTTGTAGGGAGAGGTGGAGGCATGGGGGGATACGGGATACGGGATGAGGAGCAGGGAAAGAGTGTTGGGGAGAGTTATGGGGAGGAGAAGGTGGGGGAGGAAAAAGCATGGGAGGGAGGAGGAAGGGGAAGGCAAGGGACGAGAGGGATGTATCTTGTCGAATCAAGAAAAAGGAAAGATAGATCAGGATGTACCCTGTTAGCACAAATTTCACTGGCTTGTTGTCGAGTCGAAGCAAGAAACATATTTCAGTTTCTTGGCCGTATAAGTGAATGCCTTCGCGACTGTGGTTGCAATTATATTGAAGGATTTATCTCCTACCTTGTGCACGGATTTTATCTCCTACCTTGTGTACGGATTTTATCTCCTACCTTGTGTACGGATTTTATCTCCTACCTTGTGCACGGATTTTATCTCCTACCTTGTGCACGGATTTTATCTCCTACCTTGTGTACGGATTTTATCTCCTACCTTGTGTACGGATTTTATCTCCTACCTTGTGCACGGATTTTATCTCCTACCTTGTGTACGGATTTTATCTCCTACCTTGTGTACGGATTTTATCTCCTACCTTGTGTACGGATTTTATCTCCTACCTTGTGCACGGATTTTATCTCCTACCTTGTGTACGGATTTTATCTCCTACCTTGTGTACGGATTTTATCTCCTACCTTGTGCACGGATTTTATCTCCTACCTTGTGTACGGATTTTATCTCCTACCTTGTGTACGGATTTTATCTCCTACCTTGGCGACTGTGGTTTCAATCCGCTCGTGCTGAATGAGCTGAGACACCATGGTGCTGCAGAGAGGGAGGGGGGATGGGGGGGGCGGTTTGGGGACGGGTGAGTGGGGGAAGGAGAGGGGTAAGGGGAATGAGTGGTCTCACTTTGCTCATGCTGAATAAGCTGAGACACCTTGGTGCTGCGGAGAGGGAGGGGGAATGGGGTAAAGGAGGAGAGGGGCGGTTGGGGGGGGGGGGGGAGGGTATGGATAATTCTGATCCGCTCGTGCTGAATAAGCTGAGACACCATGGTGCTGCGAGGGGGGTGAGGATGGGGGGCGGGGGGTGGAAAGGAGGAGAGAGGGCGGGGGGAGGAGTAACTTCATCCGCTCGTGTTGAAAAAACTGAGACACCATGGTGCTGCGGGAGGGTGGAGGGGAGGGTGGAGGGGAGGGGAAGGGGGGGGGGGAGGGGGAGGTAGATGAGAGAGGGGGGGGGTGGGGAAGAAGAAGGGACGGAGGGGGAGGAAATGATGGGGGGAACGAGGGTGGAGGAAGAGGTGGAGGGGGGAAGGCTTGGTTTCAATCCGCTCGTGCAAAATGAGTTGAGACACCATGGTGCTGCGGGGGGGGGGGGGGGGGGGGGGGAGGGGAGAGGAGAAGGAGAAGGAGAAGGGGATGGGGGGAGGAAAGAGTGGGAGGTGTGAGAGTGGAGGGGGAGGGGGAGGCGGGAAGGGGTGGTTTTTATCCGCTCATGCTCCATGGTGCTGCGGAGAAGGAGGGTAGGAGCTGGGGGAGAGAAGGGGGAAGGGTATATTTATCCGCTTGTGCCGAATGAGCAAAGACATTATGATGGTTCGGAGAGGGAAAAAGGGAGAAAAGGGGAGAGGTGGAAAGGAGGGGAGGGGGGGAGAGGGGGGGGGGGAGGGGGGGGAACGGGGGCGGCAAGGGGGAAGGGGAGGGGGGAGAAAGGGGAAAAGGTCGCAAACCAAAGCACGCGGTGAAGCGAGCTCGCACTGTCGCGTGCGGTAGCGGAAGTTACGTCTCCCCGCCCTCACTCCCCTTCGTTGGCCGTAACGCACAGCCACAACGGGAGATGTGACTAGCGCTACTTCCCAAGCCCCATACCGCGTCACGCCGCGCCTGTTCCGTAGCACGTCACGACAAGCTAAACTATACCACCTACTTTTGAGTGGACTAGAGAAAAGCAGCTCGACGTAAACGTCACCTCCGCCCCACGGCTCAAAATACCGCTGGTCGCCCCAGCGCAACCCCCACCAAGATCCGAGTATCCTGCATACCGCGTCAGCACAAGCTACTTTGTACCACCTCCGTTTTACACCTCACCAGAGCAATTCACATCGAAATCCAGCTATCCCGCAAACCGCGTCACAGCAAGCTAGAGTGTACCACCTTCATCCTACAGCTCACCGGAGCAATCCCCATCGATGGCTGCTCGCGCGACCCAGCTTGCGAAACGCGTTGCGGTGCTTCATCGCGACCTTCGCGAACAACTACAGTCGAAAGTTGATCGTGCAACCGCGACGATCGTGCTGAGGACCAGAGCGTGAGAGGAGGAACTGTGTTATTTGTGTTAGCGGAGTTTCCTCCAATAAAGCGTTTCACTACGACGCTGGTCATAAGCAGGTTTTTTACAAGTACACAAAACTTGATACTTGAGTAACAACAAGAAGGTGCCCCAAAAAATGACGTCTGTAATATGGGGTTCTATTACCGGTTCAAAAGGAAGGTTATACCAGAAGACTCGAAATAAGTACATAATATATATTCTGTATATTCAGTTAGCATATAAATATCATTCATGAGTGGCCAACAATGTATACACATTTCAGTAACTGCAAGGCTTATAGGTAGAATGTCATAATCCAAAACAGTTTGTTGTCCGTGAAACCAACCACAATAGAGGCGTGCCATTGTAAGATAATTGTCATTATTGTATGAAGAATTACAACAGGGGAATGATAAGAGCACTGTTTCCATACGTGCAGTCTTACATTAAGAGCGATATAGCTATGGTGTGGCTATTGAAAGAATATAAGAAGCCAAAACTGTGAGGTACCGTATGTGCAATTGCATCAAACGTCAGGACTCAGGAAACAAAACGGGGACCTTCAGATCAGAGAACCCTCCCTCTCTTTCCCTGCAAATACGAAGGCAGATGTATCAGGACCACATATGACAATGCGTCCCTGCTCTCCCTCTAAAAAAACCAGAGCATGTCACTTACAGGAGGTGCTGCAACTGTGACCTCCAGCTGAAGCTCTTGTACAAGAGCATCTTCTTGCTCCGTTGCTTGATCTGCAGCACGCTTCACCAGGGACGATGACACGCTAGTACCTTCCACAGGAAGAGAATGCAGTGGAAGCGTATACAGCTCGTCCAAGAGCTTGGTGTCAGGGTTCAGAGACCCAAAAAGCTTCAGGCCGAAATTTCCCTGTAAGATGCACATCACATCAGTTATCTTCCAACTTTCAAAAAGAGTAACTAACCTGAATGCACCACAGCAGCAATTTCCTACCTTGGGTGTTATTAGCTTTCCACAAAGCCGGTCGATAGCAGTCACTGCCAGGATAGTCTGAAAGTAGAAGGAAAAAGGAGAGTCAGAAGGCAACCTAACTTCAGGGAATTACCGAGTGCTGCTTTGAACGGATTCCCACCTGCATGTAGGCCTCAATCAAATCATCCACACCAACACCAAGCCTGTTGAAGTCCCGGCTGTCCATCAGCAGCAACCTGTCTGTCTCCGTTCCCCAAGTTCCATCTGGATTCTGCAATCAAATCCATAAGAATAGGTCAGCTGCAATATGGGAGGCAACCTGTTGCATAAGGGTTTCCCAACAAGTCAGAGATTTGTGGTACCTTGTATGAAAGGTTGGTTCCAAGCATGTCCCATGAATGGATCCCACTCTCAAGCTTCTCAGCGAGTGGAAGCTTGGCTCTCCGTGCATAGATGGCCACTGGAAAGAAGCCACCTGCTCCGGACCCCACCATCATCCTCAGGTCAGAGGCGTAGATATTTCCTTTGCTTGTCGGAATGGTCCCCACGTGGTACAGCCTGCCACTCACACTCTGGGAACTCCAGCCGTTGTTCCCAATCAAGGCCTGCAATGTCGAGGACAAATATGAGTCATCTGCAGGACACCATAGTTTCCAGCAAAACAAAATATGGAATGAATGAGACATGAGAGCCCAAATAAGTGACCCAAAAAAGTGAGGTACCTGAACAATGAACCGATCATAGCGCTGCTCAATCGCCATGAACTCCTTCAGCTCTTCGTCGTTTGTGATTGTCCACACTCCTTGACCTGCGTTAGCATAAGGAACCTTCACTACAGCCAGGCCACCCATTCTGCCGACCCAAAGGGGAATTTCCGGCTTGGCGACATCCCAAATGGTCTCAGGAGTAAGGATGGAGAGTCCGGTTGACGCCAGCGCGGCGTTGTGAAGATCGTACGCTTTTGCTCCCACCGCCTTGTTGCGTCCGCCAGCCAAACAAGCAAGGACAGGGTTGAAAATCATGGTCCGCGTCACGGGAGGTATTCTAGTCCATGGCCGCTGAGTCACGTATCTAATTGCTCCTTTGACTTGTCTCCACTGTGGCTCTGCAGCACCAGAATTCGTTGGGGAACATTGCTGCTTCCCTTCGCTGGAAGACGAACTCGTACGTGAGACTTTCGCTCCTGCCATAACAATTGGAACTTCCTCCTTCTGAGCTTTCTGGATAGCTCCAGCGATGTTGATCTCCAAAATGCCATCCGGACGCCACCTCCATTTCGGCTCCACTTCATCAGCGTAGCAGGGAGTGAGGTAAATTTCTTCTCCCGTGAGATCCGCCAACGCCGCCGCATATCCTGAAGCTTCCATCTGATTCTTATCGTACAGAACAGCCAAAATCCCCTCCGGAATCGGCTCTCCATTCCACTTGCCAGACTTTAGCACCGGAAGAAACGCCTTTTCTAGCAGAGTCTTATAGCCTGCATGCTCCAGGTCTTCATTTTCCATGGGCATGGACTTCTGTCCTGACGGACATGAGTTCGTCTCAATGACGACGAATCGCTTCTGACCCTTCTCGGTAGTCACAGAGAACAAGTCAGCTCCGCCCCACTGAAAGTACCTGCACAGAGGAAGCGATGGTTAATATTTGACAACATAGTCAAATGGCGAAAATGGTATCGATTTTCTACGATGACTCACTTGCACGCATATGAAAGCGCCTCTTGAACCGCTTCTGGTTTTGCTGCAGGATGAAGGTGAACATATCTCTTGGCGATCCTCTCGTTTCCGAGCCCAAGAAACGACCTCACAAGAGGGTGAATCTGTGCATTCAGCACTCGTGGGTAGAAATGAGAGGCCGGATCAAACGAACCGGGCTTGTACACTTCAGTCACCCTCAGGTCCTTCCTCAACGGAGAAGGCGGAGGTGAAAGGCTCTCTTCCATTCCAGCCGGCATGGTGATCAGCAGAGAGGAAATTGTCAGTTAAAAGAGCCAGATGCTGAAGTTGTTTTCAAGCTTATGCCGTACTACAGGCATGTGACGGTGAAATTGTGGACAAAACCACCAAAACAAGTTTCTCAGGAGCAGTCAGTAGGCATAAAACTAAAAAGCCGTGACGATCAACTCGACTGGCCGTCGACAGCCACCTGAGTGAGTGGTCTAAAAGCTCTCAAGCATCCAATATCTGCGTCTGCAAAGCACACGCTCAGACAGAGTTAGTTTGGCTGGTCATTTTCCTGCATGACTGGGAGGGATATTCCAGGTTCACTGGAACCAGCAGCTCCTCGTCATTGCTCAGTCCAGTCCAGGCTTGAGCTGGGTTTGTTGGAGATTCCCAAGATGCGAATGTCTCTGGCGGTTTGATTCCACTGAACCGTGATTCCTCGCCATGCCGCGAATTGCGACTCGTGATGTGGAGTCTGCTGCTGGAGAGGGTGATCGGTGACGCGGCATCGAAGCCACATATGGCTGGTCAGACAATTCCAGCCACACGAAAGTGGCTGTCGAAGTGTTGCGATATTGAAAACACGAAGCACTTACACTATAAAATTTACTACAAAATATATAATATAGGCACAGGTACAGCAAAGTGACAACTAGTTTCGCTGGCTGGGAAACTCCGCACAAAGCTTAGTCGTCCCGGTAATGAGGTCCATGTCGGCCTGATGCAGCTGCTTCTCCCATTTCAACATCTCCGCCACTTTCATCATCTCCATCTAGGAGCTCATCCTCCTCGTCAAACATCTCCATAAACTTCGCTGTGTCGCTGTCCATCCGTCGTCTGAAGAGTGGCCAAGCTCCAGATTTCAGCCAAAAGGCAAGAAGGCCAGTGAGGCAGCTGATGCCAGTAACAACGGCAATCACTATGAGGAAAACGTTCAGTAGATTCACATTGTTGGTGTCTGTGCCCTCAAACTCATCTGTGGAGTTGGAAAAAAAGGGGAAAAGGGGCAGCAAGCAAACAAAAATTGAAAGAGGCACGCGATAAGCAGCTGTTCACAAACTCACAGTGAACATGCCATAAACATACATCGGTTCTATCTAGCACGGCACAGAATCCGCAAACTTGCAGATTTAGCAGCCATTTGTGCTAGAATACATTTCCTGTACGCTTTTCAGGCGGCGGAAAGGCGTGAATTCATGCACTTGGGACATCATTTTGCTGAACCTGTCGCTTTAACTCTTGCAGTGCATAAACCTACTGAATCACACCAGAACACAGACCCCAACTTTCAACCAATGGCCAAGTAGCAAGCAACAAGCTGCACATCCCCGATCATTCAACCAGGTGAAAACAGCATCGCTAACAAGATAACGAGAAAGTGTGCATACCTCCAGAGGACCGTGAGGTTCTGTCAGAGTTGCAATGAGGGCAGACAAACGTCACATTCAGCTCGTTTTCCACGAGGCGAGTGAGGCGGCCAGATGGCGCGGGAGCGAAGTCCAGGGGGCACAGGTTGAAGCGGTCAAACGCATCGTCCTCTGTCAACGTGTCCGCGTCGTAGAAACCACACTGCTTGCAGTGGCCCTCCGTGAGCTCTGTCAAGGGCTGCAGACAGAAGAAAAGGAATATGTTGAAGAAGGTGGAGGAAGCAGAGTACAGCACTTATTTAAAAACACCAGTCCTCATCGTGGCTGCCGCAGCACTAAGAAGCCACTCGTACTGAAGCACAGTGCAGAACTTGCACAGGGAACCCAATCTCTGTCATGAACACAGCAGCACTGAATGGCACCACATCAGCAGAAACCGTCCCCACCACAAGAGAAAGGAAAGGCCATAAGAGGACCTCATCAATGGAAGGATGGGCATGGATACGCTGAAGGGCACATGGACCAGTTTGCATGTGACAATCACTAGCATTGGTCAACTCGCCGTATAATGAAACCCCCCACATATTTTCACGCCACCAACCAAAGCCATAATTAATCAGTCGAAAGATTTCACCCACCTGGAAGGGCTCACACAGAGTACCGATCTGAAAGAACCCCTGCAGCGCACCCACCTGAAAGAACTCCTGCAGAGTACCCCCACCTAGAAGAACTCCTGCAGAGTACCCCCCCTGAAAGAACTCTTGAAGAGCACCCACTGGGAAGAACTCCCGCAGAGCACCCACCTGGAAGGGCTCATGCAGAGTACCCCCACCTGAAAGAACTCCTGAGGAGCACCCACCCGGAAGAACTCCTGCAGAGCACCCACCTGAAAGGGCTCATGCAGAGTGAAATTGTAGTCCACGTTTGCTTCCACCACACCGTCGAGCTGGTGCTTGGGTTCTCCCTCGCATTGGAAGTACACGGATGGCTTCCAGAAGGGTAGGTCATGCGTCTGGAAGATCTTGATGCGCTGAAGCCGCACCACCGCGGCTGGTTTGGAGAAAAGACACACAGGGATTTGGCAGCAACGGACGGAGAAGGATTATGGAGCAAAATCGTAGACGGCAAGTGCTATGAATAAATGCGTCGAGCTGGAGCTTGGGCTCTCCTTCGCACTAGAAGTACACGGATAGTTTCAGAAAGGCACTTAATGCGTCTGGAAGAACTTGATGCGCTGAAGTCGCACCACGGCAGATGGTGCGGAGTGCACACACAAGGAATTGATAGGAGAAAAGGAATAGGCACGTGACTTGCGAAAGAAAGCGCCAAAAAAGGTCGTCGAATGTGCATCGACGGGTACGTGAGGAAAGTTTTATAGCCTGGAAAGGAGCACTATGGATCTAAGTCTGGAAAGTTGACGTGAGAGATTCACAGACAGTGAGATCTTGTCGACAAGCGCATACCTTTTCGCTAGATAGAAAGACCATCTCAGAGCTTGATGAAAAGACGAGGTGAGTGCGTGCCCGTTCAATGTGAGATCGCCCTGAGACTTATAGCCTCGAGTACAAAAACGGCACAATTTCGCGAATCGTCATCTCACCTTCAGAGAGAAAGGGCAGGAAGACGGCGAGCAGAAGGCATGTTGGAATGCAGCTGAGCGATAGACCCCTCATAATATCTAGCCCTAAACTGCAGCAAGAAGCACGAGAATCTCTCTGTCGAGTTTCGCCGAGTGAAAGACTTTCAGGTGTTACTACGCTCGACTACCGTCTCGGCGATAGCTTTGAAAGAAAAATGCAAGTGATGAGGACGATGGAGCATCTAGGAGTTGATTTCCAGTTTATATTGGTCGGTGCGTTGCGTTCTGTAGCGGTAATTATTTGGAGACACCACTTACCGCGAGAAACACCTATTCAACCGTACTGTACGATCACCGCGGAAATGCCTGCCAAAATGGTTGCACGTGCTCCTGCCTGCATCTAGAATCTGAATGAACCTAGTTCGACGACATCACACCGAGGAACGAGGTTTGGGAAAACGTATGGGGCATCCAGACCACAAGCTATGGGATCTGGATTCTGGAAGTCTACAGAGGTAATGCTTCCTATTTCATTGGAGCAGATCTCCACATAAGCTTCAAATCTAGACGATATCGAAGCTCGCTGAAAGGAGTACACTTACACAAGTTGTTGTCAGTCGCCAAACCAGGCCAAGCCGTGAAGCAAAACCAGTCAGAAAGGATCCGAACCAGTGGTTTTGATTCCGCTTTTGCTGTTCGGCCGAGCCAATTTATCCGAAGCTGTTGTCCTGCCAACGGCCTTGGGAACGCCCAACCTATAGATTGCAGTTGCTATGAGTCTAGTTTCCGTCAGTTTCTAGGTTCTATTGTGGTGTTCCTTAGCAGTCTGCTTCTTGCTTCTAAATTAGTTAGGCTAAACGTTGCTCATTAGTCTGGCAGTGAGCCAGATCGCAAATTCCAGTGCGGAACTTTACGGTGCCAAGCCTACTTGCCTTCTCATTGTGAAGCTCATTTCAGGAACCTATTCCAGCCTATTCGAGGATGTATCCACTCGAAGAAAAAATGGCTCAAGGGTGAAGTATAGCCTCCAATATTCACGCCAATTCAACACCGTCGTCTCTTTTTATATTCCCATGCTGTAGCCTGAGAAACAACAAATCAAAAGACCTCCGAAGGCGTTTCGCATGGTGAACTGCCAATAGATCCGTTAACATCATGTGGAGCACATTCCGCAATCTAAAGAACAACATCTCGGCGATCGCGTCGGACGTGCTTGACACCGCGGAGGAGCTAGACCCTGGCCTTTTCGGCAGTGGGCCCGGCTCGCCGTCTCACCACTCGTCTTCGGATTCCTACTCCGAAGGTTCCTCTGCTGACTCTACCCCGGAGAGGCACGGCAAAGCGGGTCCCGAGGTAAGTGTTTGTACCATTCCGTTCGTATCACCGCTTCGTTCATGTATCCATGCTATGTCAGGAACAACTCTGTCCCCCTGCTTTTGCTTTAACCCCAGATGTCTCTCGCACGCCCTAATTCGCCATTTGGTAACCACCTTTCGCCGTGTCACAGGATCCTTCGCAGCTGCAATGGCCAGGGCAAACAACATCAGGGTTTCGGACCAAACGAGGCCCTCTCCCCTTCCATCAACAATCAGCCTCTCGCCTGCAAGGCACCCCGGACCCTACTGTAACGAGGCTTTTGCCTGATACATCTCAAGATTCTCCTTCGGACCCGAATTCTGGGGCTCGGGATGTTGCTGCTGAGGACTCACACCGTGCCAATCCGAGTAGTCACATTCAAAGTAGTCACATTGGAGGCCCGAACCAGGTTCCACATGGAATCTCTCCTCTGCAGCACCCTACTCAACCACCACCCACCACTGCCGGAAACGCGCCCTACTCTGCGGGAAACGCACCTGCGGGAGGAAAGGGAAACCCCTTTGGCGCGCCCCTGTTTCAAGCCAGCTCTGGAGGAGTGAAAGGACAACCGCAGGAGCCGCATCGGCAGCAGCAGCAGCAGCAGCAGCAGCAGCAGGAGGAGGAGTTGAAACAGTCGCACCCACAACAACCCCCACAACCGAGACCTGCTGCATCTGCTGCTGGCCGTCCCCCACACGGACCTCCCCCACACGGACCTCCCCCACACGGACCTCCCCCACACGGACCTCCCCCACACGGACCTCCCCCCCACGGACCTCCCCCACACGGACCTCCCTCCCACGGACCTCCCCCACATGGGCCTCCGCCAAATGGCCCTCCGCCTATCAGACCTGCCCGCAATTCACCTCCCCCGGTGGGACCTCCCCCATTTGGACCTCCCTCTCATGGCTCTCCATCGTCTGCCCCTCTCCCAGTCAAGCCTGCCCCAGGTGGACCTCCCACTGGCACCCCTCCCTTCTTTAGTGAACCAAGTGCCTCTGCACAAGCGCCTGTAACAGCAGAAGTAGCAGCGGCGGCACCATCATCAGCACCAGGAGTGGCATCTGCAGTCACATCGGCAGTGGAGTTAGCAGCAGCCGCTGGGGTCAAGTCAGCAGAATTCGGATTAGCATCAGCACCAGGTGCAGAGCAGGAAAGGTGGCTGGCGGGGGAGAGAGGGGGAGAGGTGGTGAGGTTAAGGGAGGAGAAGCAGAGGCTGGAAGGGGAGTTGAGAGTGGTGAGGGGTGAGATGGAGAGAGAAAGGGAAGCTGCGAGGAAGCTGGCGCAGCAGATGACAGGTGAGAACGCCCCTCCATCTCTGCTCATCGCACGCACGGGGTCTCACCGACCCTCGCTGCAACCCACCGAACATCACTGCACCATTGTGCACCACACAGAACGCACATCACCACAACACACCTCGCCTGAACCATCATCATCATCATCATCTCTTTTCCGGCAGCCTCCAACCCCCTCTTTCCTCCCAGTCCTTCCCCTTTGTCGCCCTGACACACCATTTCCACCCATCACCCTTTCCTCTCTCTGCAACCTCGTTTCCTCCGTCTCGTGTCCCTTCTTGGCATCACGTCAGGTGGTCGATATGGGTGGGAGTCAGCTGTGCAGGAGTGCAGTATTCTCAAAGCCGAGAGGCAGCAAGTGAGTCACAGCCACATGCATGCACGCACATCCATACACAACTTCCTGTTCTTGCTGGTTGAGTCAGAGGGGTGTCAATCAGCTGTGCAGGAGTGCAGCATTCTCAAAGCCGAGAGGCAGCGAGTGAGTCACAGCCACATGCATGCACAGAGGCATTTTGGGGAGGATTCTGAACCAAGTCAAGAAATAGTCTTTTCTTGCTGGTCGATTCAGAAGGTCGAGTCAGAAGGTCGAGTCAGAAGGTCGATTCAGAAGGTCGAGTCAGAAGGTCGAGTCAGAAGGTCGATTCAGAAGGTCGATTCAGAAGGTCGATTCAGAAGGTCGATTCAGAAGGTCGAGTCAGAAGGTCGAGTCAGAAGGTCGATTCAGAAGGTCGAGTCAGAAGGTCGAGTCAGAAGGTCGATTCAGAAGGTCGAGTCAGAAGGTCGATTCAGAAGGTCGATTCAGAAGGTCGATTCAGAAGGTCGAGTCAGAAGGTCGAGTCAGCCGCGCATCCTGAAAGCCGAGGCAGAGGGGGGCAGCCAGGTCCATTGTAAAATGCTTTTTCTCCGTCACACTAACCCTTAATCCCCCCACCCCCCCTCACCCACCAACCCCTCACCTCCCCCCACCCCAGTTGTTCAACGACTTGGCAGAGGCACATGAGAAGATGAAAGAGGAGGCAGCAGCGCGGCAGCAGGCGGAGGGGGCGCTGAGGCAGGTGGAGGCTCAACTGGCGCAGGCAGTAGCTGCTGCTGACGCCTCCAAAGCCTCGTGGCAGGTAGTGATGACGTCAGCTGACACAAGGATTTCTACTAGGAAAAAAAAGGAGGAAAAAGAAACGAGAAAAAGACCCTTTCTCTTCATTCCCCTGTGTTTGTCACTTAGAAGAGACAAAACCTCACGATTTCACCACTACTTATTCTCTCTGTCCATATTTCTAGAAAGGATGACACCGAACCGTTTCTTCTTCTCTACTGTTTCCCCTCAACTCGCAATTTCCATCTCCTCTCACCCCTCTCTCCTCCCACCCTCTCCTCTCTCAACCTGCTCTCCTACCCTCTCTCCTCTTACCCCTCTCTCCTCTCACCCTCTCTCCTCCGACCTTCTCTCTTTCCAACCCCCTCTCCCTTTTCGGCACCCCCCAGGCCGAACTGCAGCAGCTCTCGCGCCAGCTCGCCGAGGCTCGGGCTGCCGAAGCTGGGGCTCAGCTTCGGGCTGCCTCTGCTGCTGCCCCGGCGGCTGCGGCCGCAGCTCAGACAGAAGAGGTGTGTACCTTGCCTGGGAATGGTGGAGGTCGTGTGAGCGAGTGGTTTCTTCAGGTAACAAAGAAAAAAGGCGCCTCAAGAACCAGCTCAGTCAGAAGAGGTGTGTGCCTTTTATGGGAGTGGTGGAGGTCGTGTGAGTATGCTTGTGTCACTTTTGTCATCTTCACAATAATGTCAGAAGAGGTGTGTACCTTGCATGGGAATGGTGGAGGTCGTGTGAGTGAGTGATTTCTTGAGATTACTATCAATTTATTCGCCTAAAAAATCAGCAATGGTGGATGTCGTGTGAGTGAGTGGTTTCTTCAGGTGAAAAAGAAAATAGGCGCCTCAAGAATCAGCTCAGTCAGACGAGGTGTGTGCCTTGCATGGGAATGGTGGCGGTCGTGTGAGCATGCTTGCACTACTTTTGAGGCTTATGAGTCAGCTTAAGAACCCCGCAACACTCCTCCGTGCCTCCCGCCTTGCCCTCCCCTATGCCCCTCCTCTCTGCCCCTCCCCACTATTACAGCTATCACAAATAAAGGCAAAAATACAAGCAGCGGAGCAAGCTCTTGCCTCCAACCAACGCACCTCCTTTCATACCTCCCTTCCTCTCTGCCTCTCTCCTCCCTTCCTCCCCTATGCCCCTCCCCTCCCACCATGGCAGCTATCCCAATTAAAGGCGAAACTTCAGGCAGCAGAGCAAGCCCTCTCCTCCCAGCACGCCTCCTTCCAGACCTCCCTCCAACAGCTCAGGGAAGAGTGTGACCGTCAGGTGAAAGCAGCAGAGGCCCAGGTGAAAACAGCAGAGGCCCAGGCGAAAGAAGCAGAGAGCCAGGCGAAAGCAGCAGAGGCGAGGAGGAAAGAAGCGGAGGAAGCAGCAGAAGCGAAGGCGACAGCTGCAGTGGTGGCAATGGAAGAGCAGGCAGTGAGAAGGATAGCAGTGGCAGTGAGAGCTGCAGAGAGGGAGGCAGAGGAGAGGAGAGCAGAAGCAGAGAAGGAAGCAGAGGCGAGGAGAAGGGAGGTGGAGGAGGCAGCAGTGGCGCAAAGAGGGGAGTTAGAGGGGGTGTTGAATGCGATGAAGGGCGAGAGGGACAAGGCAAAACGAGAACTAGCGAGGCTGAAACAGCACCTTCTGGAGCTGGTGAGTGCGTTGGGGGAGCGTGAGGAGTGGGGGAGTTCGGGGGGTCGTGTGAGTCAGGTTGTGATGAAGGGGGAGAGGGACAAGGCGAAGCGGGAACTGGCGAGGCTGAAACAGCACCTGCTGGAGCTGGTAAGTGCCGCTAGCGAGGCTGAAACAGCACCTGCTGGAGCTGGTAAGTGCCACTAGCGAGGCTGAAACAGCACCTGCTGGAGCTGGTAAGTGCCGCTAGCGAGGCTGAAACAGCACCTGCTGGAGCTGGTAAGTGCCGCTCGCTGAGTGGTGGGGTGTGGGGTGGGATGGCGAGGGCGGGTCACCTGTTTGGGTTGCTATCGATGACGATAATACTGGAAAGACGAGGAGGGGTGAAAGATGGGGTTTGGAGCTGCGACCTCGGCAATCAGTAAAGGTGAAGCATGAACATCCTGTATCCGCACCCCCTTCGTTCCTTCTTTCCCCTCCCTTCTTTCCCCTCCCTTCTTTCCCCTCCCTTCCTCCCCTCTCCTCCTCCCAGTGCCCGCACCCATACTATTCTGTCAAGAAGCTGCCTAATCAGTGAAGGTGAGGTACAAACCTCCCATATGCACCGTTTTGCCCCTCCTATCTGCCCCCCCAACCCCCACCACTCCACCCCTCCGACAACTTCCCCCCCTTCTTTCCCCCTTCTTTCCCCTCTTTTTTCTTCAGGAAAATGCCGAGTCAGCCAAGGTGGAGCAAGAAACCGACCAAATCAAATCCCTCGAGGCCCAGCTACAGGACAAATCCCGCGAGCTGGCAGCCCTGCAGTCTGCTTTAGCAGACGCACGCGCCGCAACAGAAACTGCCAGGAAAGAGGCCGAGAGCCGAGCAAAGGAGGTGGAGGAGGAGGGAGAGCGGAGGGAGAGGGAGAGGGAGGAGGCAGAGAGGGAGAGGCAGGTGCTTCGGGCCGAACTTGAGGCTCGGGATCAGGAGTTGAACAACCTGCAGGCAGCTCTGGGGCAGTTCTACGCCGAAGCTGAGGCTCAGGTATGGTGGGCCCTAGTCAGGTGCTTCGGGCCGAACTTGAGGCTCGGGATCAGGAGTTGAACCACCTGCAGGCAGCTTTGGGGCAGCTCTATGCCGAAGCTGAGGCTCAGGTATGCCATAGTCCCATCCATCTGAATCGAATGTCTTTATGTATTTCCTGTTTTGGTGCCTTTGGTGCGCTCTTGCATCCCGTCTGAATCCGTTGCCTGTCTGTCTGTATTTCTCTTTTTGTTGTGTTCCTCATTCGGACGTGCAAAACAGTGTTTTAGTACTCAAAATCACTTGCCTGTTTCCTGTGTGTCTTGTTTTGGTGTGCTCTCTCTACGGACGTGCAGAACCGGCTGGCAGCAGAGCTGGCGGCAGCACGGGACGACAACACCAAGCTAGCTGAGCAGCTGCAGGTCAGTCAGTGCTTGCTGCTCTGCAGAGTGTTCTCTTAGAGGTCTGAGCCACAAGGGATGACAACACCAAACCGCTTGGCAGCAGAGCTGGCGGCAGCACGGGACGACACCACCAAGCTAGCTGAGCAGCTGCAGGTCAGTCAGTGCTTGCTGCTCTGCAGAGTGTTCTCTTAGAGGTCTGAGCCACAAGGGATGACAACACCAAACCGCTTGGCAGCAGAGCTGGCAGCAGCACGGGACGACAACACCAAGCTAGCTGAGCAGCTGCAGGTCAGTCAGTGCTTGCTGCTCTGCAGAGTGTTCTCTTAGAGGTCTGAGCCACAAGGGATGACAACACCAAACCGCTTGGCAGCAGAGCTGGCAGCAGCACGGGACGACAACACCAAGCTAGCTGAGCAGCTGCAGGTCAGTCAGTGCTTGCTGCTCTGCAGAGTGTTCTCTTAGAGGTCTGAGCCACAAGGGATGACAACACCAAACCGCTTGGCAGCAGAGCTGGCGGCAGCACGGGACGACAACACCAAGCTGGCTGAGCAGCTGCAGGTCAGTCAGTGCTTGCTGCTCTGCAGAGTGTTCTCTTAGAGGTCGGAGCCACAAGGGATGACAACACCAAACCGCTTGGCAGCAGAGCTGGCAGCAGCACGGGACGACAACACCAAGCTAGCTGAGCAGCTGCAGGTCAGTCAGTGCTTGCTGCTCTGCAGAGTGTTCTCTTAGAGGTCTGAGCCACAAGGGATGACAACACCAAACCGCTTGGCAGCAGAGCTGGCAGCAGCACGGGACGACAACACCAAGCTAGCTGAGCAGCTGCAGGTCAGTCAGTGCTTGCTGCTCTGCAGAGTGTTCTCTTAGAGGTCTGAGCCACAAGGGATGACAACACCAAACCGCTTGGCAGCAGAGCTGGCAGCAGCACGGGACGACAACACCAAGCTGGCTGAGCAGCTGCAGGTCAGTCAGTGCTTGCTGCTCTGCAGAGTGTTCTCTTAGAGGTCTGAGCCACAAGGGATGACAACACCAAACCGCTTGGCAGCAGAGCTGGCAGCAGCACGGGACGACAACACCAAGCTGGCTGAGCAGCTGCAGGTCAGTCAGTGCTTGCTGCTCTGCAGAGTGTTCTCTTAGAGGTCTGAGCCACAAGGGATGACAACACCAAACCGCTTGGCAGCAGAGCTGGCGGCAGCACGGGACGACAACACCAAGCTGGCTGAGCAGCTGCAGGTCAGTCGTTGCCACCTCCTCCCTCCCCTTCTATCCTCCCTCCCCTTTTTCCTCCTCCCCTTCTCTCCTCCCTCTTCTTTTTCCTCCCTCCCCTTCCCTTCTCGACAATGCCAATGCATCCCTCCCCTCCCCGCTTCCCTTCCTGCTCCTTTTGTACCCCTCCCCTTCCCTTCCCCTTGCGTTTTTCCCGATTTTCTTCCCCTTCTTCCACTTCTTTCCCTTCTTCCACTTCTTTCCCTTCTTCCCGTGGTTACCAGTTGGCAAAGGAACTTGCCAGCCGGAGGGCGGATGAGGTAGAAGCAGCAGAGGCGAGAGCAGCGGAAGCAGAGAGGGGGAGGGCAGCAGCAGCGGTGGCGGGGGAGCATAGGGCAGGAAATGAGCTGTCAAAGATTCGCCAGACTCTGCCTAATGCCTCCTTCTTCTGCGCCCTTCCCCCTTCCCTTCCACGTCCACTTCCTCTCTTCCGCTTTCGTCTCCCCCTCCTTTTTCCCTCCCGTCTTCCCTTCGTTGCCGGTGTCACCAGTTGGTGAAGGACCTTGCCAGCAGGAGGGCGGAGGAGGTAGCAGCAGCAGAGGCGAGAGCAGCAGAGGCAGAGAGGGGGAGGGCAGCAGCGGTGGTGGGGGAGCAGAGGGCAGGGAACGAGCTGTCTAAAGTCCGCCAGGCTCTGGAGCAGTGCATGGTGCGGCTCAACAGAATGTCTTCTGACTCCGACTTCACTGTAGACAGGTGAGAAACAGAATAACGAACCGCCTTATAAGGGAGATGATGTTTTCTGGAGCAGTGTATGGTGCGGCTCAACAGAATGTCTTCTGATTCTGATTTCACTGTAGACAGGTGAGAAGCGGATAGTGGAATGGAAGGGGCTTATACGGGGGATGATTTTTTCTTGAGCAGTGTATGGTGCGGCTATACAGAATGTCGTCTGACTCTGACTTCACTGTAGACAGGTGAGAAACAGAATACGAAGCCACCCTATAAGGGAGATAGTGTTTTCTGGAGCAGTGTGTGGTGTGGCTTAACAGTATGTCGTCTGATTCCGACTTCACTGTAGACAGGTGAGCCGCAGAGATTGTAAAGAAACAGCTTATTGAGAGGATGGGAGTTGGGAGCAGTGTGTGGTGCGGTCTGAAAAAATGTTTTGAGAACCACACTTCAGCTCTCCTCCACCCTCACCCTCTTTTATGGTTTTGACCTGTTTTCTGTGGACCTTCGTGTTTTGAGACGTAAGGCCTCCGCAGCACCTGTTCTCCGCAGCACCTGTTCTCCGCAGCACCTGTTCTCCGCAGCTCCTGTTCTCCGCAGCTCCTGTTCTCCGCAGCTCCTGTTCTCCGCAGCTCCTGTTCTCCGCAGCTCCTGTTCTCCGCAGCTCCTGTTCTCCGCAGCACCTGTTCTCCGCAGCCCACCTGTTCTCCGCAGCACCTGTTCTCCGCAGCACCTGTTCTCCGCAGCCCACCTGTTCTCCGCAGCCCACCTGTTCTCCGCAGCACCTGTTCTCCGCAGCCCACCTGTTCTCCGCAGCCCACCTGTCCTCCGCAGCCCACCTGTTCTCCGCAGCCCACCTGTTCTCCGCAGCCCACCTGTTCTCCGCAGCACCTGTTCTCCGCAGCACCTGTTCTCCGCAGCCCACCTGTTCTCCGCAGCCCACCTGTCCTCCGCAGCCCACCTGTTCTCCGCAGCCCACCTGTCCTCCACAGCCCACCTGTTCTCCGCAGCCCACCTGTCCTCCGCAGCCCACCTGTTCTCCGCAGCCCACCTGTTCTCCGCAGCCCACCTGTTCTCCGCAGCCCACCTGTCCTCCTTTGACAGCACCTGTTTTCTGTGGAACTTTGTGCGCGCATGTGGAGCAGATTTTCTAGTCGACTTAAACATCACATCACCTCCCCTCCCCTCCGCCCTCACCCTCTCTATTTGACTTCTTCTGTGTGGAACTGCGTGTGTGAATGTGGAGCAGGAGAATCGTGATCAAGTTGCTGGTGACTTACTTTCAGCGCAAGCACAGCAAGGAGGTGAGTGGTGCAGCCTTTTCAGAAGGCAATTTTCAGGTGACTGACTTGCAGTTTTTGAATGTATGTTTGTATCTGTGATATTCGTTTTAGGTGGGCCTGGCTTGGCTCCCTCTACTGTGCCCATGGCTTTGTTCCTGCTTCCACTTTTCTCCCTTTTGAGATGTTAAAAAAATCTGCTGCCCTTGTACACTGTTACCTGGTTACCACCCACGCTCAGGTGCTTGACCTTATGGCTCGCATCCTTGGCTTTTCAGAGGAGGACAAGCAGCGGGTGGGGCTGGCAGCAGCGGGCCACATGGGGGTGGGAGGAAGTGCCTTGGTGCTTTATCCGTTGCGCTCCCCTGAACTTCCTTGTATTCCCTTCTTCTGCCCTGTTGCCTGGTTACCACCCACACTCAGGTGCTTGACCTCATGGCTCGCATCCTTGGATTCTCAGAGGAGGATAAGCAGCGGGTGGGGTTGGCAGCAGCGGGGCACATGGGGATGGGAGGAGGAGCAGCAGGGGGGGTGAGGGGCGTGTTTGGGCTGCCGGGGAGGCTGGTGGGGGGACTGTTTGGAGGCGGGGCGAGCGTGGGAGGAGTGGGAGGGAGCACTGGCGCCCTGGCAAGCATTGCAGACGACAGCACAGTGAGTGGCGGTTCTATGCGTTGTCAAAGTTGTTTGGCAGGGTTGTCTGGCACGGTGCAAGGGTTGTTTGGCACTGTGAGAGGGTTGTTTGGCACGGTGAGAGGGTTGTTTGGCACGGTGAGAGGGTTGTTGGGCACGGTGCAAGGGTTGTTGGGCACGGTGAGAGGGTTGTTTGGCACGGTGAGAGGGTTGTTGGGCACGGTGCAAGGGTTTGTTTGGCAGTACAAGTAGTTTTAAGGCTTCCTTTCTCCATTCAGTGTTTCTCTTAGAAGCTTCCCTTTTCAGGTGGAAATTCTGTAGCTGCAAACAAACCCTCCTACTGCATCCCTCCACCCTCATTTCTTCCACACTCCCCCAACCCCTTCTCCCCTGCAGACCTTCACTGACCTCTGGATGGACTTCTTTCTCAAGGAATCCGAATCAAGGAATCCGAATCAAGGAATCCGAATCAAGGAATCCGAATCAAGGAATCACGGCCTTCTTACTTTATCCTCTCCCTTCCCTCACTTTCCGATTCTCATCCACCCCCGTTTGCAGGCCTTCACGGACCTCTGGATCGACTTCTTCGTGAGGGGATCCGAATCTAGGGATTACAGAGAGTTTCTCCCTTCTTACCTTTTCCCGTCCCTTCCCACTTCACTTTCGCCCCCATCTACAGACCTTCACGGACCTCTGGATCGACTTTCTCCTCAAGGAGTCCGAATCAAGAAATCACAGCCTTCTTACTTGATCCTCTCCCTTCCCTCTGCACTTTCCGATTCTCATCCCCCCCCGTTTGCAGACCTTCACGGACCTCTGGATCGACTTTCTCCTCAAGGAGTCTGAATCAAGGGATCGTGGAGAGATGCCGTCCGACCCCTCGTTACAGTCACAATCAGCCAGCCAGCAGCAGGGGAAGCAGGACCTCTCTCGATTCAGCCAGCACCACCCGGACCACCAGCAGCACCGCCAGGAGTTTTTGCAGCAGCAGCAGCAGCAGATGCACCAGCAGACGCAGCATCAGCAGGACAGACAGGCACATCAGCGATCCTCATCCCACCCCTCCTCCCCCCGCTCCTCCTTCTACTCCCCTTCTCCCTCCAGCCCGCCCCGCTTCCCCGGCTACCCCTCCTTTTCCGCCGCTCCGGGCAGCCCGCCGAAATATTTTCAGCCCGTGTCGCCCCGGGCTTCTGGAGGCGGGCTGGGCGGCGGGGCAGGCGGATATGTTTTGTCTCCGAATGCGGGCAGGTGGAGAAGCAGCACAAGCCCTCAGATGGAGTCGTCCCAGGCTGTAGCGCAATATGTGGCATCTCCCGTTGTAGCAGCACCAGCACCGGCTGTAGCGGCTATATCCCCGGCTGTAGCGCTGGGGTTTTCTGCAGCGGGGATGCAGCAGCAGGCAGGAGAGAGCTACAGCTACCGAATGTCAGACCACAACCCAGTTGGGCTTGCTGGGACGGCGTCGGCGGCTGTAGCAGCGTCTGCTACAGCTGCTGCTGCGTCTGTGGGAGCAAGAGCAGGGGCAGATGGAGGAGCAGCGGGAGCAGTAGGAGGGGTGGGGGGCGGAGGAGGAGGGGAGCTGCCATTTATTGCAGCAGCAGCCCAGACCCATAGGGATCCGATGCACAGCCTCCCATCCCCTTACCTGCCTGGCATCCCTGTTCTCGGCACTGGTATGGCCGGCGCACATGGAATGGGCAGCACAGGAGGATTTTTAGGTGCCGGCACAGGTGCTTCAGGTGGTTTCTCAGGTGGTTCGGTCTCTGCAGGGATGATGGGTGGAGGGTCAGCAGTGCCAGGCATTTCAGGGGAGCTCTGGAGCGGGTCAGCAGGGGCAGGGGGAGGTATATCTGGGGCAGGTGGGATTATGGGCAGTGGACCAGGAGCAGTGGTGGGAATGTCTCCAGGAATAGGGTTACCACAGAGTGGAAGTGGTAACGGCATGTTACAGGGGTATACACCACCGAGCATGCACAGGCAAGGGTCTGGTGGTATGAGTGGTGGCAATGCATTGTTCAGTGCAAGTGGGGGAGGGATGATGGGGGTGGATGGTGATGTGGACTTAGATGGTAACGGTAACGCGTCAGAGTTTTCGTCGGTGCCTTTGAATATGGGCCCGGGGCAGAAGGCCACTGCAGCATTGTCGTCGCTGTCGGCTCGTAGTGGTCAAGTGGTGGTGAGTGCAGCTCGGAACTTGTTTGGGCAACAGGAGAGTGAGTCGGCGCTACAATTGTAGGCTCTTTCTGGGAGTGTGACCGTGACTTGTGAAACCTTATTTTTATCGTGTTTGGTATTGGACTGGACTGGATACGTCACTAGTTTAACAAGAAGCCATTAGCAATATCTTATGTAACAACATTGCGTTGTGATTTGTCGTTTTAGGTTACCACTATTCACTGTACAGAGAACAGATTGCGGGAATCCTATAGAGACCGCATTAAAGGATGTCCCCGAGGTCGCTTTTTGCTGACCTGTCGATCGGTCTCAAGTACCACTTGATTGCGATTGGCCGGAAGATTCAAAAGCCATCGGAAATCCGTGGGTTGCTCGCAGCCTCTCACAACGCGAAATTTCGCACGCGCCAATTCAGGCTCGACTGTCTCCAAACAAATTCGTCCAAAGGAGTGCTGTTTTCGTTCCGCCAATCAGGCACCGAGCCGTTGGGTGAGGAGCGACCACGTCACTCGCTTCCAAGTGGGATGAGTAACAGTAAAAGCAAAACCAATGCTATTCCACGTGGCGTGCCAGTAGCTCGAGGGGGATTTTTCCCCTTACCTGGACAAATCAGAGAAGAATTCAACGCCTCATTGACTCAGCCAGAATCCTGGATCCCCAGTTTCTGGCTTTGGGCAAGCATCCCATCCCATCCAACCCATGATCCCACCCTCTCTTGCATTCATGTGCACAGCCATGATTCCCTTCTAACACCTGGTGCAGTACAATTCGGTACGTTCAAGTGTGTTTCAGTGTGGTAAAGCGCCTCAGTCTGAGACTGATGCAGTGAAGTGGGTCTTTTTAGACAGCTCATTGCAATGCATCAGGACTGAGCATTGCAATAGTTCCTAACAGCTCATCAGGACGGAGCAGCATAGCAGTGAGGAACAGAGCAGAGCAAAGAGACTGATTCATCAGGGTTGCTAGTAGTAACGGAGAGAAATAGTATAGAACGTTCAAATTCCTGAATTTGTTGTCAGGGCCATTGGTGTTGCCGAAGCGCCTGAGGTGCTGAGTTGTTGTTGATGCTGCCTCAGCGGACTTGACCAGCTTCCAACTCGCGGACCAGCCAGCACTGCTGGTGGTTCGAAAGGCAATACCTGTCTAGTATCTCCTTCGTTCCGGTCCTGCATCGCAGGAAGTGACGGTTGCCTTTTACTCGTCAATTAGCTATTGAATCCTAAATGTCGACAGATTTCATGGCTGCGAAGACCGCGAAGGACGGCCGTGCTCTTCTCAAGCCCGTTGTCGTCCGACAGAAGGCCCAACAGCCAGAGACGGATGGTTCTGATCTCGTAGCGAACCTCATAGAAGCAGCGAAGAAGATGCAGATTCGCAAGCTGAGACGAACGATCCTAGAGATCAAGAAGCCGAGCAGCAAGAATCCGTCGGGAGGTAGAGCTTCAGGCGCCATGTCACCAGCACTTGGCCTCGGAAATGGTGCGTTACTCTGCTAAATTTGAACACCAACCAGTCTGCATTGTCAGCTAGAATCCAAAGCAGCAACAAAACCTAGAATAATATACCGCCAGTCTCTGCGTTTATTGATTCTGGCAGTCTCTGCACTGGAGTCCAGACCACTCAAGACTGCACCTCTGGTTCAACCAAGCATCAACGGGACCGATGACAAAGGCCGAACGGCGCTCCATTTCTCCTGCGGAATGGCATCTACAGAATGTGCCATTGTGCTGCTAGAATCAGGTAAAAAATCACCCGCTTTCTCAGCGCAGTACACTCGGTAATTGTAAATAAAGGGCTTGTCAATCACAGGTCCTGAAACGGCTGACTTGTTTCGCTGGTACAGGCGCTGAGGTCAACGTACGGGACAACGAGGGGTTCACTCCTCTCCACATGGCAGCCGGCTACGGTCGCAGTCAATCAGTCGAGCTCCTTCTCAAAGCAGGTGAGTCTTTCCTCCAGTCGATCCCTCCTTTCAACCCTCAATCGGTTGCGTTTTCTGTCGAACCCACGCTTTTCCTGCCAGAACCCACACGTGCTTGTCAAACCTTCACACCCAGTGACGGAAACACGAGGAACAAATTTTGTTGAACTTGCACACACACCCATGATGTCGCACAGGAGCTAACCCGTTCGTCAAAGACAAGATCGGACGCACCCCGCGGGAACTCGCCGTGGAAATCCGAGACACTGGCATGCGTCACGACGGCTCCTCCGTCCCTCGCGGCGATATGGAGTCAACAATCACTCTCCTGGGCAGCGCTGAGTGGAAAGAGCACCAGGCGGCGAAAGAGAGACAGCACAATGCGATTGGTGGCAACTCTCTGGAAAGCAGCGGTGGTTCTGCTACAGATGATGGGACGAAGCGGCCGGCTGTTGGGACTCCGTTGGACGAGCTGCTGGTTGCGGCGCAGGCGGGGGAGGCTGACGGCGTGGCGAAGGCGCTGGCGAAATTGGAAGCGAGGTCGGATGTTACATGGATCGCTGGACGTGCTGCTTCTCTCGCAAACGCCTTCTCAGGTGCAATGGGGTGGCCTTTGTTGTTATATCTTCAGGCCCATTATCATGGCTTTTTGCTCGACAAAATCTTCTTTCAGGTTTGGACTACCCGGTCCCTCCTTTGTCGCTTTGTGCTTGGTGCTTTGGTGCTTTGGTGCTTTGGTCTTGATGCATTACTCCCTCAGCCTCTAACTCTTCTCTCACATGACTCAACGACTCGCTCGCTTCTTTCATCCCTCAACCGCTCACCCCCCTTTCTCTTCTTCATCTTACAGCGGCCTGCCGAAACGGCCACGTAGGCATCGCCGAGACGCTGCTCATTTCTGGAGCGTCCGTTGATGCTGTGGACGGGGAGGGTGCAACGCCCCTGCTGGCCGCGGCTGACAGTGGCTTCGCCAAGTAAGTGCGAGTGGGGGAAATGTTTTGAACCTGCTTGCCGTTTTAGCAACTCAGGAAAGAAAAGCGCACAGACAGACAGACAGACAGACAGACAGACAGACAGACAGACACACACACACACACACACACACACACACACACACACACACACACACACACACACACACACACACACACACACACACACGGACCAAGTTATGGAAAAGAGCAGAAAGCACCAGCATTGACACGACTTCGTTAACTCATTCAATGCACCCCCAATCCTCCCCCAGTTCTTCCTCGATGCTTCCCCGTTGCTCCCCTCACCCATGGCTCCCCAATTCTCCCCATTGCTCCTCCAATTCTCCGCAACTGCTCTTCCAACCTCCCCCAACGCTCCCTCAGTGAACACTCAATGCTCCCCTGTGGTGCCCCTCTGCGTGTGTGTCTCATGCAGCTGCGTGCAACTCCTGCTTGAAGCAGGAGCCCAGCCCGACGCCCGGGACAAAGTGGGAGTGACGCCTCTTATTGCAGCTGTAAGTCTACTGTACTTCGCAAAACTTCCAAGCCAACTCTGGCGCTTGTCATCGCCTTGATTGACTGACCTATGAAGCAGATTCTGCCTCGGGGCCTACCTCCTCTAACATGTCATACGTTTCTCTCTCTCTCTCGCCGGTTTCACAGGCGTACAACGGGCATGAGGAGGCTCTCTCAGCGCTCGTGCGCCATGGAGCTGGTGTCGATGCGAGGTCGCATGGAGGCGTCACTCCCCTCATTGCTGCTGCTGAGGGCCGGCATGCACCCTGCATCCACCTGCTCGTTCAGGTGAGCATTCCAAGGCCGTTGAAAGGAAACAGGATGTGTCGAGACAGGATGTATGAGTGATAAGAAAGCACACTGGGCTCTGCATCCATGCGTCACGCCCCTCATTGCCGCTGCTGAGGGCCAGCATGCTTGCTGCATGCATCCACCTGCTCGTTCAGGTGAGCATTCCAAGGGCAGACACAAGCTGTGCGGCAAGTGGGACGTATCAATCAAGACAGCATGCGCAGGAAGATGCCAGTATCCAGGGCAAGACAGCGCTGATGCACGCAGTAGGGCGCAACTCAGTGTCTCAGCTGGAGGGTGCGTGAATGCTTCTTCTCCCCTTCCCTCACTTTCCCTATTCCTCAAGCAGGCCGGAGCAGACGTGAATGCACGCACGTCAGAGGGAAAGACAGCACTGATGCATGCAGTGGGGCGCAACTCACTGCCGGCAACAGAGGCGCTGCTGGCGGGAGACGCGGATGTTAGTGCTGTGGACGGCGAGGGTCTGTCTGCATTGCACCATGGCGCTCGCCTCGATGCTGCTGACTGCGTGTGAGTCCCACTCCTCGATGAACAGATGCTTTTGTATTCACTTTTTAGACGTGTCACTGCCGGGGGGAGGCGCGGACGTGAGTGCTGTTAATAGTGAGGGTCTGCCTGCACTGCACCACGGCTCTCACCACGACACACAGCAGACTGCAGCAGCTCACACCTTTTTACAAAGCGGTGCAAGTCAACTGCTGCGCTGCACGCCAGGGGTGCGAGCAAGACCAATAGGTGCTTTAACGTTTATTCATGGCGCCAACTTATGGTCTCTCTCCCCGCCTCTCGCCTCTTCCGCTTGTCTGTTGCAGTGAGCTGCTGTGTGCCAGGGGCGCGAGCATGACCAAGAGGTGCAAGAAGGGCCGCACTGCTCTCATGGAGGCACCCAAAGGCTCCGCCTCTGCTGCCATCCTGGTGAGTCTCAGCAATGCAGTGTCAGTCGCGAATCTTTTTGCCTCCGCTGGAACTCTTGGTGGTCCTACATTGTTGTTGGTCCTGCATTGTTGCTAATCCTGCAGCGTGTTCGCCCTCTCAAACAATTCTTTCTCTCATGAATCCCTTTGGACTGAATCTGCTGCACGAGGCATGGGTGCAGGAGGAAAAGTGGATGGCTTCGGAAGGGAAGGTGGCGAGGCGGCGACTGGAGCTCGTTTCGCAAGGCCTCAAGAATGCCCAGTTAACCCAAACCAATAAATCTGCCTGTCTATGTGTCTGTGCGTGGTGCGTGATTGCAGGAGGAGAAGTGGACGGCATTGGAAGAGGAGGTGGCGAGGCGGCAACTGGAGCTCCTCGAGCTTTTCGCTGATGATGCTTCTGATGCCGCCGCATCCAAGACAAACGCAGCCGCAGCAGCAGGCGCCAAGAGCGGCAAGGACAAGAAGAAGGCCGGGAAAGGCAGGAGCAGGACCCCCAAGGGGATAGCCTCCCTGACCAGCAAACTGCAGGGGCTGGCAGAAGGGCCAGGCTCGGCGGCAGGCTCGGTGGCAGGTTCGGCAGCAGGTTCGGTGGGATCTGCAGGTTTGGTGGGCGATGTGCAGAATCTGGTGGTGAAGACCCCAGAGTCATCTAGCCGACCTAGTATGTCCCCTGTGAGTTCGGTTATGGACTTTGGTCAGACCACTGATAGCTCTGGTATGAGCACTGCAGAAGACGAGGAGGGGGAAGGGGAGGGGGAGGATGGGGAGAGTGAGTATGACACTCAAGATATTTTTGAGATCATGGCGGCTGCTAGCAAGAAGGGCTCTGGTGGGAGTGGTGGCAGGGTTAGTGGCGGGGTTGGGTCTGGTGCTGGGGTTGCGGATGGTAATGATGGGTTTATTCCGGTGGGGAGCGGTGAGAAGGCGCCAAACAGAGTGAGTGAAGTGAGCGGGTGGCTGTCTGGGGGGAGCTACAGCAGGAAGGCTGCAGGCGAGGGTTCGGACGCAGCAGCACTGCTTAAGAAGAGTGAAGGCCCTGCGAATGCCTCTTATGCTGCAAGGGCCGCACAGAAGAAGAGCCCTCCTGCTGCTTCACCGAGCCTCACACAGCAGCAGCAGCAGCAGCAGTCAAAGAGCAAAACCGCCCTGACCAAGGCAGTCAAAGCTCCAGTATCTGCTGCCGCCCAGCCGCAGCAGCAGCGACAACCGCAGCAGGCACAGCAGAAGGCTTCGCCTCCAGCAGCAGCAGCAGCAGCAGCAGCAGCAGCACCTGCACCAGCAGCAGCGCATGCAGGAGCGTCGCCTTGGATCCGCGCCCTTGTGGGGGGGCAGGCTGCTTCAGCTCCATCTCCTACCGTCCCTTTGGCTGCAACTCCATCTCCCACCGTCCATTCGGCCCCAACTCCAACTCCTGGCCCTGGCAGCAACCCTGCTTCGTCCACTGGCTCGCCTACTCCCAGTGCGGTGCAGAGCGGTTCCAATGGATGCCCCTGCAAGCAGAGCCAGCAGCACGGTGTGGGAAACAGCAGTGAGTTGGCAAGGCGAGTGGCGGAGCTTGAAGCAGAGCTGAGATCCGCCAGGGCTGCAGCAGATGCTGCCAGGGCGGCTGCAGCAGCAGAGAGGGCGAGAGCAGCACAGCTGGTACAGCAGCTGATTAGTGGACGTAAAGCCGCTGAGATAATAAGCGCTCGGGACAAATCGCAGATCCAGGTTCTGCAGGTGAGAAGATGGAATTTTTCCTGCCCGCCCCCTCTTTCTCAGTCCTCCCTCCTCTCTCCCGCTCTTAAAGTTTGAGACCTTGGGTTGTGCAGTCTGGTTAGTGTGTGCGGTACTGATCGGTTAGGGTAGAAATAAGTTTGGCGAATATCGAAACTGCGAAAACACAAAACTTTTTGGGACTGTATTCCCGGTTCTGAGTCCCCCTTTTTTTTTGTCCTTCCTGCATTTTTCCCTTTTTTTGTGTCGTGCGCTGTGTCCTTTCTGCAGCCTTCGTGCTGAGAGTGAGGACTGCAGCAAGAGACTCCCGCAAGTGTTACCTTGCAGAGCAATCGCTTGCTCGACAAGACAACATATTCTCGCAGTTTTTAGCGTCCCGCATGCTGTCTTGCCATGCCTTTTCACTCAAAAGGATGGATCCAGGCCGATCTGGTCGTATTGTCAGATAGGCGCATGTGGTGTGGAGGTGTTTGGGTAGATGGAGATGGTTAGAAGGAGATGCTGTGCTTTCATTGTTATTCTCGAAACCTGATTTGAATCATGCGTTTTTCAACCATCGCCTGCTTTTGTTCTTGGGCATTATGGATCTTCCATATCTCCTTGTCAGCTTGTCTTCTGGTTTGTTTGATTGCTTGTTTTTCCTTCTTTCTTTCGTTCGTTCTTTCTTTCATCCTTCCTTTTTCTCTTGCTTCTTGTGCTTTGTATTTGTGTCCCCCTCCCACTGCCTTCTCGTCCCCTTTCATCTAATTCCTCTCTTCCTCTCCCCATTCTTCTCTCTTTCCTTACTCTTTTTCACCCTCTCATCCTACCTTGCTCTCTATCTCTCTCTCTCCCTCCCTCACTGCCTCCCTCCTCCCTCCTTCCTCCTCATTTCATCCCTCCCTCCCTCCTTCCCGCTCCTGCCTTCTCCTCAACCCCCCCCTCCCCCTCCCCAATCCCACCTTCCCCCTGCCCATCAATTCCTCTGATCCCGATCCATCTCTTTCTTGCAGCAGCCACCGCATCAGCATATTCACTAGACTTCAAAAAGAAAATCCCTTCCCCAACCCTCCCCAATCCCACCTTCTCTCCCCTCCCAGCAATCCCTCTGCTCCCAATCCATCTCACTCGCAGCAGCCACCGCATCAGCAGAAGCCTCTCGCCGCGCCCTCGCCTCCTCCCACTCCGACTGGCACTCTCAGCTGCAGCGTATCCGCTGCCAGGCTGTAGCAGCTGCCGTCACTGCTGCTACAGCCAGCTGGCAGGCTTGGGAGAACTCCCAGTTCCGTCCGAACTTGGGCGTTGCTGCCTCTGGGGGTGGTGTTGCAACGAAAACAGTGGCAACAGCAGCAGCGGCGGCGGCGGCGGTGGCGGCTGCAGCTGGTGCTGCGGCAACAGCCGGGGTAGCAGCTACAGCGGGTGGAGAAAAGGCAGGCACAGTCACAAACCTATCGAACTCCTCTTACATTCCGAGCCCGTCTAGCCCTTATTATGACGCAAGCTTGACGACAGGCCATGCAAGCCACCTTGAAGCTGATGCCACAGCTGTCAACGCTGCCCCTGCTTCCCCTTCCCCTTATGGCATTCTTGAGGTGGCTCTGCTGTGTCAGCAGCTGAGTGATAGCACTGCTGGTAGCAGAGCCAATCCAGTGGCAGCTGATGGAGCAGCAGCAGCAGCGGCAGCAGCAGCAGCAGTAGCAGAGACTATGCCACGCCACTCCAGCCACACGACACCAGGGGTTCAATACAAGCCCTCGACCACCACTGCGCGTACCGCTGCTACGGCCGCCGACCCAGTCTCTCACGACCCCATGCTCTCATTCAAAGCCTCCCTGCTTGCTGGAAAGACTGGCAGAGCCGCAACTGGTGCTGGCATTGCGGTGTCTCATACTTCAAGGGCTGGTGCAGCCAAGCTTGGAGATGCTGATGCTTACCCGGCTTATCCAGCTGATGAGGATGTATCGTATCCAGCTGACGCACTCAAGTCAGCTGTCGGTTCTGGGAAGCTCGGCTTAGACTCTATCTCCCACGGCGACGCAGCTGTGTCCCTCAAAGCTTCGTTTATTTCCAGAAAGCTTCTCAGCAACTGCACACTGGACCGCTCCAGCAGTATGGAATTTCTGCAAGGGATGAAACCAGGGATGAAAGCAGGTACGCTGGGGCCGCTTTTCTCTTCACCGCACCACCACCATGATACAACAGCAAGCATCATGCGGAAAATAGGTTCGGTGCCGAACCTGCTGTCGCTGGAGCACACTGCTGCTCTGCACTCCCCTTCACCGCTCCGAACCTCTGGATTTCCAGGGTTTAGGAAAGTGGAATCTTTTCCCGACTTCCAGCCCTGGAATGATGGAGGCTACAGCCAAGTCGGTAACAACCTTTTCAGCTACAACCCACCCAGTTACAATCTGAACCGCATTTCACCCAGCTACACCCAACCCAGCCACAACCAGCCCACCTCTAAACACCTCATACCAACTCCTTCAGACCACTCTATACCACAGCGCTTTCACAGTCCCATCCAGCCAGACAAAATCGTGGGGAGTTTCCACCGTCGGGTGGATTCATACCCTGATTTATCCTTTTCTGGGCTGTCTTTTACACCCGGTCAAGAATCCCCATCGCCTGCTCTCCCGCTCAAGTCCCAGAGGCCCTTAGATCGAGTGATTCAGTCTCCTAGAAAGAAACAATCATCCCTTATGCATCGGTCTTCCAGTGAAAGCTGCTTATCAAGCTTAGCTGAATCAGGCTTATCAGGTCAAGGGGAGGGGAAATTGTTGGGGAGAGCGAGAAGGGGGGTTGGTGGTGCGGACGCTATTCCTGAGAGGAGCAGCGTGCTTGCTTTTGAGAGGCTGCCCTTTGCTCCCAAGAGTACGGGTGAGGCACAGAAAAAGGCGGCTGGATGGTTCAGCCTTGTTCCCAGCCCTGACGTTGAATGAGGTAGTGAGAGCTGCCTATCGAGTCTAGCGGTATCGGGTTCAGCAGGCCAAGTGGGGGAAGGGGGTTGGAATAGCTGGGGAAGGCGAGAAGGGAAGTTGTCGGTGCTGCAGATGTGATTCCTAAGAGGAGCAGTGTGCTTGCTTTTGAGAGGCTGCCGTTTGCTACCAAGAGTATGTTTGAGGCGCAGAAAAAGGCTTCTGGATGGTTCAGCTTGGTTCCCCAAGTCCTGGCGCTGAGTGAGGGGGCAGGCAGGAGTTGAGGTGTAGCGAGATTTGCGTGTCAATTCTAGCTGTCTCAGGGTTAGGAGGCCGAAGGTGGGAGGAATTTCTGGGGAAAACAAGCTGGGGGGTTGGTGGATGAGCAGCGGATGCGATACCTGTGAGGAGCAGCTTGTTTGCTTTTGAGAGGCTGCCTATTTATCCCAAGAGTGGTGGTGAGGTGGAAGGAGATGCATCTGGATTATCAGCTTAGTTCCTTCTATCCCTGATGATGAATGAGAGGGCCGAAGTTAGGGTAATGTGAGAGGCTAGGTGTTTGAAACCAAGGGTATGTGCGAGGAATGGCAAGGCATTTAAGTGGTTGGGCCTCAGAAGTCAGCAAAAAGAGGCTGATTTAGGTTATAAAAAGGCTGAGATTTCAGCCCTTTTTTTATAACTGATGCTGATTTTTCAGCAATTTGGTGTAAAGAAACAGGAAATTCTACTAGATTTGTAGTGTAAAACGGCATAAAATGGCTGATTTGTCTGATTTTCAGCAAAACGTTTTGTACCAGTTCTGATTTTTCAGCCTAGCCTAAAACGAATCTGAGGCCCTGGTTCCTTGCCCTGACTTATAATGAGAAAGGTTATAGTGAAGGTACGGTACAGTGAAAGGCGAAGTGCTTGCTTGCACGCTTCAACCAGCTTTTTGGTTGTGGCTCAGAAAACAAGAATATGATTGAAGAAAAGGACAATTTAGCTTTGCTGCCAGCCATGACGTTCTATAGAGGGGCATACCATAATAACACGGATATAAGGCCGTAGGGTATTATTTTAATCACTACAATCAGTGTGAGTTAACGAAACACCTACAAGCGGCTTGTCGGTGGTGGTTGTTGCTGGTGATGGCGGCATGTGGTGTGAAGGATCCTTCTCTCATCCCACCACGATCCCATTTCAACCACCGACCAGAAATTGGTGTGTGCAATTCGTGCGGTAGCCATGTCGAGAAAAATGAGTGCCACGTCAAATGGTTTGCACCCCAAGTTGAAACCCGTGGAACGCGACCAAATTGTACATGGGGCATTTATCTTAGCGGTAACACTCATGGAGCTCGATCGCACGTGAGGTAAGCCACGTTTCCAAATCGTAACAGAGATGTCTTCTCATCGCCACCATGGTAACCAGCATTGCCGAGATGGTCAACATTATTGCCTGAATGGTAATGAACAGTGCATCCGGAAATCCTGGCTGGTAACTTCGCGTTCCAACCAAACTGTACACCGTACAAGTCAGGTTTGACTCAGCAAAACGAAACTGACTGTCCACGTATACACCCACAGAATGCGCAATTCTGTCTATAATACCGACGTTTACAATCCCAGACCGTAAAACCTCGAAATGCTAACTTGTAATCCGTAGCAAAAACAAAAACACAATCATATAGCCCTAAGGGCGGGTCATACTTTTTTGTTCTGGGATCGTTTGACGTGGTTGCAAACGGTCAACTACGTCTGGGTACGGTTATTGACTTTCACAGCTTTAGACCATTGCGCACCAGGATGAACCATTTAAAACGAACCTGGAACAAAAAAATATGACCCGCCCTAACTATCAAACAAACCCTCCAAAAAAAAAACACTCACACAATGTCAACCGCAAATCTATCCTCGTGATAAATTATTTGATTTTTTTTTTAACAATTTCATAATAATATTTCCGAGTATTATGAAATGGAGCTAGACCAGGTTAAAATAATTTTAATATCCATTTGAACAATACAAATTTTGCATATGACAGACAATAAATATTGCATAAGAATGAAAATGTTCTATTGATATAATAAATAACGCATTCAAGGCATGATATGGACTGTATTAACACATAATTTGATCCCACTTTTTACATAGTCACGCTACATTTGTTTCTCCAGAATTTTCTTAACTTGCTTGCTGTAATAGTGATAGGAAATTATATCGAATACGTGCATGTAACGTTTTGCATTTGTACGCGCTTGTATACTAAACAGAATTGCGCATTCTGTGGGTGTATACGTGGACTTCAGTTTCGTTTTGCTGAGTCAAACCTGACTTGTACGGTGTACAGTCTGGTTGGAACGCTAAGTTACCAGCCAGGATTTCCGGATG
Source organism: Closterium sp. Naga37s-1 (assembly GCA_947471745.1). Taxonomy (NCBI): domain Eukaryota; kingdom Viridiplantae; phylum Streptophyta; class Zygnematophyceae; order Desmidiales; family Closteriaceae; genus Closterium; species Closterium sp. Naga37s-1. The sequence goes on from CANJKZ010000214.1 coordinate 1,197,017, forward strand.
CACTGTTCATTACCATTCAGGCAATAATGTTGACCATCTCGGCAATGCTGGTTACCATGGTGGCGACGAGAAGACATCTCTGTTACGATTTGGAAGCGTGGCTTACCTCGCGTGCGATCGAGCTCCATGAGTGTTACCGCTAAGATAAATGCCCTTGTACATGAGCAGCCAGTCGGTGACCTCGAAGATTTGCGCACATTCCGCTCACGCGCTAAGTGGACGTGTCATTGGAGTTCCGCAAGCCCCGCCGGGCCGCATCAACCTCACCTCAGCGTCGAAGCCAAGCGCGTGCAGTTGCGTTGCGCATTCTGTTTGGTGGTCGGAAAACACACTGATCGGTTTGGAGGTGCGGATAATGGTTCTCGCTTGAGAAACTCTGGTTCGGTGAAATGTCCTGGTAACGACGAATCGCGATTTCGGTGAAATCGTGTTTCGGGAATCGATCATGCACTACCCATTCCCTCCATCCCCAGTCCCAACCACCAGCACTAACATCGGGATTCTCAATCCAATTTTTAGGCCGCCATATTTTCCAGCATTTCTCATCCAACACAACGTTCTCACCAGCTCACACACCCCCGCCTTCAACATACTCGCCTCTCGCATCCATCTCGTCTCGCGTCCATCATGGCCCGATTTTCCTTCCTCGCAACGTCGCTCGCGGTTCTGATCCTCGCCATGGCTAGCAGCGCATTCGCGCGACACTACGCTGGCACCGCGGCCGTTAAGCCCGCCCCAGTCGCCTGCACCAAGTCGACTCTGGCGCCATACACAAAATCTGTCCAGCTCACAGCTGACGGGTACGTGACTGTTTCTTGGTGAAGCATACTTTCTCCCCGCTTTCTCACATGGCGGACTCGCATTCTCGCGTCGCCCTTCCACCACGTTACCCTCAGACTGTTTCTCCTGCACTGAAACATCACTAAAAATAACGACGGGATCATCGCTGCAGCGACACCAAATTCGTCTTATACTTTGCCGGCGTTCCCCATGCTCCCTCCCGCCAGACTGTTTCTCCTGCACTGGAACATCACTAAAAAGAACGACGGGATCATCGCCGCACTCGAGGCGAAGTCCGGCAGCGGCGCCGAGACCGGCTGGATGTCCATTGGCTGGACAGCGAAAGCTGGCTTCATGTCTCCCGCTGACGCAGTGGTGGGGAATCTGGCATCCGCCGCGCCGAACAACGTGCTGGCCTACACGATGAGTGGCAAGACTGCGAACAAGGTCAAGAAATCAACTGCAGTGAAGCTCTCGGCGAAATCCGTGGTTACCACTGCTGACGGCGGCAAGATTGTCAAGTGAGTTCAACTCTAATTTAGAGTCAACTTGAAAAATGTTTAGTTTTACTAAGGTTTTGTCGTCCGCTTTGCAAAAGCCTTGCTCCACAAATCGTACGCCATCATGCCGCCCGCTCATGCACCTCCGAGGTCGTTTCCACTTTTGGTTTCTGGCGTCACATTTTCCGTACTTGATCCCGGGCGTTTCATCTCATTTCAGGTTCACTCGTATGGGCAAGGGCGGTGTGGGTCCTGTCAGTTACACGGGTAACAACAACATGATCTGGGCCTACTCCAGCACCCAGGCTTTCACCTCCCACACCAATCGGTAAACCCTCGAACCGTGTGCCTTGCGAGCCATCCCTCTTGTTTACTTCAGTCTATGTTTTCTACACATTCATTACTTTTGATTGACCGCTTTCATCAATTTGCTGCTACACTGCCATTTTTTGTTTTTCACCAGGGGTAGCATGGTCATCAACCTCGCATGCAAGATGGCGAATACGGTATTAGCAAGATGGCGGCGTTGGCTTATCTCCAAGGATGGTAGTACCAAGTAATACCCTAGTAGAAGACAGTCTACGTTGCGCATCAAGAATCAGCAAAGGGTGTGACACTGCTGCTGCTGTTGACTCGTTCAGGCTTATTAAGGGTGTGTAGTGTACCTTGTTGCTGATTGTTGATGCAATACATATTGACCATTGTTAAGATGTCCTACTGTGTACTACCTGCGTACAAAAAAAAAAAAAAAAAAAAAAAAAAAAAAAAAAAAAAACAATCCTGTTACACGAGGAGACCCCTCTCATTCAATGATGTCTGACTGTCATTCCTTCCTTCCTCAGATTTAACAAAAGGACCAGAATTGCAGAATGGTTTACATTTTAAACCATTGGATAGCAGAAGCATATGGATGGAAATAGAGTACAAATAAGAAACAACACAAATAGCAATAGTATTTTTAACGACAACAGCTCGCTGCATAGATAAAACTGGCCCTACTATCAAGGGCAGCTTATTCCCTGACAATCCAAAGAAGAAAAGAAACGAAAATAAAAGGAAAAAAATCAGGAAATTCACATTGCCGAGTCAATGCCCGACAGTTGAGCACTCCTCTTCACAAGTCTTCACGCAGAGATTGACTTTGATCTTCATCTATCTTTCAAGCCGCTCCACGTTCGGAAGCAGCTGCTGATAGAAACCCCCCTCCTCACGCTCCCCCGTCCTCTCCGATTCCCCTCCTTCGTCTTGGTTGTGAATCGCGATCATAACTTGAAGTGCAATCCGTTGCTGGTTTCACTGGCAGCACAAGACCAGGAGCACCGCAGTGCTCCTCTTTTCCACATGGCTACCCCCTCCCCCTTAATCTTTCGCCCCACTCCCCACTTCACCCCCTCTGTTCCCTCCCGGCCCCAGCACCTATTCCCCTGCCCCCAACTCATACACACGAAAGCACCCCATAGTAGAGACAATTGAGTGTCGAATAGATTGTCGCTAGGATACAAACAAGGTAAGGCCTCGCCCTTAGCCGGCCCAATTCCCGCCTCCTCCACAGCTTTCCCACCCTCCTGCTGCTGCTGCCCTTGGCATTCACCCTCAAATGAAGTCCAAACACCCGTCCAGAAAGTCCCACGAAGCCCCCTTCATATCAAATCCCATGATTCCTCCCCCCCGGTTCCCAGGCTCCCCAACCATCTCCGTCCCATCACCCCCCTCCCCGCCGCTCTCCGCTCTCTCCTCTGTGAGTGACAACGGGGACAGGCGACCGAAGCAAGAGAAAGGGGAAGAAGCTGAAACACCTGCTATCCCCCCCACCATCTCCTCCCTCTCATCCCAAAGTCGTGGCTTCTTGAACGGTCCACCTAGGATCTCGTCCTCTATCCCATCAACGGCTCTCGCTGCCTCAGTTCGCTCCCCCAGTTCATCCCCACCGTCCATCTCAAGGAGATCTGTGAGATCAACGTTGAGTGTCCGGGACTTGGGTGTGCACGCTGCCGCTCTTACTCCTGCAGCTCCTCCGGCTGCTGTTCCTGCCGCTCCTGTTCCTGCAGCAGCCTCCCCTTCACATGCCCCTGCTGTGGTGTTGTATGGCAATGGGAACATTGCCTGCTGCTGCTGCGGTTGCTGCCACTGCAGTTGCTGCTGCTGCTGCTGTTGCTGCTGCGGAGCAGCAAACAGATCAGCAGGGTCAGCAGGGGCCACCACACCACCACTAGGGAAAGAATAGCTCCTGTCTTCCCCTGCTCCCCTCTCCATCCCCTCTGTTGCTCCTCCAACCCCGAAACCCCCATCTCCTGCCCCAACAATACCACCAGCAGCAGCAGCGCCACCGGCACCAGAAGCAGCAGCAGCACCACCAGCAGCATAAGAGTCGTGAACCGAAGCGGTAGTGTTCCCGCCACTGTTACTCTCATTGTGGCTATCCCTGTAACCAGCACTACCGGACCCCACGCCCAGTCCCAGGCTCCCTACTGGACCAGGAGGGGTGAGAGTGTTGGTATTGGAAAGACCCGAGCTGCGGTTATAGCTGCTAACGTAGCTGCTGGTGGGGTTGTAGCTTGAATACAGCGCCTCCGGCTGCTGATGCTGCTGATGCTGTTGCAGCGGTTGCTGCTGTTGAAACTGCTGTTGCTGCTGCATGCTAGGGCTCGTCGCCCCCTCTTCCCTCACTTGTTCTCCCGCCGCTCCTGCTGCCGGTGATCGCTCGGGACCAGATGGGGCTGGACCAGATAGTTGGGAAGGAGGGAGAGTGAAGGAAGAGACGGGAAGCATTTGGTACGCGTTGGAGTCTCCAGCCACTGGTGTGAACTGCCCTGCCTGCTGCTGCTGCTGCTGCTGCTGCTGCACTGGTTGCTGCTGCTGCTGCTGCCACTGTTGCTGATACTGCTGCTGCTGCTGCTGCTGCTGCGTTTGCAGCTGAAACTGCTGCTGTAACTGGTGCTGCTGCTGCTGCGGTTGGTGCATTTGGCACTGTTGCTGCTGCTGCAGCTGCGGCTGCTGCTGAGTTTGCAGAGGTCGGCTGGCTGAGACTGAAGGCCTGGCAATGCCAACAGGCATGCTCAACTGCTGCTGCTGCTGCTGCTGCTGCTGGTGCCCCTGCTGCTGCTGCTGCTGCTGCTGCCCCTGCTGCTGCTGGTGCCGCACCTGCTGCTGCATGCATGAATGCCCCTCCGAATACTGCTGCTGCTGCTGCTGATGTGGCATGCCACCTGGCAGCCTCAGCATGCCAGCCGAGCCAGACGACACCGCGCCCCTTTGTGGGGACCGAGCGCCGCCCGCTGACGTGGCAGGTGCTGCTGACACAGCGCGGCCAGCTGACGTGGCAGGCCCGGCAGACATGGATGACGTGGCAGGAGATGCGGTGGGGATGGAGAGCAAGCGGATGGAAGGACCCCCACTAAGTGCAGACGCACTGGGAGCAGCACTTATGTAAGTGTTGGCAGGAGAATCACCCCAATAATTTCCTCTTCCCGAGCCCATACCTGTAGCAGCAGGTATGGGAGGGGCACCCATCGAACCTGCAGGTTCGGCACAAGTGGGCGCAGTGAAACCGGAGCGGGAAGGCGTGGCAGGTACCTGACCTGCAGCGGAGGCTTGGTATGGAGTCTGGTAGATTTGGGCGGAGGCAGGTTCGGTGGCAGGAGCGGCAGACTGAGGGAAATGGCTGAAGGGCGGCTGCTGCTGCTGCTGCTGGTATTGATTGTGCTGCTGCTGCTGCTGCTGCTGCTGCTGCTGCTGCTGCTGCTGCTGCTGCTGCTGTTGCGATTGCTGGTATTGCTGCTCATACTGCTGCTGCTGCTGCTGCTGCTGCTGCTGCTGCTGCTGCTGCTGCTGCTGCTGCTGCTGCTGCTGCTGCTGCTGCTGCTGCTGCTGCTGCTGCTGCTGCTGCTGCTGCTGCTGCTTCTGCTGCTGCTGCTGCTGCTGCTGCTGCTGCTGCTGTTGCTGCTGCTGTAGCTGCTGCTGCTGGTAACCAGAGAGAGCCAAGACAGCAGCGACTGCCGGAGCAGGAGAAGCACGAGCACCAGCAGCACTGGCAGCACCAGCACCAGCGGCAGGAGGCGAGGCGTAATCAGGAGCAGGGGCAGGGCGGAGGGCGGGAGTGGGTGCAGGACGGAAAGCAGTAGAGGCGCTGCTGACGGGACTGGCAGGAGCCTGACAGGAGGAAGGGTGAGAGGCCAACGGCTGCTGCTGCTGCTGCTGGTAATACTGCTGGTGATGGTGCTGCTGCGGCTGCTGCTGCTGCTGTTGCTGTTGCTGCTGCTGTTGCTGTTGCTGTTGCTGCTGCTGCTGCTGTTGCTGCTGGTATTGCTGTTGCTGCTGCTGCTGTTGCTGCTGCTGGTGGTATTGCTGCTGCTGCTGGTATTGCTGTTGCTGCTGCTGCTGTTGATGTTGCTGCTGCTGGTATTGCTGCTGCTGGTACTGCTGTTGCTGCTGCTGCTGCTGCTGCTGTTGCTGTTGCTGTTGCTGTTGCTGTTGCTGTTGCTGTTGCTGTTGTTGCTGCTGCTGCTGCTGTTGCGGCTGCTGCTGCTGCTGCTGTTGCTGTTGCTGTTGCTGTTGCGGCTGCTGCTGCTGCTGCTGCTGCTGTTGATAGTTTTGGTGCTGAGAAACGGAAGAGGCAGGAGAAGAGGTGTGTTGAACATGGGGGGAGAGCCGCCCTCGGGAATGAGAGTGAGGTGAAGGATAGGAAGGATGGGAAGACGGGTGAGAGGTAGGGAAGGACTGGGAGTGGGTAAGGTGGGGCGGCATGTGCGGACGAGAAACGCCGCCCACCTGCTGCAGCAGCTGCTGCTGCTGCTGCTGCGGCTGTGCTTGAGGTTGGCTCGGAGTGTGGGAGAGAGGATGGGGTAGAGATTGCGAGTGTGAGGGAGTGTATGAGGGAGTGTGAGTGTGAGTGTGAGGCATGGAACCATGCAACGGGCACTGATGTTGGTGCTGGTGATGATGCTGGTGCTCCTGTTGCTGGTGATACTGCCGCTGCTGCTGCTGTTGTTGCTGCTGCTGCGACTGCTGCTGCGGCTGCGGCTGCTGTGTTTGTGCCTGCTGCTGCTGCTGGTTACCACAATGCACCTGCGCTTGCACCTGAAGGCCAAATCTGCTCATGTTGTTACCAGCGCCACCACTCGCACCAGCATTGGGTGCAGCGTAGGTAGCAGGGGAAGAAGCACCACTACCACAACCACCACCTGCGCCACCAGCAGCAGCTGCAACTGCAGGAGAAGAAGCAGCAGAGGGACCAGCAGGAGGACCCATGAAGTGTTGAAGCGTGGGAGCAGCCGGAGTGGCGGGCGTTTGAGCGGCAGCTGGTGTGGCTGCAGCGGGTGTGACATAAGACGGAGTGGCTATGCCAACGGGGAGAGCAGCAGCAGAGGCAGCAGCAGCACCACTGCTTGCTCCACCTCCACATCCGTTATTAGCACATCCGATATTGGCACCAGAAGAAACGTCAGCAGCCGCAGCCGCAGCAGCAGCAGCAGAGGCAGCGGCTGAAAGCAGCATTGACCCGTGCGCAGGTGCAGAGGCGGACGAGGTGAGGGTCCTTCCTTGAAGAGTCGTTCCCCCTTGGCCTCCCCCTTGGCTTCCCCCGTGGCCCTGCGCCTGCCCGCCTTCTCGTGGCGCCTGCTGCATCATGCTTCCATAGTTGCTCGAGCCTCTGTAAGACTGTCCTTGCTCCTTCCCCGTGGTTGCGTTGGCAGGGCTTGCAACAGCAGAGAGAGAGAGGGACCGGGAGGGCTGCTGCTGCTGGGGGTTTGGGAAGGAAGCAGCGGCGGCAGGGAGAATGCACGGGGAAGGGCAGACGGGAGGAGGGAGAGACGCGGGTGTGCTTGTAACGGGGGTTGCAGCAGGAGTGGTGAGGTGGTTGGGATGGGTTTGGGGGTTTGTGTAAGGAGTGGAAGGGTAGGGGCGGAGAGCGGGGGTTTGTGGGGGATGGGAGGGGGGGTAAGAAGGGGAGGGCGCAGATGCAGGGGGGAGGGTGGCGGGGGGGCCGCGCGGAGCGGGGAGGGGAAGGGCGGGGTTGGGGAGGGGGGTGAGGGAGGGGAGTTGGGTGATACGGTGAGGGGGGTTGCTGCTGCTAGTGGTGTTGAGGGGGGTTACAGAGGATGGTGTTGAGACATATGCTTGCTGCAATTGCTGCTGCTGCTGTTGGTGCTGCTGTTGGTTCTGTTGTTGGTTCTGCTGCTGCTGCTGCTGCTGCTGCTGATAATGATAATGCTGCTGCTGCTGTAACAGCTGCTGTTGCAATTGCTGCTGCTGCTGACTCGCCCCCTGAACCGCTCCCCCTGCCCCCCCTGCCCCGGCCCCAGCGCTTCCCCCTGCCCCGGCCCCAGCGCTTCCCCCTGCGCCAACCCCACCCAACACCCCTCCGCCTCCCACAGCCTCTCTTCCGGCCACCACATTCCCACTCCCCCCGTTTCCACCCCCCACACTCCCACCCGCCGCATTCCCATTCCCCGGAGAAGGACCAGCGGCAGCAGGAGATGGAAGCGCCACCTTAAAGGATTGCAGGAACGAGGCCGCGCGGGAAAACAGGGAGTTTTGGGACAGCTGCTTCAGATGAAGCGCGTCGCCAGGATTCTTCGAGTCCGAAGCAGCAGCGCCAGATTGACCAGGTTGACTGGGTTGACCGGGTTGACCAGATTGACCTGGTTGACCGGCTTGACTGGCTTGACCAGGTTGACCGGGTTGACTTGAGGGAGTAGCACTGTCGCTGGGTCCTTGAATGACAGCGGCAGTCGCTGTGGTAGCAGCGACTGTAGCGTCTGCGGCACCGGCAACAGTAGAAGCCGCAGCAGCCGTTGCTGCTGCAGGGTTATTAGTGGAGGCCTTGGCACTCGCAGCGGCAGCAAGAGCAGCAGCCTTAGCCGCGGCTGTAGCAGCTCTAGCAGCGTTTCTGCCCGAAGGAGTTGCTGTGGAGGCAGATTTGCTCCGAGCCACAGCCCTTCGGTTCGCTGGTGGTTTACCACCCGCCGCCGCCGCCGGAGACGCCACAGCAGCAGCAGCAGTAGCGCCAGAAGCGGCAGCACCAGGAGTCCGATTCCCTCTTTTGTTTCCGTTTTGCTGGCTCTGCTCCTGGTTCTGCTCTTGCTGCTCCTGCTGCTGTTGCGGCTGCTGCTGCTGCTGCTGCTGGAACGGACCGGTGGCTGGGAGACCGTTTCCAAGGGAGAATACAGGCACAGGCCTGGAATCCAGAGCCATTGGCTCAGGTCCGGTTGCTGCCGAACCTCCTGCCGAGCCTGACGTGAGAGGGTAGGAGGCAGAGCGCTCGAAGACAGGCTCGGGTTTGATTGGAGGTGCGGTGCGGGGTGCGGTGAAGGCAGGGAGCGGGGGAAGCGCGGGGGAGGCGGGGACGGAGGCGGAGGGGGCGGGTGAGGAGGGGATGGGCGGAGGGGCAGAGGGTTGCGCGTTCTGGGAGGTCTGGATGAAAGGATGCAGTAGCGCCTGGACAGGGAGAGGGGGGAATACGAAAAACATACATTAGAAAACGGATGGTCAAATTCCGTATGGTTTTGAGTGCAGGTGTTCAAGTCGTTGGTGTGCACATGCAGGAAAAAGAGAATGAAATCGCGAGACGAAGCTCACCTGCTGAGCAGAGGGACGTTTAGCTGGGTCGTACTCCATCAAGGAGAAAATGAGCTCCGCCATGAGAGGATCGTGTTGTAACAGCATCCGGCCAAGTCGACCACGCCTGCAAATAGGAGGTAAGGTAGGAAAATAGGTAGGTTGAGGCAGTAAGGACATAAGAGGTGCTTGTGGGCACTTGCGGGCACTTACGGTGGGGGGATTAGAGATGTCAAAATTGTAGGTTTTCGCAAATCGTTTCGCGATACTGGCGAATGCTACTTCTCAGCCATTGTGAGGTTCGAGATACATTTTCGCACATTTGACTATATACGCGAAAGATACCTAGCCAAGCGAAACCGTTATCCACCTGCACCAACTACAATGTGCAATCCAAATCTCGAATTTCTCGTCAACCGCGTCGCGCTTACCGCGCCGCCAATCCAGATTTCTGATTGGGCAACCATGCCCCAATTTCTTCCTCCTCCAGCCGGTCGTGTTTGGAAAAACAATTTTGCTATCCCAACAGCAAGTTCTCACCTACACTGCCCCTGAATTTCTTACCGAATTGTCGCATGATTCTTCTCCGCTGCGTCGTCGTCGCCCGCTGCCTTCCCACCCTCGCCATCCGCATCTCCTGCGATCTCCTCCAGCTGCTGCGACGGGTACACACGCGCGCTCCTCGCAAGCTGCGGGAAGAGCTTTCCGTTGCGAAACAGCTTCGCAGGAGGAGGTAACCCGAGCATCTCCACCATCTGGCGAAGCAGCTGCGCGGGCGAATCGCAGACGAAAAGCAACCGGCCAATCGCGAGCTCCGAAAGGACACACCCCAGCGACCACAGATCGATACTCTTATCGAAGGGCAGTCCGAGCAAAACTTCAGGTGCCCGGTACGCGAGCGTCTGAACATCAAAATCCCGACACAAATCCTTCACCTGCCGCTGCATGAACGAATTTCCAAAATCAGCGAGTTTTATATTCAGAGGCGCCGGCCGCGGCGAATGCACCAGACAAACCCGGCCCCCCGAACCCGGCGCTCCTGCAGCAACCGCAGCTGTTCCGCTAGGAATCGGCGCAGCGAGAAGGATATTTTCGGGCTTGATATCCCCGTGAATGAACCCGATTGAATGGACCGCCGCCAGCGCCGTGAGCACTTGGCGCGCAACCGCGCGGACGTCCTCCACTCTGTCGGGGAACGCTGGCGCACGCGCAACTGGTCCGCTCCGCGCGCCATCCGTAACGGGATCCGCGCAACTGCACGACGTGGAAGCACCGCCGGGAGACGCGGCGGCTGATGCGGCAGGTTTCGCGGAGGCGTCTTCAACGGCCCGGCGACAGAGGTAATCTAGGAGCGATCCGTGAAGCTTCTCCAACACCAAACACATGTGCCCAGAAAAATCAAATCCTCCCGGTTCAATCAGCCGCACTACCGGACAACCGTCCGGCTCTCTGTCCCCGTTCTCCGCGCTTCCGTTTTCTGCGCCGCCAACCACGGCCGGCAGAAGCGAGTTGAGGATATGTAGCAGCTGTAGCTCCTGCCGACCCACCTCACGATACTGCCGGTGCATCGCCTTGATCACAACGGTCGGTTGTAGATGACTCTGGTTTTGATTCGACGACCGTTGAAGATCCGACGCCGTTGGTAATCCCCCGAGCGCGCCCCCTCCGCTTGCACCAGCTGCGGAGCTGCCAGCGGTATCCACCGCCTCGAACACGCGCGCAGACCCGCCTTCCGAGATCGTTGCGCGGAAGCGGAACCGTCCGCCGAGTAGCGGAAGGTGAGAACCCACGCGTAACCGGCCCGCGGGAGTCGTGTAGTTAGCGGTGGTGGTCGGCGGCGGCGCGGCGGCACCCGTGGCGTTCCCCGTGGAGCTTGCTCCGGTTGCGCCTGTTCCGCCAAAAGGGAGCCCGCGGGTGTTCTGCGCAAGCGAAGGAAGGGGCCGGCCGATTGACGGGAACGACGGTGCGGCGGTGGCGGAAGAGTTGAGGTTGGCGGGGGGCGGAAGCAGCGGCGGAAGCGGCTCCATTGGCGGATGAACCTCCGCGGGGGACTTGGAGGACAACGAGGGCGGGGAGGCGAGAGCCGGGGCCGCGGGGGCTTCGGAGAGCGCGGGAAGGGGAAGGTGGAGGAGCGGGGGCACGATGGGCTGCTGCTGCTGCTGCAGTTGCTGCGGCGGCGGCTGCTGCTGCTGCTGCTGTGGTTGGTGGGGAGGATACTGCTGCTGTTGCTGCTGAAGCGGTTGGTACTGCGGATGCTGGGGGGGCGCCGGCTGCTGCTGCTGGTACTGCTGCGGGTGTGTCTGCATGGACTGCTTATTCCCGTTGGACGGGGAAAGAAATTGCGCGGAGGCGCTGGGTCCCGGTGCGCTGCTGCCTGTGACGCTTTGAGGAGGAGCGAGTGAGGGAGCGGCAGGCGGAGGAAGAAGAGACATCGACGACAACGACGAGTTGTCTTGCTGGATGTGAGGCATACTCGCGTTACCATTGAGAGAGAGAGGGCGGAGCGACGGCGGGTGCAAAGGCTGTTGCCCCTGTTGCTGCTGCTGCTGCTGATATTGCTGATGATGTTGAAATACCGGAAGAGGCTGATGTTGCTGCTGCTGCGGCTGATGCGGCGGCTGATGATGCGGCTGTTGCTGCTGGTACTGGTTCTGTTGTCCTTGCTGCATCACCATCCCTTGCGCAAACCTCTGCTGCTGCGAATACTGCGGCGGGTACTGCGGCGGGATTTGCGTGGGCTGGTACGACTGTGGCTGTAGAAACTGTGGCTGTTGCTGCTGCGCTAGCTGCGCTGGCTGCGCCTGCCCCTGCTGCTGCTCCGCCGCCCGCACGCCTGACTGCTCCGCGGGCGCAGCGCCTCCCGCCGCCCCACCCATTCCCCCAAACCCCGATCCATGAATCGGATTGTGAACATTACTGCCCAGAGATTCTGTCTGATGACCGTTGAAAAACCCGGTCTGGCCCGCTTGCTGCGGCGCCTGCTGCGGCGCCTTCAGCCCCTGCTGCGGCGCATGGAGTTGCGCTTGCGCGCCCTCCCCGTCGCGCGCCTGGAGCAGCTGCTGCTGCTGCTGCAGGGGTACGGCGGAACCGAACAGCGCGCCGTTCGGGAGGGGCATCAGCGCGGGTGCCTGCGCGGAGGGCGCGGCGGAAGGCGCATGCGCGGAAAGGGATGCATGCGCGGAAGGCGGCATGTGTCTGCGCTCCTCGTCTTGAGATTCCGCAGAACCGAGAGGCATCCGCCCCTCGATATAGTCACCAACCAACACGTCCCCACGTCTATTATCCCTAGGCTACAAGTCGTGCTGCTACTTCAGTCACCCCGAAGCATGAAGACTTAAGATCTATTTGGAGAATCGGTCCCGCTATTCAGTCCGTTGTTCATTCTCAGAAGCGCACTGCATTCTTACTCTATATATAGCATACGCCGCGGCATGTACCTCGTCTTTCGCGCACCCAATGGCAGTTCGCTTAATTACTCTAGAACACTACGCGCGTCTGGAATGCGATCCCGATTACACGAATAATCTCCTAGGTTGACGGAAGATTCGCGCCTCTCTTGGTTCTAGAACTCAGACTCACAGATCAAACTCTACGACGAGACATGCAGAAGCGTAATGGCATGTGACGAGGGACCGGCTAGAAGGAAAGCTGGCTTGTGAGGGACGCCTGGTTGGTTGATCGCCTGTGTGTTCTCTGCAGCCACCTTGCTTCCCGTCGTGACGGGCTAGGAGAAGCAGAGGAAGTAACCTAACAGAGGGACAGGATATTGACTTCCAGTCGCATGACGTCGGAATTTGGCGGACAGGCGACGGGGCGGGTCGTGGTCATGACCCATGAGTGAGAAAGGACGGGTGATGGGATGATGAGTGGGGTTGCGTGTATGGCTTGGGTAGCAGCATTTGCTGGATGATTGTTTTGGTGCTTTGCCGCCGTTGTTCGAGTGGCTGCGCATGGTGTATGGGTTTCCTTGCGCCGTGCGGCGTGGTTGTAAAAATTGTGGTTTGAAATGAGTTGGAACGTGGTACAGGAAACAAAAATAGGGTTTTAGTACGGTCAAAAGGAGCGATTTTGGCAGTTGCGTTTCGGGAAAGGCATCCGAGAAATGTGTTCAAATTTAGCCGCAGCGGAAGATATGCTGGAGGGGCGAATTGATAAGAATGTGGGACGGGCGGTCGCACAGGCCTCATCCCGTCGCAGCCCGTGCGACATGCTCCCCACCGAAAAGGGGCTGTTCGTCGACGTGAGCGACAACTCGGCTGAAGTAGGGGGAGCTTGAACGACAGTTGCGGCTGGAAATGGCTGCGACAAACAGCTTCCACGTCACCTGTCGCGATGTCCTACGACGACTTGCGATCTTGTGGTGGTCATGCGATGGATTTCAAATCTTCGACTCCCCGGCGCGGGGCGCGGGACGCTCGGCTACCAATTACGTGCGCGGGCAACTCGTTCCCGCTTTCAGGTAGTGGCCGATTCGATGAGAGAATCCGCGACCCGACAACACGAAGGGAAACGAGCACAACCCAAGTCAAAGCAGTCCGAACCGCTGGGGAACCGAAAACGACGAAATTGACGCCAAACGTACGGCCTTGTCTGGACTGTCACAGGACAGTCAGCAGCATTTGAATTAGTGGGAGGCATGGCGTCTGCAAGCAATCCGTTTTCTTGGTGTCGCAGTACAGTTTTACGTTGAAAAGACCGTGCTTCCATGGTTTTTAAAGAGACGAAACTTCGTCTCGTGTGGAATATAAAATATTTAAGACTACAGTGCATAGGGAAATGAAGCAGAAAAATAATGGTCACAGGAGAAGAAGCAACGACGGTCAGGATGCGAGAAGTTGCTGAAGCGATACGGCAGACAGACAACCTGCCACGCTTAGTTCTTCGACTTCGAACCGTCCACAGTTGCACCGCCCAGCGCACAATTGTACTTTGACCTCAATACACTAAAATATGCGTATCACTCGTGTACAGATTACAGCAGAGGTATAATTACAGAAATTAGGTCAGACTGGTTAAAGCGACGGTGCACATTTGCCACCCAAAACCCAGAACCCTGGCGAACTGTTACTGCGGATGGAAAGTGTCCGCACGAAATCCTGGTTTTCGCCAGCCAGCACTTTCGCGCTGGCAAGCCTGGTTCAAAAAAAAAACTTCTGAACCCAACACTGCCAAAAGTTGCCCGTCGCTTTAAACAAGTTGTAAAACAAGAGGTATGGCATGGCACTGACATATTATTTCACAGCCCCAAGCGCATAAGAACCTCATCAAGGAAAATTATGAAAGGAGCCGAGAACGCAAGCAGAAGCAGCAGGCCATACGCAACATTCCTTGGCAGGCCACATATGCGCACATCATCGTCCTCATCTCCATCCTTCCCTCCCCGCTTTTTCCTCTTCTTCCTCTCCAGAAGCTTCTTCCGGATAGCTGCGTCTGTCAAAGCACCCTTCGGCTGCAATCACGGGCGCAGCAAGGAAAGGCAGGTCATATGAACAGGAGTCGTAGAGACGAATAAGGAGCTATGAAAGAAATGCAGACAGGAATGAACATGGATGAGCAGAGAATTTGAAGGAAAACATACAGCATAACATTTGTAGTGAAATGGTGTACAAATCCACTTACCTTGTCTCCGTTATAATCATCTTCTTCTCCTGACTCCACTTCCTCGTCCTCCTCGTCATCCTCTTCCTCCTCCTCATCCCCATGATCCCACTCCTTTGCCTGCCTGTACAGCTCAGCAGCACGTGGGATCGCCACATCACGCAGGGCCAGTGCCACGTCAGCCTCCCTCTCCAGCAACTCGGAGGCCGACAGGTGGACTGCCTCGTCACCAGCAAACGCCAGATGGCAGCGATTGTCATCAAACAGCTGGAAGAAGCTGTAGAGAAGGTTGTGCAAACAGAATTAGATTGTATAGGAAATGTTGAGAAAGCCCAGCATGAAGATGTTTATTTCTTGCATGGCAGGGGTCAAAGTTCAAACCAGCAGCAGCAATCAGTTCAGCAGCGGCAGTCACATTATCAAAAGCAAAATGAATAGAAAAGCCGCATTTTAAATCCAATCACTACCTGGGGAAGGTGGTACCTGGGGCAGGGCTTGACTCTAAGGCGTCCTTTGCTGTCCTGCACCTCTTTAAGTGTCAACTCCATCCCTTCCTCCCACACAATCGGCGTCCTACACACCACCCGAACCAACCCGCCAGCCTCGGCGGCAGCCGAACCTCCTGCCCCGGCGCCGCCGCCACCACCACCACTGCCTGCCCGGGTACGGAAAAAGAACGCCTTTGAAAGCACGCGATTGGCCATCCATTCCTTGCATCCGGGCAGGAACTCGAAATCTATCACAAAACCCGACTCTCCCTTCCCACACTCGGCTTTCTCGCCCTTCCCTCCACCTCCGCCCCTCTCCCCATCCCCCTCCTCCCCTCCCTCCTCTCCCTCCTCCCCTTCCTCTCCTTCTCTCCCCTTGAGTGGCCTCCAGCGAATGTCTGAGAGGTGCGCAAGGAGGGGGTGGTCGCGGCGCCGAATGGTCTCAACGAGGCAGGGAACGGAGCGCAGGACGAGGAGCCAGAAGCGGGGGAGGCGGGCGAGAGAGGGATCACCGCTGTGGGGGGGAGGAAGAGAGGGATGGGGGGAACATTGGTGGAAAGAGGGTACGAGGAGAGGGTGGTCGCGGCGGCGAATGGTTTCGACAAGGCAGGGCACAGAGCGCAGGACGAGGAGCCAGAAGCGGGGGAGATGGGCGAGAGAGGGATCCCCGCTGCGA
Source organism: Closterium sp. Naga37s-1 (assembly GCA_947471745.1). Taxonomy (NCBI): domain Eukaryota; kingdom Viridiplantae; phylum Streptophyta; class Zygnematophyceae; order Desmidiales; family Closteriaceae; genus Closterium; species Closterium sp. Naga37s-1. The sequence goes on from CANJKZ010000214.1 coordinate 1,212,613, forward strand.
GGGAAGGAGTAGAAACGAGGGGGGAAATAGTAGTGGAAAGAGGTTTGCAAAAGGTTGTGGCGGCGAATGGTCTCAACAAGGCAGGGGACAGAGCGCAAGACAAGGAGCAAGAAGCGCGGAGCCAGGAGGACAAAGCAGGTTCTCCTCTGCAGGAAAAGGGTAGACATCAAGAGGGTGACCATGTGTGATAAGTCGATTTTTGAATCGACTCAAACATCGACTTATCACAAAAGGGTAGACATCAAGAGGGTGACCATGTATGTTGGCATGCCAGGTTCCCCTAGGCAGATCCTATGACTACATGCCATGGCCCCACCTGACGGCTCACCTCTCAAGGGCCTCGGGCCTGCCAAGGGGCCCACAGCCAGTGCCTTGCATCGAACTAAGATATCGTAGTGCCAGCAGAGCTATCACTCAGGGAGGCGCAAGCAGCGCTCTGGTCCCTAAACCACCCTGAATGTGGTTCAAGACCTACACTACCAAACCAAACCATGCACCTGGTTAAATACCTCGAACCATACCATACCACACGCACACCTGTCAAGGGCCTTGGGACCGATAACCACCGCCTTGCGCCGCGCAAAGATGCCTGAAGAGCGTTCACTCAGAGAGGCGCGAGCACCAGCAATGGTTGCTTCCCTCGTGCGCTCTGCCTGCTGCTGCTTCCGCTGCAGGTGCTTCAAAGCTCTGAAGTGAATGGAAGGGGAAAGGGAGGCACGGAAAGAAGGAGAGGAGGGGACTGGAAATATATATATATATATATATATATATATCTGGCTACTCCTTATATATCCCCGCTGGTGCCTTCATGGTAAGGAACTAGGGTAGACAGTGCAGGAAGGGAGTAAAGAGGAAAACCGTCCTAACAATTGAGAAAGGAAGCACATATACAAATGCACACAGGCTCTCAAATGCACACTCTTGCATGCACACACACGCACGCACGCGCGCAGGCACGCACACACGCACGCACGCACGCACGCACGCACACACACACACACCTGATCCGGCGCCGAACCAGCCGATGAGGTCCGGATGATGGGCGCTGAACATGCTCGTACCCCTCCTCATCTGCCACGTCAGCATCATCATCATCATCATCATCACCACCACCGCCCCCGTCCTCCTCCCCAAAGGCTGTGCTCGTGAACAGATCAGCTGCTCTAGGTACAACCTGAGCGGGTGTGTGTGGGGGGCAGAGGTGAGGAGGGGAGGGGTGGGTTCGTGGAAACATCACCACCCATCACCACCACCGCCCCCATCCTCCTCCTCGAAGGCTGTGCTCGTGAACAGGTAAGCTGCTCTAGGTATTGTGAAAGTTGGAAATGGAACCAATTACTTGATTAGAGTAAGAACTAGCATACATAGATGGAAGAGAAGCTTGGAAGAGAAGGGTGAAGTTGACCATAGGGTGGGTTGGCCTCACTTTGGGGAGTGAGGCAACCTTAGGCCCACTTGGGTTGGGTTGGCCTCACTTGTGGGAAGTGAGGCAACCTTAAGCCAAGGGGGTTGCATTTGGGGGCTCCACCACAATTGGGTGGATTGGCACCCCACAATGCAAGACCACACCCAAAGTTGGGTGTAGTCCCAACCTAACTGTACAGCACAATTGGTGTACAGTCACAAGTGTTGGCATGCTACAATATATATTTCTAACAGGTTTCACCTGAGTGTTGAGAGAGAGAGCGTGGGTGGAGGGGAAGGGACAAGAAAAGCAACACCGCAGCTTGTGGGAGAGTCTGAGGGTGCAAGTCTGAAATAACTTTGTGACTTTTGAGTTTGATTGTGACTAAGTGGGGCTCGATTGGATGAAAAGCAACACCGCAGCGCGTGGGAGAGTCTGAGGGTGCAAGTCTGAAATAACTTTGTGAAGTTTGATTGTGACTAAGTGGGGCTCGATTGGATTAAAAGCAACACCGCAGCTTGTGGGAGAATCAAATCAAATCACCAGCACCGCCATCAAATCAAATCAAATCAAACTGACATAGTATGCCTCGTAACACACACAAAGGATTGCATTGCACCGCACTGAACTGCCATTCACCGCATTTCACCATGCCTATGCGCAGTCCACCTTGACACCAGAAAACACACGCTGCAAAGATATACGTCTCATCATCAGCCACACACCCCACCGCACATCATTGTACCACACAACATACCATTCCACCACACTAAACCGGCACGCACCTCGTTGCACAGCGACTGCCAGATGTCCATCTTCCCATCAGAAAACACCCACATGTAACCATGTTACCCACCCACTCCGCTTCACAAGATTCACTGTACTACACCGCACCTCACACCATTGCACCCCACTAAACTGGCACGCACCTCGTTGCACAGCGCCTGCCAGACGTCCATCTTGCCATCAGATAACACCCGCTCCTGAGGCACCCTCAGAACCACCTCCCCCAGATCCTCCCCCCCAAACACAGGCATACCCTCCAATCCCTCGTCTCCCTCCTCCTCCGCCTCCTCATCCCCCTCCTCCCCCTCGTCCCCCTCATCTCCGTCCCCCCCTCTGCTCCTCCCCCCTTTGCTGCTGTGCTGGGCTGTGGCTTTATTGCCCCGCATGTTACGCGAGAGAGTGAAGAAGTTGAAGAAGGAAGGGCAGGGCTTGGTCTTGACTGTTGAGGGAGGTTCGGCTTCCCTACCTGCTCCTTTCTTCCCCTTACCTCCCTGTGATAGGAAGGGGGCCAAGGGCAAGAACAAGGCGAAGGGGATTGGGAGAGAGAGGGAACGAGGGAGGGAATGGTGAAGAAGTTGAAGAAGGAAGGACAGGGCTTGGTCTTGACTGTCGCAGGAGGCTCGGCTTCCCTACCTCCTCCTTTCTTCCCCTTGCCACCCTGTGATTGAGAACAAGGGGAGAGGAGGAGAGCAAGGGGGGAGAAGCAGGAAGGTAAAAGAAGGAAGGGCAGGGCTTGGTCTCAACTGTGGCGGGAGCCTCGGCTTCCCTACCTGCTCCTTTTTATCCCTTGCCACCCTGTCATAGAAAAACAAAGAGACGAAAGGGCAAGAAAAAGGGGGGAGAGGGTCCAACACGATCAAATGTTCGGGTTCGGCAGGCCTTCATGAATTTCATTCTCAAGTAGCCTCCGTGATCGATCGTTTTTGAAAGGAGAGTTAGATTGATGTGGCTGCAATGGAAGCGCGAACAGATTCCGAAGAGATTGTTGATATGGCTCAAAGCTGTCAACAGCTTTGAGCCATATCAACAATCTCTTCGAAATCTGTTCGAGCTTCCATTGCAGCCAGAGCAGTCCAACTCTCCTTCAAATGCTGATCGATCACGGAGGCTACTTGAGAATGAAGCTCAATAAGGCCTGTCGAACCTGTAGTAGAGGTGAAGACAGGACAAGCCAAGCCAGACTCCCTTAAACGGCGTTACAGTTGAATTCGTTGCAACGGCGTGAACCGGGGCGTGCTCGGTCCTTCAGCTGCGATATCATTGTCTTGTAGAATTTTGAGGCGCCTCAAATTTCAACTCAATATGTCGCAACGGCGTGAACCGGGGCGTGCTCGATCGTTAAGCTGCGATATCACTTTGTTGTAGAAGAGATGAACATGAGACAAGCCAAGCCAGCGTCGTCTCGAGCCGCGTATGGCTCGGCCTGTTTTCAAACAGAGTCGGGTCAAGTAAGCCAGCAAGAGCCGAACTGTGTCGTCAATTAGCTCATGACTTGAGCATTATCCCAAGCCGATCCAGTGCAGGGGCAAGAGAACAAGAACGCGAGGGGGCAAGGGATTTGAAGGAGGAGGAGCAGGATATGGTTTTAATTGCGCCAGGGGCCTCGATATCGTATAATCTATCCAATCAGCCCATGTCAACCCCCCTCTCCAACCAGCAGCAGATAGTATATCCAGTCAACCTAACTGATCAATCGACCAGGCCCAACACGTCTCCCCTTTCCTCCCAGCCTTCACACGATTTGCCTCATCACACAATAGACCATCCAGTTAGCCTGAGGACTATTTCTGAGGCATCAAATAACTTCGTCTTGGCATGCATAGTCTATTGAATCGGCCTGCCGTTCGAATCCTTCTTCACTCTTGGCATGCATAGTCTATCTACCCAATCAGCCAGGCTGGTTTATCCACCAGCTACACCCAAAAAGCAACCAAAACGCACCCAACGCACCTTTCCCTTCTTCCCGGCCTTCACAATCTGTCGCAGAGTCAGATTCTTCTCAACGCCCTTCCATTGAATCTCAGACACCTCTTTCACCACCACCACCAACCCTCCCCCTCCCCCTCCGCCCCCTTCCCCCTCATCTTCCCCCATTTCCCCCTCGTCTCCGCCTCCTCCTGTAGCCACCTCCACCGTCTCGATATAGAGCGATTTGTTAGAGAAGAACGCGTTGGGGCCAAAGTGTAGCTCCAGCCGCATAACTGCACCACCTGTGCCCTTATCAGAGGCACCGCTACTGTCACCAGCAGCTTTAACAAAGCGAACCCGCACGTCCCTTAGGCTCTCCAATGCTTCCTCGTCTCGCTTGTGAATGAACTCCGCTACAGCATCCTGTGAGGGAGAGGGGAAGAGAAAGGTGTAAGGCGAGTCAAGGCATCATCTGCAGACGCATCTCCCTTGGGCTCTCCAATGCCTCCTCGTCCCGCTTGTGAATGAACTCCGCTACAGCATCCTGTGAGGGCAGAAAGGGGAGGGCAGGGCAGGGGAGGGAAGGGGAGAATAGAGAGAGGCAAGTCACGGGACTATCTGCACACGCACGTTCCTTAAGCTCTCCAATGCCTCCTCGTCCCGCTTGTGAATGAATTCCGCCCGCTACAGCGGCAGTGGGGTAGAGAAGAGGGGAAGGGAGTGATGGGAGAGAAGGGAGTGATGGGAGAGAAGGGAGTGATGGGAGAGAAGGGAGTGATGGGAGAGAAGGGAGTGATGAGAGAGAAGGGAGGTGATAGGGACAGGGAAAGTGAGCGGGTAGAGGAAAAGACAAGTCTTGAGGCCTTCAGCAGCTCTGCACACAAGTGTGCAGCAGGCCTGCACGTGGGGATGGTGTGGTAAGTGGGGGGTGAGAAATAAGCAAGACATCAAACAAGATGCCTTCAGCAGGGCTCACAACAATATATAAATTCCAATATGTAACCTCAAAACACGAATCCACGTACATGTTTCTTCAAGGCTGTGAGCCAGAACTTGGGCACGCCTTTAGGCGCCTTCGTGACCTTCGCGGCCTTCGTGGGCACATCTAAAGAATGTGGGCCAATGTGTTTGAGGCAACTCAAAGGTCACCTGGAATTCGTGTCAGCACAGGGAGGGACCCACTCACATGTTTCTTCAAGACTGTGAGCCAGAACTTGGGCACGCCTTTCGGCGCCTTTATGCCTCAAAAGTCACCTGGAATTCGTGTCAGCACAGGGACCCACGTACATGTTTCTTCAAGACTGTGAGCCAGAACTTGGGCACGCCCTTAGGCGCCTTCGCCACCTTCCCTCCTTGCTGCTGCTCCCCTCCTCCCTCCTCCTCCTCTTCCTCCTCATCTTCCTCCTCTGGGTCTGCAACGGCTGCCTCCTCCTCTGTCGGCTCTGAATCTCCACACACGATTTGCTTTCGCCTCTGATGTGCACAGACAGATTTTAACAAATGGAAGAGAGGATGGATCAAGAGACGGGTTTCCACGTCCATGAGAGAAAAAATCATGTGGTAGATTAGCCATAACCAATGGATGGGTTCGGAGATTACCTCAAAAAGAGGGTCGCATGTTCGCTGGTACGCCTTAAGAGCCTTAGACACATCCGCGTTATAGACGGACTCGAGTTTGTCGTACTCCTCCTGTGGAAAAAAAAACAAAACAAAACAAAACATAACATAACGTAACGTGACACGAAAATGGTGAAACAAGGTGATATAAAGTGACGAAACAAGCGCTGACGCAGATCGGAATCATTACAGCGGCTTAACTCCACGTGCGTCGTTGCTCGATAACTGAAGCTCCTCTAGCAGCTGACGGAAAGCGGGGTGAGCGCTAGCCTGCAGCTTCATATGCTCGTCTACCGGATTTATGGCTGCGGCTCCGCGCCTCGACTTCACGCTTCGTCGAGACAGAGCAACGCAAGCGAATTTCAACTCAAGAACCAAATCTGGGGTGACAGAGGGCTGACCTGCAGTTTCATGAGCTCATCTAGCGGATCCATCATGATGGCTGCTGTTTCACGCCTCGTCGAGACAGCGCAACGCAAGTGACGAAAGATTCTGATTCCAGATTATATTTTCAGAAATCTGATACCGAGCAACACGGGAAAGCCGAGAAATGGAAGGTGGTATTCGAGGCAGCGTCTTGAGAGATTCCGTGTCGAAAATGAAATTTCAGGTCGGAATATAATAAAACTCGGTGAACTGAACTTCCGCGTGGTAATCTGAACGGCCACCTTCGGAGCTGCCAGAAGAAATTTTCACTGAACGCACGACTGCCGTCCGTTGGTATATTATTTTTTCCAGCGACAAGCTTTTCTAGGCATCCATGGTTGTTCAGTGTGCTGCATCGATCATGGGTGCTCCATCCACAGAATTCTTTCCAAGCTATGCCACACCCATCACCCCAAAGTGAAGCACAACGAACATGAAAAGGCCAATGTTGCCCTAACACATTCACGGGTATGACTGGTAATGCTCTCTTTTAAACAAATATTGGTATGACATGGTTTTTCCACATCTTGCTGCCACAAACGGCAGCGTAGATCGCTTTCTGGTAGAAATTTCACGGGCCAGTGTCGGTGGGTAATTTACAGCTACACAGCACCACGAAAACTGAGGTGAGTTCCATCAGCCTCTCGAGAAGGGTACACCCGAAAAGCAAACAGCTTGTGCCCCCCTTCCAACCTCCTGGTTGCGGACGTTTTTTTGCAGTTCAGCGGTTTCATACAGCATACTACAAGTTTTAGCAAGGCACGCTAAAGCGAGGACTAGACTTAACCAACAATTTGTATTTACAGCAGACACAACTTTTCACCCCACTTCTAATCCAAGGTATGGAAAGCAGGAAGAGCAATGCAGCACTTCTGCTTGTCCTTCAACAAAAGGCACTGGCCTTCTTTGTCCCACTCCAAATCACAAACAGCCATGCCGTCCCGCACTCGGAATGTAGATGCCGAACTACTACTCACCCTTGCCCTTTGTTCTGCTGCCAAAACTGCTCCGCCACCATTCCCTTCCGTGGTTCCGCCACCATCAATGCTATCTGTGTTTCCACCACCCTCAACCGTTCCCATGCTTCCACCGTTGCTAACTTTAACCGGCTTCCATGTAAATAAATGTGGTGTACCAGAACAAAATGCAATGCAAGGAACTGACGGGTGCCAGGCAGCTGCTCTGATTGGCTGCCGCTGCAGCAGCACCGTCGCCAGCTCAAACTTGCGCCGTGCCGCCCAAATCCAAAGGACGGTCGGGATGTCATCGCAGCGCGTGGCTAGATACTCTCCCTTGGCACTCCACTGTAGGAGGCCTGCAGAGGAAAAGGGGGTGGGGGGTTTGGGGTGTTGGGGATAGGAATGGGTGGGGCGTTTGGGTTGAGATGCCATCGCAGCGAGAGGCAAGATACTCTCTGTTGGCACTCCACTGAATGATGCCTGAAAGGAAGAAGAGGGTGTGAGGGGGTTCAGATCCAAAGGACGGTCGGGATGTCATGGCAGCGTGTGGCGAGATACTCTCCATTGGCACTCCACTGTATGAGACCTGCAGGGGAGAAGAACACAAGGTGGGAAGGGGGAAGGGGGGTAAATTGGGGAAGTAGTTTGGGGAAGTGGGGTGTTTGCAAGAAGCAAGAGTGCGACCGCTGCTGCTGCCGCTGTCACAGCACAATACAGCAGGGGGAGAAGTGGTGGTGCTGGAATGAGGTAGGGGAAGAGGAGGAGAGCAGTGGAGGGGGGAGGAGAAACCTCGGCCAGGTTCAATCAGTCCCATCCAATCTTGGCCAATCCCAACCGATCTCAGACCATTTCAGCCAATCCCAGCCACGCCCAATCACGCTCACCCACATGCTTACCGACTCCCTGTTTTGGGTTGGGCTTGTCCACTGGAGGCTTCTGGACGGGCAGCTGAACGGGCAGATCAAGCACCCGGTAAGAAACGATTTTTACATCTTCCTCCTCGGCGGCATCTGCAAGCAAAAGTGCGGGTCAAAGAATATTATATATTTATATATACATATATATCTATTTTACACACACAAAAATACATATATATTCATATACTAGAGTCCTTGAACATATCTTCCTTCGGGGTACATTCTGCCATAAGAAAACTCAACGTGCTGTGTCTCCCTGCAAATAAATAAAAGGCCGGAATTTACAAAAGACCCAATTATTACAGAAATGCCCGGCATACCATATGTAGTGTAACATCACACATGCAGGACGAGCATTATATGGTATCAGACACTACTTCCATGAATTCAGGAAGAACCTCACACACTTATCACATGGTATCAGGACACAACGCACCTGGTGCCATGGTGGTGGCAGCTTCTGAGACTCCAAGGCATTCCTGAGGGGCAGGCGGAGTGGAGAGAGGTGAGTGAGCGATGGATTGGAAGGCGTGCACTGTTGCGGCAAACGTTCTGGTGATTCTTGAATCGACTCAAACGGTGACTTTGGGCTTTTGAGTCGACTCAAAAGTCACCTCGGATTGGCAGGGGTGCACTGTTGCAGCAAACGTTCAGGTTCATTACAGTGCAAATCTGCTTGTTAGAATACGTTAAACTTGATCACATTTTGTATAGTGAAGAGAATGCAAGTCCCCAAGCAAAAGCATACATCTCTCGCTCGAACGGTCTTTTGTATTGTATCGCTCTCTCACACACACATGCACACATACCCCACCCTCCACCCACCTCGTACACAACGGCGGCAGCAGCCAGTGGAATTTTGACAGCTGGCACGTGTGGCAGCTCAACTACAGGCCGCCCATCCGCCGCCCGGAAGACTCGCAGCAGGCGGTCGGCCGAACAGCCCACCGCCACCAGAGCACCTGAGGAAGCACCTGAAGCAGCACCTGAACCATCGCCTCTGCTGCTGCTGCTGTTGGCATTGCAATCGGCAATGGAGACGGAAGCAGCGCCAGGTGAAAAGGTAGGGGAGGGGGCAACAGCCCTGACCCCCAGCCCTGGCCAGGGCAGCTCTATGCGCGCTTGGGGCTCTCCAGAGGGGGAGAAGAGCAGCAGCTGGTGGGGGAGAGAAGGTAGGGTGGGTGGGGGGAAGAAAAGGGGGTGTGAGGAGGTGTTGAGGGTGATTGCGCAAGGGGTCTGACGCCACACCCCTGGATCGCACGGCAGCTCTACGCGTGCTTGGGGCTCTCCAGAGGGGGAGAAGAGCAGCAGCTGGTGGGGGTGATGAGGAAAGGGGAAGGGGGAGGGGGCTCTAATAATAGTAAGGCATTCACCGCTTTCAAATATACGTATTGTGAAAGCGGAGCGGATTGGAACGCAACCTTTTAGCATTGTAGACGGGCGGTAATCAACTTCTCCGACTATAAAAAGTGGGTTGGAAGTCATTTTTCCTCCACCCACAATCGCTCAAGTTCATTTCACCTTTTCATCCCTTCCGATTTTTTCGGACCTCACTTGAAAAGGGTGCTGCAAAAAACGATTTGACGTATCACTCCCCCGCGCTCGAAGCCTCTCATGTAAAAAGGGAACACATTACTACTGCGGCGCCTAACACTGTCAACGACAGCAGCAACTCCGAAGACGAAGCTGGTGAGGCACATGCACACACCAATTTTCTCGCATCCACCGAGCATCTTCCTCCACTCCCATCCACCAACACCACTATCCCGGCTTCCTCGTTCCACCACACCGGCATACACGAGCAAGCCGAGTTTTTGGAGGGCGTGCGTGCATCCGTGAAGCACTCAGAGCACAAGATACGCCACAGCGACACCGCAAGTGCTCTCGAGCACTTTGACAAGGCGTACGCGCTTATCGCCGACTGTTTTCAAAATTTTCAAGTCGCCGACGTTTCCGACTTCAAGACGGCGCACCGTTTCAAGATCTACCAGCAGAAGAGCGTGCTGACGTCCTGCCCCTTCAAGAAGGCGGTCGCGGACATGGCAGCAATGAAGCGTGCCGATGGGGGGTGCCGCGATCATAGGGTCATTAAGCACGCTTCATTGCTGCCACGTCCGCGACTACCTATTTTAAGGGGCGGGACGTCAGCATGCTCTTCTCTTGGTAAAGCTTGGAAACGGTGCGCTGTCTTGAAGTCGGAAGCGTCGGCGACTTGGAGAAGTTGAAAACGGTCGGCGATAAGCGCGTACGCCTCGTCAAAGTGCTCGAGAGCACCTGCGGTGTCGACGTGGCGTATCTTGTGCTTTGAGTGCTTCAGGTAGTCGCGCAGATCCTCCAAAAACTCGTTTTGCTCGCGTACGTTGACGTGGTAGAACGAGGAAGCCGGGATTGTGGGGTTAGTGGATGCGAGTGGAGGAAGATGCTAGGTGGGTGCGAAAAAATTGGTGTGTGCATGTGCCTCACCAGCTTCGTCTTCGGAGTCGCTGCCATCGTTGACATTGTTAGGCGCAGCAGTGTGTTCCCATTGTAATGAGAACGATGCCAATTGCTACAAGAAGCAAACTTTCTCAACTGTAGTTGAAATCATGTTCGCTGCCAATCAACAGCACCCAATCGATTTCTTCTGTCCAAAAGATGCTCACGTACCCTGAATTCCATTGGGTGATCCCAGACAATAACCCCGCTGCCCTCAGCTGCCCATGCCACGTCAGCAGCGTCCACAGTGTCCGTGCGGAAGCAAACAACCTCCTGCCACGTGTCACAGGCATACAGGCTCACCACGTCACGATTCTGCCCCGCTGCTCCCCCTCCCCCTCCTCCTCCCCCTCCGCCTCCCCCCCCTGCTACAGCAGATGCTCTTCGTGCTCCTCCTCTTGCCTCTGTTCTAACTCCTTGCACCCCTCCCAACCCCACAGCAGAGCTCTCACTCGTTCTTCTAGCATTGGCACTGCCAGCACCAGCAGCAGCAGCAGCAGCAGCGGCACCCATGTCTGTAACCCCAGCAACAGCAGGGGTGGCAGCGGCAGGTGGCATGGTTTGATTGGACGGGAGCGAGTGGAGGGCTGCTAGGAGGAGGTGGTTGGGGGAGAAGGCGAGGGAGCGGATAGGATGCTTGGGCAGGGGGATGTGCAGTGGGGGAGACTGGCTGTGGGGTGGGGAAGGGGCGGGGTGGGGAAGGAAAGGGAGAAAGGAAAACGGAGCAGAGGGATGATGTTAGGCAATGATACGGAAGAGGTGGTTGGGGGAGGAGGTGGTTGGGTGAGAAGGCGAGGGCGCGGATAGGGTGCTTGGGCAGGGGGATGTGCACTGGGGGAGACTGGCTGTGGGGTGAGGATGGAAAGGGAGAAGGGGAAACGGGTAGAGGGGAGATTTAGGCAATGAAACGGAGTAGGTGGTTGGGGGAGGAGGAGAGGGCGCGCACAGGGTGCTTGGGCAGGGGGATGTGCAGTGGGGGAGACTGGCTGTGGGGTGGGGAAGGGACGGGGGTGGGGAAAGGAAGGGAGAAGACAGAAAGGAGGAAGGGAGGGAAAGACCAAAGAAACAAATTGGATGATAAGGCAGTGGAGTGAAGGAGTCATTGCGGGAAAAAGCGAGGGTGCGGACAGGGTGCTTGGGAAGGGCCGCAGGGGGGTGTGAACTGGAGGGGAGTGGCTGTGTGGATTAACAGGTGAGGGAGAAGGGAAAATGAAAGGACTTGGCAATGGAAGAACGGCGAGGCTGTGCTGCAAGGTGCTTGGGTTGGGGAATGTGGGCTGCTATTCCATATAGCCCCCCAGAAGTCACATAATCACATTTTGTAAAAGTCACCTGGAATTAACTTTCCACATAGACCTGGAAATGGCTTTCCGTGTAGTCACTTAGAAGTGACATTCCATACGCTCATCTGGAAGTCACACCCCATATAACTACCTGAAAATGACAGAGTTTGAAATTGTCACCTGGAAGTCACATTCCAGCAGGTGCATGTAATCCGGGGCCCACGAGGCGTGTCACACTCCAAGCGTGTTACGCATTTATCGAGGCCTTCAACAGCAGGTCACAGTGCACGAGAACGAGACAGCAGGCGTGTTGCAAGCATTTATTGAGCCCTGCAACACGCCTGCTGTCTCGTCCTCGCGCATGTAAAAGTGAAATTCCCATTCACTGTAGTCACATGGAAGTCACATCCCCTATGGTTACCTCGAAGTCACATTCCACATAGTCACACGCAGCCTGTGGTCCGAGGAGAGCAGCAGGTGGATGGGGTTGGGAGCTCATGAGACATGCAGCAGGCCTGCTGTCTCGTCCTCATGCTAGTGACATTCCATATAGTCACCTGGCAGTCACAACAACCCGGTTACCTGGAAGTGACGTTCCATATAGTCACACGCAGCCTGTGGTCGGCGGAGAGCAGCAGGTGGGTCGAGTCTGGCGCCCATGCAGCGTGCACCAGGCCTGCTGTCTCATCCTCGTGCACTGTGGCGGACCAGTCAGGGAGAGCCACGGCCCACACCTGAAATGAGGGGGTTTAATATGCGATAGTGGGAGATTCGGGGGTTGTGGTTCGAGTCCAGAGCCCATGCAGCGTGCAGCAAGCCTGCTGTCTCGTCCTCGCGCACTGTGGTGGACCAATCAGGGAGAGCCACAGCCCACACCTGAAAGAAAGGGTTTGACAATCAATATGAGTTTTCACATGCGATAAGCGAGGACTTAAAGCCAGGATCTCAAGTAGTTTGGCTGTTTTGCAGTTAGTGAATTGTGTTAGGCTGTGATTGGTTGACGAGGTAGAGTAGTTGACGAGAGCTGAAACGAGGGATGCGAAGCAAACAAAAATCGCAGTGAACTTTCGAACCAACTAGGCACGGAAATCTGGTTGGATTCCGAAGCTCATTTCCCAGCAATTGTCTCACCTGCCGAAAAATCTCATGTACAGCAATTTGTTTTGCAATTGAGATTCACGGGCAAATCGGGGATCTGTCGCACACTGAACCTCCAACCCAACCACTCGATTTCGCCTACACAAACAGGGTGACTCGAGCTGCAAGTGTTTTGCAATTGAAGCCAATTTCTCTTACTTGAGATCCTGGCTTTAAGGGCCAGCGTGGCCCCTACTGTAGTTTATGGTCCGTACGTGCACTGTTGTTTACATGACTAGTTGTTTGTATGCACTTTAGCTGTAGCTTATATGCACTGCAGCACACAAAATGTAGCTTAAGCGCACTGTAGCTCACCGCCCTGTAGCTTACATCCCCTGAAGCTTACATGCACTGTAGCTTGTGAGTAGCAAGCTGCGAACACCATCGAGGAGTCAGGAGCCCATTCAACGGCTGAGATCGGCCCTGTGCAGGTGCACGTCCGGAGGTCCTGTAGTTTTAGTGAGTGGACGCATACAGGGGACAGAGATCACAGATTGACAGGCACGGAGTGGAGGAGGGGGGGGCCAAGGAAAGAGTGAGTTGGATGGGAAACGGAAGGACCAACAAACAATCCGATCTCTTTTGACGGAAGTGGCACTGACTGATTAGATTATTCATGAGTGCAACTGCGATTATCGGCACCAGCCAGATTCTTCAGATGCCTTCAATACTCGTTCAAATTGTTGTTACAGATATTAGAACCGGCCAAAATCTTGAGGCAACTCAAGGACTATCTGAGACCGCTGATTCAGATTGTCACTATCAGCCAGACGTAGAGACAAGCATGGGATGTTGACAGAAAACAGAGTACTTGCCTCGAGCGACGGCACCGCCCGAAGGTGCAACTTCCTCCCCTGCGCGACGGCGAGGCACCGGCCGTCAGGAGACAGGCCGCAGGCGCCGGAGTGAGGTAACACCTCTGCTACGTCCATTTCAAGGGACAACGATACTTCAAGGAGTCGGATTTCCAACTTAAACGAAAGGGCCGTAGTCTAAAGGAAAAGGCCGGAGTGTACGGGGTCCTAGTCTCAGATGAATTTTCTTAGTGTTGAACTGACCGACCGAATCAGGCTATGCCGGGTTTAAAGACAAGGCTCAGCACGCGAGAGCTACTATATCTGTAGGAAAGTGACCGATGGAGTAGTACACGACATCTGGGAAAAAGAATTGAGAAAGTGTTAGGAGCTACTAAGAGAGCTTATGTTATGGCGTAGGCGCTTACGAAAAACATCAGAATCGCAGGCACGTCTTAGGAAACACTGTCACGATGAAGGTGGTGGTGAAAGCAGTGAAGCTGGAAACCATCTTATAGAAGAGGATCTGACAGATTTACGGAGGATGGCAAGCAGATAGGACGTTGGGTACTACGTATCACTCTTGGGATCCCCGGAATACGTCTAGCGTTTAGTCAAGAGTTATCGGGTTCTTTCTTTCAGTGTTAGGCATTTGACGGAATCTCCCATGCTTGTCCTAATCCCGAGGCTTTCTTGCGGTGCAATCCGGAGAAGTCGAATGAACCATCCACCTTGAGAATGCTGAAAGTGCGAGAATTCAGAAGTTTCTGAAAAACGCGGGACGAAGGTGGCTGAAGAGACCGAAGGAGGTGTCAGACGGAACTTTGCGGTTTGCAGTGAAATGCGTTTGTGCTCTGAGCTCGACTAAAGTCGAATAAGTGTGTATACGTAACCTTGCTGAACTCGATGTAATACCTATGAGCGTTTTGAACACGTAGAATCACATCCTTCAGAACGATTTCCATTTTATTATTTCACCTTGGATCATTCTCAATATACCATCGCATCAATCTCAGAATTGAACACTAAAATGTCGGTAATATGCTCATACGCGCTAGCAGGTTTTAGTCAGGTTTTACACAAAAGCCAACCTCTTTATGAAGAAGAGCAAAGAGGCAAGGCTAGTGGCCGCCAAAGTTATACTGTACAAGCAATTCTCAAGGTTGCGCTCGCTCTCCCTCTCACCTCCCTGAAACCAGGCACTTCGGAGAACCTAGACTGCAAGCTACGAGTAGACTAATATCCTCTCGATATAATCGCTCTATCTCCGCACCTGATTGTGAGAGCATTGAAGCCGCCGTATCTAGCTCAAGGCGCTGGGAGCTCAAGGGGAATAGCACACGTGGCCGATTCCGACGTGGAGGATGCGCAAGCAGCCGACCCGTAACAGCCATGAGCATCGTCATGAGCTCAACGAGTTTTTAGAATCCTATACTGATTGCCTACTGGCCATGAACAGCAGCAGCAGCCCCATAAGCTTTGTTGATTTCTGAGAATTCCCGATTTGGCCTTCGCGTGCGAACCCGCCATGAGCTCGGTTAGTTTCTGAGAGTTCTCAACGCAACTATATTTGCATGTTTAGGTCGTCGTGTAAGCAGCACTATGAGCAGCGTTAGGTTCTGACAATCGTCACGTCAACCCATCGCGTGTGAAGCGCCATGAGCAGCGTTGAGCCTTTCCGTCGGTGCGTGCGCGCTCGTGTCCCCTCTGCAGTGCTCTGCTATTGTCACAAGCATAACCGCTGCTGTTGGCTTCTCTGCAACAGCGCAATGGCTTGTGCAAATAGACCAGCATTTGTGCCTGCTTTCTTGCACCAATTACTCCTCATCCTGTTGAGAGTTTTCAGAAATTTTTTGAAGTGATGCAAGTTCAGGCTGAAGGGACCAGTGGATAGTGATGCAACCAAATTCTCCTTCCTTGCACTTTCATTTTTTGCCCGTGTTCTACCCTTGCGGGTTGGTGAAGGTAGTGGCTCGTGAAATCTTTCCAATTCTGTTTGTTTGTGTCTGCCCGCGCTCTTCTCCTGCAGACTGGTGAAGCTAGTGGCTCGTGCATTTTACGACGACGATGTGACAGATGAGAAAGACAAAGATAAAGATAAAGATAAGGAGAAGGAGAAGGAGAAAGAAAAGGAGAAGGACAAGGGCGCCAGTCGCAAGGCAGAGCGGATATGCGGAGGGGAGACCAAGGGACTCACTATAGTCGTCCTCGATGCGCTTACAAGGTGCAGTTGTTTGTTTCCTTTTGTCTTCATTTCTTTTCTGGCTTAGGAGATGATGTGGGTAGATCGTCATTGCTTCAAGAACCCCTGGCCTGTCCCCTTGACCTCCCTTCAAGAACCTCTGGCCTCCCTTCCGAATCAGGCAGGCGGCAGTAGATGCAAGAGGAGGAGCTAGCAAGTTTTGACACGTCTCAGAAGACAGTGGATGCGAGAGGAGGAGCTAGCAAGGCAGCCGCATCTGCACCCGAAGCAGCTGAGTTGCTCATATGGCAATGTTTCCTTGTCCCCTGTTTCCTTGCCTCTTTGTTTATCACCAACCAGGCGGCAGTGGATGTGAGAGGAGGAGCTGGCAAGGCAGCTGCATCTGAGTCACTCATGCGGCAACACGTCTCTGCTCCGTCGCTCTGTGCCTTAACCCCCCTTTTCTTCCCCCTACACCACCAGGCGCCAGTGGATGCGAGAGGAGGAGCTGGCACGGCAGCTCCATCTGAGTCACTCATGCGGCAACACGTCTCTGCTCCGTCGCTCTGTGCCTTAACCCCCCTTTTCTTCCCCCTACACCATCAGGCGGCAGTGGATGCGAGAGGAGGAGTTGGCAAGGCAGCTGCATCTGCACCCGAAGCAGCTGAGGCGAACACTGAAGATGCTGGAGGAGGAATTGATGATCGTGCGCGAGCACAGGAAGGAGGTGAGTGCGGTGGGGTGTGGTGCGGTGCGGTTTGGTGGGGTGTGGTGGAGTTTCTGTGTGATACGGTGGTGCGGTGTGGTGCAGTGAATGGTAACCACTTGAAGCAGCTGAGGCGAACACTGAAGATGCTGGAGGAGGAGTTGATGATCGTGCGCGAGCACAGGAAGGAGGTGAGTGCGGTGGACTGCGTTAACGGGGGAGTTTGCATGTGTTGGTGCGGTGTGGTGTGGTGTAGTAGTGTGGTGTGGTGTGTCGGTAATTAGTTGAAGCAGCTGAGGCGGACGCTGAAGAGTCTGGAGGAGGAGCTGATGATCGTGCGCGAGCACAGGAAGGAGGTGAGTGCGGTGGGGTGTGGTGCGGTGCGGTTTGGTGGGGTGTGGTGGAGTTAATGTGTGATATGGTGGTGCGGTTTAGTGCAGTGGGTGGTAACCACTTGAAGCAGCTGAGGCGGACTCTGAAGATGCTGGAGGAGGAGCTGATGATCGTGCGTGAGCACAGGAAGGAGGTGAGAGCGGTGGAGTGCGTTAACGGAGGAGTACGCATGTGTTACGGTGCGGTGTGGTGCGGTGTGGTGTGGTGTGGTGTGGTGTGGTGTGGTGTGGTGGTGTGTGAAGTGCTGTGCTATGCAGAGCAGTAGATTAGACAAGACATAGAGGCAGGAGGGAGTGGAGCGTAGCAGCTTGCTGTGTGTGTCCGTTTCGATATATCTTTCCTCTTCTCCTCTCCCTCAACGCGTTTTGACACATATTAAAAGTTTAGGCGCCTCAAAACCTTGCTGTGTGCGTCCGTTTCGATATATCTTTCCTCTTCTCCTCTCCCTCATTGTTTACCCAACTCCCCAACTTCGTCTTCCTATGCAGAACACGAGAGCAGCCAAGAAACTGAAGGGGGAGGGGGAGGAGGGGAAGGAAGGGGAGGGGGAAGGCGAGGGGTCGAAGTGGGAAGGCAAGCCAGGGCAGAAGCCGAAGCAGCACTCCCACTCCTACTGCTGCCTTCACTACCCCCAGGTGGGTTTTCTGACAGCCTCTCTTCTAGCCATCACTGCAAATGTGTATTCAGAATGGGAAGGGAAGCCGAAGCAGCACTCCTACTCCTACTGCTGCCTGCACTACCCCCAGGTATGTCTGCAACAGTCTTATTCACTATTGAGATGACTCAGGAGGAAGGGATGGAAGGGGAGGTGGAAGTCGAGGGGTCGAAGTGGGAAGGGAAGCCGAAGCAGCACTCCCACTCGTACTGCTGCCTGCACTACCCCCAGGTATGTATTGCAACAACCGTTCTTACGTACATGATTCTCCACCGCATGCATCAGTACCGCATGCATCAGTACCGCATGCATCAGTACCGCATGCATCAGTACCTGCCAGGCAGATTGACCTCCCCCCTGTTCTTACCTCCCCCACATGCCACTTGCCTCCCAACCTGGCAGATCTATGATGTGGTGAGGTATCGCATTCACCGGGCCGGGCGAAGAAGGCGATAAAGGACGAGCTAGACAGTCGCAAGGAGGTCATGTACCTGCTGTGCCTCGCACATTGACCTCCCTCGTGTTCCTTCTTCCTCCGCCCGCCACTGGCCTGCCGCTTGCCTCTCAACCTGGCAGATTTATGACGTTGTGCGGTACCGCATCCACCGGGCAAAGAAGGCGATAAAGGACGAGCTGGACAGTCGCAAGGAGGTCATGTACCTGCTGTGCCCCAACCCGCACTGCAAGGCCAGGTATGCATTGCTCCCTGCTCCCATCCCACCGAGGGTGCTCCATTCCAGTGTGTGCTGTTGGGGAGGGTTGATTGCGCTTTGAGGCGTCATCTCAGAGCTGCACAGTCGCAAGGAGGTTATGTGCCTGCTGTGCCCCAACCCGCACTGCAAGGCCAGGTGGGTGTCTGCCTGTCTCTATCTGCTGCCGCCACCCGACCGTTGCTGCTGCTGCTCCATTGTGTGCTGTTTGGTAGGATGCCCACTGTGCTTTGAGCCACCGTCTCAACGCTCGACAGCTGAAAGGGGTTTATCGTTATGTACCTGCTGTGCCCCAACCCGTGTGTATTGAGTCGACTCAAAACACGGGGGTGTGCCTGCTATGCCCCAACCTGCACTGCAAGGCCAGGTGGGTGGGGAGGGGGAGGAGGAGCGGGGAAGGGGAGAGGGGGAAGGTGAGGGGGAGGGGACTGAGAAGGGCAGTAGAGAGGTGGGGAGAGGGGGAGGGAGTGACTTGGTTGACCTCATGTCTCTGTCTATGCCCCCTTCGTCTCCCTGCCTGTCAGATTCTCCACTCTGGATACGGATAGGCTGATTGATCCCGTGGACTTCAATCTCAAGTGCGAGTGCTGCCACTCAGAGCTGGAGGCGGAATCTGACATGCTGGGAGGGGGAGGTGGAGGGGAGAGGGGGAGAGGAAGGGGGGGACTTGGTTGACCCGATGCGTCTGTCTGTCTGTCTGTCTGTCTTCGCCCCCCACCCTGGCAGATACTCCACATTGGACACGGACAGGCTCATCGATCCAGTGGACTTCAACCTCAAGTGCGAGCGCTGCCACTCAGAGCTGGAGGCGGAATCTGACATGCTGGGAGGGGGAGGCGGAGGCGGAGGGGTGGATGGGGAGGATAACACAAGGAAGAAGAAAAAGGAAGCGCTTCAAAACATGCTGGCTAGGTTCGAGGTGAGTGGAGGGGAATGAGTGGTTGTGATGATGGGGAAGGAGGGAGGGAAGAGGGGTGGGAATATGGGGAGGGAAGGAGGATGGGGTGGCACGATGGGGAGGGGTGGATGGGGAGGATAACACAAGGAAGAAGAAAAAGGAAGCGCTTCAAAACATGCTGGCGCGGTTCGAGGTGAGTGGAGGGTGTTTGAATGTGTGTGTGGGTTCGAGGTGAGTGGAGGGTGTTTGAATGTGTGTGTGGGTTCGAGGTGAGTGGAGGGTGTTTGAATGTGTGTGTGGGTTCGAGGTGAGTGGAGGGTGTTTGAATGTGTGTGTGGGTTCACAGTCACTCTCGAAAGTAGCTGTCGACCTCACACCGCCTTATTTGTATGAAGATTTGTTTTGAGACGCTTCAAAACAAATCTTCATACACGTGGATAGCGAGGGTGAAGGACCTCACACCGCCCTACTTCTGTTTCGCTGCACTCTCACCATCCATCCATCCATCCATCCATCCATCCATCCATCCATTTGCCCTGCCATGCCTTGCCCCTCCACCCACCCCCACCTCCAGCGCCAGCTGAAAACTCCAATGGAGCAGATAGTGAAAGTGAAGGGCCTCACGCCCCCTTACTTCGGGTCTCTATCCGAGTGGGAGGCCAGGGCTCATCAGGTTACTTTCGAGTCGACTCAAAAGTCACTTCGGGTCTCTATCCAAGTGGGAGTGAAGGATAGTGAAAGTGAAGGGCCTCACGCCCCCTTACTTCGGGTCTCCATCCGAGTGGGAGGCCAGGGATCATCAGGTTTTCCTTACCCTCACTGTCCCATCGCCCTGCCTTTCCCTGCCCTGCCCTTCCCTGCCCTGCCCTTCCCTTCCCTGCCTTGCCCTGCCCTCTCCCATCGCCCTGCCCTTCCGTTCCCCAGCGCCAACTGAAACCCCTGATGGAGCAGATAGTGAAAGTGAAGGACCTCACGCCGCCCTACTTCGGGTCTCTATCCGAATGGGAGGCCAAGGCGTCGCCAGCACAGAGGGCAGCCGCAGTGGGGGGGGAGATTCCCAAGGCCCTCCCCCGTCTGGCCGGGCCAGGGGGAGGCGGTGCCGGGTCTACCCCTCTGCCCTTCATGGGGGAAACACGGGTACGTTTCTTTCACTTGTCTGGGTGGGAAAGACAGGGTAAGAATTCAAGCCTCTAAGCCTGCAAGGCGTCGCCAGCACAGAGGGCAGCCGCAGTGGGGGGGGAGATCCCCAAGGCTCTCCCCCGTCTCCTCCCTGCCCTTCGTGGGCGAGACACGGGTACGTTTCACAAGGTTTGGTTGAGTGGGAGTTGAAGCCTCTAAATTTCCAAGTCTCTCCCCCGGTTGGCGGGGCCGCGGGGCCGCAGGGGGGAGAGTGGGTGCTGGGTCGACTCCTCTTCCCTTCATGGGGGAGACACGGGTAAGTGGATGGCAGGGTGACTTTTGAGTCGACTCAAAAGTCACCTCATGGGGGAGACACGGGTAGGTGGATGGCAGGGTGAGGACTGGTGGGTGGGTTCTGCCTTTCTGAGTGGGAGTTGAAGCCTCTAAACGTGCAAGGCATCGCCAGCACAGAGGGCAGCCGCAGTGGGGGGGGAGATTCCCAAGGCTCTCCCCCGGCTGGCAGGGCCAGGGGGAGGGGGTGCTGCTGGGTCCACTCCGCTGCCCTTTATGGGGGAGTCGTGGGTACGTTTCACTTGCCAGAAGGGTGGGGAGTTTCCCAAGGTAGTGCAAGTCTAGTTTTGAGGCGCCTCAAAACTGGGCCGGGGGGAGGGGGCGCTGGTTCCACGCCTCTTCCCTTCATGGGGGAGACACGGGTACGTTTCACTTGTCAGAAGGGTGGGGAGTTTCCATGGCAGCGCAAGCAAGCCTGCAAGGCGCCGCCAGCACAGAGGGCAGCAGCAGTGGGGGGAGAGAGATCCCCAAGGCTCTCCCCCGGCTGGCAGGGCCGGGGGGAGGAGGGCTGCTGGGTCGACCCCCCGTTCCTTCATGGGGGAGACACGGGTAGGTGGATGGTAAAGTGGGGTGAGTGCAGGTGGGTGCGCCGTGCGTTTCTGAGTGCACGAAGGGAGACCAAGGCGGCAGCAGCAGTGGGGGGAGAGAGATCCCCAAGGCTCTTCCCCGACTGGCGAGAGGGCATGGTGCCGACCGGATTTTTATTATCCCCGTCTCCCTTGCCCCACCTACCCCATGCACGCCCCCCCAAACACAGTTGGAGGTTTCGATTGGTGGGGAGGATGAGGGTGGTGCAGCAGGAGGGGCAGGGGGAGGAGGAGGGGGAGGAGGAGGGGAAGGGGCGTTGACAAAACCGGCAGAGAAGAAAGTCATTCCGAAGTGGGCCATACGAGAGGGTATGGTGCTGACCGCTGCGCAGAGAGGGGTGGTGCTTGCTATATGTAGATGTTAAACCTCCTTTTCCCATGCCCCACCCACCCACACACTACCAAACCCAGGTGGAGGTTTCAATTGGTGGGGAGGATGAGGGCGGTGCTGCTGGTGGGGCGACAGGAGGAGGGGGAGGAGGAGGGGAAGGGGCGCTGACCAAACCAGCAGAAATGAAGGTCATTCCAAAGTGGGCCATACGAGAGGGTATGGTGCTGACCGCTGCGCAGAGGGGGGAGGTGGAGGAGGAGAAACCGGGGGGCGAAGGGGAGGGCGGGGAGGGGGGAGCGGGGGAAGGGGATGGGGGAGCGGGGGAGGGTGCGGCAGGGGGAATGTCGGCAGAAGAAGAGGCAGAGCAGGAGAGACTACAGGTGAGCTTTGGTGTTTTCATCTTGCTGTATTGATACATATTGATGTATCTAAAAGCTAAAGCTCGTTGAACTGGTCTGGTCGGTAATCCGATAAACCTGTCGTTTTAGGGTTTTTTTTTTCTTTTTGTAACACCCCAATTCACTTGTCACTCACTCTCGTATTGTCCGGATTACCATACGTCCTACTATGCTGCATTGCTGCAGCAGCAACTATAGTATCCCTCGCAACCTATTCCCTTAACTTCAACCTGTTCCTCCCCCCTGCTCCCCCAACTTCATATCATCAGGAATACTACAAGGCTTACTATGCCGCATTGCTGCAGCAGCAACAGGTGTATCCCTCGCAACCTATTCCCTTAACTTCAACCTGTTCCCCCCCCCTGCTCCCCCAACTTCATATCATCAGGAATACTACAAGGCTTACTATGCCGCATTGCTGCAGCAGCAACAGGTGTATCCCTCGCAACCTATTCCCTTAACTTCAACCTGTTCCTCCCCCCTGCTCCCCCACCTTCATATCATCAGGAATACTACAAGGCTTACTATGCCGCATTGCTGCAGCAGCAACAGGTGTATCCCTCGCAACCTATTCCCTTAACTTCAACCTGTTCCTCCCCCCTGCTCCCCCACCTTCATATCATCAGGAATACTACAAGGCTTACTATGCCGCATTGCTGCAGCAGCAACAGGTGTATCCCTCGCAACCTATTCCCTTAACTTCAACCTGTTCCTCCCCCCTGCTCCCCCACCTTCATATCATCAGGAATACTACAAGGCTTACTATGCCGCATTGCTGCAGCAGCAACAGGTGTATCCCTCGCAACCTATTCCCTTCAACCTGTTCCCCCCCCCTGCTCCCCCACCCTCGTATCCTCAGGAATACTACAAAGCGTATTATGCCGCATTGCTACAGCAGCAACAAGCAGCGGCAGCAGCAAGTGGAGCGGATACTGCAGCTCCTACTGCTGCTGCTACCGACACTGCCACAGCGATAGCTACTCCTACTGCTGTCGCTCCTGCTGACGCAGCAGCAGCAGCCGGGGAGGGAGACGAGGAGGAGGATGTGACATGGGAAGAGGGGGACGCAGGAGCATATGCCACCCCTCCTGCTCCTACTACTGCTCTCCCTTTCAACACGAGTCAAGCTCTCCCCACTACGCCTATAGCAGCAGCAATTCAGGAGGAGGATGAGGAGGCGGATTATGAGTGGGAGGATGGGGATGGGGTGGATGGTGGGGTGGGAGGGAGCGGGGGGGAGGTTGCTGGGGACGGGAGCGGGGGAGGGGTGAGTGGAGGGGCGGGGAGTGGGGGTGGAACAGGGGATGGGGCTGGTGTTGCGGTTACCCCGGAGCCGGTGGGGTAGGAGAGGCTGAGGGTGAGGAGGACGAGGATATTGAATGGGATGAGTGATATTGTGGGTCTAGTTGTTTCACTACAGTAAAAAGGAAGATAGTTACTACAGTTGTATTTTAGTAAGTTTGGACAGTTCAAACCCGCGGTCCTGGGGGAATTGGTTTGGACCATGGTACCGGTACTAAAATAGCATGATGATTAGTTGCATGGGTGCAGTGCAGGTTTTGATGTTAACTGGGGGATTTCTTGGATGAGAAATGTTAGCTGGTCTTATGTATGAGGTGACACTTCTAAGTTGACTAAGAACGATGTCCTCCTGGACATGGCAAGCCAGGCTATGTGCTGTGTTGAAGTTTGATATGGTCATATGTTCTGCTATGCAATACAATGACTTCATTCCTTGCATTGGCTATTACATATGGTACACGGATTCAAACATACCGGTACCGTAAGCTTTCCATCTACCGTATTGGGAAACCCACGCACACACAAAGAGAAGGATCCAAGCAATTAAAGCCCGCTTTTCGTTGTACCCAGCACGAGTGGCTCAAAAGGCAGCTTATCCCGGTTATGTGCCTCAGAATAATCAATATTCCGGCCGATGGGGCAGATGGCGAAAGGATTCAGGGCGTTCGGGCTGCAGAAAAACTTTTTGCGGATGTGGACCATGTTCACAGTGCTGGCGATCCCGGGCAGCTGGAAAATCTCCTTGGTGTAGTTGAAAAGATTGGGGTACTCCTGAATCATCCTCTTATTACAGTTGAAGTGACCATAATACACCTGGAAAAGAGGGAAACATGCAACACCGGGCAAAAGCAAGGAAACTTGGCAGATTAGTACAACAAAATCTCCACGGAGCAGCAAGCACCATTGCGATCGTGAGGACAAACGGTAAGAGAGAGGATTGTACTAATAGCTGACAGCAAGATGTGAAGAGAATACCTCATGTCAGTATCTATTATGTCAGGGGTGAACAGACCTCATCAAATCGAATCAGATCCACAAACAGCCGGATGTTTGCCTCTGTGAAGGCCTTTCCTGCCATGTAGCGCTGCCCTTATCAAGCAGGTGTAAGGGTTACAAGGCATACCTCATCAAATCGAATCAGATCCACAAACAGGCGGATGTCTGCCTCTGTGACCGCGTCCCCTGCCATGTAGCGCTGCTTTGAAAGAATGTCCTCACAGCGATCCAAGGCTGAGAAGAGGGTTGCTACGGCCTGGAGTGGGTGGGTAGAGGGGAAAAGGAGAGAAAGCGAGGTGGGGAGAGGGGAGAATGTGCGTCAGCAGCTGTGCCTACAATGACTGTTCCTCCAACAACTATCTCACCTCATCCCCACCCCTTCATCCCACAACATCATAAGCTGCTCTCTCCCTGCCAAATCGGCACTTCAGAGTTGCTGGCTTGTGGGTTCTCACACCTTCTCTCTATTCTCTCCCTCCCCACCCCACCCCATTTCACTCACCGTGTCATAAGCTGCTTGCTCCTTGGCGAATGAACACGCCGCTGTTAATCGCCGGCCCAACCCACTAGGTCAACCCATCAATGCCCCCCCACATGGCCGCAGGGTAGAGGGGTGCTGGCTTGTGTCCCCCCATCCCCTCACCCATTCTCACCGCATTATATGCCGCTTGCTCCTTGGCAAACCCGCATTTGAACACGCCGCTGTTGACCGCCGGCCCGACCCACTCGTTCACCCCATCGATAGCCCCCCCCTTCCCTTTTCATCAATCACAGGACCGTTCCTAACCCATTCTCACCGCATCATAGGCCGCTTGCTCCTTGGCGAATCCGCACTTAAACACGCCGCTGTTGATTACCGGCCCCACCCACTCGTTCACCCCGTCGATTGCCCCCCGCATGGCCGCAGGATAGAGGTCCACGTGGGGGTGCTGGCTTGTGGGCCCCCTCACCCCTTCACTCCCCAATACCCATTCTCACCGCATCATAGGCCGCTTGCTCCTTGGCGAAGCCGCATTTGAACACGCCGCTGTTAATTGCCGGTCCCACCCACTCGTTCACCCCATCGATGGCCCCCCGCATGGCAGAAGGATAGAGGTCCACGTGGGGATTGGCAGCGACGGCGTTGAACTCCGAGTTGAGCATTCTCATTATCTCTGCACTCTCGTTGTTCACTATGGTGCGCGTCTGCTTGTCCAAGAGAATCTGGCATGGTGTCAGCAAAGAACGGAAGAGGGGACGAGGGGAGAAGAGAGGATGGGGAAGGTTGCGGATTCCTGGCTATGGCATTGTATTGGACTGTGAAAGCTGGGAACTCGCATGATGTCTGCACTTCACTCTCATGTTACAAGGGCTTATTTATAGAGTTTTAGTGGATCTAAGAAAAAAAAGCTCTGATAAGGGAAGCACTCCGAAGAATGGTTCAAGACTGAGAAAGCGGGATGGGAATGAGTTCAGACTTATTAAACGATGTATGCTTGTGGTGTTACTATTTTGATTTACATATGACGCTGTACTGTACATACCGGCACAATGAGGGATACACTTTCCGGGTGTTTTTTATAAATGATCAAAAGTGACTCCGATATTCAGGGTGTTTTTGAATGCTCAAAAGCATCCTGCCTGATGGCCAATAATACATACCGGCACTTATAAGGTCTTATACGAAAGATCCATTTTCTCGTAGATTCTCAAGTGCGGCCAGACTATATCATATGACATGTGTATTGTTGTGGTGTACATACCGGAACAGAGTAGGTCTTATATGAAGGATCCAACTTCTCATAAATGTCGCGGACGAACCGAGCACCAAAAATCGGATCGGGTTGCGCCCCCGGCTCCTCCGCGTCGCCCTCCGCGGAAGGAAACGCCCATCCGAAATGCTCCTCCCCCTCGCGCGTTCGCACCCACGTGGGGTTCAGCACCTGCCACGTCAGCAGGATTGCAGTGGGGGTAAAGGGCGGAAATCTGGAAAGGCTGTACCTCCATATAACACTACAGCCTGCCCTATTTACAAGCAGAAGAGCGCACAGTCACACTCTAGTCACATTGGAATATTCAACCCCACTTACAGTGACGGAAATGGTGTCGTCAAGTCCTTTAAGCTTGAGCGCCATGAGCCACGGGTCACTGTACTTCGCTGAAATGCTTATAGCGGAAGTGACTATAGCGGGAAGTGCTTAGCTTACAGTGACGGAAATGGCGTCGTCGAGTCCTTTAAGCTTGAGCGCCATGAGGCAGCGCGACGCCCAGGGGCAGGCGTAGCTCACGTACAGGTGGTACCTGGGGGCGGCGGGTATGGTTGAGATGACGGGGGGAGAGGAGGAAGGGGCGGGGATAGGGAGGGGGGCAACAGCGTATGAGTGAATGAGAGAGTCGCCCAGGGGCAGGCGTAGCTCACGTACAGGTGGTACCTGGGGGCGGTTGGGAGGGGGGGGAGGTGGGGGGAGAGGGGAGGGATGAAGTATAAGTAGCCAACCAGGCACGCCCAGGGGCAGGCGTAGCTCACGTACAGGTGGTACCTGGGGGCGGCGGGTATGGTTGAGATGACGGGGGGAGAGGAGGAAGGGGCGGGGATAGGGAGGGGGGCAACAGCGTATGAGTGAATGAGAGAGTCGCCCAGGGGCAGGCGTAGCTCACGCACAGGTGGTACCTGGGGGGGGTTAGGAGCGGGGGAGGTGGGGGGAGAGGGGAGGGATTAGGTATAAGGAGCCAACCAGGCATACCCAGGGGCAGGCGTTGCGTAGCTCACGTACAGGTGGTACCTGGGGGCGGTTAGGAGCGGGGGAGGTGGGGGGAGAGGGGAGGGATTAGGTATAAGGAGCCAACCAGGCATGCCCAGGGGCAGGCGTTGCGTAGCTCACGTACAGGTGGTACCTGGGGGGTTGGGGAGAGAAGGTCGAGGGGGGAAGGTGGGGAAGGGAGGGGTAGTGAGGACGGTGATGAGGAGTAGATGTAGCTCGCGAGCAGAGGGAGAGGGAGAGGGGAGGGAGGAGGTGGGGGAAGTGGGTGGGGGGACGGAGGGGGGGGAAGAGGGGGCGGAGGGGAGGAAAGGGGGGGCGGGGGGAGAGATTGGGGGGAGGTGGGCAGATTTTGATCGAAGAAGTCTCAACTGATACTCGCGGTGTCATCTCACCTTCCGCTTTCCGCCGGGAATCCGCTCGAACCGTCCGCCGTTACATGCTGGCGGAACGGAACCGCCACCGCGGAAGGCGGAGCGCCTGGTGATGCCGACGCCGCGGCGGCAGTCACGACGGGCGGCATTCTGACTGCTGCTGAAGCGCGGACGGTCGGACCGGAGCCTTGTTTGGGAAACCCGCGTGCTACTATCGAGGATGTAGTGTATCGAGTAATAGAGTGGTTGCTGCCAAGAAAAGTGGAAGGTTGGCGAGAGAACGGAGAGGAGAGGAGGAGCGTGGGTGAGTTTGGGTGGACGAGGAGACGGCGTGCGCACGACTGAAGGAGCACCGACGGCATTAACGCTGCTTCTGCCCCCTGCTCTGTTCTGCGTTGCTCCGGTGTGATCCACTGTATTTTGCTGCTCCGAACTGCGATGATCTGCTCTGCGCGCTAAGCGGCTCTATGTTTCGCTTACTAGCGGTAGTACTACTGCTAGTGGTAGAGCAAACGAGCAAGACGATGCTAAAAAGGGACGCTCGGGAAGCTCAAGACTGCTAGTGATGCAACATAGAAGGCCGAGCGGGGGAGCTTATGAAGCAGTGCTGCGGTTGTTCGTAAAGCTGCTGACAATCACACTAGCGATAGGAGACTCGTCTTGGGCCGTGTCGCGCTGCAGGTCCCTCCCTTCCATCCCCCTTTCCCTCGATCCCTCCGCGAAACCTGGATCTCCCATCGTTTGATTTTGTTTCAACCTGCCCGGCTGAGCAACACACCAGCTCTAACTGAAACAGTACGTGGAAAACTACGCACCCTTGGGAGTAGGGAGGCATTGCATAGTAGTGGTGGTTGCCAGCCTTCCATGCCACACGGAATGCGTTCCTGCCCGCCGAAAGTAAGGAAGGTCTCATCGTCAACACAGAAACAGCCACCCGACCAATCATGGAGCTAGGAAGCGGATCTGAAGCTTGACAGACGTCGAACGCTCGGTGGTGTGAAGGCTCCGGTACTCGTTGCGATTGGGGAATCTATGCCACGCTGGCAACGCGATTAGGTCAGGTCGCGCTGGTCAGGATAGTTCAGTTTCCTCCGTAACTTCGCCAGTCCAGCGAAGGAGCTGGCGAAACTGCGTCAGATCCGACCTTCGACTCGTTAAAGGTAGCTCCGTCGAAAAACAAGCTGACTGCAGTCCATCTAGAAAAACAACTCCGTTACTTGTGAATGGCTTTCCTGTTTCGATATGGCCATATACGCTTATCGAAGCAAGAGAATCTGTACAGCAGTTCTGAGAAGCTACAAATCTCCGAGCAGCTTCTCGGAATTGTCGATTCCTTCGTCGGGTGGTTCGAGAACCACGTAGTTAAAGCGACGGTGCACATTTGCCACCCAAAACCCAGAACCCTGGCGAACTGTTACTGCGGATGGAAAGTGTCCGCACGAAATCCTGGTTTTCGCCAGCCAGCACTTTCGCGCTGGCAAGCCTGGTTCAAAAAAAAAAACTTCTGAACCCAACACTGCCAGAAGTTGCCCGTCGCTTTAAGCGAACGGTGGTTACACAAATTTACGCACATGCAACCACTCCCTGCAACCCCGCCGCTCTGCGAATAAATATTGCAGCGTTTCGCCTTCAGTACAAGACCCTCGCACCTTCGCGCGTTTCGCACAAATCATGCTTTCGTCGAATTCTCGTCACCTTCAAATCCCGCACTTATAAATTCGCTTTGTGGCAAATAACTGTCACAAATTCATATTTCGGCTTCATATTTGCGCCTGGCCTCCTCTTCTTGCTTCTCGCACCGCTTCCTCTTCACCGTCTCCTCGGTGTCTGGTTCTTCTTATCGTTTTTGTCGTGACAGTCTCCCAGTAATTCCCTGAGATAACAGACAGAAAGCGCGGGTAAGGCTAGTGGGAAGTAAGGCTAGTGGCAAGAACGCGTTTCGTTTCCTTCTTCGTCTTCCTTCTCTCCTCTGCAATTGCGTAAACCAGCCGAAACCAGCCATGGCGGCTGTTGCGTCGTCAGCCCTTCGCCTGCCGCTGTCTGCGCTTCGCGCCGCCTCCGTCCCGGTCAAAATTCTTGCTGAGCACCGCTCTTCGCGTTCGCCTGATTTTCTTATTACTTTTGCTACCGCCTCTGAACCCTGCAGTCTCCAGCAGTTTCGATCGCCCACTAAGAGCGTGTGTAACTCGACGGTCTCACCAGCTCCGAGATTCGCGAGAACTGCGAGATTTGCGAACTTCGCGAGTGGCGACCGGGTGACCGTCGACGCAAACAAGTTCCTCTTCCAACAATCTTCGCTGCCACAGCAGCACCGGCCTGCCGCCAGTCGTCGCTCGTTCGTTACACAAGCCGCCACGTCAGCAGATCCCGCCACGTCAGCGGATTCCACCACGTCAGCAGCAGCGCCCGTTATGGTGCAGACGACGCTTCAGGTGTCGAGCGCGGACGGCGCTTTCAAGCGGACGCCCTCCGCCTTCCGCAGCCTTATTACCGCGGATGGGTCCAGCGGATTCCCCGCCGTCGCTGCCAGGTACGCTGGTATGGGATAGTTAGGTGTCCTATAACGCGGACGCCCTCCGCCCTCCGCAGCCTAATTACCGCGGATGGGTCGAGCGGATTCCCTGCCGTCGCTGACAGGTGTGTAAATGGAAAAATGGTCTGATCTGAGGCGTTCAATAGCACGCCCTCTCGATTTCCGTGGCCTCGACTCCCCCCTCCCTAGTAATTTTTGTTTCTTATAAAACGACTAATCGTTACCACCCCCGACTTTCCACGCCTCCCCAGGTACCACCTGTACGTGAGCTACGCCTGCCCCTGGGCGTGCCGCTGCCTCATGGCGCTCAAGCTCAAAGGGCTCGAGGACGCCATCTCCGTTACTGTAAGCAGCTCCCGTTTTAGTCACTCCCACTATAGGCACTTCCGTTACCGGCACTGTATGCATTGCGGTGACTTGAGCGGACATAAGTGTGCGCCATTGTGCCCAAGCTCAGGGGGCTCGAGGACGCGATCTCCGTGACTGTACGTGGGGATGATTATAGTGTGACTATTCTCTTGTGATTATACAACACTGACTCAGAACAGAAGGGCGTTATTGTGCCCAAGCTCAAGGGCTCGAGAACGCCATTTTCGTGACTGTAAGCAGTTCCCGTTATAGTCACATTCTTTATTGTGTTGTTGTGTTGCTAATCGCATGACGCTCAACGACGACGCCATCTCCGTGACTGTAAGTGGTGGTGACTGGAAGTGGGAGTGACTGTAATTGGGACCGCTCTCTCCTCTCTTTCAGGTGGTGAATCCGATGTGGAGGCGCACAAGGGAAGGATTGTTTATGAAATGGAGGCGTGTCGACTCAAATGGAGCACATTGGTTCACAACCCCACTCCCGCCTTCTCTCTCACCGCAGGTGGTGGAGCTGGTATGGAAGCGCACGAGGGAGGGCGAGGACTCCTCGCCGGGGACCACATTGGATGGCCCTTCGTGGCGCCAGGGGGCACTCTGAAGGTGGCAGGGGCGGAGAGCGACCCTCAAGCCCCCTTTCGCTCCTCTCATTTCTCCCCCTTTTTCCGCCACCTCTCGTCGCGCCTCTGTTCTATTTCAGGTAGTAGAGCCGGTGTGGCGGCGCATGAGGGAGGGCCCTCATTCCACCTTCCCCTGCTTCCCATTCTGGCTGGCTGGCTGGCCCTTCGTGGCGCCAGGGGGAGAGGCGGAGGTGGCAGGGGGAGAGACAGAGTGACCCTCATTCCACCTTCCCCTGCTCCCCATTCTCCCCTCCTCCCACTCTACAGGTAGTAGAGCCGGTATGGAAGCGCACGAGGGAGGGCGACGAGCACATTGGCTGGCCCTTCGTGGCGCCGGGAGGGGAGGCAGAGGCGGCAGGCGCGGAGAGCGGCCTTCAATCCCCCTTCCGCTCCTCTCATTTCTTCCTCTCCCCTCATTTCTCCCCGTTTTTTCGCCACCTCTCGCACCCCTGTTCTATTTCAGATAGTAGAGCCGGTGTGGCGTCGCACGAGGGAGGGCGACGACCACATTGGATGGCCCTTCGTGGCGCCAGGGGCCACGCCGGAGGTGGCAGGGGCGGAGAGCGACCCTCTCAACGGAGCTCTCTCCCTGAGGGACGTTTACGAGAAGGCAGACCCCGGTGCTGTCAAGTTCAGCGTGCCTGTGAGTGGTGGGAGTGGGTGTGAGTGGGTGTGAATGGTGTGACTGGGTGGTACTGGTGGGTTGCTTCCAACACAAGAGGCGGAGGTGGCAGGAGTTTCCTTAGAGTTTCCTTTTTCCCTCTTTCCTGTTCGTCACGTGCAGGTGCTGTGGGACAAGGAGAGTGGCACCATAGTGAACAACGAGAGCAGCGACATCATGCGAATGCTCAACTCTGAATTCAACGCCATTGCCAAACATCCCCAGGTGAATTTTACAGCCTCAGGTGAATATAAGGCATAACAGTGTCAGGTGTTCATAGCACTTCATAGCACTTCATAGCACTTCATAGCACTTCGTAGCACTTCATAGCACTTCATAGCACTTCATAGCACTTCATAGCACTTCATAGCACTTCATAGCACTTCATAGCACTTCATAGCACTTCATAGCACTTCATAGCACTTCATAGCACTTCATAGCACTTCATAGCACTTCAGAGCACTTCAGAGCACTTCAGAGCACTTCAGAGCACTTCATAGCACTTCATAGCACTTCATAGCACTTCAGAGCACTTCAGAGCACTTCAGAGCACTTCATAGCACTTCATAGCACTTCATAGCACTTCATAGCACTTCATAGCACTTCATAGCACTTCATAGCACTTCAGAGCACTTCATAGCACTTCATAGCACTTCATAGCACTTCATAGCACTTCATAGCACTTCATAGCACTTCATAGCACTTCATAGCACTTCATAGCACTTCATAGCACTTCATAGCACTTCATAGCACTTCATAGCACTTCATAGCACTTCATAGCACTTCATAGCACTTCATAGCACTTCATAGCACTTCATAGCACTTCATAGCACTTCATAGCACTTCATAGCACTTCATAGCACTTCATAGCACTTCATAGCACTTCATAGCACTTCATAGCACTTCATAGCACTTCATAGCACTTCATAGCACTTCATAGCACTTCATAGCACTTCATAGCACTTCATAGCACTTCATAGCACTTCATAGCACTTCATAGCACTTCATAGCACTTCATAGCACTTCATAGCACTTCATAGCACTTCATAGCACTTCATAGCACTTCATAGCACTTCAGAGCACTTCAGAGCACTTCAGAGCACTTCAGAGCACTTCAGAGCACTTCAGAGCACTTCAGAGCACTTCAGAGCACTTCAGAGCACTTCAGAGCACTTCAGAGCACTTCAGAGCACTTCAGAGCACTTCAGAGCACTTCAGAGCACTTCAGAGCACTTCAGAGCACTTCAGAGCACTTCAGAGCACTTCAGAGCACTTCAGAGCACTTCAGAGCACTTCAGAGCACTTCAGAGCACTTCAGAGCACTTCAGAGCACTTCAGAGCACTTCAGAGCACTTCAGAGCACTTCAGAGCACTTCAGAGCACTTCAGAGCACTTCAGAGCACTTCAGAGCACTTCAGAGCACTTCAGAGCACTTCAGAGCACTTCAGAGCACTTCAGAGCACTTCAGAGCACTTCAGAGCACTTCAGAGCACTTCAGAGCACTTCATAGCACTTCATAGCACTTCATAGCACTTCATAGCACTTCATAGCACTTCATAGCACTTCATAGCACTTCATAGCACTTCATAGCACTTCATAGCACTTCATAGCACTTCATAGCACTTCATAGCACTTCATAGCACTTCATAGCACTTCATAGCACTTCATAGCACTTCATAGCACTTCATAGCACTTCATAGCACTTCATAGCACTTCATAGCACTTCATAGCACTTCATAGCACTTCATAGCACTTCATAGCACTTCATAGCACTTCATAGCACTTCAGAGCACTTCAGAGCACTTCAGAGCACTTCAGAGCACTTCAGAGCACTTCAGAGCACTTCAGAGCACTTCAGAGCACTTCAGAGCACTTCAGAGCACTTCAGAGCACTTCAGAGCACTTCAGAGCACTTCAGAGCACTTCAGAGCACTTCAGAGCACTTCAGAGCACTTCAGAGCACTTCAGAGCACTTCAGAGCACTTCAGAGCACTTCAGAGCACTTCAGAGCACTTCATAGCACTTCATAGCACTTCATAGCACTTCATAGCACTTCATAGCACTTCATAGCACTTCATAGCACTTCATAGCACTTCATAGCACTTCATAGCACTTCATAGCACTTCATGAAAAGAGGGCGGTGGAAACTCCTTCACAGAGGCGGATATCCGCCCTCTTTCCACCCAGCCGATTCCTTTCCCCCTCATTGCCCACTCCCAGGCATTCAACGACCTCTTTGCTGCTCTGGATCGCTCCGAGGACATCCTTTCCTAGCAGCGATTCATAGCGGGAGGCACCTTCACACGCCTCTCTGCTTGCTCCCCATTCGATTCCCAACCCACTCATAGGCATTCAAGGAGCTATTTGCTGCTCTGGATCGCTGTGAGGACATCCTTTCTCGCCAGCGCTTTATCGCAGGAGATGTTTTTACAGAGGCTGATATTCGGCTCTTTGTCACACTCATTCGATTCGATGAGGTAACGCTTCTAATCACTTTCGAGAGCTCTTTTGACTCGCCTGGATGTTGTAATTCTGTAGAAGTGGGTCTTTTAAAATCCAGGGTCCACAGGTTTCAAAGGTAGGAAGGTTGGTTGGACTTAGTGACAAAACCAAAGGTAGGAAGCTTGGTTGGACTTTGTGACCCAACCAAAGGTAGGAAGGATGAGGCAACTTCGGGATACTTGAGACTCCGGTTTTAATAACTGCGATCATAACTGAATTACCCACGATCCCGCCGTCTATGTAATATTTCTGACTTTTCCAGCACATTTACGCGCACACAAACACGCACATTTCCCCAAACACACATCCCACCCCCCACTCACTTACACCCAACCCTTCCCCCCCCCCCACACACACACACTCACCCTCCATGCTCAAGTGTGCGTGGTTCATGAAGATTTGCAAGATCTAAACTTTGCTCCTCTCTTTCCCCCCAACCACCCCCCCTCCTCCCCCTCCCTCTGGCCCTCCCTCCCTACCTTGCCTCACACACCCTCGTTGCTACAGGTGTACGTGGTTCATTACAAGTGTAACCGCAATTCCATCCGCGAATTCCCCAACCTCTTCAACTACACCAAGGAAATCTATCAGCTGCCCGGAATAGCCTCTACAGTGAACATGGCGCATATCAAGTCGCACTATTTCCGAAGCCACCCTTCCATCAACCCCTTCGGAATAATCCCTATGGGACAGGGTATTGATTACACTGCGCCGCATGATAGGGACAGGCTGCCCGGTGTTGCTCTGCCTTGTGGAAAGGAGTGAGTGGTGCAATTGATCGTGTTCAAATGTACTGGCCTTTCGGTAATAGAGAAAGGGCCATATTCATTACATTATCTTTGCACATCAAGTCTCACCATATCTGAAACCACCCTTCAATCAACCCCATTTGGCATCATTCCTATGGGTCAGGGTATTGATTACACTGCGCCGCACGATAGGCACAGGCTGCCTGGTGTTGCTCTGCCTTGTGGAAAGGAGTGAGTGGTGCAATTGATCAATGTTACAATGTATTTTAAGGAATATAGAAAAAGGACCAGAGCCGTTACATAGTTGCCGCATATCAAATCCCATTGGTATTTCTGACGCCTCCCTTCCATCAACCCCTTTTTGGATCGTTTCCGTGAGCCAGGGTACTGTTCATAGTGCTCTCCATGATAGGGATAGGCTGCCTGGTGTTGCCCTGCCTTGTGGGAAGATGGGAGCAGCTACATAGGTACCATGGCAAAAAAATCTCACGACCGGATGGACACACACGTAGAATGTGCTATGCAGACGGTTAATAGTAGTTAAATAGCTAGAGGGGCTGTTTGGCAGGGATGAAAGGAGTGTCAAGGGTTGGTCTGCTGTAGCATGTGCCTTCGAACTTACGAGGTTGAAAGGTAATGAATATTGGACAAGTGATGTTACAGAACATGCAACAAGTGCGTCTGTAGAGAGATCAGGGACTAGCAGAGGAAACAGAAGG
Organism: Closterium sp. Naga37s-1; assembly: GCA_947471745.1. Taxonomy (NCBI): domain Eukaryota; kingdom Viridiplantae; phylum Streptophyta; class Zygnematophyceae; order Desmidiales; family Closteriaceae; genus Closterium; species Closterium sp. Naga37s-1. The sequence goes on from CANJKZ010000214.1 coordinate 1,248,209, forward strand.
AAGAAAAGGAAAAAAAACAAAACTACTAAAGTAAAACGGGGTGTTGCGAGAATCGAACTCGCGGCCTCTCGCACCCAAAGCGAGAATCATACCACTAGACCAAACACCCATGGACGGTGAAATACTTCAAAAATATAATTTTATTTAAACTATGATTCTTATCATGACACGAAAAGCAGCAGGATTTCCCGCACCATCGCTGGCGGCGTCGCCTGCAGTGTCGCCCGCAGTGTCGTCCGCAGTGCCGTCCGCAGTGTCGCCCGCAGTGCCGTCCGCAGTGTCGTCCGCAGTGCCGTCCGCAGTGTCGCCCGCAGTGCCGTCCGCAGTGTCGTCCGCAGAGTCGCGCGCAGTGGGTCTCGCAGTGTCGCCTAAAACCACCCATGTGAGCCACAGCTGGGCGTTCTCGGTGCCCCATCAACAGCAGCGCCAACAGCGGCGCCAACTGCGGCGCCATCTGCTGCGTTTCCTTACATACCCTTTTCCAGGTACGGTTGAGCCCCCACGAAATGCGGGGAGTGTACTTTCGGGGAAGGCGCTTCTTCTCCGCAGCTTCTTCCCCCTCCTCTCCTACTACCCAATCCCGCTCCCTAATACCCAGTCCCCTGTCCCCTCTACCTAATCCCCTCTCACCCCTACCCAATCCCGCTCCCTAATACCCAGTCCCCTCTCCCCTCTACCTAATCCCCTCTCACCCCTACCCAGTCCCGCTCCCTAATACCCAGTCCCCTCTCCCCTCTACCTAATCCCCTCTCACCCCTACCCAATCCGGCTCCCTAATACCCAGTCCCCTGTCCCCTCTACCTAATCCCCTCTCACCCCTACCCAGTCCCGCTCCCTAATACCCAGTCCCCTCTCCCCTCTACCTAATCCCCTCTCACCCCTACCCAATCCCCTCTCACCCCTACCCAATCCCGCTCCCTAATACCCAGTCCCCTCTCCCCTCTACCTAATCCCCTCTCACCCCTACCCAATCCCCTCCTCTCCCACCCAAACCCCCCTCCCATCAACCCAGTCCCCTCCCCTCCTACCCTATCCCTTCCCCTCCTACCCAGTCCCCTCTCTCCTACCCAGTGCCCTCTCCCCCCTACCCAATCCCTCACCCCCACTTTTCCCCCTACCCAATAATCCCCTCACCCCCCCTCTTCCCCACTACCCAATCCCCTATCCACCCTACCCAATACCCTCTCCCCTTCTGTAAAATTCTCCTCTCCTCCACTTCCCAAACCCCTCTCCCCTTTCCTTGTGGGACCCACAAGGAAAGAGAGAGGCCCACGTGGGAAGAGAGAGGCCCACGTGGGAAGAGAGAGGCCCACGTGGGGAGAGAGAGGCCCACGTGGGGAGAGAGAGGCCCACGTGGGGAGAGAGAAGCCCACGTGGGGAGAGAAGCGCGCTTCTGCCTCAGCTATCTTTCTGTCCTTCCCTTGTCGCTCTCCTCGTGCCTAGATGGAGTTCTGCCCCACATGCGCCAGCATGCTGCTGGTGGAGCAGGCAGGCCCACATGGGGCGAGCAAGAGGCGACCAACTCTCATATCTCCCTCCTCCCGTCTCTTCTTATCAGCAGCAGCACGAGATGGAGTTCTGCCCCACATGCGCCAACATGCTGCTGGTGGAGCAGGCGCACATGGGGCGAGAGGCGAGGTTCTTCTGTCAGACGTGCCCCTATGTGTATGGCATCACCAGGAAGGTTAGTAATCCCAGTCAAAGTCAATGAAAGTCAAGGCTAGTCAGTTGCTTCTTCTGTCAGACGTGCCCCTATGTGTATGGCATCACCAGGAAGGTTAGTAATCCCAGTCAAAGTCAATGAAAGTCAAGGCTAGTCAGTTGCTTCTTCTGTCAGACGTGCCCCTATGTGTATGGCATCACCAAGAAGGTGAGCCATTGCAGTCAAAGTCAATGAAAGTCAAGGCTAGTCAATGGCTTGCTTCTTCTGTCAGATATGCCCCTACGTGTATGGCATCACCAGGAAGGTGAGCCATTGCAGTCAACGTAGGTCAATGCTAGTCAGTGCATCACGAGAAGGGTGAGAGTGTTGCCAGTCAATGCTAGTCAACGCCGGCCAATGATGACTTTTGAGACGTCTCAAATGGTTCTGTGTTCATCGCAAGACCTGTACGTCCGCTCCCCAATAGCTCCCCTCCCCCACTCCCCACACCCCACACCCCTCGTGACTACCCGACACCCCCCGTGCACAATGCAGATTTCAAGGCGGCAACTGGTGGTGCAAAAGGAGGTGGATGACGTGTTGGGAGGGGAGAACGCATGGAAAAATGTCGACAAAACCGAAGGTGCGCATTCAGCAAAATATAAAACTTTGAAATGAATGCATGGGAGAGAACTTGCGAGCTTTTTGTGTTATGTTGTATTGTTGGTTGATGCAATATCCCCCCCCCCCCCCCCCCCCCCCCCACGGTGGTTTTCCTTGCAGCATCATGTCCCAAGTGTGGCCATTCACAAGCGTTTTTCATGCAAATCCAAACCCGATCGGCTGATGAGCCCATGACAATATTTTACAAGTGCTGTAACATGAGGTGTGGCTATAGATGGAAAGAGGGTTAGCTACTTTATTACTTTTCAGCATTTAAAGTCAATGTACACCATCGTGTTACGTAGTGCATAGCGAAGAATCTCAATGGGTGCTTCCATTTTCCGAGATTCACGGATGCTTGAAACTTCTGGCCAATCAATCACGCCCCTCGAAAGATTGGGATTTTCGTGCGAACCCGGCTGCCCATGCGATTGTTTCGCCAACAAGCTCGGTGATGCGCGAATTACCCCCTGAACACCCCAGTTGCGAATCTGGCGAAAGACCTGCGTCCGCACGCAAATCAGGTGTGGCATCCGCACACCAGCACTCCCCAAGCCAATGGTGCCGAGCCTTATTCCAAACCTCCACGGACCATTGAATGCAAGCCAAACCAGAACGAAGGCATTGTGCCAAATTTGTCATGAGATGTCAAACCAACCTCCCCACGTTTCGATACCGTCCGAACCTCGGCCATGCCGCTTTCATTGGTGTTTACGCCTTTCCCCAAACTTTCGCCCGCTAAATTTCGCCCCTACCTGCGCCTCGGCAATCCCTTGGCGGCAGTGAAAGGCAAGCAAGCGAGAGCTTTGGTTGGACATTCGACACGACACATCCACCCATTGCATTGACATTCACCCACCTTGTTTCCGCCCCTACCTGCTCTCCTCCATTCTCATCCACACCACCACTCTTCCCTTGAATCTCAGCACCCCTGAAATTCTTGCCAGCCCAGCTGAAGTCTGCTTGTGCCCCTTCATTGTGCGGTAGTGGAACCTCTTCCACATTCAGGGTCTGTTCACCCTGCCGCATTCTCTTCTATCCACTCAAAGCTCCCTGAGGCCCCATTGATGCGGAGCCGCAGTCATCTTGTCGGGTCAAGGTCCGCGGTTGCAGCCTAATCCCCCCGCAAATCTCGCGGCGATATTTTCGCCGGGTCTCTTTTCGCAGTCACGAGCGCATCGCGCAGCGCATTGCACGCGGGCGGAAACATGGCGCGCGCATGCGGATCTGCGCATATCCAAGTGCTGCTCGTTCTCCTCGCGCTTCTCGTCGCCCCATCCCTAGGCAAGTCGCCGCCGCCTCCGCCCCACAGCCCCCCCCCGCCCCACAAGCCCCCTCCTCCCCACAAGGCCTCCCCTCCCCCCGACGCCTCCCCTCCAACCAGCGCCTCCCCCCCAACCAAGTCCTCCCCTCCCCCAACCAAGGCCTCCCCGTCCCCTCCTCCCCCAGTCGCGGCACCCGCTCCGGAGCCTACTCTGTCCCCCTCCCCAACGCCCGCGCCTTCCCCAACGCCCGCGCCTTCCCCAACGCCCGCGCCTTCCCCAACGCCCGCGCCTTCCCCAACGCCCGCGCCTTCCCCAACGCCCGCGCCTTCCCTTACGCCCGCGCCCTCACCGGCACCCGCGCCCGCGTTCGTCGATTCACCCGTCGCTCCGCCCATCGCTCCGCCCATCGCTCCGCGCATCCCTCCCCCTGCCCCCACTCCATCCTTAACCCCCGTTCCCCCGCCGACGCCATCCCCGGAGATCCCCCCCCCCACGCCGCCCCCCGTGATTTCTCCGGCCGCGCCAACCCCCGAGGTTTCCCCGCCCGCGCCATCCCCAGTTGACGCCCCAGCTCCTCCGCCGGTAGGGGGAAAACCTCCGCCCAAATTCCCCCCAGTGGATTCCGCCCCCCCGTCGGAGGCAGGGCGGACGTATCAGGACAACTTTCCGGGGGACCAGTATATTCCGCCGGATGACTTCGCATCTCCGCCGTTCAGCGTTGCGCAATCGCTCACCCCGCCCGCGCCGCCGCTGCCGTCGCCGCCTCCGCCGACACCTGCGCTGGGCGCGCCGTCGAGCGGACCGAGCGCCGGAGTGATCGCGGGGACGGTGATTGGAGTGATTCTGGGAGTTGGCGCTCTGTCGTTCGGGATCTGGATCTGCGTGCAACGCTCGCGAAACGCCGCTCGTGCGGCTGGGCGCGGCGGTTACGGCGACGTGAATTTGTAACTCGTTTCTTGTTTCGCTGAGACTTCGCGGCGGTGTCGCGGATCAAGAGGTCTTCGTTATAAGCCGATTCGCTGGATCCAGTGTACTCGCGTCAGCGATCGGAAGAACAGTGAGTTGCGGTATGGTTTCGTTTCGGAAATGAAGCGGCTTGAGATCTGCTTGTAACGAGTAGATTCGTTAGGATATTGCCAAGATTTCAATGGCTGGTTAAGACCTTTCAAGTGATTGTCATTCCCCATGTCCCCGTTGAGCAAGCATTTGAGTGTTACAGAAATGACCAAAGGCTAACTAACGGCACGGAACGAGTCAACCCATGGCAATCTAAGATCGGCAACCATTGTTCCATCCCTTGGACTATCCCGCCTTCCCTATCCCCACTCCCCATCCCCCTATCCCCCCACTCCCTCTTTCCCCATTGAATACACCCAATCTCCGCTCCTCCATACCCCGTTTCTTCCCATTCTCCGCGTTCCACCCCCCTTCTCTCTCGTTGTTTCCATACTCCCTCCCATCATATCCACTGTTCTGCTCCTCTCCTCTTCCTCCTCTCTGCCTCGCCCAAACCTTCCCCCCTTGCTCCCCTTCCCTTCCTTAAAACTGCATCCCCCTTTCGCCAGCTTTCACCTTATTACCTTCTACTTTCCCTCCCTCCCTCCCTCCAACCGCCCTCCTTCCCTCCCTCCCTCCGTCCCTTCCTCCTAACTTGCCCTCCCTCCTACTCCCTCCCTCCCACCCCCCTCCGCCCCCCACCTCTCTCTCTCTCTCTCTCTCTCTCTCTCTCTCTCTCTCTCTCTCTCTCTCTCTCTCTCCTTCCCTCTCTCTCTCTCTCCTTCCCTCTCTCTCTCTCTCTCCTTCCCTCTCTCTCTCTCTCCTTCCCTCTCTCTCTCTCTCTCCTTCCCTCTCTCTCTCTCTCCTTCCCTCTCTCTCTCTCTCTCTCTCTCTCTCTCTCCTTCCCTCTCTCTCTCCTTCCCTCCCTAGAGTTTTGCACCATCTCCTCCTCTCATTTCCCCTCATGTCGCTTGCCACCTCCGTCTGTCTTCCTTCTTTGTTGCCACATACTTCGCTCACTGTTCGTTATCCATGTGGTCTATTGCATTGTGATGAGTCTCGAGGTATGGCTCTCACACACATGCTTAGTTAACGGTAAGATCAATTAGAGTTCGTTACCATGTGGTAGTGGCACTGGTGTTTGAAGGCAGTTAACACTACACCGCCAGCAGTTTGGAAATTACAATACAGCCCATCAGGCACTGACTCTCAGTGGGCAACAATACTGGCATAAAGCTCCAATACTCCCTTGCATCTCCCTTGGTCACCCAAACCGGTCATGAACTTGGCACAAGCCTATCAGCATTAGAAACACAAATAAATATGTAATACATTTGCAAGCTTATGTTCACCAAACTGTGCAACGCTGGCTGGCCAAATACATGGCAACATCCTGCACACAGCCAGGATGAATATACATAATATGTCTCAGCCTTCTTCCCTTGAACAAGGACTCTCTCCACCGCAGCGGAGCTCTCTGTTCCGAGTTTTGAAAATATCACCTCACTCCACCTCTGTTCTGCGTGGATCGTCTCATACGTGGCAAGCAGGCATTGGAGAAGACGAACATCCGACTCCCGAAGCGCTTGACAAGGGCACGTCATCGACAGCACATCAGACGATGTTCATCCACCCCACATGGCGTTACTGTAGCACGTGGGCACATCAAAGCGGAAGAACTCGTTACGAGAGTCAAAAGCATTGATCGTTGTTCACCGAGTCAAAACACTTCGAAACGAACGGAAACCTTACCACATGCAATGAAGTATGGGGGTGTGGGGGCGGGTCGCACACTATTTTCGCCCCCAGACAAATAATACATTCTGGGCTCGTGTCAGACCTCTAGTCACCCTTAGTTACTACCACGCCGTGCTTCCGTATTTCGTGAACCTAGTCTCAGTAGTTGTTTTTCCAAGCAGTTTCATAATCTAGACTTATATTCAAGCCCACCGTTTCTGTTTTTTATTTTGTTTTGTTCCCAAGTCTCTAGCCAAAACTACTTAGTCAGCGAGTGACGCAATGAACCCGAAGCGCGCAGGCTGGAAGCGCGCCAGCCAAGGCGACTCGCTCGTGCGAGCGCTTCTCGCGTCGTTCGCCTTCTTCCTCTTCGCAGCGTTCTTCTGCCTCGTCCTCATCCTCGCTACAGGCGCATCCGTTACCATCTTCGCCGTTCCGCCCGTAATAGTCGCGAAGAAACCGGCGGAAGCGCAAGGCGGAGGCTCCACGGGTGGCACAGGCGCAGCGGCGGGTGAGGCGGGCGGAGCAGCAGGGGGAAGCGGGAAAGAAAACGTTCCGTTTCTGTCAGACTTCGATTTATCGAAGCCTATCGTCGGAGGGCCTGAGAGGAAAAAGCAGACGATCGAAGAGGCGGATTTCACCCATGGCGAGGCTGTTTATCAGGTGCGCTCATAACGAGTACAATGCCACATGGTTGGTTTTCGTGGTTGGTGAAAGAAGAGACTCATTTGAGCTCGCTATGAGGTGCTTCTGTAAGTGAGAAAAAATCTCAATTCTTACTGCACACAACGAGGCGAGACTGAGTTTGAGGCGGGTCGACATACGAAAGAATTCTTGAATGCGCAAAAAAATACATGAATGGACGGTGACGCGTAACCTTGTAACACATTTCCCCCATTCTCCCCACATTCCCTGGAATGTGGTAAAAAAGCAATGAAGGGAGGGTGACGCGTAACAAAGTAACACTTTTCCTCCCCCACAGTTTCCCCACATTCCCTCCCTCCCCCACCCCCCACTCCCCTCCCGTTTCCGCACCCCTTTTCGTCCCCCCAGATGCACCTGGCGCAGCGCAACGAAATGATGGGCGGAAGCAGGCCCAAGCCGCCTCAACTCCCTCCGATCTCCCCCCCGCCATTTCCCCCACCCCACTCAACTCCTCCTCCCCCTCCCCCTTCCCCTTTTCTCTTCCCCCAGATGCACCTGGCGCAGCGCAACGAAATGATGGGCGGAAGCAAGCGTAACTCTCCCCACCTCCCTCCCATCTCCCCCCTGCCATTTCCCCCGCCTTCCCTGCAACTCTCTCCCCCGATCCCCCTCCCCCATTCTTCCCCCCAGATGCACCTGGCGCAGCGCAACGAAATGATGGGCGGAAGCAGGCCCAAGCCGCCCTTCCGCGGATGGAATGCGGGGAAGGTGAGAGCGGGAGGGTAATGGGGGCGGAGGGAGAGGTTGGGGGGGTGGGGAAGAGATGGGGGGTGTAGTTGGGGGGGATAGCCTGATAGGGAAGCCGCCCTAGAGGGGAAGGATGGGGAGAAGGTGGGGCGGCTGGGGGGGGTGGGGAGGGGAATTGTGGGAGGGTTGGGATTGGGTGTTTGGGGGAGGGTGGAGGTTTATTTGGGATGAAAGAATCGTGAGGATTGGGAGTAGGATGAGGGGAGGGTGGGAGGGAGGATGAGGGGAGCATGAGGGAAGGATGAGGTGAGGATGGGAGGGAGGATGAGGGGAATGTGAGGGAAGGACGAGGAAGATTATTCTCAGAACTATTTTGTTTACGAGACCATAAAACCACATCAGAGTGGCGCAGCGGAAGCGTGGTGGGCCCATAACCCACAGGTCCGAGGATCGAAACCTCGCTCTGATAGTTTTCACCCCCAACGGGCCTTGCAACGTTTGTGCTGCACACTGCATTTGTGCCTTGATTACCAGTACTGAATCATGGTGGGAGGAATGCAGTAAGATTGTGATGTTATATGCCAGCTATGCTGGTGTTACTTTTGAGAATTCTTAGAAGTAACACCACCAACACGTGATGTGTCCACCACGAGTCTTGAGGCGCCTCAAAAGTTGTCTCAGGTCTAACACCACCAACACGTGATGTGTCCACCACGAATTCGGGGATAGGTGAAGGAGATGTTTCTAGAAATTCGGAAATTGGGAAACCTTCTAGAATTGCTCCCCCTGCATTCATTCCTTTAAAAGCATTATATAACTACTACCCTGCTTCTCTTCTGTTTTTTATTTTCCAATACACTCCGTTACAGGTGAAGGAGGTGTTTCTCTCGCCCATGTATCCCTGTAGGCGCCAGCAGAAGCTTGCCAGGAAGGGCGAGGCCGCTTGGGTGAGTATTCCGCTGTAGTACATACATACACACAGCTGAAGCAATTTTGGGGTTTACAGGAGGTGTTTCTTTCGCCCATGTATCCCTGTAGGCGCCAGCAGAAGCTTGCCAGGAAGGGTGAGGCTGCATGGGTAAGTTATCATTCCTAATGTAGTACATTCATAATTTCATGGGTGCTCAGATAAGCTTTGAACGGGGGCATTAAAGACGCATCTCGGTTTAAAGATACCCCAATTTAAAGATGCCACAGTTTTCTGCCGGATTGCCCCAAACCCCCGATGCGCTTATTCCTAGTCTTGCGCGTCTCTCCCCACTTTTCATTCGCGTGTATTTATTTGCAGTGGATTTGTAACGTCGTGAAGATTCGCCGCAATCCACATCCCATTATCTACAGGTACTGTAATAATTACAGGTGCAGTAACTACTAGAGGTATAACAAAGCCTACATTTACGGGAATATCCAACAATACCCAAAGGTGCGCTAGGCTCTGCAGGTATATTATTATGTACTAGTTTCACTACACGCCAATACAATAATATGCATTTATTATGTGCATTTCCCTGTCCAATTCAGCCTGCTTGATTTACACATGCGCGTCTCTCCACCCCACCCTTTTCACTCCTCTCTTTGCTCCTCTCCTCCTCCCCACTCTCTCTCTTTCTCGCACACACGGCAACGGCAACACGCATGTGCACACGCACTCACCCGCACACGGACACACACTCACAGCTTTTCCCACCCTCTCCCCCCTCCACACCCACCCACACACACTCACCCACACACCCCACCAGCATCGGTGCAGTGAACCTGGACTTTGAAGACGCAGCAGCAAGAAAGTTCAAGGCAACTTCCTTTATTATCAACCCGTTCCTGGAGGCTCGGACCAAGGCTCAGATCGCCAGGCGGGCGCACCTGCGCCACGTCAGCGTGGGCGTCGGCGCGGCCAATCAGATCGAAGCGCTGCGCAAGGCGGCGCCCACCAAGGAGTTTCTGACTCTGCCGACGATAATGAAGGAGCTGAACCACACGCACATAGACATCATGAAGGTGGCTGTTCTCCTACACGTGATGCTTTATTTGATAACTTTTATAGATGAACATTATGATTGTTATTTCATTTCAGGCGGGTCGCATGGTGCTGCATGGGATAATGAGCAACCTCAACCACACACTCCCCCTTCCCCTACCCTCACCCCCGTCCCGCGCAAGGCAGCGCCCATCAAGGCGTTTCTGACGCTGCATGGGATAATGGGCAACCTCATCCACACGCACATTCCATCCCAATTCATCAAAACCCATCCCAAGCCATCCCACCCCACCCCAACCCATCCTTCCCGTTGCTCCATCTCAACCGAGATTAAATGTGAGCACTGTGAGGAGGCGGTCATCCCAGATTTGCTCCTAGTCCACCCCATCCCGCCCAATTCCACCCCATTGCACCCCATCCCGCCCCATTCCACCCCATTTCGCCCCATTTCGCCCCATCCCACCCCAATCCACCCCATCCCGCCCCATTCCACCCCATTCCACCCCATCCCGCCCCATTCCACCCCATTCCACCCCATTTCGCCCCATTCCACCCCATTTCACCCCATCCCGCCCCATTCCACCCCATTCCACCCCATTTCGCCCCATTCCACCCCATTTCACCCCATCCCGCCCCATTCCACCCCATTTCACCCCATCCCGCCCCATTCCACCCCATTCCACCCCATTTCGCCCCATTCCACCCCATCCCACCCCAATCCACCCCATCCCGCCCCATTCCACCCCATTGCACCCCATCCCGCCCCATTCCACCCCATTTCGCCCCATTCCACCCCATCCCACCCCAATCCACCCCATCCCGCCCAATTCCACCCCATTTCACCCCATCCCGCCCCATCCCGCCCCATTCCACCCCATTTCGCCCCATTCCACCCCATCCCACCCCAATCCACCCCATCCCGCCCAATTCCACCCCATTTCACCCCATCCCGCCCCATTCCACCCCATTCCACCCCATTTCGCCCCATTCCACCCCATTTCACCCCATCCCGCCCCATTCCACCCCATTCCACCCCATTTCGCCCCATTCCACCCCATTTCACCCCATCCCGCCCCATTCCACCCCATTTCACCCCATCCCGCCCCATTCCACCCCATTCCACCCCATTTCGCCCCATTCCACCCCATCCCACCCCAATCCACCCCATCCCGCCCCATTCCACCCCATTGCACCCCATCCCGCCCCATTCCACCCCATTTCGCCCCATTCCACCCCATCCCACCCCAATCCACCCCATCCCGCCCAATTCCACCCCATTTCACCCCATCCCGCCCCATCCCGCCCCATTCCACCCCATTTCGCCCCATTCCACCCCATCCCACCCCAATCCACCCCATCCCGCCCAATTCCACCCCATTTCACCCCATCCCGCCCCATTCCACCCCATTCCACCCCATTTCGCCCCATTCCACCCCATTTCACCCCATCCCGCCCCATTCCACCCCATTCCACCCCATTTCGCCCCATTCCACCCCATTTCACCCCATCCCGCCCCATTCCACCCCATTTCACCCCATCCCGCCCCATTCCACCCCATTTCACCCCATCCCGCCCCATTCCACCCCATCTCATTTCTTCCACTACCCTTCAATGCAGATTGACTGTGAGCGCTGTGAGGAGGCAGTGATCCCAGACTTGCTACAGTTCTCCGGTCGCCAGCAAACCCCACCGAGCAAACCTTGGTCCCACCCCATTGCACCCCATTCGACCCCATCCCTCCCATTGCAGATCGACTGTGAGCGCTGTGAGGAAGCAGTGATCCCAGACCTGTTGCATTTCTTTGGCGATGTAGAGTATTTTTGAGAATTCTCAAAAATACTTTGCAGTGATCCCAGACCTGTTGCATTTCTTTGGCCTCCAGCAAGCCTTGCTCCCGTCCCACCCAATGCCACTCCATTCCACCGCATCCCATCCCACCCCACAGATTGACTGTGAGCGCTGTGAGGAGGCGGTAATCCCGGACCTGCTACAATTCTTCGGCCGCCAGCAAGCCCCTGCGAGCCAAATAATCCTCGAGATCCACCAGTAAGTGTAAACACGCCCTTGGTCGTAATCTGAACCCTGAGTAAGTGCAAATACGCCCTTGATAGTCACTCCGGAGGTTCCAATTTGAACCCCCTGCCTTCGCCCACCAGAAGCGATTCCTTTGAATGTGGATTTGGCAAAGACTTGGTGCCCTGTTCACAATGAGACGCCTCAAAACCAAATTTGAAGCCCCTGCCTTCGCCCACCAGAAGCGATTCCTTTGAATGTGGATTTGGCAAAGACTTGGTGCCCTGTTCACTGTGAGACGCCTCAAAAGCCAATTTGAACCCCCTGCCTTCGCCCACCAGAAGCGATTCCTTTGAATGTGGATTTGGCAAAGACTTGGTGCCCTGTTCACTGTGAGACGCCTCCGGAGGTTCCAATTTGAAGCCCCTGCCTTCGCCCACCAGAAGCGATTCCTTTGAATGTGGATTTGGCAAAGACTTGGTGCCCTGTTCACAATGAGACGCCTCAAAACCAAATTTGAAGCCCCTGCCTTCGCCCACCAGAAGCGATTCCTTTGAATGTGGATTTGGCAAAGACTTGGTGCCCTGTTCACAATGAGACGCCTCAAAACCAAATTTGAAGCCCCTGCCTTCGCCCACCAGAAGCGATTCCTTTGAATGTGGATTTGGCAAAGACTTGGTGCCCTGTTCACAATGAGACGCCTCAAAACCAAATTTGAAGCCCCTGCCTTCGCCCACCAGAAGCGATTCCTTGGAATGTGGATTTGGCAAAGACTTGGTGCCCTGTTCACTGTGAGACGCCTCAAAAGCCAATTTGAACCCCCTGCCTTCGCCCACCAGAAGCGATTCCTTTGAATGTGGATTTGGCAAAGACTTGGTGCCCTGTTCACTGTGAGACGCCTCAAAAGCCAATTTGAACCCCCTGCCTTCGCCCACCAGAAGCGATTCCTTTGAATGTGGATTTGGCAAAGACTTGGTGCCCTGTTCACTGTGAGACGCCTCAAAAGCCAATTTGAACCCCCTGCCTTCGCCCACCAGAAGCGAATCCTTTGAACGTGGATCTGTGCAAGACTTGCCCTGCCTTTGGCCAAGGCTTGGTGCCCTGTTCACAGTGCAACCCTTTGCGACTCGCCTCTATCCCACTGATCCTCACAACCTTCCCCAAACAGGACTCACCACGTGGATAGGACTACGCCACGACCCACCACGTGGCTCGCACGACAGACGTCATGTTTGCCCTGGAGGACCTTGGGCAGAACCTGCCAGCACTCACGTGTTGCCATCCACTCCCCCGTGTCGCACCAGCAGATGGCAGGCAATGCCTGTTCCAGGCCGAACCTGCCAGCACTCACGTGTTGCCATCCACTCCCCCGTGTCGCACCAGCAGATGGCAGGCAATGCCTGTTCCAGGCCGAACCTGCCAGCACTCACGTGTTGCCATCCACTCCCCCGTGTCGCACCAGCAGATGGCAGGCAATGCCTGTTCCAGGCCGAACCTGCCAGCACTCACGTGTTGCCATCCACTCCCCCGTGTCGCACCAGCAGATGGCAGGCAATGCCTGTTCCAGGCCGAACCTGCCAGCACTCACGTGTTGCCATCCACTCCCCCGTGTCGCACCAGCAGATGGCAGGCAATGCCTGTTCCAGGCCGAACCTGCCAGCACTCACGTGTTGCCATCCACTCCCCCGTGTCGCACCAGCAGATGGCAGGCAATGCCTGTTCCAGGCCGAACCTGCCAGCACTCACGTGTTGCCATTCACTCCCCCTTATCTCCCTTGTCAATCTCCCCCTCTCAGAACCCACCACGTGGGTCGCACCACTGACGTCATGTTTGCCCTAGAGGACCTTGGGTACCGCCCGTTCCATTCCAGGCCGAACCTGCCTCTAGTTGTTTGCCTCCCATCTTGTGATGAGTCGATTTTTGAGTCGACTCAAAAATCGCCTCTATTGTGTAACACTTACATGTTTGCCTCCCATCTTCCCGATCTGCCCGTGTGTGTCCCCTCATCAGGACCCACCACGTGGGTCGCACCACAGATGTCATGTTTGCCCTGGAGGACCTCGGATACAGCCTGTTCCAGGCAGAGCCTGCCCCTAGCCGTGTAACACTCTCGTGCTACACTCTCGGCTGACCGGCTAACCCATAGCTTCTCATCTCTCTCCCTCGTCTCTTTTCCCCACGCTCCCCCATGCAGGACCCACCACGTGGGTAGGACCACAGACGTCATGTTTGCTTTGGAGGACCTGGGGTACCGCCTGTTCCAGGCAGAACCTGCCAGCAGTTGTAACACGTGTTACCACCTCTCGTTCGTGCATGAGAGTTTCGTGAACCCACAGGTTCCTTATCCGCCCATGCAGCAGCTGTCAGCTTAGATGTAAACAATGAATAGTCAGCCTAGTGTTTTATGCACATTTGTTTACTGTACATCTTATCCCGTCTATTGTCGGAACAAAGTTGCAGTGTTTCATTGTCACGCTGAGGACAACTGAAGCCTGGCGTAGATGCTCAGCCCGGCGGTAAATGCTTAGCTCGAAGGCTTGTGTGTTTGTGCTAAACACACCGTATCTAGCCCCGTACACGTAGCCTCGTCCCATTCAACCCCCTCCGCAACGTACATCAAGCCTCATTGGTTCTGATATGCAAACTGGTTTGCTATTGGCCATTTAGTGGAATTGTATACACATATAGCTATGACATGATTGCATAAGGTGCTGCACATAGTATATGGGTTCCAAAAGTCCATCTTGACTGTTTCGTGTGCACCCGAAACTAGAAGTTTCGAATATCCAAATTGAGTCTAGTGCATAGAAGAAGATCGTGTTGTACCCGATAATGAACGACGACGGTTGCACTGTACTGTTTCCGAAGGTTTAGGGCAGTCCACATCGTGCTTGCCGAACCCTGACGTGGCAGTGCATATATTTTGGTAACTTGTAGCTTCCCCTCTTGTAGGGCAGGAAGAAAGGATTTTTCGGCCAACCATTGAGCCGTCAGGAAACGACTCAGCAGCCCAGAACATGTGGGCTTTCCTTCGACACATCAGCCTCCAAAGCGACCGACATAATCGAGGATGGCAACCAATCATGTGTCACCAACAGCCTAATTGTCACCGTTTCGAGACGCTGATGACGTGGCTAGTTTAGGTCTGGCAGGCTCAACCTGTGGCTCGGTCAGAGCTCTGGTAGGTTGAAAGTCGGGGGTGAAGCCAATTCACCTCAACCAGAGCGAGGCTTTTGGTCTGGTCGCATTCCGAGCCACGATCTTCTCCGTTTGGCCAAGCTACCACTTTGGTCATCGATATTGGATCCGATCGTTGGTCGATGAGAGAGGGTTTCCTTTCAATCGGGGGTGTGAGCTTCATTTTGGCTTGAGTTCTGGTTCGGTTCGGTTCGGACCAGAGTTGCCCGCCTGATCGAGTTTGTTGGCCAGCTTTGCTGTGGCCTTCCACTCACTAGACAGTCGCAACCGCGTTTCCTGGGAGCCAGAGCAGCGCAGATTCCCCAAAGCCGCTAGCCTAGCCAATCAGGAGCCGATTGCATTCCGTCGCCATGTCATGCGCAGGAACCTCACACAGGAGCTCAAAACTCTGGATCACCCTTTTCAACCAGCAACCAGTCACGCCTCAACCACGTGGCAGTGGGCACTTGGAGCCTCCAAGCCATCTCCAGGAAACCCCACAAAGCCTGGACGTCGGGTGTGGCTCGGCCGCAGCTCGGTTCAAGGCAAGGAATATAATCAGCAGCTTCAGCAATCTCGAACACAGCAACATCGATTCAACCAAGCAAAAGTGAGACGTCTGGCACCTATCTCCAGGTCAGCAGACTGGGAAAGTAAGGTTCGGACATTCGAACCTCGATCTCAACCAATGATCTGCCCGACCAAACCTGCTCGCATCTCTTCGCGTTTACTTTCCCCGCCAAACCCGTGCCGAGCGTGGCTGGAGGCTGGATATGCCTCGGCCCAATCAGGGGTTTGTTTTGATAACCCCGCCCCGATTGGCGGGAGAAGCAAGCACCAACTGCTTTGCAAAGGTGTTTTGCTGCCTGCAAGCCTCTCTCCGTTCCTCTCCAGTTCTATCTCCTCTCCTCTCCTTTCCTTTCCTCTCCCTTTTACCTGACTCCAGAGCCTCTCTTCGTCTAGGTTCTAGATGCGTGTGTCTGGGGTTGTGGAAGAAACAGGAGTAAGGTCACGGAAAGGTTTTGACAGGAGATTTGTTCTCCTTCTGAGTGTTACTGGTTTCGCTGGTTGTTGCGATGGGTGTTGGTCGCAATGCCAGTCCCGTGACTGAGGCCGAGTTTGGCCGAGACGCTGACGCTGATAGGAATCTAATGAAAGCTGGCCGACGTTGCGGCTAGAAATTCGTTTCAGGCTTTCTAGAATACGCCGTTAGGCGTGAAGGCTTTCCTTGTAGGCCAGATTTTCCAGTTGCGTGGGTATTGTTGAAGTCAGAAATCCCGATCGTTATTTTGAGACGATGGACAGGATGAGAGAAACGAGAAAAGGTGATAAGGGTCCCGTGACCACTCCGACGCAGCGTCGGTCGAGGAGCTCCATTGGACCTAAGGAGACTCAAGGTAATTTAGATATTAGTCGATAATGCATAGTAATTTAATTGTTCCCGAGCCGTCTCCTAGCTTTTTAGATGACGCGAAGTTACGGTGTGGATCTGACGTTCCCTGAGGAAGTTAAGAAGATCAGTCCGCATTTTTTCATAAGCTTTAGTGAACGGTGTCGTGCTGTCGGCCTTTTAGTCGTGAGATTTGGCGATTATAAGAGACTCTTTGCGAACAATTTCCCAGCTCCGTCGAACAGTTTTTTTTTCTCCAGTAGTTCGCTATTTTTTTCGCAGCCGGCGGTTCCACTTAGCCGAGCGTTATTGGCTGGTGCTGGTAGCTGGAACCGGCGAATTCTTGAGCCGTTAAAGTTTTTTTGTCGTTGATTTGAAGGAATGTCGGTGCAGTCGCCAGGTAGGTGTAACCATCACGTTAGCTTGGTAGACGTTGAACGTGTCAGGCTCGGTCGTTGTTACGAAAGGTAGCACTTTCTCCTCTCCATCCGCGTTAATGGCATACGAGATGACTGCGGTTTTGACTTAAATGAACGGAGGTTTAGTTACTTACCGGTCGCTGGTAGTCGGAGCCTTCATGGCGCTAATATTTTACAGCAGAGCTTAACACTGTCGTTTACCCCCTTTATCCATTTGATAGTTACCGATTATTTTAAGCGCTTTGAGTTATAGATGGTTCATAGACGCCTGGCTTTTAAGACGATAAGAGCCTCTTTTGCTCTTGTTATGACTTTTATGTCCTTTTGCGTTAGCTTATGCGCAGTAAAAGAAGCTGGATTTCCTTTTCGGTTTCATTGCCTATCGATACCAAGGGACCTCTGTCGAAGGGCCTTTTTTCACGAGAAAAAGCGGTCCTGTATCAGCCATATGGTTTTCTGAAGCGTTTTTTGCGCACCCTACATTCTTCGTCATTTCCCTTGACCCACGAACAGATGCCGGGCATTCCACACCCGATGGGTCTGGACTTGAGAGCCACGGCTCACGAGGAGGAGGAATCGCGAGAGGTGACACAAGCGGAGGTGGCGGTATCGAAGGATCCAGTCGACACTCTGTCGACATTGGCGGCGGGAATAATGCTGGAGCTGGTACTAACGCGTACAACTCCACGGGGTCTAATAGCCGGAAGCGAGACAAACCAAGAGTAGGCTCTGGAGGATCCAACGGCTCGAAAACGAAGCGCAAGCGGAGTGCGTCCGAAGCCGTTTCCCCCTTCTCCCCTCAAGCGGACGAGGAGGAGGAGGCCACTCCGCCACCAGGCGCAGGCGCGGGGGTCGGGGAGGCCGCGGGGATTAGCGCGCATGGTGATTCCCCCTCGCCCGGGGACCCGCGCGAGGACTCCCCCGCGGGATCGAGGCGTCCGCCGAAGTTCCGCCTTCCAGGGTCGAAGCTCGAGGTTCGTGTGGGGAGAGGTAGCCTTGTAGGAGGTAACGAGAGAAACGTCTGGTTGTGCCTGATAAAGCATGCTGTTTTGTCTTTCATTGCCGCTTAACCGTTCGTGCTCGCCGTTTCCCCTTCTTTCCTTGAGCTCCGTACCCACTAGCGCTTGAAACATTGTATTGCACCGCTCCTCATCTCCCCGTGTCTCCGTCTGACCGCTCCTTTTCCGCCCTCTTTCTTCCCGCGCTCCTCCCCTTTGTCTGCCCGTGTGGTTGATGCAGTCGATGGATGAGAACGGCCCCGTCACTCTCACAGCAGTGCCTCGCCGCACACGCACTGGTAAAAAGTGCAAGTTGAGGAACCGATGTGTTGAGTTGAACGCTTCGCCTGCTTGTTGTGGAGTATTTGCTCCTCTCCCTCCCTTACTCCAGTGCATTGCTATTCACTGACACTTGTACGCCTTAATGGTGTGTTCGTGCTTGCGCACGTCGTTGTCATGTCTCTCTTCGTACCATGTTCCTGTGCACTACGAAGGGCTTCACGTTGATGGTACTTTTGAGAATTCTGAAAAGCACCATCAACGTAGCTTGCGCACTCGTTGTCATGTCTCTTGGTACTATGTTCCTGTGCACTACGAAGGGCTTCACGTGCCTGATTGCGTAGGCCTGGCCTGGCACCTCTTGTAGCTACAGCTACAGAGCATGCTACAGCGCCTCACAGATGGATGAGTGGGCCGTGCAGCTTCAGCCATTCAGCCTCAGCCTCTCAGTCTCAGCCTCGCCCTCTGATCCTCGTCACACGTTTTGCGCCATGATGTCCTACTCAGGCCGACTTTTCTACCTGTCTCCTTCCCGCTCCCGTCTCCATCTCCGCTTGCCGCCTCCTCCTCCTCCTCCTCCTCCTCCTCCTCCTCCTCCTCCTCCTCCTCCTCCTCCTCCTCCTCCTCCTCCTCCTCCTCCTCCTCCTCCTCCTCCTCCTCCTCCTCCTCCCCCTCCCCCTCCCCCCTACCCGCGCCCCTCCTCCCCACTGCACTGAAACTACAGAAGGTGAAGCGTTCGTTCGGCCCTTTCAGCCAGGCCGTCTGTGCTCCGCGATCCTGCCTGACGTGGAGATGCATTGCTTGAGGCTCCCAGCACTTCCCCCCCCTCTCCCCTCCACCTGCTTCCAAAATGAAGCCCGATCTTCCAAGCCTCATTTTGCGAAAAGACAACTTAGTATTCTTGTGAGAAACCTTAAAAGTTCGACTCTCCCGCCTCTTTCCTGTGTTTCTCCCTTGCAACATGCAACTCTGTTTGTACTTTACAGCCAAGGTGAAGCGGTCTTCAGAGCCTCATCATCTGGACGTCACTCCTTCTGGGACGGTGCTTCGCATGATGTCACCTTGGTGTTCCACGTGTGAGGAGGAACCTCAAAAGCTCCTCTTCCCTTCTCTCCTCCCCTCCTTTCCTCCCCTGCAACCCCGTTTGTACATTACAGCCAAGGTGAAACGCTCTTCGGAGCCTCATCACCTGGACGTCACGCCTCGTTGGGACGGTGCTTCCCATGAAGACGCCTCACCGTCCCCTGGCTCGTGGGAGAGGGACAGAGAGAGGGAGAGGAAGGAGGAGAGGAAGGAGGAACGCGGGAGAGACAAACGGGGGGAGATCGAGCGTTGGCATGAGGGAAATGCGCTGACGCCGCCGCTGGGGTCGCACTCCCCGTCGGTTTTCTCCTCTCCTGCTGCTGGCGCAGGAGGGGAGAGAAGAGCGGAGGAGGAGGTGGGGATGGGGCAAGAGGAAAGGCGGGAAGGGGACGATTGGGGAGTTAGCGGTGGGGATGGAGGCGAGAGAGAGGCGAGCGGGGAGAGGGAGTTGAAAGGGCAGGCGGCTATGGCGCACGGCAGGGAGAGGAAGGTTATATCCGGGGACGGCTCTCACTCTCGCAAAAGGAAAACGTCTGCTGCTGCTGCTGCCGTTGCTGCTGTGGCAGCAGCGGGTGCTGCCGCAGCTAGTGCTGGTGGCGCTGGTGCTGGTGGCGCTGCTATTGGCGGGTCTCCTGCAGCAGGGAAAGCAGCGGGTGCGTTTCTGGGAGAATCTGCAATGCAAAGCACGGGTTTGCGATCCTGGCCGGAGGGGTTGAGCCCAGGGGGTGTAAACAATGTGGAACAGCAGGAGGGATCGGAGGACGGGAGAAGGAGGGCGAGTGGGAGAGAGCAGAGAGAGCATGGTTCCCACGGCGGAGGGGTTGACGCTGCGAGGGAGAGAGGGGAGGGTGAGGCGGAGCAGGAGGGAGTGGGAAGTGGGGGGGCGGGAGGTTTGAAAAGGGACCAGAGGGAACAGAGGGAGCATCGGCATCCTGTGGGGAAGAGAAGAGGGGTTAAGGAGGGGCGGGATGGGGTGCCTAGGGCCGGGAGGGAGCATAAGGATCATAAGGAGCATAATCAGCGTGTTGAGAAGGAGGCGAAAGGGGAGAAGGAAGGGCAGGAGCCGCAGTTGATGCACCTGAGGCCGCATGAGACGGGTAAGAGGGGCAGCAGGCACAAGCACGACTCGCCAGCAAGCCAGGCTCGGGCTGCCGGACCTGCAGGCGGGCCTGGCTCGGAGCAGCTGGAGCTGCCGAGCCAAGGTTTTCCAGTTCAGGAGTTAGGGAAGGGAATGGCGCAGTTGAGTCAGAACCAGGGAGCGGGAACGGGGCTTAGAATACCGCCGTTCTCTTCCCCGTTTCTCCAGCAACCGCAACAGGGGTTGGCACAGCCGCTGCAGCAGCAGCAGCAGCAGCAACAGGATCCTTCAGCATCACTTCATAAGCATGGGCACGGGCATGGGCATGGGCTTGCGCATGGGCATGGGCATGGGCTTGCGCATGGGCATGGGCATGGACATGGGCACGGGCATGGGAAGTTTGGGCATGGGCATGGGAGCTTGGTGCCTGTCCCTTCCCATTCCCTGCCTGACTCCATGCCTCCCCATTTGCCCGGCCAGTCCGGTCACGGATTGCAAGCGGGGGGACACGGACACGGGGCGGCAGTAACAGGTCTTGCGCCTGCTGCAGACCGCATGGGGGGCAGCGAGGGGGGAAGCTTGGGGGAAGCCTGGGCTGGGAGCAACGAGGGGGGAAGCTTGGGAGGTGCCCGGTTTGGAGGCAGTGAGGGGGGGAGTCAGGGGGGAGACATGAGGCTGCCTGGCGGGCAGGCAGCAGAAGGGCTTGGGATGCCAGGGGGGGTTTCTGTGGCGGCTGGTGCGCCTGGGACGCGTCTGTCTGGTGCTGGTGGTTCTGTGGGAGTGGGGGTTGGAGAGGGGGAGGTGCGAGCAGCTCGATCCAAGCCAAGGAAGAACGAGGTTCGTGGCTCCTTGTTGCATCTCTACTCTCTACCTTTCTCTGTCTTCTTTTCCTCCCATACTCTTGTTCCCTTGCACTTTGTGTATACTTCTTTGTATCCATTGTCCAGCATACTCTCTCTCTCCAAGTGTGCCTCATCTGTCTTCTCGCATCTCCACTCATCTCCTCTCCTATCATCTCCCTTTCCTCTCCTTTCACCTCGTCTCATAGATTACCAATTCCTGTGCTACAAACCCTCTTCCTCATAGCGACTATGTTCCTTTTCGTGCATTTTTTCCTCTACCAGAGAGCAGCAGCAGCGGCAGCAGCAGCGGCGGCAGCAGCACAAGCAAGAGCTGAAGCCGGTGATCCAAAGCACAGGCTGGGAGGGGACACGGATGCATCCCACATCAGACCCTTCGCGCTCCCTCCTACTCCGTCTCCTCCTCCTGCTGCTGCTGCTTCTCCTGCTGCTCCTGCTGCTACTCCCGCTCGCCCAAACGCGTCAGCAGCAGGAGAGATGGGATCTGGTTTTGCTAGCAGCAGCCACGCAGCAGCAGCAGCAACAGATGCAGCCTCTGGGTTCATATCCCCCCGCACAGACGCTGCTGCTCCTGCAGCAGCGGCAGCTGGGGGTGGGGCGGCGCATGTGGACTGGCGCTTAGGACAGGGTCACGCTGCCTCTGGGGTTGGGGCTGCAGCTGAGTCCGGGGAGAGCAAAGCGGCTGGGAAAGCGGGTGGTGGGCATGGGGAAGGGGAGGGAGCGTTTGCAGGGAGAGGGAGGGGAGTGAGAGGTCTGGGTCGAGGGGGACGAGGCGGGGGACGGGGAGGGGGAGGAGGAGGAGGAGGGGGTGGGGGAGGAGTTGG